>CM069862.1:60276219-61676219 GCA_036172795.1 Pelodytes ibericus
ATGGCAAATAACACTGGCATATTATTGGGCAAATTGGCAGGGGCATATTAAATGGCAAATAACACTGGCATATTATTGGGCAAATTAGTAGGGGCATATTAAATGGCAAATAACACTGGCATATAGAAACATAGAAACATAGAATGTGTCGGCAGATAAGAACCATTCGGTCCATCTAGTCTGCCCAATTATTTTTTTTGGAGTACTTTTATTAGTCCCCCGTTCCCGGTCTTATAGCTAGGATAGCCTTGTGTCTATCCTACGCATGCTTAAAATCCTTGGCTGTGTTTACCTCTACCACTTCTGCTGGCAGGCTATTCCATACATCCACTACCCTCTCAGTAAAGTAATACTTCCTGATATTACTTTTAAATCGTTGTCCCTCTAATTTAAGACTATGTCCTCTAGTTGTGGTAGTTTTTCTTCTTTTGAATATACTCTCTTCCTTTACTGTGTTGATTCCCTTTATGTATTTAAATGTTTCTATCATATCCCCCCTGTTACGTCTTTCCTCCAAGCTATACATGTTAAGATGCTTTAACCTTTCCTGGTAAGTTTTATCCTTCAACCCATGAACCAGTTTAGTAGCCCTTCTCTGAACTCTCTCCAAAGTATCAATATCCTTCTGGAGATACGGTCTCCAGTACTGCGTACAATACTCCAAGTGAGGTCTCACCAGTGCTCTGTACAATGGCATGAGCACTTCCCTCTTCCTACTGCTAATACCTCTCCCTATGCAACCAAGCATTCTGCTAGCATTTCCTGCTGCTCTATTGCATTGCCTACCTACCTTCAAGTCCTCTGAAATTATTACTCCTAAATCCCTTTCCTCAGATGTTGAGGTTAGGACTGTACCAAATAGTCTATATTCTGCTTTTGGGTTTTTACGCCCAAGGTGCATAATCTTGCACTTGTCCACATTAAATGCCAGTTGCCACTGCTCTGACCATTTTTCTAGTTTAGCTAAATCATTTGCCATTTGGCTTATCCCATGAATATCAACCCTGCTGCAAATCTTTGTATCATCAGCAAAAAGACATACTTTGCCAACAAGACCTTCTGCAATATCGCTAATAAAAATATTAAAGAGAATGGGTCCAAGAACAGATCCCTGAGGTACCCCACTAGTAACAAGACCTTGCATCGAATATACCCCATTGACTACAACCCTCTGTTGCCTGCCACTCAGCCATTGTCTAATCCATTCAACAATATTGAAATCCAAACTCAAAGATTTCAGTTTATTGATAAGCCTTCTATGTGCGACAGTGTCAAAAGCCTTACTGAAATCTAGGTAAGCAATGTCTACTGCACCACCCTGATCTATTATTTTAGTTACCCAATCAAAAAAATCAATAAGATTAGTTTGGCATGATCTCCCTGAAGTAAACTCTGATCTTGAAATCCATGCGACTTTAGATGTTCAACAATCCTATTCTTTAACAAGGTTTCCATTATTTTCCCCACTACTGAAGTAAGACTTACTGGTCTATAGTTGCCCGCCTCCTCCCTACTACCTTTCTTGTGAATGGGCACAACATTAGCTAATTTCCAATCTTCTGGAAAGACTCCTGTTAACAATGATTGGTTAAATAAATCTGTTAACGGTTTTGCTAGTACACCACTAAGTTTTTTTAATAACTTTGGATGTATCCCATCAGGTCCCATCAACTTATTTGTCTTTACTTTAGACAGCTGAAGTAAAACCTCTTCCTCTGTAAACTTACATGCATCAAAAGACTCATTAGTCTTTTTCCCTAAATGAGGTCCCTTGCCCTCATTTTCATTTGTAAAAACTGAACAAAAATATTCATTAAGGCAGTCTGCTAAGCCTTTATCCTCTTCTACATAGCATTATTGGGCAATTGTCAGGGGCATATTAAATGGCAAATAACACTGGCATATTATTGGGTCAATTGGCTGCGGGATATAAAATGGCAAATAACACTGGCATATTATTGGGCAAATAAGCAGGGGCATATTAAATGGCAAATAACACTGCCATATTGTTGGGCAAATTGTCAGGGGCATATTAAATGGCAAATAACACTGTCATATTATTGGGCAAATTGGCTACGGGATATAACATGGCAAATAACACTGGCATATTATTGGGCAAATTAGCAGGGGCATATTAAATGGTAAATAACACTGGCATATTATTGGGCAAATTGGCTGGGGCTTATTAATGGCAAATAACACTAACATATTATTGGGTAAATTGGCTGGGGAATATTACATGGCAAAGAACACTGGCATATTATTGGGCAAATTGGCAGGGGCATATTAAATGGCAAATAATACTGGCTTAATATTGGGCAAATTGGCTGGGGCATATTACCGGTAAATGGCAGAATAACACTGGCATATTATTGGGCAAATTGGCTGGGGAATATTAATAGCAAATAATACTGGCATAATAATGGGCCAATTGGCAGGGGCTGATTAACCCCTTAACGACAGGTGACGTGCCAGGCACGTCACGGCAAATCGAGGACTTGCCGACAGGTGACGTGCCTGGCACGTCATGCACTAAATGGAGTAAAGAAAGCGACCAGCGGTCGCTTTCTTTACTCTAACGGTGTTGCTACAATGCCTCTAGGTAGAGGCATTGTGCAACACCCCCCAAATGTGCAGGGGCGCGCTACGATCACTCCACGGAGTGATCGTAGCAGCCATTTAAAAATGGCTGCGCCCGCTGCACACATGTGCTTAGAAAGCGAACGATCGTTCGCTTTCTAAGCATCTGCGGTGTTGTTAAAGTGCCTCGCTAGCGCACTTCAGCTGCCCCAGAGCCGATGGTGGTCGCTCTCCTGAGCGACCCCATCGGCTCAGTAGAAGGGAACGCTGCCTATACAGGCAGCGCTTCCCTTCTAATGGCAAGAGCATCGGAAGTGTTAATTAGTAAATATTGCCTTTGACAAGTATTGATCTGCCTCCCTCACCTTACTAGTTATAGTAAGGGAGAGAGACAGATCAGATAAAGTAAAAAAATAAAATAAAATAATAAAAAAAATATTTAATAAAATTTTAAACACCAAGGGCTTTTATAAAAGCCATTTAACCCCTTCCCTGCCATTGATCGCTGTGTACGCAGTGATCATACACAGCAGCACATTTTTTGCTGTCTGCATTTTTTAGGGGTTCATTTTTTTTTTACTGTAATTCATTACAGTATTAAAAAAAGCTCTTTTAAGAGAGATTAACCCCTTTCTTGCTGTAGATCACTGCCTAAGCAGCGATCTGACGCAAATGCAGCAATCTTGCTGCAGAAGCATTTTTAAATTTTTTTTTACTTTTTTATTACACCCGTCACGTGTTAATTATACCCGCTAGGGGACTACGTTTAACGTAAAAAAAATGTTTTTAGCTGTTTGACCGCATGTATAGCGATCAGTAACAGCTGATAAGTGACAAAGGCGGGTTGGCGTTTGCTTAGATGAGCATCACCATTCGTCTGGTTAGATCAATATTTGTAAATATTTGATCTGACCCGTGTAGATCTGCCTCCCTCTCACTTGAGTTTTAGTGAGGGAGGGAGACAGAGCTGTATAATGTAAGTTTTTAATTATAATATATTTAATAGAATTGAGACCCAAAGGCTTTTATAAAAGCCGTTTCCAGTATTTAACCCCTTCCCTGCAATTGATCGCTGTGTACGCAGTGATCTTACACAGCAGCACATTTTTTGCTGTCTGTGCATTTTTTTAGGGGTTATTTTTTTTACTTTGATTTATTACAGTATATCAAAGGCTCTTTTAAGAGCTATTAACCCCTTCCTTGCCGTATATCACTTCCTAAGCAGCACATATGGTCACTGCCTAAGCAGTGCATATGGTCACTGCCTAAGCAGCGCATATGGAGCAATCTAGTCGCAGAAGGATTTTTTTTTGCTATCAGCATTTTTTTTGTCAGACTCGCTAGGGGTTAGTTATACCCACTAGGGGATTACGTGTATTCCTTTTGAAGCTGTCTGAACGCGTGTATAGCGATCAGTAACAGCCGATCAGTGGCAAAGGTGGTTTGGTGATTTCTCAGATGAGCATCACCATTCGTCTGGTTCGTAAATATTGTTCTGACCCATATGGATCTGCCTCCCTCTCCTCACTTGAGTTTTAGTGAGGGAAATAGACAGATCTGTATAACATAATTTTTTAATTGTAATAAATTAAATAAAATGTAAAAAAATTGTGAGTCCCAAGGGCTTTTATAAAAGCCATACCCTTTGTATAGTGTAGTGTATTAACCCCTTCCCTGCCACTGATCACTGCACAGCAGAACCTTTTTTCTTGTCTGTGCATTTTTAGGGGTTAATTTTTTTGTACAGTACTACAAAGGCTCTTATAAGCGCTATTAACCCCTTCCTTGCTCTACATGTTCAAATTCCAAGTTTGAAAATCAAAAAGCGCACCTCTCAAATGTAGCCTTTCAACACCCAACAAAGCTGACAAAGCTATGCATGGGTGGTATCCCTGTGCTCGGGAGATGTTGCTGAACATATATTGTGGTATTGTTTGTCAGTGACACATACCGAAATATGGGAATTTGTGTCTAAAGTACAATGTATGTGGGAAAAAATACACAATAAAATGACTACCACAAACTTTGACAAAGGCTGGTGGTAGAATTGGTGCATGGAAAGTGTTAAAATAACACCATTTAAAATAGCCTAGGGTGTCTACTTTTACAAAATATATACTTTTTGGGGTAAAATACACTGTCCTACTTTAAAAAAAAAGTCCCAAATGAAAGATGGGCTCAGGCTGGCTACACGTCAATATTCCAAGTTGAAAATGCGCACCTTCACAATGTGGCCCTTTTAGCCCCCAAACAACCCAACAAACCTATGCATGGGTGGTATCCCTGTACTCAGGAGATGTTGTTGAACACATATTGGGTTATTGTTTGGCAGTGACACATACCAAAATCTGTGAATTTATGTCTAAAATACAATATTTGTGAAAAAAAAACACACAAAAATTACTACCACAAACTTTGACAAAGGCTGGTGGTAGAATTAGTGCATGGAAAGTGTTAAAATACCACCATTTGAAATAGCGTAGGGTGTCTACTTTTAAAAAATATATGGGTTGATGGGGTAAAATACACTGGCTGGTTTCAAATATGTCCCAAATGGGACATGGGTGCAGGCGGTCTGCATGTCAAAATTTCAATTTGGAAAACCAAAAACTGCACCTACCAAATTTGGCCTTTTACCCCCCAAACAACCCAACAAACCTATGCATGGGTGGTATCCCTGTACTCAAGAGATGTTGTTGAACACTTATTGGGGTGTTATTTGGCAGTGACACATACCAAAATCTGTAAATTCATGTCTGAAGTACAAGGTTTGTGAAAAAAAAACACAAAAAAATTACTACCACAAACTTTGACAAAGGCTGGTGGTAGAATTAGTGCATGGAAAGTGTAAAAATACCACCATTTGAGATAGCCTAGGGTGTCTACTTTTAAAAAATATATGGGTTGATGTGGTAAAATACACTGGCTGGTTTCAAATATGTCCCAAATGGGACATGGGTGCAGGCTGTCTGCATGTCAAAATTTCAAATTGGAAAACCAAAAACTTCACCTCCCAAATTTGGCCTTTTACCCCCCAAACAATCCAACAAACCTATGCATGGGGGGTATCCCTGTACTCAAGAGATGTTGCTGAACACTTATTGGGGTGTTATTTGGCAGTGACACATACCAAAATCTGTAAATTCATGTCTGAAG
Organism: Pelodytes ibericus; assembly: GCA_036172795.1. Lineage (NCBI taxonomy): Eukaryota > Metazoa > Chordata > Amphibia > Anura > Pelodytidae > Pelodytes > Pelodytes ibericus. Next base: position 60,281,956 of record CM069862.1, read on the forward strand.
TACAAGGTTTGTGAACAAAAAACACAAAAAAATTACTACCACAAACTTTGACAAAGGCTGGTTGTAGAATTAGTGCATGGAAAGTGTTAAAATACCACCATTTGAGATAGCCTAGGGTGTCTACTTTTAAAAAATATATGGGTTGATGGGGTAAAATACACTGGCTGGTTTCAAATATGTCCCAAATGGGACATGGGTGCAGGCTGTCTGCATGTAAAAATTTCAAGTTGGAAAACAAAAAACTGCACCTCACAAATTTGGCCTTTTAGCCCCCAAACAACCCAACAAACCTATGCATGGGTGGTATCCCTGTACTCAGGAGAAATAGTAGAATCTATTTAGCATGTTTTTTCGTTCGCTATTGTCGATGAGGAGAAGTTGTTTCAAATAAAAACAAAGAAATTTGTGTATTTTTTTTTTTTTTACCATATTTTTTTTTTTTTTTTTTAATAATATGATAAGATATGATCAAAAATATGGCATCCATAAGCCCTTTTTGTCCCGATAAAAACAATATATAATATGTGTGGGTACAGCAAATGACGAAGAAGAAAATTACTGCTAAACACAAACAGCACAGAAATGTTAAAATAGCCATTGTCCAGAAAGGACAAAAATGTTTCAAAGGCTCTGTCCTTAAGGGGTTAAATGGCAAATACTGGCATATTATTGGGGAAATTGGCTGTGACTTATTAATGGCAAATAATACTTGCCTATTATTGGGCAAATTGGCTGGGGCATATTAATGGCAAATGATTCTGGCATATTATTGGGCAAATTAGCAGGGGAATATTATGGGCAAATAATATTGGCAATGTGTATGTAATGGGGTGATAGAGGCATGCAAATGGGGTGATGGGGCATGTCCTTGGTGTGCAACGTGGGTTATGGGTCATGTCGTGGGTGTGCATCGTGGGTAAGGGTGGTGCCCAAAATTTGTCTGCCTAGGGCAGCACAAAACCAAGATACACCACTGCTTCCGGTATATGCTAACTGGCAAGAACATCTGTCATATTTTGCCCATCAGTTTTACACAAAAAAATACAGGTATTTTGGTGCAGCCACTATTTGTACATTTTAACCCTTTCACTGCTGTAGGGAACAGAGTGCTCCCTTCAACACTAACCACATAGCATGAACCCGCCTCCCCCCGCAGTCTTTTGGGGTAAAAAAAAAATTATGGGGCAAGGGGGCATACATTTTAGTTGGGGGGGGGGGGGTAATGGTAGGTGGCTGGGGTGTGGCTATTACACACCCTGTCTTCTAGCTTTATTAAACAGGGAAATCGGGAGTAATGAGGATTCAGTCCAAACACCATTATTCCCTTACCGCCATACCTGTGCGATAACATGCGGTTTTTCTGCAGTCCCTGTTGTAGTTGAATCCAAAAGGAATAGCGTAGGGGGGACGTAGAATCCACCCCATTTGAGCTATCATTCATCAGTGGTGTGTAACTTTCTGTGGTCTGGGCAATCATACAGTTTATTGCAGAATCAATAATTAAATAAAGTGCATTATACACAGATCAGCATACAAGCAACAAATGAAGGCAGAGTGTTAATCTTAATTTAATCATAAGGGTCTATACAGGCACCTCAGATTTTCGGACCACTTCGAGGATCTGAATAGCCCATGAATTCGGACTACTCAGGAAGCCATGTTCTCTCGAGTTGGCACAATAATCGGCCATTGGGTTTTGAAAATCCCTGCCCCACCAGTCTCACTCTATATATGTTCTCAACTGCTGATGGATGTATTGATATAGTAGTCCATGGTTTTTTTTTCTGACACAATTTTTTTAGGTAGATTCATTTTTATTTTGGATGTCCCCTTTTCCATGGCCTGAAGATGAGGATCAAGAGTATCAGGGACTGTCATGGGACATTTTAAAAGGTATTTTGCAGGGTATCCTTTGGTTGCCAAGGGGATGAGCAGCGATATTTAATGCCCACCCCCCTGGCACCCAGTGGTGAGATTCAGCCGGTTCATGTGAACCTGTTACTAAAAAATGTCAAGTTCGCTGAACCGGCGCAAGCCAGAGATGAAGGCCGTAGACAGGGCCGCTATAACCAATGAGAAAAGTGGGCACTTAGGCACATGCCCCCCATTGCCTATATGACTGTCTCACACGGCATGCTGGCAGTGGCATATTACTGAGCATACTGGCTGTTGCATGTTAATGGGCAAAGAGTGGCATATTAATGGGAATACTGGCTGTGGCATGTTAATGGACATACTGGCTGTGGCATACTAATGGGTATGCTGGCTGTGGCACATTAGTGGACATGCCTGCTGTGGCATATTACTGGGCATACTGGATGTGGCATATTACTGGGCACACTGCCTGTGGTATATTACTGGGCACACTGGCTGGGGCATATTACTGGGCATGGGGGCTGTGGCATATTAATGGACAAATGAACAGTGGCATATTAATTTTTATTATATTAATATTATATATTAAGAATATTGCCCCATGTCCCCCTCACACTCTGTCGCCCCATGTCCCCCCTCGCACACACTCTGTCGCCCCATGTCCCCCTCACACTCACTCTGCTGCCCCATGTTCCCCTCACAAACACACAAATTGTATACATTTACTGCCCTTTGACTTGATAGTAAGGATTTATGCATTTACTGATCATTGCCATGATACACCAAGTTTATATATTTATTGCTTCATTACCATGATATACCAAGTTTATATATTTATTGCTTCATTGCCATAATATACCAAGTTTATATATTTATTGCATCACTGGCATGATATACCAAGTTTATGCATTCAGTGTGAATTGGCAGATGTTAATTTTAATCTAATGAAATGTTGGTGCTATATAAATGTGAAAAATAATAATCATAGTAACTCAGAGGCATTTTCAAGTTTAGTGAACTGGAATTTGAAAGAGCAGAGTATCCAAACTGAACCCATAGCTTGCACGGAGAATTCTCCCAGCTTGACTACTTTGGCCTTAAATTTGAAATTCACTTTGAACTCACTTTAAATAACTCACATTATATAAATTGTAGAAAACGTTTTGCTGTTTAGCAAAAATCAAGTTGTTTTTATTTTATTTTGGTTTTTTTATTTTTACAGGTCATTTTATGATACTTTCCCTGGTATCTGGGCAAGGTAGAGATGGGAGCAGTACATAGGGTTTAATTAATTTTTATTTTATTTGGTCTGTGGGCACTTGGTCAGCCCCCAGATCAGGGGGATTTGTTTATGTATTATATCATGCCAGGAGCATGTTCCCAGCCCCTGAGGCCAAAGATATTAATGTAGGAACCAGCGGGGACAAATTTTTCTTTAAAAAATATATATATTTTGATAAACTATTTTTTAATTTCAATTTTCCAGTTCTGGGGGCATTTTTTTTCTGGGGAATTTTAGCCCATATTGAGTAAGGCAAATCCAGAGAATTCATAGGGTAAAATTCCCCAAACCAAATAATTGGCCTGAAACTGGCCAGATGGGTCTATATTGCATAGACCATATAGGCTACCACAGACTGTAACCACATGTATTGAAGGAGTACGTGGAGTTTGGTTTCTCCACTAGTCAATAAGCCATATCTTCATTAGCAGATTGGGAATGTGGGCAAAGTAGAATTTTACACTAGTAAACATTAAAATACAGTGTGAAGAAACCAGTATTGGTCTATTATTAAAACAATGCATGATTAAACAGAATAATGATGCTCGTTTCTATTTCCTTTCAAATCCATTTAATTTACATTATTTCCCTTGTAAAATGTTTTCCCAGAAAGAATACATTAGAAAGGCTCTTGTTTCCTAGTATGTTCTGGAGAACATTGCAATACAATATAGGAATCTGTTTCCTTTTTAATGTATTTATTAAGACACATCCGTTTCCTATGGCAATATCAGGCATATTGTATAATGCAAAAACATGAAAACATTTCCACAAATCCTTTTGAAACATTTCCTAATTAGGCTGCAGTCTTATAATGTGCAAATAGTAAGTGTACTAGTATAGTGTAATCTCTCTGACATTATTCATTTGCCAGGAATGCACTGCATGCAAAGCCTCCTCTCCCTGAAAAACAATGGATAAATGCTGAAGTGGCTGCTTTTCTTTCCCTGGGCTGTTTAAATGTTATGTGCTTGGTTAAAATGTCATGTCTGGTAAGTAGTATCCAATTAGAACATAATATGAGGAGTAACAAAAAAATCTGTGACCTACCTGCTGAGAATCTGGACAAAGGTCATTACCAAAAAGCATTCCCTAGCATAGCATATCCGTGTTACAAAAGCATTCATTAAATATCTGTGTTATATAGGGGAATGTCTGCCATGCAGATAACCTCAAGGGATTAATTATGGCCTACATTATTTTACTTCACTAAACATTCTTATCTGCTGGAAAAAAACACAATCAAGACTTTGTTTAATAGCTGTGTTTGCCTAAGCCAATATCTCCAGGGTCTTTCCGATGAATACCTTCTGTAATTACAGCTCTTTCCCATCATAGGCATTTTAAATAAAATGCAAAGTATTACACCATGTAGCTGGTCGGACAGAAAACAGTTGCAGGTGTGAGTCCACCAGGAAAAGTATAATACGTGCAGATTGCATTCATGGCCAAGCTCAATGCTGTGAAGAATACCTCAGTTCCTTGTTACAGAGTGATGTGGAATACCCAGCATTCAGTATTCTTCAAACAGGAATATTCAAAATGAGTTTCTGTTGCACTTCATGTTTGGAAACACTGCTCTCTGATGTTCCACAAATTTTGTTCCAGTTGTAGAAACTTCCGAAATAACAAAGGTTTTCTGTTCATGTTTACTCTACCTTAAGGCCTGTGTTATAATAAAGCTAATATCTCCTTTAATGAGGTAAATATTTATAAGCCTTCCAAATTGTAATGTCTATAAATATTACGAAGGTTAAAGGTATTCTTGAGTGACCCCATCTGTGTAAACTTAATTACATCAGCTTTCTGTGAGAAAGCCAGAAGTAACTGACATTTGCGTTATTTAATATGGACTGAATTGCCATAGTGGTGTTCCGTGTTTGCTCGATTGTATCCTAAATGGGTTATCTAAAGCTGAACTGCTGGGAAGGATTGTGGAGAACTTCCAAACCAGGTCTACTTGTCCTGCAAAAGCTCTGCTGGATTCCTCTGTCCTAGTTGGTGAATCAGTCCTTCCAGCAGAAGTGTTACAGGTTAATACAATGAAGGAGTTCAAGCATGCTTGGGACATGCCTGAGGCTATCTTAGATAAAAGATAATACTAGGACCTAAAGACAGTACTGAGAAAATTGGTTAGACTAGATGTGGTTATTTTCTGCCAACACATTCTATGTTTCTAAGCACATACCTTGCTTCTGGGACAACCTATCCTGCATTATAAGAACTGTGCAATGTACATACCTTGCTTGTGTCCATTTACCTATAGCCTTCATAAGTACTTATCTTGCTTTTGGAATCTCCTATACTGCATTATAAGAACTGTCCAAAGTACTTACCTTGCTTCTGTGCATTTACTGATAAGCTGCACAAGTACTTAACTTTATTCTGGAATCACCTATACTGCATAATGAGAACTGTGCAAAGTAGTTACCTTGCTCCTTTGCATTTACTATATACTTTTTATGCTACAGAGTATATTGGAACCTATATACTAATAAGAGTATACGAGTCCAATCACTTAAAATATTTATTTTTGCAATCCTCTATTCCTCTCTTGGAGGGGGAGGGGGGGGGGGGGGGCTGTTATGTTTGGTCAAAATCTGACCATTATTTAGGCATTTTATTTGTATAAAATTAACATCACCTGTAGATATTTTAACGATGGTCCTCCCCATAGACTCCTATGGCAATCACATTTGACATTGGATCAACATGCACTAAATAGGATATCAGTCTCTCTTCAAATATTGTTTACTGTAGCTAACATTTGCAAAAATTCACCTTTTTTTTTTTTAGCAGACACTCTGTAAATAATTGAGCACTGAATATTACTCTTTTGTTTGTTTGTTTTTATTTGTATTGCATTTTGTCCACATGACTGTCAGCAGCTTTCAATATGTTTATCTTTAATTAGAGGGATTATTTACAATTTAATCTTGTAACACCTTCTGTGGGTGAAGTGTCTTCATATCCAATCTTGGCAGATAATTTTGATGATACATTTAAAAATCTGGAAAACATTTTTGATTAAGGAACTCAAAATTAAGTGGGAGGTGGACACATTACAAAAATGTAAAACATTCTGTGAAAAAAATCACACCAACAGGACAACACCTTTAAAAACATCCACATTCAATAGAGATGATGTCAATTTAACGACAGTTTGGAATAACTGGTGGTGGTGGTGGTGGGAATTATAGCAAGAGCAATACTTACACTAATCAGAATTATGGTCATTTTGACACTAATTTCCAGCAAAGGAGGTATAATGGATTCACTTCTGGGGATTGCAATTCTGAGCAGAACATCTCTATCTTTATTCCATTAAAAAATAGGTTTGAGGCATTGGCCAATTACAGTGAGGGAAAGCAACCCTCGTTTTTAGGGTCAAGGATATTGAACTCCATTTACCATCAAAAGCGGGGCAGGAATTTATTCAAACGGGGTGCAGAGTATGGTATAGAGCAGAGAGGAGGAGAAAAAACGAGGGAGACTGTTGAACCCTTAGGCGTCTTTAATTTATCTCAATACAAATTTAACCAGGATTGAAATTGGCTCCAACGCGTAATTTAGGAATAAGTCCCAATTCTAGCCACAATTTTGCAAATCTGCATCTATTGTAACCTCTGCTGGGATTGAACCCTTGGCCTCTGTTGTTCTGGTACCAGTACCATATCCTATCATAATTCTCGTTACTCCATTGCTATTTAAAACCCCTCCTTCCAGCTCACTTTGCCTGAACATTTTGCCTGCCTGCTTGGTTATGTCGTGCTCTTCTGAGAATATTTGTGACTTTCTGGTTTTGACTCCACTTGTATCCTGTCTGCTCCATCCTTCTCCACCCCTGACATTGGCTTGTAACCTGATTTCTCTGTCCTACTCCAGTTCAGACCATTTGGCTTGTTACCCTGACTACGATCTGGAACTGTCATCCATACCACACAATGGCAGAATGTTGCAGCCATACTATGAAGTCCGAAAAGGCCTACGCTATGATGCTTTTGATGGAGCAGGTGGGGACACTGTCCAAGTACATTCAGACACTACAGAAAAGTGTTTCCTTGCTCCAGGAAGAGGTACGACTCTTGAGGTCAGCCTTTACTGCTACCCAGTCTCTTTGCACAAGAGCTGTGCAAGATTTCGGGGTACTGTTACCAAAAAGCACATCAGTGATTTGGTCCGCATCTGCATCCCAAACCAACCCTGTCGTATTTGGCAAGGCACAGACTTCTCCTCAAAAGAAGAGAGCCAGAGGTCCAGTTTCGGATACAGAATGGTCCTGGCGTAGGGACCATAATCAGTGCTTTTTCTGTGTAGAAAATGGGCATTATATAAGCTACTGCCCTATTAGACCACCCTGTATTCCCCCATACAACTGAAGTAGCGAGCACATTCATTACAGTTTGGTTCATTTTCACTTTTTGTTCACAGTTTACAACATTGTTAATGTATGCAGCAGTCACTTATAATTATAAATGTAGCATGTTTTTGATACTGCAGATAATACATATCTCTAGAATAAATTTACACACATTATATATTATAACCTGATTTTACTATGGTAACAGATTACATCTAGATGGTAAGCTTGTGAGCAGGACCTCATGTATCAGTCTGTTTCAAAATGTATAAGTACTTTTATGCTCTGTACCAAACCATGCGAAAATTCTAGGTGATGCATTAAAAATGTTAATGTAATAAAGATGGTCCTTTTTTAATAAACAATGAATAATTTCAAAAGCAAAGTGCCAAACCACATCCAAAATAGCAAGGAACAATTTCCTCATTTGGACAGACTTTACAGCTTGGTCATCATAATTCATATTATAATGTATCCCTAATGGGAAAAAAAGCAGTCAAGGACAGCCCTGTTTTAGTACATTACATACAGCTGTGCATCGTCCTCATTTGTGACTATGGTCCCCAGATCTATTTTTCTCCAGGACAACCTCAACCCATACATGCTGTCCTATATGTGTTTCCTTATTGGTTAAGACCTGTTTGTTCCATGGTAAGTGTATGTGGAACCTTTAATTGGCTGCATTTGAAATTTGAGAATTTTAATACTTGAATTCAATTGGTTGTCATTTTTACGTGTGTAATTTTACCACTCTCTTTTATTTGAAATGTTAGTCAACTAATATGTTTTATTTATTTATTATTTTTTTATAATTATTTTTTTAATTCCCTACTTGTGCATTAATACATATTTAGTATCTGTGTGCTTGCATTGAGTTGCATGTAATTCCTGATGGAATAATGTACAGTACAAAAACTTGTGTAGTCAAAACAACTGCTGATCTGGAGTCATGGGAATTACATTTTCCCCTATACAATGCACATATTTATAATCTTACATTTTTTTTTTTTAGATCAATCCAAAAAATGAACTGAATTTAGCTACAAATGAAGGTATTTTTTTCTGTCCCACAAATTTTATACAAGTACCACTGTGCTCATTGTAGACTAAAATATTCTTATTTTGTCCTTCATTTCATTTTTATTTCTTGAGATAAAAGGAAAGATGAAAGACAAACAGGTCCACTCAGTACATGACTAGTATCTTTTCCTGCCAAATTCTAAAGTCCGGCGCCCACAGTTTACCAGACCAGGAACTCCTCCAACTTCATACACAATTGACCCACACATCATCTGCGTGGCTGATACTCTACACTAACCACAGCAAATGTGCCAAGTTCCACGGTGAAATAAAAAATGCCTATAAACAGTGGAGTGCTTCTCTAGATGAGGGAGACTACAGTTCTCAAGTGAGCTACAGAAAGCCTAGCCTGGACAGGAAGACAGTAATATTTCACCTTAAATACAGCTTACATAATATATTTAAATAACTAAGATCATTTAAATAATACATACATATTAAATTATATTCTATCTAAATAAATTCAAATATATGTAAGAGTTATTAGCATTACCTATTTCTCTTTTATGTCTACTTTTCCACACAGTGGCGGATTAAGTGGGGGTACAGTCCACCCGGGTGCCACTCATTGCAGGGGTGCCATTGGCTGGGTTGCCCATGGTCTAATAGATTCTATTAGACCCTGGACACACAAGCCAATGACACCCCTGCAATATGGCACGCGGAGGACATGGGGGTGCGGTCTGTTCAAGGTCTGCAGTGGTAACCGCACCTCCAATGCACGCCTAGATACAAGCAGCATCTGGAAACTATGTTTCCCGACACTGCAAGAGGGCTGTGTGTATTCCCTCTCCCTCCTCAACCTATGCGTGACGTCCTGCGCAAGGGTCAGCAGTCCCATCAGGAGCCCACAGCAAGGTAGGAAAAAAAAAGAAAAATAATGTGTTTGTCTGTGTGTGTGAGACTCTGTGTGTGTGTAAGTGCGTGTGTATGACTCTGTGTGCAAGTGCATGTGTGTGTAAGTTTGTGTGTGTGTGTATGTCTGGGTGTGTAGATAAGTTATAACCTAATAAATCCAAATAAAGACATGTAGTATAAAAAAAAGTGTGTAAGTGTAAGTTATGCATGTGGATCCCAATAATGTGTGTGTGTGATCCTGTGCAAGTGTGAGTCTGTGTGTGAAAGTGTGACTTACACACACAGACTTGCATGTACACACTTACACCCATAGGCTCACACAGAGTATGTGAGACTTTGCGTGTGAGTGGTGTGAGTGTGTAAGTGTTGCTCTGTGTGAGTCTGTGTGTGTAAGTGTGAGTTTGTGTATCTAAATATACAAATTTCTGGAACAAATATTCTTGAAAACATAAAAAAGTGTGTCTGGGGCAAATATAGGGTCTGCTCGATAACCCTGATTATATTCCACCTGTGAAATGATTAGCCAAGCATTTTTGATTTCAAAAGGGTCAGGATTTATTTATTTATTTTGCTACACAAAGGACAATTAGCTAAAAGGTGAGTTGAAGGTGAATTAAGCTGAGTTGCGGTAAGATGAACATTTTATCTCACCAATTTAGCTATACATTGTGCAGGGACAAACCTGGTGAGTTTGCTTAGCGGGGAAAAACATGTTTGTGCCTGCACAATATATCGCTTAATATGTGAGTTGAAATGTTCGTCGTACTTCAACTCACCTACAACTCACTTTTAGTGAATAGCCCCCACTGCAAGAAAGTAGGAAGCAGGAAAGGAAATAGCAGGCAAGCCCAAAACCTTTACATATCTTACTGTGCTTTTTCCATATACCGTATATACTCAAGTATAAGCCGACCCGAATATAAGCCGAGGCACCTAATTTTACCACAAAGAACTGGGAAAAAATATTGACTCGAGTATAAGCCTAGGGTGGAAAATGCGGCAGCTACTGGTAAATATTGACCCCAATATGCCATTTAATATGCCAGGATATTGCCCCAATATGCCAGGATATTGCCCCCAATATGCCAGGATATTGCCCCCAATATGCCAGGATATTCCCCCCAATATGCCAGGATATTGCCCCAATATGCCAGGATATTTCCCCCAATATGCCAGGATATTTCCCCCAATATGCCAATATGCCAAGATATTGCCCCCAATATGCCAGGATATTTCCCCCAATATGCCAGGATATTGCCCCAATATGCCAGGATATTTCCCCAAATATGCCAGGATATTGACCCCAATATGCCAGGATATTGCCCCCAATATGCCAGGATATTGCCCCTTACTATGCTCGTTATGCCACCCTCCTCCCCCAGACCTCAGCACTTACCTCGTTCCTGCTCTGTCCCCCGGTGCTCTGAAGCTGCGTGGCTGTGAGGGAAGCGTTGTGAGCTTCCCTCCAGCCGCGCGGTCAATAAAGTTTGTTTAAAAAAAACACACTTTATTGACCGCGCGACCGGAGGGAAGCTCACAACGCTTCCCTCACAGCCACGCAGCTTCAGAGCACCGGGGGACAGAGCAGGAACGAGGTAAGTTTTAGATTTTTTCCCCCACTGACCCGAGTATAAGCCGAGGGGGGCATTTTTCAGCACAAAAATTGTGCTGAAAAACTCGGCATATACTCGAGTATATATGGTAAAAGTAATTTGTATTAAAGCACCATCAGCCCTATGAATCATAAATATACAATGACATATGTTAGGTTCCTATTTAAATACACTGCTACCTTACAAATTAAGCTCTGCTTCCCAATAAGGCAGATGCCACCGGTTGTTTGAAAAGCAAACAAACAAATGTAAGGAGACACAATAATTATTTAACATTCATGCAGCATGGGAGTTGCAATTATAATATAAGAACAGATGGTCGTTTGTTTAAATAATTACCATATCCAATGGAGGAAAATATTACATTCAAGTTTGCTATGTGTTTGTGTCAGCTTTTATGAACAGGGAACTCAATCAATATCTCTTGTCTCGGTGGTGTAATATGCCGTTAGATGGGTAATGAAGAATATTTTGGAATCATGATTTAATAACATTATTACAAAATTTATTTTAAACTGCATTATGAGAAACCAAAAGAAGGATACAATATTTATAAGCCTACTATAGAGCTAAATTCATATAACTGTGTGAATTAAAAAACAAACATCGAACTAATATTTCTATAAAACAATGCATTGAAGATGATAATGTTTTGGATGGTCTAATAATAGATATCAAAGTACAAAATGTTTGGCATGACAATAAAAATAGTGTTCTTTTCAGGAATCCCAAAAATCAGGAACCAAACTATTTTATTTCTGCACATTCTAGTTGACATTGTCTTACTGTTAATGGTTGTGATGCAACATCATGGACTCACTGTGGGATCTCACTTCTAGAGGATGAGTACGCACATGTCTAGCTCTATAGACCTTTATGTTGGATGTTACCAACCTAGCTGAGGTCTGGTGTACCAGTACAGATATGTCAGTGAGCTGTGCTATAAAAAGGCCTAACTGGACCTGTTTGGGATAGTCTGTCTAGATCAGTCAGTCACAGCACGCTTGCCTCTGACTGGGGATGGCCTGCGCACCCATTCACCCCTGCTGGTACCTACTGTTTGTATCTTTGGTAACTGGCCATCCTGATGACTGTGGTACCAGAGCTCTATGCCTCAGCAGTTGGTGGATATTGTTGTAAACTTTAGAGTATGTCTAGTGGAGTGTTGTAGAGATATCTGCAGTGACACACTGTTCAGAGTAAATAAATGTAAGCATGAACGAAATTCTGGTACCCTATTATTGCATCAAAGCACATGGAAGCCTACCCCTGAAGAGAGAGCAAAAGATCAGTCACTTAGAGGTAACGTAAGCCAGTAGGACTGTGAACTAAGAAGGCCAGTGTAGCATAGTCAGAAAAAATCTCCAATGCAGCGGAAGGGGAGAATTTTTCCAACTCAGCTACTTTGACCTTAAGTTTGCAATTCCCATCTCAATTTCCTCCAGTTCTCTCTTTATTAAGTAGACCCTGTAGTTTATTACCTTTTAAAAATGACACGTCTTTCATCAAGTTCAATCTTTCACCGCAAAAAAGGAGACAGGAAGGTTTTTTTAAAAAGAGCCCAATCGCCATTTGATGTGTGAGCCATTTTTTTTATACATCTCGACATTTTGTGTGTGGAAATGGAACCAGACAGTGCTTGATGGAGGTTCTTTGTCACTTCTGATTCCTTATTCAGGGGTTGTGCTAGTGCTCTGATATCTGTCTGGATTCCACCACACTATACATTGGTGCACATGGGAATAACGCCAATGATAGGCACTATCCCCATGTGTGCCTCTTTTATACATACCTCCATTGTGCCCCAGAAGGATTACTCAGGAAGGCCATTTTTATAGATATCATTTAGTGACGTGAAGTGTTAAACAAAAGGTGACTAAGCATTCACTTGTTTTAAATATGTTTTCAATTCATGTGAGTTTCATTGTTATGTACATCTTGTGAGAAAAACTATTTTAGAAATCCATGTCCAAACAAGGAAATTGTACAAGATGCAGACCATTTTTTTCCTTTTGCACACAAGTAAACAAAGATTCCCTGTTTGCAATACCACAGTGGCTACCATGGCAACAACTTGAGCTATGTAGGCCTAAGGTAGCATGACAGCGACAGCGCAAACAGGAAAAGTATGCATGTGCTATGGTTATACCAATAATTTACTGTTACATTCAGTGGATTAAATGTTAAAGAAATTTTACACAAAAATGCCAAGTAATTTGCCTCTCATGGAAACTGTCCCTTCTAAAAGTTTACTCATCAGTAATGTTTTAAAATATTGAACAACTCGCTCAAACAATAAAGATCTATTTTATCTCCATGTTTGTGTTACTTGCACGGGAGCTCTCCAGAGAAGTTGAATGTTTCTCAGCTCTGACAGTGAGCATTATATTTGCCACCATTGTGATAACACAAATGAATGTCAGATGAGGTGTCAGGCACGTGAGCTGACATTCACCTCAAAATAAAGCTTTCCAATTAATTATATTCCTTTTTTGAAGAGGAGAAAAATTATATATACACCGCATATACATAGAATTTAGCAAACGTCTTTTTCTACATTTCTTTTTCAACAGCCTTACATGTGGCACACAAAAAATAACCTAGAATCACTTCAAATAATGATCGTCTCGATAGTTGCTCTACCAATTCAACTGCGATCAGCTCTTTGCTAACCAAGTCTAGTTAGTCATTAGTCTCCAGATGTTTCTCATTCTGTGAATTATTTTTTTTAGTTCTTCAAAAGACTGACAAATGGTTTTGCATATGACTTAGAGTTGTCTTGAATGGTTTCAGGCATGTCAATTTTATGTTTTCTATTAGATTGCAGCAGGCTTACAAATAGGATGGGCATGATTTATTTCCCCAACATGCAGAAAGCTCTGTATTTTCCTATTCACTTTGGTGAGCTGGGGCCGGCATTCCTTGTCCAAAGACCAAATGCATTCCTTGTCCAAAGACAAAATAATATGATTACTCAAACATTAAAGTGGACATACAGACATCACGTCACTATTAATGCACACTGGCCTAGTTATAACACTTACTGTGGGAATTCATAAAAAAAACTTAAGCAACTGCTTGGTGGCTGAAGCCGTACTTTTGTTATATGTGGTAATTTATATAAAGTCTCACCCTTACGGCCTTCTCTCCACTTTTTTGATATGCCTAAATCATATAAGCATATCAATCTGACAGGAATCACTAATTAAATCATACAGAGTCACAGATATCATCATTTGTTTTTCAAAATGTCCCTTATTTCTGACTTAATTATATGTCATGTATGAATCTCAACTTGGTACCACAAAATTCAGTCTAAATTATTTACAAAAACAGTTATCTCATGTTGTTCTAAATTTTCATTCTGTGACCCTAAACAGTATCACTTATATCAACCTAATCATTCCAAACGCTGCTAAATTACCTTTAATGTGTTATCTTCAACTTCTAGACCATTTATTTACCCAATTATCAAACATAAATTTCACTCACCCTATCTGCTTTGCATCACGCCATGTTATTCATATATGAAACTTCTACTTTTTGAGAGAAACTACACAATAAACCAGGGGTGTCCAAGTTTTTCTGCAAAGGGCCGCTTTACCAGAAACGCGTGGGCCACATTAATTTTGTGGTAAGAAAAAATTAGACATGAACACACAATATATTCATAATAATGTGCAGTGTGAGTGTATAACAGACTCCACAGCAATAGAACTCATGGTAACATGCAGTAGGTGAGTGTATCACAGACAAGACAATCAAGTATTTACAATAAATGAAACTGGACTTTTAATTATTGTTTTTCTTCATTTCTATGTTTTTTCCTTTTTTCAGTCCTTTGTGGATATAATACTAACACACACAGTCATACACACAGAGTCACGCACGCACAGTCACACACACACAGAGAGTCAAACAAACACACACAGAGATTCACACAGAGAATCAAACACACACACACACAGAGTCAAACACACAGAGAGAGAGTCAAAGACACACACAGAGTCATAAACACACACACAGGGAGTCAAACGCACACACACATAGAGTCACACACACACATAGAGTCACACACATAGATTCCTTTCTTTATTTGTTTTTACTGGGGTTGTGGGATCCAGGGCTGCTTTCCTGTTCAGTGTGTTTTTATCTTCCCTCCCTCTAACCAATGCGCATGACGTCACGTGCAGGGTAGAGGAGGGACAATGCACTCCACATGATCTGAAGCGTTCTATGTAGAAACATACTTCCTCGTTGCAGCTTCAAGCTATACATGTGGCGAGAGGTGGGGTAACCGCTGCAGCTCTCTCGTGGGCCGCACCTCGATGTCTCGCGTATGTTGGACGCCCCTGAAATAAACTATCCCAACAATATGGTTGTCCACTGATAACTAGTTTTTTTCTTTTCTATAATATGATTTACTGGTCTAGTAAAGCACCTTGTTATAAATTGTGTACATAGAATCCACAAACCTATGGAGAGTTTCATGTCTGCAGATTCCTACATGTTTTATATTTTCTTGTTAGATAAATTGTTGAATAAATTCTGAGAACTTTTCTGCAAACCTAAATGCTTTCACTGACCTGCCAACAGCAATAAAACAAATTAAAATCCTGTAAAGCTGGATTATTTAGATACTTCTTCTTTAGCAGAGACCTTCCTGCGTTGCAGATAACAAATCTCAAAATGTGAATAACACCTTACATAAGATAAGCATGATTATCAAAGGAAGTAGATAATCGGTCAGCTATAGCTCCTCATTGAAGACACAACTAATGGCTTATCTAATGGCTTATCTAATCAGGTAAGGGTGCCAGATTAGCCATTTTTCCTGGGAGCATGTAACTTTTATATGCTGCCTTGCAGTGGGTTCAGATGGCAGTCAGTAAATTAATCAAGAAATGGATCCTACAGAACCACTTCATTAATTAACTGATTTCCCTCTGCAGGGCAGCATTTACAAGTTACAAGGAATATGTGGCTGATATAGCTACCATAAATAAGGTGGTTATATTTCCCGGTTATAGAGGATGTTTATACACACCCTCAGGGCCTCTATCAGAAAAATTGTAACTATACAGGGAGTGCAGAATTATTAGGCAAGTTGTATTTTTGAGGATTAATTTTATTATTGAACAACAACCATGTTCTCAATGAACCCAAAAAACTCATTAATATCAAAGCTGAATATTTTTGGAAGTAGTTTTTAGTTTGTTTTTAGTTTTAGCTATTTTAGGGGGATATCTGTGTGTGCAGGTGACTATTACTGTGCATAATTATTAGGCAACTTAACAAAAAATAAATATATACCCATTTCAATTATTTATTTTTACCAGTGAAACCAATATAACATCTCAACATTCACAAATATACATTTCTGACATTCAAAAACAAAACAAAAACAAATCAGTGACCAATATAGCCACCTTTCTTTGCAAGGACACTCAAAAGCCTGCCATCCATGGATTCTGTCAGTGTTTTGATCTGTTCACCATCAACATTGCGTGCAGCAGCAACCACAGCCTCCCAGACACTGTTCAGAGAGGTGTACTGTTTTCCCTCCTTGTAAATCTCACATTTGATGATGGACCACAGGTTCTCAATGGGGTTCAGATCAGGTGAACAAGGAGGCCATGTCATTAGATTTTCTTCTTTTATACTCTTTCTTGCCAGCCACGCTGTGGAGTACTTGGACGCGTGTGATGGAGCATTGTCCTGCATGAAAATCATGTTTTTCTTGAAGGATGCAGACTTCTTCCTGTACCACTGCTTGAAGAAGGTGTCTTCCAGGAACTGGCAGTAGGACTGGGAGTTGAGCTTGACTCCATCCTCAACCCGAAAAGGCCCCACAAGCTCATCTTTGATGATACCAGCCCAAACCAGTACTCCACCTCCACCTTGCTGGCGTCTGAGTCGGACTGGAGCTCTCTGCCCTTTACCAATCCAGCCACGGGCCCATCCATCTGGCCCATCAAGACTCACTCTCATTTCATCAGTCCATAAAACCTTAGAAAAATCAGTCTTGAGATATTTCTTGGCCCAGTCTTGACGTTTCAGCTTGTGTGTCTTGTTCAGTGGTGGTCGTCTTTCAGCCTTTCTTACCTTGGCCATGTCTCTGAGTATTGCACACCTTGTGCTTTTGGGCACTCCAGTGATGTTGCAGCTCTGAAATATGGCCAAACTGGTGGCAAGTGGCATCGTGGCAGCTGCACGCTTGACTTTTCTCAGTTCATGGGCAGTTATTTTGCGCCTTGGTTTTTCCACACGCTTCTTGCGACCCTGTTGACTATTTTGAATGAAACGCTTGATTGTTCGATGATCACGCTTCAGAAGCTTTGCAATTTTAAGAGTGCTGCATCCCTCTGCAAGGTATCTCACTATTTTTGACTTTTCTGAGCCTGTCAAGTCCTTCTTTTGACCCATTTTGCCAAAGGAAAGGAAGTTGCCTAATAATTATGCACACCTGATATAGGGTGTTGATGTCATTAGACCACACCCCTTCTCATTACAGAAATGCACATCACCTAATATGCTTAATTGGTAGTAGGCTTTCGAGCCTATACAGCTTGGAGTAAGACAACATGCATAAAGAGGATGATGTGGTCAAAATACTCATTTGCCTAATAATTCTGCACTCCCTGTACATTGTGCAGGTACAAACCTGGATTGTCCCTGCACAACATATAGCTAAACTGTTGCGATTAAATGCTCATCTCAACTCACCTGTGACTCACCTTTTAGTGACTACCCTCCTCAGACATGCCATTGAACCCACAGGCTTACCATTGCATCTCTGCAACATGCCAATGCACTCACAAACATGCCATTGCACCCACATCTTGCCATTGCTTCCCAGGAATTGTCATTGCACCCAGATTTGCCAAAGCATCCAAAGACTTGCCATGGCAACCCCAGGAATTGCCATTGCACCCCCAGACTTGCCATTGCACCCCCAAGACTTGCCTTGTTCCCTGGTGTGTAGTGGAGGCAGCTGGAGGGTGTCTGTTTGCTGCTCGGTGCGCATGTCATGAAACCCTAGTAGTGTTCCAGCTCAGAAGACCCACAGAAGTGCCAGGCCCCTTACTGATTTACTGTTACTTATAACTGATACTGCCTTATAGTATTTATTTTTCCAGTGGGAAACGCTGCGGCTGCACACCTACCTATGAAGGGGCTGGCTAAATCTTGCATGTGAGACAGTATGCTCCAGGGGACTGATTCGACAGATTGTGTATAGGACCTGGAGGGCCCTTACCATGCTGCAGATGTCAGAGTATCTAACAGTGGAGTTCTCCTCTAATGAAAACCTCTAGCTTTAGAGGGAGAAAGAGGTGTGTGCATTTCCCATTAGCAACCATCTCTATACCTATTATAGTGCTCTTGCATGAGTCAGAGACCCTGATGTCACATGACATCTTAGTCAGTAGAGTTGTCACCCAGCTGGTATTTTACCTGATGGCCGTTATAAAATTGTCGATAGGCCATTGTTAAGTCTATAGAGGCAATGACATGGCCGGTATTGTTTTTTAAGAAAAAGTGGCAACCCTATCAGTGTGAAATGCTAAAGTCTGTAGCTGCAATCCGAGAGGTGTGTACAAGTGGGGGAAAGCCCACATCTCCATATCTTTCACTGAACCACCAGGAATGGTAAGCAGGAGGTGGCAATTTTTTTTGTTTCTGTATCTGAGGCTCTAAAGGCCAAGGGGAAGAACCATAAATTGCTATATTTTGCACTAAAGATGACGTGGGCTTCAGTTCCCATGATGCTTCACTCTATGACTGGATTCTCTAGGGATGGTTGCCTGTTAAATTCCAGATATTGTGTTTTCTTTGATGCTCAGCCATCCATAACCATATTCCCTGACTGCAGGGTGCCTAATGTAGAAGAGAGGTTCCCGAAAAAGAATGGAATCATTAAGGATGGGGAGCTGGTGGGGCTGCGCAATCAGTGAAGGAGGGCCCCAGGACATCCTACTAGCAATGGTTCTCACAGTTTCTGATGGTAGCTTTGCATGTACCCTGCCATAAGTCTAAGCACATGTGCATTGAAAAGTCCATGCACCATTGCTATTCAATGTGCCAACAGCTTACAGCAAATTATATAGATACATCTCTATATGTGCTAGTATTTTGGCCAGTCTGATGGAGTTTTTAAACTTCCACCATGTAATTTACATGTCACGTGCTCTTTGTAGGGTGATTTACAAGGTGAAAACCAGTGGTGTAACAAATTCCTCTTCCCTGAGTCATCACAGTTGTCTATTATTTTACATACTATGCACTCAAATTGTTATATAGCTACACAAACATCTAATTGTTATTTGGCAACATAAACTAAACCATCACCCTCTTCTTATCTTACCATTAACAGCAGACTTTGAAAAAGCTTTGGTGTCTGTGAATAGTTGAACCTAATGATCTTCTAGCTTATTTACAGGCCTTCATTGTGTAAAACAGAGAGACTCATATACATTTAAAACCACCTTGTGATTACGTCTATTTTTCCCCAGCTTGTAAAATTCTTGGAAATCAGATGTTCCTCTACAAATTGTCCTATTAAGTTTCATTAATTGGATTTGTACACTAGAAGGCAACATTACTCATACTACGCTTTTTACAACCATTGTTAGTGAAATGTTCTCATGGTGGTTACTCCTTCACAAGAGTTGCTCATCAGTGGCCACTAGATTTAAAAAACTGTTATCAATAATAAAACAGATGATACACGGTTAAATGTTTTCACTTGCGAACAATTTTATTGTTACAAGGCTGACAATACTTGCAATAAAGAATGACACTAAGGTTCACTCCTTAGTAAACCAAAAAATACTGTCAAATAATATTATCTAACCAGTGTTTTCATTTAATGGTTGTGACCAGATGAAGCTTGTATAGTAGCTGTCTGAAACTGCCCTACCCATCACTCGAACAGTGTTAAGTCTGTGTTGGAAGAGATACAAGGACCAGAATCAAAAATACCATTTAGGCCTCAGATAAATTATAACTTGTGAGACAGAACGCTACCATTATCATCTTTTTATAGTTTGTGCCCATGATTCAATTATAACTTTAGGTTAGGTATTATAAGTGTGTGGCTGTGATGATGAACTGTGGTCACATTGCAAGGCACACCAAAGGTTCAACCTAGAAGTAGTTTCCATTTTTCAACAGAAAGCAGCATGATGTTAGTAGAACCATGTGTTCATAGCTTTAGAAATGAGTAAATCCAGCAGGTTGAAATAATTGTAGTTTGAACTTTGATGTCTGTGTACAGGGCTGGTTTAAAAAATTTTGCTGAATACATTCTGGAAGACCAAGTGGATTGTCTGTTCTCTGGTGTGCCGTTCCCTTTCTGGGGGTTTCATTAAGGAATAATGATGAATCCCACAGCTCTCGATAAAGTTGGATGTTTATTATCACGTATATATTATCAAATATAGTCAGTGTAACTTTTTCAAAGAGTTTTGTAACATATAAACATAGATACCTTGAGCTGACATAGGGAAATGTAAAAATCCTTATGGCACAAGATATTTACCCACATTTATCTTATATTTTTTTGTAGAGTGTAATATAGACGCACAGAGTTTTTTTTCTTCTATAATGTATTTGCACTAAATAGAGACACACCGGCACTCCAGGGAAAATGGTGAATCTACATATTTAATAATGAGGAGCCATACAAATGTGCAAAAGATGGGCAAACAGGTCAGACACTTTACGCGTTTTGTGTCTGCTGGCGCTTAATCATAAGTGTAAACTACAAAGTGAACATGTGCATTCTATATAAGATCTGTGAACCAACCTTATTAAAGGTCATATCACTCTAAAATCGTGCATAATAACTAAATAGTGCTATTGCAACATTCCATAGTAAAATACATAATTTGACATCTGTGAATATTATTGAACCGTCCTATAGCAACATACATTGTGTAAACTAATCATGGTACAAAGAAAATGCATATTGAACAGATACATAAGAGTTTATATATTTTTGGAAATATCGTTACAATTCTTCATTGCTTTAATAACATTAGGGAAATCTTATTAGTATATTTTATTAATAAAACTTAGATAGCTAAATATTATGACATAGCAATCAATAGATGATAATACGCAAACGGATCTTCGCAAAAAGAATTTTAAGTCTTACAGTTTGTTCACTTTAATTTTGAAGCTGAAAAGGTATACTTAAAATACAATTAAGTCCCTACCAACTCCGTTCCCCAACCTCTAACTTGCCCATGTAGGAGGGGATGATGGGGGGGAAACACTGATATGTTAAGGGTTTTTAACATATGATAAATACTGAATGCAGAGATCTATAGAAATCTTTGATGCCCTGATGTATGGATCTTTAGATTAGTCACAGTAAGTTCACACTATTTGGGTAATAGTCATAATGATAAAAATGTGCAGACTGGATGGAGTAAAATAGATTCACCATTTCCAAGCATCATACACATGGAGTTTAAGAAATTACAAATTAAGTAAAAGGTGTGGCTTAGATATCATTCCAACATAAGGTGATCAATTAATTTAATTAAACAATGTTATAGACACACTTGCATTTTCTCTTTGTTTAGTAAATTGCTAATTCTCCTTAATCACTTCACAATCACAATCCATATGTATGCTTGTGTCAGCTTTGATCAACTCACCTAATCTCCAAATCTCTCAAGAACAACATTAGATTTGTTACAATCTGTGGTAGGTGTGTCCAAACCACACAGGGTTAACAGCATGATGCCGCACCAAAGATGGACTTACATATCTTTGGCAGGTAAATAAAATGGCAATAAGCAGTGGGGAGCCATGGTGTGAATTGGAGTTAGAAAAGTTGGAGAGAGGTTAATAATATGAATAATCTATTTATTATAAAGATATTTTCTCCCCTAGGGGACTCAAAGCAATTCATACTTAATCAATTATATAACTTATAACAGATTTCATTAATATTAATCATTTAAAAAAATGAATTGGCCACTAAGGAGAAGGTAAGTCAAATGATATATCAGTCTGAATTTCAATGGAGGCATTATGGAGGTTTAAAAAAAAACGCACACTTATTTTTATATATATATATATATATATATATGTGCTAACTCACAACATCTGTCTGTAGTATTAGTAATACATTGGTGTGCACTATAATAGCAGCACTATTTGCATGTGCACCTATTTAACACATAGCCCAGCAGTCAAGTGACTGCAGGTAGCATCAGTGGCAATCCTTACTGATAAAGTAAACTCCACTCAGGTAGTGGATCAGGGTCCATTTGATATGGCCATACCCAGGGGAGGGCTTGCAAGGGTGGGCAAGAGAGTAACTGCCCCAGAATGCTCTCTAATCTCACTCAAACAGGGTGACCATGGTGACACAGATTACATGCATGCTCTGAACATGGGGGTCATGTGACCTGCTGCTCTCAGACTTCAAAACAGCGGATGGGGCATGTTCTGGGGTGCAGGGGTAAGTCCTGGGTGGAGAATGTGGGTGATGAGGCATGTCCTGGGGTGCAGGGGTAAGTCCTAAATGTGCAATGTGGATGATGGGGCATGTCCTGGGGTGCAGAGGTGAGTCCTGGGTGTGCAATGTGGGTGATGGGGCATGTCCTGGGGTGCACAAGTAATTCTTGGATGTGCAATGTGGGTGATGGGGCATGCCCTGGGGTAAGTCTTGGATGTGCAATGTGGGTGCTGGGGTAAGTCCTTAATTTCCAATGTTGGTGATGGGGCATGTTCTGGGGTGCAGGGGTAAGTCTTGGGTGGAGAATGTGGGTGATGAGGCATGTCCTGGGGTGCAGGGGTAAGTCCTAAATGTGCAATGTGGATGATGGGGCATGTCCTGGGGTGCAGAGGTGAGTCCTGGGTGTGCAATGTGGGTGATGGGGCATGTCCTGGGGTGCACAAGTAATTCTTGGATGTGCAATGTGGGTGATGGGGCATGCCCTGGGGTAAGTCTTGGATGTGCAATGTGGGTGCTGGGGTAAGTCCTTAATTTCCAATGTTGGTGTGGGGCATGTTCTGGGGTAAGTCCTGGGTGTGCAACGTTTTGATGGGGCAAGTCCTGGGCGTGTAATGTGGGTAATGGGGCATGTCCTGGGGTGCATTTAAACATCATAGACATGATATCCAGCTATTTATGCATTTAAACCTCATTGGCATGATATACAAAGACCTGGATAAAATTACACTGGGAGGGTAGGGGGCAAGAGCGTGATATAGGGATGGGGAAGCCCCAGGAAATTTGTTCTGTAAGAGGACCTGCAATTTTTATTGGTCGCCCTGCTCCCCCCCCCATGTTTACTGTGTCTCTCCTATGATTATACACCCCGTGTTTGCCAACTTGCTCTCCTCTTCCCCCATGTTTGCCGTCTCGCTCGCCTCTTCCCCCATGTCTGCTGTCTCTCTCTCTTCATATCTGTTGTCTCTCCCCTTCCATTTTTTTTTACCTTGGGGAGCTGCGTGCAGCCTCTGGTTTATGTACTAAACACAGCCCTCTGTAAGCTCTACACATGCTTCTCGCACAGTGATGACTGAGGTCTGTGTTAAGTAGACAGACGGGAAGCTGCCCATGTCTCCCCAATGAACATCATGCTCAAACTCGTGGCTGCCTGATGTCGGGATACATGTATCCTGGGCGGCAGGAAGCAGGCGTTGGCACAAAAACCATGACATTTTTGCGTCCTAAAAAAAAACCATGTACTGTCCAAAACTTGGACTATATCGGTAAAACCGGGATGTCAGTCTGGGTACCCTGAAATCAAAGGGCTTTTCACTTTCAAATACCACAGTAGGAACACTTTTGATCTTGTCTGTCTATCAATCTCTTTACCTTATCTGTCAGCAAATCTGTCTTGCATGTCTATATGTGTCCTGCCATTGTAGTCTAATAATAGTTTAATCTGTAGCACAAATTAAAAAAATATTTGTAGGCTGTATGCGCTGCAGCTAACAAGTAAGCAGTAACCCAGCAGAGTGAGGGTTAACTCAGCCACATGCTGAGAGCGCCTGGCTACTGCCTTGACTGAAGCCTAGTTAATTAACGCAGAGTCTGCCCCCATCCAATGGTGGCTCCGCCTCCTTTTTTTGCCCTGCCAAGCTGTGCCTAAAACATCCTCCCCACCCCTTGTAGGAGACCATTACCTGCCTCCACACTCCAGCAGACATCCATTCCAACATACTATCCAAACACCCAGGTTTATGTTTTGCATGGCTGGCTAACTGCATCCCCTCCCACATTCCCCAAATATAATCCTTGGATCACTACACAAAGGGAACATCCACTTGCAGATCCATTGTAAGGAATTAATGGTAATGAGACATGCCCATCTTCCGTGCCACTGAACCAAACTACACGTCTTGACAAAGCGACAAGGGGTCATCTGGAAGCTGTCTGAGGAGGGGCTGAAGGACTGTCACAGGTGGAGGAGATGCTGCTGTGTCTGATGATCATGCAGAAGGGTGGTGTCTGAAGGGTTCAGCTGTCCTCTCTCCTGTGCCTCTAGTATCTATGTCTGCCAGACGGGTTAAGGCTGCTGCTGAACTGGATCGGTTTTCAGATTCACACGGAGAGTATACATTGTGACAAAGGCAAGAAATAAGAAGATCCTTCCGGGCAGCATCATAAGCAGTGTGTAAGTAAGCAATGTCATCTGCACGCCTTCTGCGAATATTCTTTCAGGCTATATCTTTACCCCAAATATTGCATAAAATACATACACGGGACATTGAATGCAATGTGGATTTCATTTCTCAAGCCAGGGTCTGAAAATATAGTCCAAAACAGTGCAAAAAGCTTAGCCATTAATATTTTGGTATATTGCAAACTATAGACTCACACGACTGATGTGTTTTAATTTGCATTTAAAATCTGTTTGATGTTTAGTTTGTGATACAACTGGTATATTAGTATATATTCTGATTTTTATTTAGCGGTGCTGCCTGAATTATTCTGGACACGTCTGTATTTTTTTTTTTTTATACATAAACTGTTTTAATGTGTGTGTAATTATTCCTTAACGGGGATTTTTTTTCGCCCTAGGGGTTTAATGCCACTGTATAATGATTTATAACCTAATTCCAGAGGGAAAATGCACAATGGGTAGCCGAGCTCTCTTGCGCTCCAAGGGTTAATTAGGTCACGGTATTGCAGCCTTTTTTGGTGCTGTAATTCGCTGCGATGAATGGAGTAGTATAGAACAGTGATGGCTAACCTTTGGCACTGCAGCTGATATGAACCACATCTGTCAAGATGCTCAGCTAGTCCATTGATTCGATCTAAAACAAGCAACAATATTTTACAAATGGAAGTGTATTTGTACAAGTGATGTGCATATGTGAACTAGATTTAGTATATTTAGGTCCTAGCACATGTAGCTGGAATGTGGGGTGACAAAATGTTGGGTGGAAGGTCACATAGCACATTTATGTGGCAAGAAACAATTTGGACACATTGTTGACATTACAAGAGCAGTAGCTTGACTTTCCTAAGGGTATTATGGTCTATGGGCAAATAAGTGGGTAATAAAACCTCTCCAGTGAATTAAATCTGTGCATGCAAAATGGCTCTCAGGTTACAGAATTAATCAGAAGTAGGCACTCTTCAGCACATCAGGTGCAGTGGACTATTACTCCCACGATCCTCAGTCATAGTAGTCCACATCAGGAAGTGCAGTATAAGCACACTTGGTCACTTGCCATTCATACTTATTAGTGGTTTCCTGTCAATTTTGCCACATAATAATGCCAGTTTTCTATGGTGAAAAAAAAAATACTGGTATGTACATAGTTTATGAGTACACTTTCAAATATTGGGAAGGCAAGGGGTTAATAGTCTGTCCAACGAAGCAAGGCAGAGACTAGGGGTCTTTCACTCGCATGATGTTATGAATAGACTAAGATGACACAGCGATTCATGTATTGCAGACGTTGTAATGCTGTGTTTAATTAGAGATAGGATATGACCGAAATAGAAAGCAATTGAATCAGATTTTGGCAGGGTGATCTCATCAGCATGTTGTTGCACTAACTGCCAGTCCCTTGGGTATCAGATTGTGCTGATAGCTAATTCATATGCAGCAAACCCAATTATTATGTTGGTTTTGAATATTGAACTGAAAAAATAAATGTAGGCCGTAAAACAATTTAGCTTTGAGCATTGCACAGTCTCTTTTTACATTGTGTGATGACCAGACTACTGGAGGAAGAAAAAAATATCTGGTTTGCTGCCTATATGAGCTGCAAAAAAATAGGGCATACTGCAATGCGTTTTATGGTGATGTGATACATAGACCTGTCTTCATGAGCTTTCCAGAAATATGTTTATGTGAGAGACAGCATCCTGAATGTATAGGATATGAAGGAAAGGAAAATAAATCCTTGGTGTGACCTTTTTTGTTTAGGGTTTTCTCACTTTTGTATTTCTGCAAATTGTTTTCTAACAGGCACACCTGCCTTTCAGCCTGTTATATTAATTGAAATTGCCTATACAGTAATCTAGTTGCAGAGACAACAGCTTCAAAATCATAGTGTTAATCAAGAAATACACTATGGAATACACTGGAATATAGCTCACGAATACATATTGGGAGCAGTTATTTCCTCATAGTGAATGAAATAGGTGTGGGTGATCTTGATTGCAGTTAGTGTTGAGGGTGTCTTTTATAAGAGAGATCTGTATCACTGGATGAACTGCTGTTTAATTAGTGCTATTGTTTCATCAGCAGTACGGGTTGAACTGAATTGGTGTTTCTAATTAAACACTATTTCATTAGTTAATGAGCGTAGCTGGCAAAATGATACTACAAAAGACTTTATTTTTAATGCAGAGAAGAGAAGGTGTGAATATGTGTACAGAAACAGCGGTTTTTACTGCTTTCAGTCAGGCATGGTGATGGGAGTTGAAGTACACATGTTTGCTGTCAGCTCAAAAAAATATTGTGACAGCCTGCGTGGGGTGTTTCCCCTGCATGTTCATGCTCATTCTGTGAGCCTTTGTAGTTTATTAGAGGAGATGGGTGTGCATTCATAGAGCCTATGTTAAACATGTGGTCTGAACTGTGAATAAAGTATCTGTCCTCACTGGCATGAGGAAAGAGAGAGGGAGAAGAGTGACTGTGCTTCCAGGAAGTGTGATAGTCTGCTATTGATTTTTTTTGGGAGAATTGACATGGGTGAGCTGATAATTATATCCACAATCTCCTGCTGACTGAACATCTGATTTATCTGCCTGTGCTCATTGTGACTCACATCTCTTACACTCATGTAATATAAGTGTCCCATCCTCCATGGTCACTGGATTGAGGAACCATACAGATCAATTTTAAACCCAGTATGGTTTTTGGACTCTGTAGTTTTTTGGAGACCTGATATACAGAATGCTTTATAAACCACTATTTATAATGGCTGACAGTGTGGTAACATTGCAGTTAGTCCTTCTCACCTGAAGGTCATGGTTCCTAAGGGAACTAAGCGGCGTAGCGGAACAGAAAAATGTGAGCAGCATTCTCTGGTTTCCAATTGTATCTTCTCAATATTGCTGTGTGTGAACTATGTCTACTCATGTTGCATTGAAAGCTATGCAAATTTCTTTGTCTATGGAACTATGTTGCTCCAGCCTTTAGTTGTACATTGTTAGAATTCAGGAAGCATTACACAGCACACCAAATATCCTTGTACCAAATGAAGGAGTTTCAACAGGAAATTTAGTTTTATACCTTGGTCACCAGATTACCCGTAAAGGTCACCCTGTCCTACAGGGCAATTGCATCCATTTGACCCATACATTGTGACAAATGATCGTTTCGAGAACCAACAGCTGTGTGACATGGAAGATTTTAAAGATTTTAGTGCATATCTACATTGTATTAGAAAGCAAATAATTACATTGTGGCCTTAGTGTTAGCGTTCAGTATAACATATATTTTACAAAAATCCTTTCACATATTTCATATATGTCATTAAACAGTGTACTGCTCTGTAGACTATGTTGGCTCTTTACGATTTATGCCACAGATATTACCTATAACCAAAATAAATGCTACAGCTTCTATGAGCTGCAACACTACAATTGTACTAGGAAGCCAAATGAAGGGTATTTGTCAGTAAACACTATGCTTTGCGCAGATACCACAGGATATCCTTGCGGATATTGTTTACTTTAAACAACATCCTGAAGGAATTTTGTGGATGGGAAGTGCAGTCTGACGCATCTGAGAAAGTCTGTGACAATGGTCTCATACTTACATCCTTCCTGTAGTCAAATGGATCATGCAAGGCTAGGGGTTTCTATACTCCCCTATACATTGTATGCTGCTAATTCAGCATGACCATGCTAACAACAAGGCTGTAAAAATGTGTAACTTAATTGGCCAATATTGTTATTTTTGGGGTAGCGGGTGGTAGTTTATCTGAAGGATTCAGGAAATAAATGCACAAACTGATTTAAAAGCATGTTAAAGGTCTGTTTTTGAAACTTTCGAGCAATAGACCAACCAAAAGCTGTTAGGTAAGGCACATTTCCTAAACTATTCACTTAAAGTTAGTCATACTGTGCTCCAAATGTATTGATTTCATTGTAAACATATCCCACTGAGCCTTTGCCTTTGATTGTACTCCTCCTGACTCGTGTTTAATTAGTCAGATCTTATTTACTTTGATATGTTATATATCACAGTCCCCAGTATTAAAGTAAAGCCTTGTGCACTGTTCTAACCACAAGCATGGCTCATCTGTGTCACACCAATGCCAAGTGCACCACACACCATTTCTAAAGCTTGATTTTTGATAATGGCATGGCAGTGATAAAAACATGATGAATGCGTCATAGTCACCCTTTTAGCACCCAAATCCTGAGCAGTGCACTGTGTTTCCTTCCTTGTACCACTAACAAGGAAAAAAGTTATCTGAAATATAAGATTGTCATGTTTGAATTAGCACTGTTATCATTTAAAACATGTAGGGAGTGGTTACTATAGCCTGCTTTATATGTGATAAGTGCTGTTTTTCAGCTTGCATGGGGTAAAACATTTTTCTTTGTACTTTTAATTTATGTACTGTCCCTAAAGATATACTCAGCAGGAGGTGTCAAGTGCAATGCACAATTGCTTCCCATAATCTGCTGAAAAGCAACCATGATCATTTGAAATACTTGACAAGAGTTATCTACATTTATTTGGAGATCCTACACAAACCCATACTGAAACATGTTTACTGTAGAGTCTAGGAAGCATGTTTTGTGTGTGTGTGTGTGTGTGGATAGAAACACTTGTTTGTGCACCTGTGTTGCATGTGTGTTTGTGTAGGTACATTGTGAGCATATGCACTGCGGCTGTGTGTATACTTTGCTTGGTGATTGCACACTGGGGTGTCTGTGTGTACAGTGGGGTATGGGAATGTTCCATTCAGTGCAGCACTCATTTAAATGAAATTGTCCGTAGCAACGTGTAATGGTTATATACATCAATGTATCTTTTGTCTGCAATGGATGTTTTGCAAGGTAGCTACTGATATTTTTATATTGTAGCCATAGTTTAGCCATAGTGTTAAAGAACAGCAGGATGCAGTTAGCACTCTCACCCTAACACACTTTTCAAGCGGTTTTGCAAACATGTCAATGTTAGTCTGCGGCCTAGTCGATTTCATATAGTATCACCACCTACTACACTTTCATCATGTTGTTTTTTTTATAGTTTTATTTATCTCAGTCTATAAACCACTAAGCATGTATTGATTTATACTTTTGAGAAGCCTTTGTCTGATTTGTGTTTGTTTGTTTTGTATTATGTGCGTATTACAATTTTTGATTTGAATGATTTGTTTGTTGCTCATTCCCCTGAGTCTTATTAGTCTGTATGGCTATACACATGTCATTTTCATGTACAGGAGGGCAACATAGCATTTATGCACTATCCTTTGGCTTTTATATGAGCTCCTGAGAGAAAATAAAGTTAATATGTGGAGATGTCACAATCTTTACAGAGTGC
This sequence comes from Pelodytes ibericus, assembly GCA_036172795.1. NCBI lineage: Eukaryota > Metazoa > Chordata > Amphibia > Anura > Pelodytidae > Pelodytes > Pelodytes ibericus. The sequence continues at coordinate 60,312,019 of CM069862.1, forward strand.
AACAGATGGCATTAATGACAGCAATGAGCGTTGCTCGATAGGCTTGGCCTTAGCAACTTGTGCATTGCTTACTGTAGACCGACACCTGGCATTTGTTAGCATTTGAAAAACCTAAGAGCAAAGGAACTAGGTAAATCATTTCATGTATATGTTACTATATATGGACATTTCACTGGCCACGATATAGCCTTGACATAGTAAAACATAGCCTGGCTGCTTTATATTGGATATGCTGCCATTTCTGATTGGTAAATTCACTTGGTTAATCGTAAATCACATGTGATACTCATTATTCTTTTTTGGGCTCTTTTCCTCAACACATATTTTATACCAAAAGCATAAATATTCCAGAAGCCCCTTGAAAACTGGGTTTAGTGCCAAACAAAGCTAAAAACAAAATATGGCTATGTCTCTGAACATTTTGCTTTGAGTACTAAATGTGTAACTCTTGAAGTGCCAGGATGAATTTTAAACATACGGGCTAATTTACTAAAATGTGAGCTTCAGGTATTGATAGCAGAGTTGAAAAAATAGGAAGGTAGTTTTCCAGCCGGGCTGTTAGTGCCTGATTTTTGTCAGTTCACCAAAGCTTTTATGTGGATGGATCCCATAAATCTATAAATAGTAGGATCATTTTACTCCATGTGTTATTTATATGGTTAAACATCATAAACACATACGAACCTAACTTAAACATTTAGGGCCACCATCATAAATTTTGGGTCTCCTTACAGAACAAATGGTCTAGACCCCACCACTCCCCCACTTAATATCTTGTGCACCCCTTTCATTATTGCACCCACATCTCTTGTCATAGCAACACCTTGCAACACCCACAACAGTTGAAACAGCACATAGCGTGCACCCGCAGAGCACCAAGATTGCATTTACTGGTCTTGCCAGAGAACCTAGATTGCACCCACAGGGCTTGCCAGAGCACCCAGATTGCACACCCAGGACATGCCCCAGCCAGCACCCAGATTGCACATCCCAGACGTGCCCCAGCCAGCATTCACATTACATTCATAGGACTTCTGGTGTCTAGTGGTGGGCAGCTAGATGTCTGTGCACTACCCAAGTGCACAAACATCCTCCCATGCTGCCTCCGGCTGCGCGTCTGTAAAGGCTGATCCTTGGCAGGTCATGTGACCCCCGATGCTCTGATTTCAGTACCTGGGAGGGTGTTTGTGTGCCCGGGCAGACAACCAACTGCTTGCTTGGTGCAGAGAGGGCTGGCGAGGTGAGATCTTTTGATCTCTCCAGCCAGTGACTCTGTTGGCAAGCTTTTTTTAAAGGGACCCTGAGTGAGCCCCCCAGACCTGCACACCAGTTTAATCCATGCCCTCGACATTGTCATTGTTATACCTGCAATCCTTTTATTTTTGTTACTTTGTTTGTTTAATGTTTATAGTTTACCAATGATGTGGCCTTCTCAAATAAACATTTTCCCAAAAACACACATTCTCTAGATTCTGCAGTAATGTGACCCCACATGAAAATGTTAAAAGAGCTAATTTGCTGGAAAGGTGACCGCATAATACACGCTTGTTCAGTTCTAATCTATATCTTCACAAAATAAACTTCCCACAAAACAAAACAAAAAAATCACTGGGCTATGCAAACAACATCCGTTGAAAGTCTTTCTTGAAAAACATTGCTTTGCTGCCACAATTACTTTTTACCCCTTGGAACAGAAACATCTTCAGAAGATGTGATTGCTACAGCACTCTGGTTTGGCACTTATTATAAAATCAACATTTTCTAAGCTTGGCCTTTAAACTGAACCTGTCATCCACAACATTGGAGCTTTAAATTCAGCTTTAAGTAGGTACCTGTACTATGTGTTTGCTGGCATAATCATACAGGTGTCTTATAGATATAGGACTTTGTTCATCAGGTAATTGACAAGTGAATTTCAAAATTAAGGCTAAAGTAGCAGAGTTTGAAAAATTCTCCAATTCATTTGAATTTCAGGTTTTTTTTCAAACTCGGCTACTTTTATCTTCAGTTTGAAAGTCACTTGTCAATTCCCTGGACTTCACTCTTTGATGGGACAGGTCCCCAAAAACATAATTGTCCTGGCAACACTTGGTAACTGCATTTTTAGCGGGAAATATATCCCTCACTGTTGTTATATGAGCTGATTTGATGGTAAGAGATGTGTGTACAACTTCTACATGTACCCACAGACTATTTACTGATTCATTTACTTTTGCTTAGGTTAAAGAAACAAAATATATTTTAAAAGTTTGGAGACTCTCTTTAAGAGTATCTTCAACATTGAGTGAAATTAATTTTAAGAAATATATTCTGCGTGCAATGCATTCAGATTTTTTGTAGCGTATCTGACTTTTGACAGCGAGTAACTAATACTGCTGTCTAGAGTAACAGGCTGCATATTTTATATACTGATTCACACATTGTTTATATTTAGGATTCCTTTAGCTGTACTGTAGAAATACTGATAATGTGACTCAGTCACCTGGATAGTATCTCTGGTGGAAATGTAGAGCATAAAAAATATTCCAACAATTTGGTTAGAAGAAATGCACACATGATGAATTAAATCTGTTTTAAAGTGGTCTGTGTTTGCCCCATTTATGACAAGTGACACATTCTCTACTGCAGTAGTCAATTTGCACATGAAGTCACAATGGATCTTATAATGTCATAAACTGTGTGAGACATGATTTTGAAAACCAAAACTATGTTTAAATGTATATAGCTTGTATATCTTAAGCTAAGAAACTAAAAGGCAGAATCACAGATCAAAATATTATTGGATTCAAATTAGATTGTTCTGTCTTCTAGTTGTAATTTTAAACACATATAATCTAAAAATAATAATGAAATAAAACATGTGTGAGTATATACTAAATGCAAAAATATAATGGCAAGATTAATCATAGAGTATTGGGGTCTTTAGTTGAAATGGCTCAAAGTACCAGACCACACAAGAAATAAACACCAACGCTATACACTAAAGTGACTGAGGCATGTAAGATAGCCATTTATTTATGCTCATATGGTTCCAGGCCTGTGATCTGACTCTTGAAATAAGTATTTGTACAAATCACAGGGGTTATCCTGACTCCAGAGCAACTCCTGATTGGTCTGCAACACAGACATATAAATATAGTGAGATGACAAACGAAAGAGGCAATTAAGGTGATATTTAACACATTTAATAAACACCATAAAAGATGTTCCATTAACTTATTCTTTCATAGTCAAAAGCTTTAATAACATTTTATTTTCAAGATGTTTTAGACAAAAAATAATTAAGGTCTAAATTCAGATCTTCATAATTCACACGGATGCAGTGACCAGAAATGAGTCAGAGAAAGATCAGCTTCCTTACCTAAATAAATCTAGAACACCACCCCAAGGAAAGGAAGTGATTTATTAGACATATAATGGGTTTGTTGTAAGATTCATAGATACATAAACCGGTCATTTCCTGACTTCTGATAGCTCTTTATTCACTAACATAAGGCCTTGTAGCCCTTGGCATACTAAAGAGGTAGGATATATGACACATTGCCCATTCCTTCAGGGACTCCATGGTGTCCAGTAGCGACTCATATCGCACATCATCATTTTCACTATGTGTAACGTATTCTACAATGGTGTATGCACTTTTATATTGGTTAGTCTCTTCACAGTGTGCAGGAAATTTATTATCTGTCATGACTAGCAGTAGAATTGCTGTGTTTAATAGCATACAAAAAATTAGCAGCTGGCTGTAGAACAGTAACTATTCCTTTAACTTCTTTTTATTGGTTTTTAAACATTTGGTTCTTGGCCTTCCTTTATTCTATTGTTATATTCACTCCCATGTTCTACCTCTGCCTTCTAGTATCAACCTTCTTCCCATGACCTTACCTGTATCTATATGCTTCATTCTCAGTTTCCCTGATTTATTCCTTTGTTACATCTTACACCTTTACATAAAATTCTACTCTCTTGACCTTCTGTAGCCTCTTTCTTGTTATGTACATAATCAAGAGTGATAATAAAAAAAGACACTTTTGAGTGTAAAATGTTTCCAATCTATATATCAGCCGATTCCAGTGAACTACCACAAGTTGACCACTACTACCACTACTAACAATTTATTCTAGCCGATAACGATTAATGTCAAGATTTGTATAAGAATGAAGTCATCCCTCTTAGACCTTGGCTGTTACCCTTTTGCCACTCCCCATTTATCTGTCAGCCCCTCTAGAGAAACTTGACGCCTATTCCCTCCCCTGCAAGTTTTTATAAGAATAATGTTACTACTAGCCTATGACGTCTGCCCCTTTTTGCCCCAAACTAAATCAGGGCAATTGCCTCTCTTACTTAGTCTTCCAGTCCCACCCGGGAGACTAATTGCCTATTGCCTCCTCTACAGGGAAATGTATTGCCTCCTCTACAGTACATGTATTTTGGTTTACATTCTTCTCACTGAGTAAAGCTTACTGTTTTTGCTCATTACATTTTAAAACGTAGTCATTTTTCTCAATGCGCTTCAGTTATAAAAATGGAAACTGACATGTGACTTATTTCCTTCTAGTACGTTAAATAAAGCAGCTGTTCAGTGCTTGCCAGAAGTTACCAGCTTTGTTATTAAAGTTGATAACATTTGCCAAGTAAAATTATTAAAATAATTATTAATAATAATTTGAATGACTAGACCAACATAAAAAATAAGTATCAGTTCTATAATATTTTAGCTATGAAATATTGAGAGGGGGGGAAAGTATTTCCTATTCCTAATTGGAAGGAATTATTTTTTTCTTAAAATACAAGAGGTTTAAGACAGTTTACTTTAGAATATTTTCTTATTTTAACCAAAAATATTACTGTGAAAATATGCAGATTTATTTTATTTAGGATGGTAGCTTTACATATTGCCATGTCCACAAAATTACACAATATGAAAGAATCTTCCACATCTTACAATTCAATCAAATGTGCTCTGATTTTTAAGATATAATCTAATTATATCTTCCAAGAAGTGAAAAACAGGGCGCAGATGACATCCCAATATACAGCATAGACAGGGCAGAGGAAAAAAACAGAACGTAAGCAGTAGAATAGTAAAAATGCAAAATGTAATAAACATTCCGTCTTACATTTGAAGTATGTCATATATTGCCACTCCTGGGACTCCACCCTATGCATTTTGCAGCTGTAAGGCCTCTTCAAGGCGTGTACAGTGCCCAAGTTCCATTTTTTTCACTGCCCTGTCTAAGCTGTAGATTTGGATTTCATCTGCTCTACACCCTGTTTTTTATTCCTTGGGGATATAATTAAGAAGAAGTGCCTTCAAAATCTGAGCAAATTTGATTGTTATGTGAGTAGAAACAACAATTTACCTATAACAATCCTGGATTTATTTGCTATACTACACTATATTAGTATTTTGTTTTCTATTTACATGTGTTCCTGTATAAGTAAATGACATTCTACACCACCATGTGCGGATACCAGTACTTAGCAATTTTTAAGTGGCACCTAAATGTGTGATTTCACCTTTATTATGGCAACATTTTGTGGACACAACACACTTGTGCGACACTCAACATTCCAATTCACAGAAGTTGGGAGATCGGAGTTATGCATAACCGAAGTCAGACTGAGTCTATAAGTATACACATTGTGACATCAAATTCAGCTTCCAAGATGGATTATTGGTTAAATGAGTCTGGATTTAAAATGTGAATTAAGCCTTAAGCGAAGGGTAAGACATGCATTGCTCACTTCTGCCCCATTAACATTGTTACAAAATGTGAGTGAGTCGTGGTGCTATTGGAATTGGATCAACATACAGGATGGGTAAATATTAAATAGAAGTATCATTTGGTGAAAGTTATATGTATATTTTGTAAAGAATGGGGCTGAACCTCTAATATGCACATCTGCGTGAAAATGAATACATTTATTTTAAAAAAAGTCTCACCTCAGCAGCCTTGCACATATATTTTAGAAGTCCTATATAAGCAGTACAGTAGATTGTTTGTTTGTTTGTTTGTTTGTTTGTTTTGTTAACGTGTGGATTGGTGCAAAGGTGGCATCTTCTTTAAATTCCATTCCAACACATGATATTATTCACTTTCTCTTTAAAATATTTCAAGCATGTCCCTGGCTATCAGTGATTACCCTTCCTCCTTGTCAGCTTTATAAGTATATATATGAATATGTACATTTGTGTTGCTACGGTCCCGTTCCAGCATTCCTGCTGATTTAGCTAACAATCAAGCCTCAGTGAAAATAGCCTGTTATTTTGTATGCTCCTTTAAGTGTTGACATGTATGCAAGTTGAAGAATATTTGTCTGGCGCTCATCGTGTTCTGTCCCAACATAACCTCCTTGATCATTACCATCCCATTGGCATTTCTGCTTGTTTTGTTATTTGATGTTAATTCAGTATGGTTTGACATTGTTTGTTTATTTTCTTCTGTGTACACTTGTAACAATTATTTTTCTACAGTTGATAGAAAATGTTGGTCTGACTGTTCATTTTTGAGTTCATGGTCCAGAGGTTATGTATGTCCACTCTGTGTTTTGCCAGAAACATAGACAACTATTCAAGGCATGTCCTGGCTATGCAGTGTGAGAGATGGGGCATGTCCTGGCTGTGCAGTGTGGGTGATAGGGCATATCCTGGGTGTGCAATGTGGGATATGGGGCACATCCTGAGGTGCTGGGATATGTTCTGCTCTGTAATGTGGGTACTGGGGCATGTCCTGGTGTGCAATGTGGGTGGAGGAAAGGGGGGGGGGGGGGAATTTAGTTGTGCCTAGGGCAGCACACAACCAAAATACATCACTGAATACACCTACTGCAGTTTAAACAAACATTAACACGAGCTGCATTATAGTGGATCACTTAAAGCATGTACAAGTAGTACTTTTTATTTCAAATAGTGATTTTACTTCAAAAAAAGAAATCCTTAGCAGCTGTGTATGCTGCCATCTCAACAGTAGAAAAAAATAGTGATGTATATTTTTGAGGATCTTAGGTGCAATTGGATTTTACAGCTGAATTTGTATTTACATATTAAATTCTGCTGGGTTCATTCTGGAGCATGCACAAATACAAACAAATGTACCGAATTCACTGGTCTGAGAATTTTGTTATTGTTACATTTACTGTACAGTAATGGAAAGGCCTATTTTTACCATATTGTGTAGCATATATTGGAATGTACCAATTCTTAAATCAGGACCACTTTATTCAGTGGGCAAAGTAGGCATTTGCCCAAGGCCAACTGTCTAAAGGGGACCCCATATGCAGAGCGAAATGTTCCCTCGTTTCTAGTAGTCGACAAGGTGTCCATACACATACAACAGTATCTGCCATGCACATTCCCTGTATCTGCCACCCGGGATGAATACAAATAAAGTTTTGTTTAAAAGCTCTGTGCAATGTTACATGATGGAGCATGACCTTACAACAAGATGCAAAACAATGCTCATATAGTCACCTGTGACTGATGGAAGACGGGGAAATATTTAATGAAATAAAGAGGGGCTAATGGGAGATGGAAAACAGACGGTTAATGAGTAAGGGATTATTTAGGGAGGGAAGGAGAAGAAATGGAGCAGGGGAGGTTAATAAGAGATGAAAGATGGAGGATAATAAGAGATAAAAGAAAAGGGGGTGATTAGAAGAGGGGGTAATAAGAGATGGGGTACAGAGAGGTTAATGAGTAGATTTGGAAGAGAGAGGGTTAATGAGAGATGTGGGAAACTGAGGGAGTTGGTAAGAAATGAAAAAACGTGTTAATAAAAGATGAAACAGAGAAAAATTAAGAGAAAGGGGGGTAATAAGAGATGGGGGACCTCAAGAGGTTAATGTGAAGAGTTGGAAGAGAGGGGATTAATGAGAGATCCGGGAAACGGACAGGGTTAATAAAAGATGGCAGAGAAAGGGGTTTACTAAATAATAGGGAGATAATAGATTAACAAACTGCTTGAGAAATTAGGGGGGTCTGCTTGTGAGGTCTGCCCAGGGCCCAACAGTGCCTTAAAGTGGCACTGACCTTAAAAAGAAAACAGGCTAGACAGCTCTTATTTCTCAAGACTGCTGCTACAGTGAGTTATTAAAGGTTGATTCAATAATATTTTTGGCAATACTATAATAACAGCTTGTGTACACATGTAAGGAACATGCACACGAAATTTAATTCAGTTGTCCTGTGCAGGATATGTTTTATGTGGTTGTGGTAGTGCTTCAGCCATAATTTGTGTCCACCCATTATACACAGTCGTTGCCTTTATACAAGAAATCATAAAGGTTACAAAGATTTACATTCAAGTTGTCTGCCCCGTTCAGACGGGTAACTTCTGTCTGGTAGTTCTTCATGTGTTCTTGTTTTTTTTTTTTTTAAATGACAACTGTAGCAAAAAGGAAGTTATGTTTAATTAAAGGATTGCCTCAAGTGTAGGCATTTTATATAGAAATGCTTTAATGAAAGAATATAAATAAAGTATCTTTTATTGAGCCATCTTTACCCCATTTATCTCCACCAGGAGGCAGACATTTTGTTTAGAATCTTTGGCCAGATGGGTCAGATCTTTCTTTATCAGAACCAAGGTGAGTGAAGATCTGACACAAGATGTCTGCCCCCTGAGAGAACTATATGGAGTAAAGAAGGCTCAATAAGGAACTTTATTATTATTTCATTAAAGATGTTGTTTATAAATAATTTACACTCTATACAACCTTTCAATTAAACATAAGATATTTTTTTGCTACAGTTGTCCTGTAGATGTATCCAGCTGGAAACGTGCATACTATATATTGAAAGAATACAAAACTGTAGAAAACAAAAGTTATGTGATAGAAATTTGACAGGATATTTTCATGTGACTGGTTCATATTCTCTTTCATATACAGATAGACTCATACACATTGTATTTCTCAGAGCTTAACTCACAGCCCTTATCACATTGAACTGTTCTAGTGGAAAAAGTCAGGCTTGGAAATGACATGCCGCTTGTATTTGATCAAGGATCCACAACAGAACTAAGCAGTTCTCGTACTCAAAGGATGAAAGGTCTGCATTCAAGGCTATTGCTGTTTGAACACTCGTGACCCAATTAGTAAGTTAGACAATTGGCGAAGAAAAGATTAATCGATTTTTTTTTTTTCCTAACCCAGAATAATCAAAGCCTTCGATGCAGATACATTATACTCATTACCTCTATTCAAGACCATAAAATGTTAATTGGTTTAGTATTTTGTATCAAATATTTCACATTAATCAAAATCTGGCAGCGCTTCCTACAGGTGTATAAGAAAAATCTAAAACCAAAATTGTGTTTTATCTTAAAGGATCACTCCAGGCATCAAAGTAACTTTGGTGCATTTAGTAGTGTGCCTACCACCTGCTCATTTTACCCAAGGTCTAGCGACTTTTTTGTAACTGTTGATTCAGAGTGGCCTACCTAAATACTATCAGCAAAAAATGTTATGACATTTGATGACATTTACAATGTTAACATTTTAATTATCAGTCGTTTGCCGTCCTTGGCAGGTTGTAATTATGCAACTGAATCATGCAGTTGGATGATGTACTTTTGGCACAGATTCACTTTTATTTCATTTAATGCATTACACACTCATTTAATAATATGTTCTATGTGTCATGAGTCAACATAAACATTGTGAGTATTGTGTAATATTTTTCCGAAAGAGATTAATAGATGAAGACTCTGATTGTGTAAATCCAAATGACTGGTTTTATTTTTAAATTATGCTAGGTATTGTTTTCCAATTAAATTAGAATATAGAACTCGTTAACTATATGTTCTGCAATAGAGTTCAAGATGCAATGTGTCAATCTATTGTAAAGAGGGGAAATATATGAAGTACTGAAGTACATATGTCACCAATAAATAAATGTTATCCGTATTTTTAGAAATATTAAAATGACTAATAAGAGTAAGGAAAGACTGATATTCGAGAGACCCCATTTTTCTTCATCTTGTTGTTGTTGTTAAACCCTGTTTTCTTGAAGGAAATGCTGGTTTACTCTTTGTTACATGTAAAAGTGGACATGTCTCCAAACAGCATCAGAAAGTTGACTTGTGTAAAATGCCCAGAGCTGTGGCAGTGGTTCAGCTAACACATGTAATTTTAGTGGAGCGGTGTTTGTATTATTTATACTTTCGTATCCCCAACATTATGTCCTAGCAACAATATGACGGCTATGGAACATCTGCTATCACTAATAGACCCAAACTGAAGAAACATTTTTTTTAGGCAAACTCATCACCCTTCCCCTACCCAAAAAAACATAAAAAAATATCCTCCCTTACCCCTCTGCCAAGATCAAAAGAAACATGGAAAGCTTTTTCTCACATCTGATTTTTACTGTACAGAATAAACATAGATTTTTTTTTCATCAAAGAAAATGAGGAATACAGATGTCTCTTCAAAGTTAAATAACTTATGAATGTTCAGGATCTAATTTTTTGTTGAAATCTTGCAAATATTGTAATTATGTTTTATTATTTATGCACTGTTAAAGAAACAGTAAAGTTTTTTTTTGCTGGTATCATGATCTGACTTACTGCCCAGCCTTTCAGATATTAGTGTAGTAATAGTATTATTTTAACTCTACCTATTTCTGTGATCTTACCTGGAAGCTAGTTTCTGTTTAACAGAAGTCTGAACTGGCAGGCAGGCAAAGAGGGTTTAGAACTGAACCTTTTTCTGGCCTCATCCATGTCAAAGGCATGAAACCATGTTAGACAGGATACAGTGTATATCAGGGCTCTACAAAGCCCGGGCACCAGGTCGCCATGGCGACTATGAAATCCTACCTGACGGGTAGGATCATCAGCACATAGCGCTCCTCGTCCTGAGCTCAGTTAAAAAAAAAAAAAGTGTTTTTACCATTGCATCGCTGTAGTGTCGGATCGGCGGGTGTTACGTGACATCCCACCGCTCAACAGTGGCATGCAGACGGTCTGTGTCAGTGTGACAGGCATGCACCTGACTGCAGCAGAAATCCCCCCCTCCCATGCAATGAGGTAAAACAGCAGGGAGGGGGGAGTCATTTATAGAATTACTTTTTTTTATTTTCTCAAACCTGATGGCTTATGCGTGTGTGTGTGTATGTGTATGTGACTAACTGTCTCTGTATGAATGTGACTGACTGTCTCTGTATGGATATGACGGACTGACTGTCTCTCTGTATGGATGTGACTGACTGTCTCTCTGTATGGATGTGACTGACTGTCTCTGTATGGATGTGACTGACTGTCTCTGTATGGATGTGACTGACTGCCTCGGTATGGATGTGATGGACTGACAGTCTCTGTATGGATGTGACTTCCTGTGCGTGTGAATGTGCCGTTGTCTGGCTCCTAGATTTTTTTGCTGGCTCCTAAAACTAAATTAAATTTGTCAAACCCTGGTGTATGTCATGAGTGGAGCACCAGATTTCTTGGTATTTTGATGCATGTAGTTATTCAAATAACAAAACTGAGATTAATGCTTTAAGTATTTCAGGATATAATTGTTACCATGTTATAAGCAGTGTTCTACTTTGGTGGACTTTGCATTTTAGCTAGTTTATATATTTTAAAAAACAAAGCTGCTTAAAAAAAATGCTGTCAAAAATTTGCCCAAAGTAATGTGCTTGCAACTCATAAATAAGGTAATGTCACAAAAAGGCCTTCACGACCTTCACTTTTATGTTGTTTATTAGAGGGAATCCACATCATAGAGCTAATCGGGGGACTGGAAATTTCAGAACCATTACTAATTGTTATGTTGAAACAAAATTATTGATCCGTAAAAAACTAGTTAATGATTAACTTTTTTTTTCCCCCTGTAGGTTCTCTTGTTTTGGAAGCGACAACACTCCATGGACTTACTATCAAGTTGACAACCGTGAACTTGTACTGTTTCCTTCAACACTTCTCACCAAGTGTCCTAAAAGTATAGTGAAACGCCTAATGCCAAGGCAAATGATGTGAGCAATCACATAATCTACTACTCATGTGAAGTGACATTATTTTATATTGCTTAAATCATTTTTGTTCAAGATGCCAGCAAAGACACCAATTTACCTGAAAGCCGGAAATAACAAAAGGGGTAAAAAATTTAAACTGAGGGATATCTTGTCCCCTGATTTGATAAGCCCACCTCTAGGAGATTTTCGTCACACTATACATATTGGAAAGGATGGGCAGCATGACGTATTTGGCGATATCTCTTTTCTTCAAGGGAATTATGAGTTGTTGCCTGGTAACCAAGGGAAACCAAAAAATCCTCATTTTAATGGACATAATGAATTTTTGAGAGCCAATAGCACATGTGACTCAATGTTCTCTGAAACCTCTTCACCCGTTCTTAAGAATGCCATCTCTCTGCCTACAATAGGTGGATCTCAAGCTTTAGTCTTGCCCTTGTTATCCACAGTGACATTTAACTCCAAAAGGGACTCATTTAGCCCTTCCAAGTCATCCAGGCTTAGCTGTGAGCCTGTTTTAGAAGAAAAGTTACTGGAGAAATGTCAACCATATGAAAATGGTCACCGGTATGACAGCGAAAGCTCATGGAAAATCACTGGTTCAGCTTCATGTTCCACGAATGGGAGATCAAGCCATTCTTCTAGTCTTTCAGAACAATATAATGACTGGCAAGCAATTGACTTATTTGAAGACAGCCATATTCCTTGTGAAATGGAGAGCACTGATCTAAAACAAGAAGAATCTCTCTCCGACTTGGCAGGCTCTCTTCTTACGCTGCAGCTTGACTTGGGACCTTCTCTTTTGGATGAGGTGCTTCACGTCATGGACAAAAACAAACCTTAAATCTTTAAAATGGTACAAAGACAACAACATTGAAATAACCATAGCACGCAACCAGATTTACACATTTTCTACATTTTTAAGTATCTTTTAATATATTACTACCCAGCATGTTTTTTTTTTTTGTTTTTTTTTTTAAAAACGGCTGGTTAAAAAAAAAACTTAATTCTAAAAACTAGCCAATGTTACTAGATTTCTCCAAGTTATAATACACCCAATCATTTTCAGCATGTTTTTTTTGGCAAAGTTTTAAGACATGCCACAAAGAATAAATATATCTTGATTTATTTTATTTTTCAAAAACCGTTATTTCCTATGCTTAGAATCTGTGACCAAGAGAAATATTCCATTGCTGGTAAAATATTGCAGCAACAGATCCCGTACTATTATAACATAATCCTTTATGTTAGAACCTACATTTCTCTGATTGTATTTCATAAAGCCCTTTCTGATTTTCGTGTTTATATTAGATGCACAGGTGCCAATTTCAGCAACTTTTACAATGTGTAGGTGTACATGTTTTAACATTATCAACCATCAGCCTCACGTAGAAGTGACTATTGCTAAGTTATTTCCGTTCAAATATCTTTTTATGTGCCTTTGTATTTTTACAGCAAAGTTTGTATTTTATAGATATTGCATCACCATTTTTTTTTTTTTTTATTGCTTGCAGATTTTCATTGCAGGTTTAATGTATATTTTTGCAAGTGTTGAGGAAATCCATGTTTTTGATATGTTTTTTCTTTTTTTTTCTTTTTATGTTCTACAAAATGCTTATGGCTTATATGTTTCATTTGTAAACAAAGCACTGGTTTCTCACCTTCATAAATAAAATGGTAAATGCTAATTGACGTGTTTGTTTATAACGTGGATATTTTAAAAGCGGTATTTATGGATGTTTAAGGAATATAAACAAACCTGTAACGGTTCTGCAATACGGTGAAAAGTGATTGTTTAGATTTAGCCTGGACACTTTAAATACACAATGAAAGCACTTGTAATATTATTTGCATTATATTTTTAAATGCAATTCCAATATGTTTAAGAAATGTTAAATCTATTACAAATAATAAATTTGCAAAAAAAATCCCAATATTTGTGTTATTTTTTATATATATATATATATATATATATATATATTTTTTTTTTTTTTTTTTTTTTTTACCTTATCAATAACAGTGTAATGAAAAATGAACAGTAATGAAAATGAATACACAATTGTTATGTAGTTTTGTCTGTGGAATTATAAACTTTTTTTGATAGTTTTCATTGCTCTTTTTGTTCTGTAAGGTATAAAAGTATAGAGACTTTATAGGGTCCTAAATCATACCTCCCAACTTCTGCTGCTGGGGTATGCTTAAGGGGGAGAGGAAGAGGGCGGTATATGGGAGGTTGAGTCTCAATGTTACCGTGCTATAGGATTGAATATAAAACAGCCAGATCAATGTTAAGCATATTTTAATGCCCCCGCCCCCCAGTATAGTTTGCACAAACAGAGGTGCACACAAAATCTTATCTAAACCAAAACAAGTTTATACATAAGTAACCCGTGTAGAAAAAATACAGCTCAACACCCTATTATACATTAAAATGTTTTTTATTATGTTAAATTGATTTATAAATTGATTTATAGGAAAATAACTGAGATATGAGTACGTCTTCAGAGAGAGATATAGTGAGATATTAATTAAACATTTCATCGCACTGACCCATTATCCATTATGAATTTCATTGACCTGCACATTGTCAAGAAATGTTCATCTTCCCTCAACTCACTTTTACTGAATTACTTCGATACTCCTTTGATAAAGGACAATGGAGACAGCGACCTTAAAAAAAGGTTTCTCATAGCTGTAAGGCTAGGATTCGATCTCAATGGTGTTAGCACTTCAAGCACTAAGATTTGCATAAATCAATGAAATATAGTAGCATACTTGACCAGTGCTGTATTTATGCCTAGGCCAACTAGGCCTAGAGCAGCAGACTGAGATGGCGGCAGCAGACTGAAAAAGATGAAAGTAGAGCCAACGCTACCCATGTTGGTGGTGAATCTTCCCTTCCTGCCTGCACAGACATCCAGACTGCTCCAACACTATCACCTGGGAGCAATCCGGCTCTTTGTTCCCCACAGCCAAATCCAATCTAGCACTGTTGTAAAGTATGTGGTGGTAATCTGTTGTAGAGGAAAGGCTAAGTGAGAAGAGGTGCAACCTGTACAGGAAGGGGTGTGACAAATGAGTGTTGGGGGATGCATGAGTTTAGTCAAGTCTAGGGCAGCACTAAACCTAAATATACCACTGTGTGTGACCAGTTGCAAAAAGTTTATTTTCAAGTGAGGAATGGCACAATGTATTGCTCGCTGTAGTTTTATACAAAATAATGTGCAAGGAACGTTCTTTCAATAATGAAAAACATCGGGGGAACCCAGTAACCACCATAATCGAGCACTATAAGAATTCTTACACTTTGTAAAATGCTTTATCTTATTCTATAAGATTCTATAATCCGAGGCCTTCTTATTTGAACGTGTAGAGTGCTGAAGTAATTGTTTAAAGTTCATTGTATTAAAGTCAAATAAAAAAAAAATATAACAAAGTATTTTCCCAGGAATGGTACTCTGGGATATCCAAGTATGTTCTGGTGCTTTGACCACTGCCCATTGTATAAAATAGGCTCATAGAGTTTGAGTGCTCACTCCTTAATATTGCAAAAAACCTTGGATTTATTGTAAATTCACGACTGGTATAGGGCTATACACAGGAACCGGAAAAAGCTAAATCACATGCCTTAACCGTTTCGCTCTATTGGTGCTTAGTCATAGAAAAATTGAGAAGCCTGCTTCTAAAAGCCTACCCCTGTAAACTGCATTCATGCACAGCTTTGCGACCATCTTTATGCTAGGCTGTATGGGGTCAGATTGTACGCACATTTATATCTAGATGATATGCATTCGTTTTTATTCAAATACTTGAGAAAATCAATGTAGTCTGAGTGATACAAGCCAGCGACATTAACACTTTCTTTCCACCTTCATAAAACACTTACTTTTCATGTGTTGTAGATCATTTTAAATCATTTTTTTCGTCTTTAAAATTGAGTAAACGATCTTATTTTTTATAAATTCTATTCTATTAGATTTTTTTTTTTCAGTAGTCCGTGTAAGTAAGACGCAATTCATAAGTCTACACAGAGGCGCATGCCATATGTGAAAATTCAAGAAATAACACCCTAGAAGGGAGTAAACTATCATATAACACACTTCTATTTCCTGTCACTTCTCTGTAGGCACAGGGGGCATATTGCATTATTTCTTCCTGCTGCACAGTGGAATGCTTGCAGAATTAATCTCAGATTATGAAGTCCTGGGGTCAGATTAGCTACTGGCAGCATCACGTTTGTTAAAAATAAATAAATAACTGTCTCTTAAAAGTATGTGCTACCATTCCACACGGTGTGACTCCATACTGAAAGAAGTCACATTATCACAAGCTAATTTAGCTTCATTTAATAATATTAGGTCATCTAGAAAATTGTTTTAAACTGATTTATGCAAATACATTTGAAGTGACCTTTACTAATACTGTGTAGGAATTACAAAAAGTGAAATCGCAGATATAATAAAGAGACCCAATTGTGGTATTTGCCCCACTAAACAAACGGAATAAGATCAAAAACTCATTGATGACAATAAGATGTAAACTATGGTGAACTGACGAGAGTTGCAAAAATCAGACCTTTTTTTTACGTATTTTTTTATTATTAATTACTGTTTAGTTACATTTTAGTGAACATACCTCAATATATATGATGTTAAAAATTCTTAAAACTAACTTAAGGCTGTTACCTGGCTACCAAAGGAAACCAAGAAAACCTCATTTTGATTTACATGCATATTCACTTACATTATAGGAATAACTTGCATATTCTTATTATTCTATAGTTCATTTAGCCCGAGGTTCAACTGTTGAATTCATTACTTTACCTTTTATTGAAGAAGACATACTTGTTAACGGCATGTAATTAAAATCCAAAAAAGATTCACCCTCCCTTTTTGGTACTGGACCCAGGGTAGCATATTAAGGATATTCTGTATACTCCAATAAATTACCCGTATTTGCTCGATTATAAGACGAGGTTTTTTTCAGAAAAAAAAATCTGAAAACTACCCCTCGTCTTATAATCGAGGTCTTCTTATAATCTGACCTCAAATTGAGGTCAGATTATAAGACATGGATCCAGGTCCCCAGCAGAGCTGCAGGGGACCTGGATCCCCCTCTCTAGCAGCGGGGGATGTCTGCGCAACGAGCGCAGACTCCCCTGCTTCCGCCCGGCACGACCGCCGGGGCTTCTGTGAAGAAGCCGGGTACTTCCGCTTTCGTCACAGAAGTCCCGGCGAGCGTGCCGGGCGGCAGCACGGGAGGTCTGCGCTCATCGTGCAGACTTCCTCTGCTGCCCCACTAGGCAGCTGGGGGATGTCTGCACTATACGTGCAGATATCCTCCATGCTGCCCAACACGGCAGACTATTATGACGGACAGCTGTCCGTCATAATAGACTGCCGTGTCGGGCAGCATGGAGGATGTCTGCAAGTATCATGCAGACATCCCCCGGCTGCCCCCACTAGCCACCAAGGATCAAGGTAAGGGGAAGGGAGGGAGGGGGGGGGAGGGAGGGAGGGGGACAGAGTGACAGGGGGGACAGAGAGACAGGGGGGAGGGAGGGGGGCAGAGACAGAGCCAAGGGGAGGGAGGGGGTTAAGAGACAGAGACAAGGGGAGGGAAGGGGTTAAGAGACAGAGACAAGGGGAGTGAGGGGGTTAAGAGACAGAGACAAGGGGAGGGAAGGGGTTAAGAGACAGAGACAAGGGGAGTGAGGGGGTTAAGAGACAGAGACAAGGGGAGTGAGGGGGTTAAGAGACAGAGACAAGGGGAGGGGGGAGAGAGAGAAAAATGGGGGCAAGGGAAAGAGAAAGGCAGCATTGGCACATAAAAAGAAATAAAAACTAGAAATAAATTTTTTTGATATCATAATTTTTTATTAAAAAAGCAATTTACATATGAATATATACAAGTTGAACTTTTTTCCTATAGGGTAGTCTTATATTCAGGCTTTTAGTTTTTTTCCTAATGGAATATCCAAAGTTTGGGGGGTCGTCTTATAATCAGGGTCGTCTTATAATCGAGCAAATACGGTATATAAAGAATGTATAAAAATAACTAAAATAAGTCACTTTTTCTTAAGAAGGTAATTCAGTTCCTGTGATAATTAGAGAGTGTTTTAAATCATGTACCTATAATAAGAAAATGTATATATTTTTTCTATTTCTTTCAGTATGCTGTGTGAAACATAATCCTAAACTAAAAGCTTTAAGCACAACTACTAGCCCTATTTAAAGGGACATTCCATCTTCTCAGATAAAATTGTCAACACCTAACTAAACTATTTTAACAAAACTATAATACAAATTATTTGTAGAGCTCTTTAATGTTCTCATATAGCCTAGAATGCTCTACTTGTAAACTATGAATGTGTTATCATACACGCATTTTCGCTGTATGATTCATACCCTCTGCCTAGACTCATTTCCACATTGCAATGTTTTTCATGTAATGATGGACAATATAGGCTCTACCTGTTCTATTCAAGAATATTAGACATTTATAAAACCTGTTTTAAGAAAGTTGATGCCATTAGGACATATCTGCTTCGTTTCCAGCTTTTGATTGTATTTTTCTGTTCACAAGAATCTTGTACTAAACTTTTCAGTGCCAGAGGGGTGTAGAATGACTTGATTTATAATGTGTTGCTCACTCCCGAGGAGGACCAGGAGTTAGCCCTCACGGTAACCTTTGACCTTCATAAGTCTTTTGAAAGAGCTAACACAACTGCTTCTTTTTTTTTACTGCTTTTCAAAAACAATGAATCATTCAAATAACTTTTAACCTATGTTAATTAGTTTTTAAGCTATTTGTCCATCTCTAATAATTTAATCAAATTTTGTGGGGATCCACAACCTACCTGACCCCTAATTAACTCAACAGGCCTATCTGAAAGACCCCCTAATAAAGTCACAAAACATAGAAATCACAACACTGTAAACATTCTATCCGCTTCCAAGCATATTTTAATTTCATAACAATAAGCTACTTTAAAAGCTTTATTTTTTCGGGAGGATTGCCATATTTCCGCGAGTCTAAGGCACACCCCTTTTTCAGTCTTTTTCAAAAGTCTTAGAATCAAGGAAATACTTAATACAGTCCTACTTACCTGCAACAGCGTTGCACGTCCTCCAGCGCTGACACTCCTCTCGCCTTACATTAGTGGCCCAATGTAGCCATAGTTCCTGGATTCTAACATGCACCCCTTTCCCAGAGATGTTAAAATAGGGGGAAAAGTGCATCTTAGAATCGAGGAAATACAGTATTAATCCTTGGGCAATGGAGTGTTCTTTTTATCCAGTGCATAGATTAAGTTCCCTGTGGGTTAGAGTTTGCATGAGTGGTCGACTGTCATCTCTCCCTGTAGCATGGATCGTTGCCCCTATGATTTAAGAGCCTCTTTTGTGATTGCATTTTTATGTGTTCTCAGTTAAACATACTGCAGTTTATGCGTTCTTGTGATTTGTGTTTATAGGTCCCTTACTGTGACATTCAACATCAAGTTTATCTCATCTTTTATCAGCACTTTTGTAGGGTACTTTTTCATATATCCTTTGTTCACTTTATATTTGGATCTTTTGCACAGGATTTTTACTGTTTATATTATATACTGCCAGCACTTTGTCATCCTCACCATTTGGTATTTCTGCGAGATTTCAGTTTTTGTAAGGTGCATCATTTATCCATGCTCTATATATACCTTTTTCTCACATCACAGTTTTTTTGCACTATTTTGTGAACACTTTATGTATCTATTTAGTTTGGATGCTATATCACTTTAAATTACATATATTATATTTTTATGTTTGTGTATACTGTGCACTGAGGTATTTCCTATTTTTGTTCACTTTGATGGATTGCTTTAGTGTCTGTGAATTGAATGCATTGTAGCTTATGTATTTATATATATTTATACCTTCTGATGCACTACTGAATTGCTTATCCTACCCCTTTTCCATCATTACACTGAAATAGATTTGGATAACATCATGGAAAATTAACAGTAAGCACCTAAGCGTTGTATATGCTACTTATGTTTCCAAAGAAGCTTGTGTTTACATTAGGGATTTAGAAGCGGTAGACTGTTAATATTTTGCCATATCGCTGCATTCTATCAGAGATATGTGCCGCTTCACCTCTTAATAACAGAAATAAGGTTATGTCTCCATTATATACAATGACCTTGAGGGTTTGGAATGTTCGGCCTACTCTGCCTCACACAATAGACATTTTGCCTTTGGTTCTCATTCAAACAAGAGAAGAATCGAAATAGAAAGTAATATATTTAAACACTAGTGTTAGTTTTAAAAGCATGTTACACCCACATCACCCTGAATCCCAAAACAATTAAGCTTTGTGACTTGACCTGAAAAGGACATCATATATTTGTTGTTTTGCAATTCAAGTTAAAACAATAGAGGGATTATTTCTTCTGCCTCTGGCTGAAAACAAGAAATCCAATGTTTGGATATATTGCTTTCAAGCTGGTGTCATTTATATGATCTCTCTCTTTTTGGAAAAGGAAGGAAGATTAAAAGATCTGATGAGCTCTGCATTCCACTTACATATAGCCACAGGTCTGGTCCACAGAAAACATTCCATGCATTTCCAAACAAATGGTCAAATTCCCCTTCCACCTTTAAGTCACAATCTTTCCCTCCAGTTCACATTGCCCAAATTCCTTGTCAGCTATGTGATTTCATTCATGTAGTTTGGTCAGGTCTCAAACATCTCTTTATTTTATACAATAAAGAAGAAAGAACAACAAAAGTGTAATATTCATATGTATGAAGTGTGGAATTTTTTACTGAACGTGTTCTAGATTTACAATGAATAAATAAGAATGTTTGTTGTCTTTTTGTTGACAATGGATGTCCGTCTCAAGTAATGCACTGTCCTGGCAAACATTAGCGCTCACATAATTACAATCATTTGAAATCCAGGTGTTTGTCAAATATTTAAACATGTATTTTACATGTGAGGATTTCAGCAATATGTAAGAGATTGCACTTTGCTAGAATAATGAAACTGCAGTCAGTGATGCTGTTGAGGTAAATGAAAAGTAAGTAAAACTATATTTTGCCTATTCGTGTAAACACAGAACTTAACATGCCTTAGGCAAACAATAGTTTTATGGCCTTCAGTTGTGGAAACAAGTGGCAAAGCAGATGTATAGTGCTTAGGACCATATTAATGCAAGAGTTCACATTTAAGGATAGCGTAGAGGGGAATGGGACGGTTCTTCGTGGCTGCTTAAATGCAGCCGCTTCACCGCTAGAGATGGCCAG
This sequence comes from Pelodytes ibericus, assembly GCA_036172795.1. NCBI lineage: Eukaryota > Metazoa > Chordata > Amphibia > Anura > Pelodytidae > Pelodytes > Pelodytes ibericus. The sequence goes on from CM069862.1 coordinate 60,333,283, forward strand.
TTAATCGCGCAAGTAGGGTTGCCACCTTTTCTTCAAAAAAATACCGGCCATGCTATTGCCTCCATAGCATTAAGCCGATTTTTTCCGACCTGCCAGTAAAATACTAATAGACTCAATCACTAACTAGGTTAGAACCTGAATTTTCAAACGTAAAATAAATAAATTAAAATTGCTTGTGCAGTATTTTTTGATTTCAGCCATTACATCCCATTATGACAGCACTTCAGGTAACCTAATTCTTGCATTAGAGTGATTTGCCAGTGCAGTTAATCATGACGTACAAAACAATGGCAGGTCCTGATATGAAATATGTATTTTAATAATGTCAATTTATCAAATGACTACTGGTATAAACCCCAAACTCACACATTTCCAGCTCAAAGGCCATGTAATCTAGTATCTTTTACTACAAATATATATATTAAAAAAACAAGGGAGGTCCTGCCTTGATTTATAATATTTTGAATTTTGATGACAAACTTTCTAGTGAGGTTGTGCTATTAAACACAAGAAATGCCTTTTGAAAAAAGTTGTGGATGTGTGTTAAAAAACGAAGATCTATAAACCAAATTATAATAAGAGATCTTTCTTCCACTACCATACTTATCCAGGAAAAAAAATCTGAATATAAGTTGTAGCTTTTCACTTCATGACCTGTTTAACTCTTCACATCCATAAACGACAGGTACATGGATCACAACAAAGTACTGATTCATATAATTCCAAAACTTTTATTTACCAACTGATCCAAACACAAAACATGGCACTGCATTTTAATAAAGGCCATCATTTGCAATTCATGATTTTACTATTAGCTTGATAGCCATAGTGTCCATTTAATTAGGGCTGATTATAAAAAATATATAATGATGGATGTTTTATTAGAGGTGATTTGATAACCTCCAAAAAAATGAAAGTACAAAAGCATATACCACTTGAATGAAACAGAGTTTCCAAAAAATAGACAAGAAACAAAGTGGGAAGAATAAAAATATAAGAAATATTACCGTATTTGCTCGATTATAAGACGACCCTGATTATAAGACGATAGAGTCAACATGGTTTTGTGAAAGACAGGTCTTGTCAAACAAACTTAATAACATTCTATGAAGAAGTCAGTAAAAATATAGATCTAGGTGTGGCAGTTGATGTGATCTATTTGGATTTTGCGAAAGCATTTGATACAGTTCCACACAAAAGGTTACTCTACAAATTGAGAGAAATAGGTTTGGGGGCAAATGTGTGTATGTGGATTGAAAATTGGCTAAAAGATAGAACACAAAGGGTTGTTGTAAATGGAAAATCCTCAAATTGGACAAGGGTATTAAGCGGAGTACCTCAGGGGTCTGTTTTGGGCCCTCTTCTTTTTAATTTGTTTATTAATGATCTGCCACATTGTGCTGAGAGCCATGTCTCCGTGTTTGCGGACGACACTAAATTAGGTAAGGCAATAAAGACTAATCTTGATGTTTTTTCTTTACAGGAAGATTTGGACAGAGTGGGGGACTGGGCAGTAAAGTGGCAAATGAGGTTCAATATAGACAAATGTAAAGTTATGCATTATGGGAAAAATAATAACAAAGCAACATAAACGTTAAATGGTTTTTCCCTGGGAAAAACTACTAATGAAAAGGATTTAGGAATAATTATAGACAACAAACTTGGCAACAGTGCCCAATGCCAGTCAGCAGCTGCAAGGGCCAATAAGATATTGGCATGTATAAAACGAGGTATAGATTCACGGGAGGAGGATATCATCTTGCCTCTTTACAAATCAATGGTAAGACCTCACCTTGAATATGCAGTACAGTTCTGGGCACCAGTCCTTAAAAAGGATATTAAGGAACTAGAAAAAGTGCAAAGGAGAGCTACAAAATTAATAAGGGGTTTGGAGGATCTTAGTTATGAAGAGAGACTTAAAAAATTGAATTTGTATACGTTAGAAAAAAGGCGTCTCAGAGGGGATATGATAACATTATATAAATATTTGCAGGGCCAATATAAAGAGCTCTCCAGTGACCTGTTCATTAACAGAAAGGTACAAAGAACAAGAGGTCATCCCCTCAGACTGGAAGAGCAAAGATTTCATAGACAGCAAAGGAAGGGATTCTTTACGGTTAGGACAATAAAGTTATGGAACTCCCTGCCAAGAGAGGTAGTGCTAGCAACCACAATAGATGCATTTAAAAATGGTTTGGATGTTTTTTTAGGAAAGCAGAACATACAGGGCTATTAATAATAGAATAAGCATTAATAAAAGAGCTTATTGATCCAAGGAGAAATCTGATTGCCTCTTGGAGTCAAGAAGGAATTTTTTCCCCCAGGAGGCAAAATTCGAAATAGCTTCCTTAGGGGTTTTTTGCCTTCTTTTGGCTCAAAAGCTGTAATGATAGGTAGAAGGGTTGAACTTGATGGACTTGTGTCTTTTTTCAACCTAAATTACTATGTTACTATGTTACTATGTTACCCCAAACTTTGGATATTCCATTAGGAAAAAAACTAAAAGCCTGAATATAAGACTACCCTATAGGAAAAAAGTTAAACTTGTATATATTCACATGTAAATTGCTTTTTTAATAAAAAATTATATCAAAAAAATGCATTTGTTTTTATTTCCTTTTATGTGCCAATGCTGCCTCTCTCTTTCCCTTGCCCCCAGCTTTCTCTCTCTCCCCCATTAGTGTTGTCTCTCTCCCCCTCCCTTTGTCTCCCCCCTCGCTCCTCTTGTCTCTGTCTCTTCCCCCCTTCCCTCCCCTTGTTTCTCTCTGTGCCCCCCCTCCCTCCCCTTGTCTCTGTCTCTTTCCCCCTCCCTCCCCTTGTAAACAGCTCCAGCAGCAGGAGATGGCTGTGAGAAGTCACTTCCTGCTGCTGGACAGGTACACAGGGAGAGAGGCAGAGAAGGAGAGAGTGAGATCCTCCGATCTCTACACTCTCAGTGCCAATAACTGGGGAAACACCCGCACCTATCGGCACTTAAAGGGGCAGTGACGCGATTGCAAAAGATTTAAAAAAAAAACGGCTTCTGCATTGCCGGTATGTTACACATGCCAGGTCCGGCTTTTAAGAGCTGATTACCGGCTGTGCCGGTAAAATACCGGCCATGTGGCAACCCTACGCGCAAGAGGTCATTGCGTACAAGTGAATATTATTATTATTATTAGGGGTTAGGTGTTAGTATTAGGGGTTAGTGTTAGTATCAGGGTTTAGTGTTAGTATTAGGGGTTAGGGTTAGTTTTAGGGGCTAGGGTTAGTATTGGGGTATTAGTGTTTGGGTTTTGGGGGTTAGTTTGGAGGTTCGTGGTAACTTTTTGGGGGGTTAATTTATTAGGGGGGTTTACTGTGTTTGAAAGTGCTGACAGTTCTTTTGTAGGGTACATTTTCATATATCCTTTTTTCACTTTATATTTGCATCTTTTGCATAGGATTTGTTCACAATATTATATACTGCCAGCACTTTGTCATCCTCACCATTCGGTATCTCTGTGAGATTTCAGTTTTTGTAAGGTGCATCATTTATCCATGCTCTATATACCCTTAGGATATAGATTTTGGATGTTTTCTCACATCATTGTTTTTTGCACTATTTTGTGAACACTTTATGTAACTTGGGGGGGGGGTAATTTATTAGGGGGAGGTACCTTGTTTGTAAGTGCTGACAGTTCACTGGCGCGATGAAACGGCCATGTTGCCTTTCACCACTTACAGTTCAGCGCTCAAACTCCTGCGCTGAACTGTCAGCGGTGAAACTGCTGCGATGAACTCTCCTAGACGCAGCGTAGAGTGCTGTTTACATTACACTGATTTGTTGCTCTTGCATGATATTAAATGTAGTTCTAAGCAAACACTAACATTAGAATTCTATAAATTAAAGTTATTACATGTGTTATACATGTTTGTAGAATTTTGTATCAGCATGTCCAGTGCTTTGGGGTGTTCATTGACCTCTGAATTTTTGCTAATCATTTCATAGGGAAAAATAGGTTCTATTAAAGTAACACTTGTTTAAAATGAAATGAAATAAAAAATAAAAAAATAGGTTTCCAGGATGTTAAATGAAATTCAAAGAGGAAATTGTTTAGATCCAGCCCTTTCCCTGAAAACCTTAGCCTGTTTGATGCATATACACGATTAAATAGTCTGTTCCTATTATGTCTAATGATAGAACGTCAAAAATATTGTACTTTGCTTATATTTGTTCTTATAAAATAAAAGGGTCTACTCAATAAAGAGAGAATTGCAGGGAATTGATATGGGAATTTCAAACTTAAGGCCAAAGTAGCTGAGTTTGGGAAAATTCGACCATTCAGCTGCATTGGAGAATGGTGAACATGAAACTGGAGCGCTAAAGATTACACTGAATGGGAAAGTGACACAAACAAGGAAAGATTAATAACCAAAGATCAAAATAAAATACAAAGATACTTATGTGTCGACTTGTATCTTGAGTAATGGAGGGTCTTTTTCTTGGAAGCAGGTCTCGAGGGAGGATATGTATAAATGTATATAGAAAAAAAATGAAACAAAATGGTGCTTTGTATTATCTATAGTATTAAATTATGTATATACATAACATCAAAAAACAGAATAATATTCTATGTATAATATAAAACAATATATACAATGTGTTCTATGTGACTGCGTATGCAGTAAAAGCAATATAATCAACGTAGGTTCAGACAAGTGAAAAAATAAAAAAAAGTGCAGGAAAAAACACAGTATAACTGTTATATAACTGAATGTAAGGGTAACCACCTCTAATTAATTAGATAGTGTATAGAAAAAGTGATAAAGCTGGGATAAATAACGAAGTAAGTATAGCAATAGAAATATTTAATATTCTGGAATATATATAAAACATATAAAATATATGTATAGATATCTATTAATTAAAAACACAAATTATGACATACAGTACTGAAAATGAATACAGTATAATGAGGGGGTGCAACAGGCAAATCTAAGGGCTGTTACTCTTGCAAGATTCACACAGAAATTGCAACAATGTGATAAAAACAATCTTTGTAAAAGAAAGCTTACAGGAGACGTCGGTGGGACCTGATTAAAGGACCCCACAAGAAGGCTTCGGGCAGTCAAAGCGCTCTATTGGGAGAAGTGATCAGGAACCGCCTAGTTGTTTGTGCCTCTAATGCCTCACGATTTCGCTGGAGGACAAAGTATTTAAGCGATGCTTGGCGTTTGTAACTTCTCCCAGTGTCTAATTTAAAGCTGATCCGTCGGCAGGACGATCTTGAACAGCGGAATAAAAAGTCTGTGAAAGAGAGCTTGTATTCTCAAGCGGGTCTCCAAGGGCAAAAATAGCACTATGCGTTTCACCAACAGTGGCTTCATCAAGGTGCATAGTTTGAATGCTGGCACAGATTGCTTTTTATGCTGAAATTGGAATGCATTCACAGCTAAACTCAGTCAAAGGGTCAAGAGTCATTTAACGCTTCCATTGGAAAGGTTCCATTGGAGAATATTTCCAACTCGACGACATTGGCCTAACATTCAAAATTAGTATCTCAATTCCCTGCAGCTCTCTCTTTATTGTGTAGACCAGTGTTGGCAAACGTTTTTGGACCTGAGTGCCCAATTTTTGTCCAAAACCGATTTGTAGACCTCAAAGTGCCAACACCACATACACACACACATATACTCTCACACACACACACACACTTATACTCATACTCACACACACACTTATACTCACAAACACACTTATACTCATACTCACAAACACACTTATACTCATACTCACACACACACTTATACTCACAAACACACTTATACTCATACTCACAAACACACTTATACTCATACTCACACACACACTTATACTCACAAACACACTTATACTCATACTCACAAACACACTTATACTCATACTCACACACACACTTATACTCATACACACACTTTTACTCATACTCACACACACATTTATACTCATACTCACACGCACACTTATACACATACACACACTTATACTCATACACAGACACACACACTTATACTCATACACAAACACACACTTATACTCCTATATCCACTTTTGCTGCAAAGTTTGTAAAAGGTTGGTGGTAATATAGCTACATAAAAAGTGTCAAAATACCCCACGTTAAATGCCCTAAATTGTCTAGTCTTTAAAATGTGGGGGGGGGTCATACATGGATTTAGTACAGTGTTACAATGTCACTATAGCTAATTTTGAAAAACAGGATTTTGAAATAACTTTGCACTACTTATAGCTCTTGCCCTGTAAATTGAAAAAAAAAAAAAGCACAAAAAAATAAATAAAACATGGGCTATTTCTGAACTCAGGTCTAATATTAGAAACTATTTATCAGTGTTTTTTTTTTGTCTTTTGTAGATGAGTATACCATTATACCATTTTTCAAATAAAAGTCAGAACATTTTTTGTTTAATTTTTTTACATATTTTATTTATTTTTTTCTATAAAATGCTATGCTCTAATCAAACGAAAGCCCTTTTTATGTCGATAAAAACAATATATATATATAGTTTGTGTGGGTGCACTAAATGAGAAAGCAAGAAATTACAGCAAAACACAAACACCGCAGAAATGTTAAAACAGCCCATGTCACCAAGTGTCAGACAAGCCAAAAAAGTCATGTCACTAAGGGGTTAAATATATAATGTTCATGATGCTTAATATGTTCAAATAATGTTCATTGCTTGCATGCATATATCTCAATGTTGCTGCATGTAATAGATAATGAGTAAAAGATCAATTGCAATCTAGTTTCTGGAATATTCCTGGGATTTCAAGCAGTGGCTGACAGTCTCTTTTTTTTTATTAAATATGCTGAGGTTGCTTGAAATTAATATGTATGTTCTTTTAAATCCAAATATTTCCACATGAAATCTAAATAGAAACTCAAATCCCCACAGAAATGTCTCCTAGGTAAGGCGAGGCCCAGGCCAGTTTACATTTAATCTTGATGCAAAGATTACTTGCACCATCCAGAGTTATGGACACCAACAGCTAAAGAAAAAGTGCAGTCATCTGGAATATTCTGGAACCCGAACCAAGGCTTAATGCATGGTAAGAAACATTTTACATTAACTTTGTTTTTAAAAAAAATAACATTCTAAATGTAAAAAGAATAAATCTATTTAGAATGTTACTAATGAGTGAACATTTAGAGGTTTTATTTCTGCCATGCAAATGTTCATGTTTTACTGAGGTGAAAAAAATGAATATAATTATCCAGCCCAATGGTGATTTGTCCTAGTTATTATTGTATGAGGTTTTAATAAGAAAAAATAACATGGACTGTTTTCAATATGTATTAGACCTTAATAAAACAAATCCTTCAGCTAGTGTTAATCCTCAACAACATTTCAGGGATTATATGTTGCTAAGAAATGTATAGCAACATGCTGGGAGACAAACAAAAGCAGATTTTACTAACAAGAATACATTATTACATGGTAAAACTTGAAATCATTTAGAAAGTATGAAAAGTGTATGTGGAATCATATCTAATTAAGACATAACTTTTATTGGTAATCAGATAAAATAATACATATAGAACGAACAAGACAAGTGAAAAAACCATGAATAAAGTGATTGAAATCACTCTTGCAAGCCCATAATTTATGAAATTTGTAAGTTTGGAACATATTTGTTAATAATGATAGTCCAAAATCTAACATGGGGTGCAAGGTCTGACGCAGCCACGGAGGTGGCGAAACGCACGTCGGGTAGGGTCCTCTGGTCCTCCTTAATCACTTGTGCAAACATCTCTCTTTGAATTTGGCTTTGCGTTACTGGTGATTGTGGTGCCAGCCTCTCTCTGAACATATTTGTTTATATAGTTTAAAAATTACTAATACCCGATTAGCAGACCTGGCTGCAATGAAGGACCACAGAACCCCTTTCCGTGATTGGTCTCTCTCTATAGTACTATTACCCCCTACAAAAAAAGACATAAGAAAAATTGTATTTTTCTGGGGCTAAAAATGTACCGTTACTGACCTTGCACCCATGTTAAATTTTGGACTATCATTTCTAACATATATGTTCCAAACTTGCAAATTTCATAAATGATGGGCTTGCAAGATTGATTTGAATCACTTTATTCATGGTCTTGTTCGTTTTATATGTATTATTCTATCTGATTACCAATAAAAGTTATGTCTTAATTAGATATGATTCCACATACACTTTTCATCCTTTCTGTCTAATATCAGGGTTACCCCCTAGTGGGTTTTAGCTATTTTGTGAGACCCTTCTTGTATTCATATGCAATCATTTACCATTTGTGGCATGGCTTAATTCCAATATGCAATATATTTTTTTTTACAAACATTAGCAAAAGACCCAGAGTTACTCGATGGAGCCTGACCTTACAACAAGTGAATAACTAGGCAAGCAACGTCCAGCTGAAGGTGTCCAGCTTCTACATGTTCTAGGAAAGATGAAGCATGGCATTCAGTTCAGTGTCTCCCCACATGTTTAACAGTAATTGTCATCATCTAACTTTTCATAAACTACCCAACATATCCACATATCATAGATGTTACTATCCACATTATCCACATGTCATCAATGTACCCATATAATGGTATTAATTATCATTTATAGCTATACGTGTTCTATCTGTGACCAGGCCCTGACTTCCAAGGGGCTCAGCAGCTCTTCTCCTCGGCTATTCTTTTCTTTAGCATTGCAGTCTGAAGTAGTAACACATTACTAGTAGTAAAACATGACAACAGTCCTCACTCAACATTGTATTGTTGTGGATGACCATGAGGTAATGAAGTCTGGAAGGTCACATACCCTGTCCATACTCCAGCAATTACAGTAGATCCACCAGGTATAATAAGACACCAAATATCACCCCAAAGTAAAATGTGCTCAGGTGGGTGTTAAAGCAAAACTGAAGTATTTTGGAGAAAAAAAAGACTGACTGTTTTGATGGAGTGAGTTGAAAACTTAGATTTGTTTTGAACTAATAGAAACTTAATTTTAAAACCCTTTTTGTAAAAACCATGGAGCTTAACTAAAGAAACCATGTATAGCTCAGGATCTAATGCTGAGTTTTATAAATCCATACTGTAAGGTACTAAAAAGCAAAACACTGGAATATATAGGTGCCATATAAATTACACACCTCCCAAAGACCAGAGCTGCCAACTCCTAGAAACATCCACAATTCCTTCAGTTCAGGCAAAAAAAGATAAAAGAGAGGTGCTCTCAGGATGGAACATTATTTAATGAATATTTATCTCATTGGGACAGTTTGGATGACTCCGCCAATGGGTTGAGGCCTGACAGGCACTGCTTAGGTGCAAAGGGCTGCTTATTCCTGGTATTTATGCTTTGCAGTAACTATGCCTTTTCCAAATAAGATTAATAGCTTTGCAGAATTGATGATAAACAACAAGAAACAGGACTAATGCTTTACTAATCGCTGTTTTAGGTTTGATTTTGATTGATTGTGACTTTTTAAAGGTAAAGACTTGAGGACCATTTCTTATCAGTTATCCAACTGAACTCTTGCCACCACTCAACTTTTCAGTGGCTAGACAAGATTTCATAGTGGACACATGGTAAACCCACAAGCAAGCAGAGCGAAACATTGAGGATAATCCACCATAGCCAGAGGGGCAAGAATGATTATCACTTCTATTCTTTGAACTTCTTTTACACTATCTCTTCATTTTTAAGGGATAGACCAGGAACGCTCTATGGTAGTGGGTTTTATGAGGTAGGGAATGGTTGGAGAAAGAACATAGTATGATTGTCTTTGCTATTTAACTAATAGAGGAGGCATAATCAAAGTAATGAAAAAATCTGTATAAATTTGTATCAGTGGGGATATAGCAGAGAGAAACGAAACAACTGAAGAAATAAATGATAATGGAAGAAAGAAACGACAGTGACTATCTACTACCAGTTCCTTAAAAGTTCCTTATTACCCAAAAGGAAAAGAAGGTACAGTGAATATCATTTTTGTGAGCACTGCGTATATATACATGATAGGAGTTATAAAGCAAATATTAAATTCAATTTAATAAGTATAATAAAATCATTGAAAAATACATAGAAGTAAAACATGATACATCATTCTCACATGTACCGTATTTGCTCGAATATAAGACGACCCCCCAAATTTTGTATATTCCTTTAGGAAAAAAACTAAAAGCCTGAATATAAGACTGCCCTATAGGAAAAAAGTTTAACTTGCATATATTCACATTTAAATAGCTTTTTCATATTTAATAGAAATGTATGATATAAAAAAAAGCATTTCTTGTTTTTATTTCCTTTTATGTGCCAATGCTGCCCCTCCCCCCCAGACTTGCCCAATGCTCCATCTCCCCCCCCCCCCCCAGACTTGCCCAATGCTGGATCTCCCTCCTCGCTCCCCCAATGCTGGCTCTCTCCCCCAATGCTGGCTCTCTCCCCCAATGCTGGCTCTCTCCCTCCCCTCACGTTGCCTCTCTCCCCTCTCCCTGGTGGCTAGTGGGGGCAGCCGGGGGATGTCCGCACAATACGTGCAGACATTTCCGTCTGTTATGATGGAAGTGCGCGGCAGCAGCGGAGGATTTGAGGTCAGACTATAAGAAGAACCTTGAATATAAGACATTTGCTCTGAAAAAAATCTTGTCTTATATTTAAACAAATACGGTAATAATAAAATATAACAAAACAATTAGAGCCTGTGCCAGTTATTAAATCTATGTATCAATCAACCTGATGCATTTCACACATAAGGCTCCTTCAGAAGTAACTGTGTGTTAGCATAAAATAATAATAACCCTGAGAGAGGTAAAGAAAAGAAAGAATGAAGTGTAAAAAGGGTAAGGTAAGTAGTACAATAATACATATATGAGTGAATGACACAGTGGTGTATCTTGATTTTGTGCTGCCCTAGGCAGACAAAATCCGGGCACCCCCCTACCCAAGCTGCACACCCACGTTACACACCTAAGACATGCCCCATCATTCAGACTCACATCAAGCTCATACTCCCATCACACACACACTCCCATCACACTCAGTCACACACTCCTACTCCCATCACACTCAGTCACACACTCCTACTCCCATCACACACACTCTGACTCCCATCACACTCAGTCACACACACTGTCTCCCATCACACACACTCTGACTCCCATCACACTCAGTCACACACACTGTCTCCCATCACACACACTCTGACTCCCATCACACACACTGTCTCCCATCACACACACACTCTGACTCCCATCTCCCATCACACTCAGTCACACACTCTGACTCCCATCACACTCAGTCACACACACTGTCTCCCATCACACACACTCTGACTCCCATCACACTCAGTCACACACACTGTCTCCCATCACACACTCTGACTCCCATCACACTCAGTCACACACACTGTCTCCCATCACACACACTCTGACTCCCAACACACTCAGTCACACACACTGTCTCCCATCACACACACTCTGACTCCCATCACACTCAGTCACACACACTGTCTCCCATCACACACACTCTGACTCCCAACACACTCAGTCACACACACTGTCTCCCATCACACACACTCTGACTCCCATCACACTCAGTCACACACACTGTCTCCCATCACACACAGTGTCTCCCATCACACACACTCTGACTCCCATCACACACAGTCACACACACATCCCATCAGCACTTACCTTTCCCTGGCAGGCAGGCAGCATGGTCCCTCCATGCTGCCTGTTCGGCTTCCCGGCGATTGTGCCGACAGGTCACGTGACCGGGCGCGCGTATGACGTCAGCGCGCCCGTCACGTGACTGTCGGCACTTCCGTGTCGGCACACTGCACGGGGAGCCGAACCGGCAGCACGGAGGTTTCTCTGTGCTGCCTGTTCGGCTCCCCGTGCAGCCTGGCAGGCAGAGCGATGGTGAGGGGGATTTTCCGATCCCCTCTCACCTCTGTCTCTGACTGCCAGCGCGGTCTTTTGTTTTTTTTTTAAAGGGCCGCGTTTTTTTTTTGTTTTTTGTTTTATTTTTTTTTTAAATTTATTTTTTCTTCAGTGCTGGGCGGCGCTGCCGTCCCCTAAAATTTGCCGCCCCTGTCTATAAAAGGAATATTATTGACCAAAGGTATATCTTTCAGTCTCATATCAAAAGCACACAAATGATAAACCTCTGCATCAGGAAACCTAATGTACTTTTTACTTAGATACTTAAAGGCTCCAATGATGGTTAATCTAACAACACTAAGAGATATATATACACATTTGACAAATGTTGCAAAGTGTTATAATTTAACACCAGTTGTATAATCTACATAGGTAATAGTGTATAACTGATACTTGCTTGTTGCAAAAAACAGAGATAGATACAGACTTAATGATAGGATAACTGCTTGGGAAAAGCCAGTATCATATGTTGTTTGTAAATTCAGTTAAAAAAAACAAAAAAACAGGAAAAATTTAGATATGTGGGGCAGTTTAATAATTCAAATAAAGTGTAGGTAATATTAATCAGTTGATGCCGACCTCGTTGTGCTTTAATGATTCGGATGACCACCAGCTCGGCAAACAGCGTCCTGTGTATGAGATAGATGCAGTATATAACAAATAAGACATGTCAAGGTTGAAGCTTATTTAAATTATTGTAGCTCACGATGCACTGGGTAACTGGCAGCTGGTTAAACAGGCAGCATGTCTAATGATGAGTGAATGCTGGATATTCAAAGAATAAAACAAACTTGAGGTTAACTAAAATAGTGGTAACTAATAGTAATATCCGTCTTCGCCAATGAACTAACTTACTGGCGGTATACAAATATATTTATTAACTAGTTAAATGTAAAGGTAAAAGTTCACACTCCTTGCTTTATGCAATATTACAATATTTATTAGTACAGAGAGATATAAGAAGCTATCGACAAATAAGCAGTTAAACCACTAGACAGTAATTCACATATAATATAATATTACATTCTACATTTACATACCGCAAATACAAACTGCAATATATATATGTATAAGTTAGTATATACTGTTACCAAGCTAGTAGATTGGTTGGATGGAAGTAACTACAGTGTAGCAGACTCAGAGAGACTTTGAGATGTGGTATTGATGAGTGCAGTAAGAGAGAGAGAGATGTTGTCTCCAAAGGAAACCGTGTGCAGGGGCGTTGCTAGGTCTTCCGATGATCTGGGGCTAGAGCCCAGACGAGCTCTGTCTCACACACCATCTCTCTCTCTCTCTTTCTCACACACGCCTTCTCTCTGTCTCTCTTTCTCACACACACTGTCTCTCTCACACACACCGTCTCTCTCTCACATATACACTGTCTCTCTCTCTCACACACACACTGTCTCTCTCTCACACACACACACCGTCTATCTCTCTTTCTCACACACACACCGTCTATTTCTCTTTCTCACACACAACGTCTCTCTCTTTCTCTCTCTCACACACACACACAGGGCCGTCTTTAATAGTGATTGGACCCTGGGCAAGCATTTGCTTGGGCCCCCTGGACCCTGCCCCCTCCCCTGCATGCAATCCCGCCATCCATCGCAATGTTACCCCCCCCCCCCCCACACACAAACATATGCCATAATTGTTGTGCCATTCAGATACCAGTAATATTGTGCCTTTCAGATGCCAGTAATATTGTGCCTTTCAGATGCCAGTAATATTGTGCCAGTCAGAGCGCAGTATTATTGTGCCAGTCAGAGCCCAGGAATATTGTGCCAGTCAGAGCCCAGGAATATTGTGCCAGTCAGAGCCCAGGAATATTGTGAAATTCAGACCCCAGTAATATTGTGCCAGTCAGATGCCTGTAATATTGTGCCAGTCAGATGCCTGTAATATTGTGCCAGTCAGATGCCTGCAATATTGTGCCATTCAGAGCCCAGTAATAATGTGCCAGTCAGATGCCTGCAATATTGGGCCAGTCAGATGCCTGCAATATTGGGCCAGTCAGAGCCCAGTAATAATGTGCCAGTCAGATACCAGTAATATTGTGCCAGTCAGATACCAGGAATATTGTGCCAGTCAGATACCAGGAATATTGTGCCAGTCAGATACCAGGAATATTGTGCCAGTCAGATGCCTGTAATATTATGCCAGTCAGATGCCTGTAATAGTGTGCCAGTCAGAGGCCAGGAATATTGTGCCAGTCAGATGCCTGTAATATTATGCCAGTCAGATGCCTGTAATATTATGCCAGTCAGATGCCTGTAATAGTGTGCCAGTCAGAGGCCAGGAATATTGTGCCAGTCAGATGCCTGTAATATTGTGCCAGTCAGATGCCTGTAATATTATGCCAGTCAGATGCCTGTAATAGTGAGCCAGTCAGAGGCCAGGAATATTGTGCCAGTCAGATGCCTGTAATATTGTGCCAGTCAGATGCCCAGTAATATAGTGCCAGCCAGATGCCCAGGAATATAGTGCCAGCCAGATGCCCAGGAATATAGTGCCAGTCAGATGCCCAGTATTATTATGCCAGTCAGAGCCCAGTAATATTGTGCCAGCCAGATGCCCAGTAATATTGTGCCAGTCAGATGCCCAGTATTATTATGCCAGTCAGATGCCCAGTATTATTATGCCAGTCAGAGCCCAGGAATATTGTGCGAGCCAGATACCCAGGAATATAGTGCCAGTCAGCCCCCCGCCCTCGTTTCCAAGTACTTACATGAAGCTGCTCCGTGTCCCCCGCCGGATGTCTCCTCCGTGCAGTCTTCCCTCTTGCACGGAGAAGGGAAACAGTCACCGGATGTGACGCGACGTCACATCCGGCGTCCGTTTTTTTGGGTTTTTGTTTCGGCCGTCACATCCATCGGATGCGGCTTGCCGGAAAAAAGCGTTCACAAGCGCAATGCGTTGTGAACGCGGCAAGCAGGGGCTGGGGGCCCACGGGACAGCTGCCTTGGGGCCCCCCAGGAGTAACTGGGCCCAGGGCAGCTGCCCCGTTTGCCCCGCGTTAAAGACGGCCCTGCACACACACCGTCTCTCTCTCTCTCACACACACCATCTCTCTCACACACACAGACACCATGAGACATACTCACGCACATACACTTACGCAAACACCCTTACACACATTGAGACACCCGGACACACACATTGAGTCACACATTGAGACACCCATACACACACATTGAGACACCCAGACACACACTGAGACACGCAGACACATACTTACAAAATTTTTTTTTTTTAAATGTCTGAATTTTATTTGAAAAATCGTATACTCATCTACAAAAGACAACAAAAAAACACTGCTAAATATTTTCTAATATTTGTCCTGAGTTCAGAAATAGCCAAGGGCAAGGACCCGGTGAGCTCTGCCCCCTCACCATAAGTAAGAATGGGATGGGGAGGGAGAACTAATTTGCCCCTAGCTGCCATCAATTACATTTAGAAACAACCTTGCCTATTCTTTTAAATAGGGCATGCCATCATAGATGTCCACCTATACAAAGTTAAAAGCAGCATCAGTTCAGTATGACAAACCTGTCTAAGAGTATTGACATGTTTTAGCTATCATTTCTGTTCACTTTGACTAGTTTCCATAGAACTACAAAATAACTAAATATTTTTATGGTGTTTTACTATTCCCATAACCACATAAATAGATTAGCGCCAGCTTGTAGCAATACCGCTACCTGTACTTAACCTTACCTTTCTGATTCTTCATTCTTCCCTTTTCTTTATCTTTCTCAGGATTATTACTATTTTATTCATGGGTGAAAGGGTTGATTGATATGTAGATTTAATACGTAACACAGGCTTCAATTGTCATATATTTTTTATCATCTGTGGATGTTATGTATCTTGTTAATAAAAATGGTTTCCTCGTGTGTATTTTCCTATGCTTTTATAATATTTATATTATATATAATGTGTGTTATATTCACCATAATCACAGTAATTAAATATTATTTTCATCACAACGTGGTTTAGTTTCTTAGTGTAGCTGGTAATATAACTAAAATCATAATTTTTTCTTATCCTTTACGAAAGATGGGTAAATACAATCAGTGGAACCAGAGGTTAGTCTTGAGGAAAATGCAACATTTCATTATGAGTAAAGCAGGCATTTGGAAGAGAAGGATTCATGTTTCAAAAAATATTTATTTCCGCCCTTTTATCGCTTGTAGTCTAAGCAGTTGTCACTTTCAATCTCTCCTTCTGAACTGCTACTGTTTTCTGGCTTTTATCTTGCACACGTATCTTAACTCAACTAAGTATCTGTTTCTGAAGGATTCTGGGAATTTTTTTTGTTACATGCCAACAGGTTCCAACCAATCCATGTACTGACTGATTATAAGACGCTGGCCATCTGCAAGTAGGATCATCTTTCAGTGACTTTGGTGTGGTCACTGGTGATATAGAGCTTATTTTTTCATATCGTAATCTGTGTGATAATTTGGAAAAGGCTTGTCACTCACTAATGCTAATTCCCTGATACGGTTCCATTACCCTATCTCCTTTTATTGTCTGTCAGTGGTAGTTCTTAAAAAAAAAAAATTTGGCCGTGCTGTAAACTTTGTAATTTTGACCTCCTGCCAGTTTGTTACTTCCATGCCAGTAAAATGAGATGGTCGGTGGCAATCATTGTCTGTCACTGTCATTTTCACTTTTCCAATTTAACTGCAGTCTGATGATTTTAAGTTTCATGCAATGATGAAAAGTCTGAATCTGAACCAGCTATCTGCTGGATCTACAGAGCCCATATGTCTGGACTGTCTGTAAGCAACAGACTCACACAACATGGGTCTAGAGACTAAACGCATGGATAGTGAAGTATAGTTCACCAATGTCTGTCTCCTGCTGATCTGTATTGCATCAGAAACATAGTGGTCAGAATCCAAATAGGTAGGACAAAACAAAACTGTAAACTAATGTGGAGATTGATAGAATAATATGTATTAAAGAGCCACAAACACGAGTCAAAAGTCTATTGGCCTTAGCATGATGATAAATTGGCATGTACTTTTTAAGTTGCATGCCAGTGTCACCCTGATTGTGACAAGTAGATTATCTTCTGACTGGTAGCCACCATGCATCCCAGCAAAGCATGATGACTGAGGCTGTCACTGACAGTCTACTTTTGCTATCACAGCAAGAGGCCCTCCTTCTTTACAATCCACCAAAAGAGGGGATCTATGTTAGTTCATAGTTCATAACTATATCCCATCTGCTGCATTTAAAAACAAGTGTCTCCAGGGCCAGACTGGCCTACCGGGATACCGGGAAATTCCCCGGTAGGCCGCCGCCCCTGGGGCCGCTCCGACTGGCCGCAATGTTGAAAAAAAATTGTCCGCTCCCCGTGGCCGGCCGCTTAGCAGCAAAGGTTTTTTTCAGAACGCGATCAGCCGCAAGGGAGGAAAGATGTCTTTCTTCCTCCCTTTGCCAATCGCTTAATGCTCTGCTTTCGGTCTTGCCGCCGGATATGACGTAATTTGCGCATTTCCGGCGGCGCTCTTTCCCACACCCTACATGCTCATCAGCCACTTCCCTTTGCATGCAGTGCCTGATGAGCAGAGCGTTTGGGAACTGCCCAGCAAAAATTTTGAGGTACCAATTGTTTAAAAACACACCACATTATGAAATTAAACACTCAATTATAATAAACTGTGAATAATAAAATGGGCTGGTAAGGGTGCAGAAAGTCAGTAAATGCAAAAAATGCTGTTTTATTATTCACAGTTAATTACAATTGAGTGTTTGCAATATATTTCTGGTCCATTCATTTAATACTTGATCCATTATAATTCCCACTGACTTTCTATAATAAAAGTGCATTTGCAGCATCACAGTAGATTTTTTTATGTTTTTACTTTTTTTTTTTTTTACCAATTATTTAAAAATTGTTTAAAATATACTATACACATATTTACATTGTATTTTGAAAAAGGACCTGATGACTCACTTTATATTATATTTATTTCTGAATATCAGGTCAGCAAAATATGAAATGGCAATGGCATTATTTTTGCATAAAATAAAGTGGAGGCATGATTATATTTATGTGACATTTATATGCATGTGGCCCATATTAAAATATATCATTGTACCTCAGGTGGGGGGCTGCGGCAATGATATATTTTTTTATTATAATTGTGGTTGAAAGTATAGCGTTCACTTTGGGCTGAGTGAATTAGATATGTTAATATTATATTTTTGTGTGGAGGAGGAACTGTAAAAAGAGGGGGCTGCAATGGTGAGCGAATTGTAATTTGTAATGTATTTATTAGGTACGGTGGAGGGAAGGGGATGACTGCATTAGATAGTGTAATATATTTATGGGGGTATGCACTTTATGTGGAGGGAGGCAGTCTAGGGTGATGGTATTATATATTGTAATATATTTTGCTTTACAGTGATTATTTGAATATGACTAGTTAGCGAGCTATGACTACCCTTTCTGTTATGCCAAGCCAGCATCATGGAAGCCCTTTGGCTGGCTATGTATAATAGGAACTGTAGTTCCCACATGACATAGCTGATACTCTGTAGAGATTAGCTAGACATAACTGGGCTTTTACTGTGTGTTATTAACAGGACTTTGCCACGCCAGTGGCTAGCTGTTACTGTGTGTTATTAAGTGGACTTTGCCATGCCAGTGGCTGGCAGACTGTGTGTTAATTACTGGACGTTGCCATGCCTGTGGCTTGCAGACTGTGTGTTATTAACTGGACTTTGCCACGCTGGTGGCTGGCAGACTGTGTGTTATTAACTGGACTTTGCCACACAAGTGGCTGGCAGACTGTGTGTTATTAACTGGACTTTGCCACGCTGGTGGCTGGCAGACTGTGTGTTATTAACTGGACTTTGCCACACAAGTGGCTGGCAGACTGTGTGTTATTAACTGGACTTTGCCACGCCGGTGGCTGGCAGACTGTGTGTTATTAACTGGACTTAGCCATGCCGGTGGCTGGCAGACTGTGTGTTTTTAACTAGACTTTGCCACGCCGCTGGCTGGCAGACTGTGTGTTATTAACTGGACTTTGCCACGCCGTTGGCTGGGAGACTGTGTGTTATTAACTGGACTTAGCCATGCCGGTGGCTGGCAGACTGTGTGTTTTTAACTAGACTTTGCCACGCCGGTGGCTGGCAGACTGTGTGTTTTTAACTAGACTTTGCCACGCCGGTGGCTGGCAGACTGTGTGTTTTTAACTAGACTTTGCCACGCCGGTGGCTGGCAGACTGTGTGTTTTTAACTAGACTTTGCCACGCCAGTGGCTAGCTGTTACTGTGTTTTATTAAGTGGACTTTGCCATATCAGTGGCTGGCAGACTGTGTGTTAATTACTGGACTTTGCCACACAAGTGGCTGGCAGACTGTGTGTTATTAACTGGACTTTGCCACGCCGTTGGCTGGGAGACTGTGTGTTATTAACTGGACTTTGCCACACAAGTGGCTGGCAGACTGTGTGTTATTAACTGGACTTTGCCACGCCGTTGGCTGGGAGACTGTGTGTTATTAACTGGACTTAGCCATGCCGGTGGCTGGCAGACTGTGTGTTATTAACTGGACTTTGCCACGCCGTTGGCTGGCAGACTGTGTGTTATTAACTGGACTTAGCCATGCCGGTGGCTGGCAGACTGTGTGTTTTTAACTAGACTTTGCCACGCCGGTGGCTGGCAGACTGTGTGTTTTTAACTAGACTTTGCTACGCTGGTGGCTGGCAGACTGTGTGTTTTTAACTAGACTTTGCTACGCTGGTGGCTGGCAGACTGTGTATTATTAACTAGACTTTGCCACGCCGGTGGCTGGCAGACTGTATTAATAACTGGACTTAGCCATTCAGGTGGCTGGCAGACTGTGTGTTATAAACTGGACTTTGCCATGCTTCCCATCATGTGTGTGATAGGTGCATCTTAAAAAGACCCAACCTTTTTCCTTTTCTAAACTTGGCTACAAAGCTAGTTAGCAGTATGTTTTCAAGTTATACTGTGGAATTCCAAAAGTGTTTTGCACATTATGTACTGTTACAGGATTAAAAGCAGTATATTTGCACTTTTTTATCTCAAAAAATGTATTAGAGTTGTTACAATATTTAATTACTGTGTAGTGGAGCTTTTTGCTCCTACAATTTTATTAGTACTCATTATTTACTACCCTTTGTGAGTTTGAGTAATTTATATATGTTAAGTTAATAAAATTATTTGAAACTATCCATACTTTGAAATACATTTTTATTGGACAGACACAATTGGGATATTGGTCTACTGTGATATTCGGAAACATAAAGATTTATAGTGGGGGTACAAATTATAGATGTGGTTTAATCCCCATAGGAATAAATAGACTGTGCTTACTGACTGCTCCACTTTTACTACTTTCCACCAGAATTTGCTCATTTTCTATCAATCCCTATGTTTTTTCTTATCTATAAATAATCCACTCTTGAAATGCATGGCTTTCCCTTTTATGAACAAGAAAATACTGACGTTACGCTGTTGGGCTGGTATAATGATGCACTGCTATGGGGCTGGTATAATGATGGAATTCTTTGGGACTGGTATAATGATGCACTGCTATGGGGCTGGTATAATGATGGAATTCTTTGGGACTGGTATAATGATGCACTGCTATGGGGCTGGTATAATGATGAAATTATATGGGGCTGGTATAATGATGTAATGCTATGGGGCTGGTATGCAATTTTTTCCAGGGCTGGTTTTCATTCCCAGTCTGGCCCTGAGTGTCTCTCTTTGCTACATTGGACCCAACAGAGCCATCATCAGATGCCAGCATTGAGCCCCTGCACTGATTGGCTCAGCACTGTCAGCATCAGTATGAACATATGAACCAGATTTCCCAGGACAGTCCAAAAATTGGGAGTGAATAATACAATGCAACAAAAAAACAAAAGTTACACCTAGCGCTGTAGTCCTTGTTTAGCAGCACTAAGGCAGTGTGTCCCTAAACCACACAGAATACAGTGAATGGAAAAAATAAAAACCAAAATGCGCTTAACAAACCGGATATAGAAAACAATGAACACCTTATTGGTGGTATAAGTAGTGAGAGATAACAAGGAAATCCGTATTTCAGGGAGACTCTGTCCCCCTTAAAATAATGCACTCACAGACGATGGAAGGTATATAGCTTCTCAAGATATACGGCTGTCTTTGAAGTCCTGGTGTGCTCTATAAATGTATAAGAAAGACAATGAATTTAATGAAAGAAACAATCTGCTTACATCTAGGTATTCCTCTGCTTGCGGAGTGGGCGCCACACCACCTTCAGCATGAAGTCATATTTCAAAAGATGATCACAGATATTAAAAAGATGTTCAATACAGATACAGATAAAAAAAGGTCCCATTAAAAAATGAAAGTCCAAAGGATGCAGGTGAGTCCAGGACGCTACGCGTTTCTTCTGTGGGCTTCAACTCGGCGTCTCAGTTGAAGCCCACAGGCGAAATGCATAGCGTCCTGGACTATCCAGTTTGTTAAGCGCACTTCTGTTTTTTCTTTTTTCCAGTCCAAAAATTGGAGTTTGTCTTGGTTCCTGCCTGCAGCCAGCACCAGGTAAGAAATCATACTGTGTGTGACTGTTATTAGGATTGACTGTGTGTGTGTGAGTGTATGTTTGTCTTTATGTGTATGTGACTGTATGTGTCTATTACACTATGTGTCTATGTGTATGTGACTTTGTGTGACTACGTGTGTGTGTTTGTGACTGTGTCTGCTTTTCTTTTACAGACAAACACATCACATAAACATTGATTCACATATGCACACCTAGTCACATACACATAAAATACATATTACTTATATAAATTATTGGAAGGTTGTGTGTGTATATATAACTGCGTGTATAGTGTTTATGTGTGTGACTCTGTATTTTATAATATAAATATATTATTGAATCTGAAATCTACATGGCTCACAAAACTTTCCAAAAACGCGTGTAATCTCATCCAGCATACCGTATCCCTGAATGGCAGAAATAAAATGTAGTCACCCTAGTCAGTGTGCGTCATTGAATAACACGACTGTTTGATGTAAAGTCTCACCGTGCCATTTAAATTGTTGTTCAAGATTTGCAAATTGAAGGAAACATGGTAATGTCTAAAATTCTGCAAGCATGATGGACACAGAGTTCCCATTCATTGTCAGGAATGACTGATGGAAAACATAGTCAATTACACCATACAAGAGCAATATTTATATAGAGAGGCAAATTCACACTATGTACTCAATTTTTACTTGATGAGACAGTTTTGGGTTATGGTATAAAAAAAACCATGATTTGTCCCTACTCTATTCCACACTATTTATAATGTGTTAACGAAATATAAAAAAGCATGATTTCTTACATGAAACTATTCCACTAATAATATTATTATTATTGATGTTTTTTTCCTCAAGTCTTCCAACTTTATTATCCCATCCAAGTCATAGCGATCCCATGAGAGGAACAATAATACAAATAACATTATTCTCTAATTTTTATTTATATCCTGTGTGTGTTACTATTAACTTGTTTAATGGTTTTATCTTGCTTACTAGGATGAAAAGCTGAGTAAACCCTGAGGGTTGCCAGCTATCTCGCTGGCAACAATGCCCAGTGACTGCGGATTGACCGCGTCGTAAGCAATTGCAGCCATTAGATTTCCATAAACAGGTGATGTGAAAGGAAAAGCCATTGTACATGCAGTGGGCTCCAAGAACCTACGCCAAGTTATTGCTCAGGAGCTTAGAATAATGCCACTGAATACAAGTAAGACATTGGGGGATGATTCTATGGTTTCCATTGACCCAAAAAGTGGTGTTAATTAACAGGTATTTGATGTGATTTGATATGATTCAATGCCAGCCACTAAAGCCATTAATGTGTGTGGTAATATCAAAAAATGTGCCCATCCGCTAAAAATCCTTATGCAATGGATGTTTATCGCACCCGATAACAAAATGTTATTGGAACTTTGTTCTGCTCAGTAATTACCGCATAAACATTGATTCTATGACAACCGGTAAAAATCAATGGGCACAAAATCTTAAACCGGTCCTTTAATGCACAGTATTTCTGCAGTGCCCAAAGCCTTTGAATCACAAGTTTTTCCTTCCAGAATAATGTGCATCGAATCTCCCCCATTATCCTGAAGTTCCCATCTTCAGCTCTCTCTGACATTTCCATCTTTTCAAGGAAACTTGAAATACATTTTTTATTGTCTTTTACAGGGTAGTTTAAAACAAACAAAGCTATCCAGATGTTTATTTTGGATTTGACAACTTGGAGGTAACGTGTTTTAGTAATATACAGGGGCGGACATGTTGTTTACAATCTTGAGTCAAATGTGTCAGATCTTTCTTCATCTGACTCAACATTCTAAACAATATATTAACCCCCTGATTGAGACTTATGGAGCAAAGATGACTCTGTAAGATACTTTATTTGCATTCTTGCTTTTAAGAGTGTCTATATAAACCATCTATACTTTATGCAAGCTTGCAATGAAACAAAAGGTTTTTTTTGCTACGGTTGCCCTTCAAACAGCCCTATTCCAGAATTATTCTGACTGAAATCATACCTGTGAACTTTGCAGGATGTGGTCCCAAGACGCGAGGCAGAGCCACATGCAGAAGGGGTTATGTGACACGACGTGATACTGCATTAAGTCATGTGGCACAATGAGATTGAGCGCTTCCTCCCAGTTACATGAAGCAGGTATCTGGAAGTAAATTCTTTAGTGTTTAGACTGTATATGTCTAATATGTCTATTTGTGCAAAGCACTGTGCGTAGGCAATAGTAATCCCACGACAAATCAGAATTTCTGGGATCTAGATTCCCAAAACATGAGACTCTCCTGTCATATCCAGCATGGGTGGCAGCTATGTGAAATTCTTTGTGTTACCTCAAGTGCGGCATCCTCAAGCTCGCAAAGCAGTCACCACCTCACTGTCTCTGTCCTCCTCTCCGATACAGCATCCACACGGTTCTGAGGACACCCATACCTCCTTGGTTCCAGTCAGAACTTCAGCCACTTGGTTCTCTGTGGCACTTGATCCTGGGATTTGGCAACTGGAATTCTGTGCATGCACTTTGCGCATCTTTTGTCTTCTATGGATTCTCATTACCCTTCTTATTTCGAAGTTAGCAAAACTGGTGTATCACTTCCTGGAGGTGTGTTTACTTTTGGCTCTTATCTGAAATTTGCTAGTTTATTGATTTCCTGATTTTTTTCTTTGGCTTGATGTTCTCATCTCCATCTCCTAATCTGACCTTGGCCTGATTTTGACACTGCCTTCATTCTGTCGGTCGCCATCCTGGTCCTTCTCTTTACTCCATCCTCGTTCTGTCCTTGCCTATTTTGCAGCTTTCATCTGCATTCCTCCAGCCTGCTCCTGATTTGCCATTAGCATCTTCCCTTGTTTCCTGGTTCTGGGTGCTGCCACACAAGTCCCCGACAGTTCATATCCTGGACTCAACCTTCGGGTACAAGGCTGTCGGAGGAATACCATCATCCTGGTTCCAGGTACTCGGATTGTCTGCTTTCTTTCTTCTATTTATACTACTCCATCCACACAGCGTTACACTAGTACCGCAATGAAAACAAATCATCCCATAAGTATTGTCACGAGACGGATTTGGAGAGCCACTGTGGCGGTGGTTCTTGGAGGGCCCTGGGGGCCAGAAGACTCCCTGTGGACTATGGACCCTGTCTGTTCATATATTAGTTTGGAGGTACACACTTTGAGGGCACCAGTGGAACCCTGTTTTCAACTGGACTTCAAATACAGGCTCATTCAAGATGTGTACTTTAGGATTTAAGCCTTTGTCCCATTCACTGTGTTTTCCCCAGGTTAAGATTGTATCCTATCCTGTAAACCCCTGTAATTATGTCACCTTTCCCATTGTCTTCATGTAAGTCATTCAGTGTCCTGTTGTACAGGGATGTCACTTAGCAAGTTACTTTAATTGAGTGCACTCTGTATGTATCTGATACCTTTGTATCCTGAAAGGTATGAGGCATGATTTCCCCATTGTATGTCCTTCTGTTAAAGTGATTATATTGAGTTGATTATGTGTCTTACTGTGTATATTGTAATTAGGTTTACTCATGGTCATTTCTATCTGGGTTACTAAGGCTGTGATGTCATGTTTATGTGTATATAAGTCTGTGCTGTTGCACAAATAAAAGAGTTGTTCAATCTTGCTGTACCTAACTGCTAGATGTCCTGTCTATTTGGGTACAAAGAGCAAGGGTCCAGGAAAGACTTGCTGGGTGAATGCTGAGCTGTAAGTGGGGGCTAAGGAGGTGATTTCCCACAACGGACAGAGGGTCTACTTCGTCCGGTAGACGGTCCGGTCCGTTACAAGTATCTTTACACAGATTGGCAATCACATTTTATCTTTTTTTTAATATGAAGTAAGGAATAGAGAAACTAGTATTATCATTATGAGGAAAATGTCAATGCTTTCCAGAACCAAGAAGGCCAAGCAGAGAGTTCGGTGTCTTTTCAAAATACTGTTCAACTGTAATAAGTTTGTACATTCTTCTGCCAGCCAAAACCCAAAGTAATCACCAGCCTTGCTGCAGACATTTTCCACTGACTACGATTTCTCCCAGTCTAATAGTGAAAGGCCTGTTTTGTTCACAAAGAGGCAGTTTAAATGCTCACTGAAATGAATTTGGAAAGCATAATAATTTTTGTAAATTTCCATCAATCTATCCACATTTTTCTTCTTTTTTTTCACCTGAAATACAGTTTTTTTTTCTCCAAGTAACAAGGGTATAACAATCAGTTCATTCTTCTCTAAGACATAAATTTAACCTCTTAAAAAGATGTAAAAAAAATCAACTAAAAACAAACCGTATGATATAGCCTGCAGCGTTGGAACCAAATCATACGCTTGAAAACCAAGGAACAATTCTCCAGGGCCTTCATGACAATTAATTTAAATTTATAATGGGATGCCTTTTCCTGGCTTTATGTTTAGTTTTTCTTTCGGCTGCGGCTCGCTTTTCAAAATTGACAGAGATAAATAATACTGTATTCACGAGCAGTGCATAGCTCTTTGCCCTCCAAGATTTCCGGACTTTTTCCAGTTTATGTCATGTCAAACCTGCCAGTATGCAACCTAGCATGGTACTTAATATGGAGACAGACTTTTTAAAATGCATCTTATTAGTGGCTATATAATATTCTGTTTATGTCTGTTACTAAGTACGTAAGATCCCAGCTTACACTGTGCTCTTTGTAGTAATTTCATAAGACTGGAAGAAAAACAAAGATATTATTAACATATTTTTAACTTGGAGTTATTTTGTATACATCTTTTACTGGCTTGTTATTATTTGCTGCAAATATAAAGTCTTGTAACTGAATGATGCATATTATTTCTATGTACCTTTAGAAAGAATAAAGACTTTATGTGTTCTGGAAAGAGTCGCTATGGGAGCGTTATCTGTTATTTGGAAATGGCACTTGCGAGCAGTTTGGCAGACCACCTATCTCAACAAAGATAACATCAAACTTCTAAAGGGAATGAACGGTTTTTAGGTGCCCGAGAGAATACTGGAAAGTAACGGAAGCATTAAAATTTACATGATTTGTTTCTTTAGCAAATGTTTTCATAATCACTCAAGTCTCCAGGAGGAAATGTCAGCACTGAATGTCAGTATGGGTGAGGGTACGATTTTGAATTATGCTATTCAACAAAGACACACCATTACTCAATATTAGGAGTTTAATCATCTGTGGCCTCCCTAGTGCTTCTAGTAGGCCACACTAGGTGGCTCAAGACTTCAATGTGTAGAATTAATTATATGCTCGCCAAACTGTTTGTATAGGGCACCCTAAACTGCAGCCATATACTTTCTAGTAGTCTGAAAGACTGGCCAGAAAATATGGGAGTTGCAGTCTATCAGCACCTATTGAACACTTGGTTACCTGCTGTGTAGGGATTCAAGTCATTTTAAACCTGTGCAGATTTGGAGGGCGTGGCGAGGTGACCCTTTATACATAAAAAAAGAGAGACAGAATTAGCTTTTATTCTGCCATGGTCCTCCAGAGTAGAGCAGCTAATGTAAATTTTCTGACCCACCGTGGAATACTATATTGTCCCGGGCACTACTTGTCACAGATTCTTCCAAGTTGATTCTAGATTTCTATAATAGATGATTTCAGCCTATATGTAGATTTGTTTTATGCATTGTAGATAAAATATTGGGCTCTGTTGCTCTGTTTGTCATTACATTTTCATAACAACATGGTAAGAGTTACTAAGAGCCAAACAACCACCTATAAAAAAAAAAGAAAATACAAATTCTAAACATCCATGAAAACAAAACGTTGCTAATAATTATTTTGGCCTAAGCTTTGCAGCATGACCTATTTACTACAATATGCTGTTTAGTTAATATGCTCATAACTCATTTAAATAGTATGTCTCCACACTCTACTACAATGAAAGTGAAGCTTACTTGACTGAACATGTTTAAAATTACTTTTATTTGATTTTTTTTGTGTGTCATTTGAGTATTGGAATAATCTGTGTTCATTTGATTGTATGTTTCATTTTCCAGGTCACCTTTTCTTGAATAATGATTGAACTCAGAACAAACTGACCTGAATGTAACTAGTTCCTGCTGTTGCTTAGAAGCAGTTAACCATAGAAACAAAGTATGTAGCCAAGGCTCTTATAAAATATGTTACAAAGTAAAGTCAGCCATCTTTTCTTCACAAATTCATTAACACAACAGCAAATCTAGGAACTGAAGATACAATTATAAAAATCTAACTATACCAGAGATGTTAAATGGTGTCCCTCCATTTGTTTATGGACTATATGTCCAATATTCCCTTTACAGACTCTTAGATTGATAGTCTTAAAGGGACTGTCTAGTGTCCAAAATGCATCTTCAAATGAATGGAATATCCTGTCTCTCTAGTGATGTCATCAGAAAATGTGTTGCACTGTTTCTTGCAAACAGTTGTAATGTCACAATTCCTTCTAGCTGTAAGTATTTTATAGTTTAATCAATGCAAAATGAAAAACATGTATTTTAAAGTACTTTGAAAGCACATTAATATGCATTAATAATTGGAAGATGCATTTTGGGCAACAGACAGTCCCTTTAAAAATGTGATTTATACAGAATGTCTGCATCAAATCACACAGGGATAAAAACCTGTGCATTATACAAGCAGTAATCTTCATCTTGCACCAAAGTGAGTTTGGGGATTAGACTGTCCCTTTAAATGGAATTCAGTCAAAAGACAGTAGGACAGAACCACTTCTAATTCAGGTTTGGAAATTCTGAGCATACAGCTCAAAACTGCACATGCCCAGTACTCATGCTTCAGTAGCACATAGAGATGCATAAGCATGTCAGTGACATCATGCACATAGGTACTGATAATCCCACTGCATCTCTGCTGGAGAGATGGAAAGGAGAATAAATGTAGGTTATTTACTAATCGTACTTTTAATATGCATGTATTAGTTGTGTTACTTGGAGTGGTCATTTAAGAAGAAGAATTATGCTATAACACATTTGCTTGAAATAAGATCCCATTTAGAGAAAAAACACATCGGTTTATTTAATATGCATAGACAATTTTTACTTAACACAAATGAAGAGTGAGCAGCACTGATTTATATTCCATTCAAAGCACGAGAACATTGGATTATCAAGAAACATTACAGGCTGCTGAAATTAGCATGACCTTACATAGAAAATTCAATTAATACAATTATAGTTGCTGCACGAGCAGAGCTGGCACCATTATTGCATTTCTCCTGAAGCTGAGTCACTGTTAGTTTTGTTTACTTTGTACTAGTTATAGCAAGTTGCATAGTTGGTGTTGGTGTGTGAAGCTAGAGAAGCAGATGGTAAAATGCAGCACAGTATAAGCTGAATGAGAACTGCACATAGACTGTACAACCCACATTAACAATCCACTAGTCAAATCCAGACTTGGCAACATGGGGGATGTAGGGACCAGACTCCGCAAGGTATTGTTTGGCCACATTCTGCAAAAATGTTGCACACCCATACCTATATAATTGATCATTTTTATTACAAATATATATCCTTAATACAGTATCAAAAAAATAGTCTATCTCTATATACTGTATCTGTATACAAATTTACATAGATCACAGTGCAAATAAAAATGACAGGACATATGCTGATGCTATATAAAAGTAACTTGTAAGCAGGCATGTATTTTGGTCTAGAGTTAGGCCGAACAGCATGTCACAGGGAGATGGCATATATGGCACTGACAAGCTATTTGAGGCAAATATGGCATTGACAAGCTGTTTAGGAAAATCAGTTTAGTCAGGCCTAGGTTAGCACCACTGCCTGAGAGTAAGGAATACAGCACCATTAGGCTGACATACTTTAAGGACACCAAATATCCCCAATGTTTTAGATCCAAAAGCAGACAGAGGAGAAGATAAGTTGAGGTGAGTAGCAGTGATTGTTCCTGTGCTGATTGCAGTCATCTCCTGATGAATCCAACACTTGGGTGTTGAAGACGCCCGGCACCATCATCTTCTCCTCTGTCTGCTTTTCCAAACACTGTGCTCTGCCACCTGGTCCAGGTTGTGAGTTGCTTTATCCGCTTCAAGTTAAAGTGGACTTTTACTGCTGTCTATGATTTTATATTCTGTGAGTTTTATCACATGTCTTTTTAGACTATTTCTGGTCCTGCACATGTGAGTGTTTTCATGTCTTTTCTAGATGTATTAATGTTTTATACTGAAGAAAGTTAAATCTGAGATTCCCATTTATTCCCATTTGTTTGTAAGTGTAAATATCACCACCCATTCACCTCTATTTTTGTGGTTTTAACAATATTGCACTATTCTTTCTTTTAATATAATTTAAGGTTCCCATGATTCTGTACCACTGATTTTTGTTTTGTTTACATTAACGGTGAGGAATAAGCTGCTATCTGGTAATTTAGCAGTAATACAAAAGTACGGTAGTTTAAAGCAACTTTATTAAAACAAAACTGCACATAGAGTCAATGAGATATGAGAATACGGGTAACTAACTAAAGGCCGCACCCTGTTGTCAGATGGGCTCCATTTGGCCCACGTAGGACACCTCTGACTTAAACCCAAAACTTTTTTTTTTATCTCATATTAACCCAATCTTTATTACATTTTTACTGTATACACAGGACTTGGACTAAAATCAATGAAAATATGTGAGTACTAAAGGGCACAGGCTGGTAAACGCTTGTTAATATTTTAGTAAAGCTCCTGCATTCAAACCATATGTACCGAGATGGGGGTTTGTTTACAGTACTTCAGACGGGCTGCTCTGGATAAGCTGAGTCTTGGCAGGTGATACTTTTATTATACACTTAGACGATGTTGAATTTCAACAATCAGGTGGGGGGAATGAAAACCAAAACAGAATCCCTTGTCTTGAAATTTAGCTAATGGTCCACTGCACTGTAAATTACTTGCATTTCCCTAAAAAGGTTATTGTTTGCAAAACCTAACAATTAACCATTGGGAAAAGGAATTTGACTTACAAATCACTATTTGACAGGGTTTTTTTTTCTTGCACTCAGTGAGGTAAAGAATTCTCCTATTAGACATTTCCAAAAAAGGATGTTTTAAGAATCCAAGCAAGTGGAATTCAAGCAACTGTTATTAGTTTGATATTTCATTAGACATAACCTCTTAGTGAACTGACAAGAAAAAGTGACAAAGAGATGTTAACAATAGGAGGAGTTGCAACAAGTCAAAATCTGGAAATTGAATGTCATCATGTATTGTTTCACAGACAGTCGGGTATAGTATTGTATGTGTTTGTGATGTTGCAAAAGGAGCAAGAGATCTGTACTGCTAATGGCACAGATCTTCTTTCCCTGTCACTGCTACTACGTATGCAAATATATGTGCCAAGACTGTGCCAATTTACCAAATGAAATCAATTATGCCATTCGTTTAATCTCCTACCGTTTATTTTATACAAAATTCAAAACAGGTTGTCAACCAAAACTGATTACAAAATACTAAACAAAATGATGCTGTCACTGTTCTGTTTGGTGAATGATTCATAATACTATTATCCACAAAATTACTTACCTTTGTTTTGAGCATTTACCATCTACACCCATACTGCATTGTAAGAACTGTGCAAAGTATTTATCCTGATTCTGTGCATTTACCAATAACCTGCACCAATACTGCAATATACGAATTGTGCAAAGGATTTTACCCTACTACTCTGTATTTAACACATACCTACATAAGTACTTACCTTGCTCCTAGTTCAGCTGAATACGCTATACAGCAGGGGTGTCCATGTATTTTCTGCAGTGGGCCACTTAAAAAATGTATGTGTGTATGGTCTGCATTATTTTTTCATTCAGAGAATTTTTTATATATATATATATATATATATATATATATATATAAAACAGTAATGTGCAGCATGTGAGTGTATCACAGACTGCACAGCAATAAAAAAAATATCACAGTAATGTGTAGCATGTGAGTGTATCACAGGCTCGACAGAAGTAATACTCACAGTAATATGAAGAGTGCGAGTGTATCCTAGATTCCACAGCAATAAAACTCACAATAAAAAAAGCACTACACATTAAATACACACACAGCCACATGTACACAAATACATACACAGCTACACATACATACACAAATACACACACATACAAAAATACAGACAGTCACACTTACACACCCACATAGAGAGTCACACTCACACACACACAGTCACATTTACACAAAGACATACAGTCACATTTACATACAGAGTCACATTTACACAGATACAACTAACATACAGAGTCACACTGAAACACACACAGATTCAAACTTACACACAGTCACACTTACATGCAGAGTCACACTCACACACACACTTACACAGAGTCACACTGGCACACACACAGATTCAAAATTACACACAGAGTAGAGAAGGCGTTATGCACACTTGACTGTGAAGAGCTATGTGCAGGGAACTTAGTTCCCCCATGCTAATTTCTGTGCTGCCATCAGTTGGAGGTGCAGCTATAGCTACATAATTATTGTGGACTGCACCTCAATGCCAGTGGGCCTCATGTTAGACGCCCCTGCTATAAAGTATATTGGAACCTGTATACTAATAATAGTGAACATTCATCAAGTATTCCTCTTTGCAATCATTTATTCCTCTATTTGTCCATTTTTCCTCGATTGTCTCATTCAAAAAGTCAGAAACAAAGACTTTAATCTCTTAACAGAAGTGACAACTTTAGATTATAAGATCCCCGGTACTCACTATTGTTGCCACCCTTGTTGAGAATAACCATCTGGCAGTCTCTTTATTTAGTATTTAGACATGTCTACTATGCTAAAATTAGCCTGTCATATCTGCTGAACCATTATCATCTTGCTAATGTTCTTATAGTTTGACTCCTGAAATGTATTTTAGAAATCTTCTAAGTGACATTGCACAATTTAATGTCTTACTATATTCCTTTTCCTCTGTAGTACAAAGCGGTGTTTCATAACTGAGAAGAATAATGGCTAATTCTCTCTGTATATGAATTGTTCTTCTTCTCAGGTTCAGCTTCAGCAATGCATTCAGGCATGTATGGCTGGATCAGCATCTGCAACTCCTATTGTTCTGTACGTAACACACTTTTTTTTAACAACTTTTTTTTTATGGAAGTCTGTTTTGTATGTTGTCAATAATTTGTAACAATCTGTGTATTACATTTTAATAACAGCATACTAGCCTTGTAGGGTTATGAATATCATTGTTGATAGATATCTGCAGACCAGAGTCTGATTGGGCACTTGACCATTCCTGAGATTGGGCCCATTCCTGAGATTTTGCACAATTCCGCATGTTTCTACAGAACTCTGCAGCCAATTCTTGACCAGACCATTTCCTAGTCACAGGAGAGTGGGGTTCCCTGGAATATGTTCTCTATCTTGTAACATTTCTGTGGACACCCATAGACGAGCTATAGCCTTGTAGAACATTATAGAATGCGAACTTGGGTTTTGAATGAGAATAATGAATGTTCTAGTCCAACAACAGCAAGAAAAAGTCCAGCTGGCCAACTTTCATATATATGACACATCAGTAACTACTTAAAAAGCTTGGAGCCAAAGGAATTTACTCTAGCTTTCTCTTCTATTGCTTTGGTTTATGACTCAGTGACTCAATCATTTCCAACAGGAAATAATAGATTATAACATTGTAAAAGTGTTATGCTGTAAAACACCAGTGTAGTATTATATCGAAGCAGGTAAAAATCCCCAAAGCTTGTATGGTTGTGTCACCACCTCATCAGAGTGAAGAATGTAAGTATTAAATATGGCGTCACTTTCTGGCAGTAACTTTCTTAATTATTACAACATCCATGTTACAATATTTTTCTTTTAACAGCATTTCAAGAAATAACGAGTTTTAAATATATTTATATTCAAGAGGCTACATGTACTCATTTTGTTTTACTGAGCTATTTAGGAGGGGGCTGGTGAGTATTCCTGATATAAATTTCTGTTAAATTCAAAAGGGATTCAAGCTTTTAAAGTCATCTTTTTTTTAAAAAAAACTCGCCAGCCTGAGAATAGATGGCTAATTTTGAAGCTATTTGCCATTTTGACCACTGTTAAAGATGTACACAGAGCAAATTGTTAGTATTTTATTGGTATTAACGTTGATAAATTTGTACTTCAACTCCACCCACTGTCTGTGTCTGAAGTATTCAAAGCAAACAGGTCTATGCCTGATGGACCAGGCACAATCTGTAGAGGCTTCACTGTAACATGTGAACATTTAGCTCAGTTTCCACTTACAAATATTTTATTGTTACTTTTTATACATATTCTCCAGCCAAATGCTGGAGAGTTTAGTCAGAGGATCATCCAAATCTCCAAACCTTATATTTGTAAGTAAATTAAACATATTTACAATACAGATGGTCAAATATTAACAAATCAATAACTTTTTTTATAATTATTGAACCTTAATATGTATTAAACATAATAGAAGGCCATTTTAAAACTTTAGTCACCCTGCAAGTTGAATGAGTTGACAAAATAGGGGACAGTGATACTCCAAAAGAGTCCTAGCTAGATAACTGTAAATGGTACATCCCTGTAATGCAGCCTCAGGTCAATGCTCCCTTACTCCATGTCAAAAATGGTGTTTTTCTTTCTTTATAAATACTTTGCAGACTTGCAGGTAGAGTAACGTAAAGACACGCTAGTCTTACAAGTTCCGTGCCACAAACCACTTAATCAAAGGTCTATATTGCAATTGCCGGCAGATCCAAAGATACAGGTGTAATTAGATGCGGATGTAATGAGATGTGGATGCAATGAGGTGCAAAAGTAAACGTAATGAGATGCGGACATAATGACCTGCAAAAGTGCATGTGTAATGAGATGCAAAAGTCCTGTAGGACAGGATATTGTAGTGCTCAAAAGTACAAGTGTAATGAGATGCAAATGTAATATAGCGGTTTCCTCTGTAATGGTGTAAGCAAGCAAAACTCAGCGATGTCCTCCTAGTACCATCTTGTAGGAAAGGCTTTTATAGTGCTGTCCTTTCTTGGGTATTTTTTTCTCCCACCCCATTTTTTGGGGTCTATGTAATGGTGTAAGCCAGCAGTGGGGAACCTTTTTTCTACCAAGGCCCATTTTATATCATTTGAGGGCCATACAAAATGATCAACATAAAATGAATATGTCACTGATAATTTGCTCATTAATAGCCACTGATAATTTTGCTCATTAATATGCTACTGATAATATTCTCATTAATATGCCACTGATAATTTGCTCATTAATTTGCCCATTAATATTCCACTAATAATTTGCTCATTAATTTGCTCATTAATATGCCACTGTTAATTTGCTCATTAATTTGCCCATTAATATGCCACTAATAATTTGACTCATTAATTTGCTCAATAATATGCCACTGATAATGTGTCCATTAATTTGCCACAGCCAATTTGCCCAATTAAAAAATCCCTCTCTTCTCCCCCCTTCTCCAGTACTTACCCAGATGCTACTTGTCCCTTGCAGACTCCCCTTGCCATCATTTCTGGCAGCTGTGACAGAAAGCCAGGTCCGCATCTGCTTGATGCGGACTACAGGCTGCTGCCCGATTGTTACTGTGACAATGAATGGGCTTTGGGAAGCTGCCCTGTTAACCCACGCTTTATTTATTTTTTCAAATTTTGACCGGCCCACTGCCTTTTCGCCGGCCATAAACAGCCAGCTGGCCGGGAAGGTCCCCACCCCGGTGTAAGCAATCAATTACTGGTGATCCAACAGAACATGTGTAATGAGATGTGGATGTAAAGAAATGCTAAAGTATAAGTGTAATGCGAAGCGTACTTAGCTCCATTTAATTGAATGTATAGCCAACTGAATACAATTAATACATGTTTGGGGAATAGATTCCAACAGTGGTGCACAGTGTATAAATGTTTCTTCCATTTCAGCTGGACACTTTGTCCTTTCTGTTAAGTTAACATGGAAGACATGTGATGAACCCAGGTCATCACCTGTCATGTACATGTGGACAATACTATATGTTTAATTTAATTATTGGAGTTTCAGTTTTGCATTACAATTTGTGTGTAGAGATGTAGTTGATTGTGGTTGGCACAGGGTTAGACAAAGTGCTAATACAAGGTCCATATAAAGGTTTGTGAAGGTCATAGACCAGCATTAAATTGAACACTTCAGACCCCATTAAATGTCTACCAAGGACTACGCTGGAAGTAGGTATGGTCCATAATGTTGAGGCAGGGCCGGCGCTACCGTCAGGCTACCTTAGGGCCTCCCAATGGGGGGCCGGGAAAATCGTCCGATCCCACAGGCACGTTTACTTACCTCCATGCTGCTGTTCAGGTCCGTGGCTGAGAGGGAAGCGATGTGCGCTCCCCTCCAGCCGCGCGGATCAATAAAGTGTGTTGAAACTTTTTTTTTCAACACACTTTATTGATCCGCGCGGCTGGAGGGGAGTGCACAACACTTCCCTCTAAGCCACGGACCTGCACCGGGAGACGGCAGCAAGGAGGTAAGTACTGGGGTCTGGGGAAGGGGGGAGGAGGGTGGGAAAATCCAAGCATATTGAGGGGCACAATCCTGGGATACTGAGTGGCACAATCCTGGCATATTGGAGGGGCAAAATCCTAGCATATTGAGTGGCACGATCCTGGCATATTGGAGGGGCAAAATCCGGGCATATTGAGTGGCACACTCCTGGCATATTGAAGGGGCAAAATCCGGGCATATTGAGTGGCACAATCCTGGCATATTGAGTGGCACAATCCTGGCATATTAGAGGGGCAAAATCCAGGCATATTGAGTGGCACAATCCTGGCATATTTGAGGGTCAAAATCCGGGCATATTGAGTGGCACACTCCTGGCATATTGGAGGGGCAAAATCCGGGCATATTGAGGGGCAAAATCCTGGCATATTGGAGGGGCAAAATCCGGGCATATTGAGTGGCACAATCCGGGCATATTGGAGGGGCACATTCCGGGCATATTGAGTGGCACAATCCGGGCATATTGGAGGGGCAAAATCCGGGCATATTGAGTGGCCAATCTGGGCCTATTGGAGGGGCACAATCCTGGGATATTGAGTGACACAATCCAGGCCTATTGGAGGGGCAAACTCCTGTCATATTGAGGGTTAAAATCCTGGCATATTGGAGGGGCA
This sequence comes from Pelodytes ibericus, assembly GCA_036172795.1. Taxonomy (NCBI): domain Eukaryota; kingdom Metazoa; phylum Chordata; class Amphibia; order Anura; family Pelodytidae; genus Pelodytes; species Pelodytes ibericus. The sequence goes on from CM069862.1 coordinate 60,369,955, forward strand.
AAATCCTGGGATATTGAGGGGCAAAATCCTGGCATATTAAATGGCATATTGGAGGGGCAAGATAATGGAATATTAAATGGCATATTGAGGGGCAACATCCTGGCATATTGAGGGGCAAAATCCTGGCATATTAAATGCCATATTGGAGGGGCAAAATCCTGCGATATTAAATGGCATATTGAGGGTCAACATCCTGGCATATTGAGTGGCAAAATCCTGGCATATTAAATGGCATATTGGAGGGGCAAGATCCTTGGATATTAAATGGCAAATTGAGAGGGGCAACATCCTGGCATATTGAGTGCCAAAATCCTGGCATATTAAATGGCATATTGAGGGGCAAAATACTGGCATATTAAATGGAATATTGAGGGGCAAAATCCTGGCATGTTAAATGGCATATTGGAGGGGCAAAATCCTGGCATATTGAGGGGCAAAATTCTGGCATATTGAGGGGTAAAATATTGGCATATTAAATGGCAAAATAATGGCATATTGAGGGCAAAATATTGGCATATTAAATGGCATATTGAGGGGTAAAATACTGGCATATTGAGTGGCTAAATAGTGTGTCTCAGGTTATGTGTGACTGCAAGGGTGTCTTTGTGTTTAAGGGTTTCAGTGTGTGACACATTTAGAGCATGCGAGTTGAATATTTAGATGTATTTATTTTCTACACTATACATTATACTTTTATATATATATATATATATATATATATATATATATATATATATATATATATAATGTAAGGAGGCTTAATGGTGTGGGAGGCGTGGCGGGTCAGAGCAGGGGGGCACCAAAATGCACCTCAGCCCGTGTAGACGAAAATCCTTGCACCGGCCCTGTGTTGAGGTAAAAAATCTTGTTTAGAAAAAAGGAGATGGATATGAGTGTGGGATGCTCACCACTAAATAAATATTACACTTCAGTATATATATTTGTACAGTATATATTTTTTCCTCCTGCATGGAGGAGGGAAACACACAGCCACTGGATATGATGTACTGTCATATCCGGCCGCAATGTTTTTTTTTTTTTTTTTTACTTTTTTTTTCGTCATGTGGCTGCCAAGAGAAAAAAAGTTGAGCAGCGCGATTCGCTGCGGGGATGCCTAAGGGGGCCTCGAGATGCAGCTCATTCTGGAACACTACAAATTCAGGCCTGTCCCGGGTATTCTGGGACATGTGGCCACCCTACGTAGCACATGGTAATCTTGTGGTAGCAGTGAATCATAGATGAATGTACAAAATCCATGTGTTGGGTTAATGATGTTCCTTTTTTCCAGAAGCCTGTTACATTACTTGTATTACTTGGCAGATCCATGGAGACTACAGTCCTAATTAATTAGTCAGTTCGAATTGCATTCTTTCCATCAAGCTAGCAAATGCTTTATAAAACAAGCTAGAGATTGAAATAAATCTCAGTGTGAAAAGTAAAATGAAAACATTCGCTTTTTTCCAAGACCAATGGGACTTCTACAAATGAACATTTTACCAGTTACAGAAATAACATGTAGGACATGACCCAAGTAGGATATTAAATTAGAAACACAATATGGTTCCTGGAAGTTTTAGTTTTAGTTTTCAATGTCGTGATTTTTATAAATAATATAAAGGTTTTAGGCTTTAAACTGAAAAAGGTATTTAGTTCATACCATTAATATCACATCCAAATCATAGTAACATAGTAATTTAGGTTAGGTTGAAAAAGGATTAAGTCCATCAAGTTCAACCTATCATTGCTGCTTTTCATCCCAAAGAAGGCAAGCAACTCCTAAATAAGCTATTTCGAATTTTGTCATTTGGGGGGAGGGGGAAATTCCCCCCTAAGCCCTGTTATTAATGCTTATTTTATTATTAAAAACCCTGTATGTCCTGCTTTAAATAAAACAAAAAAATTAATGTCCTTTTTGAAGGCATCTATTGTATTTGATAGCACCACCTCTCTTGGCAGTGAGTTCCATATATTTATTGTCCTTACTGTAAAGAATCCCTTCCTTTGCTGTCTATGAAATCTTTGCTCTTCCAGTCTCAGGGGGTGACCTCTTGTTCCTTGTACATTTCTGTTAATGAACAGATCACTGGAGAGCTATCTCCTTACACAGCTAACCCAGTTCTCTGAAATGTAAACTGTGATATGTGGTGATTTGATGACAGGATAGGTAGATCTGCAGTCTATTAGGCATGGGAACATTTGGAAAATTGATTGGGTTCAGGTGTCTGCAGTTCCTTCCCACCAGTAGTACAATTTTTACCATCCTAAAATAAAGGGCTCAAACATCTGTAGGACGACATAGAATGTCCTCTGTTTAACAGCTCATCACGATGAGCCGTGCTTGTGATGGGGGACAGAAACTCAAAAGCACCATCTGGCATCAAAGCGTTGAAAAATATACTGTATGTAATTTTCTCAGAAAAACATATACTTTACATAAGTGACTGAAAAATATAAATATAAAAACATAAACAAGGTTATTCTAAGATAAAAATGTGACTAAACCTAATCCAATCGCCAATGAATTTGGTGGTTTTCCAAAACCAGATGCAATGAAAACATTAAAATGACTGGGCCTACTGGGGAGAGGGATTGCCTGGCTGTTTGTGGACCCAAGCTGATTCATCTTGTGTGGTCTTCTTGTGAATGCCGCCGGAGTAATAGTGCTGGATCCATCTATAGAAGAGTATTTGGGGGCAGACTTTAAATAAATAGGAATAATTTGTTAACTCCTGGGACATTGGATGCACATTGACTTCACTGGGAAGCAGTACATCATACTTGGTTCTGAAGGAGATACTCACAGAATTCCTAAGAGTAGTGTTTATTGTACCATAAGATCTTGTGAGCATCTTCTGAGCAGGCTTTGTAAATGTTACAGCATTTGATCCTGTATATTGGTGGTTTACTAGAAGATGAACCTGTCAGCCACACTTATTTTTGGGATGGCAGGTTCACTTAAAGACAGAGGCGTCGTTAGGGGGGGGCTACTGGGGCTGGAGCCCCGAGTCTCCTAACCATAGCCCCGAGTCTGTGAAGCTTCCCCTGCTTCCTGCTCTGTCACTATGATAACCCCGCCCCCAACCCATGTGACCGGCAGGAACCCACGTGTCCTCCCTCACAGCACAGACCACGAGGGATGCTGTGCTGCTGTGGAGAGGCTGCTCTCTGCTCACTGCTCCAGGGGCTGCAGAAAAGCCTCCTCTATAACCTGCCACTTCCCTCCCACCCAGGAACAGGCTGCACAAGGTAGGATCTCCATGTATTTTTATATAAATATCACCAACAGGTGAGTACTGGGGAAGGGGGTGGAGGGAGGGTGACATTAATGGGCAGAATAACCCTGGCAAATGATGGATAAATTAACCCTGGCAAATGATGTCTGAATTAACCCTGGCAAATGGTGGGGAAATTAACCCTGGCAAATGATATATGAATTAACCCTGGCAAATGATGGAGAAATTAACCCTGGCAAATGATGGAGCAATTAACCCTGGCAAATGGTGGGGAAATTAACCCTGGAAAATGGTGGGGAAATTAACCCTGGAAAATGGTGGGGAAATTAACCCTGGCAAATGATGGAGAAATTAACCCTGGCAAATGATGGAGAAATTAACCCTGGCAAATGATGGAGAAATTAACCCTGGCAAATGATGGAGAAATTAACCCTGGCAAATGGTGGGGAAATTAACCCTGGCAAATGGTGGGGAAATAACCCTGGCAAATGGTGGGGAAATTAACCCTGGCAAATGGTGGGGAAATAACCCTGGCATATTATGGAGAAATTAACCCTGGCAAATGATGGAGAAATTTACCCTGACAAATGATGGTTAGTGATGGTCTGTGCGGAACGGAAATGCCCCCTTCCCTGCAATGAGATATAGCAGCAGGGAGGGGGGACATATTGAGCAACATTTTTTTTATTTTTTTTTAAATACACCATTTGTATGAGTATGTGACAGACTTGATGTATGTATGAGTGTATGTGGCAGACTGTATGTGTGTGTGTATGTATGAGAGTATGTGACAGACTGTATGTATGTGACAGACTGTATGTATGTATGTGATAGACTATGTATGAGTGTGTGTGTCTATGTGACAGATTGTATGTATGTATGTATCTGTGTGACAGACTGTATGTATGAGTGTGTGTCTGTGACAGACTGTATGTATGAGTGTGTCTCTGTGACAGACTGTATGTATGTATGATTGTGTCTCTGTGACAGACTATGTATGAGTGTGTCTCTGTGACAGACTGTATGTATGAGTGTGTATCTGACACTGTATGAGTGTGTGTCTATGTGACAGACTGTATGTATGAGTGTATGTGACAGACTGTATGTATGAGTGTATGTGACAGACTATGTATGCATGTACGAGTGAATGTGACAGACTGTTTGTATGTATGAGTGTGTGTGTCTATGTGACTGACTGCATGTATGAGTGTGTATGTGTGTCTGTATATGACTGCATGTGATTGTGTGTATGTGCTGTTGTCTGGCTCCTAGATTTTTTACTGGCTCCTAAAACTCAGTTAAGTTCGTCAAGCCCTGGCATAAATGCAACTAGTTATATACATCTATTTGGGGTCTACCTCAAGCTTTTGAAAAGGCTGGAAATATTTAATATTTTACTGGTTTTGTTTTGTGATTATAAACGTAATATTTTTTTGCTGCGAGGGTGGTGGGTGCATGGAATAGCCTTCCAGTAGAAGTGGTAGAGGTTAATACAGCGAAGAAGTTTAAGCATGCATGGGATAGGTATAAGGTTATCCTAGATATTAGGATATTTAAGACTGACCACACCTGTACCTATGCATCCTATACCTTTATCTTATATCTATACCTTTACCTATGCATTACTATACCTGTATCTTATATCTGTACCTGTGCATCCTGCACCTGTGTCTGTCCTAATAGCTTATATCCATACCTATGAATCCTGTACCTGTCCATATAGCCTAAATCTGTACCTATGCATCCTGTATCTTTATCTATATATGCATCTGTATCATATATGTACTCATGCATCATCATTTACCTATATCTATCTACATCTATCCTATATCTATACCTATGCATTCTGTACCTCTGTCTGTCTACCTATCGATCATGAGACATCATTGTATTTTAAGTATTATTAAAGCTGTGGGCTATAGCCCCAGATCATTTTTGAGCCTAGCAACGCCCCTGCTTAAAGATATCAATAAATGCTAATGTTTACGAGAAATCTTTTAATGCTTGCCGCCTTCTTCATGCCACCCACCCCATGGATATTACATTACCTTTTATTTATATAGCGCCAACAAATGTACGTAGCGCTTGGTACAGAGCATAAAAAGGGAGTTACAAACACTATTAGATAATATTAAACAGTAGTTGTGAAAAACAAATCCTTTCCAGGATATTTGTCAACCAAATATTATTATTAAATCATCTTAAATGAAAACAAAAAATGTTTTCACTTGCGCTTCTAATATAGTGTACTTTTTGGGACACTTGTTCTTTAAGTATGATTTTTTTTTAATATAGTCTGTGCTGTACCCTTAAACACTGATAATAGGAAGAAGATGCCTACTCATCCAATCTGTCAATTTTAACTTAAAAAACTTTAAATAAGAAAAATAAACGTCTACCTATTCCAACAGGCTGTCTAAAAATATACATATAAAATGTCAGCCAGAGACCAGACAGGAGACCTTCTCTCTGAACGCTACAAGGAAGTATTTTGTTTTGCTTACAAGAGAAGATAGCGTTATCTATTTCCTTTTGATTGCCAGAAAGTACTTCTTGTGCCAGCTTTCATCATGATGTTTTTCTGAACATACATGTTGCATCTGCAGCAAGCTAAAATCCTGTTCGAAGTGCATTCAAGATAAAATATAACTAGAAAACATTTAAGAAAAAGCCTATATTTCTGTCATATTTTCTAATGCCTGATTTTTTGCTACTCACTAGTCAGTTTACCACAGTTCCCAGTTAAGTGAATAAACATCACCAACCTTAGTGTACAGTTAGGTACTCACCAGCCACAGGTATATGTAACATTTAATTACTGGTATCAATAGTAAATGCCTTTATCTAATATTATTACAAATGTGCACAATAAGGCTCTACCATTGTATCAGAGCGTGATAAGGTCACAGCTAATCTCAAGTAATATATATACTTATATATCTAACATATTTTAATAACATTAGATAAATGCATTTATATATTGATCAACCATAACACTATGACCACCTGCCTAATATTGTGTAGCCGGGCCCGTCAAGGAATGGACTCTACTAGATCTCTAATGGTGTTCTGTGGTATCTGGCACCAAGACATTAGCAACATATCCTTTAAGTCCTGTAAGTTGTGAGGTGGGGTCTCCATGGATCGGATGTGTTTGTCCAGCATATCCCACAGATGCTCGATTGGATCAAGATGTAGGGAATTTGGACCTTGAACTCGTTGTTGGGTTCCTCAAACCATTCCTGAACCATGTTTGCTTTGTGGCAGGGCACACTATACATCTTAAAGAGGCCAGTGCCATCAGGGAGTACTATTTCCATGAGATGGTGTACAAGGTCTGCAACAATGCTTTGGTAGGTGGTACATATAAAGTAGCATCCAGATGAATGGCAGGACCAAGTTTTCCCTGCAGAACATTGCCCAAAGCATCACACTGCCTTTGCCGGTTTGCCACCTGTCCGTTGTCATAATGTTATGGCTGATCGATGTATATATGAAAAATCCAAGCTGGAATTCCCTTAAAAAAAAGATAAAGAAAAAGCAATAGTGGATTATCTTCTGATTTTCACATCTAGATTTTATGATGGAACAGAATGATGGTGTTCTGCCTCTGCAAGAGTAAGAGGCAGACACTGTATGCTCCCTGTAAATGGCACTTAAAAAAAAATCTGTGTGTCTGACAGTGTGCATGTGTTACTGTGTGTAAGTGTGTTACTGTGTGTCTGTAAGTGTCACTGTCTATAAGTGTAACTGTGTGACTGTCTGTGACTGTGTGTAAGTGTGACTGTAAGTGTGTCTGTGTAAGGGAATCTAAGTCTGCATATAAGTGTACCTGTGTAAGTGTGTGTATTTTTGTTTATGTGTGTGGTCGTGCATGTATGCGTTTATTTCTGTATTATGTGGCTGTGTATGTATGTAAGTGTGACTGGGTTTTTGTGTGTGTGATTGTGTGTGTGTAAGGGTTTATGTCTGTGTGTATGAAATATCAAACAACATTTCCAGAAAAGTAGAAGTGCAGTGATCCCGCCACTTTAAGAATTCGGCAGTGATGTTGGCACCCTTTGCCTCCTGTGCTTGGGCAAGTCCTGTGAGTGCAGTCTAATAGCTGGGGTAAGTCCTGGGTGCTGGGGTAAGTCATTTGAGTGCAATCTATGTGCTGGAGAAGGTCCTGGCTGGGGCAAGTCTTGAGTGCAATCTAATGCTGGGGTAAGTCCTGACTGAGTGCTGAGGCAAGTCATGTAAGTGCTGGGGCAAGTGCAATCTGAGTAATGGGATAAGTTATGTGAGTGCAGTATGCATGCTTTGGTAAGTCCTGTGAGTGCAACCTGCATACTAGGGTAATTGCTGGATGTTGGGGCAAGTCATTTTAGTGCAATATAAATACTGGGTTAAATCCTTGGTGCTCAGGAAAGTTCTGTTAATGCAATCTAAGTGATGGGGTAAGTCCTGAGTGCTGGAGCATGTTATGTGAGTGCAATCTAAGTGATGGAGTGGGTGCTGGGGCAAGTCCTTTGAGTGCAATGTAAGTACTGGGTTAAGTCTTGGGTGCTGGGGCAGGTCCTGTGAATGCATTCTAAGTGATGGGGTGAGTCCTGAGTGCTGGAGCATGTAGGTTAGTGCAAGCTGCATGCTGTGGTAAGTGCTGTGTGCTAAGGCAAGTTCAGTGAGTGCAATCCATGTGCTTTGGCAAGTCCTGTGAGAGCAATATGTGAGCTGGGGTAAGTCTTGGGTGCTGGGGGCAAGCCCTGTTAATGCAATCTGCATGCTGGGATAAGTCCTGAGTGCTGGGGCATGCTTGGTTAGTGCAATCTGCATGTTGTGGTAAGTGCTGGGTGCTAAGGGAAGTTCACTGAGTGCAATCCATGTTCTTTGTCAAGTCCTGTGAGTGCAATCTGCATGCTGGAATACGTCCTGAGTGCTGGGGCAAGTCATGTGAGTGCAATATATGTGCTGGAGAAGGTCCTGGCTGGGGCAAGTCTTGAGTGCAATCTAATGCTGGGGTAAGTCCTGACGCAAGTCTTGTAAGTGCTGGGGCAAGTACTGAATGTGCAATCTGAGTGTTGGGATAAGTTATGTGAGTGCAATCTGCATGTTGGGGTAAATCCTGTGAGTGCAACATGCATACTGGAGTAATTCCTGGATGTTGGACAAGTCCTGTGAGTGCAATCTGGGGGCTGAGGTAAGTCCTGGATGATAAGGCAAGTTCTGTAAGGGCAATATATCCACCCAGTATGTTCCCAAGGTTATATCTCACACACTGCCCTGAAATATACCCCTGCACAGGGCAATTCATATAAAAACTTGTACATACTGGGGCTTATGTATTGCCCTGTGCATGGGGTATATATCAGTCTTATCTATAACCTATAAATAATACACTCTTCAAATGTGCATGGTTTTCACTTTTATAACAAGAAAAAAATGTTATGTTATGAGGTTGGTATACAATTATTTCCAGGGCTGTTTTTTATCCCCAGTCCGGCACTGGTTGTATCGAACTCTGCGATAATTGTGTAAATTTGAAATGCTAGTAAGTCTCTTCCAATGGTTCATCATTTCTACATGTCCTCTCAGTTTTTAAGATCATAGTATGTACTTCAAAATAAAAATGACTTCCTCACAACCATGAAAACTCCTCCAGCCATGACACAACATCATTATTTTTATGTCAACTGTTGGTCACTGAAGCTATTGGTTTAACATCTGGTTCTATATGACAGACTTCCTGCACATGGAGTCTTTCGTAACAAATGCTAAGGAAAATAGAGATGTATTATACAGTAGTTACAAAGTCTTTTTTATTTATATAATAATTAATGTTGTTATAGCTGTTGGTTACATTGGTTTCCCTTAGGTGCAATGTGGGGTTTTTGTAGCCCTTTGTACATTTTATAACTTACCTTATAAATGTATTCTAAATATTAGATATTTTGATATTATTTTATATTATTAAACATGTAACTTTTTTGTGCAGTGTTTCACTTTTTTCTATTATTTTCTTTACCTTTAAGTGAATCTGAACCTTTGCTTTATTTCTAAAACATATATTGTTTTATTCATTGTTTGCTCTTTCCCCCATTCTAGTATGTTTTTATTCTATAAATAAAGATTGATGATAATGAATTATGGTACAGTCGTTAGAAGCAGTTAAATGCATTGCTTCTGCTAAGTTACCAACATTTGTAATGATCCTTTTACGTAAATGTCGAATGACAAACTAAAAAATGTGATCTCAAAGTTCATCTGTCCTGTTTCACTTCTTGAATATTTAAACAAACGTGATTAGAGGTTTGGACAGTCAACATCATTTTTTATGAATGTCAGAATACATTGTGAGAGTTAGTAAAGTTAACATTACATTTCCCGCTTTAGTTCACAAGCAAATACTTTCTGTGAACATCGTCATAAAACGTAATGTCTAAATATTGACATAATGTGACGTGGCTTTAAACTTTGATAATAAATGTCTAATTGAATTCAATCACTACATGCTGTACGTCACTCCTACTATTTAAAGTGAGACACATTGGGCACACTGTATCAGAGGTAAAAGGTCCAATGCTACTGACCCAAATTTATGTTGATACTTGTTGAATTCAAATTATTACTAAATTGGTCCCGTTTTGCCAAGTTTCTCAATTTTTTAAATTTCGATAATTTATCACTGATATTGTAGGTTAGAAATCAAGCATTTTGGCACTTGCTTTTCTCCAGGGTGTTTTTGTGGCAAAAAGCAGTGGGAGCCATATCTCCCTGAGGACGGAGAGCACTGAAATAGCCTGTCCTATAGGGGGGTTATCAACCATTTTTTGCTCACTGTCACCACTACAGAGGAGACATCTCCATTCAGACTAGTCTCAACCATAAGGGCAGTTCTGACCCAAAATGCATGGCTAACCTCCTGTACTGAGGACGTACAGCACTGAAACAGCCTGTCCTATAGGATGGTACCTACTAGGGAGGGGCATCAACCATTTTTTGCTCACTTTCACCATTACAGAGGAGACCTTTCTATTAACATAAACTAATCCCACCCATAAGGGCAGTCCGGACCCAAACTGCATGACAATTCTCCTCTGCACAGGGAACACAGCGACCACAGTTGTATGTTTCAGCCTAGCATCGGCCTCGTCAGTGTAGTATAGTCCCTCTAGCCAAGGGCACAAATCACTTTGAGGCAAATTGATACAGTCATTAGCAAAGGCTTTTCTGATAGATAAACAGTCTCACTAGCCAATAACTGAGTGTGTCATTAGACTACAGACCTCACCTTTTTGAAGAATCCAACTACTTGTTTTTAAGCAGATGTATCTTCTAAATAAAATATGATATAAAGATATTAAAAAGTGACTAAATCAGTAGGGCAGGGTCAATTTATTAAACACTTTAGCATTTTTTAGCAGAATAAATTACCCCCTCTCTAACAATTTGTGTATTAATTTACTAAAATTCATCTAGAATCTCTTCTGTAACAGCTACACAACCTACTTACTAAGCTGAAAATACATTAAAGTGAACCTGTTTCCCAAATACTGCTTATGAGAAGATCCTCATAAGGTAGGGAGTGCAATTTTATTTACATACATGGTATTGAAAACCCATGCAAAAATATATAATAGTATTATATAATAATATTTTTACCTCACATTCACTTCCTGGAAATCCTCATTATAAGTATGCAAGAGCAGGATGACACATCTTATGCGACCCATCGTCCCAATGATTCCCACCTGATACAAGGTGCTGCTCAACTGACTTGACTACCCATATATCATTTAGCCTTAAGAAAGACTAGTTTTGTTTGAATAAAGTTGATTTAAGTATTTATTCGCTAAACAATCAAACATGTTTTCATGTCTAACAAGCTATTCTTCAGCATTACGGATGTGGCCCACTTAAAAGCCACTTGGACACCTCTGGTTTAGCAAGTTGTCATGTGAAAGATATGCCATGTGTGCCTACCGTAATTTATATTTTCTTGATGTTAACTCTTACATTATATGAGGTCAGAGACAGATATTCTAAACCTTGCGCGGACATTCATAGCCAGCTTATTCAGCTTTCTCGTCAGTAGGTTAACATGAAATCTTGCGGGATTACGTCCACATATGGCGGAGTTCTCCTATCATTTCAAACTTTTGGAGTAACATACAAACCGCCATTCGAGAAGTTTCCTGCCCAGATTTTGTGCTAACTCCGGCCAAGACCCTCTTCTTCGCACACCTTTATCGGCAACCAAATATAAAAAATACCTCACATTCCGACTGCAGCGATCTCCATTATACCCACCACCTGGAAGCAAACCATACACACACATACACTTCTTGGTGCTTCAAAGTTAATTATATTAAAAATGGAGGATCTGATCTCATTTTCCAGAGGAACAGGAGTGGCACATGTGAAACTCTGGTTTCACTTAAAAACCTTCTGCAAATAAGAAAAATTACAAAATCCATGTATATTTATTCACTAAAAACACTGCATACACTCCCTCATACCTACTCTCCCCATCTTATGTTGAGATAAGCAATTCCTAATTTATACAAGCCTCTAAGCACCCCTTCACACACTCCCCCTTTGATTTTTATGGCTTGTCATCAGAGTTTTCAACCATTAGGAGACCCCACATTCAATTACTTAACACATGAGGTACTATACTCATGTAATCCAAGTGTACATTTTACCTGTATCTTACCTTATTAGCTCAGTGGTAGTATGGCAGCCTTCACAACTCGTTGTCATCACAAATATAGCATAACTCTATATATGTATAGTGTAGTACTGCAAAATGCATCTATGGAGAACTTTACCAATACATAGTCACGTGAAGCAGTACTCTGTGTCCTAAATAAATCCCATGCATTCCTTCACATATTAACGTCAGTTTTCCAAAACCACAGGCAAGCCATCATGAAAACTGATCCAAATCTTGTCAATGGAAAATATCATATTCCCAATCATCATCCTATTTAAATAAACAATAAAAAAAATCACAAAGAAAAAAAACCCTGACCTGGTAATGTTACAAAATTGCATTCCTAGAATATTTCTTTGGAGATTCTGTATAAATAAATGGGATTTGTAATATACATGATTTTGCATTGGTGTTTCTGTTTCTTCCTGGCATGATGGTATAAAACATCTGTAGACATAGGGAACATGGGCTGTAATGTCACATACCATTGTGTGGGCTATAGAAAATTCCACAAGCCTTATTTAGAACCATTTAAGGGACCTACAAGGCCTGATTTATTAGGCCCAATATTCCTTAAATGCAAATACACATTAATTGCAACGCCAAGAGAGCTTTACTTGCTTGTTTTAAATGGTTTCACATTATTGAGCCAGTAATGATTTGTTTACCTTCTCCACAGCAGAGGTAAACACAGTTTTATGACACAGAAAAGTAGAGTGCAATGAATGTCCTTTTCTCCTCAGGATGCTGAAGTATTTCATGCATTTTAATGAGGGTGAGAGCCTAAAAATGTTTGCAATGGATGTTAGGCTACACAAAGGGTGAGACTGAAACTGCTGATCATTTACTCACTGACTGAAAAAAAAACAGTGCCCCTCCTTATCCATCTAACCCACACATATCACATCTAACAGGGTATTCATATACTTGTCTCAATGGGGTCTATTCACTAAAAGATGATTTACAGGTGAGTGGAGGTGAGATGAACATTTCATCTCACATTTTAACTATGCACTATGCAGGGACAAACCTGGTGAGTTTCCTACGCTAAGCACTTTTTAGTGAATAGCCCCCTACGTATATTTAATTGGCTAATATAGTCTTTTTTGGTGTCAGTCTCCAGTAGCAACCTCTTTAACTGCACTTCTAAGCACAGTTCTGCTCCCCAAGTCTAGCAGATCACAATCCTAAACACATCCTTTCCTAGTTGCCACACCGAATATCTGGCATGACACGGACGCACCTCCAGACTGTCTCCCTGCCCTTCACCAATAACTCCTATTCTGTACAACAATTCATTCCCAATATTTTTAGGACAAAATATTTATTATGACATAAAAATGTTCCACATACACCTCACTACAAGAGAACGCTTACAAAGCACTCACTGTCTGGTACAAAACCAAATCTCTTCTCTACAGAATTAACCATGAAATATCTTATGTCTGCTTGAAGTGTTACCTCCCAGGTGACACAATGCTACACATCTGGTGGTCATGTAAAAACTCTGGCCACTCTGGGAGGGGCTCAAGGAAGTGTTGAAGAAACTAACTACCACTCCACCTCCATTCACATCAGCCCCCTATCTCCTCCACCACACTACCAGCTATATCTTGCATTATAAAAAAATCGATAGTCAATCATTTACTGATCGTTGCAACGGACCCAAGCTGAACGCTTGGGTAGAACCATACAGAATTTTCCTCCAGGTTTGATTTGACCCTGCCACTGGTCCCTGCCCAGCCCTCAACTGTGGCATAAAACCAAAACACTAGGCACCCTGGTTATCCTCTAGCCCACCCACCCCATGTATATCTTGGTGAAAGTCTGTTATGTATACTAGAATTGATTATATCATTAGAATTTAATTTGGAGAAGAAAAAAAAAGCTATTGTGGATGGATACACTCCCCTTACCCCCTTTTTTTTTGCCCTCCCTCCCAATTTTCATTTTTTTGTTATATTTATTAACATTGTAATTTAATTGCATAACTAATTCATACCAATATTTTATTACAATGAAAACTGACTATAAAGGGTCTGATCAATGCTTTCATCATTGATTTAAATATGGACTGGATACATTGATATTTACTGTTTTTATGTATAACATATATGGTATTTTCTATTTCATTGTAAAAGTTATTGTTATTGTAAAAATATCTCTTTAATAAAATATATTTGAAAAAAAAATAAGCACAGTTCATTAATTTGTGCTGCTATTAATTTGTGTCTTAGTCCAGGGCTCGACAAACCCCGGGCGCCAGGTCGCCATGGCGACCTGGAAATTGAGCCTGGCGCCCGGGTGCCGTTACCCTAATGTTCCCCTTGCCGCTGCTATCCGTTTTTTGCAGCGCGAGGGGGGAAGTCTGTGCGTATTGCACATACTGCAAGCAACGCGTGTGTGAGTGCTGGGTGTCGTCACTTGACAACCCAGCACTCAGCCGAAAGAGCCATGAGGATCAGCTGCAGCACTAATGTTCCCCCCCTCCCCTGCAATGAGGTAAGGCAGCAAGGAGGGGGAACATTTGTGCTGCAGTCGATCTTCATTGCTCTTTCGGCTGAGTGCTGGGTTGTCAAGAGACGACACCCAGCACTCAGAAGTTAAAAAAGGAAAGGAAAAAAAAAAAACCTGTGTATGTATGTGTGAGGTGTATATGTGTAAGGTGTAGGTGTGTGTGTATATGTGAAGTAGGGGGGTTATATATGTGAAGTGTGGGGGGGTTATATATGTGAAGTGGGGGGGTTATATATGTGAAGTGGGTTGGTGTGTGTGTGTGTATATGTGAAGTGGGTTGGTGTGTGTGGGTGTATATGTGAAGTGGGTTGGTGTGTGTGTGGTGTATATGTGAAGTGGGTTGGTGTGTGTGTGGTGTATATGTGAAGTGGGTTGGTGTGTGTGTGGTGTATATGTGAAGTGGGTTGGTGTGTGTGTGGTGTATATGTGAAGTGGGTTGGTGTGTGTGTGGTGTATATGTGAAGTGGGTTGGTGTGTGTGTGGTGTATATGTGAAGTGGGTTGGTGTGTGTGTGTTTGGTGTATATGTGAAGCGGGTTGGTGTGTGTGTGTTTGGTGTATATGTGAAGCGGGTTGGTGTGTGTATGAATTGCGTGTATGTTGTGTCTGGCTCCTAAAATTTTTTGCTGGCTCCTAGAATCAAATCAAATTTGTCAAGCCCTGTCTTAGTCTACAATTTGACATTTTGTTCCCACCACATGCATTTATAAATATTCCATTGTGGGTGACTTAATATGTTGATGGGTGTACTCACCTTACTCCTCATTAGCAGGCACCTATCATAGATCAATGGGCTAATTTATCTACAATGCCATCAGGTGAGTTTTGTGTCTTTTTGTGAATTTATAATTTTAATGAATTATAAATAACATTAATGTGTTCCAATAATGTGTCTCTAGTGTGGACTGCCCTTTTCTGCTTGATTTACATTTACATATTATGTCTGTAGTACTCTTTTTTTGTTATGAAGTATTCTCTGTTACTCTGTTTCAGTTGAGAAATAGCATCACTGGAACGGGAATGTGTCTCAATAAAAATTCATTTAATAAAATCATATATTACGCACAGAATTATATTGCACAAAATGAAGGTCCTTAACCAGAACCTTCCTTTCCTCACTTTAAACTCATAGATGTATTGTTTACTGCAGCTATGGATGTTGTTCCTCCTACTTGACCAATATCTTCATGAAGCTTTGTTTCTTAACATCCATTTTTTTAAAATTCATAAAGCTATGGCTCACTCATCTTTTCTTTTTTTTTGACCTTTACAACTTCCATGATGATCAGGGATAATTAAATCCATCTCAGGGTTCCTGTTATATGACAGCTTTGCACGTTAGCTGCTGACATTTTTACAAAGACGACTGAAAGAGGCTTCAAACAACACTAAAACCAGCAGCTTTGTCAGTTGTGTTCCCAGTGGAGCTTTCCAACTGTGTGGCCAAGATAGAAGTGCATCAAAGAGAAAAAATATTTTGTGCAATATTTATCAAATAGCTAAAATATCTTGCCATTTTTAATGAGTATAGTCTCCTGCAGTAGCTTTCATCATGAAATCTTAAAGCTCAAACTCAATTTCCCATTTAAGATATTTATGTACATATACTATATTCACAGATATTTCTATACCTCGACCAAGCCAAAAAATAAGAGCATTTGTTTTAGAAAGATTGACTACATCTCTTTTATTTTAAATTGAGTACCTTCTGAACTGCTAATACAAATAATATGAATCAAAAAGTAAAATGATTAGGAAGTGTGAGCAAATATATGTTTAATTTTGCAAACAAAGCATGAGCCTTTATTATCTAATTTTGATACTGATGAGTGCAGGCTTACTGCAAACCACAGTGATATTAGTTAGATAGTGTTAAAGTAATATTTGCTTGCTCATGTGACTGGAAAGAATTTTGGGAGATGAGAAAATACTCTATTTTATTAGTAATAACATAAGAATAAAGGAACGGTTTCGTGTACGTTAACATGTTACATGCATGTATGTGTAGGTATTGTAATAGGAGGTGGACAAAATAACAGAAATAACTAACATTATATTAATATCATGTACTTAATAACAGGGCTGTAGCAGGCTTTTCCTGCACCCAAGGCAAGAACAGAAAATTTTAATGATCAGTGTTGTTGAGGAAGCTGTAGGCCTTTGCCTCTTCCTCATTATTATTCATTCACGGAGCCATAAGCTGACATGCTGGGCTGGGGTGGCGTTATAATTTGCAGTGATTAGTCCTGCACACAACATGATTGACAGTTAAGGGCAAGCCAGAAGAGGCAGGGACCTGTAGCTCCGTTGCATGAGAAGGGACATCAGTCTAATAATGTAGCTGTTATCTCTGCACCCCTCAATGGTCTGCACTAATGCCTCAATCGTCCGACCCTTATTACTGCTCTGTCCAGTAAGGAGTAGTGCTATTCTATGCCTCCAGAAAGTTTCAGTTCATCTTAGAGTACTGTCATACAAGTCCTGAATTGGTGTTAATCTATTTGTCATAGGGACCATTTTTTTTCTAATTTGTATTATGCAAGTACAAAATTACAATAAATAGTTAACACATTTCGTATTCGTAAATTATACAGGTGTACATGTAATATAAACATCGACACTCGTCCAGTCATGACATTCATCCACCGTCATAGGTACCATTTTAATTATTTTACTATATATATATATAATATCACAATAATAGGTATTTACACTGAAAGCCAAACCTATATAATGACAGCATTTGTATTAATGATAGTATTTTATTTTAAAAAGATCAATCAATCAAGTTAATGTACGAGCCATGTAGGACTGGAATTAGACCAAAATAAGATTTTATAATTGAACACAATTTTTTTTATAAAAAACAACTCTTCTATCCACAATAAGCCACCAAGTTCCTGGTAATGTAGATATCTAAATAAAAGGCCTTCTATAGAAAGATGGAAGCATAATATTTATACTTCACATCTGTGGCAATAATCATTTCAGGCCTGAAAGGTCACTTTTTCTAAAACTGGAGTGGATTTTTCCACTTAAAACTATTTTCTCCATAAACATAAATGTTCTTACTTCTTCCAAAACATGAGATGAAATTATTGCGCCTGAAAATACATGAAAAGTGACTAACAGTAAAAACTCACAGTGAAACATTCATAAAATGAAGACAAAATTGCTTGTGGTCATGACTTAGCATGGGTGCAAACACTTATTACAAGAATGCCAAACTTTTTTTTTTTTCAATAATATGTACCATATGTTCAACTGCACTACATAATTAGCACCGTCCAACTCTTCCTTCTTTAAAAAAATAAAAAAAAGGTCTTGTTCAAAGTGAATCAAATCTTATGAAGCAACATTTACTAGATATTTATCCCAGTAGAATATTTCAAGGTTTTATTTATTTTTTTAAATCTCTGTTGTTAAATAGTGAATTGGAAGGGAATGATAAGACATTGGGGATTGTTGATAAAGAACATAAAATATAAAATTCAAGATGGAAGATTGCTCTACTTTTAGAACCTGTCGTTTTAGAACATTGCCTGATCATTGTTATCCATGGAAACTAAACTCTTAAAAGTCCCCTTTGGATACTTAAATACAAATTGTATGTTTTAATGAATGAGAAAATGTCAGACGGGTATATGCAGCAAAGGGTAGTAAGCTGGAGAGCTCCAAGACCAGTGATAGGCGACAGTCTACATTAGTCAATGCCTGTGTGTACTGAAGTGTACTAAAGTCTCCCTCATAATTGTACATATAGCCGTTATGGTAACATTGGAGCTGGGAATGATGGAGTGAAATATTCCTAGCATATGACATTAGTACCAATTCTCTGGGCACAATAAGACTGATGATAAAAATAATAATAATACACTGTATCCAACTTTGGACACAACCGTTTTCTTGTGTGTGTTTCTCTATCCCTCCCTTGTCCTGCACAGCGGTAACCTATTTCTTGGATCCCTTGTTCCCTTTCCTTTCTTGTGTTCCTTGATGGTTCTTGATATCCAC
Source organism: Pelodytes ibericus (assembly GCA_036172795.1). NCBI lineage: Eukaryota > Metazoa > Chordata > Amphibia > Anura > Pelodytidae > Pelodytes > Pelodytes ibericus. The sequence goes on from CM069862.1 coordinate 60,388,413, forward strand.
ATTTGTCCTTTTCTTCCCCTCTGTCTTACCTAAGTGGACATTTAATCTATTTGGTCTATAATAATCATGCTACATCATGTTTGAAATGTGGATACTGGGAAAATAGTCCCTACAATGTCCTACTGGACATTGTGACAGAAACATTTAACGTTTTTATGGATCTTCACAGATCTGTCCTTGAAGAGACAGTTTGCCTCTCATGTCTGTCAGTAAAAGAGTGTACCCGCTAGCATTTATAGGGAGCCTTGTCTTCCTGCTGTTGGATATTTTTCTTGTGGACTATTTTTCAACCATTTTTCTTACAATGCCCCTTAAGGAGGTAAATAGTTGAGCATCTAAAGCTTCCAACATAAGAATATTTTTATTAGGTATTAATCGTGCCTTGAGACTTTTGTTCAATGTAATGGCAGTTATGAATAGGAACATTATAATCTCACACTTCGCTTTGGAACAGTACATTTACTACTATTGCAATGGAAAATTTTGGAGCTAAATATAGCACACAGAGCTACCATTATTTGTTAGCTGCTAGTTTCTCAGATGTGTCAAAAAGAATAAAGGGCAAATTATATAGCACATCCATGGGACCAGCTTACAGCTTTTAGTCATGCATTATGAAATGACTTAATGTTTTCTAAGCTCATGGTGTTTTACACATGATCCTGAGGTAAGACATTGCCTTAGGCTATTAAACTCCAATTATAAACATATCAGAATGATATCAGGTTACTTCAAATTAGAGACAGACCATTCACAAATCAAATCTACATTTTCAAGATGTAAGAAACGGTGTATTATTATATATACAGTCGGCTTTTTCAATAGAACACAGTCTTAATGGCTACTTGTTGCTTGGAAACCAAAAATACTTTCCAACCTAAAAAAGCAGACCAAATGTCATCTTAGAGAAAACGCAGACTTCTATGCACAAACAAGGACAATATATATACATTTCCCAAGACCAGGACAAGCAGTCACATTCTTCCAGGGGATACTGGATTTTGTTGCTTTCGAAATTAAGTAACAGTTATAAAATATTAGAGGTGCTACATCGTATGCATGGGCTGTTTATTTATGCTACTGAGGTACTAATCACAGACCATACAGAAAATGAACAACTAAACTCCCTTTTTTACAAAATAATTGATTAATGCCAATAAATGTCTAAGTGAGACAAGACATAATGATTAAAGAGGGAGTAAATTAGCTTAATCACACAGAAGGCATCTTGTTTGATTAAAAAGGCTTCTGAATGATGCTTCAATGGAGCACCATTCAGAAGCGATTCCTGTTTGACTTACAAATTAAACACTGACTACCAGGCTGCCAGGTTGTGTAGATGGTACTCTGCAACCTCTCAGCATTGATTTGTGACAAGGCCGGACTGAGAATAAAAATCAGTTTAGGACATTTTTTCAACAGTCTGATATTGCATTGAGACAGAATGGTACAGGATATATAGACAAAACAGAAAACCAGAAAATAAATAGAAATAAATAAACTCATGCAGCACTGTGTTCTACATTAAACACAAGTAAAGACTCCAAGTGTAGACTTTTTATATAAAAATGCTTTAATGAAAGAATATAAATAAAGGCCTTATCAAGGCCTCTGCTTAGTATAACTCTATCATAAGATTGTCATGTTATTTTGAATCTTGTGTCAGATGAAGGAAGATCTGACCCATCTGACCCAAGATGGAAACCATCTGATAGAGCTATATAAACAGAGAGGGCTCAATATGGTACTTTATTTGTATTCTGTCATTATAACATTTCTATTTAAAATGTCTACACTCAATGCAATCTTTCAATTAAACATAATTAAAATGTTCCCAACAGTTAATTTACCACACTTCGTTTTATTCCCCACTCACCAAGTCATGCATGTGTGTTTTGTGCAGCTCAAAGCCAGAACCAGAGTTTTGTATCAGCTTGGGAAGTGTTATTCACAACCAGGGCAGCCTCTACCTATATCCACAACCAGGGCCAGTGCTTTAGGCAAGGTTGGTGCCATCTAGGTCGCTCTGCACTCCCCAGCTTATCCCTCATGTCTAGTGGGCCAGATGTAGGGCCAGCCCAAAACATTGTACCACCTGGGTTTGACATTGAAATGCTGCTCTTTCACCTCACAATTAGTACACCATTCTCAGTACACTTTTAATGATGCAGACCTGGCCTCATTAAAATAAAAAAAATGGTTTAACCTTTAAAGATAAAATGCTGCTGTTAGCTATTACGTATTAATATTTTTGACTTGATGAGTTTGTATTAATTGTATTATGTAATTCCTTAATTAAAGCAATAAAGCTTTATTATTTACTTGTTATTTGGCATGGTTTGCTCTAGTTCCCTTATGTACAATGTACATCAGAGCACTAACAAGCATGCTGCCAGTCATTTTGCAGCATGGGTAGCTTTAGTATATACACGTTAACAGGGCCAGCCCTTTAATGGGGCAGACTGGGGCAGCTGCTCCAGGCGGTACCCTGGCAGGGGCGCTCTTTTTCTTTTTTTTCCCCTCCTGTGTCCAGTGGAGCTTGATAGAAGGAGGTCTCAGGCAATCAGGTGAGACCTCTCAACTCTCCTGATTGGCTGAGAGTTCAGAAGCCTCCCGTGATTGGCTCAGTCCCTCCTTCACACGAGGAGCTCAAAGCAAAGAGATGCCTACACCAGGTAAGGTAAAAACTGACAGTGTGTGTATGTGTGTATTTCAGTGTGAGTGAGTGAGAGTGTGTGTATATGTCACTGTGAATGAGAGTGTGTGTATGTCAGTGTGAGTGTGTGTGAGTGAGTGTGTCAGTGCGAATGAGTGTGTGTGTCAGTGTGTGTGAGTGTATGTGTGTTTATGTCAATGTGAGTGAGTGTGTGTATGTGTGTGTATGTCAATGTGAGTGAGTGTGTGTGTGTGTGTGTGTCAGTGTGAGTGTGTATGTCAGAGTGTAAAAACAATATTTAGGTGATACAGTCCCTTCAACTTGAATTGGATAAGAATATTCATTCGTGTCTGTTTAAGCATTTACTGTGAGCATTGGAAGTATGCTAGCTAGGTATGTTTATTATTAGTAGGTGCTATGTAGGAGCACAGCACGTTGATTTTTGTTCTGAACAGTTTCATCAATGTCTCGGGTCGATTTCCTCTTGCTGTTTGTGTTCCTGAAACTGAAGACGTTTTCATAATCGTTCAGGAAATACTTGAGATTTTCGTTTGATCTGCTTACTGCAGGCAATGATTATGCAGGGTGTGGCTGAGAATTACTGTAGATGAAATGTGTTTCTAACGGTTCGGGGAACAGGTTTCAAACTTGTAAATAAATGTACTTTGTATTTTCATGGTTACTGAATTAAGGAATATATTCATAAAGTACCCGGTGCAAAGCATTGCCCGTTTTCTGTAGATGAAATTAAAGTAATGCCAATTGTTGTTAGTACTGAGGCCATGGGGTGAATTAGGAACTCTTGTATATAAGTAATTGTCGCAATTATTTATTGTTTTGTGTGATTAAGAAAATGAAGATTAAAATATGTGATGAGTTTGATGGAATTTTTGCATTTTATATGATGGACCAGTAATGAGCACAGTGAGGTATATTTATCAAGTAACAACAGTAACCATCACAGTTCCTCCTTTGTACAAAAGAACATACAATTTATTGATTGATTAATCCCTAGGTTAAAGGACAACTACGTTTTTTTTTTTCACTTGTGTTCCTTATATAGCACAATTATTATTTTTTTAGTGCCCCTAGTCTGAGGATAAACTTTTGATAGTACATGCCAGTTTATCCTCTGACCGGCCACTGCCAAGCTTCAAGTTTTTATTTGGCATCAGCATCCTTCCCTAGGTGTCAGTCTCCCTCCTGCATGCAGGATCAGCTCGTGTTCTTTGGTTTCCTTTCTGTGCTTTGCTGTTCTGCTTATTACTTATGCCTGCTTGTTTATATTTTATGTTGGGTCCTGTCTTTTCTTTGTATTTATGTATCTCTGTTCCTTGCTCCTCCCTATCTCTGATCACATGGTGGCATTTCCTAGCTCTGGTCACATGGTGGCATTCCCTATCTTCAGCCCCAGAGTGCCATTCCCTATCTTCAGCCCCAGAGTGCCATTTCCTATCTTCAGCCCCAGAGTGGCATTCCCTATCTTCAGCCCCAGAGTGGCATTCCCTATCTCCGGCCATAGAGTGGAGTTTCCCTAAGCTCTTGTTTTAGTGTAGCACCTGCCTTTGAGCGCCTTTGACAAATGACCAGGGAGTCTGTACACATGATAACTTATTTTCCCTTAAATAAGTTGTCCAACAAAGCAGTAGTGCTGGCTGCACCAAGTGGTCGCTCATAAAATAGGAGACTATGTCTGCTTCACTGTATAGCCTTAATCCTAGATCCCTGAATCTCAGAGTACCGTCTTAGTGTTAGTGTTCTGTTCCTCAGTTCTTGTCCAGATCCCTGTTGGTGGGCTATCCTGAATCCTATGTGAACCCTGATAGTGGCCATGCCCTATCAGAGAGCTATCTCCTGACCTATGCCTTATTAGAGGGTCCCAGTCTCAGAACCTGTTAGAGTTTCCCTCTTTCTGAACTGTTCTGTGTTTTCTCTCTCGTTCTGCTTTGTTTCTGGTTTTCCTCTCTGCCTGTTATTATTTTCTGTTTGTTATGTTTCTGTTCCATTCCAGGTTTTCATTCTCTCCTCTTGCCTTGTTGCTCAGTTCCTCTGTTTAAACCCAACCACATCCTGTGTTCTGTTTCCCCAGCCTTCAGTCCGTGCAGCTCAGTCTACTGGTATTCTCTGTGTCTCTGTGTTTGTGTTTCTATGCAATGTAATAGTGTAAGTCACTATTTTTTTTAAACTCCTATAAAGAAGAAAGTGTAAAAAAAAAAAGTCATTAGTTGTCCTCTAGGAGCATAAATATGAGAGACAGAGGCAAGTAGACAGTTGGGGATATGTGGGTTTGGGGATAGGGGCAAACAGACAGAGTCGTCAATATTAGCGGAGGTAAAGCCTGTGGAAAGAGGTCAGAATAAGCCAAGGTCTGAAACCAGGAACAGGCATTCAAAAACATGCAATCTATGTATGTAAACCATTCATTAAAAACAAGGGCACATACAGAAGGAAAGAAAATAAAACAACAACAAATATAGAGCAGAGTGTGTAAAAATGACATGTATGAGAACTTCTACTGCACGTATAAAAGAGCTCATCTTACACATCTGTATTGCAGCAGATTCTAAAACATTAAAATATAAAAACACACAATGGCTCATTATCAGCACTACAGCCCAGGCACAGAAAATGAGCTAAGTTTGTATAGATATTAAGACAATGATCTCAATCATCCAAAATGTGTATATATTAATATATAACATTAATATATAAAATGGTCAAATTATTTTTTTCTTACTTTTTCATTCTTTTTATTCTTCGCACTTTTTAATTTCAATTCGCCAGCTAAAGCTAATTTCAAGTCATTTCCAGGAGCTTTCGGCCCTTTATGAGAAGGATTCCCCAGATCATTTTCCCTGAACTGAATATGGCCGAATATCAGTCCTAAATGGGCGGAAATGACACATTGCGGGCTGAATTTGGACATATTGAGTAGCCAAATTGCAGATACAGGCCAGAACAGGCAATATTGGTTAAACCCTATAGTGTATAAATTATGTTATACATTTCTTCAATGCTAACATAGTTAGTGTTATACACTGGCAACACGAAGCAAGCTGTTAGGAGCAATCACCAGGTGAGCCCATTTTTTTACATAACCACTTAAACCAAAACCCCTACTGCGGCATTAGAACGGCCATTGGATTCAGGTTTCCTGCACTTGTCTACATATAATGAAATCATTTTTACCTTATAGACACCCTCAGCTTTGTCCAGACTTTTATGAAGCTACCGTAATTAATAATATTCTACATATTACAGTAAAGCTAGATTCCTAAATGTTATACTATTCTATGCATTGAATAATTTGTATTACCTGATGTTTATCTCTAGAATGTGGAATGTGTGCAAGTGCTGAGATATTATAATTTATAATAAGTGATGCTTTATGACAGAAAGCACGGATGGTGTAACTGTTCACACTGGCAGTGAGACACTAACATCCTGTTTAGCGCTCTTCATTCTTTCACTTTGATCTGTGAGACAGAGGTATGCGGTTGACAGACGATGAACAATATGCTTATTACATGTAACCTAACATTGAGTGGAGCATATTATGACTAGCCAGGATGGTGTCCAGCAATGGAACTGCATTAAATATTTATAATAAGTTATGCAGTGTTACAAACTAAATCATACCTTTTAATAATATTAAAAGGGTTGCTGTACCAAGCCTAATCCGGCTAAATCATCTGATAATGTTTAAAAATGATGACAAGGGCTTATATGAGAATGCATGAGTGAGAATTGTTGAATTGCCATGTAAAGTGACCTCAAGTTATCTGCTATGTCCTTTTATGATTAATATCATCCCCCTTCACATAGACAGGAAAACATCAATATATATATTAACCCCTTAGTGACAAGACATTTTTACCTTGACTTTCCCTTGGTGACAATGGCTGTTTTGACATTTCTGGGGTGTTTGTGTTTAGCTGTAATTTTCTTCTTTCTCACATACTGTACCCACACAAATTATATGTTGTTTTTATCATCATAAGAAGGGCTTTCATTAGATACCATTATGTTCATCATATCTTATAATTTACTACAAAAATAATCATAAAATATGATGAAAAATGTTTTAAAAAAAAAACACTTTTTCTAACTTTGACCTAAAATATATTTTACACAAATACACAAATCATTAAAAAAAGACCCCGTCTAAATGGTTTCTAAATGTTGTCCCAAGTTCAGAAATATGCATGTTTCCATATTTTTCTGTATTTTTTGCTAGTTATGGGGCAAAAACCAGAAATAGTGTTTTTTGTTTTTTTCCTATATTGACCTTTTGACCCCAACCCGAACCCTAAATTTAACCCTAACACTAAATTTAACCCCAACTCTAACCCTTATGCTATCCCTTAATATATTTAAGTTATATTTTAATTTAATTTGAACCCTATTCCTTATGCTAAAAATTATTTAATTTTAACCCTATAGGCTAAAATAAAATACCAGTTTTCAGCTAATTAAATCTTTTTTTTTTTACATTGCAATGTTGCTTGCTGCCTCTAGGGGCAGTCAAGCAACATATTCAGAGCGACTGAAGTGAATTTTGTTTCATTTCCGAAGCTCTGACCACAAGAGGGCCTAGCCATATTGACGGAGCATGCTGCTCCGTCAATATGGCGCCCACAATCGCTTTGTGGGGCGATCGTGGGTGCCCCAGAGAGGAATTTAGACCAGCACCGTTAAAGTGGTTTTCGCGATCGTTGGTCGTGAAAATCGCTTGTTTCACCGTAGGGCATGTCAGGCACGTCCATTGTCGGGAACAGAGTTCCCGGCAGGACGTGTCTGACACGTCCATTGTCGCGAAGGGCTTAAACACTTTTGGATGTACAAAATATACAGTCCTTATTTTGGGAGCCTGTCCCAATGAGCTCTACCTCTGTGCTGCTTTATATGATAGAACTAGAGATGGTGGGATAGTGGGGTGGACTGCTTTCTCTGCATGTGAGGTGCAGAACACTGACACTTGATCAGTTTACTTGCAACAAACTGAGTATGCCAAGCTGCTTTCACCTTTTTAGACATTAATAAAATAACTTTTAGAAATTATTTTGGAAATGGTGTAATGCATACACAGTGCATACAATAATTAAAAAATCCCATGCGTTGTAAACAAACACAAATACATGTTTTTCGTTTTTGTTCACGGACACTGACCAGCTATAAAAACCTCTTCTCATATTACAAAGAAATACGGTTAACATTCCTATTAATAAGGATCATAAAAGTAGATACCAACAAAGGGGGGCAAACAAAATGAATGGGAAAAAAATTCACCAGATTCTTTTATATTATAGGAAACTTGGATTTTATATTATAGGGTATTCTGAGAAGGAAGTGATCTACAAAATCATATATTGAGCCATAATATACATTCACCATGAGTGAAAACACTTAAGAAACTTCCATCTAGTGGGAATTCAATAACTTTTCATTTGGATGCATTTAAGAGATGCGTTATAAAATAAATCACACTTTTACATATTTACATGCAACATAAAGATTTTTCCATGAGCAGATTTTGGACTAACATTCTTTTTGTCGGTATATTTGATATTAAAGTGCATTATGCGTTCAATCTCCCATATATTAAGACATCATAACTAAGGTACATTTTTAGAAGTGTGAGTCTGGAAAAAATGAGTTAGCATCTCACAGGATAGGTGACATAATCAGTGATTGCTGCATGAGGTAAAATTTTCAGGGTTGTATAAAATTTAACTCATACATGTCTTGCAAAGTGTTGGAAGCTCTACAATTGAACATACTAAGATGTTTTGTCTTGATATTCATTGTTCATTAGTGATACAAGGTGAAGAATGAGGTTTCAACAAAGGAAGGGGCAGTGGCGTCACAAGGGGGGTGTGGACCGCTGGGGGTGTCACCCATGCTGTCTGCATCCTCTTCGCAGGCAATCGCGTCTCTCGGGTTTTGGTTCATCCATTAACCACACATTTATCTTAATGAGTTATACATGATGAATTTTAGCAGCAAGTCTCTGCATCAAGTCAGTCTATACACTCCATGTACAGTACAAGTGCTGAAAAAGCAGACTTTGTATCATTCTCCCCTACACCACCAGGGACACTTTCTAAGCCACTCTTTACAGCAATGATGGCTGCAGATGTCTGGGAACACCATTTCCCATGATTCTCAGCCAGTCTTGTAATTAACTGAGCATCAAAGGATAAGTAGTTCCTGAACATTCAAATTCCGAATGTTAGTCATCCTTAAAAAAAAGAAAGAGAGAATTTGGGGAGTATAAGGAAGTTAAAGTTAAGGAATAGGGGTGTAAATGACAAGCTCCACCCCGGGTGCCAAATACTTTAGGTACGCCAGTGAGCAGGAGTGATTGTTGCTAGCTGTAATAAAGCAGTTTTCTGGGTAACTAGTTGCAACTGGATATATCATTGACAAGAAAAAGAAAATTCTTGTAAACAATTATTGTAAGATATAACTTTGTGATAATTCAATGATGATTAATATGTGCGTGGGTCAGAGTGTGCATGACATGCGTGAGTGTACAGTTCCCATAATCCATGATTATATATATAGGCGTAACACATACTTCCTAGAAATGCAGCAAACAGATGTAGTAGGGAGGTCATTCTGGAACCACAGATAATCTAGTTATTAGTCGAATGATATAATCTACTTTTCCTGTCAAACTTCATTGGTTGGATCACATGGCATTGAGTTAATGACAGGTCTTCATGTAGTCATTTTTGAGGCAAGTGGTAGTTTTAAACCAAATGTTAAGCATGCATATAGAGCTAAACATTCAGTACTTCCTATATAAGGGTAATGATTTCACTTCTACATACAACAGACTGGGGTGCACTGCTGACATGAACTTGAACAAAGATGTTCACTGAAAAAGTTACATATCAATTTTAAATAACAAGCTTGGTGGAGTGAAGACACTCTGATTGGTCATCAACAACTCTACCATGGGAGCTGAACTAGATTTAGGAGAAGGTAACTATTAGCTACAAGTAGGTGACATTGTGCTAGTCAGATGACTGCTTTTGGTTAAAATGACAAAAAAAAACCTTTACAGCACAATCCTTTCAAGATGTATAATTCCACAGATCAAATATTATTATAATAACACATACAAAAATGTCCCACACATAGTGTGTATCAGTATAAGTGTGTATAAGTGTGTATCACAAGGGCACTTTGTGAGTATTCTTTTACAAATAATATTAGTATGTTGTGTTTTAATGAAAATGAGCAACAAAAGGACACGCACTCCGGAGTAGGTTGAATGATAAAGGATTGTATTAAATCAAGGAAACATCACGAACATCAGGGATAACAAACAGATAAAACAGATGGCTATACGCAGATGATATACTCCTCACCCTCTCAAATCCCGAATCATCAATACCAACCCTTCTGCAACACTTAGACAAGTATGGTCTAATGTCCAACTATAGTCTAAATTTTTCAAAAACACAGCTCATTCCCCTTTATTTTAAACCCTCTCAATTTGATTTACTACAAAGATTCGATTGGAAGGGGGGCAGTGGAGGGAGCATTGACTATCTTGGAATAAAAATACTCCCCCTACTAGATAACGTGGTTGAAACCAACTGCCTCCAGTTATACTTGGTCCTACAAAATGAGGTCAAGAACTGGGCCAAAATTGAGCTATCTTGGATGGGGCGTATAAACATTCTAAAAGCCTATATCCTCCCTAAATTGATTTACCTCTTTAGAGTGATACCCTATAAGGTCCCCATACCGACCCTTAAGAAATTTGAAGTATTGTTCTCTGGGTTTGTCTGGTGACCAAAGAAATCTAGAATCCCAACTGAGACGCTTAAACTATCGGTACAAGAAGGGGGCCTGGGATATCCAGATATAGGCAAAATTTATAATAGTTCTCAGATGACATACATAAATGCATGGAAACAAGATAACTCCATTAATCTACCTTGGTTGAATATAGAGAAGGTACAATCCAAGATAGCAGACCTATCATTAATCCGCTGGATACCACTGAACCTATTTAGATCTTTAAAAATCTCAACAAAAGTAATAAAGGACACTATGGCGACATTTTACCGAGTCAAGAAAGCACTGGGGGTTGTAGATGCTCTCTCTCGATCGTCGCCTTTACAGGTACTCTCATTGTGTATCCCGGACCTGAATCTGACTAATTGGCAGGTAAAGGGAGTTAAGACAATGGGAGAACTGTACCAGGATGGCCATTTGATGCACTTTTCGGAATTACAATCTAAATTTGATCTTGCTAGTAACCAACTTTTTCCCTTTCTTAGAGTGAAGTATTTTCTTACAAGACATATGCCAGTGGAGCAAACAGAGTGGGACTCCTTCCTGGTAAATCCACCCATTAAGAACTCAATTTCAAAGAACTTAAGATTATTTAGAACCATTAAGCAAAGCCAGAAATCTAGGGCGATATTACAAACTGTGATCAGCATTGAAAGGGTTAAAAAAAAATGTTTTCCCCCTCGGGCTATGTTCTTTATTTATTTATTTTTATTTACAGGTCACTCTCTGTGCTTCACTATAAGAACGTGAAGCACAGAGAGTGAATTAGGGGCCAAGTCAGTGTGTGAACACACTGACTTTGCATCTAATTTGCATGTTATCGCGGTGATCACTCAATCACCGCAATCATATGCCCGGAAATCCACCGATCGGGTCCAGGAGCTTTGCGAGGCTTAGTCCTGGACCCGCTGCAGACTGGCTGGCAGTGCACACGGAGCGCACCGCCGGCTAGACTGCATGACGAGTTAACTCGTCACAAGGTCGCTAATGCGGCGGCTCTTATGACGAGTTAACTCGTCATAAGGTCGCAAAGGGGTTAAAGTAAACATATTTTACACAGAGAAATACAGATTATATTTTACAATTATAATATTTTAATATTATACATTATAATGCATTTTATGTAATCCACATTTGTCCACAATTTGGAGGCACCATTTCATTGGCGAGAACTGGAGCTACCTCCTTACATTGATTACTCATCACATCCAACACAACTTAGTACTGAGTCTCTTGTAAAATTCTTGTAAAATGTGAAGCTCGTCTCTAAAATCAAACACTTGCTCTGTATAACCCTGCTTCATTTCAGTCTAATGTTTTAGCATACTCTAATAACAAAGGGACTTATTATAAAAGTCATTTCTGAGTGTTACAGTTTGTAAGTGTACAGAATTACATAGCTTACTTTAATTATTAATTACGGTTCTGGGTTTTTCCTATTTTTTGGCTTTTGTTCTGTAGATAAAACTTTGTATTGTTTTTAATGGAATCACTGGCTGCATGTTATTAATGCTCACAGTCACTTTTCATTTTCCAAACTCTAGTTGAAGACTAGTTTTTATCTCGCACATTTTGGAAGTCAATCCTCGTGACACTGAGCACAAGCCACTGGAATGTGCTGTTGATAAAGTTTGACAGCTCTGATGCAGCCAGAATGTTTTAAAAGAAAATTGCTCAGATTACATTCAGGTCTGTTACAGCAGAGCATGGTGAGTTCCAGGGGCAATGCTAAGTCTCGAAAAGATCTGGGGATAGAGCCCATGACAGATTTGATAGAAGTGGAGTAAATAAGTTCACATGATGGGCCTGGAAAATAAAGGATATCTATGATGCCAATCAGCAATAGGTGTATATGCACCGATCAGTCATAACATTATGTTATCTGGCATCAAGAATGTTATCTGGCATCAAGACGTTAGCAGCAAATCCTTTAATTCCTGTAAATTGCAAGGTGGGGCCTCCATGGATTGGACTTGTTCATCCAGCACATCCCATAGACAGGGCCGGCATTAGGGGTGTGCGACCTGTGCGAGCCCAAGGGGTGCCCAGAAAAAAAAAGTTTGCATGTAAAAATATCTCCCCTTACCTGCCCTCTGTACGGCCAAACTGATGGATCTCGGGAGGGGCAGAGCTCGTCAGATGAGTAAGTGCTGCTCGCACTCCCCGCACGCAGTGATAATGCAGGGTTTGGGAAATCCGATGCCCTGCATCATCACTAAGCGTGGGGAGCACGAGCAACTTGGGGGAGAAAAGAGAACAGAGGAGAAGGGGGATGAGAGAACTGCTATGGGGGAGGAGGGGGAGAGAGAGAGAACATATATGGGGAGGAGCGGGAGAGAGAACAAATATGGGGGATGAGGGGGAGAGAGAACAGATATGGGGAGGAGGGCGAGAGAGAAATAGAGAGAACAGATATGGGGAGGAGGGGGAGAGAGAGAGAACGGATATTGGGAGGAGGGGGAGAGAGAGAACATATATGGGGAGGAGGGCGAGAGAGAAATAGAGAGAACAGATATGGGGAGGAGGGGGAGAGAGAGAGAACGGATATTGGGAGGAGGGGGAGAGAGAGAACATATATGGGGAGGAGGGGGAGAGAGAACAGATATGGGGGAGGAGAGTGGAAAAAAGAACATATATAGGGGAGGAGGGGGGAAAAGAGAACAGATATGGGGGAGGAGGGGGAAAAAGAGAACAGATATGGGGGGGAGGGGGAGAGAAAGACATGGCAAGGAAGAGGAAAGGGACAAACATGGGAAGGGACAGACACATACATGGAGGGAGAGGAAAGAGACAGACAGACAGACATGCGGGAAGGGGGGGGGGCAACTGGGTGGAGGACCGCACAGGGTGCTGGAACACTTAAGGCTGGCACTGCACAGATGCTCGATTGGATTGAGATCTGGGGAATTTGGAGGCCAAGTCAACACCTTGAACTCATTGTTGTGGTTCTCAAACCATTCCTGAACCCTTTTTGCTTTGTGACAGGATGCATTATCCTGCTGAAAGAGGCCAACTTCATAAGGGAATACCGTTTCCATAAAAAGTTTGTATGTGGTCTGCAACAATGCTTAGGTAGGTGGTACATGTCAAAATAACACCCACATGAATAGCAGGACCCAAGGTTTCCCAGCAGAACATTTCCCAAAGCATCACATTGCCTCCACTGGCTTGCCACCTGTCAGTGTTTATAATGTTATGGCTGATTGGTGAATAATATAAGTAATGAACACATATAAAGGATTTATATGATGATGCCAGTGAGCAATAGGTATATATAATAAAAGCAATGAACAATAAATGCAAATAAAGGATTCATACGATAATGCAAATAAGCGTTATACCGATAGAAATATATATACTGCCAAAGTACCGGTTATTAGTTTACAAACTCTTCCATATACTGTACATGTTGTTCCTTTTTGTATCAATAATGATTTACCATGTATGTTCTCCTTCCAACTTGTTTAATATATGTATATATATATGTATATTTTTGGGCAGACTAGATGGACCGTATGGTTTTTATCTGCCGACACATTCTATGTTTCTATATATTTAATTTTTTAATCTACTGTTAAATGTGTAACTCTGTGTAACTCCATTCTGGATTGGGTCCCCAAGACATACTTGAAAACGAGAGAAATCTCAATGTATTCTTCCTGGTAAAACACTTGCTAAATAAATAAATAAATAAAAATAGCATTAAATGAATAAATTAAATGCATAAATACACTTTGTGTCTGATGCAAATGATCAGTAAATGCATGCACTTTGTATATAATGCCAATGAGCAGTAAATGCATGAACTTTGTATATCATGTAAATGAGCTGTAAATGGATAAATAAAATGCATAAATACACTTTTTGTATGATGTCAATGATTAATACATACACTGTGCAAATGATGGCAATGATCAGTTAATTCATAAACTTTGTGTATGCTGCTAATGACAGTAAACACCTTTTATCACATGTTAATGAGCAATAAATGGATAATTAAACTTTCTTTATTAATCCAGTGAGGTATAAGTGCATAAGCTTTGTATATTATGCAAATGACCAGTAAATACAAAAAATGTCTATGTAATGAGCAGTAAATGTATAAACTTTACATATTATGTAAATGAGCAGTAAATGCATAAATGAAGTGCATACATACATTTTTATATCATGCCACTGAAAAGTAAATGCATAAACTTTGTATATTATGCCAGTGAGCAGTAAATTCATACACTTTGTATATGATGCACATGAAAAATAAATACACACACTTTTCATAAGATGTCAAAGAGTAGCGAATGCATAAACGAAATGTATAAATAAACGTTGTATATGATGCCTATGACCATAAATACATAAGCTATGTATATGATCCCTATGAGCTGTAAATGCATGCACTTTGTGTATCATGCCAATGATGCCAGTGAGCAGTAAATTGGTAAATGAAATGCATAAATCACCTTTGTATATGATGCCAATGAACAGTAAATGCATAAACTTTATATCGGATGGAAATAAAAAGTAAATACACACACTCTGTATATGATGTCAATGAGCAGTGAATGCATAAATTAAATGCATAAATAAACGTTATATATGGCCAATGAGTAGTCAATACATACGCTTTCAACACTTCAACACCACATGCCAGGAGGAAGCCTTCGCTAAGGCGAAACGCGTAGCGTGATATCTGTACTTTCTGCTGACCTGAACTCCACTCTTTTTTACATTGTTTTATATTGCTTCTTTGTTATATTGTGGATTTGGAGTTTTTTTTACCATCGTGGGAAAAGACATGTTCCAAGATTACCCACTGTGCTGATCATTCCACATTGACTATGTAAGCTACTACTTTTTCATTAAATATTTTGCACTGTAATACATATTCATTGTCTCCCCTTCTATTCCTCGATTGTTCTGCTACAATTTGCTGAATGAGGAGTACGAAGATTGCAGGAGGATCACCAGATAAGCACCTTTCTTTTATATGTTTGTGAGTGCATTGGCATATCATTTTATTACATTCCATATATCTGGACTGTATTACACTATGGTCTATGTTTCTTTGTCTTTTTTCTTGTTTTGAGACAAATAGAAAAATAGAAACATCGACTTGCAGGAGCGTATCACCTTATAAGGCAATTATCAGTTTTCACAGTGGTGAAAGTCACTTAGCGCACCTACCACTCTTGTTTTATTTTTTTTTAATACATACGTTTTGTATATGATGCCAATGAGCAGTAAACTAATAAATGAAATGCATTAATACACTTTGTCTATAAGCAGTAAAACTGTGTATGTCACAGCAAGGAGCAGTACATACAAAAACTTTGTATATCATGCCAATGAGTAGTAAATGCATAAACTTTGTATATCATTACATTACATTACAGTTTATTAATATAATGCCAACAATTTATGTATAAAAAGGATTTACAAACAAATTTATACAAACATAATCAAACTAAAACATGATGCTGAGAGCCCTGTTTGCAAGCTTACAATCTAGAGAAAATGGGGAACATGATAAACATAAGGTAAGTGAAGAGGAAGGAGTGGGGGGCAGTAAATTGTGAGCCATCTTTCCTCCAAACTGCCTGCCTGTGCCACCAGTGCCCCAAACAGCCTGATTGTGCCATGTTTGCAACCAAACAGCTTACCAGTGCCATCCTTGTGCCCCACACATCTTACTAGTGCCATTCTTGTCATCCAAACAGCATGCCCATCAGAATGTATGAACGTACACATACTTGAGGAGTTGAAGAGCTCCCCACTGCCTGCTAAAATCACTCAGCACAGAAGTGCCAGGTGCTGAAGCTGCCTAAACGCCTGAACTGTGAGGAAATGCTTATCAGGTTAGATCAGTGCTCAAGAAAGTACAGTGGGAAGAAAATATTTCTGCTCATAGTTGAGGGGGCACAAGTCATTATGCCCCCTCTTGAAGTGACCTCACTGATGTCGGTCCACATGATAGAAGATGCCCACTGACACTAATGACATGGGGGATGACCGATATTAGAGCCCAAACCCCCAATTGTGGGCCAAAGTCCTGGATTTATGATGAGCTCCATTTTGGGGCTTGCATCTGTGAGGCTTGGGGCTTTAACCCTGCTTATCACCTCTCCCCCCCCCCCCCCCCCTCCCCCAGCGATGTCTCGGGTAGTTCTATACACATTAATAGGAGCTGCGTATCATGGCACTAACACAGTTTAATCTGATGTGCACACAGTCACACTTCAGAAGACCAACAACTGGACTAGCATGTGATATCACACATGTAAAATAAACTGAGGGTCATTAATGCACAGCATGTGCTATGTTTTAATTGCACAGATGGATTATATTTGAAACAATGCCCACATCAACTCCTGCCTTGCGCTTATTTTCATTTACTCAAAATCTACATCCTATGAAGCTCAGATTGCACATGATTTATTATTCATGTCACCTATGGATTAATCATTTCATATAATGGACAAAACCTGGCTGGAAAGAAACAGACCGCATAGTAATTCAGCATGAGAAGGATGTGCTCAATTACCCCTACATAAGCCTGTCAAAAAAGGACACCCACAAAATGTTTTCATAATGATGTGGAGAGGTGTGTGGTGAAGTAAGAAAGGAAAAGGGATCATGGTTTATTACAATGAGGGTAGGAAGAAAAATAAGTACATTACAATTCAAACATTTAAACTTTTATTAGACGTTATAGAATAATGATGTCGAACCTATGGCACGCTTGCCACAGTGGGCACTTATGAGTGGCACACGGTACCATATGAGGAACCTGCCTGTTCCACTTCAATTCAGGTTGATGCCCTTGCCATGAAGATGGAATGTTGCTGATAGGTGCACATACAAAAAAAGATAAAAAGCGCAGAGAGTATGGACACCCAAAAGAGTGCACAATAATAAGAAAAATGTTAAAACAAACACAATATATATATGATCGAAATATGGTTGATAAAATTATCAATGAGTGCTATAAAATGTACAGATCAAAAGTGTAAAAAAACACACAACAGAATAGTGGTTCAAATATTGGTGATAAACGTATATATAAGTGATTTAAATGCTGGCAAGAAACAAAGTCCCCTCTGACATAGCGCGTTATATGGTGGATCTATATTGTTCATGTTTTTTTGTATGTCAATAAATTATTATCCAGTATATTATCAGTGTATGTGAGAAACCTATAAATGATATGTATTAATCTACACAGTGATAGGTGCTGCAGAGCACGCGTCTTCAGAGATAATCCTTCTTCAACTCCTATTAGAGGAGGACAATGTCACAGTACAGTGTGCAGGTCATTTGACCCCCACCCTGTCCAAATGACCAGATAACATGGAGGAAGAGGATTATCTGCTCAGCTCCTCCCTTTGATCCCACTCCCCTTCACTGATGGCTGGACACAAGTAGGACTGGTTTGAGTGAGAGGTGCTGATAGGGCAGATCAGTGATCTGAAGGTGCAGAAAGTAAGTAAATAGTGCCCCAATGTTTTAGGAGATGAGAGTGTGGGTCTGCTCTGGGGCTGAAAGGGTTCAATATCCCCCACCCTCAACCCATGTGCTGCCTGTAAAGAGGGTCACATTGAATAGTGGGGGGTTTTGTGGGTGAGGGTGAGGTTGGTTTCAAATTGCCGCAAATATGAGATTAATACTATGAATACTAAATGACTTTCCATGTAATTCTTTACAGACCGAAGATGAGGACAGGGTGCAAAAAAGTCTCTGCTAAATGATGCTGAAGTTAGCTTTTTATTCTGCCAGCTTCTTATTCAAAAATGATTTTTAGTCATTCAAAATGGATGTAAATATTATGAACTGTGCAATGTCAATACAGTATGAATAAAGCAATAATCATATTCACAGCATATTTCTATACATTTCTGATATATAAATATAACATGAAAACTGTTGTTAGTTACATAAATTAACTTGGCTCAGTCAAATTGGCATCTGTTTCAATGAAGAAGCAAACTGAATCCTCCCCCAAGAAAAACGTTCAAATCAATGTAATTTAAACAAAATTCAGAATGCATACTGAACATGGCGGCATTGACTTCTATACATTGGGCACCACTCTATGTCATATAATAACATTTAGCCTGAGCCAAACCATTATTCACATCCAAAACTGGCACCCTTAACTTTAACTAGGCATTTCAATAAGGATTTCTGAATAAATAGCCATGATATTCATAGAAGAAACCCATCTTGGCTCACCCAGATTGTCAATGATTTCTTTGTACTGGGCACCATTAATCTGGCTCCATTAAGCTGGAGCCAAATCAATTTTGCATGAAAAACTGGCACCAAAGTGGCACCTTCAACTCAATCCATTTTAATGGTGAATGTTTGAATAAGTAACGTATATGTAATCCTATATGAAAATCATCTTGCCTCACCCAAAGTGCACCCCTCTGTGTCAAATATTAGCAGTTAGCCTGAGCCAAACGACAATTTGTATACAAAAAATGGCACCAAACTCTGTTAACTAAATGCATTTTCAGAGATTTCAGTGATTTCTGAATAAGTAACCAATGTCTTCTTATATGAAACCCACCTTGTCTCATTCAAGTTGCCATGGATTTCTATGCACTCCTCTATATCGTACAAGAACATTTAACCTGAGCGAAACCCCATTTTGCATCAAAATCTGGCACCATCAGTGCATTCTAATGGGGACTTCTGATTAAGTAACCAAGGTTTTCCTATGTGAAACCGATCTTGGTTTAGCCAAATGTACATGGATTTCAATACACTGGAAACCCCTCCATGTGCTACAACAACATTTAGCCTGAGCCAGACTCCATTTGCATCAAAATGGGGCACCACCAACTCAATGCATTTCAGTGGGGACTTCTGAAAAAGCAACCAAGGTTTTCCGATGTGAAACCCATCTTGGCTTATTGCCATGGGCTTCCATACCTTGGGCAACCTTCCATGTCATATAGCAACATTTTGCCTGAGCCAAAACACATTTCACATAAAAAGGGTACTAAAGTGGCACCGTCAACTCAATGCATTTCAATGGGGATTTCTGAATAAGTAACCAATGTTTTCCTATATAAAACCCATCTTGGCTCATTCAAATTGCAGTGCTACAGCAACATTTCTATACAGTGGGAATCAGGGCCGGATCATGCCCCTGAGTGACAGGTAAGCTGCCAGTCCGGAGAACGCCTGCCACTCAGAGGCACGATGTATCGTGTGTATTTCTGGGGGTTTGTGTGCTGCGAACCCACTCTGTTGTCAATTCGACGACTACATTCGTATACTTTTAGTGCTTGTCAAATTGGTAACAGAGTGAGTGAATCTGTTGCCGAATTCGCAGCCGCTGTCTGTCTCTCAGATGTTTTTCCGGGGTTTGTGTGCTCTCTGTTTGGAGCCTCCGTGTGAGGTGTGCGGTGCACACCTAGCACATATGGAGCATCCACCACTGGTGAGCACACTTCTATTTCATATATGAATATTTTGGCCAAGCCAAAGAACATTTGTAAAAAAAACTGTCACCAAAGTTTCAACTCAATAAATGCATTTTAATTCAGTTTTCTGAATGAGTAACTAAGATTTTCTTATATGAAAATCATCCAGGTCAAACATTTAGACTGAGCCACACCACATTTCGATATAAAAAATGGCACCAAACTGGCAACATCAAGTAATGCATTTCAATGGGGATTTCCAATGTTTTCCTATATGAAAACCATGTTGGCTCACCTAAATTACCATGAATTTCAATACACTTGGATCCCCCTCATGTGCTACGACAACAGTTGAGGGGAGTCAAAGGACATTTTGCATCAAAAACTGGCATCAAAATGGCAAACCTCAAACAGTGCATTTCAAGAGGGGTTTCTGAATAAGTACCCAAGATTTTCCCAAACCCATCTTGGTTCACCAAATTTGTCATTGATTTCTATGCCTGAGCCAAAACACGTTTCACATGAAAAAGTCATCTTGGCTCATTGCCATGGGCTTCCATACCTTGGGCAACCTTCCATGTCATATAGCAACATTTTGCCTGAGCCAAAACACATTTCACATAAAAAGGGTACTAAAGTGGCACCGTCAACTAAATACATTTCAAAGGGGATTTCTGAATAAGTAACAAATATTTTCCTATATGAAAGCCATCTTGGCTCATTCAAATTGCCATGGATTTCTCTACACCCCTCTATGTCGTACAAGAGCCAAAGCACATTTAATATAAAAACCTAGCACAAAACTGGCATCATCAACGCAAACCATTTCAGTGAGGATTTCTGAACAAGTAACTAAAGATTTCCTATATGAAATCCATCTTCTCTCATGCAAATTGTGACTGATTATAATAGACTGGGCACCTTTCTACGTCATATAAGAACATTGAGTCAAACCACATTTCCCATCAAAACCTGGCACCAAACTTGCACCATCAACTCAATGCATTTCAATAAGGATTTCTGAATGAGTAGCCAAGGTTTTCACCACATGAAAACCATCTTGGCACTCTAATTGGGTTTATTTCTGTACACTCAATGGTAATTTAGGTGAGCCAAGATATAAGAAAACCTTACTTATTAAGAACTCCCCAGTTGAATGCATTAAGTTGAGGATGCCAGCTTTGTGCCAGATTTTGATGTGAAATGTGCTTTGGCTTAGGCTAAATGTTCCTGTATGATATAGAGGGTTGCCCAGTACATCAATCAGAGACGTGGATCCTCCGTGTGTGCTAGGTGTGCACTGTATATTGTGAGCTCTGAGCAGAGGCCACACAAACCTCGGAAATACTACGAATAGTTCCTAGAGGCTGTCAGCAGCATTGAATTCGACATCAGCGTCTATCACTTTGTTGCCAATTTGACCACCACGAAAAGTATACAAAGTTATTTTCAAATATTTTTCATGCTGGTCAGATTGGCAACAGAGTGAGTGACTCGGATGCCGAATTTGTTTTTGCCGTTGGCCTCTTGGATATATTTTGTGTAGGTTTGCTGCCAGTCCGGCGCCCGCCTGTTACTCAGGGGCAGGATACGCCCCCTGAAATCAATGGCATTTTGGGAGAGCCAAGAAATCCCCAATGAATTGCATTGAGTGGCATGTGCCAGTTGGATGCCACACTTTCATGTAGAATGTAAATTGGCTAAGGTGAAATGTTCCTTTATGACAGTGGTGCCCAGTGCATGGGAATATTTAGTGGGTGCAGTAATTTGTTTGAATGATATTACGGCACCTGTAAGCAGCTAACACCAGTTTCAGGGTTAATCAGGGTGAATGTGCCCCATTGTCTTTTATAGGTTTATTTGTTTGACCTATCTGTGATCACTGGCCCACCATGCAAAAGCATGTCACTCCTGTATGTGTTTCAGTCACTAATTTGTCGCCGTGTATCTGAAGCTGGATTTCCAAATCTATACAGTATTGCTCACAGTTTACATGTGTATGTTATATAAATAATGAAATAAATCATAGTTGTGTGTTTCTGATAATCACACTTTCACATTACAATCAAAAGAAAATATATTTTTATTAAAAGTAGGTTTCAAGCTGGTTTCAAAGTGACACCGTTAATGTTAATTAATGCACCTTCTCGTCTGGAATGTTTCCCAAATTTCAGCGCAGACTCATTGCTCTGAAAATCTGTACACTGTTCCTTGTCTACTAATCCACATTCTCCGTATGGTAGATAATATGTGGCCTCATCCATAAATATTTTTCCGTTTTCTAAAACTCAGCACAGATTTCTTACCTGCTGTTTCTTTCAGACATCACAGAATTCACTTTTTGAAAGTGGTATGTTTATGCCCCATTATAATTACCGTTTGTAACATGATGGCTCAGGGGTGGAGGAAAGGGTAGGGATTTGTCCTTTTTTTAGGGAGTTATTAAAACTTGGGAAAACTGGGGGCACATATAATATACACTTCAGGAGCACACATGTTCTGTCGACCGACTCCAGATCCTTGTTCTTTCATTTTCTCGGTGGTTCATGACACTGTCCAAGTTTTTCCTCTTATAATTGCCGACCATTTGTTGGCTCAGAAGTAGGTCTGACATGGCCCAAACCTCCTTCTCTCTGACCCAACTTCATACATGTATAAGGTGACAGAGTAGGAAACGTGCCCCACCACACAGTTCAATGTCACTTTTTTGGTGCTGAAAGACGTGTGATACTATGACATTTATCAGGAACAGGGCCGCCACCAGGAATTTCAGGGCCCCTTACTGAACAAATTTTCTGGGCACAATACCTCCCCCCCCCCCCCCCCCCCGACAATATCTCCCACTCGCCCCACCTACCCTTACAAGCATGTTATACTGGTCTACTGTAATATGGAGGGTGGTTGGGAGCAGTTGGTCAATATGCCAGTAATATTTTGCCACTCAATATGCCATTCTTTTGCCATTTAATATGCCATTCTTTTGCCATTAAAAATGCCAGGATTTTGCCCCTCAATGTGCCATTCTTTTCCCATTTAATATGCCGGTATTTTTCCCCTCAATATGCCATTTATTATGCCAGTATTTTTCCACTCAATAGGCCATTTAATATGCCGGTATTTTGCCCCTCAATATGCCATTTAATATGCGAGTATTTTCCCCTCAATGTGCCATTTAATATGCCAGTATTTTGCCCTAAAATGTGCCATTTAATATGCCAGTATTTTGCCCCTCAATATGCCAGGAATGTTCCAATTAATATGCCAGGATTTTGCCCCTCAATATGTCAGGATTTTGCCATTTAATATGCCAGGATTTAGCCCTTCAATATGCCAGGATTTTGCCCCTCAATATGCCAATTAATATGCCAGGATTTTGCCAATTAATATGCCAGGGTTATGCCAATTAATATGCCAGGATTATGCCAATTAATATGCCAGGGTTATGCTAATTAATATGCCAGGATAATGCCAATTAATATGTCAGCATTATGCTAATTAATATGCCAGGATAATGCCAATTAATATACCAGGATAATGGCAATTAATATGTCATGGTTATGCCAATTAATATGTCAGGATTATGCCAATTAATATGCCAGGATTATGCCAATTAATGTCAGGATTATGCCAAATAATATGCCAGGGTTATGCCAAATATTATGCCAGGATTTTGTCACTCAATATGCCAGGAATTTGCCATTTAATATGCCAGGATTTTGTCCCTCAATATGCCAGAATTGTGCCCCTCAGTATGCTCGCTATATACCACCCTCCCCCCCCCCCCCCCTTCCCCAGTACTTACCTCCTTGCTGCTCTGCCGGTTGGCGGCTGTGAGGGAAGTGTTGTGCGCTCCCCTCCAGCCGCACGGATTCAATAAAGTTTGTTTTTAAAAAAATCGGCTGACCGGGCCCACAGGGACATTTTTTTTTTGGGGGGGGGGCATGACCAGGCCCACAGGGCCCCCTGGACCAGCCGGGACGCCAGTATCGCCTTTCACCTCCTGATGGCGGGCCTGATCAGTAACATCCATTATACATTGGTGCTAGAGCCAATGGCATCACTATTAGGAGCTTTACACATTTCCCCCACAATTTCACCAACCAGTATCTGTGGAAAACAAATTGAAAAAAAAAAAATGTTGTAGCCCCAGCATTCCTGTGTGCAGGGCACCCTCTCCTAATTAGTAATGTTAAGAAACATGCTTCTACTGCATTTTCTATAGAACCTTTGCAGGCATTCATCCATGCTGAGGATAGCTGGTGTTTTCCTAAAGAAAATCCCTTTGTGGTGGATACGTCTATTGGAAAAAATCTTTAGGGTTAACTGTTCCTCTCAGTAGAAATCTCTGGAGATATTATAAAATAAACTATTTGTGTTGACCTTGGACAGCCTGGAATTAAACTTTCTAAATCCAAGTAGCTTGTAGTTCAGTTAAAACATTACAATGAGTCATTATTTCTCTTCACAATTTGTAAATATTTCAGGAAAGGAACGTCAATTTATAGTAATATTTATTTAAAGAAACTGGGGAAGAGAAGTTTGTGTGGTGAGCTGTTTGTCAGTTCATTGTTAAATCAGTCAGAAATTTCACAGTCCATTTTTTTTCACACTAGTGCTATTCTAGTGCGAAACTTCATTTAATAAATAAACATTAAGTAAAAAAAGAAAGTGTAAAACTATGCTAATTATTGTATAAGAAAATGTGTGTTGAAAGAAGAAAAGGGTTCATACAGAATAAAAGATAAATAAATAACCCCACTATATATACTCTATCTAGAACAATCTAGAACATTCTTAACATGCATTATTTATATGTGCACATGCTTCATTCACTTGCGGTTAATGTGGAATAATATAAAACAGACTGTACCGTGACACATCACAAAAAAAAGTAAAATAATTGATATAATTTTCTTTCTGCTTTTACTAACATTAGAATTCCTTCTTAATTTTGTTTACACGTTTAACATCTGCAAACAACACACAATCAACATTTGGCTCTCCTTAGCTTCTTACTAGTACTAGTAGAAATCAGCTTTTCTAAACATGATCTAGTCTACATCGCCATCTTGTGCCAGTGCTTGCTCACTACAACATTCACAGTTAATTCACACATTTTGTGAATAATGTAAAAGGCATTGCAGTGATTGGTCACAAGAATGTGAAATGTATGTTTCTTGTATTTCAGGCTAAAACAATGGATGAATCACTGACGATGTTCCCAACCTCCTGCTGGAAATGTTGTCTTTAAATTCCTATCATCAGTGCGATATCTCAGTTGGTAAATGCCCTGACTGCAGAGTCTGTTATAGAACTAGCAAAGGAGGGATACGAAATGAATAAGGTGAATTGAAGATCTTAGTTATGAAGAGACTATAAAAGTTGCACTTGTATACACTATAAAAACAGTGTCTTAGAGAACATAGGAACATTCCCTGGAAACCTGAAACTATCTGAATGTAGCGTTCTTGGTTAAATACATTGTTGTTATTATTATATTATACCATTATATAAATATATTCAGAGTCCATATAAAGAGCTCTCCAAGGACAAGATGTCGTTCTCTCAGACTAGAAGAGCAAATATTTCAAATACAACAAAGGAATAGATTCTGTACAATAAGGACAATAAAGGAATGACAGCAGCCGGGCAGTCCGCATCCGGTGGATGCAGCTGCCAAAAAAAAGTAAGGTAAGTAAAAAATAAAAAACTCGTTACGTCATACCCGGTGTCTGTGCTTCCCTCCTCCATGCAGGAGGCTGGCTTATTAAATGGATAAATCCTGGCATATTGAGGGGCTAAATCCTGGCATACTGAGGGGCTAAATCCTGGCATACTGAGGGGCTAAATCCTGGCATATTTAGTGGTTAAATTCTGACATACTGAATGGCTAAATCCTGGCATATTGAGGGGCTAAATCCTGGCATACTGAGTGGCTAAATCCTGGCATATTGAGGGGTTTAATCCTGGCATATTGAGGGGTTAAATCCTGGAATATTGACTGGCAAAATACTAGCATATTGAGGGGCTAAATCCTGACATACTGAGTGGCAAAATCCCAGCATATTGAGGGGTTAAATCCTGGCATATTGAATGGCTAAATACTGGAAAATTAAATGGCTAAATCCTGGCATATTGAGTGACTAAATGCTGGCATACTGAGTGACTAAATCCTGGCATAATGAGTGGCTAAATCCTGGCATAATGAGTGGCTAAATCCTGGCATATTGAGGGGCTAAATCCTGGCATATTAAATGGCTAAATCCTGGCATATTGAATGGCTAACTCCTGGCATATTGAATGGCAAAATACTGGCATATTGAGTGGTAAAAATATACTGGCATATTGAATTTCAAAATTATAATGGCATATTGATTGGCTAAATCCTGGCATATTGAGTGGCAAAATCCTGCCATATTGAGTTGCAAATAATAATACTGGCATATTAAATGGCAAAATAATACTGGCATATTATTGGGCAAATTCGTTGTGGCTTATTAATGGCAAAATAATACGAGCATATTATTGGGCAAATTGTGGCTTATTAATGGCAAAATAATACGGGCATATTATTGGGCAAATTAGCTGAGGCTTAATAAAACAACACAGGCATATTAATGGCAAAATAATAATGGCATACTAATGGCAAAATTAGCTGTGGCATATTAATGGCAAAATAATCATTAAATACACGGCTCAACAAACCACAGGAGTCAGGTCACTATGGCGACTAGGAAATCAGACCTGGCGCCCGGGTATTGTGTGCCATAAAATGGCATATTTTAATAGGCAAACTGACTGTTGCATATTTTAATGGCAAACTGACTGTGGCATGTTAATTGGTACCTGACTGGCTTATTTTAATTGGCAAGGTGATGCTGTGGCATCACCATTTATCAACCGTTTGCATGCTGCACTGATAATGACTAAGCTCCTCCACTTCATAACATTGTCAAAAAGAGGCGCGGTGCAGCATGGACGACGGTAAACGTTTGCCCCCCCTGAAAAAATTTCTGCGGATGCCCCTTACCAGTGCTCTCCTGAGACGGACCATGCGCAAACAGCAAATATAGAGGCGGATTTTATTATTGAAGTCTTATTGTGAATACTGAGGCCGGGATCTGGATGAACTTTTATTTTAACTTAAGGTACTTTAGGTGTGTTTTGATAAATATTCTTTGTTTGATATTGCCTGAGAGTGGAAGCCAAGACGGATCTTGTATTGAGTGAAAACCCAGGTGTCTTTCCAAAGCGCTGTGATCATTGAGCAGAATATTGCTCATATAATAGTGAGTACAATACATCTTCTCTTTTCCTCCTTTTTCACTGCACTATGTGTCCTTCCATTTATTGTACAAGGAATGAGCAACTTATTTGGAGAAATCATTATATATTTTATGGTGTCAGTGTCTTTTTTTGTTTGTTAGGATGTACCTTTTAGTCCACATTGTCATTTTGGTATTGGTTTTAATGTCTCTGTAATATAATTAACACTGGAGAATTGAAATGAATGTCTCCTTCAGTAATGAAAGGATATTGCCTTATGTGTTATGTTATGCTTCTGTAGCTAAATAACATCAGAATAATAACACCAGCAATAATTATAAACATTAAGAAAAATAAATGGTGCGTGAGCACTCCCTAGTGGTACAATGTAAAACTGCATGTAGCATTTTATGCTGTATGGAAAAGTAATAAAAAAAAAAAAATGCCAAAAGAAAAACTCATAGAAACATTAAATTAAAAAAATACATATTAAGAGTATATTCTAATGGTAAATATTTAAATAATGAAAACACTTTGCTATGCTCATAGTAAATAGTAACAAATGACACTAAAAGCTAAACACAATTCCATTGCAATTGAGAAATATGATCGCATTGTTTCCAGTGAGGTCGTTACTAAATTACAGAGGACATACATAATTAGTACTTTTTATTTATTCAAAGCATCATGAAGTAAACTGGTGAACAGAAGTTGTAATTGAATTTTCCACATAACTGCTGCTTGAGAAACTCCCGTTAGCACCATATGAGTACAACAGCCCCCAACCTCTTTTGGTATTTTGCAGAGATTCTTCAGAAGCAAAATACATGGTGTGTGTAGAATTCATAAAACTAAGTGCTGACACGCTGAAGATTGTCAGCAGAAAAAGACCAGTGCCAGACACAACAATGGTGCTGTCAGGGTTCTACACTGACCTTCTGACTCATGCATTTAAAAGTCATCATTTATGTGCTTATATACCTCCTGCCTCCTCTACAGGCCTCCCTACCTTACTTTGCTTGTATTTCTTACCCTCTGTTAGGTGTCAGGTGGGCTCATTACCTTTTGCAACACACCCATGTTAAATAGCTGCAGTTGATTGCAAACAGTGCTTTTGCATAGAATTTGGATGCCTACTTTCTGAGAGCTGCTGATTCTGTTCCTGATCCACTGCTTAAAGCTCGTTTGTATTGTGACCCTGTCCAGGAACTGGGAAACTGAACCTGGGTGGCTCAACCAGCCCAGTGGATGATTTTCAGCATTTCCTGAGACCCTCTGAGTACATCAAGATCTCTTCAGCTAAGTTGCTCCCTTAAAGTCGCCCTTCTCAGTCCTCACCCTCTCTCGGGTGTTCCTGTTTAGCTACCCTTCTCAGATCTCACCCTCTCTTGAGTGTTCCTGTTTAGCTACCCTTCTCAGATCTCACCCTCTCTCGGGTGTTCCTGTTTAGCTACCCTTCTAAGATCACACCCTTTCTCGAGTGTTCCTGTTTAGCTACCCTTCTAAGATCACACCCTCTCTCGGGTGTTCCTGTTTAGCTTCTCTTATCAGACCTTACCCACTCCCGGGTGTTCCTGTTTAGCTACCCATCTCAGACCTCACCCTCTCTCTGGTATTCTGGTTTAGTTAACCTTACTGCAGACCTCACGCTTACCGCAGGCCTCACGCTTACCGCAGGCCTCACCCTTACCTCAGGCCTCACCCCTACCTCTGCTTTGTCTACAGTCCGTTCTATAGCTCTTTGTTTATACTGCCGTTCCTACTCAAACCCTTTTCCTATTCTGCAGTTCTTTGCTAAACTTCTCTTTTGTCTCTCCTTCCATCCTTATTCCAATCCCTATCTCTTTGTTTCCATATCTGTTCTCATCCTGCAATAAATAACATGCAACCAGACTCCTCCACTATCCCTGCACTGAAACTCCTACCTGACCTGGTAAAGGCCCTGACAGGTGCTTAGTGTTTAGGCACATTTTCAAACTTAGGCCTGGACCCTCGCTTCTCCTTCCTTATCAACCTAAAATGATCGGAGCAGAATGGGATCCTAGTGAATTGACATAATATTTTCAAATGAACAGATCAGTCCCATCAACCACATTTAGTTTGTGCAGTTCAGTGCTCCAATAATGTATAGAATAATTATAAGAAACATATATGAAACACAAAAATATTCATATACAATTACAATATATTAATGTGTATGCATTATAATAGGATATTTACATTAATATAAGAATGTTTACATTTCATTTAAAAATTATTTTATATAATATAATAGTATGTTAATTTTTTTAAATTTATATTTTTATAAATTTTTAGAGATACAGAAAAAAATGGGGATGGGGAAACATATATGCCAAAAATTATATTAAATAATAGTACTATATTCAAACATTAACTACTCTATTATATAATCAGACAAAGTAAAGAAAATTGGAAAAGAAAAAGGAAGGATGGGTTGGATATTTAGAAGAGCTATATATTTGAAAATGTGAGATTTTTTTGATCAGACAAAAATGTTATTCATTTTTATGTATTTAATTAATGTGTCAGGTTTTTTTTATATTTGTTTTTACAGATTTTTTATTTAATTTAATTTTGGGCTATTTTGGGGAAGATTTTGGCTATAGCCAAAGTCCTCCCATTGTTTTCTACGGGAGAACTTTGGCTATTTCCGTAATAGCTGAGGCCCTCCCAAAATGGCCCCTAAATAAGCCCTCCCCATAGAAGTCTACCCTAGCAGGCTACTATTTCATCAGCTTAACTTTAAATGGAATGGTAGTCTTTGGCACGAAAATCAGCTATATTGATTTGCATGCCAGTTCAAGATTACTTCAGAGGTCTCTGAGTAGCCTGAATTTAAGGTTTAAGTGATCCAAATGGGTCAGAGACTCAGAGCTACCTAAGGCAACGCTTTTTTATACCATGTGAATGAGCTTTAAATGCATGAACTTTGTATATCATGCCAATGAACTTTAAATGCATAAACTTTGTATATCATGGCAATGATATATACATGCATAAATTGTGATATCATGCCAATGACCATTAAATGCATCATTTTGTATATCATGCCAATGACCTTTAAATGCATAAACTTTGTATATCATGGCAATGAGCATTAAATGCATTGTTTTGTATATCATGCCGATGAGCTTTAAATAAATAAACTTTGTATATCATGCCAATGAGATTTTAAACAAAAAAATCCCATGTTTATTTTGCTTACCTTATCAGTTCTTTACAGATTTGAATTTTTCTTTAATAGACCTTAACTAGTTTGAGATAACCCATTTAACTGTCCCCTGCAACGCTGACAAATATTTTATTATAAACAAGTCCATATATATTTCTAGCATATTGAATTCCTACTTCATAGTGCTTTATTTCTTGCGTGAGAACTTTGCCTAGGCTGCATGCAACATCTGGATATGTTCCAAGGATTTGCTTAATTAAAAAAGAATGGTCTTTTGTTTCAGACTAATTCTTAGTAGTCATAGGTTGTGTGTCAAATCCTAGCAGAGGCTAATAAGCGCTTACATAGAACAGATTCTCTGTGCCAAGTTACCAGGTTGCATGCCCTGATTCTGAGATTTATAGATGATATCAAGGACTAATACGAAGGTGTATGTCACTCCTATCCCCGAATCAGTATATTATCTAAATTAAACTGTTTAATGATAACCAATAATGATAATTCAATAAATGTGGATATAATGTGTGAGATAGTAATATCCAAAAATATGAAAACAATATCAATTTCACACAAAAGTATTATATACAAAGACACAAGGTACATTTCTCTTTGCTATTTTTGTTACCGTAACTATCACCACCAGACCACAAAAGAGGAGTTTCCTATGTAGACAATTGGAAGGGGGTCTAAATTATTTTTACAGAGGGTGAAGAATAAAAGATTGTAAAGAAAAGGTAGGTTTCTATAGGGTCTATATTATACAGTACCACAAGTTAAGCATCCTTCTGGCATTACAGGCATTGCAAAATACAGATTTTACACTGCCCAATCTACCATATGGTTGGCCACATGATAGTGGTCACTACTGCTGTGTGTTTGATGCAAATGGTTGGCTGAGAATGACAGCCTGCAATAGTCACCGACTGAAACAGCATCATAAGTCCTCATTCTGTCTGGTCTTACTGTAAGGTAAGCTATAGATAAGAAGTGTTATAACAGAAGGATGAGGATGGGGAGGCAGTGTTAACTTGTGGGTCCTAGTGATTACTAGGCCCAGGTTCCTAAGTCCTAGGCCTAGTTAACACTAGGACCCACAATTTTTGTTAGCAGTCCTGGTGATGGTGTTAGGAACTTCTCAAGTTAGGTGCTATTTTTTTGTTTTTGGAGGAATTACTGTGTTATTGCTTGATAGACTACTAGAATGTATTATCTCAGCACTGTCTTAGAACCATGTTAATTCTCATGTTTCTGTTACTTTAGTTTCAGCTCTGATCCATTTCTGGTTTTTGTTGCTGTCTGCTATTCTATTACTCCATTCCGGGTTTTCTTCGTTTCCTCTTGCTTAGTTCCTCAGAGTTCCACACCCGTTTCCTCTGTTTGCTTTCTTCAGTTCTGCTGCAGGTTTGCTTTCATGTATTGCTATCTGTGTAATTGTTTTTAGTGGTCATTTCATTTTAGCGTAGGTACTTGCCTGAATGTGAAGTACTTTGACGTGGTTGTCAAGCTTCATCTTTTGCCCATAATTTAACCAAATCCTCATTGTTACCATCTCTAGTGTTAAGCTAGTTCCTGTGTATATGTTTGTATGCTCTCTTGTGTTCCTTATCTCTGTCCTCTGTATGTAGTGTTAGTTAAATCTGTGCCTGTCCCTTTAAATTATGTATCAATGCCCTTTGTCTGTGTTCTGCATTATATGTATGTTATCTGTAACCCTGTATCGTGTACTGTTTATCCTTAGTATGGTTTCTGCTTTATCTTGAAGTCCTGCAGCCCTCCACTCTGTATTCAGATCTGTTCTGCCTTAGTTCCTTTGTACCCGCTCTGCTTGGCTCATCTCTCTATCTCAGTCTGCACCATCCTTCTAATTCTGTTCAAGTTTGCCCTACAGGCTCGCTCCAGGATGTCTGCAGGGTATCTTCAGCTCCTAATCCTTGTCCACTGGATGCAACAACTGCTTCACCGGGCTTGGGAACGTGGCTGCATAAATTTTGGGTTCCAAACCACGAGGGATTGCAGTTACCCAGCACCAGGTCCTGTGTCTTCACATCACACGCAATAAACTCCTGCATCTGGTGATCAGGGTTAAATAACATCTTAGACCCATCCCTGATATATGGCTGTAGGCTATAGTCAGGAGCCTGAGAATTCTTTTAACCTAAATGCAACATTTACTACAGTTATTTGTTATTATTGTGGACAGATTTTTTAAATAACATATCCTAAAATAACTAGCCTAGTTTCTAGTATCATACACAAATTTTGTTTTAGATTCTGGATGAAAGTATGGTTGGTGTGAAGCATTACCAAGAAATATAAGTGATTTTATGAGCTTTTGATGTATGTAGCTAGAAAAGTAATACAGGAATTGAAAATAGTATTGAACTTTTCCAAACTACTACATGTATCTAGATTATCATAAATTATTGAGAGCTGTATTGCTCTGGAGCTCTGTGATACACTCATACACACCACAATTTCTGAGCTCATTGAAAACAGTGAGGATTTGGTTCCAAAAGAGGGATTGTTCTTCTAAAATGCAGAGATCCAATGTCCATCTCTCCATCACTGGTATGTACAGTCTGGACGTTACTGTTTGACTTCCAAATCCGAACATGAATTGCTTCTGAAAGGAGCTCCATCATTCAGAACCATTTTTTACCAGACAGAACCTTGGAAAACATCACATGGGGGGTGTCTAGTCCTTCTTTCACTATTTCAGTTTTTTACACCCTTACAAATTATTTAATCTCAAAAGTACTTGCACACTTAAGTGTTAGAAAATACCAAGGCTTCCGGGTCGACTAAATAAGTGCTGATATTTAGCCTTAAAATTATGCCTATGAAGACCACACCGATTTGAGACGCATCGAGGACATATTAGGAATGAATTACAATCTACCTAGTTTGACTCGATGTGCCTCCGGATATGTTCGCAGTTTGGAAATCATAGTTGATTCCACACCAATATCTTCTGAAACCAAATGCAGCCAAAACATGCCCTTTCATGGTGGTTACACACTGATGTCTGTGCTGCACATGTATTTTGCTGCATACATGTCCAAATATCATATTTTTTACATATATATTAATGTTAGATATTTGTATTGTAAATTATATTAGGGAATATAAATAGGCATGTCCATGTGAAAAAAGCGGTCTAAAATCTTTTGTAGCGTACTACAGAGAGCTTTAAAGTTGACTTATGCTCAGATCAGGAGAATACAAATGCACGAATTTTGACTATCTTACCCGCAATTCTTAGCGTGTTTGGGTATGATCAGCGTACACTGGGTAACCGAAAATCAATGGTTTTCATGGTGAAAATGTCTCGATCTGAACGCGTCCCATGTTTCGGTTTCCGAATTGCCCAAATTTCCTATTGCAACCCGAATTCATGGACAGTGAGTGGCCGTATTTCGGTGATTTGTCAAATGGATATATACTGAGTCAACCGTTTGGTATAATTATCAAGATCATTGTATGATTATTATATGACAAGAGCTTATTTTATTGATATATTGCTCTTATTTTCACAACAGACATATGATCTATGAAATGGCCTCTATTTCTTTTGGGGCCTGATCAGTCAAAGAAAATCAATTTAACAATTGCTACGATTAACTGGATTTTTAAACATGTCATCCTGTCCGTAATTGCACTAAACAAGCATATCTACATTAACATTTTGTTGCTGACTTATTGAGTGAGTATTGTTCAGTCATCAGATATCTTAATTGTTGTGACCATTTTACATGTCAAGCAGCTGTTTTATCCTTATTTTTGAGAATGTTCTGTTCTTTTCCCTGTCTAGATTAAAAAATAGTGTAATTCTAAAAGCCTATAAAAATCCAGGTGCATGTCAAGCAATGAAAGCTCTGCATCCAGAAAAGATCCCCTCTAAGCAGCTGGTATAAGCAATGTTTGATACATTATTCCGCTATGTCCACATGCAATATGCATAATACATAATGAGGTCCTTGCGTGCTAGCTGGTTATTAGAGGCCAGAAGTGATCAGGGAATAATTGTCACATGTCCAACTCAACATGATTTAAGAAAACTGTCACCTCCTGTTAAGTAGTTTATCCTCATGGAAAGCCAAGTTCCATTTTTAAAGAATTTTAATTAACAATAAGAACAGCAAAATCCATAAGCCACTGAAAGTTTACAAGTGCTACTGTTTGGGATTTTGTTTCTTCTGGCTAGTTAGTTCAGGCTCTCCTCCAAGATGAGGATTAGTCCCTCCACTGGCATGTTATCTACAAACCCTTGCAGTCATACGCTTAATCCCATCAACAAACTCCTTGGAAATATTAAGAACACATTAATACTGCGTATGGGAAACGGTCCAAATTAAATGAATATTAAAGAATCTTACGACTTATGTCAGAAAGCTTTAGCAGCTTGAAAACTGAGGCGATGGGAGAAAACATGGAATAATAAATCTTAGTTGGGTGGTTTTATGTTTATATTGAAACTCTTTTAATGCAATTTATTTAATTGGCATTTTATCAGTTGAAGGCCTTGATCACAGGGAAGGTAAACAGCATGGTTGAAGTTTTAATTGGTATACCTGTACAGTAAAACAAAAAGGCCTGTTGGATGCTTAAATCAATGCAAACAAGTCCCTGAGCCAGTAAACAAATGATTGACATCAGTGAAGCAACTGAAATAAGAATAATACACATGCAAAAGAATAAGCACACCAAAGAATACAAAATACTGTAAAAAAAAAAAAAGCCAAGTTTTGCTTGCAAAAACACACAAATAATACCAACCATCACAAGAAAATGTATACCAAAAAGTAAATGCATTGGTGGAAGCCGGTCCATGCACCAGTAAACAGAGGATAATTATACGAGTCATTATTAGTTCCAGTACATGGCTATGTTATAGCTCACCCCTTTACTACCATTTTGGGTAAATGTTAACTTTTTGATGATTTGGAGGCCAGAAAACTTCCAGTCAGATAAGACCCAACCCCCAGCAGGTGTGCCCTCTCCACAGCGCAGCTGATGTGTGCCCTCTCCCCCAGCGCAGCTCATGTGTGTGTCTTCTCCCTAGCCAGTGCCTCTCATGTGTGCCATCTCCCTCATCTAGGCCTCTCATGTGGGGGATGGGACTCTTCATCGCAGCCGCTTCACCGCCGACTCTGCACAGCAAGACAGAACGTCGCTGGAGATTTCATTGCGGGATATTTCATTTTATCTATTTTAGTTTGGTTAGAATTAGGGTTTAGGGGGTTAGAATTTTTAGGGGGTTAATTTTAGTATTGGGGTTAATTTTAGTGTTAGTATTGGGGTTTAGTGTTTAGTGTTAGTGTTGGGGTTTGGGAATCATTTATTAGAGGGGCATTTTCGTTTTACTTTTAGATTTGTAAGAGCTGACAGTTCAGCGCTGAACTGTCAGCTCTTACATAGCTGCAGCCGCGATTAAACGGCCGCGTTATTCTTCATTGCTGACAGTTCAGCGTTCTAACTGCCGCGCTGAACTGTCAGCGATGAAGATGCAGCGCGGAAGTGTCCTAGACCCCTCATGTGTGCCTTCTCCCCCACCCAGTGCCTCTCATGCGTGCCCTCTCCCCCAGCCAGCACCTCTCATGTGTTCCCTCTCCCCCAGTCAGCGCCTCTTATGCGTGCCCTCTCCCCCAGCCAGCGCCTCTCATGTGTGGCCTCGCCCCCAGCCAGCGCCTCTCATGTGTGCCCTTTCCCCCAGCCAGGGCCTCTCATGTGTGCCCTCTCCCCCAGCCAGGGCCTCTCATGTGTGTCAGGTCAGTTCATTGTGAAGTGCTGCATCTGTAGTCCATCTAATGATATCTTGTGTTGTGTGCTCCCTCACACTGCTTAGTAATCACCAAACACAAACCCCCTGCCCCCACATCAAGTGTTACCGTTGTTGTGAGAGTGCTGATCACAGGCTCTTTCACACTGTTTTTAGACTCCATTATGTTCCTGTGAGGGAAGCCTGTGATCCGCTGCCTCATGCTATGTTTAGTGATACCCATCCCCACTCTCCAGCACCATGGGCCCCCCTCTTTCCAGCCCTGTGACCCCACCCCAGCACAGTGCGCACCCCCTCTCTCCAGCACCGTGCACCCCCCTCTCTCCAGCAGGCCCAGTCAAACATTATAAAATCATGTTGGTATAATATGTAAAAAGAGGCGCTTTACCTTCAGCAGATGCTTGATAACTTCGTAAGAACATGGATTCTCTATGATCAATGTCTACCTGATTCAGTACATAGTATTCCTTTCCTCATCATACATATACATATATACATATACATATACTGAATATTGGACTAATCATAAGACATAAGCATATTATTGGGCAAATTGGCAAGGGCATTTTAATGGGACAAAACACTGGCATATTATTGGCAAATTTACTGGGGCATACTAAATGGCAAATAACACTGGGATATTATTGGGCACATTGGCAGGCGCATATTAATGGGACATAACACTTGCATATTATTGGGAAAATTGGCTGTGGGATATTAAATGGCAAATAACACTGGCATTTTATTGGCAAATTGGCTGTGGGATATTAAATGGCAAATAACACTGGCATATTATTTGAAAATTTACTGAGCAACACTAAATGGTAATTAACACTGGCATGTTATTGGGCACATTTACTGGGGCATACTAAATGGCAAATAACACTGGAATATTATTGGGCAAATTTACTGGGGCATACTAAATGGCAAATAACACTGGCATATTATTGGGAAAATTGGCTGTGGGAATTTAAATGGCAAATAACACTGGCATATTGATAGGCAAATTAGCAGGGGCATATTAAATGGCAAATAACACTGGCATATTATTGGGCAAATTGGCTGGGGCATATTGAATGGCAAATAACACTGGCATATTGTTGGGCAAATTGGCTGGGACATATTAAATGGCAAATAAAACTGGCATATTATTGGGCAAATTGGCTGGGGCATATTAAATGGCAAATAACACTGGCATATTATTGGGCAAATTGGCTGGGGAATATTAATGGCAAATTATACTGGCATAATATTGGGCAAATTGGCTGGGGCATATTAAATGGCAAATAACACTGTCATATTATTGGGAAAATTGGCTGGGACATATGTTTTATGTGAATGTGATGCATATTTTGAAAGTTATTAATATTGTGTAAAACCTTTATATTTTAGCTTGGAGATAATTGAGCTGACAAAGGTTAACTCAATTATCTCCCAAGCAGAGGAATGTACTGTAATTACTAGGATCCAAGTCTTTGTCCTGTTCACTGTGCTTTCCTCAAGTTAAGATTGGATCCTATCCTTTAATCCCTGTCATTATTGTCACCTTTCCCATTGTTTTATGTAAGTCATTTAGTTTCCTGTGTGTATCTGAACTGGGCACCTTTGTATCCTGAAAGGTGTGAGGCAGGATTTCCCTTTGTATGCCCTTAGGTTAAACTTTAATCCTGTTATAGTTCCTTTGTCCAATTTGGTTTGTCAAGATGTTCAACTGTATATATTCTGTGTTTCTTAATCAATAAACAGTTCTGGTCAGTTCTTGTTTGACTTTCAAATCGCAGCCTTGACTCGTTTTGTGGTGAAAGAGTATCCTAGCTGTAAAATAGCTAGTGGCAGGGGCGTCACTAGGGTTGGTGTCACCCGGTGCGGAAACTCATGGCGTCACCCCCCTGGATTTCCTCCATACAATGCCAAACAGATACCTTAGTAATGCCAGTTAGATGGCCTATTAACTATGCCACACACAGGAGCCCATAACTATGCCACACACAGGAGCCCCATAACTTATGCTACACCAGAGCCCCATAACTTATGCAGCACCAGAGCCCCATAAATTATGCCACACCAGAGCCCCATAAATTATGCCACACCAGAGCCCCATAAATTATGCCACACCAGAGCCCCACTATTTATGCCTCACCTCTGCCCAATTAATTATGCCACACACACAGGTGCCCCAAAATTATGCCACACACACACAGGTGCCCCATAATTATGCCACACAAAAGAGTCCCTTAATTACGCCACACAAAAGAGTCCCTTAATTATGCCACACATGGGGCCCAATAAATATGCCACACACAAGTGCCCCATAATTATGCACACATGAAACCGCCATTAATGATGCAACACACAGGAGCCCCACGAGGTGACAATCTTACAATTATAGATACCAGTAATATTGAGCCATTCAGATCCCAGTAGTATTGTCCCACTCAGAGCCCAGTAATATTGTGCCACTCAGAGCCCAGTAATTTTGTGCCAGTCAGATACCAGGAATATAGTGCCAGTCAGAGCCCAGTAATAGTGTGCCCGTCAGAACCCAGTAATATTGTGCCAGTCAGAGCCCAGTAATATTGTGCCAGTAAGAGCCCAGGAATATTGTGCCAGTCAGACACCAGTAATATAGTGCCAGTCAGATACCAGGAATATTTTGCCAGTCAGATACCAGTAATATAGTGCCAGTCAGATACCAGTAATATTATGCCAGTCAGAGCCCAGTAATATAGTGCCAGTCAGAGCCCAGGAATATTGTGCCAGTCAGCGCCCAGGAATATTGTGCCAGTCAGAGCCCAGGAATAGTGTGCCAGTCAGAGCCCAGGAATATTATGCCAGTCAGAGCCCAGGAATATTATGCCAGTCAGATACCAGGAATAGTGTGCCAGTCAGAGCCCAGGAATATTATGCCAGTCAGAGCCCAGTAATATAGTGCCAGCCAGATGCCCAGTAATATAGTGCCAGCCAGAGCCCAGTAATATAGTGCCACTCAGAGCCCAGGAATATTATGCCAGCCAGAGCCCAGTAATATAGTGCCCGCCAGAGCCCAGTAATATAGTGCCAGCCAGATGCCCAGTAATATTGTGCCAGTCAGATGCCAGTAATATTGTGCCAGCCAGATGCCTGTAATATTGTGCCAGCCAGAGCCCAGTAATATAGTGCCAGCCAGATGCCCAGTAATATAGTGCCAGCCAGAGCCCAGTAATATAGTGCCAGCCAGATGCCCAGCAATATAGTGCCAGCCAGAGCCCAGTAATATTGTGCCACTTAGAGCCGAGTAATATTGTGCCACTCAGAGCCCAGGAATATTATGCCAGCCAGAGCCCAGTAATATAGTGCCAGCCAGAGCCCATTAATATTGTGCCAGTCAGATGCCCAGTAATATAGTGCCAGTCAGATGCCTGTAATATTGTGCCAGCCAGAGCCCAGTAATATAGTGCCAGCCAGAGCCCAGTAATATAGTGCCAGCCAGAGCCCAGTAATATAGTGCCAGCCAGATGCCTGTAATATTGTGCCAGCCAGAGCCCAGTAAAATAGTGCCAGTCAGATGCCTGTAATATTATGCCAGCCAGATGCCCAGTAATATAGTGCCAGCCAGATGCCTGTAATATTGTGCCAGCCAGAGCCCAGTAAAATAGTGCCAGTCAGAGCCCTGCTCGTTTTAAACCACCCTCCTCCCCCCTTCCCCATCACTTACCTAAAGTCTGCTCTCTGCTCCCGGACGGACGCCTCCTCCGTGCAGTCTTCCCTCTTGCACGGAGGAGGGAAACACAGTCACCGGGTGTGACGTAACGTTATATATTTTTTTTTTTACAGCGCTAGAGAGGCACTGGGTGGGGGAGAAGGCACACTTACAAGATCCGTCTGGATATCGAAACAAAGTGGCTTCTCTCTCTCTCTAAACTGGGATCCAGACTTTCTAGCAGTCCAGGTTCCAGCTAGCCTGGGTGTAACCATAACAACTTATTAATGGCAAATAATACTGGCATATTATAGGGCAAATTAGCTGGGGAATATTTATGGAAAATAATATTGGCAATGTGTATGTAATGGGGTGATGGAGGCATGTAAATTGGGTGATGGGGCATGTCCTTGGTGTGCAACGTGGGTTATGGGTCATGTCGTGGGTGTGCATTGTGGGTAGGGGGGGTTCCCAAAATTTGTCTGCCTAGGGCAGCACAAAACCAAGATACACCACTGCACCATGGTGGGAGGTCTGTATGACTGGGCAATGCACAGACATCCAGCTGCCTACCATGAGACACCAGGGAACTGGAGGGTGCTGGCTGGGGTAAATCCTGGTTGTGCAATGCGAGTGCTTGGGCATATCCTGGGGTCCTGGGGAAAGTCCTGGTTCTGCAATTTAGTTGTTAGAGCATGTCCTGGGTGTGCAATTTGGGTGATGGGGCATGTCCTGTTGGTCCTGAGGCATGTCATGTGGATGCAAATTGGGTGCTGACTGGGGTAAGTCCTGGGTGTTCAATGTGGGTGCTGGGGCATGTCCTGGGTGTGCAAAGTGGTGCTACGGCAAGGATATGGGGGAAATAACGAGTGGGGTAGGTAAGGTCCCAGAAAGTGTAGAGAAACCCCACTGTTTGCGGCTCTACTCCTGACCACACTGACTGACATAACAGATGGCCCAAAGACTTATCACAAATGGGCACTTGTTTTAGACAAACACTTGTCCATAAGGTTCCTCTATGAGTATAATGAATAGATGAATGACCATATCTTCACTATTCTATTGATTTTTTTTTAAATTGATCAAAACATAGTTTAACGTCAAGTGGTGATTCAACAAATACAGAACATGTGTAACTGAATGTTGTTTAACGAATATCCTTACAGATGCTTTGGCTGCCATTTGTAAATGTCTTTATGCAGAACAGGCCATTACATATTTGTATTATTCATATTACTGAATTATTTATTTTGGAATGTTCTCCATTGAAACAATACATTTATAATATTGTGATTTGTGAGAAATCATAATGTTTTAATGGAAAATAAATTGGTTAATGCAACATTTACTAGATAGTAAGATCTTACG
Source organism: Pelodytes ibericus (assembly GCA_036172795.1). Classification (NCBI taxonomy): domain Eukaryota; kingdom Metazoa; phylum Chordata; class Amphibia; order Anura; family Pelodytidae; genus Pelodytes; species Pelodytes ibericus. The sequence goes on from CM069862.1 coordinate 60,429,600, forward strand.
AGCAGGCCTTCAACTCCTTCTGCATCAGGTTTTGTGTTATAATTATGTAATTTCTTCAGTTGTATGGCAGGATATCACTTTGTAAATAAAACATAATAATCATAATAATATATGGTGTTGATTGCATTAGGTGTTCTATTTGTTAGTTGCATTTAGTTGCCATCTAGTGGCTAAATAGTAGACATAATTATATTACCAATATTGTGGTGAATTTTTGTTTTCTTACCAGATGCAGTGAAGTTTGGAAATGCATGCTTTCATTTTCAACATCCTTCCCAAAATAATGTCAACTTTTATAAAACCCCTTTATGACCGGACACTTTCAAAATATTTTGTTGTTCTGGAATATAGCGGTGTTTATGTTTAGCTGTCATTTTTTTATTTCTCATGTACTGTACAAATTATATATAGTTTTTTTTCCAGACAGGATAAAAAGGGCTTACTTTAGATACCATTTATTTAATCATATCATTTATTATACAAACAAAATATACTGGAAATTTGAAGAAGAAAAAAAACTTTTTCTGACTTGAAAAATCTTTTATTCATTTACAAATGTTAATGAAAAATTCTGTAAAATAGATTCAAATATTTGTCCTTAGTTTAGAAATACCCATGTTTATAAGTTTTTTTGCTTTTATTTTTCCATGTTATAGGGCAGTAAGTACTAGTTTTCAAAATTATCAATAGTGACATCATTATTACATTAACATTTATTTATACAGCACCGACAATTTACATAGCGCTAGGTACAGAGCATAGACGCTACAATAGACTGGTACATGAGATAGAGAGCCCTGCTCGCAAGCTTACAATCTAGAGGGAATGGGGTACTTGAAACACATAAGCGATTGAAGAAGACAGAGGGATCGAAGTTGTAGTAACAGTAGTGCGGATGGGAGGCACTAGGTGGGATAGGCCAAAGATGAATTGTGAATGTTCCAGCTAGGTGTGATCAGCTAGAGGTAAAGTGACAGCTATTCTAGTGGGTTGGGTAGTAAGTCACTCTAAAGAGATGACTTTTGAGGGACTTTTTAAAGTTGAAAAAGAGGGAGAGAGCTGGATGCTCTGCGGAAGGGAGTTCCAGAGAGAGGGGGCAGCTCGGGTGAAATCTTGGAGACGCGAGTGAGAGGTGGTGATGAGGTTGGAGGAGAGTTTAAGTCCAATTGAGGAGCGCAAAGGTCGTGTAGGGAGGTATCGGTTAACAAGGGAGGCAAAGTATGGAGAGGCAGAGGAGTGGAGGTTAAAGACAGAATTTTTAATTTTATCCTTGAGCAGACGGGGAGCCAGTGGAGGACGTTGCAGAGAGGAGCCGCCGAATCAGACCGACGTGCAAGAAAGATGAGTCTGGCAGCTGTGTTTTGGATAGATTGCAGGGGAGACAGACAAGATCATAATACGTATGAACATATTGTGATTTGTTATTGCCAAACACCCCAGTATGTGTTTAGCAACTTCCCCCGAGTACAGTGATACCCCGCACAAAGGGTTTAAGATGCTTAGATTCATCTCATCTTTATAAAATGCTCCTTGTACACAAAGACACTTTACCTTAAATAACTATAAACATGCCCTTTGTGCACAACTCAAATTATTATTTTTAATACATACCAAAAATACAACCTATCTACACTTCATGGGCTTAGCCGTTAGAGGTCTCAGGACTAACCCACTAACACTGGGGGTGTTATAAATAACATTATAAATGAGGATAAATTTTACCCCCCAAAAAAAGGTTCCTTGTTGAAGTAACTCATCAATTATATTAAAGAGATTTTGAAGATGCAGTGTTTATTGACATGGGGGGGAATCACAGGGGGATGTCGAAACAATTTCAAGCACAAGGCCATAACGGCCAAAATCCAGGATATCTCTCTTTTAGTTGAGGTTTCATTATTTTGAATTATTTATTTCTATGTCCTTTCCCCCTTGTCTCCTCCCCTCTCCTATCTCTCCATCTCTTCTTCCTGTCTTTTTATTGCCCTCCGTCTACTCCTTCCTTCCTTTTGTCTCCCTTCCATCCCCCACCCCGTCCTTCTTCCTCCCACAAAATACCGGAAATTGGCACAACACACATAAAAAAAATTGGGAATGCATGACCTCAGTATTCCTGTGGCAGATTAAGAAGCTTTAAAGATTTCTATCCATTTTGACCATCTCCCATATATATTACTTGACAGCATGTATTGAGTAGTTATCCCTCTTTCCATGATACATTGATAAGTAATTTGGTTACTAACTTGTTCCCATGTCGGTATTTTTGTCGATTTCCAATTCCTTGAAATTATCTGTTTTGCTGCCAGCAATATATGAGTCAAAATCATTCTAATTTATTTTGGTAGCTTATATAGGTTCATGTGCAGTAAGGCTATTTCTGGCCTCCAGAGTGATTTATTAGTGCTGTAAAGTCACTGGGGGGGGGACCCCAAAACACTATATTTCATATAATGGCGGCACCCAGTAACAGTTGTTTAGTTACATATTTCAGAAAATAAACTCACATAACAAAAACAAAAGACATATCTGAAATCAACAATGCAAAATAAAAAAATTAATCCTTTTCATTTTTTGGTGGGAGTGTCCCTTTTTTCTCTACAAATGCTGACTTTCTCACTTTATTGTTATACAAATAAACCGGCAATCCTTATTGCCTTTGATTCAAAGATACGCCTACCAAATATTTTAACTTGAATTTAATTTATGGATATCGCTTACTTTTTTGTTACTTATTTTGTTAAATTATGTTTTGCATGTTTCATATTTAATTTATAAGTAAAAATATAATAATTGCCTTTTTTGCAGTTTTTTCCGGCGTATAAGATGACTTTTTAACCCCTGAAAATCTTCTCAAAAGTTGGGGGGTCGTCTTATACGCCGGGTACTGGGATTTACTCACCTATTTTCTGCTCTGTCTCCGCTCCCGCTGTTAAGCCGGTCCGTGGCTGTGAGGGAAGCGTTGTGAGCTCCCCTCAGGCCACGCGGCTTCAATAAAGTCTGTTTAAACTTTTTTTTTAAACAAAACTTTATTGACCGTGCGGCTGGAGGGGAGCTCACAACGCTTCCCTCACAGCCACGGACCGGCTTAACAGCGGGAGACAGAGCAGAAAATAGGTAAGTACGGGGGATTAGGTATTGGGGAAAGGGGGAGGAGGGTGGAAAACTCTATATTTTAACCTAAAAGGTTAAAATATAGATGCAATTTTTCCGGCTTATAAGATGACTTAGTTGGGGGGTCGTCTTATACGCCCAGTCGTCTTATACGCCGGAAAATACTGTAAGTATAATGATGTTTGCTAAATTGAGACATACAACCTTAGAGCCAAAGTATTTTTTATATGAAATGTAGTAAACTGGCTATGTCATATTCTGATTAGCACAATTACCCCCCTTAATCATTTATTTTGATTCTCCAGTAGCAGGCAAAATGAAGAATGGGTAAAAGATAAACAAAGAAAAGGCTTATATATATTCCTGAGTTTTCAGTACAAACATCCCAGACGTCATCACTACTATCACAAAGTAAAAACTAATGATCACTACATTCATGGTTATAATAAATTATCTTTATTAAAAAGCATTTTCTAAGCTTATTTATAAAATACCAACATACTGATCACCTCTGTAGAATGGAGAAATAATTTATTATCATACAATATTTATTTGATATTTAAAATAGATCGTCGATAGTTTTCATGTATGTCCTTGAGAGTGAGTTCAATACAGCATTACAGTTACAATGTCACAGACTTAAAACATAAATTATATAAAAGAGAATTAAGAAGAAATCAGTTATCACAGTAGCATTTGGCGTTTTAGCTACACAGAGGAACATATATTTCAAGAAACTGTAAACCGGCAGAAGTTTTGATGGCAGTAGCTGTGTAATAATGTGAACAAGTGATGAAACTGAGTGATGTGCAGTATAATGCCATTCACTAATCAATGATTCAACATGCATTTGACTAATTCGTGAGCATACCTGGGAGGCATCCAGTTTGATAGGTCGTTGTGTTTAGTAACTTATAAGCAGATAGAGTGGTTCTAAAGCATATAAATCCTGTCTGGCTCCACCCCTTCCATGGAATGTAGATGAACCAGACATTTTTTGATATAGAAACATAGAAACATAGAATGTGTCGGCAGATAAGAACCATTCGGTCCATCTAGTCTGCCCAATTTTTTTTGAGTACTTTTATTAGTCCCCCGTTCCCGGTCTTATAGCTAGGATAGCCTTGTGTCTATCCCACGCATGCTTAAAATCCTTGACTGTGTTTACCTCTACCACTTCTGCTGACAGGCTATTCCATACATCCACTACCCTCTCAGTAAAGTAATACTTCCTTATATTACTTTTAAATCGTTGCCCCTCTAATTTAATAAATATGATAAGAGTTTCTTAATCCAGGACAATGATAGCACTAGCAGCAAAAGGTTTTAACACATAGCTAGCATTGTTCCCCAAGGTAGGCCATAAAACACTGAGGAAGTATTAATACAGTCTACAGTTTTAGCCACCGATTAAATGGGCAGGACAATATTTAAACCACAAGTATTCATAGGCAGGGAGATTTGAGTTACCCTCGTTCCCTCATTATCCTATAAAAACATTCACATTTAAAAAATTGTAGGCAAACAAAAAGAGATTGAGATTGGAATGTGAGCAGAAATAGGTGGACTTTGATCAGAAGTGGCCAGATCAGTCATTTTAACTCCCCACATGCAAAATTTCCAGTCTGCCTAACAGGACAAGTGGCCAGTGGTCACGTTTAGTGGGAAAACCTATCGGCTCTCATCTCCCATGTTTCCTACTTGAAAAAAGTGGCTGCCTGTCATTGCTTGTCTGTAGATCATGTTTTTTGCCTTTTTTAGCTTATCCAAGTCAATATGATCCAGTTCCCAATTATTCAGCTCTACCTTGCATAAAAACTTGAGATCAGACATGGCACGACTCAGTTCGGATACTAAAACCGATTCCGGTGTAAATAAGTTCTCTGTGCTGAAGTTGAAGTAAGTCAGGTTCTTCAGATTTCTCATCACTTCTGTCAAAGAAATCCACCCGTCGCTTGTTGCACAATTATTCGATAAATCCAGGAACTCAAGGTTTTCAAAATCATTTGTAAAATGTGTAGCTGGAAATATAAAATATTATAGTAACAGAAGATTCTGGTTCTCTGCCTGAATAAGGATAACTTGTCATCGCACAAGCCAATTGATGGCTACATTTTGGAACCCCAGCTGTTGTGTTCTAGGTGTCCCATTATGCTTGAGGAAACCTAATGGTGAAGGTTAACTCTCATTGACCCATCTCACACTATCAGTAATCAAATTTTCCCCATTCATGCCAACTAGGGAAGAAATGTATTCCAATAATAAGAGGTTCATATAGTGAGTTAAACAAAATGCATCCCTGCAATCTAATGTTTAAAATGTCTGTATCTGCTCCACATTCTAGATTTAGTAATATATTAATAATATTATTAGATGGCTCTTCTTTCATTTTAAAATGTATTACCTAATTTATATTTCTATATCTCTAATAATTTTTTTTTTGTATGCCCACTTATTAGCATACAAAGGCATGTAAGAGAAAAAAAATCCTTACCTAATTTTAACATGTCACAGTCTGCCAGGTTCCAACTTTTAACACAGAGTTTTGATAATCTTGGGATTCTTTTAAGCTGATCCAGCAAGGCATCAAGGCAAAGCTTAACGTCAATCCCTCCAGGCAGCAAAAGGGCTCTTAGCGCCGGCAGATGGGCCAAGGCATTCACTGCAACCAAACAAAAATCACTATACGTGATGAACGTTTTTCATCTTGAAGAAGTATAATATGTAGAGTAGCCTACCAAGTTCTTCCACTGATTTGTTTCCACCTTCTCCCAGATAGTTGTCAGAAAAATCAAGTACTTCAATTTTAGGGAACATCTTAAAACTTTGAGCTGTTAAAAACACAAACGAATACACACATTATTATACAGTAAGTAGCTACTTAACCCATTTTAACATAGTAGGGTGCAGAAAGTTATAGAGGGTAAAATCAGCCATCATGTGTGAGACTAAATGCCAAGTGCATTCAATGATTATAGTCAATGCAGTTTTTATAATGAATGAAATGCATTCCTGTACTTTCTGTTTGGTTTCAGTGGAAATTTGACATTAACTTCCCTCCCTACATGGCGAATCTTGAAATAGCATCATCAGAGGTTAGAAAATCCTGGTTCCAATTCGTAAAATCACTTTGTATAACAGGAACAGCCTCTGAGGAGACTGGACTCCAGTATTACAAGCTGTCCAAGATGGCAACAGCCACAACGAAGCTGGTCATATTTTCAAACAGCTTAATTCACTATGAGTTGGTTAAATGAAAATAATATCAATCTGTTTCTGACTTATATTTCAATACAGGGCCGATCCTAGGGTCACGGGCGCCTGGGTGCAGGATTTTTTTGGCGCCCCAGGTGGGCGTGGCTATATTGATAAACCCCTCCCCTTTACACATGTATGTTCCAGGCATACCAATTTTTCATTTTTGGGGTGGGTGGATTCTTGTGAAGAGCACAAAATTTATTTTTAGTTAAAGGACCAACACAAGCTTTTATTTTAAATAAAGATATTTATTTGGCCGTAAAACAGTGTAGTGGTTTTATTTATGTCTATGATGCTCAGCCAGCAACATGGGAGACTTTTTGCTGGCTAGCAGTTTTAACTACAGTTCCCATGATGTCCAACCAGCCAAAGTCTCCCATTAGTCTGGCTGAGCATCATTGGAAAAGAAGTACACAAGGAGCAATAAATAATATTTCACCAAGTCAGTCTCTCACTTGTCTCTCTTCCCATACCGCCATGTCTTTCTCCCTCTCCACTCATACCCTCATGTATCTCTCTCTCTCCACTCATACCCTCATATATAACTCTCTCTCCACTCATACCCTCATATATAACTCTCTCCACTCATACCCTCATATATAACTCTCTCTCCACTCATACCCTCATGTATAACTCTCTCCACTCATACCCTCATGTATCTCTCTCTCTCCACTCATACCCTCATGTATCTCTCTCTCTCCACTCATACCCTCATGTATCTCTCTCTCTCCACTCATACCCTCATGTATCTCTCTCTCTCTCCACTCATACCCTCATATATAAACATAGAATGTGTCGGCAGATAAGAACCATTCGGTCCATCTAGTCTGCCCAATTTTTTTTGAGTACTTTTATTAGTCCCCCGTTCCCGGTCTTATAGCTAGGATAGCCTTGTGTCTATCCCACGCATGCTTAAAATCCTTGACTGTGTTTACTAACTCTCTCTCCACTCATACCCTCATATATAACTCTCTCTCTCTCTCAACTCATACCCTCATGTATAACTCTCTCTCAACTCATACCCTCATGTATATCTCTCCCTTCATACCCCATATATTTTTCCATGTCTATCTTTCTGTTCCTCATGCTCCCCATGGTGGTCTTTTTTTCTGCATGTCTGTCTCTCCTTCTATACACCCATGTCTGCTGTCTCTTTCTCTTCATAACTCACATGTATGTCTCTCCCTCCTCATAATCCTGTGTATTTGCCTATTAATATGCCACAGCCAGTTTGCCCATTTATATGCCACTGCCAGTTTGCCCATTAATATGCCACAGATAGTTTTCCCATTAATATGCCACAGATAGCTTGCCCATTAACATACCACAGTTAGTTTATCCAATAATATAGCACAGTTAGTTTGACCATTAATATGCCAGTGTCAGTTTGGCCACTAATATGCTAGTGTCATTTTGTCCATTAATATGCCACCACCAGTTTTCCCAAGAAAAGCATTACCCCCTCCCCCCATTCCCCAGTACTCACCTTGCTGCTGCTGTTTCGTGTCTCCTCCGCACAGTCTTCCGTCTATGCACACTCAGTGCAGGAGGCGGGAAATAGCCGCCGACTGGATGGGGACTGTCAAGTGGGCAGCGGTGGCCCCTTTAACCGGTTAAAGTTGCCCTGCCTACATACACACCCACACTTACGCACAGGGTCATGCATAAATACACACAGTCACACTTACACAGACACACTTAGTCAGGGCCGCCACTAGGAATTTCAGGGCCCCTTACTGAACACATTTTCTTTTTTCTGTTGTGACCTGGACCCCTGATGGTGGGCTTGCACTTAGTCACCATTACACACAGACACCCTTATACACACACAGAGCAATACACACAGTCACACTTATGTACACACACTTACACAGACAGTAACACACACATTGACTCACACAGAGAAAAACACATTCACACACACACACAGTGAAACACACACACATACATTCACACACACAGTGAAACACACATTCACACACACACACACACAGTGAAACACAGTGAAACACACACACACAGTGAAACACACACACATACATTCACACACACACACACAGTGAAACACACACACATACATTCACACACACAGTGAAACACACATTCACACACACACACAGTGAAACACACATTCACACACACACACTTACATACATTCACACACACACACAGTGAAACACACATTCACACACACACACATTCACACACACACAGTGAAACACACATTCACACACACACACTTACATACATTCACACACACACAGTGAAACACACATTCACACACACACACTTACATACATTCACACACAGTGAAACACACATTCACACACACACTTACATACATTCACACACACACTTACATACATTCACACACACACACTTACATACATTCACACACACACACACACACAGTGAAACACACATTCACACACACACACACACTTACATACATTCACACACACACACACACACACACACACACACACACACACACAATGAAACACACATTCACACACACACAATGAAACACACATTCACACACACACACACACACACACACACAATGAAACACACATTCACACACACACACACACACACACTGAAACACACACACATTCACACACAGTGAAACACTCATTCACACACACACACACACACACTTACATACATTCACACACACACACAGTGAAACACACATTCACACTGAAACACACACACATACATTCACACACAAAGTGAAACACACACACTTACATACAGTGACACACACACACACACACACAGTGAAACACACATTCACACTGAAACACACACACATACATTCACACACACACACACACACACACACACACACAATGAAACACACATTCACACACACACACACACACACAATGAAACACACATTCACACACACACACTGAAACACACACACATACATTCACACACAGTGAAACACTCATTCACACACACACACACACACACACACACTTACATACATTCACACACACACACACACACACAGTGAAACACACATTCACACTGAAACACACACACATACATTCACACACAAAGTGAAACACACACATTTACATACAGTGACACACACACACACACAGTGAAACACACATTCACACTGAAACACACACACATACATTCACACACAAAGTGAAACACACACATTTACATACAGTGACACACACACACACAAACACACACACACAGTGAAACACACATTCACACTGAAACACACACACATACATTCACACACACAAATTGAAACACACACTTACACCCTGACATACACATTGAAACACACACACTTCTTTTCTTTAAAAAAAAAAAAAAAGCACGTCTTACTATTGGTCCCCCTCCCTGGAGGGAGGAGGACGTTTCCGGACGGTGTCTGCAGAGGCAGAACACCGTCATGCAGTTCTTCTGCCGGATGTCACCAGACATCCGGCAATCAGACAGCGCGACGGGGCGGAGCTTGCACCCGTCGCGCTGTACTCAATGAGTTTAGGAGGTGCGGTGACCGCAGGCTCTCACCTGCGGGCCGCACCTCCAGAATGAGGGAGAAAGGTGCTAATCGGAGCGCCTTTCCTCCCGGTGCGCCTGGGCACGGTGCACCCCGTGCACCCGCCCAGGATCGGCCCTGTTTCAATATATATTAAATTGAGTTATGTAAAGAAATTTTCTGAAGAAAGAAGTCTTTTGAAACACACCAGAAAAAGAGAAACAAGGCCATCATGGTTTATGTATTTGGCACCATGAGCTTATCATGACTTAGAATGAAGTCGGTTATTTAAAGAGACCATAAACTTTTTTTTTAAAGCCTTGCTTTCGATCTACAAATCCCAATCAGGGCCCCTGCTCATCTGATTGGGATCTGTATGGAGCGGGGGTCTACCTCTACTAGTACAAAAGAGAGAGACCCTTATTTTTACATGAGAGCGTATGTATAAACAAGGGTCAGTCTCTGTGGTAGCAGAGAGAGACAGTTGCTGACCAATCTGGGCTGTCTGCTTCCTAGGAAAGCGTGACAACTGCCGGTCAGAGGATAAGTACAAAAGTACAACGCAGTTTATCCTCATGCTAGGTGTAATACATGTTTCCATATTAGAAGTGGGAAAAATGTTTAGTGTCCCTTTAACCTTCACAATAATGTACTTGTTAAAATACTCGGAGGTTACCAGGATACAAAAATACATGAAAGTGTTTTAACACTGCTTTTAGTTGAGATTTAAACAATTATTAAATGAATTAAATATGATAACAAAAACCCCAGCAAAGAGAGGGAATTGTCAGAAATACAATACATCTGCAATGGATATAAAAAGTCTACACACCCCTGTTAAAATGTCAGGTTTCTGTGCTGTAAAAAAATGAGACAAAGATAAATCATTTCAGAACTTTTCCCACCTTTAATGTGACCTATAAACTGTACAACTCAATTGAAAAACAAACTGAAATCTTTTAGGTAGAGGGAAGAAAAAATATAAAAATAAAATAATGTGGTAGCATAAGTGTGCACACCCTTAAACTAATACTTTGTTGAAGCACCTTTTGATTTTATTACAGCACTCAGTCTTTTTGGGTATGAGTCTATCAGCATGGCACATTTTGAGGTCGTTGTCATGCTGAAAGATGAATTTCCTCTTCATGTTCATCTTTCGAGCAGAAGCCTGAAGGTTTTGTGCCAATATTGACTAGTATTTGGAACTGTTCATAATTCCCTCTTTCTTAACTAAGGTTCCAGCTGAAGAAAAACAGCCCCAAAGCATGATGCTGCCACCACCATGCTTTACTGTGGGTATGCTGTTCTTTATGTGATGTGCAGTGTTGTTTTTGCGCCAAACATATCTTTTGGAATTTGGGCCAAAAAGTTAAACCTTGGTTTCATCAGACCATTACACCTTTTCCCACATGCTTTTGGGAGACGTCAGATGTGTTTTTGCAAAATGTAGCCTGGCTTGGATGTTTTTCTTCGTAAGAAAAGGCTTTCGTATTGCCACTCTACCCCATAGCCCAGACATATGAAGAATACTGGAGATTGTTGTCACATGTACCACACAGTCAGTACTTGCCAGATTTTCCTGCAGCTTAAATGTTGCTGTAGGCCTCTTGGTAGCCTCCCAGACCTGTTTTCTTCTCGTCTTTTCATCAATTTTGGAGGGAGCTCCAGTTCTTGGTAATGTCACTGTTGTGCCAGATTTTCTCCACTTGATGATGACTGTCTTCACCGTGTTCCATGGTATATCTAATGCCTTGGAAATTCTTTTGTACCCTTCTCCTGACTGATACCTTTTAACAATGAAATCCCTCTGATGCTTTTAAAGCTCTCTGTGGGCCATGGCTTTTGCTGTGGGATGCGACTAAGAAAATTTCAGGAAAGACCAACTAGAGCAGCTGAACTTTATTTGGGGTTAATCAGAGGCACTTTAAATGATGGCAGGTGTATGCTGACTCCTATTTAACATGATTTGGAATGTGATTGCTTAATTCTGAACACAGCTACATCCCCAGTTATAAGAGGGTGTGCACACTTATGCAACCACATTATTTTATTTTTATATTTTTTCTTCCCTCTATCTAAAAGATTTCAGGTGGAAAAAGTTCTGAAATGATTTATCTTTGTCTCATTTTTTTTTACAGCACAGAAACCTGACATTTTAACAGGGGTGTGTAGACTTTTTATATCCACTGTATGCATATTCTATGTATGCATTCACAAGTGTTACAGAAACCAGAGAATGAAGGATACTGAAATATCCAAATAATAACAGGTACAAAAATTGAAATGATATTATGGAATCCTGTAAATTAAGTTTGGGCAGCACAGATGTTTTAATATGTCACAAGCAAGATATGTCTTGAAAATCACCACTCCAGGTTCTAAAAACAGGGGAGAAAGTTAACGCAAAGAATGGAAAAGGCATACTTACACAGACTCATCAGGGCTCTCCCAGTCAAGCAACAGTTGGACAATTTAAGTTCTTCAAGTTGAGTACAATTGAAAGAAATCGATTCAGTTATATGCTCCATGCCATTACCAATGGCACATAGATCAGACAAATTCAGAATTTTTAATTGGTTTAAGTTTGTAATGCCTTTAGCTGTAAATTAGATTGAAAAAAGTTAATCCTATGAGTTTGCCTTATAATAATATATATTGCTTTTCAATGTACTATAGCACTAACCTATTATATGTGCATCGTTCTCATTCATTTTTATGTTTTGGAAAACCAATTTTTCAATATTGACTAGTTTATATAATCCATATAGAAGACCACCTGAAAAAAAAAGAAAATGAGTGTTTATTCTAACTAAAACACACCAACACACGCAGATATGTTAAATAGAGTATATTTATCACGATGAGTTTTTATATGTTCATTTATATAACTTTCATGTAGTTTTCTTTAGATTTTTTTTTAAACAAAAAGAGTTAGCTAGTGACAGCTTGTAAAGCAGTTAATTGGAAACTGAAATTTACAAGAAGATTCAAAAGTTCCATTTTACGCATGTCGGATATAAAATGGATATGGTACTGCCACTAGTTAGTGGTCTTGGTTCTCACACATGCTTAATATATAGATTTAGGTCACACACCATGGCATGTTTTTGGTTGATTAATACATAACACAAATAATAATGATACCTTTAAAAAAAAAATTGGGCATGTTATACCAACCGTGATTATAAGGGATATGTTTATTGGGGAATTAAACAGGTCCAGCTATATCCTAAGAATCCAACAATTCTACAAAGCAATAACCATGACGTATTCCACTAGAACACCAGGGAGGAAATGTTTGTCCTTTCTCCCATGTATATGAAACCATAATGCAAAAAGCTATTTTGTTTTTAAATATAAACGTAGTTATACCTGGTTGGTGTTCAAGTTGCACACTGGAAATAATTAATGTCTTCATCACAGTCATGTCTGTAATTCGTCTTCCATCTTCATTACAAAGTGGTGTGTGGTCAACAATTAGATCTTGCATGTTTTTGCAAGACTCCAGAACTTTAGTTAGAGTGCCAGTGATTCCTGCACTCCTTTTAATATTGAGTCTAAGGCGTTTGGCCGAGCAGCATATTTTACTTAGGTATCTGATGTCTTGTTTATTCAACTTGTCAAAGTCTTTGAGGGTGACTTCTAATGTCTGAAGATCTTGGTTCCAATCGAAAAAAAGCTTAACTGCCTTCTCGGGAATGTAAGTACTGCAAACATCAGACTGTTCATTAGGGGAACCTCCGCTTGTTGGTCTCTTCTTACACATGCCAAATAAATCTAACTTTATCAGATCCAAGGCACTCAGACAATTAGGCAAGTGTTCAAAAAAGTCAAAATGGTGCGATGATATGTTGTTTGTATTAATGTACAAACGTTTGTCAGAAAACAGTGTCTCAAACTCTTTACTCAATTCCTTTTTGGTTGAACTTTCATAAAAAAGATTAATTCCAAACTCAACTAACTCAGTAGAGTTAATGACATCTTTTTTGCACACTCGAACAATGTGATTTAGAACTTCTTGTGTGGCAGTCCTGGATGATCCACAAGTGTACAAAAGGAGATTGTTATATTTATTGGTGACATCCCAAATAGAATTGATTTGTTCCAAGCAATTCTGTCCTTTATTAACATCTGAAGTCTCGTCTGAAGCTAAGAGCTGAGACAGTCTTCTTCCAGCTACATACTCTTGGAAGGATTTGTGAAAAAATCTGTAAGCAGGTTTATGTCTCTGAGCGGTATATTTATTTAACAGGCCAATACTTAACAGGACGTCCTCCTTGATGCTGGCCAAATGGTCCTCATGAAAGTCAAATTTGTGATCAAACAGTCCCTCTAGAGCCAAGTCTCCACACCTCCTGATGTTTTCTGTTACAATACTTTTCTTGATTTGTCTAGTTTTGTAGTTGCCTCGTTCAACCATCAATTCATATAAAGTACAAAACAAAGCAGTTTGAGTGTTCATCTGAAAATCCTTTTCCCCCATCCGAAGCGCACAGGCAATTACTACAAACAGAGGTGTCTTCATGAGGCTTTTAATGAAAATGGACTCTTTTAATTGGACTAACAAGCCAGCGGCTTCATTTTCCTCCAGAACATTCTCAATCAGTTCTTGAGCATCTTCTTCTGTAAAATCACTTGTTTCGACAATCAGGGCACCAAACTTCCTAACTTTTCCAATGGTTTCTGTTCTCGTACTAACAATGACTGTGCTATTGAACTTGGGATTTTGTTTAATAAGTTCTTGAATTTCTTTGCAGCTCTCAGATTGAAATTCATCATAACCATCCAATAAAAATAGCACCTTATCACCCAGTTTCCATATTTCCTCCATAAACTCCTTCTTGTTCCATTTGGATGTAACGGAAAAGAGCTGATCATATAAAGTTTCATACAGTCCTTCACTTGCACCACGGAGAGTAACAAAAAAGACGAGTTTGTAACTCGATAAACTTGAACATTCCTCAGATGCCCACAGAGCAGCAATTCTTTTGAGTATCGTCGTTTTTCCTTTTCCTGCTTCTCCTTCAATAATGCAAGGGCTTCTGAGTTTGTTCAAAACTTCTGCTAAGGTGAGTTGTCTCTTCTTGCGGTTGAGCGTGTCTTTCTCCCATAACAAAGGATCTCGAAATGTTGTTTCCAAATCAAAGAGGATGTCGATACCAGTTTCCTCACCCAGTGGATGAAATTTTTGAAACAACGGAGATCGATATAGGCGCTTTAAATATTCAGCCAAAATATCTAAGTCCTCTTTGGTGACGTTGTTCATAGCACCTGGTTAGAAAACAGTAATGGATTCTCATTAGCAATTACCATATTGACCCATACGCTTATATTTATGCTTTATTTTTTTTAATTGTCTGCTTACAGATACTTTATTAGACAGCAAACCATAGTAAGTTAGGAAACAGATACCCTGCCCAATAAACTTGTTCTGCATTCAAAAGTGACTCAAACATTATACAAACAAATAATACAAGAAACAGCAGGATAACATGCATTACATTAATAGATAGTCATGTAACTTTAAAGTGGTTCTGTTATCATAAATCTTATAGCATACATTAGGAGGGTCCCAGGTTAATGGGCACTCACTTGTTTGTTCCTCTGCACCACTTTTTTTTCCCCATGGCCCAAACTTTTGGGGGTGGTTGGTGTGTATAACTGTAGCCCAGGACTCTACATTGATAATTATAAGTGGGCTATTCACTAAAAGTGAACTGCAGAAATCAGGCATTAATAGGAAAGTTGGAAAAACATTCCGGTTTTCCTATCTGTCCAATTCAGCTATTAATTCCTGATTTTTGCATATCACTTGTCAGTTCACTTTCAGATTTATCAATGTGGAGCTTGGTGAATGTTTTAGTCAATGGTAGACCTACAAATTCTGGGAAATATCTTGCTTGTAGCTGCACCCCTGAAACAAGTGTCAGCTGCTTCAAATATTGGGAGCAATAATGCACTAGTTTAAAAATGCATTTGCATATACCATATCATTCTAAAATCTGCTCCATACCATAATTTGTTGTCAGTTTTGTTATAACGTAATTTATGCACAGACATTTTCATATGATAGAGCTACTTTAGTATACAGAGCTGGCCAAGATCTGAAATTCAGTTATTAATAAAGAATAAAGTAGAATCCCCAAAAAGTGGAAACTCCAATATAATATAAATGTGTATATATATATATATATATATATATATATATATATATATATATATACATACACACGCACACATATACACAAAACACACATACACATATGTACAAATACACATATACATGCATATGTGTATATAAATATGTGTATACACAAATTTATATGGGTAATGATTGTCAGCCCTGTGAAATTACTTGCTATTTTTAGCATTGTTTGCAGGGGCGTATCATGCCCCTGAGTGACAGACGTGCTGCCGGTATGGAGCCCGCCTGTCACTCGGAGGCACAATGTATCTCGTGTATTTCTGGGGGTTTGTGTGCTGAGAACAGCCAGGTCCTAGAAAGACACGAGTTACATCCGAGGGGATTCGTATACTTTTAATGCTTGTCGAATTGGCAACTGAGTGCACCTAGCACATATGGAGCATCCGCCACTGATTGTTTGCTATCCACAGGTACTTCACGTAACACAACACCTCAAAAGGTATGCGCAAATGCATATGGAAAAACGAATAAAACAAATATAGTGTAATAAAGTTATGAGCAAACATAAAGCTCTTGTGAAATATGTTTCACACATTGTTGGCTTTGTGATAAGGTCATGGGCATCAGGAGATGAAGTCAAGATCATGCACTTGCTGAACCTCCCTCATTACCTATAATCACAACCCCCAGTTTAACAGCTGTGAGGAGGAAACTACTTACTTTGTCCCATCAGATCCTGAAATAAATATCTGTCTCGACTTTCAAGGAATTTTAGAAAATGTTTGCAGGAGTCATCTCCTTTCGTTAAAATCATGCGAAGCAATTCCCTTGCTACATCTTGAGCTACCTGGGCGGAAAGTATCACATGTCTCTCTTCCATAGAAAGAATTTGCTTTGCATAAAGGTCATCAATAATCTGCACCGCAGTGACCCTTCCGAGTCTTTGGGCAAACTCTGGAAACTTTTTCTGTATTAGGTTCACTAAAGAGAGAGAGAGAGAGAGAGAGAGAGAGCACAACATTACGTTAACATGTATTAATATAGCACCAGCAATTTACATAGCGCTTGGTACAGAGGGGAACTACATACTATGTTAGATTAATACATACTAGACATGTGCATTCGTTTTCGGAACGAATGCATTTTCGTCCGAAAATAGCATTTTTTCGTCCATTCGTCGGAAAAACGAATATGCTAAACTAACGAAAGCCGAATGAACGAATGGTTAATAAACGAAAATCATTCGTCCATGCGTCCATTCGTGCTATTGGCATTCTATAAACTGAAATAATGAACGACTTTCTGTTTATGGAATGCATGTAATGCTATTGCTATTCTATAAACCGAAATAGAGTCCCCATTCATACGAATAGGTCAATTGACCTATTCGTATGAATGGGGACTCTATTTCGGTTCATAGAAAGCCAATAGTATTACATGTATACCATAAGCCAAAAATCTATAAACCGAACGACATTCGCTTTATAGACTTCCGTTTTTTAGAATACATGTAATGCTATTGCTATTCTGTTCTATAAACCTAAAGTCTATAAACCGTACGTTGTTTCAGAGAAAGGGGCAGCTTGGGTAAAGTCTCACAGGCATGAATGGGAAGAGGTGACAAGGTTGGCAGAGATCCTTAGTCCATTAGAATAACATAGTGGTCGTGCAGGGTATTATAGGTTAATGAGGGAGGCAATATAGGGTCAAGGCCAAGGAGAGAAAGGCTTTCTAGGTTGAAGACAGAATATTACATTTATCCTAGAGCAGAGACACATCCAGATGGAGGGCTTGGCAGAGCAGCTGACACAGAGGAAAGATGAGCCTGGCAGCTGCATTGTGATTAGATTGCAGGGAACAAAGATAAACCAGAGGTAGACCAGTCAGGAGAGTGTAACAGTAGTCAAGACGAGAGATCACGTCTTTTTGGTTGCCTCTGCCCTGAGGAATGAGCACGATATTCCTTGGGTGAAAATGACAAGATTTGGCTAGGGACTAAATATGGGGGATGTGGGAGAGAGCTGAATTAAGATGGAAACCCATCAATCTTCAGATGGAGCCATTTGTGTTAATTTTGGAAATGCCAAACTAAATCAATTCTAAAAAAAAAAATTTGAGGAGTTTTTAGTGATGCTGTCTAATATGTGATTAATAACATTCCTAAGTACCTAAACAAATTCAAATACGTAAACTCTCTGACTTTCCATTTATTTGTTTTAATAGAGCTGAACGTAGTATTTAATGCAAGGGTCTTGTAGAGCTACAGGACTTCTTTTAGTCTGCCATCTAAGCAAGCTCAAAAAACAAACAACATAAAATGGATGGTCATTTTTTCTCTCACTGTGAACAAAGTTACAATAACAAAGTGCCTTTAAATACATTAAATACATAAACACTTACTGATCATTCAGATAGATGAGTTCAAAGTATGCTACAGATAAGACTCCTGACCGTCCTGTGAAATAAATAAAGTATTACAAATAAGCAACAAAGTATTACAATTACAAACTAATGTAAGCAAAAAACTTTTTTTTACAGTTTTGTTACTTGTACACTAAGCAGCCATCTCTCTCAGTCACACTTTCTGAATCGCTACAGTTTTCTTGCTACCAATCTGAATAGATATTACATTGACGCCTCCTACTTTATAGTTATCATTTGGGAATCTTTGCATTTTGTATGTTGGAAACACTTTATAATGTTGGTTTTTTTCCCCCTCCTATACTCCAGTCAAATGCTGTGAGCAACTTGACATTTGTGAGTAAATTAAACATATTTAGAATACAGATTTTCAAATTAAAATGCATGCATACGTTTTTTTTTAAATAATTATTTAACTTAAATATGCATTCAAGTTGGAGTGGTCTTTTAAGTTTTATTGTCAGCAGTGTTTTGTGCATATGTAAATGTCTGGCCTGGTGGAGAAACATATAGGAACCCGAAAAAGAGAAACTTCAATATACCATTCCAACTGCATTGTTATAAAAAAACAAAGTAAATAATAAAAACTGCAAGCAGTGGATAACTAATATCTATTCACAAAATATTTGTTGGGTGTGAAATGTAACTTTGTTGGTAACTTTTACTTATTCTCTGTTGTTTTGATGTTTGTTTGTTTTTTGGTGTGTGATTTTTTTTTAATATTCACAACACTGAAAAAAATAATAATAATAAAGGGATAATAAACATTTATGTAGTGCAATAATTAAATAATACTTTCACTTTCTTGCACTGCTGCACCCAAAGCTCTGGTACTCCATGTAACATAACACCTCAAAAGGGGCACAAATACCGTATTTGCTCGAATATAAGACACGGTTTTTACATTTGAGTTTCGTCTTATAATCAGACCTCAAATCGAGGTCTGACTAAAAGACTGGAATCCAGATGCCCCGCAGAGCTGCAGGGGACCTGGATCCCCCTTTCTAGTTTGTCTTACTTAGTATGTAGTTCCTTTCTATGCTCTGTATCTAGCGCTATATAATTTGTTGGTGCTATATTTATAAATGTTAATGTAATGTAATGGGGGCAGAATTGGCAAAAGTGTGAGGGGGGAGCATTGGCAAAAGTGTGGGGGCAGAAGGCTGTGTTGGAGGGTTCAGTCTGGGGGGCAGATTGTCAAAACAAAACATTAAATGCATTTTTTCCTACAATTTTTATTAAATATGAAAACAAAGTTTACATGTGTATATAATATAGACTATTTGGTACAGTCCTAACCTCAATATCTGAGGAAAGGGATTTAGGAGTAATCATTTTGGAGGACTTGAAGGTAAGGTAGGCAATGCAATAGAGCAGCAGGAAATGCTAGCAGGATGCTTGGTTGCATAGGGAGAGGTATTAGTAGTAGGAAGTGCGAAGTGCTCATGCCATTGTACAGAGCACTGGTGAGACCTCACTTGGAGTATTGTACGCAGTACTGGAGACCGTATCTCCAGAAGGATATTGATACTTTGGAGAGAGTTCAGAGAAGGGCTACTAAACTGGTTCATGGGTTGAAGGATAAAACTTACCAGGAAAGGTTAAAGCATCTTAACATGTATAGCTTGGAGGAAAGACGTAACAGGGGGGATATGATAGAAACATTTAAATACATAAAGGGAATCAACACAGTAAAGGAAGAGAGTATATTTAAAAGAAGAAAAACTACCACAACTAGAGGACATAGTCTTAAATTAGAGGGGCAACGATTTAAAAGTAATATCAGGAAGTATTACTTTACTGAGAGGGTAGTGGATGTATGGAATAGCCTTCCAGCAGAAGTGGTAGAGGTAAACACAGTCAAGGATTTTAAGCATGCGTTGGATAGACACAAGGCTATCCTAGCTATAAGACCGGGAGCGGGGGACTAATAAAAATTGGGCAGACTAGATGGACCGAATGGTTCTTATCTGCCGACACATTCTATGTTTTTTATGTTATTTACAAGTAATACTTTTTTCCTATAGGGTAGTCTTATATTCGAGCAAATACGGTACATAGGAGAAGGCAAATAAAACATATTTAATATAATAAAGTTACTAGCAAACATAAAACTGTTGTCAAATATGTTTCCCACAAATGTGTAAATCAGGCTCATCAAATATGGATAAAAAGCTTGTAGGACGGCATACAATGTCCAGAGTGTAACAGTTCATCACGGCTCCCTGCTATGAGCTGTGCTGTGGATCCCGCTGCAGGAACTTGCATCAAATAACGCTCACTCTAGTAGCAATATGGTTCAGCCACAAAACGCTCCAGTGTCTTAAATCTTAAATGATAAGAAATTATAATTGGCAAAGTTCTTTATTAGTATTTTTGGTATATATTTTTTATTCATTTTTAGTTTTGTCTTTATTTACTAAGTATTATTTACAATTATTTTTATCAATCAAATTTTATTGGTTTTCAAATTTTATTATACAATTCAAGGAATTGGGGGGAGAGGTAGGATAGGCAGAGGGTGGGGCAGACAGGGGTAACAAGAATTTTATGTTTTCTCATAACTATATTACACTATATATGTTTTGCTTTCCCCTATGTATTTGTGACCCTTTTGAGGTGTTGTTTTATGTGAATACCTGAGGAGTTTTTTTACCCCCCCCCCCCCCCCCCCCCCCCGATTAGACCTATGACTAAGTGCGTTAGACGTAACACGTGAGGTTATATCGTGTGGGCTTCAATATCACTATTTTTTTTTACTACTTGGATTAAATGTTATGTTTTAAGGACCTGGTGTCTTGCTGAATTGGACTTTCTGTTTATCATTTTTGTATATTGCCGGTTAGTGGTCGGACTGGGGACCCATTGTCTAGTAGACCTGGAGTAGCTTTGGGAAGGTTTCCCTGTGGTCCATGCCTCTACCCCATTTTTCTTGAATTCTACTTTTTCAAAGGAGTGCTTTATCGGGAGAAGCAGCGAAAGAAAGGGGAAGTACTGTTTATTTGTTACACTAAAGTCACATTTGATTATCCCTTGAATTTCTTTATTTCATCAGTGCGGTGAATAGGAAGAAAGAAAAAACTAAAAATTGCACACCAAAATAAAAAAAAACAACAGCAAAACAACAGAAAATAAGTAAACGTTACCAACAAAGTTACTGTCACACCCAACAAATATTTTGTGACTGGATATTAGAGTTACCCACTGCTTGCAGTTTTTATTATTACTTTATTTATATGCAGCTTTAAAGGAAGGAATGAGGAAAAAAACAAGATCTGTTTTTTTCTCTCTATACTTTACATAATACACCACTTTTCTAAATATATTTTTTAAAGGCAGGCAAACATTTTAGATGATTTGCACACTAGATTGCAAGAAAGCTGTTCTCTAAAACAAAAAGTTAGTGTAATGTACACAGTTGCTAGATAAACACAGAATACCTAGGTAATTAGGATATCTGGAAAAAAAGCTTATGTGTATCAGCTTGGAAAGTCACAAAATGGTTACTGTTCAAAGATTATGTAACAATGTATTGCAGTACCCACCTACTTTAAGCTAAACTGTTTTACAGGGAATTCCATGTTTTTTCTTTTTACCTATCTAAAATAGAAATCCCCTGTAAAAAGGTACAGCTTGAAGTAGGTGGGTGTACTTAAATTTTTTTTTACTTAATATAGATTCTTATTACATTAATAGAACCCAAGGTGATAAAGGTATAAAACGTGTGCGAATGTAAGAATTGTAAGTGTCTCAACTTCAACCCCATTTATTGGAGGCTGCAAATGATTTCCATTACCAATTGCATGAGTTTGCTGACTATTAATACTACATGTATTATTACGTATACTGACATGCTGAATTGTCAGTGAGAAATTTTTAGATACAATATATATATATATATATATACAATCCAAGGTACTAGCACTCTGCGCAGCATTCGCCATCTATCTGCAAGTGCCTGGGTGCAGCTCACATCAAAATATACAAAATCCAAATATATAAATAGAGGATGCACTCACAGGTCTTTAGATATCACCATTTAAAAACGAAGATGTAGAGGAACACATCTTCTCTACATCTTCGTTATTAAATGGTGATATCTAAAGACCTGTGAGTGCATCCTCTATTTATATATTTGGATTTTGTATATATATATATATATATATATTTCAATTCAGCACACATTAAACCAAAGTAATCCAATTAGATCTTGTAATCTCCCTAGGTTTACAAAGGAAGAGGCTGCAGAGATAAGGAAGAAAATCAACTTTAAATGAAGGGATATGCATTTACTAAATGCTGACCTGTTACTTTGAGAAAACTGCACTACTGGAGTCTCATTCTAAAACTGTTTTTATTTTCTCTCTGTTTTGTTTAGTAAGCAAATACCACAATACTCACAAGATTGGGGGAACCAAAGGAGCTTGCATGCATCAGTGCATATGAGGCTTCATAGTACCTTCTGTCAGTAGAGTACCTGAGGTCACTGGGGTCAGCTCTAAACCATTGTGGTGCTCAATCAATATTTACAACATCTAAGCAGATAGACTACAGGGTCAGGGTCTATATAGTGCACCCCTCGCAAATACAATATACCCTGAAAATATTAGAAAAAATAACCAAAAAAGTCTAATTCTCCAAATTTTCCCAATGATGTGTTTAATCAAGACTTTCCACAATTATGCATTCTTCCTGAACATATACAGCGTTTAGAAATTTTAATTCCTTCTGTTTCTATGCATAATACATGTGTTAGTACACACTCTTTGATAACACTCTCACTCAAATAGTCATAGGAACCATTCACTTCATTCCTGTAAATTATTGTACTAGTTACAACTACACAGTGAGTGTCATAACACTCTCCAAACGTAGATGTAATTCGTATATCACTGGCAGTGGCATTGAAAAGGTTAATTGGGATTATTTACCTGTAGTAACAGCCTAGGTACAGGAAGCCACTTGCTCACTACACCGATGAGGGTCTCATGCCTGCTGCATTGTGGTCTGTTCAATCAGTCTGGCTATATCACAACAAGTAAATGTGCTATTCCGCTTCCTGTTGCTTGTTAACTCTTGTTACTGGAATTCGATGAGGAAGTTAATTGTGAAAGTGACTTTTGTTTCGTCTTCACTACAGTGTAGAAAGTATGGAGGTGTGACTATCATAACATGACAAAAACAGACAACCACTTGATTTCACTCTATTAAATCTATAATATATATATATCAACCATTGGAGTGTCAGATCTGCAGCACATTGTTTTTGTCACGGTGATATTCACATGGTTACAATCTAGTGCTGAACACAGAGGGGCGATATAAAGTAACTATCACCTAACTAGTGTTGGTAGTGGGGATGTACAGCATAGCAAATGGTATTATAAACATGTATACTGGGATTGGTTATAATTAGTTACTTCTAAGCTAATGCATGAATTAAAAGAATATGCTTTTTTTTTTAGATTCTTTTTATTTATTTATGTTTGACAATACAAATTACAGAATGCAGATAAACAGATATAAACAAGAAGGTAATGCTTCTCAGACCAAAAAAAAAAAAAAGCAGCGTGATCCCACCTCAGATGAGGCCACTTTGACTGACAGACATGAGAAATGTGTGAAAATTGTTAAAAGTGACTCTACTACCAAAAAATTAAATTGGTGTATTTGCTTTATTTTGTCCTGGTGATTTAGATGTGTGCTTTGTTTTTCTTATATATGTTGATTTAATAAAATCTTTTATTCTTCATGTTACTGTGTGCCTCCATTTTGTGCCATTTAGGGTTTTATTCGAAAAATTGTTATGAATCATTTACATTAAAAGCACTGAATACCCTCTTCAAATGATAAAGTGCTTTCAAAATAATAATGTATATTTTTCATTGCGTAAAGTACCATATTCGCTCAAATATAAAATGACCTGCAAAAGAAAGCAGCTTAGTGTCTATACAGAGGTACAGTCATTGTATGGGGAGAAGCTCAGTGTCTATACAGTTACAGTCACTGTATGGGGAGAAGCTCTGTGTCTATACAGAGTTACAGTCACTGCATGGGGAGAAGCTCTGTGTCTATACAGAGTTACAGTCACTGTATGGGGAGAAGCTCAGTGTCTATACAGAGGTACAGTCACTGTATGGGGAGAAGCTCAGTGTCTATACAGAGTTACAGTCACTGTATGGGGAGAAGCTGTGTCTATACAGAGTTACAGTCACTGTATGGGGAGACGCGCTCAGTGTCTATACAGAGATAAAGTCACTGTGTACAGGGAGCACTTAAGTATCTATACAGAGTTACAGTGACTATATAGAATATGATTAAAACCAAAAATATTGTACAAAACACATACAGCACTCTTTTTTCACTGCACTCTGACCATTGCATTATTTAGGAGTATAATGTAACATGCAAAAAAACAACAGAAAAGCATATAAATTGACTGTAAACTCAGGACAAATATTAGAATGTATTTAGCAAGATTTTTTTAACCTTTGGCACTGCAGTTAGACTACAGTTCTCTTGGTGCACAATGACTGTTTTGTCAAATGGTTAACCATCCCGGCCTATAAAGGATACATAAATAAGTACACTGTAGCACAAGGCCTTTTTTGTGTTGTATTAACAATGATTTTAGATACACAAGAGCCTATCTTACAGCATTATAGATAGCTAAGGATAAACAATTTTATTTTAAGGGGATTGGCTGAAAGCATCAGTTTTGGACATGGAATTCATGGCAATTTATAAGTAACTTTATTTACCTGTACTATTGATAGGTGATATAACCAGGTAATTTAGTCCACTATCAACATATTTTATTTACACAAAATAATATATTAACATTTTTCCTGCAGTTCAAAAACATTTCACGTTTAATGTTATTGCAGTGATCTGAATTCATATCACACATATCAGGAGCTATTAACCATAACACAACTTATGAGTCAAATGGATAAATTAGGCATTAGTAGCTAATCTAAAAACAATAACTGATTATTGCAGTTCACTTTTTTTCTACAACCTCAGACGGATACCCAGTAGACAGAATAGTTGAGTAATTTCCCCCTCATGACTAGTAGTGCCAACATATTAACTTCTCTGAAGAAAATCTAGCTTTATCATGTATGTACTAACATTGAAAAGCAACAGCAAATACTAGTAACACCAGTTCACATTATAGAGAACTACACAGCCCTGGGTAGCACAGCCTTGTTTAGTGTTTTTTACAGACACACAAAAAATATTTCCAGATGTACAATTGAATGTGTTGCAAATAGTAAAAATATGATATAAAATACACTAGCTGATTTCATTTAAAATAATTCTTGAAAGATGCGCTCATCTCAAAACACATTTTATTCCAGACGACTCTATAAAAGTCACAAAACACCTATTGCATGGCTAATGTGCCGAATATTAACTCTATGATACGGTATTTAGTCCAGTTGAACACATAGCTCATCAAATACATGCAGCGTATAAAAAGCTAATTCACATTCTTTTGTGTGGGCAATGTTTAATGACGTAAAAGGAAGGGCAAGAAGCCGGTGCCATCGCTTAACATGGTCGCTGAGCTTCCCAACAGCAGCACAGCATTAGGAAACCTTTCTCTGTGTGAGGCTATTGCCAAAGCACATTACAAAACCAATGGCAGGCATGAAGCCAAGCTGTCCCATTAAGAGAGCGCGCTTCTTCTACACAGCTGGAAAGGGTATGGAACGTTTCGTATGTGACGAAGCCATACGCAAAGCAGCAGCGGCCGATGTAAGTAAGCGCGAGAAAATGGCTAACGTCAAGAGCTCGCGGGCCTTACGTGCCACAGCGGCGTGCGCCATGTTTATTAGGGGCAAAACAAAATGTCTTAAACGTGCGACAGTGCAATGGATTGCCAAATGCGCTGGATATTTGTTGGCACTCCAGTTGTTTTGGGGCCTGCTAAATGAGCACAATGCTAAAGTGGCAAAGGTTATCCATCACTATTATGAGCAGTGAGGATTTTACGTGTAAAACCACAAATGATAAATGTAGAGAAGATGAAGATCACAAATTGGAATTGCAGTATATATGGCTTATAAAGGCTATTTGTATACCAGCCTGCCTTAAATCTCATGCTGGGTGGCAACAGTTGTCATACCAGCACAGCACTTTTGCATCTTTGCAAAACAACTGCCTCCATTCAGTGACAAGGTGAACTGGAACAATCTAGGTTGAATCTGGGGCCACAGGGGTGACACCGACCTCCCAATTTCTTGGGATCGAAAGTTCTAAGGTGACAACATTTAGCATGCAGCTTGCACAAGACGTGCACTGAGGGCCATAATCATTAAAATCTAAACAGCCAACAATCGTAAATCCAGTATAGACATAGTTACATAGTAGTTTAGGTTGAAAAAAAAACGCGTCCATCAAGTTCAACCCGATTCCTATTCCTTGTTTGCAACTGTTGATCTGAAAAAGGGAAAAAAAAAAACTCCTTATTTCAGCAATTTCGATTTTTGCTTTCAATGGGAAAAAGGCACCCCGAATTGAACTGCACATTCAAAAGGCACCTTTAAAGAGGCACAATACATTCCAAAAACGTATTGCACTTTTAATATAATACACAAAATGCATAATTTTACATTTGTCTACATTAAATCTCAAACCATTTATCTGCTTAGTTTCTATACACTTCTTCATAGAAGACAATTAAGATAGTTTGACAAGGTCTGTATTTCACAAAGCCATGTTGGCTCCTGTTCAACATGACCTTAAATATATTCCCTTAGCAACCCTTCAAACAAATTCCCTTCACAGATGTCAAGCTTTTTAGGTCTCATCACCAATTGGTGAAAATGTGCGTTGGGGATTGCGCAGCGTCGGGTGAAAGGAACTCCGAGCAACTATCTGGGTCCATAATAGTTGTGTGACAAATGCAAATATCTATATGCTCTGCCCAAACCTATTCCCAGTTGTCAGATGTAGACGCATAATAGACGCAAATTAATATTGGCAACTTATCTATCCCTCTAGTGCAGATAGGTACCTCTGCGGTAAGATTGAAGGGTGGGCACATAAAATACTAGATATTTGATCTGTAACTTTACAGTCAAATTAAGTGGTTACATTACATTATATGAAATAATCACTAACAGGCATCTGAGTGTATTTTGGATTTGTGGGTGCTTCCACCTAGTGACTGATTGCATGTAATTATTGTGTATAACAGCACACACAGAAAAAGACCGTTAATTTAATTATTTTTTAACCCACCTTTTTTGAGCTTGGTTAAAGTGGTATTTAGTTTGCATTCCCAAGTTGTTAGCTTGACTTACGAGTTTTTGTTAACAATTTTCCAATTAAAAGTTCAATTTTCTTTCCTTATGCAGAGGACAGGCAATCTGTCCTTGGTTTACTATTTACAAAATAGGATTTAAACAACCAGTGTCTCTTTTCCCTCCTCTGCTCCCCCAACTATTTTCAACAAACTACTAGCATTAACAAATACAGTTCCATCTTTTCTGTTGTTCAAATAATTTTAATAGTGTCTTTGTTCTTCTCAGGTGGAGTCTCTGTCCGGGAAAGTGTTCTTCACTGCAGATCTAGACCTGTGCTGCCTGAAACAAATAAAATCTGGAGAGCGATTATTTCTGTTGCTGCATAAAGGACCACCTCTGTCTCTTCCTAAGTACAAAGGTGATAGACATGTTACTTTTTCTTTTGGAATCTAGGAATGTTAACATTGTCTAAGGTGATCCAGTCAGCATTCTGTATTCCTTTGACAGTAGGTTGTTCCCTATTAATATACACAGCGCTGTATTGAGCGCAAGGTAGTCAAGGCGAGTGCCTAGGGCGGCACTTACCTTTTCTGCTGGGGGGGGGGGGGGGGGTGTTAAAAATGGGTGTGCAATGTGGGTTATGGGGCATGTTCTGAGTGTGCAATGTGGGTGATGGGGCACATCAAAGACTGCTGGGATATGTCCTGGTTCTGCAAGGTGGGAGTAGGGGGCGTCCGAATTTAGATCTGCAAATATATAACTTGTGGGATTTAGAGGATGTCATCCTGTCCCCATTTTAAAACGCATTATGACTGCACAGATCTACTCTAAACTGTATACAATTGATTCTGACACAGGAGGTTTAGTAAATTCAAACAGAACAATATGTACCATCAGTATTCTTCAGTAATCACACTGAATCTACTAGAGATTGCAGCTCTAATAGACATTTATTCAATTACAGGAGAAGCTTGAGAACAAATGCCTTTTGGTAGGCTTGTTGTTGGCTGGCAATTGTGCTCACCAGCCTTCCTCTGAAGTGTGACAGTTCTTCGATGTTGATCCTTTAAAAGGACTCGGTTATCTAAATGTTTGCTTTGTGAATACAGATCATAAACAATTATCTATATATTGTGGTAGTAAAATGGCAGGCAAACATATAATTTAAGTGGAAAGATTTTCTACCATCTACTGTTAATGATACTGCTGTAATTTGCCATATTTAAATTAGCTTCTACACTGCAACAAGGTGATAGATAGGATACATCACAGGGAAATTAAAAATGTACATTTCTTTTGCGGTCTGTGCATTTTATTGCACTATACAAACAAAATATTAAAATAATTTTTATGATTTACATTATCACTGTAAATATCTTCTAGGTGAGTACCATTAACATTTTTCATTAAAGGACAAATATTGCGTCAATGTAGAGGTTTTAAATAGAAATTCTTTAATGAAGTAATAAAGTGCTGTATTGAGCCCTCTTTCCTCAGTATAGTTTTATCATGTCACAGATATGCTGTTTAGATCTTGGTTCTCTAGTCAAATGAAAGATCTGACATGTCAGCCTCCTGATTTAACTATATTGATCAAAAAGGCAATATGTATTTAAAATGTCTACACTTAAAATGATTTAAAAAAAATATTCTTAACATTTTTTATCGTTATCCAAATGACAATAAAATGTAACAGAAACTAAACAAATAAATAAATAAATTACATTTTTAAATTAAACATCAGTTGTTTTTTTTTGTTTTTGCCTACAGGAGTGCCATAGTTAAATTTTAACAATCTGCCAAAATAAAGATGTCCATGAATTCAGCATTTTTTACCCCTCTGACTGCACTCATAAGCCCCACAGCCATGATTTCAAAACAGACTATGAACTGCAATGTACATTTTTATGAATCTCCCTTACTTTGTAATCCTATTAAACGGATACAATTCTATTTCATTAAAGGACAGCAAAACATTTTTTTTGACTCATTGTTGTATAAAAAATTAACTTAACTGAACTTTTTTTTTGGGGGGGGGGGGGGGGGGGGGGGAGAGGAGCTTATTTTATGCTTTATTTCCTTCAGAGAGACCCCAGACCCTCAGCCTGTGTCGTCAATGCAGTTCGAAAGATGCCCAACAGTTGGGTGCGCACACATGCATGCGCTATTACGGCTTGTAAACTAAAGCAGAACTACATTTCCCATGATTCCGTGGTGGAGGAAGTGGTGGATGTGTGCACATGATCGCACCCATCCAGTTCACCTTCAGGCATCTTCTGAATTGCATTAAAGACACAATTGTCAGCAATTCAATTCGGATGTAAGATTCATAGAGTCCCTAGCACAAATAAATAAGTTCAATTAAGTAAATTTTTGACTCAGTGAGTCAAAAAAAAAAAACATTTAGTTGTCCTTTAAGTGGTTATGACTGTTTTCAGAATAAATTTTCTTTCCAGTATTATCATGATTAATGTTTAAATCACCTTAATGTTTAAAGTCACCTGGTGGCATGAAGATATACTAAATTGTTGAAATTTTGGTTGAAGGAAAAGCACTATCCATATTAAAAAAAGTTGTGATTGGAGATCATGAGTTATGGAGAGATACTCTACACCTATGGCAGGATCTTCAGGAAACCCAAGATTATACAGAGAGGGACCATGTAAAAGTAGCAAAGAGGAAATTAGAGATTAGCGTTCTGCCTGGTTCAAAGCTTTGCAAGCAAGAACGAGATGACTTAGTCCACGTGTTTCAAGATCAAACTCATGAGCAATCTGGGACCCGGCCAGAAGACCAGAATTTCGTTAATGTTGAAGAAACAATTGCCACTAAACCAACACTTCCAATAAAAAGTATGATTACTTTCCGGGTTTCATGTCGATGTTCTGGAGCAAATGCAAAAGTATTTACTGCCGAGGTATGTTTGGTTCTTTCTTGATGTGCGTGCATTATTCTCTTTCTCCAAAAAAACCCCAAATTAAATGAAATGTTGAAAGATTTTGTTTTTTAATGAACAGGGTTTTTAAGTTTTGCTTTCATTATGACTTTGCCTTCTGAGGCTTATTACTTGTAAATAAATGAATATCTACAATTTAAACCCGATAATCAACTGGCCCTGCTCTGCGGACTTAAACCCGTTTTAAAAAATGTCTTTAGCATGTTTCATTATATAGAGACCACTGCAATAGAACTTGTTACCAATTTCTTTGATTGTGGGAATAATCTGTAGCAACTGATGCACTCATCTAATGGTCTATACACTTGACAGACCAGTAAGGGAGTTCCCAAGTAATACTTCTTGTTTCCTCACTATGTGTTTATTTATTTTTTTATGTGATGAGTGAGGCAGATAACAATCTATCTCACTATGCAACCGTTCAGTGATATGTACAACATTTTATACAGACACATTACTTTTGGATAATCTCCCTAGAGTAGATGGTAAGGCAGATTTGTTTTAAAGCTAAGCATACCTTTCCAGTATTTCAGGAGTTTTATGCCTCTTCAGGGCAATTGTAATGTTTTGATTTATTTGAGTAAAGGAACAATGGATACCTAGCGCCCATAGCAACACAATACAAATAAGTAGGTACAAAAGATGCACTTCACCCACACCTTATCCACGGTTTAAAAAATAATTATTGATAAAAATAATAATTTATTGGGTACATATAAATGTGATAATGGGTAAAAACATTCAAGTACATCACAGTTTCAAATGTAAGTGTTGGAAGCTTTGTGTCAGGCTACAGTTAGTTCCAAAAGTGCCTGACCTGTTTCGCTACCGGTGTAGCTTCATCAGAGTCTTTTTTTTGTAAACTGTACTTCTTAATTCACTTAAATAACCCACTTGATTACTTTATAAATCAGTGGTGAATGTATCATATTCTTTTTAGATTTGCAATCCAAGCATCCTCTTCATAAAGATGTAATCTTTGCTACTGTAACAATACCCAGAATGATGTATCTCATATCTATTCTCAATGATATCAACACTTACAGTTTCATATATACAGGGAGTGCAGAATTATTAGGCAAATGAGTATTTTGACCACATCATCCTCTTTATGCATGTTGTCTTACTCCAAGCTGTATAGGCTCGAAAGCCTACTACCAATTAAGCATATTAGGTGATGAGCATCTCTGTAATGAGAAGGGGTGTGGTCTAATGACATCAACACCCTATATCAGGTGTGCATAATTATTAGGCAACTTCCTTTCCTTTGGCAAAATGGGTCAAAAGAAGGACTTGACAGGCTCAGAAAAGTCAAAAATAGTGAGATATCTTGCAGAGGGATGCAGCATTCTTAAAATTGCAAAGCTTCTGAAGCGTGATCATCGAACAATCAAGCGTTTCATTCAAAATAGTCAACAGGGTCGCAAGAAGCGTGTGGAAAAACCAAGGCGCAAAATAACTGCCCATGAACTGAGAAAAGTCAAGCGTGCAGCTGCCACGATGCCACTTGCCACCAGTTTGGCCATATTTCAGAGCTGCAACATCACTGGAGTGCCCAAAAGCACAAGGTGTGCAATACTCAGAGACATGGCCAAGGTAATAAAGGCTGAAAGACGACCACCACTGAACAAGACACACAAGCTGAAACGTCAAGACTGGGCCAAGAAATATCTCAAGACTGATTTTTCTAAGGTTTTATGGACTGATGATATGAGAGTGAGTCTTGATGGGCCAGATGGATGGGCCCGTGGCTGGATTGGTAAAGGGCAGAGAGCTCCAGTCCGACTCTGACGCCAGCAAGGTGGAGGTGGAGTACTGGTTTGGGCTGGTATCATCAAAGATGAGCTTGTGGGGCCTTTTCGGGTTGAGGATGGAGTCAAGCTCAACTCCCAGTCCTACTGCCAGTTTCTGGAAGACACCTTCTTCAAGCAGTGGTACTGGAAGAAGTCTGCATCCTTCAAGAAAAACATGATTTTCATGCAGGACAATGCTCCATCACACACGTCCAAGTATTCCACAGCGTGGCTGGCAAGAAAGGGTATAAAAGAAGAAAATCTAATGACATGGCCTCCTTGTTCACCTGATCTGAACCCCATTGAGAACCTGTGGTCCATCATCAAATGTGAGATTTACAAGGAGGGAAAACAGTACACCTCTATGAACAGTGTCTGGGAGGCTGTGGTTGCTGCTGCACGCAATGTTGATGGTGAACAGATCAAAACACTGACAGAATCCATGGATGGCAGGCTTTTGAGTGTCCTTGCAAAGAAAGGTGGCTATATTGGTCACTGATTTGTTTTTGTTTTGTTTTTGAATGTCAGAAATGTATATTTGTGAATGTTGAGATGTTATATTGGTTTCACTGGTAAAAAATAAATAATTGAAATGGGTATATATTTGTTTTTTGTTAAGTTGCCTAATAATTATGCACAGTAATAGTCACCTGCACACACAGATATCCCCCTAAAATAGCTAAAACAAAAAACAAACTAAAAACTACTTCCAAAAATATTCAGCTTTGATATTAATGAGTTTTTTGGGTTCATTGAGAACATGGTTGTTGTTCAATAATAAAATTAATCCTCAAAAATACAACTTGCCTAATAATTCTGCACTCCCTGTAAGTGTAGGGTGCTTTGCATTAGACTAAAGTTGGTTTCAAGAGTGCCTGAGTGGGCCTGTTTTTGCTACTGCTTTTTATTTTATTTTATTTTTTTAACTAATGCTATGTTTATTTTACTTATGTTTTTATACATAGGGCATTTTTTATGCTTTTATATAAATGCTGTATGTATGTGTATATGTGTATATATATATATATATATATATATATATATATATATATATATATATATATATATATATATATATATATATATAATATTTCACAAATGTGGTCTGGTTAAAAATATGCATATGATGTATATGATTTTAGACTCATTACCACTGACACTTTATAACCGTTTGCTTAATGCAGCATACTCACTTTGCATTGGGTATATACAGTGTAATATTTAAGGGTCTACTCAATAAAGAGAAAATTGCAGGGAATTGGAGAATTGTTCCAACTCTGCTATATTGGCTTACAGTCTGAGATTCCCATATCAATTCCCTGCAATTCTTTCTTTATTGAGTAGACCTTTATACTATAGTCTTTGTATCTTTGTATCATTTATATTTGTATATATACTTTTTTTGGTGCAGCATCTTTTGAGTACTGTGCATTAGGTGTATATGTTTACAGTACAATGGTAAAGTGCATTGCTAGTCATTTTTTCAGGTATATTCTTGCTTTTTTGTCTTAAATATTTCTATTTTGTAATAATATCGTGGTTTGAAAAATGTATTTTATTATTTAAACACTGTCCATGATTTACTACATTTCAGGCTATGATGTATTCCATCTTGATTTTATCCATATGTTTTATCACATTTAAACATACCCAGTAAATAATTATTTTTAGCAATATAATATTTTAAATAGTAGTACTTATTGTGGTTACATAAAACCAGAATAAAACCCTGCCATAAAATTTTATGAAAACATGAGCTAGGATACTAACTATCCCATCACCCGGTTAAGCCAAGCATTAATTGATTTTATTGAATTTTTGAAAACTATTGAATTTTTATTTTATACTTTTTTGTATGTTGAAATGCCCGATCATTTTCTTTCATTGCGTTCGATTTATTGAATGGAAATATTGCCAATTGCATACCTCACAAGTGTCCCTATTTAGGAGGGACAGTCCTTATTTTGCCCCTAAATCCCCCTGTCCCTCTTTTCTCCTCTAATGCCCCTCTTTTCTGGGAGCTATGAATTTGTAGTTTATATAAGTGTATGACCGAGCGCTAGAACAGTAAAACTCATAATAAAGTGAGTTTAGCCCATTCGTGACACATGGTGCTTGCGGCCACCAATCAGAAGGTGATCAGTAGCCAGAAACACTATGGCAGAGACCCAAACAGGGTCTTAATAGACCATGTGGCTTCCTGCCAAAAGATTGCGATACCTCCAGACGTCACGTGTGATGTCACAGAGGTGTGCCCGAACCCGGAAGTTCCAGTAAAGCCCCGCCCATAGCCACACATTTAGCCTAGCCCACAAAAATGAAAGTGGCCCTCTTTGGACATTTTAAAATGTTGGCTGGTATGCAAATGGATAGTATCATAGCAACAGAAATTATATTTTGTCATGTTTCTTCTATTTGTAGGAGGTGGGGCGTATCATTGGAATGTCACTTGTAAAACTGTTTGGCTGGAAACCTGACCTGCGGAAGCCAATGTTAGAGGTAGCACATTTACAACATGTTTTAGTTTGTACAATTCCTAGGTTTGTGTACAGAACCCTACTGAAAAATAAATGCATGAAAAGGTGGA
The DNA here is from genome assembly GCA_036172795.1 of Pelodytes ibericus. Classification (NCBI taxonomy): domain Eukaryota; kingdom Metazoa; phylum Chordata; class Amphibia; order Anura; family Pelodytidae; genus Pelodytes; species Pelodytes ibericus. Next base: position 60,464,639 of record CM069862.1, read on the forward strand.
CACTAGTCTAGAGCAAGAGGGTCTGATGTGAAGCCTTATAGAGGACGACTGATCGGTATTTGTAATATATAAAACCAGTGGTGGATGCCTGTAATAATGCAGTTACGCAGATAAAGGGTGATGCTGTTAAGCAGGTAAATATAGTGAGTATTTGCTCATTATTTAATAATTTAAGTTTTAGTGATTGTGTACAATATAAAGGCCTCCCAAATACAATATGTAATCTAAATAATATTTTGGTTTTCAAAAAGTGTTGAAATTTAAAGATAGTCCTTTGCTTAAGAATTTCTTCCAACTGGGACATTCCATAATTAGTATACATTTAATACATGTTTTGTAACCTCTAACTCTTATTTATTTATTAGGTTTTTGTACATCTGAATGACCTTTATTCAGTGGTGGGATTTCCAGTCATGAGGTAATGATCTTCATTTTGTTATGGTTGAATCTATAACAAATTCCGAAAACTGAATGTGTTTCTTTTCCACTGTACGTCCAGGCAAAATACTAAACTTATGTAATGGATAAAGCAGACTAGATCCCGCATTCTGGGGAGGCGAAGGGAGGGGCCATTAATAGTGAAAGAGTTCATGAATGAATCTGCATATCACTTACAGTCAGCATGTTACAGATTCCAAATGTGTCCCTTACTGCAACTCACAGGGTCAATTTCAGATATTTAAGTATCAGCGATACAAACTGTAACCTCAGTGTTTAGATACGCATATAGTTTATATGTTTATTCTACCAAACATCTATTTAGATTGAGCTGCATCGATTATTAAAAACAACATATGTGTGACGGACCCCCGTACTCCAGCCTGAGTTTATCCATTGTGTTGGTTTTCCTAGCCACCCAGTCACTGGCGGAGATTTGGTGTAGGGTGAAAGATGGAATATAGCAGGCTATCCCAATGACTAATAGACAGCACAGTGTTGGAACGTAAAACAGGAACTGAGTTTATTGAACAGAAACACTTCAAAAAGGGGGTAGTCAGTACAATGACAAATAAAGGGCTGTTGTGTAAATTTAGATAAACACGAACATGCCTAAAACATTTGGACAGTTTTAACTATATTTCTTTGTCAGATCTTCTTAATTTACTTTCTTTGGAACAACACAAATGATACTTATATGTATATAACTGACCAATGCATACTTTATTTCTCATGTCCTACAGACAACCGTTGGCAAGTAGAAAGTATATTCTAAGTACAGGTCTGCGGCCTACAACAGCTTGGGCCATGGCAACACTTGCTGAACTCAGTGTAAGTGGAACAACTGTCTCTTATGACATGCAGCTAGTGCCTTATTCTGTATGAAAGATATTATGCATATTTTTGTTTTCTTCATTTTTTGCCAGTTCAATTTGACAAGACCTTTCTCACACTATAAAGATGAGTAGTTATTTTACATAAACTACCTTGTTAATATTCTTCCTCAACTTAATATAGTCTGGCCCAAGGGATCATGCATAAACATCTTCCCACTAAATTCCTACTGGTTGGGGTCTTTATAACACTTTACTTTTGGGGTCTTTGGGGGCTATTCACTAAAAGGTAAGTTGCAGGCGAGTTGAATTGAGATGAGGTGTATTGAGGTGAGATAAATATTTAATCTCTATACATTGTGCAGGGACAATACTGGGGATTTTCTTTATTTAATACAATATCAAGGCAATGCTTCCCTTTTTATTTGAAGTACCTGGAATGGGGGTAACCCAAAGACAAAAAGCTGCAAATAGAGTAGGTACTCCCTCTTAATAAACATAACTTTTATTAGATACATATGAGAAAAGTCAAAATAAAAAAATATAATATTGTGTGCTCATGTGACACGAATATGAAATACAGTATAAAAATAATTTAATAAAATCAAAAGGTCTTGGTTGTGTTTTTACTCTATATGGTGGGCTATTCCAGATATCAATTTAATTATTGAAGTGCTACAGGCTAATTTAAATTTGTATTTATCCTAACCCCTTAGTGACAAAACATTTTTACCTTGACTTTCCCTTGGTGACAATGGCTGTTTTGACATTTCTGGGGTGTTTGTGTTTAGCTGTAATTTTCTTCTTTCTCACATACTGTACCCACACAGATTTTATGTTGTTTTTATCATCATAAGAAGGGTTTTCATTAGATACCATTATATTCATCATATATCTTATAATTTACTACAAACAAAATCATAAAAGATGATGAAAAAAACAAGAACAAAAAACACTTTTTCTAACTAACCTAAAATATAATTTACACAAATACAATCATTAAAAAAGTATAGTTATAAAATAGTGTTTTTTGTTTTTTTTCCTATATTGACCTTTTAACCCCAACCCTAAATGTAACCCTAACACTAAATTTAACCCCAACTCTAACCCTTATGCTATCCCTTAATATATTTTAATTTAATTTTAACCCAATCCCTTATGCTAAAAATTATTTAATTTGGATAGTTTTATACAAAAAGATTCCTCTTTAATGTCAAAGTGAACTAAAGTACAATTGTGTGTCATCTAAAAGGACAAGGAGTTATACATTTTCTTTTATCTGTTTTACGTGGCTGACAATGTTTTCTACTGAGAATATTGCAATATTAGGGATTAATTCATGTAGTAATCCAGGGTTTGACAAATTTCGAGAGCCAGGGAGCCCAGGCTCCTAAAATCCCTATTGCTGGCTCCTAACTTTTTTTGATTGTTTTACATTGAAGTCTATGGAAGTTCCATTTTCCTGGCTCCTAAACATAACCAGGCTCATGAGCATCCGCAGAATTTTTTTCGGGGGGTCATACTGCTACCGTCGTCCTTGCCGCACCGCGCCTCTTTTTGACAATGTCAAGAAGTGGAGGAACTTAGCCATTATCAGTGCAGCATGCAAACGGTTGATAAACAGTGATACCACAGCATCACTTTGCCAATTAAAATAAGCCACTGTCAGGTACCAATTAACATGCCACAGTCACTTTGCCATTAAAATATGCAACAGTCAGTTTGCCTATTAATATATTACACCATTTGTCCATTAAATCAGGGCTTGACAAAGTTAACTAACTTTTAGGAGCAAGCTAAAAAATCTAGGAGCCAGACAACAGCACATACACACAATCACACACAGTCACATACACAGTATTTTGCTAGTTACATCCAACCCGCCTCCTACCCTTCCCCAGCACTTACCTTACTTGCTGCTCAGTCCCCGGTCTTCTCCATGCAGTCTTCCCTCCTGCAAGGAGGAGGGTAACGCAGACACCAGGTGTGACGTAACGTCACATCCGGTGTCAATGTATTTATTTATTTTTTTTTGGCATCCGCAGCCGGTCTGCCAGCTGCTGTCCGCATAACTGTCTCCATGTGAGACAGTCATATGAGCAGCGGCGGGGGGTACTTTTTTTTTTTTTTTTTTTCGAAAATCCGGGGGGGAGGGCAAGCTTGCCCCCTCCTGCGGACACCCATGACCAAGTTGGCTCCTGAATTGATCTCTGTCTCTCCTAAAGTCTACAGGAATTTGTCAAACCCTTTAACCATGTCTTACAGGCTGGAGCTGTTGTCCTTGATCCCATGTGTGGTGTAGGAACAATATTACTGGAAGCTGCAAAGGAATGGCCTGTATGTGAATGAATTAACCTTTACATATTACAAAATTCGAAAATGAATGTGTTATTCTACTTTTAAATGCACAGGGGTGTTAAGTCCAGTTTCATGGTAAAAGTCTGTTAGTATTGTGGTTTCCTAACAGTTACCTGTTAATTTGTATTTCCTGTGTGCATGGACTTTTGGGTCTATCCAATAATGAGATGGGAATTTCAAACTTTATTCCAAAGTAGCTGAGTTGGGAAAATTCTCCCATTCAGCTGAATTTTTTTTTTTTTTTAACCAACTTGGCTATTTTTGTCTAAAGTTTGAAATTCCCATCTCAATTCTCTGCAATTCTCTCCTTATTGAGCAGACCCTGATATTTATGTGCAGGATTTCAAGGCCCCTATGCCTATAAATAAAGCATCTCAACCCTTGGGATCATGTGATTTCCACCCATGGGTAATGCGAGTTCCAGCCGCTTAGTTCTAGTTCCATTGTTCAGGATTGTTTCCTTTGAAGCACTTTAAAGTACTGATGGGCAATGAGCACCATGCAGGCAAGACATTTTTATAGAAGCCAAGAAAACTAAAGTAAAAATATTGCTTTCAGCCATACCACATCAGAGACTGGGACTAAACTACTATGCAGTCAGCGACACGCAGTCACTGGAAACTTTCAAAGGACAAGTACACTTTTATATAGTTCTTCCTAGTCTGAGAATATACTTGCGTGTACTTTTGATAGTACATGCTAGTTTCCTCTGACCGGCAGCTGCCGTAATTCCATGGGAAGTAGGTAGCCCAGTCTGGTTGGCGACTGAAGAGAGACCCTCGTTTTCACATGGGATCAGCAGTGGGACCCTCAAATAGATCCTTTCTGCTGATCCCATGTAAAAACAAGGATCTCTCTCTGAGCTAGCAGAAATAAACCCCATCTACATTCAAAACCCGATCAGACAAGCGACCTAAGTCCCCTCTCTGATTGATCAGCAGTGCCAACCTCCAGACCTCCTGTGTTTCAGCTGTAAAAGCAGCACAGTGTAAACTTGCATGTATGAATTAAGGGGCAAGGGTTTAAAGATTGTATTTTAATTGAATTGCAACCTCAAAACATTTCTCCCAGGGATTTATTTTCTACACCTCTAATATCATAGATTAAAAGCACTATATAAACCTTCAACTTTATTCTCTCTTTAACATTACTATAATATCCAGTTTTAAATCCAGTTTGTTCCATTGAGATAAATGTACTCTAAAAGCACTTGTTAGCAATGTCTGGTTTCTAGTGATCAAACTTGTGTATAGACAAATAGCTGTCTTTAAAATGTATTAACCTTCTTTTACCAGAATGCTGCACATTCCTTATCAGTACATAGTGGTTTCCTGTTGATAAGAATGGTTAGTATTAATATAGTGTGGTATAATGTAACATGAAAATAATAAAAATGAGCTGTTTGATAATATTAAGACAGTGAGCTCTATTCAATTATATGAGTTATCCCTTCTCCCCAGGGGTAGGCACCCGCAATGCTCATGGTAAACATTTACTGAGGTCTGTGGTGGACAATTTAATTATGTTCTATGGACCTTCACAGACCTTGCCATGAACACTGGAGTTCTTGTACGGACACCTTGCCCTATCCCTGCCTTTTCACTGGTTTTCCACTGCAGTGTATGGTAACTCAGATCATTGACTAGAGCCCAATATGCAGACCATTTTCCATGCTTTTTTATTTAATTAAACACTAAGCATTTTAAACCCTCACACCAACAATTCATTTTATGATTGTTTCTGTTTTAACTATTGTATTTATCATGATTACATCTTTTTTTATAGGATGTGCAGTTTATTGGCATTGATATAAGCACCTCACAGCTGAAAGGTGCCGTTGCTAATGTGGAGGCAGCAGGTGTTACAAGCCGTATAGAGTTTCTACACGGATCAGTTTTAGGTAGGTCTCCTTATCGTCAATGCTTTTTATGTGTTTAATTGAGAAACTGTTGTAACTTCTGTTTTCAAGAGAATTCATGTATATGTTGATATTGTACTTAGAGGGGGAATAATGGCAAGAAATAATTGTTTTTCAATGGATGGCCCCACTAAGTTCTTTTAGATGCTTTTCACATATTTACTCTTTGATATATAGATTGCAATATATGACAAAGGCATTTGCAAAATACTTTAGATATTAACTCTGGGATTTCATGACCGAGCTGGAATATTGCCGTGCTTCTGCAGCATTGGTCATAATCCTCATTAATGTTTGTGTGACATTAGTTAGTTAAAGTCAGCGAATTTATTTAACCAATAATTTGGTAACTGAAGTTGTCCCAGATGATCAGATATTAGCGAATGGTGTGCCCATTCACAAGAAAGGTAGTAGCGAGTAGTCGGGCAACTATAGGCCAGTAAGTCTTACATTAGTAGTGGGAAAAGTAATGGAAATCATGTTAAAGGATGGGATTCTTGGACACCTAAAATCACATGGATTTTAAGATCAGAGATGTTGAGACATTAACAGAAATGCTGCTTTGAGTGAAAGTACCGCCAGGTGTAAATCTCATTTTACAAATGCTTCCTGCTAAATAAATCATCATTGAATCACTGAAAGGTAGAATTGCACTAGATTGGTTGTAATGAGCCTCTGTGTTGCATGATACGTCAATCCGTCTTACTAATATGAACACATTAATGATTGGAAACAGTTCAAAACCACTAGACTGCACAATTTATTAAATTGAGGTGATACTTGAATGCGATATGGTGGATATAAAGGGCTGTAACGTGTGTTAAGAGATATATATATATGTATATATATATATGTATATATATATATATATATTTCTGAAATGTCAACCCATTTATCCTATAGATGGTAGAATTTCTTAACCTCTCAGTCATGAGCCTGACTGCACATTGCAATATGTAGCTATAGCAACGCCTTCAGACTCGGTTAGAAGATGTGTGTGTGAGCTGAAGAAATCATCACATGTATGTAGAGCCTTACAAATGTGTGGATTGTAGGAGTAGTGCGTCTCTGTTTAATCTTCTGCAATTCCCTCTTTTGGACCAAGTGCTGCATAAACTGTTGGTGCTTTATAAATAATATTGTGACATATACCAAACTTTGTGCGTCAGTCACTTATGGTGGTAATTTATGTGTAGCTGACCAAAAGAAACCTATTAGTGACAGCACCACCAGATATGCGATAAATCACCAGACCAACTAGTATTGTATCTATTAGACCAGGGGTGGGCAATTAATTTTTACCGGGGGCCGCATGAGCAACCCGAGCACTGCTGGAGGGCCACATCGACAATATTTCAATTAAATTTTGCTCAATATTATTTTTGATATACCGTAAGATAAATAATAATAATAATTTCATTTAACCTAACTTAACTTTATACAAAAGCAGATTGCTTTTGATGGTTTTATTTAAACTCTTAATCCTTAAATATTTATATTAGGCTATGTGAAATTGAAATAAGAAAACAAAAACAATCATTGAATCACTGCAATTTATTTTTAACTTGTTCACACTTTAACTTATGAATGATAGTGTGATATGTGAAAATAAAGTACTATGATCACCCTTAAAGTGTACACTTATAAAAATACTTATTTTATTCCAAAAATTCCTTGAAGTCTTCCAATACCAAATATCTCCACAAAGGGTTAACATGCAAAATAAAACAATAACAGGGAGAACATAGTGTGACCTGTTTTAATAGAAAATATACTTTTACCAATTACTCATGCAACTTACTCCATACTGAATATGTTTACATATCACATTATTACTAAGTATCTATCTTTCTTTGTTATTCTTTTATTATTTATATCTTTTTATTTTATGTTGCTCACCCTAATATATATGTTTGTACACTTACACACACAGTCACAAATACACATTTAAACACACACACAGTTACACTTACACACACACACACACACACATTTAAACACACACACACAGTTACACTTCACAAATACACATTTAAGCTTACATAAGCTTACAGACGCACAGACTTTTAAAAAAAAGATATGTTATATGCCCCTCTCCCTGCTCATTTACCTGTTATGTGCAGACAGGGGTGGTTCAAACAGTGGGTGCTCTTCTTCTGAACACTAAGATGTTATCTGACACCTGGTGCTATGATGAGCGCGAGGGGTCAGAGCATCCACCTCTCGCGCTGAGCTCATTCCCATGCGCCCTACATGTGCCCACTGAGGCCGGATGTCTAATGCACGGGGAAAAGGCGCCCGCATGCAAGAGCATAGAGCGTGCTGCTTTTAATCTTTTTGACAGCAGCATCTGCTCTGCATGCGAGTGCCCCATCGACGCCACTCTTCTCCCTCCTCTTCGTAGCGCCTGGGCGCGGTGCACCCTGTGCACCCGCCCAGAATCGGCCCTGCACACAGACATACGTCCATAAATAACACTTTTCAAAATAAAAGCAGCACAGTTGTATTGCACGCACGACAGATGTTTTTTAAAATTTAGATGTTTTTTAAAATGTATTTTGTTATTTATGATTGGCCTCACGCGGGCCGGACAGGGACGCACAAAGGGCCGGATGTGGCCCGTGCGCCGTAAGATGCCCAGGTCTGTATTAGACGGTACTACATTTTGGAAATAATTGTTAATCACTCTTTCTTTTCTCAGTATTTTACACATACAGGTAAGTATGGTTCTTGACTATTCTGCAACATACTATAATTTCCTGAGATCATGTGAGTTTGTCATTCTTTTGTGAAAAAATATTTTTTCGAGTTTTACTAGAGGTAATTTTTAAAATGACCTATTTTTTCAATTACTTTTCTTTTTTTTGTTTAACATATTTTTTATTGTTATTGTAAATATGTTATGTAAACCATAATCAATATTTATGAATGAGTTATCATGTAAGAACATGTGCATCACATGTACTTTAGACTGTAGGATGGAGCAAGGTGACTATTCACCTAATGCTCGGGTAGGTAGGTAATTTATAGAAAATATAAGAAAATTCTAATATGCAAAACGAATTGTAAGAACTCAGGCCCTTCTATTATTTCAAATCTGTGAACAAAATCAATGAGGCTCAGTTTAAAAGTTTAATAGGGCTTAGCAAAAATATAGCTATTGGAAAGTATCCACGCTATTAAGAATAAAAGGGTGAAAGAAGAAATAGATAAAGATTAAGAAGAAAGGAAGAGCACAATCAAGAGGTGAAAACTGGTGTACCAAGGGGGACACACCAGTAGCATAAGTGAAAGCTTCCCGAAAAAAATGGGCCATCAAACCATATCATATGGCCAGGTAGCCACCCGCTGTCCAATTTGAGCAGGGGAAAGTGCTCTGGGGGGATATCGGGCAGAATCTGGATTCCATTATGGACATTTGCATCTGGATTGTGCCGATCTCTCATGCCATTTGACTCACCAGGCCAGTCTGTTCAGTGCGCTCACGTTTTATATCTGCCACCTCCATTTCCAAAAGCCTAGTTTGTTGCTGATTAGTGACCAACTCATGTCCCACCTGCCAGCTCCATTGCCAGTACCTCTTTGTGCTTAATGAGAAGGCCTGGTTCATAATGGGCAAATGATCTTCATTCGGGTCAACTGCGGTGTCTTTGTCTGGTTCTTCAATCTCTGCCCCCCCCCCCAATTAATTTTCTTAGTGGACAAAATTCCTAGTAATGTCAGGTGCTCTGAAGAAGTTTATTTTTGTTGTTCTTTTAATGAGGCAGAAGGCCACTTTAATAATGCTACTTCTTTCTTACTTTAGTTTTGCATACATAATCTTACACTCCTATGCACCCCCTTATTTGCTCACACATTTTACTTAATTGAACTATGTGAACTCATTTCCCATATATTTGTAAGATGAGTCAAGTTTATTTGGGTTTACTCAAGATCAGGAAAACTAACTTATCCTTCAAGGAAGCAAAAGGTTGAGAATATTTTAGCTTTCCTTTAATACACAGAAGCTACATTGTATTTTAAAATGTGCATTATGTTGGTGATCATTTCTGCTGGATGTTATAAAAGTACTGAGTGGTGTTTATCTCACTATTCTGTGTTTACAGTATGTTGGAATTTGCTCAATTGCCAATTATTGTTAATTCATATATGCTGCTGTGTTAGTCAGATTTTAATAAAACCACAACCATAGCAGTATTCAATGGCAGTAAACTACCTCACTATTTTTATATTTTATATTTTTGCACAATTATTACATCTGTGATTGTATCTGTAAAATGTCTTCTCCATACATACTATCTCTCAGTGAGACGTATATACAGGGAGTGCAGAATTATTCGGCAAATGAGTATTTTGACCACATCATCCTCTTTATGCATGTTGTCTTTCTCCAAGATGTATAGGCTCGAAAGCCTACTACCAATTAAGCATATTAGGTGATGTGCATCTCTGTAATGAGAAGGGATGTGGTCTAATGACATCAACACCCTATATCAGGTGTGCATAATTATTAGGCAACTTCCTTTCCTTTGGCAAAATGGGTCAAAAGAAGGACTTGACAGGCTCAGAAAAGTCAAAAATAGTGAGATATCTTGCAGAGGGATGCAGCACTCTTAAAATTGCAAAGCTTCTGAAGCGTGATCATCGAACAATCAAGCGTTTCATTCAAAATAGTCAACAGGGTCACAAGAAGCGTGTGGAAAAACCAAGGCGCAAAATAACTGCCCATGAACTGAGAAAAGTCAAGCGTGCAGCTGCCACGATGCCACTTGCCACCAGTTTGGCCATATTTCAGAGCTGCAACATCACTGGAGTGCCCAAAAGCACAAGGTGTGCAATACTCAGAGACATGGCCAAGGTAAGAAAGGCTGAAAGACGACCACCACTGAACAAGACACACAAGCTGAAACGTCAAGACTGGGCCAAGAAATATCTCAAGACTGATTTTTCTAAGGTTTTATGGACTGATGAAATGAGAGTGAGTCTTGATGGGCCAGATGGATGGGCCCGTGGCTGGATTGGTAAAGGGCAGAGAGCTCCAGTCCGACTCTGACGCCAGCAAGGTGGAGGTGGAGTACTGGTTTGGGCTGGTATCATCAAAGATGAGCTTGTGGGGCCTTTTCGGGTTGAGGATGGAGTCAAGCTCAACTCCCAGTCCTACTGCCAGTTCCTGGAAGACACCTTCTTCAAGCAGTGGTACAGGAAGAAGTCTGCATCCTTCAAGAAAAACATGATTTTCATGCAGGACAATGCTCCATCACACGCGTCCAAGTACTCCACAGCGTGGCTGGCAAGAAAGGGTATAAAAGAAGAAAATCTAATGACATGGCCTCCTTGTTCACCTGATCTGAACCCCATTGAGAACCTGTGGTCCATCATCAAATGTGAGATTTACAAGGAGGGAAAACAGTACACCTCTCTGAACAGTGTCTGGGAGGCTGTGGTTGCTGCTGCACGCAATGTTGATGGTGAACAGATCAAAACACTGACAGAATCCATGGATGGCAGGCTTTTGAGTGTCCTTGCAAAGAAAGGTGGCTATATTGGTCACTGATTTGTTTTTGTTTTGTTTTTGAATGTCAGAAATGTATATTTGTGAATGTTGAGATGTTATATTGGTTTCACTGGTAAAAAATAAATAATTGAAATGGGTATATATTTGTTTTTTGTTAAGTTGCCTAATAATTATGCACAGTAATAGTCACCTGCACACACAGATATCCCCCTAAAATAGCTAAAACTAAAAACAAACTAAAAACTACTTCCAAAAATATTCAGCTTTGATATTAATGAGTTTTTTGGGTTCATTGAGAACATGGTTGTTGTTCAATAATAAAATTAATCCTCAAAAATACAACTTGCCTAATAATTCTGCACTCCCTGTATGTCCGTCTAGGTAAATCACACCCTTTTATTTATTTTTTTGGTGATTTAACTATTTAAACAACTTTTTACGTTAAATACCACGACAATATACATTTATTAAAGCATACATATAAACAAAAAATTTGATCCCAAACTATGTTCAGTTACTGCCCAATGACTATGATTACTGCCTTCCCTTTTACTTTACATTGCATAACCATATTAGTCAGTGTAGGTTGTCATTGATAACTTAATATAAATAATATATATGTAACTAGTTATTTAACTCTTTTAGTACCGAGGGATGAATAGCACTAAGAAGAGTAATTAAAAAGGGGATATAGTATGTTTTTGCTTTAAATAATTGTTAAAATATGAGCTTTCACATACATCAGTGATGTCATGCTGCTGTGATACATCCATATCATTAAGCAAGTAGATCTTTTCATATATTCTAGCTCTGCCCATAATGACAGAATGCATTGATGTGGTGATTTGCGATGTTCCATTTGGGAAAAAGTTCACCTCTTCTAAAACCATGAAAGAGCTTCTTCCTGAAATCCTTCGTGAAATGGAGAGGTAGGTATATGTTCACAAACACATCACGTGGAATATTCTAAATACATGTATGTAAAAAAAAATATATCAGAGGACCCCAGCTGCTTAGGAAAAGTGGGTAATTTAGTTAGTAAGCCAAGTATTTACTCACATACAAATGATTATTAGTATTATTAATTTTTTACGGTACCAACACATGGGAAATTGAAAATCTATATCTAAGAATGACCAGAGCAGTAAAGGGGTCCAAACAGAATAATGCAACGAACCAGAGCGTCCATATTCAGGAGTTTAGATGCAGATAAGGAGACACAAGGCCTTGTGCAGTCTAACTGCACTCCCCGGAAGTCTTGAGGCCCCAGATTGGTGCGACCACCTACCAGTTCCCTGAGATAGCAACTGCTGTATACAGTAAATGATAAGGCAGGAACTGAAAAACACTCTGGAGCAGGCATGGAATATAACACTGCTGACAGGATAAGCAGGATACTGCAGACAAGACAGGAAACCAGGTTTAGGACTAAAGCACAATACACAGACAAGACCAAGGCATTGCAGGGCAAAAGCAAGAGTAGTATAAGGAATTCAGAACACAGGGCTAAGATATGAATACAGAGCAGAGACAGACAGGGTACAGACAAAAGGCATGGTAACAGAACTTAAAGACACACACAAACACATCATATATAAACAAAGAACAGGGCTAAGGTAACATAACAAAGATACAGACATAAATACAGGAACTAACCTAGAACTCTGAGATGGTAAATTGTGAGGGTTTAGTTACAACACATGGCCATTAGTGGATAAGCTTGTCACCAGCTTCCATGGTACCTCACAATAGGCAAGTCCTATCACTATCCCTGCCTAGATAATAACTAATAACTAAATATAACACAGAACAAACCTGTAGCAGGACTAACTTGTGAAATTAAACAAACAGAACGTGTGGGGCACATTTAAATAAGAGCAGTGAAACAAAGCAAGAGACAGCAAGAAAAACCTGGAACGGACAGGATAAGAAAGAAAGGAAGGAGCAGGACTAACTGGATACAATTTGGGTGAGCCTGCACACGAGGTGATACCTGACACTAGCATAAATCAGTAGCAGTATTCATTAAATGTGGATGATTTACTTTCCAATAATCATAAAACATTATTACATTTTTTGTTAGTTTCATTAGTTTTCTTCAGTATATATACTATAGAGCCTGAATAATGTGTGGACACAGCAATGACTATAGGTTTACAAAGGTTCAAAGCTGAAAACATTTCAGTAGGTCCATCACTAAAATAATTTACAATATAATAATACTTCGGATTTAATCATAAGTGCCCAAGCATTTCATTAAGCTGGTTGTATTATAATTCAACCTGGGTTAACTCTCCTTTCATAGTGGCCTACACTTCCCTATGCAATGGGATATATTAAGAAAAAGGGTAAACCAGTTTGGGGACAAATTGCTAAATATGGAAGAATCACTTCAGAGATCCCAAACCGAGAATCATATGCTAGGGAAGTCGTCAGTCCCATGGATCTCTTTATGCTAATCTTAAATTAGGACTCTGGTTTCCCCCATCAACTACCCTTTGTGCAGCAAAGAGCTAAATTTGAAAAAAAGCTTTCCATAGTGAAGTGATACTGATAAAGTGCAGGCTCACAAAAGAACAACAACAAAGAAGAATGTGGGATTTACTATTTTTACGTCAATGAAAACAAAACAAAAGCTATTTTTTTTTTTTCCCCTTGATAAATATGACCCAAGGCATATAGCATTTCTTTACCTTTAGAAGATCCACCATGCACAGAGGAAAGTTCAAATAACTGTCAATAAAATTTAGCAGGCCCTTACCCATCAGCATATTCCTTTAGACATCTCTCATGCATCCCTGAAACAATATTCATTGTAACATTGACTTTGGATGGATGACTGCTTTACGTTTTGTCGTTTCTGTTTTCACAGAGTTGTTCGTGTTGGAGGGTTTATTGTGCTACTCCTCAGCCAAAGCCTTCATCACCACCTGAAAGCGTATTTCCAATTCAAAGCTGCTGAAAGGGGAAGCCCTGCCAAGGACCAGAATGCTTTGCTCCATAAAGATAAGCGTGAGATTGCAGCAAATAAAGACGATATTGTTATGAAAACCGATTGCTTCGAATCCTTGGTTCCAATAGAGTCTCATTCAGTGAGCCTTGGAATGACAGAAGCAGTGATATTCAAATGTAAAAAATCTTCAAACCCTATGGCTTCCTAATCCCTTCAAATCACCAGGGAAGCACTGCTAAAGCTGCTAGTCAAGTAAGCCATTTCTTTATTGTTCATAAAATATTCCAGCCAGTGTCATTGTGACTCATATTTCCCATTTGAAATGTAAATGTTTATGTGACTGAAAATGAATGCGGTCATAGGCTTTGCTAAATTAATTAGCAAGGTGGTTATTGAGCAGTATTAGAGGGACAATGTTTGTTTATTAATTTGGGTAACATTAGAAATGATGCCTTTTTATGAAAGATTTTAAAAAAAGAACAATACACAGGTTTGCTTTGTTACATAGAGAGCACATGGTTGTGTTCTGTAAAACACATGTCAGTGTATAAAAAAAAATTAAGGGAATAGACGATAGGTTGGTTATTATCGGGGAGAGCTGGGAACTTTTGGCCCAGGGGCAAAAACTATTTAGTTCCCCATGGTTCAACTTCGCGCTCCCATTATCATTAGTCATAGACATATATAAAATAGCACAAAAGATGTATTGACAGATAAATCCCCTGAGATTGATAGACAGATAAGATAATTTGCTAGAAAGTGATATACACTAGGGCAGTGGTCACTCACATTTATGGCCCTGAGTGCCCAATTTTCTGAATGAAAGCAAGTTACACATATGAGTGCACCCATATTTGCACTCAGAACTTACCCCAGCAGAGAGATTTGCACTCAGAACTTACCCCAGCGGCCAGATACGCACTCAGAACTTACCCCAGCGGCCAGATACGCACTCAGAACTTACACCAGCGGCCTGATTTGCACTCAGGACCTACCCCAGTGGCCAGATTTGCATGCAGGACTTACCCCAGTGGCCAGGTTTGCATGCAGGACTTACCCCAGTGGCCAGATTTGCATGCAGGACTTACCCCAGCGGCCAGATTTGCATGCAGGACTTACCCCAGCGGCCAGATTTACATGCAGGACTTACCCCAGCGGCCAGATTTGCACTCCAGGCTTATCCCAGCATCCAGTACCCTGCCGTGCCTTTTCAAGCAGCACCACAATGTCACGTGAAAACCAGCGATCAGCTCATTCAGTAGTGCAGTGCAACAGCATGCTGTCCGCCTGTGACGTCAACTCTCCGTGCCGCCCGCCTAAGGTGTCGGCATACTGGCCGCATGCCACAACTGAAGTCTTGGCGTGTCAGTTGTGGCACACGTGTCGTAGGTTCTCCATCGCTTCACTAGGGCATTTAGAAGTGAAAAGGGTGAAGCCCCAGCCCATTAAGCAAGGTTAAAGAGCAAAATGGGGTGCAATTGCCAGAACTCCCCTTATTTTTTTATAAGTGCCAGAGAACAAAACATTATTTTTCCTGATGTTGATTTGAATGCACTGTTTAGTTTTTAGCACAAGTTCTTAAAAAATATTAAATTCAATTGGAAAAATGATTAAAGTATATGGAGGAGCTTAGCAATGAAGGAGCTTAGCAATGAAGGAAGACTATTCTACAGCTGAAAATAGAAGGTTATCCATTAAAAGTCAAGGCAACAAGATTACCTACAGCAGCTTTCAGGTAGCGATGTAATATTTTATGGTACATGCCAGTGTATGCTCAGATCACAGCCTGCCTCCCAACAAGCTCTGCCTCATTATTTAATCCTTGCTTAGTCTAAGGATGCATGGGTTAAAAACAAACGTTTAGTGTCTCTTTAATGGAATGTAATATTGTTTTATATAGAAGGAGCTGTGGCTGTTCATTAAGTATATGCTGATATTTGAGAATTGTAAATCAAATCTTCATGCCCAAATTCATGTTCAATTGGATTTTCAAAGCTTCGCTAGGCCCTAGTTTAAACGTTGAACACATTAGGTCTCAGATATGAAGCTGTTGTTTAGTGGTACATTTATAAGACGACCCTTATTAGAAGTTCATCTTCAAACTCATTTTACATAAAAGAAAGGAAAGCTTTCAACTCTGCAGAGTTTATTTTCAACTTAGCAGTCACAGTGTTACCAAGTAACCCATAGGGACGCGAGTGGAAGTCCCTATCCAATCAAATAAGCGTGACAACAGCAGTTAAAGTTACTACGTAGGAGACCCAACGCTGACAGAAATGTCTAAATATCTTAAAGAATATGGTTCCAAAGAACATCTGATTAGTGTAATCCAGAGTATAATATAACATAACTTGCCAATTAAAGGTACAGACCGTAATAGTAGACACTGACAGGCGAGCATATGACTGTTCCCCAGGATTCACAAATTAGAAGGTCACCCTCGTAATAACCAGTGGATAATAAAAAAATAAACTGTAAGATGTCACAAAGAATAAAGAGCAATACAACAAATGGTTAAATGGTATATCTGAAAATCAAACCGTATCAGAACTACCAGTGATTTAAGTGAACCATATTAAAGTGCCACAGTGCAATCACACAAAAAGACAAAGGAAAAGAGAAGAAGCGAAGCCAAACAACATTTTTTTTTTTTATATTATCCACTGGTTATTACGAGGTAATAAACATAATTAATATGTTAAATATAAGGAAATAGATTTTCTTTAAACTAGCAGGTTTAGTGAATAAAAGATATATGGCAAAATTAATAGCTGTGGGGAGATCTAAAAGTACTTTACAGAAGGAAAAATGCATAAACATTGTCAGAAAGTCAGTCCAAAGTTCAGGGCAGGTAGCACAGAAATGGATACAAAGTGGAAGTCAGGAAGCCAGAGGACCAATAGCAAGAACATCAGTACAAAACATAGCATTGTACTACCAAAAGGTTGCAATATAAATATGTGGAAAAATGCTAAATGCACCCTAGAGCACAATTACTGTGCACCCATCTCGCTCATGCACTAGGGAACACTGTCATATTTGTAATAAATGTTCAGCATCATCAACAGACCATTTATTTAAGGAAAAATCTATTTATTTATATTCAGACATCAGCAGGTAGCTACTACTATGTATTTCTATTTTTGAACATGTATTTGAAATAGTGGTTAACATAACATGGCTATGACATGCTTCCGGCACACAGTAATCATGCGGTTGTCGTTTTCTTTGTGTTTCAGTGATATTTATTGAAATATTTTCAGTATATTTTTGTATTTGGAATGCAGGTATTGGAATAAGGCACATTTTTCTAGTTAGCAGTTTGTAAGATGTCTCTGCACAGTGGTAATAATGTCAGTATATCTGTAGTCTTACAAATTTTCCCTTTTTATTTATTGATATTTTCTTTCCTTTCAGCTGATTCAGTTTGGACAGTCTCTAGCTTGTTGACTATAAGAATATTCTCCATCCGTGTGCTTCAATGTGCTGCCTACTGGGAATGTGCAAACGATAAGCATGGGACATACATTAAATCTGAACCATAATTTATGACATTTCTTTTAACAGTGGGGGTTGGCTGAATATTAATAATGTATACTGTAAATAAATGCACTTTATTTTTACCTGCAATTATTTTTGGGATTGTAACTTGAGAAGTTCATATTTAAGAAACACACTGAGATGTAAGTAAATATTCCATGTACAAAACTCAAATGGAACCCTTAAATACCAATCACACTGCTTCTTTACACATTAAGATATATGTATAGTCCTATAGATTTTTTTTTCTTTATCACACACTTTTTAGTACAATGTTATATGCCTCTAGGCTACATTAGAGATGCAAACTCCCAGTGGCTTTTCTTCAAAGGTTCTTGTTGTTGCTGTGGATATTGGTATCTCATCATCACATCTCTTATTTTTACTCATATTCCGTGTAAGGTCAATCATGTCACTTCGTATACACATTAAACATCCCTTTGAATGAGGCTAAGGCTGGAGGCACTGATCTTCCACTCACTGATGTCAAATTAAGCATGATGGATCTTAGCATGTTCTCGAAGCCTTTACACAAGAGAACTCCTACCTCCTGAACCACTGAAGCAATGTTTAAAATCAAATTGCACTCTGCTGTTACCGTGTTAAACGTATGTTTAGAAAAGACGTTATGTGGAACTATTTTAAACATCAAAGATTACAGAAAAAGTTGCGTCAAAGTCAGTGGAATGCATGGTTGTTAATGATTTATAAATTGCAGTGTGAATATTGATGTCTGTATCATGCAACAGATCATTTAGATCTTTACATATGCTGCACATTACGTTGTCTTATAGTTTTTTAAGTAGAATAAAGGAATATTTTGATACTAAAATTAAACTCGTGTGATCATTTTATGCTTTCTTTTGTGTATTTTCTGTTCTTCCTATGCAGATATTAATATGGAGACTCATTTTTTCTTAACCACTGCTATATATATATATATATATATATATATATATATATATATATATATATTATAGACAAAAAACTGTGAAAAAGGAAATTATCTAGATTCTAGAACATTAACTATCACAAGTTTCAAGCTGGACTCAGGGATACCCGATGTGGTCTTATTGAGGTGCAAAAATTAACAGAATTTAAAAATATAATATACTACATATGTTTAGAAAAAAACAATTCATTAGTGTATTATACTGCCAACTATCACATAGTAAATGGAAAACTCATAACTGACATTGTCATTAGCTACTAAAGGATGGATACAAGTGGAGGTTCTCCACCCCACAAGAGGATAAACTTTAAACAGAAAAAAATATTATTCCAGGGGCAACTTGCACATTTATTAGAGATCAAATTCTTTAAAATACAAATATGACATTGCACCTGAATATTACAGACTGCATCCCTTGACCAAGAATCTGCTGTGTTGTGTTTCAATGGAGATCTGGTTATAGACTGGCTAAGGCTGTCCAGAATCCTATTAAATACAGCAAAAGAAAACCTACTTGAAACATTTACATAAATAACACAAACAACTGATGATGGAATCCTGCAATACCCCTGCACCTGTGTATTATACAACAAATAAAACAAAGTGTACAATAAAATCAATATAGGTGATGCTAGTTATCCCAAAAGGACTTTATAATGAAGTATTAAATATGAAAATAAAGAAATCTCAGCCTAAGGAGGGATATCTACATGTAACGTATATAGTTGTCAATACATTGACCAAAAAACAAAAAGGATTTACATTCTGATAAGGTGATGAAAAGTAAAGTAAAAATGATGTTTACAACCTTATTCTCCACTTGAATCAAGTAAACAAAAGCAATTATAGGAGAGTATTGTGTGGGTATTCATTGTTGTGAGTATTAAAGGGACACTGTCAATCTAAAAACAAAATTCTACAAATGAAGAGAAAATGTGTTTCAAATGTTTGTGTGTTGTTTCCTACTTATGACATTACCTGTGGCTTGATGCAAATTACACATTCTCATTGAAAAGTAATTCATGTACATATCAACACACAGCTGATGTCATAAATAGGAGACAATACAGACCTGTATAAATCTTATTTTTCTCTGATTCCAATGCCTCTAACACAATGTATAGTTTATTTTAAATATATTTTTATTCTCTACATTCACAGTTTAAACAATGTTTAGATGACAGAGTCCCTTTAATCACTGATTTAGCTAACTAATACGTGGATTAGCTCACCTACAAAGTGAGCTACGTGTGGCAATGTCTGCTGGGATGAATTCACCATTCATCAAGTTGCTCAAAAGCAGGAACTATAGGTAGAAGGGATGAACTTGATGGACTTAAGTCTTTTTTAACCTAAATTACTATGTTACCATGATAAAAGTTGATACAGGTTCAGCCATGTTAAATCCAAACTGTCTTCAAGTGGGAACAAGATGTCGGCTCATCTTGAATCTACTCTTAGCAAGACCATAGCAGTTTCTGCTACAGCAGGGCTCACAATGGTCCCTGCATTAAATGTGATTAGTAATTGCCCAAGGTGACCATTTGTCATGTAATCTGTACAATATTGATCACCTTACAAGTGTTCCTGGCATTCTGTTTATAGAACCATATGTCTTAGGTAACGTGGAGAGATTTAAAAAAAAAAATAGGAGAATTTCGAAACATTTTCAGTCAAAAACTCATCAAAGCTATTGGTTATATTTATATCTATAATGGGATTCTTCAAGCCTACTTCATTAATTTCCCGCTAATTTAAATGACTGTCCTCATTTCCTTTTAGACAGATTAGCTGTGAGGACCTGTTTTTCTCTGCTTCAGCACAAATAATTAGAAAGTGTATTAGGTGTACAAACTGAAATACAATGATCCATTTTCATGAAATTTCTACTTACCTAAGAGCAACATTTACAGTTTTAGTGAAGAAGCAAAGAGCTGGTTTAATGAAGTAGAGACAATTTTACTGCTCTGTGCTTCACATATCGCATTTGACTGGAATACTGTCTCATTCCAAAGTAATGCTGCAATAACTTTCTCCATAATGCTTAATTGGGTGGGGAATGCAATGCATTATGGAAGTGCAGAGCAGCCTCCAGGCACACACTAGGCCACTAAAACATTTCTGAAGTAAAATGATGTTGTTTATTCAACTCGATTCTTGAATAAATCATCCCTATTAAAACCTTTATTAGGAAACAAACTAAAGCTTGTGATAACAAAGAGTGTGTACATCATGGTATATAAATGCTGTCGGCTGTGCTAATTTCCAATGCAATTCATGTTCGAGGAAGAAAATATCTGAAATCCAGCACTTGTTTATGGTTACTTTATGGCCATCCAGTCCCCAAACACTTTATAATTAAGGCCCTTAAATAAACCTGGTTGGGAAATGGTTTGTTAACTTATTACCACATAAATTAGATCATGTAGAAAAACACAATCCACATCTATTGTGATGGTTCTTTTTAACATTAAGGTAGAGTGTAGATCATGTGTACCCAATGGAGCCTTCCTCGTCTCATTGCTCAGGGCAAATAAAGCAATATCAAGTTTGGCAACTTTTGCTATGGTTTTCAGGCCCCATAACCATCTCTGAAAGATCTCATAGCATTACATAGCAGCACAGTGATTTTCATATGTGACTAGAGCAGTCATGAATAACCTTTGGCACTCTGTAGTTTATGGACTAGCTTTGTCAAGATGCTCAGCCAGTCACTGAGATAGAAACTATCATTCATCCATGATGGAATCTAGGGTTTTAATAAATATCAGATGTAACATTAATTATTCATGCACTTTTGATCAGCTTGCTCCCAACACAATCTGTTCTGTGTTATCCATATACATTACCCTTGTCCCGCACCTGTGGGATGGTCAGACTATTGGACTTCATGGGTCTCATTGATGATCTACCATTAACCTTGTGGTACAGTGAGACTGGAGTTTATCCACTTATCCCAGGGTCCATGAACATGGGAACTGCAGAATTGCAATCTGTCTTACTTTCTTTTTTGACCAGTTGGCCAATTCTTGAAAAGCTTGCTAATAGAAATCTATCTTCTTTATGTAAAAACTCTATGATCTAGTGCTTAGCACTAGTAGAGCATAAACATGTTTTAATGCGATGGGAACATGTTTTAACCCAGCAAAGCAAGTTCTGATATATTTTATTTACACATTTCTGCTTACCTGCCTTTGAACTTACAGAGAGTTTGTAGTTTTAATATTTAAATGGTCATCATGATCTTATATTAATTTAATGAAATGGAGAGTGCTTCTCTAGTTGTTTCATTCTAAATTCTGTTCAGTCTTTAATAAAGCAGAAAAAAACAAGTTCCTCTCAGGCAGAACCTTTATCAGTGTAGGCCTCTGAAAGGGCCAGAGTGTCAGGGTCTTTACCAGGTCAAGTAGGAGTTTCAGTGTAGAGGAGTGTAGAGGGGATAGAGGAGGTGTTTGGTTGCATGTTGTTATTTATTGTGCAGGGTGAGAACAGATATAGAAAGAAAGAAATAAGGATTGGAATAAGGACTGAAGCAGACAAAAGGGGACTTTAGCAAGGGACTGCAGATTAGGAAAAGGGTTTGCTTAGGAACTGCAGTATAAACAAAGAGCTTTAGCTGGGACTGTAGAAACAACAGAGGTAGGGGTAGAGAGAGTTAAACAAGGGGTGAGGCCTTGGGTAAGGGTGAGGTCTGGGAAGGGTGACTAAGGCAGGAATACCCTAGAGAGGGTGACTAAGGCAGGAACACCTAAGAGAGGGTAACTAAAGCAGGAACACTGTAGAGGGGTTGACTAAAACAGGAACACCCTAGAGAGGGCGAATAAGGCAGGAGCAATCCCTATAAGGAAGCAGCTTAGCTGAAGTAATATTGCTGTAGCCATTGGGTCTCATGAGATGCTGGAAACATCCCCTTGTTGATTGAGCCTTCCAGGTGCAGTCTCCCAGTTCCTGGATAGGGTGGAAATTCAAAATGAGCTTTAGCAGAGGATCAGGGACAGAAAAAGCAGCTCTCAGAAGTCAGACATCATACTTCAGTGCAAAAGCACTGTTTGGAATAAACTGCAGGTATTTAACATGGGTGTGTTGCAAAAGTTAACAAGCCCACATGACATCAACAGAGGAGAAGAAATACAAGCAAACAAGGGTAGGGAGGCCTGTAGAGGAGGAAGGAGGTATATAAGTACAACAATTAGGACTTTTAAATGCATGAGAACCCTGACACAGGGCTTTTGATGCAGTACGTAGGGAGCCGGGGAAAAGCTTTTGAAAGAATCTGATCTGTAGAATGTATTTGTTTTAGGAAGTTTAATGACCTAATAATATCTGTTATGGTTAGGTTGCATTGATATAAAAGGGTCAGGCTCTTTTGTGGTAACAGGCAGTGGCTCAGATCGGAGAGAGACATTTTGTCAGTCATTTGCCACACCACTGTCCACGTCAGAAGGTGAGCCATGGACTTTTACAATTAATGCCTGCATCATTCCACTTACCACTCGCAGTACATTGGACACCTCCATTTATGCAACAATTAGCTGTTTTGGTGGCTCCTGTGCTTGCAACTTGGCTTATCGCTCTTTTACCTCACGGATGCCTGACACTTACTTCCTGACGTCAAGCATTTATTATTTATTTTGGTACCTCACTTTGGACTTAACGCTTGTAAACTGATTCGCAGGTTTTGCGATATCCTCACTCAAGTTCTCCAGCCAGTGTCATTATTCCAAATGTAAACAACACACAAGTGAAAACGTGCGCTGTGACCCAACACTTCAAAACACACAACTCAGGAAAAATAAATAATAAATTGTTACCCTTAAAGTAAATCAGTCTTAAAGTAAATCAGCTCAATATTCAATCCGAAGGGAAAAAAATAAAACAAAACAGAACAGAAATAATATAGTGTAGTATATCACATAAAAGTGCTGATAACAAATAATAAGTGAGAACACACTCACATCTTCCTGAGCAGAGATCTGCTCAGTCTATACAGCATCCAGGGAGCCCACCAAGGGGTTAAAGATCCAACAGGTTCACAGAGGAATCCTATGCAGCTTATTCAGGGTGGCAGACCCAGAAGGTACTCCCAGCAGTAGTATAAGAGAGGGTAAGGAGGAGAATTCAAAGATCCACTTGAACAGTACATATATAGAGTCCCAGTAGCAGTCTCCTCTTGTCCACAACGCGTTTCACCCCCAAAGTAGGGCTTTTTCAAGTACTTTGGGGGTGAAACGCGTTGTGGACAAGAGGAGACTGCTACTGGGACTCTATATATGTACTGTTCAAGTGGATCTTTGAATTCTCCTCCTTACCCTCTCTTATACTACTGCTGGGAGTACCTTCTGGGTCTGCCACCCTGAATAAGCTGCATAGGATTCCTCTGTGAACCTGTTGGATCTTTAACCCCTTGGTGGGCTCCCTGGATGCTGTATAGACTGAGCAGATCTCTGCTCAGGAAGATGTGAGTGTGTTCTCACTTATTATTTGTTATCAGCACTTTTATGTGATATACTACACTATATTATTTCTGTTCTGTTTTGTTTTATTTTTTTCCCTTCGGATTGAATATTGAGCTGATTTACTTTAAGGCTGATTTACTTTAAGGGTAACAATTTATTATTTATTTTTCCTGAGTTGTGTGTTTTGAAGTGTTGGGTCACAGCGCACGTTTTCACTTGTGTGTTGTTTTGATTTGTTTATTGCCAGGAGTGAGACACTGGTAGAATTTGCTGCAGCTGTTTCCACCACAATTGGGCGCAGTGTGTTTCTCTCTTGTTTCTTATTATTTCAAATGTGTTCTCTCATTACCTCATCACTTATCCACGTGGAAATATCAGGCCTCACAAAATAGGAAGAGTGTACTAAATGGCTGCTTTTGTGCAGTTTGTACTACTTACATTTGGATGCGTGGCAATAGCACCAGTATTTGGAATATTTTTGTGCACTCCTATTCAATGAGCCTAATTTGAAGGTCTTGTCAAAATGACAAAAAAGATTTAATCAAACAAGACAAAATGACAACATTATGGTGGGCTATTCAATAAAAAAAATGGTGTTACTTAGTTTTCAACATAATTACAGTTATTCTCAGTTCTGTTAATAATTACCCATCACACACAGTAGCTATTATTAAAATAACACGTCACACTTTGCTAAAAGCATGCATTCACCAAGTTGAAAGCTTTTGTATTCTTTTTTGACCTTGGTAACATTTTCTACTTCCTCTAATTAGCCTCTCCAGAGAACATAGCATTCAGTTAAGTTAGGACCTCAGAACCAAGCTTAGTAAGATTTCTTTAACTGTTTTCTTAAGTACAAAGTTATCTTGTGTCTCCTGAATCATGCTTGGTAAATTAATTACTTAATGGAAAGTAAAGTCATTTCATTATATGTAGATGTGGTACAGAGCATTGAATTATTCATGCTATCAGCTGGGGTCTGGTTATTGTATCTACATTATGTCAGATTAATATAACTTCATACAGCAAATGGTGCTGCAAAAAAGACATCATATTCCACCATTTTCCATTTTACAGTTAGTTGATGCAAATGAGTAACAAAACACTTCCTAAAGCCCTAATGAATTTTGGCAGAATAACACTGGTATATTAATTGCAAAATAATACTGGCATATTAATGGGCAAATAAGCTGTGGCATATTAATGGGCAAATTAGCTGTGGCATATTAATGGGCAAGCTGACTATGGCATATTTAATGGACAGTGGCATATTTTAAACGGCAAACTGGTTGTTACACATGTTAATGACAAAGTGACTGTGGCATGTTAATTGGTACCTGACAGTGGCTTATTTTAATTGGGAAAGTGATGCTGCGGGGGAAAATAACATGTTCTGTCGGACAAAGTGACACTGTGGCATGCCAAATTGTGTGGGTGCAATATGAGTGCAAGCCAAATGCTGCAGGTGCAATATAGGTGCATGGCAAGTGTTGTTGGTACTGTATGGTGCTGTGTTAAGTCCTTTAGGTGCAATGTGGGTGGGGTTGAAAGAATAAAAAAAAGAAATGCAATTTTTCAATAACTTTTTTATTACATATGAAAATAGTTGAATATAATATTAAAAGGTTCATATAAGTATAAATGCACATAGTGAGATGTGTATAAATATTCATTGTTTTAGAATTGTACAATTGTCCAGCGTGGGTGACACCCATGCTGCCGGCATCCCCCCGCAGCGCATCACGCTGCTAAACTTTTTTTTTTCTGGCAGCCGCATCTGCTGGATTCAGCTGCCGGAAAAAAAATTAAAAATCGATGCGACCGGATGTGACATTACGTCCATGCAGGAGGGAAGACTGCACGGAGGAGACGACCGGGAGACACGGAGCAGAGAGAGATCAGCAAATAAGGTAAGTACTGGGGAAGGGGGGAGGAGGGTGGTATAAAACGAGCAAAATCCTGGCATATTGAGGGGTTTAATGCTGCCATATTGAGTGACAAAGATCTGGCATATGGAGGGGTTAAATGCTGGCATATTGAGTGACAAATTAATACTGGCATATTGAGGGCTTAAATCCGGGCATATTGAATGGCAAAATCCTGGCATATTAAATGGCTAAATACTGGCATATTGAGTGTCACAATTCTGGCATATTAAGGGGTTAAATGCTGGCATATTGAATGGCAAAATCCTGGAATATTGAGTGGCACAATTCTGGCATATTGAGGGGTTAAATGCTGGAATATTGAGTGGCAAAATACTGGCATATTGAGTAACAAAATACTGGCATATTTAATGGCATGTTGAGGGGTTAAATGCTGGCATATTGAGTGGCAAAATAATACTGGCATATTGAGTGACAAAATACTGGCATATTGAGTGTCAAAATTCTGGCACTCAGTATGCTGGAATATTGAATGGCAAAAAAATACTGGCATATTGAGAGGTTAAATCCTGGCATATTGAATGGCAAAGTCCTGGCATATTGAATGGCAGAGTCCTGGCATATTAAATGGCTAAATACTGGCATATTGAGTGGCACAATTCTGGCATAGTGAGTGGCAAAATAATACTGGCATATTGAGTGACAAAATAATACTGGAATATATTAAGTGGAAAAATACTGGAATATATTAAATGGCAAAATACTGGCATATATTAAATAGCAGAATAATACTGGCATATTATTGGGCAAATTGGCTGGGGCATGTTAAATGGCAAAATAGTACTGGCATATCATTGGGAAAATTGGCTGTGGCATATTAAATGGCAAAATAATACTGGCATATTATTAGACAAATTGTCTGGCTTATTAACTGCAAAATAATACTGGCATATTATTGGGCAAATTATGGTTTATGAATGACAAAATAATACTGGCATATTATTGGGAAGATTGGCTGTGCCATATTTATGGGCAAACACTGGCATATTAATGGGAAATCTGGTTTATTTTAATTGGCAAAGTAATTCTGTGGCATGGTCTGTGGGGAAATATAACATGTACTTTGAGGAAAGTGACACTGGCTAGTTCTGTGGGGCAAACTGACACTGTGGCATGCCAAATCATGTAGGTGCAATATGAGTGCAAGCCAAGTGCTGTGGTTGCAATATAGGTGCATGGCAAGTTCTGTGGGTTCTGTATGGTGCTGTGTTAAGTCCTTTAGGTTCAATATGGGTGCAGAGGAAGGGAATAAAAACAAGGAGTGCAATTTTTCAATAACATTTTTATTACATATGAAAATAGTTAAATATAATATTCAAAAATTCAAACATGTATAAATGCAACGAGTAATAGAGAGAGAGATTTCTGTGTGTATAGATATGTATTGTTTTAGAATTGTACAATTGTTACCTTGTAGGGCTCCTGTGTGTCGCCTAATTAATGGCGATCCCATGTGTGGCATATTTATTGGGCCCCATGTGTGGCATAATTAAGGGGCTCTTTTGTGTGGCATAATTATGGGGCGCTTGTGTGTGGCATAATTAAGGGGCACCTGTGTGTATGGCAAAATTTATGGGGCTCTGGTGTGGCATAATTTATGGGGTTCTGGTGTGGCATAATTTATGGGGCTCTTATGTGTATCATAGTTAATGGGCTCCTGTGTGTGACATTATTTGTGGGGCTCCTGTATGTGGCATATTTAATGGGCCATCTGACGGCCATTACTAAGGAAACTGTTTGGCATGGTATTGGAGGAAATCCAGGGGGGGTGACACCATGAATTACCGCACCGGGTGACACCAACCCTAGTGACGCCTCTGCTCTGTGGTGATGCACTATATGGTGAGAGGACCATGTGACAATTTTGCCACCATGTCCTGGTGTTTTCTAGTCATACTCCTGTCTAACCCACTCACATATATAAAGGTAGCGAGACATTTATGACGGTACACCATAACTCTTGTCAGTACATAGTTAGCCAGACACTGAAGGTGACCTTCTC
This sequence comes from Pelodytes ibericus, assembly GCA_036172795.1. Taxonomy (NCBI): domain Eukaryota; kingdom Metazoa; phylum Chordata; class Amphibia; order Anura; family Pelodytidae; genus Pelodytes; species Pelodytes ibericus. The sequence continues at coordinate 60,492,550 of CM069862.1, forward strand.
TAGCAGGGAGTGGGCTGCAAATCTACAGCACACATTAACTAGAATAAAAATCTTTAATGGCAACATATAAATGCATGGGATCATTATATTTGCTGTAATACCACAACGTGCTCCTTGAAGGCAAATGAGCCTGCCATTCCTGTGCACCTGACCTGATAAGGAGAATGACATCCACTGATTAACCAATCTCACGTGGGCAGCATGTTGGTTAATCATGCCACACATTTACAGTAATAGATTAAACTTGCTACTGAATTCTAATTTCTGTGATGTCAATGTACACTAAGGCTTGGAACCTAAATCAGGAATGGTCTTACCAAACCCTGAACACAGAACACATGTAGCATGTCTTGAAAGGACATTCAAATAAAAGTTAATGTGTAGTGACTGCAATGTGTGAACAAGGCCTTGATTCTTGGTCTCTGATTCTTATCTGAAGCAATTAATAATGCTGTATACAGGTCCTTTCACTACGCAAGCTGTGTTATAACATATAACAAATACTCTGGGATCTAGAGGGTTGGCCTGCCTTATTAGAGCTGCATCATTCAGCACCTTAGCTTTAAACAGAGGTGTTCGCACAAACTGTTTCTTTAATCTTTTATTTCAAAAATGTATGTTTCTTCCACATTCTTTATGTTTTCGTGCCTTAATTATAAGACCTGTGTAGAGAGGGGGCGACTAGGCCTGTGTTAGTTACTTGGCAGGAACCTTATAGTTCTATCTATTATTTAGCAGAAGTAATTAGACAGTGAACTATTTTTCCTCTAACAACTATACCGCTGCATAATTTGTCTCTTTCTAGTTTTCTTTTTTTCTGTTATTAGAAGTCAACACCCTTTAGAGGTTCTATCTGTTTTTAATGTGCTCACTTCTTTGACAGTTAATTATTTCTCTTTAACACAAGGAAAAACAACATAATTATTTTATAAATTACAAACAACAGGCTTTGGCGTGATAAAAGCAGTTTAGATGCATTGGCATTAGTCATTATGCTTTTGATGGAAAACATTTTAATTGAGTATGGTTCTGATCTTTTACCAGTCCTCTGACGTTATTTCTCCGAATAAAACAACTCTTTAGTATGAAGCATGTTAAGGCGCTTTTTTAACAAATGAGAAAATAACAGCATAATAATTTAGAAAAATACTTTTTTTTTAGTTTTGATAAACCTCTGTCAGATAAAGTCTGAACATATTGTCTAGGCCTGGTCTTTTGCAAGTCTGAAGTGACAGACTTCTAGGTGCTATGGGTACTCTAATTTACAGATACACCAAAACAGAGTAGAATAAGATGAAACAAAAAATAATTTTTATATGTCTGATGGTTGTAGATTAAAGGGTCAAAAAAATAAGTGCAAATATTCGACCACAAATTTTTGCTTCCGAATTACAGAGTGATTTGAAGCATATTGAGAACAAATTACGAGCAATCTGGTTTGCCTGAGAATACGTTGTCAATTTGTAAATCATAGCCAATTCCACACCAATATTTATTGAAACCCAATACGGCCGAAAAATGCACCGAACTGAAGCAAACTGTAGATGCAAAATCTCCACTATATCCTATGGGTGAATTCGCACAAGAATAAAAATACGGAAAATAATCTGAAATAGACGAGACGTCCACAGGAAATAGGACCAACTTCGAGAAATTGATACTTAATATTGAACTTACAGCCAATCACTGTCGAGGAATCTGTGTTTAAATACTGAGCACAATTTTAGAGCATGATTTGCAGCCTACTGCAAATAACCCCCTCACAAAGTACTTAAAAGAAAAAATGTCAAGCTAAAGGTCAGGGCATGGGAGAGCCAGGACACTAGTAGCAGGAGAGGACATCAGGGCGGCAGGGCAGCATAAAAGGCAAGTGCCTAGGGCAGCACTTGCCTGGGGGAGAAAAACGAAAAATGCTGCCTCTTTAAAAAAGAGCGCTTGCAGGCAGAGTCAATGGCTGTGGAGATCAGAAGGTGCTGTGATGCACAGACAACCTACCATGCTGCCGGGGCATGTAATAGGGTGTTGGGGCGTATAATGGGTTAATGAGGCATTTGATGTCCTCCTTCTGCAATGTGGTGTGTGTGTGGGGGGGGGGGGGGGGGGTTGCCCAAATTTTGTCAGCCTACGGCGGCACAAAACCTAGATATACCACTGGGAAGACAAGGTAAGTCCTGCATATGAATTTAAATGGTAAGTCCTGTATATGCTAGGTACATTGTAGTTTTTCAACAGGTAGCTGTCTAATATGTGTAAACAAAATGGTTAATTCTACAGGAAGGCCACAAAATTTGCCACATACAGGAAGCCCACAAAATTTGACACATACAGGATCCCCGAAAATTATGCCACATTCAAAAGCCCATTAATAATTCCACACACAGAAGCCCCATGATTATGCCATACACAAGAGCCCCATATTTATGCCGCACACCATAGCCCCATAATTAAGTGACATGCGGGAGCCCCGCAAGGTGACAATTGTACAATTCTAAAACAATTAATATCCATATGTGTTGCAAAGGAGATGCCAGCAGCTCGGGTGTCACCCCTGTTCAAGATCCCTCTGATATCTATAGTCCGTGTGATTGCACAGGTGATTGTGAATAATAGTGACTATTGATAGATATATATATACACATATTATTACATGGGTACACCTTCCCTTTCATCGTGGTTACACATTGGTGTCTGTGCTGGACATGTATTTTGCTGTATGACACTTTTTGTGTTGTGTTCTTTGACAGGGCCATAGTTTCATATATGTGCAAATATCATCTTTATTTACAAATATAATGCTGGATATTTGTGTCAGAAACGAGGCATGACCATGTGAAATCTTCTGTAGTGTACTTTAGACCCAAGGTCTAGAGACATAAACATGGATAAAACATGGATAAAACAAAATACATACATTGGATTAGAAGCAATATGCTCTGGGTGGTGCTATGATCTATAGACAAGAAACACTATATAAATCAGGGCTCAGGAGGAGGGTATGGTCAGTATTTTTGGTCTGCGATGAGGGGGAAGCTGACTTGCCATTATAAAGGATTTTGCTGCAGCCTAGAGCAGATCCATCTAGACTACAACACAAACTGGTCCCAGAAGCAGTCATACCATGTCCCCCAGTTACCACAGCTAACTCACCCATACTGACAGATGTAGCACTATACATAGAAATATAACTGCACATTAACAAGTAGGGCAGTGCTATTACAGGGGCCATTTGCATTAAATCAGAAAAGGGGCATCTATTCACTTGCTGTCATATCTAGATTTGACATGTAAATATTACCCTGTTGGGTTTATCAGACATATTACTATTATAGATAAAATATAATTTTATTGATGTTGTCATCTCTCCTTATTCAATCTTTATCATTGTTCTCTGATTTATGATATATGGAACATCAATTACACGCACACCTATGATTTATTCGATATTCAGTTTATACAAATAATTGAATTGATGCCATTGACCTATTTGTAATGTTCAGTGATTTAGTACCCATTGATTTTCATCATGATCTGCTTAAAACATAACTTGTATTAATGCACTCTTTATTGAGCACCTGCTGTTATTCATCGTTGATTGATTTCAAATATGCTTTGTATCAATACAGCCGTGTCAGAAACCATGCTAATAAAACATGCCTATAATTACACTTGGGAGAGGTGGACTATACACTATGGAGCAGTAATGGCAGATAACATTCTATGAATGAACACAGCTGTCCATATTTCTTCTTATCTACAATTTCTGCCCCTATACTTGAATATGCTGAAGTTATTTGCCAGTGACACATTTTCAGTAAAGTACTTATACTTTACTGGTTAACAGGTGTTTCCTATAACATTTATTTATTTTATAGTTGTAAAAACATCCTTCTGTTATGCATACGTTGTACATTTGTACATATTTGTACAGATTGCACAAATTTGATGTATTATCTCATAATTTCATTCTTTATTATAGGAATTTTGTTGCGAAATGTTTTTGTTTATGTGTACTCAAGGGCATGTGTTTCAGGAACCAAAAATATTTTCATTACCCACATTTATTTATTTCAGTTATTTATTTAATATGCTACAGTAAAAAAATAACATGAATTGAAATTATGAAATTAAATTAGTTCATGAGCAATGTGGATATTCTACAGTATGTACAAATGCCCATAATTTGAAATTATGTACAATCTGTTCATTTTGCAGCTTGCTTGCAGTTCAGATAGCTAATGCCTTCTTAAAAGTTTTACAGGTAAAACAGACTGTTTTCTAATAAGCTACAATAGAACTCTTTCATTAAGTGCTCTGTATTCTCTTTCACTCTGCTCCTTCAGTGAACCTGTGGCACCTGTGAAAATCCCTCCTTAGAACTCTAAGCACTGATGCAAATTTAATTTGGTCTTATATATTCTGAACAGACAAATACCATGAAACCCAGCAAGATCTGATTAATGCAAAGGAATATTGTTCTCTAAAGCAAAAAACTGTTAAGTTTGTTAAACTCAGTCAATGCAAAGCATGGAAGAAACCCTGGCTATATTTCTTGACTAATTAGAATCCCCTATTTAAAAGCAATACATAATATAGCACGTATACAAAATATATAAATAAATAAAGGGGAAAAAATAGTTAAATACTGTACATAAAGAGTATTTAAAGGACAACTGTAGCAAAAACGTAACTCCTATTTAATCGAAAGATTGCATTAAATGTAGATGTTTTAAATATAAATGCTTTAATGTAAGAATATAAATAAAGTATCTATTGACACCTCTTTGCTCCATATAGCTTTAACAGGGAATAGTCCAGATATTCACATTGGATCAGCTGAAGGAAGATCTGATTCAATATTCTAAATAATTTGGTTGCTCCCTATTAGAGCTGTCTGAATTCTTTAATCAAATAATTTCTAAATAAATCACCTACTTATGTTGAAATAAAATTGTTTATTTAAACATGAGTTCATTTGCAACACTTGGTCCTGTAATTTTATGCAGAACAAAAACACAGAGAGCACATGTTTATTAAAAACATGGTTTATTAACACAGCAAATCCAATTCCAATGTGCATTCCTACAATGACAATAGGACTCTTCGTACCATGGTAGACTTCAAGAGACTGTGTTACATAAATGCACCCAAAATGTACATCTCTCTTGTAGAAGCTCTGTTATTGTTCTGTGCTAGGTATTAGTCCTCAAAGATGTCCAACTTCTGTTTTATGATGATAAATATATTATTCAGAACCATCTTCTTGAGGACCATAGTGCATTATGGTAAATTAGTCATATAATATGATAGTAATTAGGCTCGGACCAAACAAGAACTTCGAAGGGCCACATTAGTACCACAGGCCAGCAGCTGGACAACTTTGAACTAGATGAAGAAACTGTATTTGCTCTGATGTACAATACATGCCAACTTGATACTATAAATCTGATATAATTTAAACAATGTCATAAATAATAATAAACAGCATATAATAATAATAGAAAATGAACACTTTAAGAGGGCCATACACCTTCCTGGAACTAAAAAGGTCAATACTGCAACGTGGCATATGCTGAAAAATATTTATGAAAATGTTTTTATTTACTTTTTTAAATTCAAATTTTGGTATTATTAAACAAGTTTGGAATTTAGATTTTAAAAAACTTGAAGAAAAAAAAGCACACATTTAGCAAGCGGCATTAAGAAAAACACACAAATTTGATAAGTTGCAGAGAATATTATGGCACAAAAGGAATTTAAGATATCACGAGAGTCGATGAGATGCAGAATGAATAATCTCCCAGAACAAGCAGTCAGTTTATTTCAAAACAGTTTGAATGTAAGATTCATCAAGCAAGAGATTAAATGCATTTTGTATTGTGATCCCCAGTTCTCCTCGCACCCAGGGTGATGTGCCTTTTTTTCTCATATAAAATAACAACAGTCAAACATAAAAAGAAATTAAAGCAGGACAAGAAATGAACTTCGCACCAAAATAGGGTTTTGTTTTTACGCTTCCATCTACTGACAATTCACTTAAAGACAATCCACATAAATATGTTGCATAAATGATGATTTAGTAAAGCACTTGATTGCACAGTATTTCCATGCATTGGAAGGTCCTGTTTCCGTTATTTCTTTTTGAAGAAACTCCAACTTATTCTTTTTTTCCAAAAGTGGAACTTATTTTTCTTTTATTCTCTAGTTTTTTTTTAGAACTCCGGCAATTGGTTTTGTGATGAATGTACACATGTCGAGAAAACCCACCGATATGTCCAACAGTGGTAACGTGGAAGGCCACTGGGTCATTAAGTCCTTATGTAATGGGAAGTTAGTTACTTTTTCAGTCCTTTTTTTGTAAGCGTACAGTACTTGTGCTTCGAAAGTGAATTTGTAGGTTGCTATGATTGGAATTGTAGTGCACAAACCGATGTATAGGTGACAACCGCAGTCATTTACTGTATCGTTCTTAATCATACACAAGAGTCTCTGGCAAATTTGAGATGCAAAATCTTGGTCCTGCTGATAAATGGATAGGCAGTGCACAGACAACCAGCTGCTACGATCAAGCCCAGACTACACCAGGCACAAAACAAAGACCAGCTGTACCCATGCTCTACATCGCTTGGAAGTCCATAAATAAATTTTGGCAGGCGATTCAGATCATAAGAGACACTTGCTGCATAAGTGCACAATGATATTGTACAAAATATTCCTGAAAATAGATCAAAGAAGCTTTGTTAGTGAGGATTTAAAAAAAGCTTTCATTGGTTTTAAGAGGCAACTAATTGCCTTCCTTTGAGATAATAGTTCCCATGGGGCAGCAAATTGCATTTATTACAAACATAGTCTTCAACGGTGCCTTATAGATAATATAACGATCAATCATAAAGTCTCAACAAATGACTTCTGTAGTTTATTCATTTATTAATATCTCCTAATGTAATAGATCTATAAACATAGTGTGCTGGTTCTAGGAGTATCCAACACTTGCATCTTTATTGGGATTTTACGACAATATCTGTCATACCCATAATTTTGTATATTAAAACAAACAAAGCAAAAAATACCAGGAACACAATTCCTTGCTCTTCTTTAATCCCATGGACCTGCTGATGGTCCCTAACACATTTTACTATTTCATGTACAAAGTCTTTAGTTGCTAAATGGTGCACTAAAACAAACACGTGAAGCAAAGTTCAAATAGAAGGGTACATGCATAGCAAGGTTTTAGTATACTCTAACATGACGCGGCAGATGCAATTTTAATATTGATACGTTGTTTTTACAGTGTTTATGCTAGCATGGAAAGGAAGTTTAGTTTTTTTTAAGAGGATGCCAGGTCATATATTTTACTAAGAGTTGTTACTGTTTGATAATGGTATTGACTAAGCAGCTAAATCTGCTGTGCACAACTCTCTCTACATTGTCTTCATCTCACAGTAATTGATTTGGTCAGATCTGTTCAGTTCCAATACTGAAATAAACTAGACATCAATCGCTGGGTTGGAAAATGTCTACAACTTATTTCAGGTTTTAGTGCATATCCCCCAATATGTATGCACATTATCACATATAACGTACGCATAGTATAACATTTCTAATACTTAATGACTGGTCTTGTAAAATAACATACAATGCAACAAACTACAGATAAGTCTGAAAAAACAAAGGAAATATTTTCTGCGCTCAGTATATAGACACTTGTATACAAAAAATAATTGAAATGCCCTTAAGGTGACTGATGCTCGTAAGTGACAGTTACTATCATAATGTGTACATAATCATCACAATACATACAAATGGCAACAGTGATAATCAGCAGTGAAATAGACAACACAGTGAATATTAACACAAATAAAAATAAAAATTTTTAATTGAACTTTACACTTGTTGCCTTGCATATTTCACGGTACATATAGGTCTGACCTTTTATGTTGTTAATATTTTTTTATACTTTTTAATATTGATTTGTTTGATTGTTTCTGTAAAGAATACCTGTCATTAGGAAGAGAAGCCCAGACACGTGCTGAGTGAGGCTTTCTTCCCAAAAGAAGCTCACTGTAGCCACTATGCATCCACACAGGAGTACAGCAGCCGCCATTCCCAGGAAGCCAGCTGTAATTCTTCGTAAATCTATATACCAAGAGATAAAACCAAAAATAGAATGTCATTAATCTGTCTGAGGCCAGAGACTTGAGAGGTTGGCAAAAATACATTCAAGTTCTCCATTCTAATTAACATAATAACAAAGTACTTTAATCCTCTTAAACACAGCAGACCTTCAAAAACCTAAGACCATTTGACGCAAGCTCTATGATAGTTATTTGGTTTTGAGATTTACCTTTTCTCTTGTACTTGTTTTTCATTTATATTTAGAAAAAAAGAGGCCCACCCTATGCTCCTATGAAATGACATTACTGTTCTAATGTGAGTGAAATGGAACTGGTGCCAGACAACAATATATGGGTTTGATTTTTGAGTTTTACAAGCTGAATGAACTGTTCATAACTAGATAGATGTCTCTCAGCAATCCCTAGTTTAGAGTGAACAAATGTTAACTATGCATTGTGCAGGGCCAATACAATGTAAGTCGGTGGCATGAAATGTTCTTCTAACCTCAACTCAACAGTTACTTTTCGGTGAACAACTCACTATGTGTTGGTGTCATATTACATTTCTTTAAATCTGGACCATTACTATTCGTATAGACTTCTTTACTGTGTTTTAGTATTTTCTTATTTCATGGTTTGATGTGAAATATCCTGAACACTGTAGAGTGTTTGTAATCTATTACATGGATATTTATGTATGTCTAATACTGAGTGGATTTTTTTTAAATTCATTTTTCATTTGTTCAGTTAAAGATATAGAATGGACCAACTTTCTCAGTCCCAGTAGGCTCACTATATATTGTCTTTATCCTTTTCACAATCACAGTGATTTATATTAAATTTGAGTTTTATAGTGTTTTGAAAAAAATCATATGTCCGTAAAAGTAGAACATTCCAGTTGTACACGTGGAACTCTCAAAACATTTCTTGTTTTTTTTTTTTTACTTCAAAAATAATGTACTGATATAGTTGGGTCTATTTACTAAAATTCGACTTTGGAGGTTGACTTTCATTTTGAGAACAAGACAAATTTGGCGCCCAAGTTTGACTTAGAAAAACAACCACAGGTTCGAATCTTCCCCATTGAAAGTAATGGGAGGAAAAATTACTGAAGCTATTTTTGAGACTAAGTTAAATTCTGCACTCTAATTATTTGTGCTCACTATAAACAGAAATGATGGTTTAACTCCATTGGATTATAGAGATATTTTGAGATCATCTGGATGGATTACCATTATAAGAATGACATATATTGTTTGGTCACATTACCACCTTTATTATTTATAGTTTCTGTTCACACTGTTTGTAGATGTTTTTTGCACATTTATGATATATTAAGATTGCACTACTTTATTTATCTATTCGTATGTATCATGTCTACAGTCAGAAATGTTTTAGCCTTGATGCATATTTAATTTAAAATTATTTATATGAATAAAATTAAATTGAAATACATTTGATTGATATATAAAATGAAAATATTATTATTATATATATATTGTATTGTATTATTATGTTTATTGATGTTATTATATATATAATGTATTGTATTATTGTATTTATTTTAATTGTATGTAGTATTGATATTGTATAAAATTGTAATGTATACTTAATATTATTTTTAAATGTATAATATAATAATAATAACTTGAATAGTATATAATATAAGTTATAATTAAAAATTTGAAATAATAAGAATTTAAAAAAATATATATATTTATATGCTATTTCCTTGACTTGTAATTTGAGTACTGACTTCACAACAGTATGTTTACAAGACTGGATGCTTCAAACACTTTAGATCAAACATTTTCCTTAGTATGGACATTTTTGTTATTGTATTGGATTCAATATGTGGAGAACAGTCAATATATTTAGTTTGTTCTTTAGAGTACTGTCAAAACATTTTGTTTAATATAAGAATAGGTGATACATGTGCATATGGTAACCTGTCATATATTTATAATTAGGGGTGGGAAGATGTATGAGCATCTGTTCTTCGCTGTCATGTTTGCTGTTTATTTTTACATCTGTGCCTTTGATGTACTGTATAGCAAGATTTATATACTAGAAATTAGCTGGCAGTTAGAATTTGTCTTATTTCGTATCGAGTTATACCATTTCATTCTTATATACAATGTTCCATAACCTTTCTTCCAAACATGACTCCAAAAAGAACTAGTTCCTTCATTTGCAGGATGTTTTTTTTATGTCACATATAAATACTTGTCGGTATTTAAAACAAATCTCATCTGGTGTAAAATATATAATGAAAAGGGAACGCAAGTAGAATGTTCAGGGTATAAACAAACTAAAATGAGTACATGTTGAGAAAAAAAACACATAAACACACTTATCAAATGGTCTGAAAAATGCCCCTTGTCGTTCATTCGAGCTTCATCTTATAGTCAGACCTCAAATAGAAGTCTGACTATAAGACTGGGATCCAGGTCCCCAGCAGAGCTGCAGGGGACCTGGATCCTGCTCTCATGCAGACGGCACGTTACTCACAGACATCCTCCGGTGCTACCCGGCACGTCTGTTGGGACTTCTATGACGGAAACCGGGATCCGTCATAGAAGACGGATGTGTCGGGCAGCATCGGAAGTTGTATTGGCTGCGGGGGATGCATAGGAAAATTCTTGGGGCAGATGGTTCTGTGGGGGATGCATTAGCTAAGCTGTGGGGGGATGCATTGGCTATCGGGCAGATTGGCAAATAAAAGGAAATAAAAACAAGAAATGCATTTTTTTCAATCATAATTTTATTAAATATGAAAAAACTATTTACATGTGAATATTTACACTCATTTTTGTTTTAGGGTAGTCTTATATTCAGGGATGTCTTATATTCGAGAAAATATGGTATATCATAAGGATAAGCAAACATCATTATCTCGGTCATGGTCCAACAAAACCTTGTTTATGTCTTTATCATCCTCTGACTTAAAGAGTCTGTGTCACATAAATATTGCAGATAATAAAGCATCAAACCTGGTCTATAGGTTGTGTTTGCATAATTGTGAACAAATGCTTAGATTAAGAGAACTATGTGTTTTTATGTCTCCTTATGACATCACTTTGTGGCTTGATATGCAATGCAGGTCATATACACAAATGATGCATTTCCCAATAAATGTAATTCATTGATGTCATGAACAGGGGATATATATTATTGAAACACATTTTTCTTAATCTTAAACCATGCATTTTCTTGCAACTCTACTCATAAAATTATAAACAACGTTCAGGAGTCCCTTTCAATAGTGTTACTCGTTGAGCTTTAATTAAGAGATTAATTAAAAATCCAAATTTTCATGCACTCAGCTTTGTATTGCAAAAATATCAGTACATACCCCGGTGCTGTGTCATTTAGTATAACACACAGATCCAAAACAGAAAAAAATACATGCACTCACAGGGTTTGTCTTGTAAATCTGTCTATATATATTTATATATATATTGTGTTTAAACATTCTCAATGTGTCACCCTAAGACTTACCATTTCTAAAATAATATTTTCCAGACTACTTATTATAAAAACATGTTAATACTTATTTATTAGACAAATGCATTACATACAGTTTTTTTTTCTAGTTTGGTTCTTATGTCTTTCCCTTCACCTTCACCACTCTGTGATATTGTTTTTACTGTTTTATGTGTACTACTTACGTAAAAGGTGCCACTCATCTTGCTGAATAGTCCTGGTCAAATTAAATGGAATATTCCTCAGGCGAATAGGTTGAGAGAAGTGATACTTGATGGCTGTGCATTTCTGAGCAATTCCTTCAAAGAGAAAAAAAAAACAGCAGTTTAACATATTTCTGTTTATTAAAATAGAATGTGAAATTCTCAAGCTTAAGATGGAAGTATAATTTGCTCAAAGAGACAGAGAGACACAGCCTTGGGAGCGTAGAACATCGATTGGCACTGATTAATTAATACTTCATCAAAATGAGCAAAGTAAAAGCCGTTTATGAAGGAAAGCAAAGATATTTGCCAAGAAATATGTTATTTATGCCTAAATAGAATATACATGGCTTATACTTTTATTTGTGAATTGGACTTTAAATATTCTCCTAAATGTAACACTACTATGAACTGAAAATGCGTGGGTTATGAGTTAGGTTTTGCTGAGATAGTATAATGCTTTTAGGTAAGGATCAAAATGTGCACAATATATATCAGTAAGTTGCACCAAGAGCAACTGAGAATCACAGCACTAAAAGTGGAAACATGAACAGTTGGTTTCCATGGTGATTTCTCAATTTTAAACGTTTTCTCCAGAATTATTTTTTATGTATAATCATTATGTTTATGCTTCTTTAGCTTTGTAATTTCATAGATGTATGCTGTGAGGACAGGCACATTTTTTTTTATAACCAGAATGAAGAATCGGAATGCCTACTGACCAAACCAGGTAGCAAAGTTGGATCCAACGAGTGTAATTTATTACAAAATAAACAGTGGCTAGCACAATCCTGGAATACCACAACACACAGAAAGGGTCCGCCTTGCGCGTTTCGTGCCGGCTGGCACTTATTCATAGGCTCTACCGATATAACCAGCTACAAGCTATTTTTTCTTACCAGCTTGGTGACATGATGCTTCTTTAATTATACCTTTATTTTCTTAAAGATTTGGATTGATTACATGTTACATTTGCAATATCCACCAGGAGGCAGTGTTAACACTACTGTAGTAGCATACGATTTGGCACCATTGTATAGTTACATGGAAAACAAGGTTTTTAAGCTTCTAGAAACAGCACTAATTATGTTCAGTTTTAACCTGATGCTTGTGTTTACTTGAAGATTTTCAAGACCTGTCTGGCCAGTGTCACTAGCGTCCAAACAGAATATGTGGATACCATAGTAACTGATGTTCCTTAATTAAGGCAGTTTTATCATGCGTTAAAAATAGGCTTCTGAGTATTTTACTGTGCTACACAGTATTTACAGTGCAGATTATTTTAAAAAAGTGAAAATTATATTATATAAATATAACTGAGGAGACCTGGCTGCTACAAGACACGGAAGACTTTAAAGAGACTTTTACCTGCATTGGAAATCTACTGTTTTTAATGTAAGATCTCTGTTATATCGATTTTAGACTTTATTAAAACGTATTTTACTGAAGCCTGGTCCCCTTCCCCTTGCCTTTCTCTCATATTGCATTGGAGTGAAGATCTACTGAGGGAAAGTGCCTTCTGCCATACCCCTGTAGGGGCCCCTGGATGCCTTTTTTACTGAGCATAGCGCTCAGGGAAATGTGAGTGGTCTGACTTTGTTTTTACCATCACAACTTTATTTGTATATGACATACTTCACTATTTTGTATTTTTATTTTGTTTTCCCCTCTATATAACACATGGAGGAAACCATGCCTCTATATAAAGGGTAACTAAGTGTGTGTAGTGTTGGGATAGCGCACTGATTCACTTGTATTATTACTATGTAACTATGCAACCGTGTAACATCCAGTCTTCAAGCTAAAAACAGTGTTAAAGTATAGTTATTGTTATCAAGCTGTCTGCCAGATATAAGCAGTGGTGGCATATTTATTATCAGCATTTGATCTGCCAGCCACAGATGGTGGTACAGTACAGTTATTATCAGCATACACTTTGTCATCCACAGACAATGGAAAAGTACAATTATTACATTAGAGTTATTGCAGTCTGGCTACAAATGGTGACACAATATACCAATGATGCTGACTAACCATAATAATTAGGGGAGTGGATAGCAGCTTAAGTTACAAGTCAAATGTGAACTACTTTGTAGCCAAATGGTTGTCATAGTGATGACTAGATATTGCCTAATGGGAAATATGTAACAAATACTCTTCCACCATTCCAGTTCCTCTCCTGGGGATTGTGGGGGGCATTAAGCAGGAGTCAGTAAGAGCTGGTTTCCCCAAATATCTATATGAAAAACACATAGAACCCAGGCCCCACTTGGGCCCCAATCGAGTTATTATAAATGGGCGCTCAGTGCATCCTCCCAATCATGAGGAAAAATCAGAACTCTATGTAAAAGTTCCAAATTGTTCGGCACTCTTTTGAAATAAAAAAAACAGTGCATTTATTCCAAAATATCCAGACATTAAAAAGAGTGAGTAGGTTAGTTAGTAACTCGTTAGATGAATTTATTAAATTACAACAGTTTGCAGCTATTCAGGCATGCCCATTGGCTGAATTAAAGTCAATTTCCTTTTTTTGTTGTTATACCAGGAACCAATGAGAATTATTCCCATTCATTTGGATGGGATTTACTACATTAGCGATGTCATGTGGCAGTGTAACACACTGCCAGGTCCCCACTGTACAAGACCACAAAGAGTTAGTTCCTTGCTGTTAACCATATCACATGGATTATATATCTTAAATTGATCTGATTATAGATTCGATTTTTACTAATATTTTGAAATACAGTTCTTACGTAGATGTATTTTGAATCTGCTGTTTTGAAAGGTAAAGATTAAACAATTTGCCAACTCAATGCCTCCAGTAATACTGCTATATAATCTTGATGTAATATTTACCGGGTGTTTTTAAAGGTAACAAGGAAAAATGTTTCACGGATTTAAAATATTACAATTCTAAACACATTTTAAAAAATGTATAAGTTTTAAAGCAGCTCAGTGATTATAGAGGGAGCAGTATGGTCTCTATACAGAGGTACTTTGGAGGTAAAGAGAAATTAACTGCGCTTAAAGGAGAAGAAGGATGAGGAAAGTAAACAGATATAAATAAGCAAAGGTGTGGATACAATAAATTCAGATATGTAATGCGGCCAAATACAATATCGAACATCCATATTTCAAAGGTATACAGAAAACAAGAAAAATGGGCAGCAAAAAAGTAAAAACAATTTGAATGAAATAAAATTAACAATAAAAATAAAACATCACAATAAGAAATACTACTGAAATAAAGATGTAATCACTGAATATCAAACATATGTAGGCGTCCAAAAGAAAAATAAAGCATTTTGCTTTAAAACTTCATCAGAGCAGTGCTGTATTTACCGCGAGGCATCCTAGGCGGATGCCTATGGCGGCAAATTTTGGGGGGCGGCAGCGCCCCCCCAGCACTGAAAAAAAAAAAAAAGTAAAAAAAAAAAATCCGGCCCTTTAAAAAAAAAAAAAAAAAAAAAGACCGCGCTTGCAGGCAGAGACGGAGGTGAGAAGGGATCGGAAGATCCCCCCTCACCATCGCTCTGCCTGCCAGGCTGCACGGGGAGCCGAACAGGCAGCACAGAGAAACCTCCGTGCTGCCTGTTCGGCTCCCGTGCAGTGTGCCGACACGGAAGTCCCGACAGTCACGTGACCGGCGAGCTGACGTCATACGCGCGCCCGGTCACGTGACCTGTCGGCACAATCGCCGGGAAGCCGAACAACATGGAGGGACCATGCTGCCTGCCACCAGGGAAAGGTAAGTGCTGATGGGAGACTGTGTGTGTGTGTGTGACTGAGTGTGATGGGAGTCAGAATGTGTGTGATGGGAGACAGTGTGTGTGTGATGGGAGACAGTGTGTGTGACTGAGTGTGATGGGAGTCAGAGTGTGTGTGATGGGAGACTGTGTGTGACTGAGT
Source organism: Pelodytes ibericus (assembly GCA_036172795.1). NCBI lineage: Eukaryota > Metazoa > Chordata > Amphibia > Anura > Pelodytidae > Pelodytes > Pelodytes ibericus. The sequence goes on from CM069862.1 coordinate 60,508,259, forward strand.
GTGATGGGAGTCAGAGTGTGTGTGATGGGAGACAGTGTGTGTGACTGAGTGTGATGGGAGTCAGAGTGTGTGTGATGGGAGACAGTGTGTGTGATGGGAGACTGTGTGTGACTGAGTGTGATGGGAGTCGGAGTGTGTGTGACTGAGTGTGATGGGAGTCAGAGTGTGATGGGAGTCAGAGTGTGTGTGATGGGAGACTGGGTGTGTGACTGAGTGTGATGGGAGTCGGAGTGTGTGTGACTGAGTGTGATGGGAGTCAGAGTGTGATGGGAGTCAGAGTGTGTGTGATGGGAGACAGTGTGTGTGACTGAGTGTGATGGGAGTCGGAGTGTGCGTGATGGGAGTAGGAGTGTGTGACTGAGTGTGATGGGAGTAGGAGTGTGTGACTGAGTGTGATGGGAGTGTGAGCTTGATGTGAGTCTGAATGATGGGGCATGTCTTAGGTGTGTAATGTGGGTGTGCAGCTTGGGTAGGGGGGTGCCCGGATTTTGTCTGCCTAGGGCAGCACAAAATCAAGATACACCACTGCATCAGAGGCTTATGGAAACAGCAAGTAAGAAATAATATTCATCTATATGTTTGGGGGTACAAAAAATATTCCACTATAGTAGATGGGGACTTAATACATATTTAGTGCTTAAAATGAGTACCAAAAAAAAGGAATTACTGGATTCCTTCTGATAGTGTGGACAATGGGGGTAAATTCGTATTCCCTTTTATTTGTTAGATGGTTATTGATGGCTGCATGACCTATAGTCATCTTTGATCCCATGATGAGGAAATGCTAGCTGTTTGACCTTGAAAAAGAAGGAGAAAATTCTATATGTGAGTTGGATGAAGAATTCGGCTTAAGATTATTTTTCTGACTGAGAAACAGTGTCAGCTGGATGTTTTCTGCACTGGGGAAGAATAGTCAGCTGGGTGATGAACCAGCACACCAGTATAACGGTGAAACGGCAGATATATTCTTTGGTAGTATTATGGGGAGTCTCTTGAATGTCAGAATTTCGGCAAAGTCTAAACAGAGGTGCAGTCACTATAAAGAGAGCAGCTCAGAGTTACAGTCACTATACAGGGTGCAGCTTAGTCTCTGTACAGAAACACAGTCACTATACAGGGAGCAGCTCAGTCTTTATACAGAGGTACAGTCGCTATGCAGGGAGCAGCTCAGTGTCTTTACAGAGGTAAAGTCCCTATACATTGAGCATTTCACGCTCTATACAGATGTACAGGTGCTATACAGGATATGATTACAAAAAATACTGGATAAAAACACATCCAGCATTCACTTTGCACTACACTGGACTTTTAATTCTGATGCTATGTGGTACGTGTAGGGTTGCCACCTGGCCGGTATTTTACAGGCAGGCCGGTAAAAAATTGGCTTGAGTCCAATATTAAGTCTATGGAAGCACCAGCATGGCCGGTATTTTTTTGAAGAAAAGGTGGCAACCCTGGGTACGTGGCTGAATTTAACCAACACTGACAAAGGCAACTGTGATCAAATGTGGCCAGGAAAGTAGGCAACATTATGATCTGCATTGATGGTAACATTCCAAGGGTTACTGTCAAGGGTACTGCTTGCTTTTCAAAATCTTACTAGCTGTCTCTGTGCCTAGGATAATAATTGAATATACAATTCCAAAGACAGCTGTGTACTCCTGAGAATGTCTACAAATTAGTTTCTAGTTGAAGGATATTTAAATTTACACCCTTCATTGCCAGTACCATTGTTTAAAAATCTGCATATAATCTCTGCCTTCATTTCGTGAGCACTATCCTTGACTAATGTCATATGGAAAGTAAATCTCAGATCCTCAACAAAATATCTCTGTATGCAATGAGATAAATAAGTTACAGAAAGTCAATATTTTTTAATAAAGCATAGAGTATATAGTGACTGAAAACCACATCTAACACAAAATACAGACAACTGGCTCTTTTTAAAACATTACTGAGCTCATTATTTATCACCTTGTCCTTAAAACAATCTATTTAGACAGATAAATTAGAGTTTGCAGTATAATGAGAATACTTATACTTAATAATGGCACATTAAAAGGCACACACTTGCCATCATAAGTGAGAACTCTGGGTTTAAAAGAGACTTTTAAATTTATGGAAGTTCTTCCTGTTTGATGTCTTCCACACATGCAGAAACTGACCAGATCTAACACAGAGATTTCAGGTTTAACTAATCCCTTTTTTCTGTCTTCTCTTTTATTGGTAGGGTAAGAGTGATTTGGCCCAATCACTCACCGCCACTCTGTGCTTGCTTATAAACGGTGAGGTCAGAAAAGGCTACTTTTTGACACATTTTCTAGCACTGTATCAATTGTACTATGTACCATAAACGATGGGAAGTGAACAGTCTGCCATGAATCACAAATACTGACAATTGGTATGGCAATCAAGCTAATCACTGGCTTTCAGACAGTTAATGGTTTCAAGAAATAATAATGTCTAACAAGCATTGATAACAAAAGCCACCAACTTGTATGCCACTACTTTTCACCATATTAATTGTATAAGTCTATACAAAGCTGTCAGAGTAACCCCCCAACAACCTATAAAGAAGTCTGAAATCTCCAAATCAGCTAATTTATTGGGGATGGTGATTGCTTCCAATCTCCTGAGAATGTCTTCTATGTTCCCGCACACAGAAGAGCAATTACAACAAGAATGTGTGCTAAAATTTCGGCTGTGGGTATATTTTCTAATAAATGATAACCTTTTTTACAGGCCAGTAAACAAAATGTTAAGTGTATGGATGCAATGACAAGGCCGGTATTTTTTGGAGGAAAAGGTGGCAACCCAAGATGTAATACAGTCATATACTGTGGGATTATTTATGATGATTTTGTGATAGCTAATGATAACATAAAGGTTTTGGGGAACTAGTAATATCACGGGTGACATGTTGGAACCCAACCCAATTTCTGACAGAAGCCAATTAGCAAGGAAAGGTTAATTAGTTAAATTACCTTGTTTATAGGAAGTCACTGTAACACAGAAACCTTTTCCAATTAAAATAGGAGTTTACAACTGATAATGATTGAACATTAGAGCAAAGTAATTAGCAAATGTTATTGTTGTATGTTCAATGATAGTATGCATATCCATTAGTCTGAGAGAACAAAGCGTTGGCTTTCATGCTAGCAAGCTTGGGTTGGGAGTTTTGTTCCCCAGAGAGAGCCCAGAATTGCGGCTTTCAGTTAACTTGTCTGAAAGTCACCTTGATCTGTAGTGTATGATAAATGGCTTGTAATGTGTTTTATACATGACAGGTAGCGTGTTCCGGTAAATTCTATCCATTTATCACGCTGAGTTGTGATGGGGCAAAAAACAAGATAAAGAATAAGGTGTCACAGTGAGGGACTGAGACCAGAAAGACTATTTAACACCTTTGTATCAGAGGTGAGTCATGCTAGCACTTCAATGTCACTAATGTTATAGGTACCATATTGTTGATTAAAATATTTATATGATTTTGTGACCTGTGATTTCTACGTTTAGTTTCTGAAAAAATAGCTGTTTACCTAGTAATTATACAAATAGTGTTTTGGAAACACTATCTATCTGTAAAAGATAGAAAATAGCCATTGTACCTTTGGATCTTCCCAATCCATTAAATCAAAATGTACACCTGGTTTTACATGTTACAATATAGTAGAATCACATTGTAATATCACTAATATTTTCTAAGGAAACAGAAAATTATCAGCTACTTATTTGATTAATATTCACATGCTGTACATATATACAATAGCATTGAGTGACCAGATACCTCCATTTCAGGGGACAGTCCACAGACTGAGACCACTATCCATGAACCCAATTTACCCTGGGAAATAGCCCCTTGTAAACGACAGACTATTTGCCCAAATAGTTCTGGTCAAAAATCAATGCCAGTTCAGCAATGTAAGCAGTGTACTGGGAAAGTAATATGAGAATTAAGGTAATATATGTACATATTGCATTTACTCCACAAACTCTAACCAAATACAATGTGCACATAATCTGTACAAAACATCCTCATAACATGGATTTCTAATTCCTTGTCTGTCTGACAAATGTCCCTGGATTTCACTTTGAAAGTCTTACAATACCGCTCATTTGACCTATGGTCAAGTCTATACTTCCAGACTTAAACAAACAATCACAGTGCTAACCCAGAATGCAGAAGTTATTCCAAATTATACCAGATTTTACCCACATATTCCAAACTGATATGCCCTAAAATCCATAAAAAAAGCACCAACATCAAAGGTGTGGACTAACTCACACCTGACCACTCTCAGCACAAAACATAGTGTTTGGTCAAGTGGTCAAAGATTCCTTAAAACCCAGTTTAACACATATTAGGCCCAGCAGTTCTACAATTACATTCACAACCTTTGAGTCACTCACTACACATAGGGTTGCCACCTGGCATCAAGCCAATGTTAAGTCAATGGAGACAGTACCAAGGCCGGTATTTTTCTGAAGAAAAGGTGGCAACCCTAACTACACACTACAGCTGAGCCATAAACTTAGAATAATGCGCACTGATTTCTAACACCCTACTTTTGCACAGGAAAACATTATTAGTTGGATCTATCTCTTGGACCTTTACAGCAGGGCTTATTAAAGTTTTAACTTAAGCCAAAGTAAGGATGTCTTCACAGATAAACTTTGTCAGAATACCAGACATAATAAACTGCTACTAAAGCCCTACTATGGACCTGCTATAGGGTGAACCACACAGAAGCAGGTGAGTTATTTTTAACAAGGTAATGACAGGCCAGTACTACTCCTGGGACAATATATGTGCAACGCTTGGCTCTCAAAGCACATAATATTCAAAGAATCATTGCCTAGCAACAAGCTAATTCCTAGATTATCTCTACCTTTTCTAATCACATGTTGGTAAAGAATACATCAAAGACGAAAAATATGGAATTTTTACAAATGTAATTCATAATAATATATTTGTTTTCCTCATGACAGCAAAACAACAATGAAGTATATTACGAATTGTGTTGTTATTTATTAAATTAGCACTTCCATGAGGCCTCACATTACAGCTGCATCACAGCAAAAGTGAGTAATTTGCTTTCTACAGTGGTTGCATTGATACTTCTGTATTTCACGAATGCTGCGAGGGGTCTAGGACAGTTCTTCGCGGCAGCTTCATCGGTGACAGTTCAGCACAGCAGTTTTCATTTTGAACTGTCAGCGGTGAAGATCAACGCGGCCGCTTCATCGCGGAAATGTAAACGCTGACAGTTCAGCACTGAACTATCAGAGCTTACAAACATACACCCCCCAATAAATACCCCCCTAATAAATCAAACCCCCTAAAAGTGACCCCGAACCCAAATACTAACCCCCAACCCCAAAAATAATACTAACACTATTAGCACCCCCGAAACCTAATACTAATTTAAATCCCCCCAACCCTGATACTAACATTGACCTTCCCATGAACCCTAATACTAATACCTACCCGCCCGAACCCTAATACTAACATTAACCCTAATACTAATGCTACCCTCCCCGAACTCTAACACTAATACCTAATCCCCCCAACCCTAATACTAAAATGAACCCCTATTAAACATTAATAATACTCACCTTCAGCGAACCTGTCTGGAACTGTCCCGTGATGAAAGATCCGCGATGACCTCTCTTGCGATGGCCAGTGAAGTGACTGCGTTCATGCAGCCGCAAAGAACCGTCCTATCCCCTGCTGCTTATTATTGGTCTTATTGGTGAATATCATTCATTATCTGAAATGACCATGTCACGGGAGCCGGGTAGCTCAGTGTCACAGAAGCCCAATGAATTTAACTGCTGTTTATGTAGTGTTCATTTTGTGTGCACTGTATAATTGTCCTTCCCTAGTGATTGGTTAGCCGTCCAATGGTGACATGGTTTAAATGGATTAATTCTATTGATTCATCAAAGTGTTATCTAGATCTTCAGTTGTATATAAGTTATGTCATTTGTACGATAAATGTTCTTCTGATTTTTACCCTCAATACTTGTGTTGTCAAGTACTTGGGTGGAATATTCGGTGTGGGATCATATTTTCCTGGAGATTCCCGTGGACTATTCACTCAACTAACGGAGGTACCCAGGGGTCCGTTACAGACCATTCTGGTCCCAAGCACTTCGGATAAGGGATACTCAACATCTAATAATGTGGTCATGCACAACCCACACAATATACTGGGCAATTCTACGCTATGGTCACCATTTGCCAGCTATACCAACCAGCCAATGTAGTCGCAGTACTACTACCGTTTGGGCAATAGGGGCAAAAATGGAAGGGCCTTTTAGTGCATAACAGTTTCGTGCTTCAAGTGGATTCTTAAATACTTTTTGCTATACACACTTATGAAGCTCATGTAAGGATTTTAGTTTACAATCAGTCCAAAAGGTATTCATAACCCTTACCCAGCTGTTCAAGTGCTAACACAGGAAATGAAGTCCATACCTTCCAGAACATCTAAAATACTGTTTTGTGCTCAGATTATGTTGGCAACGTTTCAATCACTAGGGAATATGTCACATATCTGGATAGGAATGTGCTCACAGGGAGGATCTGGCTGCTTGCCTTGCTCTCATTTTAAATAATTTAATGACTTTCTCCAGCCAATTCAACATATTTCCCCTAATGGAAGCAAGAGGATCAAGGAGTTCATTGCTGGTGATTGTGCAGAAACAGACACCAGGATAACTACAAGCTGTGCTTGCAAGGTTGAAAGAGTTCCATTGAATGAAACAGGGTGATAGACTATAACATGCAGTATATTTTATTTATTCTCTATATTGGAGTATATACTTTCAGTATCTGTTCTCATACCATTACAAATATGTATATTAGAATTTTCTATGCTTGTGTTATTTCTTGCACTTGTCAAGGAACGGGTATTTAGTGGGCGGATATCAGCATTACACTTGTCCCTTGTGGAAGTGCCAGACACTCACCGCTGTGTTGCCTAACTGTAGCTTTATTATATTAATTAATATATTACTGCATACCCTGGACTCTTGTGGGTTCTTTATATCCGGCGTGGTGGACCTTCACCCTTTGTTTGTATTTCACCTGTCAACTTCCCCAAAAGGCCACATTGTAAACTTAATTCCATACGGTTCTTGTTTGATATCAACAAAGGCAAATTCATGAATGGTGCCGATATTAAGCACCTTTCTATATTTTACTTAGTGTTTACATTAACAGCAGCAGATAAAACAACGGATGTAGCTTAGGCAACAATAATTCTGACCAGGCGGTTTTTCAATTAGAATACCGAGTGAAAGCATCCAAGTAAGAGAACACTGGGGGAATAGTGACCATAACATGGTTTCGTTTGAGATTAATGCAAAAAAGCAAATTGCCAACTATGCCACCAAAACACTTAATTTTAGAAAGGCCAGCTTTGATGGACTAAGGGCATCGATTGAACATTTAGACTGGGAACAATTGTTTGCTGGATTAAACACAGAAGACAAGTGGAATTCCTTTAAGCACACATTTAAAAAGTACACATCCCAATATATACCTTTGGGAAACAAATACAAAAGACACACATCAAAACCAATGTGGCTTACCGGTAACGTGAAACAGGAAATGCAAAACAAGAAAATGGCATTCAAACATTATAAAAGCAAGGGATTAACATTATCATTTACAGAGTACAAATATGCCAACAAAGCCTGCACAAAGGCAATTAAAATGGCTAAATCGGAAAAGGAGAAAAGGATTCCTAAGGAGAGTAAAACTAACCTAAAAAATTTCTATGAGTATATAAATGGAAAAAAGTGAAAGAGGGAAAATGTTGGGCACTTGCTATGCCAAATGGGAAATTTGGTTAGTGAGCACAGAGAGAAAGCAGACATTTGAAATACTTTTTTTCTTCTGTTTATACTAAGGAAGAACCTATGAATGAGTGTCTGCTACCGGAAATTATGGGACAGTCAACGCAAACATGGGATTGGCTGACACAGGAAAAAGTGCTTAAGCAATTAAACTCTGTTAAGCTAGACAAGGCCCCAGGGCCAGATGGTATACACCCAAGGGTCCTTATAGAGTTAAGCATAATTATGGCCAGACCACTATTTATGATCTTTAGGGATTCTTTCAGTTCAGGTATAGTGCCAACAGACTGGCGCAAGGCGGATGTCATTCCAATATTTAAAAAGGGATCAAGATCTCTGTCGGCTAATTATATGCCAGGGAGCTTCACATCTGTAGTGGGGAAATTATTTGAAGGATTGCTAAAGGTATACACTCAAGAATCCATCTTGAATCAGAATATAATTAGTAAAAGTCAACATGGTTTTGTGAAAGACAGGTCTTGTCAAACAAAGTTAATAACATTCTATGAAGAAGTAAATAAAAACATAGATCTAGGTGTGGCAGTTGATGTGATCTATTTGGACTTTGCCAAAGAATTTGATACAGTTCCACACAAAAGGTTACTCTACAGATTGAGAGAAATAGGTTTAGGTACAAATGTATGTATTTGGATTGAAAATTGGCTAAAAGATAGAATGCAGAGGGTTGTTGTAAATGGAAAATCCTCAAATTGGACCAGGGTATTGAGCAGAGTACCTCAGGGGTCTGTTTGAGGTCCTCTTCTTTTTAATTCTTTATTAATGATCTCCCACGTTGTGCTGGGAGCCATGTCTCAGTGTTTGCTGATGACCCTAAATAAGGTAAGGTAACACAGACTAATCTTGATGTTTGTTCTTTACAGGAAGATTTGGACAGAGTGGGGAACTGGGCAATTAAGTGGCAAATGTGGTTCAATATAGACAAATGTAAAGTTATGCATTATGGGAAAAATAATAACAAAGTACCATATACTTTAAATGGTATTTCCCTGGGAAAAACTACTAATGAAAAGGATTGAACGGACTAATAAGCTATTGGCATGCATAAAACGAGGTATAGATTCACGGGAGGAGGATATCATCTTGCCTCTTTACAAATCAATGGAAAGACCTCACCTTGAATATGCAGTACAATTCTGGGCACCAGTCCATAAAAAGGATATTATGGAACTAGAAAAAGTGCAAAGGAGGGCTATCAAATTAAATTAAGGGGATTGGAGGAGCTCAGTTATGAAGAGCAAAGATTTCATAGACAGCAAAGGAAGGGATTCTTTACAGTAAGGACAATAAAGTTATGGAAGAGAGAGGTAGTACTATCAACTACAATAGATGCATTTAAAAATGGTCTGGATGTTTTTATTTAGAAAAGCAGAACATACAGGGCTATTAACCCCTTGGCGACACAGGACGGACTAGGTCCGTCCTGTGTGCCGAGGCGTTAGTGACACAGGACGGACCTAGTCCGTCCTGTGTCAAAACGAGCACTGAAAGCGGAGTTTTTCCGCTTTCAGTGCTCAAGCGGCATTGTAACGATGCTTCCGTGTGGAAGCATCGTACAATGCTAAAAAAAATGCCCGTCGGCATTTCGATCGCTCCGGAGAGCGATCGAAATGCTGGTTTTAAAGGCACAGAGCCTTTAAAACGACGGGCATTAAAAAACGAGCATAGGAAGCGAAATTTTCGCTTCCTATGCTCAGAAAGTGTTCCTGATTGCCTCGCAAGTCGAGGCAATCAGAAACACAAAGAAAAAGAAAAAAAAAATGCACGATCTTGGTCACTGAGTGACCAAGATGGCGCTGCCCTTCTAAGGGCAAGAGCACAGGAGGCAGGAAGTACCTGCTTCCTGTGCTCTCTGGCTGTCACACGATTGCCGCTTCATCAACAAGCAGTGGGGATGCTCTGCTGAACATCCCCACTGACTGGTCAGATCAATATTAACTCTATATTGATCTGACCAGTTATGATCTGCCTCCCTCTCCTCACATTTTTTTTAGTGAGGGAGAGAGACAGATCAAAGTTCTAAAAGTAAGTAAAAGTAAAAAAAAAAACAATAAATACACAACACACAAATAATAAAACAATAAAAAAAAATTTATTAAAGCAATTCCCTGCGTTTAACCCCTTCCCTGCCACTGATCTTGCATAAGCAGTGATCGTGCACATCAGCGCATTTATTTTTGCTGTTTGTGCATTTTTTAGGGGTTAATTTTTTTTGTACTGTAATTTATTACAGTACTAAAAAGGCTCTTCTAAGAGTTATTAACCCCTTATTTGCCGTCGATCACTGCTTACGCAATGATATTGACGCCAAAGCAATTTTATGCATATTTTTTTTTTTTTTTTTTTTTTTTTTTACACATACCCGCTAGGGGATTACATGTAAAGTAAAAATATTTGAGATTTTTTTTTTTAAGCTGCCTGAGCGCATAGCGATCAGTAACAGCGAATTAGTGGCAAAGGCGGTTTGGTGATTTCTCAATTAAGCTCACCATTCGCCCTGGTCAGATCAAAATTAGTCGGATCAATATTCACAAATATTGATCTGCCTCCCTCTCCTCACTTACATTTTTGTGACGGAAAGAGACAGATCAGTATTAGTGATATAAAATAACATTTTATAAAATTGGCAGGTTTTATGAAAGTCTTTCACTGTGTATTAACCCCTTCCCTGCCATTCATCACTGTGTAAGCAGTAATCTTGCACAGCAACAGTATGTTTTGCTGTCTGCACTGTTTTATGGATTAATTTATTTGTACTGTAATGTATTACAGTACTAGATAGGCTCTTCTAAGAGCTATTAACTCCTTCTTTGCTCGAGATCACTGCTTACGCACTGATTCTGAGGCCGCGCACTCAGGGTTTGATTTTGACCCTATTCAGCTTTCTGATACATCATCTAGCGATGTATCGGTGGCTGCTGAGCCCTTGCCACAAGTAGTGATGGGGGTCTACCGATAAAAAAATATATGGTTTGGTGGGGGTAAATTACATTGGCTGGCTTCAAAGATATATCCCATAAAGGACACGGACGCAGGTTGACTACATGTCAAAATTCCAAGTTGGAATTTTGAGATGCGCATCTCACAAATGTTGCCTTTTAGCCAAAAACAAACCAACAAACCTATGCATGGGTGCTATCACTGTACTCGGGAGATGTTGCTGAACACATATTGGGTTGTTGTTTGGCATTGACATATACCAGAATCTGTGAATTCATGCCTGAAGTACAATGCATGTGGGAAAAAAACTCCCAAAAAAGTACTACCACAAACTTTTACAAAGGCTGGTGGTAGAATTCGTACCTATACAGTATTAAAATACCACCATTTGAAATACCTTAGGATGTCTATTTTCCAAAAATATATGGTTTGATGGGGTAAAATTCATTGGACGGCTTCAAAAATGTTCCAAATGGAACATGGGCGCAGGCTGACTACATGTCAAAATTCCAGGTTGGAATTGCGCACCCCCTAAATGTGGAATTTTAGACCCAATACAAACCAACAAACCTATGCATGGGGGGTATCCCTGTACTCAGGAGATGTTGCTGAACACATATTGAGGTGTTGGTTGGCAGTGGCAAATACCAGAATCTGAAAATTCCTGCCTGAACTACAATGTGTGTGGGGAAAAAATGACATCCCAACCCTTTGACATAGGTTGGTGGTAGAATTAGCACTTGGAAAGTATTAAAATACCACAATTTTAAATACCCTAGGATGTCTAGTTTTCCAAAATATATTTATTTATGGGGTAAAATACTTTGACATACTTCAAAAGTGTCCCAAATGGAACATGGGCGCAGGCTGACTACATGTCAAAATTCCAAGTTGGAAATGCACCCCCCCTAAACGTGGCCTTTTAGCCCCCAAATAATCTAACTAACCTACACATGGGTGGTATCCCTGTACTCAGGAGATGTTGCCGAACACATATTAAGGTGTTGTTTGGCACTGACACATAATAGTATCTGTGAATTCATGCCCGATGTACAATGAATGTGAAAAACAAATTACTATCCATAACATTAACATAGGCCGGTGGTAGAATTAGTGCATGAAAAGTGTTAAAATACTACCATTTGAAATACCCTAGGGTGTCTAGTTTTCAAAAATATATGGTTTTGTGGGGTAGAATACACTTTTTGGCTTCAAAAATGTCCCAAATGGGACATGGGCGCAGGTTTTCTGCACATCAGAATTCCAAGTTGGAAAACCAAAAATCGCACCTCTCAAATGTGGCCTTTTAACCCCCAAATAACCTAACCAACCTATACATGGGTGGTATCCCTGTACTCAGGAGATGTTGCTGAACACATATTGAGGTGTTGTTTGGCACTGACATATAACAGGATCTGTGAATTCATGCCCAAAGTACTATGTATGTGAAAAAAAATTACTATCCATAACATTGACATAGGCTGGTAGTATAATTAGTGCATGGAAAGTGTTAATATACTACCATTTGAAATACACTAGGGTGTCTAGTTTAAAAAAATATATGGTTTTGTGGGGTAGAATACACTTTCTGGCTTCAAAAATGTCCCAAATGGGACATGGGCACAAGTTTTCTGCATGTCAGAATTCCAAGTTGGAAAACCAAAATGCGCACCCCCTAAATGTGGCCTTTTAGCCCCAAATCAAACCAACAAACCTATGCATGGGTGGTATCCCTGTACTCAGGAGATGTTGCTGAACACATATTGAGGTGTTATTTGGAAATACCCCTTCACATTTTAAGGTAATGTTTACCTAAATTGCAATATATGTGAAAAATTAAAAAAAAAGATTTTTTGCTGCAAACTTTGGCATAGATTGGTGGTAAACTGGCTACATGAAATGTGTCAAAATACCCCAAGTTAAATGCCCTGAGTTGTCTAGTTTTCAAAAATATGTACATGTTGGGGGTCATTCATGGATTTAGTACAGAAATCAGTGTTACAATGTCACTATCGCTAATTTTGAAAGAAAGGATTTTAAAATAGCTTTGCACCACTTATAGTTCTGGCCCTGTAACATGAATAAAAAAAGCACAAAAACATGGGCTATTTCTGAACTCAGGACATATTAGAAACTTTTTAGCAGTGTTTTTTTGTTGTCTCTTGTACATGAGTATACGATTTTTCAAATAAAAGTCATAAAAAAATTATGTTTTCAATTTTTTTGCCATATTTTATTATTTATTTTACATCAAATTATATGCTATTATCAAAATAATGGTATCAAAAGAAAGCCCTTCTTATAACGATAAAAACGATATATAGTTTGTGCGGGTACACTAAATGAGACAGAAATAAATTACAGCAAAACACAAACACCTCAGAAATGTTAAAACAGCCCATGTCACCAAGCGTCGGACAAGCCAAAAAAGTCATGTCACTAAGGGGTTAATAATAGAATAAACATTGATAATAGAGCTTATTGATCTAATTGGTTCCTGGTAAAAATGCTTTAAAATTATTAATACAATTCCATGGGGATTTGTCATTGTTTAACATTCATCGTTAAACGTACAGTACTATACTTAAAGTTCCTAATACACAAATAGAATAAGCTGAACATAAAAACACTATACATGAGAGAAAACGTACACTGGATTAAAGGAAAGTAGGGGGAAGAAAATCGGTGGAAACGGGAAGAAAAAAATCATTACGGAATTTGGAAAATATACAATGAAGTCACTATACCAGAAAGAGGAATAAAGTAAAGATTAAAATAAAATCTGCTTTGTAACCGACAAGTAACGAAAAAGGAGACTTAATTTAGAACAGAGCTACGGTTATTTAAATTACATTTAAATAAAACTGAGAATATTAGTTTACAGAGAAATAAACTACAATATATTTTTGAAAAGTAGCGGACCATATAGACAAACAGGTTTAAAGTTAAATATTGGTACATTATGTTGATAAATAAATGATTAAGACAAAGAGCAAATATTTAAATTATTGCTATTACTGATGTAAGGAATGGAAAAAAGGGGAAAAACATAACCGTGTCTCTATATTTCCCGCCCTTCACTCTTTGACATGGTTTGAACTCATTTTTAGATTGTATAAATGTTAAGTATGCCTGTTTGTTTGTTTTTCGGGGAAAATGTATTTGCAATTTATTGACAATAGAGACGAAAGAGAAGGGTAGGAGACAAGCGTCAGTGGTAATACAAGATGTCAGTTAGATTTGTCTCAATTAACACACATGGACTCAACTTGCCACATAAGCGATCTTATTAACATGACTTGTTGATCCATGATCAACAAGTCATGATTGTGCAGGAGACTCACTGGGATAGACTACGAGCAAAATACAGGAAATATCGTAAATAGCCAGTAATTTATACTGCCAATTTAAGTAATACCATAAAACAAGGAAGAGCAATAATAGTCTAAACTGAAGTTTGAATCTATTTTTTAAGAGAAAGGTGACAATGGAAGGTATATTATCTTGGTGTGTATGACAAATGACATTCCATCCTAGTGAATGTATATGCTCCAAATATGTGAGCAGTAAGATTGTTAAATAAGCTAATTTGTAACTTTAAAAATGTTTTAAAGGTTTGTTAATAGTAAAGGGTGATTTTAATTCAATACCGGATGTAAATCTTGACAGAAAGAGCAACAAAATTAATAAAAAATAAAAATAAATCATCCTTCCAAGCCTTTGCAAACTGCTTAATAAAGAATGGCCTCTTTGATAGTTGGTAGGTTCATAACCTGACAGAAAAAGATTTTACCTTTCATTCAAATAAGAACACTTGATATATTTACCTACTGACATGTTTCTGATGGACACAATACCCCTTCAGAATTAACAATCATCAAAAATGTGAAACGTTTCGTGGTCAGACCATGTTCCAATATACTTAAATGTAAAGAATAATCTAAATTCTAAACTAAGAACCAATGGGAAACTTAATAAAATATGAACTACTAAAGAAGATAAAGATTTACTCAAGAAACAAACCTATATTTAATTTAATGAGTCAACACTATGGTGCTCCATGAAATGTACAATATTTGGTTCGCAAACCAAAAAGAAAAAAAAGGCAAACCATTGGAAGACCTATTTATTAACCCCTTGGCGACACAGGACGGACTAGGTCCGTCCTGTGTGCCGAGGCGTTAGTGACACAGGACGGACCTAGTCCGTCCTGTGTCAAAACGAGCACTGAAAGCGGAGTTTTTCCGCTTTCAGTGCTCTAAGGGCATTGTAACGATGCTTCCGTGTGGAAGCATCGTACAATGCTAAAAAAAATGCCCGTCGGCATTTCGATCGCTCCGGAGAGCGATCGAAATGCCGGTTTTAAAGGCACAGAGCCTTTAAAACGCGGGCATTTAAAAAACGAGCATAGGAAGCGAATTTTTCGCTTCCTATGCTCAGAAAGTGTTTCTGATTGCCTCGCAAGTCGAGGCAATCAGAAACACAAAAAAAAAATGCACGATCTTGGTCACTGAGTGACCAAGATGGCGCTGCCCTTCTAAGGGCAAGAGCACAGGAGGCAGGAAGTACCTGCTTCCTGTGCTCTCTGGCTGTCACACGATTGCCTCTTCACAGAGGCAATCAGTGACTGCCAGGCACACTGACAGGCAGTGGGGATGCTCTCCTGAACATCCCCACTGACTGGTCAGATCAATATTAACTCTATATTGATCTGACCAGTTATGATCTGTCTCCCTCTCCTCACATTTTTTTTAGTGAGGGAGAGAGACAGATCAAAGTTCTAAAAGTAAGTAAAAGTTAAAAAAAACAATAAATACACAACACACAAATAATAAAACAATAAAAAAATTTTTATTAAAGCAATTCCCTGCGTTTAACCCCTTCCCTGCCACTGATCTTGCATAAGCAGTGATCGTGCACATCAGCGCATTTATTTTTGCTGTTTGTGCATTTTTTAGGGGTTAATTTTTTTTGTACTGTAATTTATTACAGTACTAAAAAGGCTCTTCTAAGAGTTATTAACCCCTTATTTGCCGCCGATCACTGCTTACGCAATGATATTGACGCCAAAGCAATTTTTATCTGTCTGCATATTTTTTTTTTTTTTATGTCACTGTTTTATGGATTAATTTCTTTGTACTGTAATGTATTACAGTACTAGATAGGCTCTTCTAAGAGCTATTAACCCCTTCTATGCTCGAGATCACTGCTTACGCACTGATTCTGAGGCCGCGGACTCAGGGTTCGATTTTTACCCTATTCAGCTTTCTGATACATCATCTAGCGATGTATCGGTGGCTGCTGAGCCCTTGCCACAAGTAGTGATGGGGGTCTACCGATAAAAAAATATATGGTTTGGTGGGGGTAAATTACATTGGCTGGCTTCAAAGATATATCCCATAAAGGACACGGACGCAGGTTGACTACATGTCAAAATTCCAAGTTGGAATTTTGAGATGCGCATCTCACAAATGTTGCCTTCTAGCCAAAAACAAACCAACAAACCTATGCATGGGTGCTATCCCTGTACTCGGGAGATGTTGCTGAACACATATTGGGTTATTGTTTGGCAGTGACATATACCAGAATCTGTGAATTCATGCCTGAAGTACAATGCATGTGGAAAAAAAACTCCCAAAAAAGTACTACCACAAACTTTTACAAAGGCTGGTGGTAGAATTAGTACCTATACAGTATTAAAATACCACCATTTGAAATACCTTAGGATGTCTATTTTCCAAAAATATATGGTTTGATGGGGTAAAATTCATTGGACGGCTTCAAAAATGTTCCAAATGGAACATGGGCGCAGGCTGACTACATGTCAAAATTCCAGGTTGGAATTGCGCACCCCCTAAATGTGGAATTTTAGACCCAATACAAACCAACAAACCTATGCATGGGGGGTATCCCTGTACTCAGGAGATGTTGCTGAACACATATTGAGGTGTTGGTTGGCAGTGGCAAATACCAGAATCTGAAAATTCCTGCCTGAACTACAATGTGTGTGGGGAAAAAATGACAACCCAACCCTTTGACATAGGTTGGTGGTAGAATTAGCACTTGGAAAGTGTTAAAATACCACAATTTTAAATACCCTAGGATGTCTAGTTTTCCAAAATCTATGTTTTTATGGGGTAAAATACTTTGACAGGCTTCAAAAGTGTCCCAAATGGAACATGGGTGCAGGCTGACTACATGTCAAAATTCCAAGTTGGAAATGCACCCCCCCTAAACATGGCCTTTTAGCCCCCAAATAATCTAACTAACCTACACATGGGTGGTATCCCTGTACTCAGGAGATGTTGCTGAACACATATTAAGGTGTTGTTTGGCACTGACACATAATAGGATCTGTGAATTCATGCCCGATGTACAATGAATGTGAAAAACAAATTACTATCCATAACATTGACATAGGCTGGTGGTAGAATTAGTGCATGAAAAGTGTTAAAATACTACCATTTGAAATACCCTAGGATGTCTAGTTTTCAAAAATATATGGTTTTGTGGGGTAGAATACACTTTTTGGCTTCAAAAATGTCCCAAATGGGACATGGGCGCAGGTTTTCTGCACGTCAGAATTCCAAGTTGGAAAACCAAAAAGCGCACCTCTCAAATGTGGCCTTTTAACCCCCAAATAACCTAACCAACCTATACATGGGGGGTATCCCTGTACTCAGGAGATGTTGCTGAACACATATTGAGGTGTTGTTTGGCACTGACATATAACAGGATCTGTGAATTCATGCCCAAAGTACAATGTATGTGAAAAAAATTACTACCCAAAACATTGACATAGGCTGGTAGTATAATTAGTGCATGGAAAGTGTTAAAAAACTACCATTTGAAATACCCTAGGGTGTCTAGTTTAAAAAAATATATGGTTTTGTGGGGTAGAATACACTTTCTGGCTTCAAAAATGTCCCAAATGGGACATGGGCACAAGTTTTCTGCATGTCAGAATTCCAAGTTGGAAAACCAAAATGAGCACCCCCTAAATGTGGCCTTTTAGCCCCAAAACAAACCAACAAACCTATGCATGGGTGGTATCCCTGTACTCAGGAGATGTTGCTGAACACATATTGAGGTGTTATTTGGAAATACCCCTTCACATTTTAAGGTAATGTTTACCTAAATTGCAATATATGTGAAAAATTAAAAAAAAAGATTTTTTGCTGCAAACTTTGGCATAGATTGGTGGTAAAATGGCTACATGAAATGTGTCAAAATACCCCAAGTTAAATGCCCTGAGTTGTCTAGTTTTCAAAAATATTTACATGTTGGGGGTCATTCATGGATTTAGTACAGAAATCAGTGTTACAATGTCACTATCGCTAATTTTGAAAGAAAGGATTTTAAAATAGCTTTGCACCACTTATAGTTTTGGCCCTGTAACATGAATAAAAAAGCACAAAAACATAAAAACATGGGCTATTTCTGAACTCAGGACATATATTAAAAACTTTTTAGCAGTGTTTTTTTGTTGTCTCTTGTACATGAGTATACGATTTTTCAAATAAAAGTCATAAAAAAATTATTTTTTAAATTTTTTTGCCATATTTTATTATTTTTTTTACATCAAATTATATGCTATTATCAAAATAATGGTATCAAAAGAAAGCCCTTCTTATAACGATAAAAACGATATATAGTTTGTGCGGGTACACTAAATGAGACAGAAATAAATTACAGCAAAACACAAACACCTCAGAAATGTTAAAACAGCCCATGTCACCAAGCGTCGGACAAGCCAAAAAAGTCATGTCACTAAGGGGTTAAACTGGCCATTTCAGAAAGAACTAATAACATAAACCCATCAGCAAAAACAGTCAAAGAAATAAAGGAAGTTAACCTTCAAGTTAAAGAGAGCTTGCCGGACAAAGCCAACAGAAACAAACAAAGAGAGAGAAATAATAGAATAAAAAACTGGTTGTAAATAATAAAAGAAAATGTTCTCTGACTGATATAAGTAAGGCTTTTGTAGACTATTACAGTTTGCTGTATGGTCTGCCAGGGGTAGAAAAAAGAAAATAAGCTAAACTAAACCATCTTAATGAGCCCATCAGTCTTTAGAAATTAAGGAAACAATTAAACATCTGAGGAAAGATAAGGCTCCAGGTCCAGATAGATTTTTGCCCATCTTTTTTCAGATTTTGGAACCCATCATTTCACCTTTATTGTTAAATATATATAAGCAGCAGTTAATAAACAGGGTAATTCTCCAGGCAGCAATTCTGCCCATTCTGAAACCAGGCAAGATTTCCAATTTAAACACTAACTTATAGGGCAATCTCACAAATTAACAAAGATATTAAACTATTTTTGAAAATATTGTGGGTACTCAGATGCAATATGTATTTATTAAAAAATCAAAAACATTTTTTGTAGTACTTTTTATATGCAAAAAATTGTGCACCGTAATTGCAAAAGCAAACTGAGAAAAAGGGGGTGTTTTAGAACATAATAAACACTGCTAATGGTTTAAATACAAAAAATGTATGACCCTAGAAAAAAAACAAAAATAACTACATCAGCAGTGAAAAGATCTGCTGCTTAGCAGTAGAAAGACAGGAGTAAGTAGATATTTTTCTTCAGATGCTCTGAAATAGAGGAGACTTCCTCATGGTATACAACGTGAGAGTATATACAAAAAAAGAGGTTATGGACACAATATAAAAAAATGTCCAGTACATCCACTGTACACAAATTGGCTAAAGATCATAGAAATGTCATTAATCTACATAACATTATGGATGATACAAACAGCAAACAGTCCAATGAAAAAAATAAGATCTCACCAAACGGCAGGTCATAGAAAAAAATGGTCCAGAGTGGTAATATTGATTTCCAGGTAAGTCATTTTGCAGGCTGCAGGGAGATACTAAATGTAGAAATAAGTGCTGTCCACAGTCTTTGTTTGTAGCTCGTCATCTGCTGTACGGCTGCAGTCATCAAAATGTGTCAGCGGACAGGCACAATATAAGAGCTACAGGGGACTCAGGTCCTTCCAAGCTTTAATATAAAAAGTACTACAAAATTTTACTTAAAATTATGTCTCTCCCATATATAGATTGTTTTTGAAAATATTGGTAGGTGGACTAAAAATGGTAATGGTAGATTTGATACATCCAGATCAAACTGATTTCATAGTGGGCACAGGAAACAACAAGTCACAAAGAATAATAAATCTTATTTTGCAAATTCCCCCCCCAAAAAATCCTTTTTGGCACTAGATGCCGAAAATGCATTCGACCGTGTCAATTGGTCTTATCTTTTTGGGTCATTGGATGTGTTTGGGCTGGTGGATTCTTTTAGGAACAATAAACAGGCATTATATATATCCTCACAAACTAAGATCTTTGGGCCCTACTTAAATTTTCCTTTTTTTATTATGTAAAAAATGGAACTTGACACGGGTGCTCCCTAGCCCTCCTGTTTTACACACTGCCGATCGAGTCCTGGCAGCTCTAATTCAACAAGCAAATAATATACAGGGATTAAAAATATAAGACCTTATTATATGCCGATGACCTATTATAATTTATAACCACTGGTTAAAAAAAAAAAAACCAGCAGCAATAAAATATTAGATAAATTTAGCTCATTTTCCTGCTATAAAGTAAACTTGGCTAAGTCTCAAGTTATATTTGCCTTTCTTTCTCTAAATTAAAAAGCTGAAACAAAATAACAATTGTTATTGGACCAATAATATGCTACAATACCTGGGTATCAAATTTATTTTGTATATAGATACAATCTTACATACTAATTACATATATTTAACTGAAGTTATATGGAATCAATTCAGTATATGGAAATTTTGAAATCTCTTGGCTAGGATGTACAAATTTAGTAAAAGCACATTTTGCCTAAGAGCATATTCATGTTTAGACCAATCCCACTCAGAGTACCCCAACTTTTAATAAATCAGCTAGAAAAATAATTTCTAATTATATTTGGGGCAATAAAAGATCAATGATAGCAAAATCAATATTAAGCAGAGACATAAATCAAGACGGTTTTAATTATCATGACTTGACTAAATTACATGAGGAGTTGCATGTTAACCCATTTTAGAATCTCAAAACAAAAACTATATAAAATAGATTCTATACTACTTTTGAGCACTTTATATTTACAGTTGCATTGCACATTATTTGTTTGTCTGTTTTTGCTATTAGCTGAAGCTCCACCCCTTATTACACACACATGAGTGTGTTTTTTGTCACTGGATACTATTGTATATAAAGTTGCATTTTTCACACATTTATCAGCTCGAAAAAGACAATCCCAAATGTTGAAACGTTGCTGTTTCAATAAAATCCATGTTTGTTTGTAAGAATTTAGAGGCCCTGTAAAATTATTTTTAATTCAAAACTACAAGACGACATTTGCCTTAAGGTCTTTGCAGACTGCAACATTCCTTACTAAATCCAAACCAATAGATCAAAAAACTGGTTGGTAGGGATGGCAACATAAATTGTTACTTGAAATGATTTAGAAAATTGATATTTTTTTTCTTGCTCAAAAAATTACCGGTATCTGATTCTTCAAATGTTATCTGGATGAAAGTGACCTGGAGAATGACTCCCGGGTGAAGTTTTTGTTTAATGAATAATAGAGCTTTTTGTTTCTCGCTGTTACTACAAGTAAAGTGATCCTATAACAAAAATGATAGGATTTTTTTCATATAATTATTATTATTATACGTAATAAAGAGAGAATTGCAGGGATTTAAGACAAAGTTTCAAACTTAAGGCCACAGTAACATAGAAAACCCCCCCACAGACAGCTTACCCACCATGCCATAAAACAATAACTCCCACTCAATGTGCTTCAATTAAAAAAATGCAAACAACTCTGGTGCAATCAATTCACCTTAAACCAGAGTTGTTTGCCATCTGAGAATTTTAAATAAAGATTGGATTTTTTTATTGAAGCACATCAAGTGGGAGTAATTGTTTTATGGCATGTTGAGCAAGATGTTTCTGTTCTCTATGCTATGTTACTAATGGCGGACAGGCTGAGTTACAGAGTTGATCTCCGAGGCTGCTCAATTGCATTTAATTGAAGAAACGAGCACTCAGCAAATGGCACATTGAGGCCAAAGTAGCTAAGTTGGAAAAATTCTCCCATTCAGCTGCATTTGAGATTTCTTCCAGCTCGGCTACATTGGCTTAAAGTTTGAACTTCCCATTCCAATTCTCTGCAATTCTCTCTTTATTGTGTAGACTCTATAAAGTACAGACTACCCAGGATCTGATGTTTAATTGTTCAGTTACAGCAGCTTAATAATATTCACAGACATGGAGTATGGTTAGAGAGTCATTGTTCTTTATTGGCAGCTCCTTCTGCAACAAAAACAGGTGTTTCCTTTATTATGACAGCAAGAACATTGTATGGTTTTGACACAACGGTGGGCAACAAAGTTGCAAACTATTAACACTAAAACAATAGCATGTGAAAGCATTATTGTCCTCAACTCGCTACATTTCTCTGTGTATAAAGGAACACACCACACAATATGCTACATGGTTTCCGTATAGTGAATTTCAAAGCTATTTATTTCAGGAACTCATCATAGGTATAGATCTGATTATGTTTGATAAAAAAAAAAAACAGTACATTTATAATCCCCTCCTCTAAGCAATCCACTCAGCATTTATAGAATTGAGTTTCAAAGGGGGAGAATCTTATGAATAAGTTGATGAGTCAGGCCCAAAAAATAACATATGTTTCCATGGCTGTACTATCTTTCTCATAACATGATAAATGTAGACTATAACTACTCAAATCATTTTAAAGTGACATCTTATTCCTTTAGCATTGCCTTTACCCTATTCAACCCAGTACTTCCATTTCGCCACCTGGCGCAAGCTGACATTATTATTTATATCCTAGAAATGTAGCTCATTATACTCATGAGCAGGTTATTTGTGACTTGCTATTGGCTCTAACACAGTATTCAAAAAAGTCAAAAAATACCAAAAGACTATTAAAAGAAACCCTTGACAAGACATCTTAACGTGTACAGCTGTTGGTTACATGGTTATGTGGCACAAATTCTGGTAAGTCTTTCATTACAGATACTTGTCCAACTTTAATGGACAGGCAAGCTCCTTATAACAAAATGTATCAAATAATTTAAAAAAAAATGTGGTTCTTCATGGGTAATCCTGTGGATAAGATCTTCTTCTGTCAATGTAGAAAACATAACCTGAATCCAGGATTAATGGATGGGGATAGGGTTTGTCCAGCAGGTAAAGGAAACGCATTTAGTACATTTTATGTCAAGTTATTTAATCTCTCGGATAAAAATCATAGAGAAGAGGTGAGGGACTGTATAGCTAATGCCAAGCTTAAACACATCTCAAATAAGCAAAGATAAGTTTTGAAAAAACCCAGATGGGTTTACAAATAAGTTTTATAAAAAGATGGCTCCTCTTAAAGCTCCTCACATAACCAGAAGTTTCAATATGATCAGAGATAATAGAACTTTTCCTGCTGAGATCCTGCAGGCAGCAATAATCCCTATCCCAAAGCAGGATAAAGATAATACTAGAGTATTCAGCTATAGACCAATATCTTTAATCAACATAGATACAACAATATAATCAACTATAATACCTGAAATATTTAAGTCTATTGTTTTGCACATTGTCCACCCTGATCAGTCCAAATTTGTAAAGAGGTAGGCCAGTGTTAACAGAAGAAAAGTTATTGACCTTATTCAATATGTCACCATTCATAAAATCCCTTTGACTGGGTTGACTGGTTTTCTTGAAGAGGTCTTGAGCGCTTATAAATTTGGAGTTGGCCTAATCAACTCATAACCTTATACAAATCACTCTTTTCGCTCAGGTTCTTGGACAGGGGTTTAGTTCAAACTTGTTTTTGGTACAGAATGAGACATGGCAGGGATGTCCTCTGTCTCCCATTCTTTATATTCTGTCCTTGGAGTCTAGGGTAAAGCAGGAGATTGGCATTAAGAGGGTATTGGTGGGATATCGGAAATCATAAATTAAATCTTTTTGTGGATGGTATCCTGGTTACGTTGTTAGAACCAGAATCTTCACTTATGGGAATCTTAAAAGAGTGAGGTTTGGGCAACTCTCAAAGTACAAGCTGAATTTGAGAAAGAACCAAGCA
Source organism: Pelodytes ibericus (assembly GCA_036172795.1). Taxonomy (NCBI): domain Eukaryota; kingdom Metazoa; phylum Chordata; class Amphibia; order Anura; family Pelodytidae; genus Pelodytes; species Pelodytes ibericus. Next base: position 60,532,235 of record CM069862.1, read on the forward strand.
ATGGCAGTCGGGATTAAATATGAAATTCTTGATCAGATGAAAATGAAATTTTCATTTAGTTGGACCCAGAATATATTTAGGTACTTGGAAAATGACATTAAGGACATTTTGACCTTGAACTTTTCTCCTTTGTTTAAGGAGAAGCACATTGTAATACGTTATATTGTCTGAGAATGGTACCTATCCTGATACCCGTATAGGGGAAATTCATCAGGAAACATTAAAAAAACTAGAATTGCAAGGCATTTTTTATTTAAAAATAAAAATAGAGGTGATCAACGATTTCCCCATCTAACTAATACGTGCAGACCTGTATACTCACTCACGTACTAAAAAGCCAGCAACGTTCCTCCATAAAGGAATGGTATGGGTGTTGACAGTCTAGAAAACTTACTGCGGTTAGACAACCAGAAAACTAGAAATTTAATAAAAGGTTCACAAGTTCTTATCCCGGGGAAAATACTGATAATCTGGTTATTATTCAAGAAGAAAAAACGCTTGATAAACGAAATCATTAGATAAGTACCTGTGGAAGTAATTGAACATTTCATACCCAATTTGAGGATAAGCATTTTTCCTAATAGATAAAAATTGGTGGTGGCAGACTTGATGACTGGAGATAAACCAAAATCCATGAAACAGATAAATCAGGTTTTTAATGCCCCTAGGAAATAATCTTTTAATTTATACAAATATGACATTATTTGAGCACACATTTTTATCAAACTGTAACATAACAATTGTATACCTGATATTGATAGGTTATGTGACAATAAACCGAGTCTAGGCCCCCTTCATCAATGGTATTAATTGGTTGATAGTAGGCACCAGACATGTTTCCTAAGGCAAGGGGGAGTTGAGTAAAAGGTTGATTGGGTTTGGGAAAAGTGGGGGCAAAGCTGGAAACTCATGAAGAGAGCATCCCACTGCCTGAATCTTCATGAATTCCAATACAAAATTATGTGTGGATGGCCCTTGGTGCTCCAGATTATGCATAGGTTCGAACCTGCAATCCCCAATATGTGTTGGAGATATGGGGAGATGCCACATATATATCTGGTGGGAGTGTGTGAAGAGTAAAAATACATGGTAAGACATTGTTGCTGTTATCTCAGGGCTGAGTAATTTTATTATCTTACCCCAACCAAGGAGAAGGGTGGTATAACAAGTAAGTTGTGTTATCTCATGCTGGTTGCTTCAGATATAGAGAATTTATGTTGTTTTTAATTACTTGTGTTTTTGGTTGACCCAAAAAGAAGCGTGCACATATTATTAGAGGTTTGCTGCCTTTTGACTCAAAAACAGATATGTATAAAAATAAATAAATAAAATAAAAAAATCTGCAAAAACAGATATGTACAGTTTTAAAGAATTATAAAGCTTGGCACTGTGTGAATTTATGTTTTTGTCTAATTTAAATGTTATGAGTTTTGTGTCTTTTGTAGTAAAAATAAAATTTATATGAAAACCATATATCCTTTGCAAAACACATTTTCCAGTATTTCACAGCATCTGATAAATTTTAGGATTGGCAAGCAAAAATGAAGGTGAGTTCAGCAGAGAAAAAAATGTCATACCCCTGAGCATATAGACACTGACCATATAACGTTTTGGTTAATTTAGTCACTTCCTGTGCTGCTGGATTTTAATACATTGTGTGGCCACTAAGTGACTTTGCTCTTGTAAACTGTAGGATTTCTTAACAGTGGAACACATTGTCTGATAACATCGCTAGAGAAACAGGATATCCCATTCATTTCAATGAAATTATACTCATTGGTTCCTGCAGGGAAAAAAAGCAAATGGACTTTTTAGTGTGGGCAGTCCTGGTTTCTTGCAAACTGCTGTATTTTCACAAATTCATCTAGATTTTCATATTTTGAGCAATACAAAATGTAAAACATGCATTGTAAAGTACTTTGAAAGCAGATTATTATGCTTTAACATTTGGAAGATGCACATGTGTCCCTTTAAGTAAGTTTCTTCAATTAAGCTACTTACTGCTACATGAAGCATCACACCAGTAATCTGGGACCAGGAGAGAAAAAAACCCTGGAGATAGTAGAACTCAAATGGAAAATCCTATTTTTGTAGTGCCTGGTGTGTGTCTACAAATAAACCACTCTTTTTTCGGCAAGAGTACCAGTTTTGTATCTTCAAAGTTTTTAATTTTCAATTAGTATAAAGCCAAATACCAAGGCAAGTTACAACAGCTTGAGATGGTTAGCTCCCCTCACTTCATGTTTATATAAATATATACGTATAAGCATTAATATTGCTGCACATATATATTAAATAGACAGATATACAAGCATATAGAGATATTGGTAAGTTAGATAAGATGTGTAATTATGCTGTGTCTGCTAGTTTAAAATGTGGACTTAATCTCATTAACCATGTTAAAAAATGTGATATTGTAAAAAAAGTACAGTGTCACCTTCTACATGCTGTTACAGTAACACACAGGTATAGAGCATAACCGCTCAAAACCTGCAACCCTGTCAAAATCATTGAAGTCACTTTACATCACAGAGCAATACATGGTAGTAGTTCAAAGGCTTTCATTCAGGCAGTAACAGCTTGTGATGGTGAAGTAACATATTTGTGTGGCAAAGTGAGTCCTCGTGCCTCTCCTGAGAGAAAAGGATATCTATGAATAAATCCAGTCCTTTCTGACACATCACAGAATACTTTTGTCAAATGACAATCTTATTGTCTCTAAACACTGGTTTAGCAATACAGATTAGTCCCAAGTGTCCCTTAGTGCAACTACAACACCCACTGACTCCCAGTTAGTGGTAGGGTGACCACATTTCCAAACTGCCATTCAGAGACACTTACAGTATTTGCTCGATTATAAGACGACACTGATTATAAGACGACCCCCCAAACTTTGTATATTCCTTTAGGAAAAAAACCAAAAGCCTGAATATAAGACTACCCTATAGGAAAAAAAGTATATTTGTAAATTGCTTTTTAATATTTAATAAAAAAATTATATTATACAAATGCATTTCTTGTTTTTATTTCCTTTTATGTGCCAATGCGACCTCTCTCCCCCTCCCCCAGCTGTCTCTCTCCCCCCCAGCGTTGTCTCTCTCTCCCCCCCCAACTTCTCTCTCTCTCCACCTCCCCTTGTCTGTCTCCCCCCTCCCCTTGTCTATCTCTATCGCCCCTTCCCTTGTCTCTCTCTATCCCCCCCTTGTTTCTATCTATCCCCCTCCCCTTTTCTCTCTGTCCCCCTCCCCTTTTCTCTCTTCCCCCTCCCTCCCTCCCCTTGTCTGTGTCTCCCCCTCCCTCCCCTTGTCTGTCTGTGTTTTCCCCCCCTCCCCCCTTGTCCGTGTCTTCCCCCCTCCCCTTGTCTGTGTCTCCCACCCCCCCCACCTGGTTTCTTTCCCTGGTGGCTAGTGGGGGCAGCCGGGGGATGTCTGCACGATACGTGCAGACATCCTCCATGCTGCCCGACACGGCAGTCTATTATGATGGATAGCTGGTCCATCATAATAGACTGCCGTGTCGGGCAGCATGGAGAATGTCTGCACGTATCGTGCAGACATCCCCCGGCTGCCCGATTCTCCCTGGTGGCTAGCAGGGCAGCGGAGGATGTCTGCGCGATGAGCGCAGACCTTCCCTGCTACCGCCCGGCATGACCGCAGGGACCTTTATGACCGAGCCGAAGATATGACAAAACCTTATCTTCCAGTGCATTTTTCAGTATTTGTGTGATTTACCCAATAATATGCCAGTGTTATTTTGCCATTAATATGCCACAGTCAATTTGCCCAATAATATGCCAGTGTTATTTTGCCATTAATATGCCACAGCCAATTTGCCCACTAATATGCCAGTGTTATTTTGCCATTAATATGCCACAGCCAATTTGCCCAATAATATGACAGTGTTATTTTGCCATTAATAAGCCACAGCCAATTTGCCCAATAATATGCCAGTGTTATTTTGCCATTAACATGCCACAGCCAAGTTGCCCAATAATATGCCAGTGTTATTTTGCCATTAATATGCCACAGCCACTTTGCCCAATAATATGCCAGTGTTATTTTGCCATTAATAAGCCACAGCCAATTTGCCCAATAATATGCCAGTGTTATTTTGCGATTAATATCCCACAGCCAATTTGCCCAATAATATGCCAGTGTTATTTTGCAATTAATATGCCACAGCCAAGTTGCCCAATAATATGCCAGTGTTATTTTGCCATTAATAAGCCACAGCCAATTTGCCCAATAATATGCCAGTGTTATTTTGCCATTAATAAGCCACAGCCAATTTGCCCAATAATATGCCAGTGTTATTTTGCCATTAATATGCCACAGCCAAGTTGCCCAATAATATGCCAGTGTTATTTTGACATTAATATGCCACAGCCACTTTGCCCAATGATATGCCAGTGTTATTTTGCCATTAATAAGCCACAGCCAATTTGCCCAATAATATGACAGTGTTATTTTGCCATTAATAAGCCACAGCCAATTTGCCCAATAATATGCCAGTGTTATTTTGCCATTAACATGCCACAGCCAATTTGCCCAATAATATGCCAGTGTTATTTTGCCATTAATAAGCCACAGCCAATTTGCCCAATAATATGCCAGTGTTATTTTGCCATTAATATGCCACAGCCAAGTTGCCCAATAATATGCCAGTGTTATTTTGACATTAATATGCCACAGCCACTTTGCCCAATGATATGCCAGTGTTATTTTGCCATTAATAAGCCTTAGCCAATTTGCCCAATAATATGCCAGTATTATTTTGCCATTAATATGCCACAGCCATGTTGCCCAATAATGTCAGTGTTATTTTTCCATTAATATGCAACAGCCATGTTGCCCAATAATATGTCAGCGTTATTTTGCCATTAATATGCCACAGCCACTTTGCCCAATAATATGCCAGTGTTGTTTTGCCATTAATAAGCCACAGCCAATTTGCCCAATAATATGCCAGTGTTGTTTTGCCATTAATAAGCCACAGCCAATTTGCCCAATAATATGCCAGTGTTATTTTGCCATTCATATGCCACAGCCAATCTGCCCAATCATATGCCAGTGTTATTTTGCCATTCATATGCCACAGCCAATCTGCCCAATCATATGCCAGTGTTATTTTGCCATTAATATTCCACAGCCAATTTGCCCAATAATATGATGTACTGTCATATCTGGTCGCAATGATTTTTTTTTGTTTTTTAACTTTTTTTCGAGAAAGTGAAAAAAAAGTTGAGCAACGTGATTCGCTGCAGGGGCCCCTTTAACCAATGACCCTGGCAAGTGCCCAGTTTGCCCATTGGTTAAAGCGGCCCTGACGGAGATGCAGTTCATTCCAGGACAATACAGTTCTGGAATGGGGGTGCCCAGGACCCAGGACAGAGCCTCCAAATTCAGGACTCTCCCGGGCATTCTGGGACACGTAGTCACCCTAGTTAGTGGTAAAGCATATATGACACAAGTGTCAGCTCTTGCTACCTGTTAATGTACAGTTCATACTTTGGCACTAGAAGTCTAAAAATTCCCAGGAAATTATGTCATAGTGATGGACTAGACACATGCAGTTAGAAATACTCCTTCTCCCCCACTTTATTACTGGACAACACATCGATTTATAGCTGTGTTTTAAATAGTTGTGTTTACAAATGAGCAGACATTTATATATACTGAAATCAATAATTTACAAAATGGCTATTCTGCAATTACTAATTGGAGAAAATCTGTTAAAAAGTAATCATTTCTAAAGAAGAAAGAAAAGCTAGGAGGGGGATTGAAATATCTCTTGAATTATTAAAGTGAGATATTTCTGGCTTTAGATTTCACCTATGAAGAGTATGTGCTTTGTAATCATAAGTTGAGTGAAACATGTGACTACCTCTTTGAAATTAACTAATGCTAATTATTTTCCTGATTATTACAGAGTGTAAAATCCATCCAAATATCTAACCATGTCTAAATTTAACCCCTTAACGACAGGTGACGTGCCAGGCACGTCACGGCAAATCGAGGACTTGCCGACAGGTGACGTGCCTGGCACGTCATGCACTAAATGGAGTAAAGAAAGCGACCAGCGGTCGCTTTCTTTACTCTAACGGTGTTGCTACAATGCCTCTAGGTAGAGGCATTGTGCAACACCCCCCAAATGTGCAGGGGCGCGCTACGATCACTCCACGGAGTGATCGTAGCAGCCATTTAAAAATGGCTGCGCCCGCTGCACACATGTGCTTAGAAAGCGAACGATCGTTCGCTTTCTAAGCATCTGCGGTGTTGTTAAAGTGCCTCGCCAGCGAGGCACTTAACAACACCTTCAGCTGCCCCAGAGCCGATGGTGGTCGCTCTCCTGAGCGACCCCATCGGCTCAGTAGAAGGGAACGCTGCCTATACAGGCAGCGCTTCCCTTCTAATGGCAAGAGCATCGGAAGTGAAAGTATTTCACTTCCGATCCTCTAGGGGGAGCCAATCGATGCCGGCACAACAGATCTATGTGATCTGTGTGCAGGCATGTATGGTAAGTGCTCTGATGAGCACTTATCATACTGTCAAAGGCAATATTAGCAAATATTGCCTTTGACAAGTATTGATCTGCCTCCCTCACCTTACTAGTTATAGTAAGGGAGAGAGACAGATCAGATAAAGTAAAAAAATAAAATAACATAATAAAAAAAATATTTAATAAAATTTTAAACACCAAGGGCTTTTATAAAAGCCATTTAACCCCTTCCCTGCCATTGATCGCTGTGTACGCAGTGATCATACACAGCAGCACATTTTTTGCTGTCTGCATTTTTTAGGGGTTCATTTTTTTTTTTTACTGTAATTCATTACAGTATAAAAAAAAGCTCTTTTAAGAGAGATTAACCCCTTTCTTGCTGTAGATCACTGCCTAAGCAGCGATCTGACGCAAATGCAGCAATCTTGCTGCAGAAGCATTTTTAAATTTTTTTTTACTTTTTTATTACACCCGTCACGTGTTAATTATACCCGCTAGGGGACTACGTTTAACGTAAAAAAAATTTTTTTAGCTGTCTGACCGCATGTATAGCGATCAGTAACAGCTGATAAGTGACAAAGGCGGGTTGGCGTTTGCTTAGATGAGCATCACCATTCGTCTGGTTAGATCAATATTTGTAAATATTTGATCTGACCCGTGTAGATCTGCCTCCCTCTCACTTGAGTTTTAGTGAGGGAGGGAGACAGAGCTGTATAATGTAAGTTTTTAATTATAATATATTTAATAGAATTGAGACCCAAAGGCTTTTATAAAAGCCGTTTCCAGTATTTAACCCCTTCCCTGCAATTGATCGCTGTGTACGCAGTGATCTTACACAGCAGCACATTTTTTGCTGTCTGTGCATTTTTTTAGGGGTTATTTTTTTTTACTTTGATTTATTACAGTATATCAAAGGCTCTTTTAAGAGCTATTAACCCCTTCCTTGCCGTATATCACTTCCTAAGCAGCACATATGGTCACTGCCTAAGCAGTGCATATGGTCACTGCCTAAGCAGCGCATATGGAGCAATCTAGTCGCAGAAGGATTTTTTTTTGCTATCAGCATTTTTTTTGTCAGACTCGCTAGGGGTTAGTTATACCCACTAGGGGATTACGTGTATTCCTTTTGAAGCTGTCTGAACGCGTGTATAGCGATCAGTAACAGCCGATCAGTGGCAAAGGTGGTTTGGTGATTTCTCAGATGAGCATCACCATTCGTCTGGTTCGTAAATATTGTTCTGACCCATATGGATCTGCCTCCCTCTCCTCACTTGAGTTTTAGTGAGGGAAAGAGACAGATCTGTATAACATAATTTTTTAATTCTAATAAATTAAATTAAATGTAAAAAAATTGTGAGTCCCAAGGGCTTTTATAAAAGCCATACCCTTTGTATAGTGTAGTGTATTAACCCCTTCCCTGCCACTGATCACTGCACAGCAGAACCTTTTTTCTTGTCTGTGCATTTTTAGGGGTTAATTTTTTTGTACAGTACTACAAAGGCTCTTATAAGAGCTATTAACCCCTTCCTTGCTCTACATGTTCAAATTCCAAGTTTGAAAATCAAAAAGCGCACCTCTCAAATGTAGCCTTCCAACACCCAACAAAGCTGACAAAGCTATGCATGGGTGGTATCCCTGTGCTCGGGAGATGTTGCTGAACATATATTGTGGTATTGTTTGTCAGTAACACATACCGAAATATGTGAATTTGTGTCTAAAGTACAATGTATGTGGGAAAAAATACACAATAAAATGACTACCACAAACTTTGACAAAGGCTGGTGGTAGAATTGGTGCATGGAAAGTGTTAAAATAACACCATTTAAAATAGCCTAGGGTGTCTACTTTTACAAAATATATACTTTTTGGGGTAAAATACACTGTCCTACTTTAAAAAAAAGTCCCAAATGAAAGATGGGCTCAGGCTGGCTACACGTCAATATTCCAAGTTGAAAATGCGCACCTTCACAATGTGGCCCTTTTAGCCCCCAAACAACCCAACAAACCTATGCATGGGTGGTATCCCTGTACTCAGGAGATGTTGTTGAACACATATTGGGTTATTGTTTGGCAGTGACACATACCAAAATCTGTGAATTTATGTCTAAAATACAATATTTGTGAAAAAAAAACACACAAAAATTACTACCACAAACTTTGACAAAGGCTGGTGGTAGAATTAGTGCATGGAAAGTGTTAAAATACCACCATTTGAAACAGCGTAGGGTGTCTACTTTTAAAAAATATATGTGTTGATGGGGTAAAATACACTGGCTGCTTTCAAATATGTCCCAAATGGGACATGGGTGCAGGCGGTCTGCATGTCAAAATTTCAATTTGGAAAACCAAAAACTGCACCTCCCAAATTTGGCCTTTTACCCCCCAAACAATCCAACAAACCTATGCATGGGGGGTATCCCTGTACTCAAGAGATGTTGCTGAACACTTATTGGGGTGTTATTTGGCAGTGACACATACCAAAATCTGTAAATTCATGTCTGAAGTACAAGGTTTGTGAAAAAAAAACACAAAAAAATTACTACCACAATCTTTGACAAAGGCTGGTGGTAGAATTAGTGCATGGAAAGTGTTAAAATACCACCATTTGAGATAGCCTAGGGTGTCTACTTTTAAAAAATATATGGTTTGATGGGGTAAAATACACTGGCTGGTTTCAAATATGTCCCAAATGGGACATGGGTGCAGGCTGTCTGCATGTAAAAATTTCAAGTTGGAAAACAAAAAACTGCACCTCACAAATTTGGCATTTTAGCCCCCAAACAACCCAACAAACCTATGCATGGGTGGTATCCCTGTACTCAGGAGAAATAGTAGAATCTATTTAGCATGTTTTTTCGTTCGCTATTGTCGATGAGGAGAAGTTGTTTCAAATAAAAACAAAGAAATTTGTGTATTTTTTATTTTTTTACCATATTTTTTTTTTTTTTTTAATAATATGATAAGATATGATCAAAAATATGGCATCCATAGAAAGCCCTTTTTGTCCCGATAAAAACAATATATAATATGTGTGGGTACAGCAAATGACGAAGAAGAAAATTACTGCTAAACACAAACAGCACAGAAATGTTAAAATAGCCATTGTCCAGAAAGGACAAAAATGTTTCAAAGGCTCTGTCCTTAAGGGGTTAAATATGAGAAACAATTTGTTGAATAATAACTGACCCATATATCATAATAGCTACAATATTTACAATGTGACATCTATATAAAGTAAACGGACGCCATCACCTAAATATAATTTATACTGTTACTGTAGCTAATGAAAATGGATTAACCATGATCTATACCTTGTGTTAGCAGATTTGCAAGCAAATGCATCAGTTATGAGAAAAATGTGCTTGTGGTGTCCCTTGCTCATGACATCACCTGTGGGTTGATATGCAAATGGGCTAAGGTTTAATGGAAAATGAATCATTAACATATCAAGCCACAGTGTGATGTCATAAGCAGGAGACTCCACAGAAACATTGAAAGATAATTTTTCTGTTAATGTATGCATTTGCTTATAATTCTGCCAATTCGTTTTTTTTTTTAAATCACTTTGTATACTAAACAATAAACAATGATGGCATTGAAGGTATGTAACCTAGTGGAAACTTCAGTGTTACAACTCCTGGACAGATTTGAGGAAGCAAATCTGCTGCTGGTTGTTTTTTTCTCTACTTAACCAGTGATAAATTATGAAATAAAACAAGTTAAATTAAAGTAGAAAACCAGGGCCAGTTATTCAAAGTTTTAACATTTTAACATTTAAAGTAACATTTAAGCCTGAGAAAAAAATAACGTAATTAACAAATGAGTGCATATGAAAGCTCCCACAAATAGATAGCATTTATCTTTTCCCCTTTTTTGCAAACATTTACAGGCTTTCTCCTAAGATCCTCTACCCTACCTCCCAAGTGTGTTTATTTAGGAGGGCCAGTTCCTATTTTGCAACCAAATCTTTCCTCCTCTATTGTCCCTCTTTTCTGGGAACTCAGAATTTTAAGTTTTGCATTGCAAAGCTCCATAACAATAAAAATCACAATCCATTTTGTTTAAACCCTCTGTGACAAGACCATTTGACCTTGACTTTCCCTTGGTGACAAGGGCTGTTTTTACATTTCTGGGGTGTTTGTGTTTAGCTGTAATTTTCTTCTTTCTCACATACTGTAACCACAAATGATATGTTATTATGTTGTAATATGCTATAATTTCTTACAAAAAAAAATCATAAAATATGATGACAACTCTCACCCTTATGCTAACCCTTAATATATGTTAACTCAAACGTACTTGTTATCCTAACAACTATTCTAACCCTAACCCTACATTTTAGCTAATTAAGTCTTTTTTTTAACTGCAATGTTGCTGACTGGCTCTATCGGCAGTCAAGCAACAGATTCAGAGCACCGGAAGTGCATTTTTTTCACTTCCGAAGCTCTAACTACAAGAGGGCACAACCATATCGTAGCGATCGTGGGTGCCCCAGAGCCGGAATTTCGCTGCTGCCTACTGTCTCGACATCAGCACCATCAGAGCAGTTTTCACAATCATTGACTGCAAAAACCGCTCTTTCCACTGCATTGTCAGCAACAAAGTTGCCAGCTGGACGTGCCTGACATATCCTCTGTTACGAAGGTGTTAAACTGCAATAAATGTGTTTTTACATTCATTTGTGTAAAGCAAATGAGTTATTCTTATACTAAATGACTTATCAAATTACATTAATTATTACCAAATGGCCCTAAAGTCACTGAAGACGTTCCAGTAAAGCCCCACCTCACACCATCAGCCACTCCCATAAAATAAAGTGTCCCTCTTTGGGCATTTGAATTGTTGGGAGGTATAATCTACTACAGATGAAAATGGGCATACCCAGCAATTCTTGGGAGCCAATCAGAGTGCTTCCATATAAACTAGAATACATGTGCATTGTATGACATGCAATTTTGGAAGGGCTCAAAGACGTTTTTGCTGCGCATGCCAGCACTTCCCTCATTCTTTTTAATAAGGGCTAAACAATTCTGAGATGTAAATTCGACATTTAACAAATATATCCAGGGGGCTCAATCATGTTAAAACTAATCACCATGCAAAAACAACCTTTTAGTTTGGAATGACCTTTTTAATCCAGGTTTTGGAAACCATCTCAGTATTTCATTTCTTGCTATGATATTACGTAGTGGAATTTTAGGAATCCATTTAGGGTTGCCACCTGGCCGGTATTTGACCGACAGGCCTGTAACAAATTGGCTTGATGCTAGTGTTAAGTCTATGGAGGCAGTAGTATGGCCGGTATTTTTTTGTAGAAAAGGTGGCAACACCAGCCCCATTAGACACCACAGAATGGATCAGCATTACATCTGATAAATCTATTCATGTAATTTGTCTACTCTTACTCTTCAGTTACTGCCTCCGTCCGGCATACAGCTCACTAAATGTAGCCTTGGGCTCTCAAGCATTGCACTGAACGTCGAGTGAGTTTAGATTGTAGGGCAGTCAATATGAAAAGTGGTGACTGAAGGGATTTTGCTCAAAGTCTAACAACACCTCTGGGATCAAGCTATACACTCCTGGAGAGCAAGGATTGCTCTAAAATAACTCTTTATAGATTTGTGTCGAATCAAAGAACCGTTTCACAGAGAAATGGCCTAGATTAGTGTCTACTAAAAATGAAATATGCAGAACATACATAATGCTAAATCTTCAAAATCGTCACATTATAACTTTGTTTGAAATCCAATGTGTCTGTAGATTATATTCGTAATTATTTGGTTTAAGTGCAGCTGGGTAGAAATTCCCGTGGACTATTCGTTTTCTGTTCCCATAGCAAAGTTTATCATCTTGAGTATACAAAATCATTTTCCAAAATGTGTCTGTATTCCAGTAGAGCATGAGCTTTAATTAGAGAAATTAGCATGAAAAACAGTGCTATCTGGTAGAAAGATAATACTTCACATTGATGTTACAGTTACCAATGTCAGTTGGGATGCACACGTAGACTGTTATGATTTGTGGTCCCTGAGGTTTGGCAGGCTATGCATGAAATAAAAAATTAAATTAAAAAAAGTTTTAAGAGAAGACATTTAATTTCAATTGTGGTTGCCCAGTGATTATTTCCACATTTATTCTCAATGGGTTGAAACATTTTTATGAGTTACTAGTAAACCAGTGTCACTCTCTCCTCCTTTTCAGAGATACGACCAATTATTAACTACCAGGCAACCTGTGAGCATTTGTTTGTCACAAAATCCACTTTCAGAATTTGGAGAAAGAACTTTCTAGTTATATTACTATTTAAAGGCTTCACCAGGATGGTGACATGCTCACATTAATAACAATATACTGCAGATATTCTACTATGTGATAGATTTAATTATTTGAGAGATTAGATATATATATATATATATATATATATATATATATATATATATATATATATATATACATACAACGATAAGCCATAACATTATGGCCTAATATTGTGTAGGTCCCCTTTTGCCCTGACCCATTGAGGCGTCAACTCCACTAGACCTCTGAAGCTGTGCTGTGGTATCTGGCACCAAGATATCAGATTCTTTAAGCCCTGTTATCTGTGACTAGTTTGTCCATCATATCCCACAGATGCTCATTTGGATTGAAATCTGGGGAATTTGTAGGCCAAGTCAACACCTTGAACTCGTTGTTGTGTTTCACAAACCATTCCTGAATCATTGTAACTTTATGGCACAGTGCATTATCCTGCTTAAATAGGGCAATGCCATCAGGGAATAGCGTTTCCATGAAAGGCTATACATGGTATGCAACAATGCTTAGGTAGGTGGTACGTGTCAAAGTAACGTCCACATGAATGGCAGGACCCAAGGTTTTAAACAAACAGGAGGATTGGCACACACGCATTCAGAGCAGATTTAATATGGCAAAACAATATGAAAAACCTCCGTGGAACAGTGTACAGAGACAGAACCAAAACGGTGAGGTGGCAGACACAGCTGTAAAGTGCTTGGGGCATTTTGCATTGTTTAGCGCTTGTTCATGGACATTTGTTAAGGACAAATTTAATGTTCTATGTGTAGTAACTGGGTATCTATTGTAGTGGGAGGAACAAGGGGTTTCCAAGTAGCGACACACCTCTTTATGGGTAAAGAATAATAATATATATTTTTTGTTCCCATTCCCTAGCTTTAGTGTTAAGTTAATGAGTTATTACCTGTACAGTAAGATGCTCGGTGTCATATGTGTTTAACATATTTTTGTTCATACATTTACATAAACAAGATTTCATTTCCATCTATAGCCAAACATTGATTTCAGTATTATTAGCAGCATATACTATGTAAATATAGTGAGATATCGATGTACGTCCCGAGAATATTACTATGATTTTCATTTTTAATGCGGAGGCGAGATTGGTTGCCCCATCGGCTCCATGGAAACCATTAGAGCAACACTTTCTGTTACACCGCATAGCAGATGAAGCATTTTTTTTGTGTTGCTTGTATAACACTTTCAGATATTTCTTCATTGATATAACACTGAAAACAATCTATAGCCAGGGTGTCCAAGTTTGCTCTGCAGTGGGCCACTTCACTGTAAATGTATTTTTGCGTGGGCCGCATTCATGTTTGATTGAAAGGAAATGTGTGTGTGTGTGTATATATATATATATATATATATATATATATACACGCACACACAGTTCCACTTGCGCACACACAGTCCCACTTGCACACACACAGAGTCCCACTTGCACACACAGTCCCACTTGCACACACAGTCCCACTTGCACACACAGTCCCATTTGCACACACAGTCCCACTTGCACACACAGTCCCACTTGCACACACACACAGTCCCACTTACGCACACACACACACAGTCCCACTTGCACGCACACACAGTCCCACTTGTGCGCACACAGTCCCACTTGCGCACACACAGTCCCACTTGCGTGCACACACACACACACAGCCCCACTTGCACACACACAGCCCCACTTGCACACACACACACAGCCCCACTTGCACACACACAGCCTTTTTTTTTTAAGAACATAAAAAAAAAACACGTTATTTTGTTTGTTCCCCCTCTCTGCACAATTACCTTGTATGTGGGAGGGGGAATTGTTCTGTGGTCCGCTCCCACTTACACCCACACAGAGTCACACTTACACACACAGTCACACTTACACACACAGTCACATACTTTTCTTTTTTTTCAAGAGAAAAAAAACCATACCGTTATTTTGTTTGTTCCCCCCTCCCTCCTCGTTTACCTTGTAACTGCAGGGAGGGGGATTGTCCCATCTGTGGTCTGCTATCTTGCGTCAGAGCACCGGGATGTCAATGACACCCAGTGCTCCAACAGGGTCAGAGTGCAAGGGGGCGGAGCTTTCCCCCATTCGTGAAGGGAGAAAGCTCCGCCCCCTCACGCTCTGACTCTGTTGAAGCATCGGGTGTCAGTGACATCCCGGTGCACACTATGTTTCAGCGGCTCAGAGGTGCGGCTACCGCTGCCTCAAGCGGGCCGCGCCTCTCTGGCTGGCGGGCCGCATTTGGCCCGCGGGCCGCACGTTGGACGCCAGTGATCTATAGCATATTTGTTTACAATGTTATCACAATTACATGCTATGAATGTGATCTTTAAAAGTTTTATTGCTGCGAGCACTTTTTCTCCATCAGATATATTTCTTAAAAGCACCAGTCTTTGGTGATGCTTGACGAAGTCAGTGGTTCACTTGACCATTTTCCGACACCTAAAGATTATACACTATTAACTATGATGTGTTTTCAGAGTATTTTACTGCTTATGACAAAAGGCAAAGTGAAACTCAATTACATCCCTCCTAAAACTTAACAGCCAAACAAAAAACTTTGATTAAATAGGCAAAGGCGTTATAGCCTGTTTGATGTGGTGTGTTTCAGTACATAAGTTAGTGTGGTGAATGAGTGATCATATTGATTCTGTTGTATTATTCATTTAGAACAACAGAAGACTAAAACATTTTATTTGCATGCATTCATTTATACATAACATTAACCGAATATTAACATTTTTATGGCTGTGGCTTTAATTTTGCAGCTTGCTGTAAACAGTCAAATAGATACGCTAAATTACTACATCCTAGAAAACACTAGGATAGTGAAAAGCAGACTTGCAGAGATGTATGTAGAGATCACAAGGAGATAATAGCGATGTGATAAAGCTTTATATTACCATATGGGGCAAGTAGGGTTGCCACCTTTTCTTCAAAAAAAAATACCGGCCTTGGTACTGTCTCCATACCGGCCAGGTGGCAATTCTAGGGGCAGGCTATAGCAGGATACTGGCATGTGCAACCCTCCTTACTCAGGAGTTGAGGCCTATGTTTGAATGAAGGTTTGTCAAGCCCTGAAAATAATATAGTCATCAGCCCACAATCACAATTGTGGTCAAGTTAAGAAATGTTAATAATTTGTTGTCAAGTTAGGAATGATAGGTCTAAGAGCACAGCCAAAACGCAAGGGAGAGTCAAAGATAGGATGAAACAGGTTTACAAAGTGTTTACATAGGGAGGCATGATATGGATTAAAGATACAGTCTAGTCCCCAAACTCACTTTGGTGCATGTTGAAGACTACTGCCTGAATAGTGCACAGGCTTTTTTCCAGTGTGATTTGATACAGCCATTCTGCATAAAGCTCATTTTTAATATTTTACTCAACCCCCCTCTGATTGCTCTGCATGTATATTACATTATGCAGGTGCTGCAGCACTAAATATATAGACACAGAGCATATGCAGGTTTGTTTAATTTAGTCATGTTCTGTGCTGCTGAAATAAAAAACATTGTGTGGAATGTAATAAGCTTGCGCTTGTACACAGTAGGATCTTTTAAAGAGACTCTCTTGTGCCCAAAATGCATCTTCCAAATATTAATGCATATTAATGTAATTTCAAAGTACTTTACAATGCATGTTTTACATTGTGCATTGCTTAAAATATCAAATACATATAGCTAGATGAAATTGTGAAATTACAGCAGTTTGCAAGAAACCAGGACTGTCCACACTTGCTGAGTAAAAGTCATTCCTTTTTTTTGGCTGCAGGAAATAAAGAGAATAATGCCATTCAAAGTAATGGAATTTCCTGTCTCTCTAGTGATGTCATCAGACAATGTGTTGCATTGTTAAGAGATCCTACTGTGTACAAGAGCAAGTTTATCCCAGTCCACACAATGTATTCAATCCTAGGAGCACAGGAAGTGACTAAATGAAGCAAAACTTTATATCCTCAGTGTGTATGTAATCAGTGCTGGCGCACCTGCAGTGCCCATGCAGAGTAATCACTGGGGACTGCTTGAGCTAAATATTAAAAAATGTGATTTAGGCAGAATGCCTGCATCAAATCACACTGGGGAAAAATATTACAAGCAGTACTCTTCATCTTGCATCAAAGTGACTTTGGGGACTAGACTGTCCCTTTAACAGTGCAACATATTTTCTGATGACATCACTAGAGAAACAGGATATTCCATTCATTTGAATGGCATTATTCTCATTGGTTCCTGCAGCAGAAAAAAAAGAGGAAATTAATTTTACTCAGCTAGTGTGGGCAGGCCTGGTTTCTTCCAAACTACTGTAATTTCCCCAATTCATCAAGATTTTTCATATATTAAGCATTGCAAAATTTTAAATATGCATTGTAAAATACTTTTAATGTACTTTATTATGCATTCATTTTTCGCAGCAAACAGTCCCTTAAAGCACGCTTAAGGCACCAGCAAAAGTGATGGTCACTAATCTAGTATTGTTTGCAAGAAAATACAGCATATACATGATGTGGTTGCACAAAGAGTTCTAGCAAATTTGTATTATGATTTTGAATTGCATTGAAAAAAATAATTAGGACAGGCAAGTAAGGTAAGGTAGATGAGCACAGTGGCCTTTAAAAAAAAAAAGTATTGGAAAAAATAAATATTGAAAAAAAAAAACGTGGGCAAGCGGGGCAGCTGCCCCAGGCCATTCATTCCTGGGGGCTCAAAGCAGCTGCCCCCTGGGCCCCCACTGGCCACAAGAAGGGAAAGGAAGGATAAGGAAAAGAAAAAGTAGAAGAAAATGAGAAGAGGAATAAGGCGACAGGGAAAAGAAGTAAAAGAATAAGTAAAGCAGGATGATAATAGAGAGAAAGAGATGCACCCTAGAACTAGAACTGCATAGCATCAAGTCACTTTAATGAATAATAGGATATCCCTGTACAGTCATTTATTTATCTACCTACCCCCTATATACCATATGCACCCAAAACCCTCTCTTCCTCCTTCCCCAATGCTCTATAAGTTCCTAGAATGTTTTTGTACTGTATTGTACTTTGTATCTTTTTATATATGGAAAAATAAAAGGTTAATAAAAAACAATTAAAAAAAGATTAATAAAAAAATGTAAAAAAAAAAACAAAAAACATGGGCCCACAGTCCGCGTGACTCACAGCCGCCGAAAATTACAGCAAGCCATATCCAGCGGCTGCATTTCCCGCCTCCTGCAGAGAGAGACTACCAGGGACGAGCAGCATCCAGGTAAGTACTGGGGAAGAGGAGAGGAAGGTTTTTTTTGGGGTTGGGGGCAAGTTGGCTGTGACATATTAATGGACAAATTATCACTGGCATATTAATGGATATATTGTCACTGGCATATTAATGGATAAATTATCCGTGTCATATTACCGGATACATTACATTATCAGTGGCATATTAACGGACAAATTGTCAGTGGTATAATAATGGATACATAATCAGTGGCATAATGATGGACAAATTGTCAGTGGCATATTAATGGACACATTGTCAGTGTCATATTAATGGATAAATTATCAGTGGCATATTAATGGACACATTATCAGTGGCATAATAATGGACAAATTATCAGTGGCATATTAATGGATAAACTAACACTGGCTGTGGCATAATAAGTCTTGGATGTGCAATGCGGCTAATGGGGCATGTCCTGGGGGCAGCAGCAAATCCTGGATGTGCAATACAGTTGATGGAGAATGTCCAGGTGTGTATTTAAATCATTGTCATGATATACAAAAACCTGGATAAAATGACGTTGGGAGGGTAGGGGGGTGAGATGAAAATATGGGGGTGAGGGGCAAAACATTTTTCAGTAAGGGGCCCTGAAATTTCTGATGGCGGCACTGGATGAGTATATCAGTGTGGTACCTCTGAGTGGAAGTTCTCTCCATGTAAACTTTCCATTTTTTTCTGATAGTTTAGTAGACATTTTTGGGTTTACTAGAGAATACTATGTTCAGCACATGTCCACTTCACATGGATGTTACACATTTAGTATATAAAGTAGACAGCTAATATCAGCTGTGTGCATAACAAAAGTACCAGCTTCTATTGATTCAAGAATGCATCAAAAGCATGGAAGTTAATGAAGCACAAAATGACTTCACACTAGAAAGAGTGTGCAGCTATATAAAAATTATTATGGACACATTTTTATATGGTTATAAATTCTCTTAAAATTAAATGAAGCATTTTATTTACAAGGCTCCCAAATTCAATAAAATATTTCCAAGAATGACAATAAAAATACAATGGTACAGTAAGGAAATGTTTTGCTTCATGTTTGTGTTTTGTGTCTGCTCTGTGCACCAAACATATTTATATAACATTATTCTCTTAAGAGAAATACTTTCCTCTTCTCTTGTGTCCCCTCCATTAAAAATGAATATATATATATTCATCAAATGAAACTGTAGTTCAGTGCATTTCATAAATCATAACTAAAATACCTTTCAAATGTTTTAACGAAAGATCACATAGTATAACAAATGATAGCAGAGAAAATGGAATATTCATTATGTTTTTTATTGTGTATCCATGTGACTGATAAGAGAGGTGAGCTATTGAAGCTGTAAAAACCTATGAAAAGAATGGCAAGCATAGTGTCACCACAGAATGAAGCTAATGAGAAACTGCTACGTATTTGATTATTAATAATATAACTCTACAAACCCCAATGGGGATATTTACTAAAAGATGAGTTGAAGTGAATAGCAGGTGAGTTGAAGTGTATAGCAGGTGAGTTGATGTGAGTAGCAGGTGAGTTGAGGTGAGATGAACATGTAAGTTCAGCTATACATTGTGCAGGATCAACTCTGGTTAGTTCCCCCGCTAAGTGAACTGGTTTGTTACTGCACAATGTATAGCTGAATTGGTGAGATGAAATGTTTATCTCACCTCAATTCGCCTGCTATACATATGCTCGCCTCAACTCACCAGCTATTCACTTTAACTCACCTGCTATTCACTTCAACTCCCCTTAACTAACCTTTTAATGAATAGCCCCACAAGAGCCAGGTGACCATTGCATTTAAAATGATACTCTTGATACCTAACTTTTTAAATTCTGCAAAAATGTGTCCAGCCCTAATCATTATTATTTGTGCCATTGATTTCTTACTGTCATTCGGACATGGTATGCTGTCCACTCTATATTAATAATGTTTCCCATTGTTATATCAACAATGATTTTACCTTTTGGCCATGGAGATATGCGAGCCTAAGTTGTATTTTTCTCTTTTTATATTTTATACAATAATCTTTGTAAATTAAATGTGCTTTATTTATAAATTTAATGTACTCTATTACTAATAACAAAATTAATAAAGAAATTAGCTTTTTTTTTCTTCTAGAAACAAAATAATGAAAAGAATGTTATTGGGAATGAAACATTTCAATCGGACTTTGTTTCCTGTGAATATGCAGAGCTACAGGAAGAAAGGGTTTGCTATTTTCATCTCTTCATTGAGTACAGACGGGTTACTGCACTGAGGCTCAAGGCAAACATATATTCCAAAGGCATCATTTGTGCTAAACCCAGCACTGGCTAAACCTAACTGCTATAATAGCTTATGACCAAGGGAGAAGAAGAAAGCAAGACATCATTAAATGCATAGTTTTCAGTGCCATTTCTCAGTAATGCCTATCATTTGTTAAAAGTTGCAGCTTCGTAGCCAGAGGAAGAAATCTGTCAATTGTCAGTGATTTTCTGTGAGTCTGTCTCGAAAGTGAAGACAGCTCCCCAGCAAAATGTCACATTTTAATCCAAAATTTCCAGTTTCCCAGAAATGAGTCATTGGTAGTTTTAACCATGCCAGTGCCAGCTGGTAGCTATTTGACACAACAAATAACAGAGGAATCTATCGGCACATTATGTGACAGAATTAATAATACCCGGTAGATACCATATTTGTTCAAATGCAAGATGACCCTGATTATAAGACAACCCCTAAACTTTGGATATTCATTTAGAAAAAAAGAAATAGCCTGAATATAAGACTACCCTATAGGAAAAAAAGTTTTGTTTATATATATTCATTCAAATGTAAACTTTTCTTTTTATATGTAATAAAAAGTGTGATTGAATAAAAATGCATTTCTTGTTTTTATTTCCCAACCTTCCTCCAAGACTTTCCATTGGATCCCCAGACTGAGCCAATCGGACCCCCCAGACTGAGCCACTCGGACCCCCCAGACTGAGCCACTCGGACCGCCCAGACATAGTCACTCGGACTCCCCAGACATAGCCACTCGGACTCCCCAGACATGGCCCCTCTGACTCCCCAGATTTAGCCACTCTGACATCCCAGACTGAGCCACTAAGACCCCCCCAGACTGAGCCACTGGGACACCCCAGACGGAGTCACTCGGACCCCCCATACATAGCCACTCGAACCCCCCAGACATAGCCACCCGGACTCCTCAGACTTAGCCAGTGCTGGACTGGGGATAAAAACAAGCCCTGGAAATGGTTGTACACCAGCCCCATAGCATTGCGTAATTATACCAGCCCCATTAAATAACATTAGTTTCTTGTTCATAAAAGGGAAAACCATACATTGGAAAGCACATTTGAAGAGTCTATTATTTACAGATAAGGCTAATATTTACCCCATGTACAGTGCAATACATAGGCCCAAGTATGTACACAAGGTTATATGAATTGCCCTGTGCAGGGGTATATATCAGGGCAGTATGTGTCATCTGGATGGATGCATTGATTTACCCCAGCAACCAGAATGCATTCACAGGACTTGCCCAGCAACGATGACCTATCCCAGCACTCAGATTGCATTTGCAGGACTTGCCCAGCACCCATGACCTTCCCCAGAATTAAGACTGCACTCTCGGGGCTTGTCCCAACATCCAGGACTTACCCCAGAATGCTGGTTGAACTCACCGGACTTACCCCAGCACTCAAATAGCACTTACAGGACTTTCCCTAGCACTCAGGACTTATCTCAGCATCCAGATTGCACTCACATGGCTTGCCACGGCACCTAAGACTTACCCCACCTCGCAGATTGCACTCACAGGACCTGCCAAAGCACATGGATTGCACTCACAGAACTTGTCCCAACACTTACCCCAGCATGCAGATTGCACTCACATAACATGCTATAGCACTCAGGACTTACAATGCCCTCACAGAACTTGCCCCAGCACGAAGGACTTTATCCAGTACTTAGATTGCACTCAAAGGACTAACCCCAGCACCCAGGACTTACCCCTACTATTAGATTGCACTCACAGGACTTGCCCCAGCACAGGAGGGAAAAGGAGGGAACATCGCATCTTTCCGCAGCAAAATTCTTAAAGCGGCGGGATCACTGCACTGCTTCATGTTCTAAATGTGATACACAGACATAAACCCTTACACAAACAAAAACTCACAGTCACACTTACACACATACATACACAGCCACACACAGACAGATATACACACATACATATCCACACACACATACAGAAATACACACACATACACAGGCACACTTCACTTACACACAGTTACACTTACAGACACACAGTTACACTTACACATAGTAACAAATGCCCACTGTCACACACACAGACACATATATATATATATATACACACAGATGTATTTGTTTTATTTTTTAAATACTGTTTGTAGGGAGGTGGATGGTTTAGACCAGACGGTGTACACATATACAGAAATACATACACTTACACAGGCACACTTACATATACACAGTTACACTTACACAGGCAAACACGCAGTTACACTTGCACAGTCACACACAGTAACACATGCACACTGTCACACAGACACACTAAGATTTATTTAAAAAATAATTGTTTGTTGGATCGACGGTGCCTGCCTCTGATGTCGCCTAACATGCAGCGCTAAGTCAGTCTCGGGGAAGCTGGGGGTGGAGCATGCAGTCTTAAAGCGGCCACTGCGACCACATTCTTAAAGCAGTCGCGGGGGCTGAATTCTTGAAGCGGCTGCAGCAGCCGAATTCTTCAGCATACTGCCTTTGCGACCCCAGGTTACGGCCCCAGGGACGGCACCCTACCGGGATTTTTCCCGGTATCCCCGTAGGCCAGTCCGGCCCTGGACTTAGCCACTCTGACTCCCCAGACTGAGCCACTCGGACCCCCCAGACATAGCCACTCTGACTCCCCAGACTTAGCCGCAGTGACTCCCCAGACTTAGCCACTGTGACTCCCCAGACTGAGCCACTTGGACCCCTCAGACTTAGCCACTCTGACTTCCCAGACTTAGCCACTGTGACTCCCCAGACTTAGCCACTGTGACTCCCCAGACTGAGCCACTTGGACCCCTCAGACTTAGCCACTCTGACTTCCCAGACTTAGCCACTGTGACTCCCCAGACTTAGCCACTGTGACTCCCCAGACTGAGCCACTTGGACCCCTCAGACTTAGCCACTCTGACTCCTCAGACTTAGCCACTCTGACTCCCCGGAACTTTAAGTGGGAATAAATTGGTTATTATTTGCTAAGCTGGAACTATTCTCCAACTTGTCTATATTTCTGACTATTAATGCCTGGTGTTTGTAGTTCACTTGTCAGTCATTCACCATTCACATTTTTGTGAATAGACCATATTATTTGTAGTTTAGACACAGTTACTTCTTGTCATTAGCATCAAACAGAAAATATTTGTTTATGCATTTTCTCAAGTGTGGATGTTTTAGCTCATTCTGCAATAATTTATGTTTATGCAGTTATAGATATATTTTTCTCTGTGCTTTAGTATCCTGTAACATGGATAGCTGGAGGTCCCTCTAGGCAGATCTAATTCCTGGAAGAAAACATCACAGATAAAACATGGAGGAATCAATGAAGCATCATGAATTTTTATGGTATTTCTCTATGGTGTTTAATCTTGTAAATTAGCTCTATCTAACAGGGATATAACTAAATCCACCTTTCCATGATGCAGCAAATAAGGGTTATAAAAGCTAAACTGTAACAGCAAGAACTAACAGCAGAATTAGTACAACGTGGCTTGAAAATATTGATAAGTTTGAATGAGCCAAGTTGGTTAATATATTACATAACAGTGTAGAATAAATACACGAGAAACCAGATTAAAGAAATATAGTGGAACAATACATATGACATGATTATTTACCTTGCAATACTGATACTGCATAAACTACATTAACATTTATTTAAAACAAAGCAACAGTTTATGCAGCACTTGGTACAGAGCAGATTTAGCAGTAACAGACTATATTTGACAGTGAGGTGGAAAGCCTTGTTTGCAAGCTAACAATCTATAGTATTTTTTATAATAAATTTATGAACACTGTACATCTGGGTTAGTCAAAAGCTAGTTTTCGAATGGATACTGCACTAAAACTCCTTTTCATCCTCAGGCATCTCATTGCAATTGATTCACATTTGTGGCGTGTAACCCAGCTTGGTCTTCTGCTGCTGTTGATCATTCACTTTAGGGAGCATGGCGTTGTGCATTCAGAGATGCCCTGTAAACAGGGGATAGGGACCAACATTGCCCATGGTGGATGTTTAGTGGACTTTGCGTTAATTTATTGCTGTTCTATGGACCTTCACAGACCTTGCCAGGGACACTGGTGTCTTTGTATGGACATCCATGTAAGGAGTAGTTATTTGAGTATGTGGTCGTTCCGTCAGCTTGAATAGGTCAAGCCGCTCTACCCACACTTGAACCATACTCCGGTCAGTCACTTACATAATGCTTCATCACCATTCTAATGTTTGGTTGAACTACAACTATTACCTTGTTTGCATGTTTTAGACAATGAAATGCAGTCTCGTAATTCGCTCCTTGACTATTTGCTTAATCAGCAGGTATACCTAATAACGTTTGACAGAGACTGATCATGGTGTATGTTATATTTAACAATATATGTACTCTTTTGAGTTACTAATATCCTATTGTAAGCTCCACAATATATTTATTATGCTCAGTTGTGTTGTATTGTTTTTTTTCTTTTTCTCAGGGTGCATATGTAACAATACAAATAATTATAACACCCTGAAGTGGAGTTTTCAATTTTCTTTTCATTATTTTTTATTGCTGTCAAACTCATCATTAATGGTGACCTTGCTACACGCAGTTGACATTGTAAACACAATTGGATGGGATGCAGGCGGCAGGACATAAACCAGCTTTGTGTGGAGTAAGTGCATTTTCTTTTGTTCTTAGAGGCAGCTGATGGAATATGTTCTCTTGTTTCTGTAGCCTACTGAACAATGACTGCACTGATTGTGGTTATAAGGTGATATTGAATTCACATCTTTTTTTAGCTGTGATTTTGCTTCACTGGAAACATGCAGTGCCATTTAGATTGAACACACCACAATAGCTTCTTGCAGCAACTTCATTGACATCAACTGTGGGAATTAATTTGTCTAGTCACAGGAATGTCTCTATTTAATTCACATTCAGAATTTGCCAACTTCAGTCTTTTCACAAGGTATGAACAGAAAACCCTTTGATTGGCCCTTTCAGCCAGTTTAAATTCATGGTGGGCTAGAGGTTGGCTTCAGTCTTCAGTAATAAATAAATAAAATATTTCTTTAAATCTTCCTCTGTGTGAGACAGTCACACGAGCAGTGGGGGCCCACGGGCAGCTGCTTTGGTCCCCCAGGAATGAATGGGCCCCGTTTTCTCATGCTTTATTTTTTTTTCTATTTTTTTTTAAAAGGCAGGGGCCCGTGACGGTTGTATTGCACGTCAACCTCTGACGGCGGCCCTGCTAGACAAGGTAGGTGGGAACTGCACCTGGACCAAGTTTAGTTAGAAACATAGAAACATAGAATGTGTCGGCAGATAAGAACCATTTGGTCCATCTAGTCTGCCCAATTTTTTTTTGAGTACTTTTATTAGTCCCCCGTTCCCGGTCTTATAGCTAGGATAGTATATTACTATCGATAGTATATTAGTTATTACCGTATTTGCTTGATTATAAGACGACCCTGATTTTAAGACGACCCCCCCAAACTTTGGATATTCCTTTATGAAAAAAACTAAAAGCCTGAATATAAGACTACCCTTTAGGAAAAAAGTTAAATTTGTATATATTCACATGTAAATTGCTTTTTTAATAAAAAAAATTATATCAAAAAATGCATTTCTTGTTTTTATTTCCTTTTTATGTGCCAATGCTACCTCTCTCTTTCCTTTGCCCCCAGCTTTGTCTCTATCCCCCTCCCTTTGACTCCCCCTCGCCTCTGTCTCTTCCCCCCCATTGTTTCTCTCTGCCCCCTCCCCTTGTTGCTCTGTCCCCCCTCCCTCTGTCCCCCCCCCTTGTTGCTCTGTCTCTTCCCCCCTCCCTCATCTTGTTGTTCTGCCCCCATCCCTCCCCCTGTCTCTCTGCCCCCCTCCCTCCCCTGTCTCTCTGCCCCCCATCCCTCCCCCTGTCTCCCTGCCCCCTCCCTCCCCCTGTCTCCCTGCCCCCTCCCTCCCCCTGTCTCCCTGCCCCCTCCCTCCCCCTGTCTCCCTGCCCCCTCCCTCCCCCTTACATGTAAATAGATCCCTGGTGGCTAGTGGGGGCAGCCGGGGGATGTCTGCACGATACGTGCACACATCCTCCATGCTGCCCGACACGGCAGTCTATTATGACGGACAGCTGGTCCGTCATAATGCACTGCCGTGTCGGGCAGCATGGAGGATGTCTGCATGTATCGTGCAGACATCCCCCAGCTGCCCGATTCACCCTGGTGGCTAGTGGGGCAGCAGAGGATGTCTGCGCGATGAGCGCAGACTCCCCTGCTGCCGCCCGGCACGATCGCCGGGACTTCTGTGACGAAAGCAGAAGTACCCGGCTTCATCATAGAAGCCCCGGCGGACGTGCCGGGTGGCAGCAGGGGAGTCTGCGCTCGTCGCGCAGACATCCTCTGCTGCTAGAGAGGGGGATCCAGGTCCCCTGCAGCTCTGCTGGGGACCTGGATCCATGTCTTATAGTCTGACCTCAATTTGAGGTCAGATTATAAGAAGACCTCGATTATAAGATGAGGGGCAATTTTCAGAAAAAAAATTCTGAAAAAAACCTTGTCTTATAATCGAGCAAATACGGTATATCAGTTTTGAGTGATATGTATTATAATCACAAAGGAGGAGAAAGCGCCATAGTGTGTTGAATTACCAAGATGAGTCTGCGGCACAGATGCATAAACTATTTTGTTAACAGGTGGATCTAAGCAAGGTTTATACAGAACACCAATTCAAGGATACAGCTTGCATGATATCATATAAAAATGTAGACTGAAAGAGGCACTGGGATCTAGCCACATACCAATATATTTAAAAAAAATAAATCAATAAAAATTGATCTTTTGATATTGTTATAAGGGTGTGGAATGTATGTAGAAATTCCTATTTTAATGTATGTTGTTTTTTCCACTTTTTTACTGTAAACTCATATCCCTCAGCGGGCATACGTTTATGCCGTTTGCCTGAGCTAACCCGGCAACGGTTAATGTGGAGCAGAGAGGAAGAGTTGCAACGTTTTAGCCAATGAATGAAGGCCTGGGGAGGAGTTTCCCCAGTAACGAACATTCCTATTAGCAAGTGAACATCCAATTCGAGGGCACTGAGGGCAAAACATCCGGTGAACAAAGAGATAGACTGGACGTCTATTAGATGCGACGCATATGGAAGTTCCCCGTGACGTCATAGGAGGCAACAAGGGAGACATTTGAAAAATCCTCAAGAAGGTGAAACGCGTTGTGTGAGGAGAACTGGCTGCTACATGCACGGAGCACTTTAAGAAACTTTTTATCTTTATGGAACATTGCTGTTTTTAATGTGATGTTTATACTCTTTTTTTATGTTATATTAAAAACATGTTTTTCTTAAGCCTGGTTCCTTCTCCCCTTGTTCTTCTCTTTTTTACTGCTTTGGAGTGGACGCTGACTGAGAATCATAGCCACCTGCCATAATCCTATGAGGGGCTCCTGGATGCGTTTATAACTGAGCAGATTGCTCGGGGAAATGTGAGTGCTTTTATCCTGCTTTTACCACTACAGTTTATTTATTATGACATACTTCACTATTATGTACTTTTATATTTTTCACTCTATATAACACGTTGAGGAGACCATACCTCTTTAAAGGGTGACTAAAAGTGTGTGGAGTGTTGGGAGTAGCACACTCATTCGACAGTTGAATTGTTTTTTATGTTTAACTAGAAGTGGAGCACTAGTTTTTTTGGTGCTGCTTCTTCCACCACATAAGGCGCAGTGTATTATTCTTGGGTTTATTTTCGTGATCATATTATGCTTATACAGTTTCAAGCTGGATTTATTATTGGAACTATAATGGACATGTTTGCAAAAACTATCCAATAGATGTTTTTCATTATGTAGATCATTAAATACCACAGGGATGCTCACTGCATAATGTGTTACAAGGTCACCTAAGTGATAATTGAAATGGGAATACACTGCATAAAACATATTTATACCTTGTATAAATGTGTTGTGTCCAGCAAAAATCTGCCCTGTCCTAGTTAGTGCTACCTGTGCACTGACATACAAAGCTTACATGCACACGCAATGTCACATGACGTTATGTGGCGCCACAGGACAGCCCCCCTTTTTTTTCATAGAACAGATCAGGCTGAAAGAAGGTTGGTCTGCAAAGATCAGATATTAGTAGCTGAACTGGAAAAAAGACAGGTTAAATAATACAGCGTCACACACAGGGCGCTTTTTAAGGAAAAATTATCACTGCATATTTAATCATCATTCATCATCATCATCATTTCATAGCATTGCACCATTAGTTTTTTTTGTTCAGAATAGGGAAACTGCATTTGTAACCCAGATTATACCCAACACCCAGTTTGTACCCACAGAACTTGCCAGATCACCTATATTACATCCAGCACCCAGATTGTACCCAAAACTCTTACCAGAGCACCCATAGGTCTTGCCAGAGCACCTAGATTGCACCCAGCACCCTGACTGCACCCACAAGTCTGCCCAGAGCACCCAAATTGCACCCATAGGGCTTGTCAGAGCACCCAAATTACACCCAGCTTGCACCAACAAGTCTTGTCAGAGCTCCCAAGATTGCACCCACAGGTCTTGTCAAATCACCCATATTGCACTCACGGGACACTCTAACTTCTGTAAACAAGAGGAGAGTGCAAGAGGCAGTCTGAGAGGATGTCTGTGTGTCTGGGTAGCACACAGACTTAAAATCACGTCAAAATAGGCCTTGATCACACAGCTCTTTCTTACATGATCATCTCTTGTGCCACCCTGTTATTTTTGCATGTCAAGTGCTGATTTAAGAGATGTGGTGGGGCAGAGACATTCCTAATGGCATATTAATTTGCAATAATAACCTTAAATACTTCAAAATGAGATAGGTTCTATTTTAAATAATTTATTTGTTTTCATAAATTTAGGATTACAGTCATAAAAGGAACATTATATCCAAATGATTGTAACCACACAGGTCTCTTGGAATAATTACACACCATACTGAAATCTTCAACGTGTTTTACACAGCAGTGTACTTAAACCCAAGCATGCCATTAAGCACACTGCTGTGCAAACCGCATCAAGCTTCTGCATGGAATGTCTATACTAATATAAGTGTGCTAGAGATTCACTGAATTCTCTATTTGTCATGTCATTATTCCGAGATACCAGTTCAATTACAGATGTCTGAAAACAATTTTACTATAGAGGGATGCATCTCATTTTGGATTTGGTGCATTGAATTTTCTTAATTGAAGAGGACATACTTGGAGTAGAGGTAGTTTTTACTGCTGACTTCTATGTTGTTTTTTGCATTATCATAAATAGGATGCACTAGAAATGTTTCCATCTGTTAAATGTGCAGTAACCATGCAATCACTGTTACGAGCTACCGAATGAAGTTGTTACTGCACAAACTCATGAACTTATTACCCAGTGCACCTGTATTGATTCTCTTACATGTAAGCAAAAGCAGAGGAATGACTAGAGCAGGAACCATTGCCATAGATTCCTCAGAAATGTATACATATGTATGTGTATGTATCTATCCATCCAAAACTCCTGCACTCCATATTATCAGCAAGTCATTTGCTTAACAAAACCTTTATTTAAGGTCAACATTTAAATCCAGAGTGGTTCATTGTTTTTATTCCAAGACAGCTGTTTTTGTTATTTATATGTAAACAATATGCTATACACTGTACATGTTAAGCACTAACATGATTTAAGATTAGCTTGCTGACCGGAGTGTCCGTGTACTTCTCACCTTCACAGAACTGGCTCTAAATAGAATAGAAAGAGGAGTAGGAGGCTACGGTGCAGTATCCAGTTTGAGAAACAGACAGTGGTGTACCTTGGTTTTGTGCTGCCATAGGCAGACAAAAGTTGGGCACACCCCGCTACCCACCCACGACATGGCCCATAACCCATGTTACACACCCAGGACATGCCCCATCACCCACATACATTAAATGCCCCATCAGCCCCATTACATGCCCACATCACCCCATTACCATCACCCCATTACAAATACATTACATGCCCCATAACATGTCCCCATCACATGCCTCCATCACCCCATCACATGGCCACTTTAAGACCTTATAGAGGGCAATGGGCAAAGTCTTTAGCAGTGGACCCCCCCCCCCCTCGGCCCAAATTTTCTAAAGTCACATTGTAAAAAAACTGTATGTAAATAAATGTAAACGTTTTAATATTATAAGCAACTATTTTAATATCACATGCAACTATTTGTATATGTAATAAAAATGTTATTGAAAAATTGCATTTCTTGTTTTTATTCCCTTTTTCTGCACTTTGCCATTAACATATGCAACAGTCACTTTGCCTATTAAAATATGCAACTTTGTCCATTAAACATGCCACAACTTGCCCATTAATATGCCAGTGTTATTGTGCCATTAATATACCACAGCCAATTTTCCCATTAGTATGTCAGTATTATTTTGCCATGTCAGTATTACTTTTGCCATTAATATGACCCAGCCAATTTGCACAATAATATGGCAGTATTATTTTCCCTTTAATAAGCCACAGCCACTTTGCACAATAATATGTCAGTATTATTTTGCCATTAATATGCCCCAGCTAATTTGCCAAATAATATGCTAGTATTATTTTGCCATTTAATATGTCCAGTCAATTTGCTCAAATAGTATGCCAGTATTATTTTTCCATTAATATGCTGCAACCAATTTGCCCAATGATATGGCAGTATTATTTTGCCATATAATATGCCCCAGCTAATTTGCCCAATAATATGCCAGTATTATTTTGCCATTAATAAGCCTCAGCCAATTTGCCCAATAATATGGCAGTATTATTTTTCTATTTAATATGCCCCAGCCAATTTGCTCAATAATATGCTAGTATTATTTTGCCATTTAATATGCCGCAGCCAATTTGCCCAATAATATGCCAGTATTATTTTGCCATTAAAAAGCCCCTGCCAGTTTGCCCAATACATGAGGTTTCTCTGTGCTGGCTGTTCGGCTCCCCGTGCAGCCTGCTTCTGATCTCCCCAGCCACCGTCTCTGCTTTAGCGCTGAAAACAGAAGCCTTACAGGTATTCAACATACAATCTCACTGAATAGTACCTGCAATACACTGGATTTAAAGTCAAAGAGTGCTGGCTTTCCAGGCAGAGTTGCAAAGTAAAATCCATTTCTGACTGGCCAATAAAAGGAAAAGATTTAGATGAGCAAAATAACACAAACACTGGACAGGAGAAGATTGGAAAAAAGTGATATGGACTGAGTCTGAGGTGTTCCGGTCACAAAGAAGAACATTCATGAGATGCAGTAAAATGAAAAGATTCTTGAGGATTGCTTAACACTATCTGTCAAGCATGGTGGAGGCAATGTGATGGTCTGGGGTTGCTTTTGTGGTGGTAAAGTGGGAGATTTGTACAGGGTTGAATGGATTTTAAAGAAGGAAGACTATCACTCCATTTTGCAAAGTCATGCCATACTCAGTGCTCGACTGAAGCCAGTTTCCTCCTACAACAGGATAATGACCCAAAGCACAGCTCCAAACTATGCAGGAACTATTTAGGGATGAAGTAGTCAGCTGGCATTCAGTCTTTAATAGAGTGGTCAGAACAGTCACCGGATCTCAACTCTGTTGAGCTACTGTGGGAGCAGCTTGACCGTGTGGTACGTAAGTAGAGCCCATCAAGTCCATCCAACTTATGGGAGGTGCTTTAGGAATCATTGGGTGAAATCTCTTCAGATTACCTCAACAAATTGCCAGTTACAATGACGAAGGTCTGCAGGGATGTAATTGCTGCAAATAACGGATTCTCGAACAAAAGTAACGTTTCAAGGACACAATTATTATTTGATGTATGTGTTTTCATGGACAACAAGGACATTTCTAAGTTACCCCCAACCTTTTGAACGTAAACCAGAAAGTCCTTCTTTGCAACATTAACCTAATCTACTTAGCACATAAATGTGTGAAATAGGAAAATGAGTTAAAATGGATTCAGTCACGTCCCATATACGTATGAAAGGTGAAACATTACAGGTAATTATCTAGATGGACAGCGCTTATAATGAAGAGACAATTAGACAGTATTTAACCTTATAACAAAGGATCAGAACAATAGCTGTATAAAAAATGATATACATTTTAATAAAAAAAAACATACACATATCCATTACATACACATTACACATACATTACACATATCCATTACATACACATTACACATACATTACATATACATTACATATACATTACACATACATTACATATACATTACACATACATTACATATATAATACACATACATTACGTATACAAGGTCATACAAGCAAATGACTCCAGGCAGAGGGTATGTAAGGTGCCTATTTGAGTAGTAAGACGTTAATCTCTCAGCAAAAGTGAATGTGCAAAAATGAGAGACACTCCACATATCAGTATAGCAAAATGTGTCAGGGAAAATAAACAATGAACAACAGCTTTGGTTTGATGCAGTGTGCCCATTGGAGGTTACCCTACCATGCTCTTCACTTAGGAAAAGATGATTTTTCTTTATAAAAAGGTAGCTCAGCTATGATGCTTGTAACAATACAAATACTAAAGGTTAATATTAAACCAATAAAATATATATATATAAATGTAAAATGGATTCCTATGATTAAACTACAAAACACCCAGTTTCTGCAAGGTATTCTGATGAGTTTACGCTAACATGTGTATCATATTAATAGCCATAGCAAACATCTCTCCACTATTCTCACAATGTTCCATAGATTTAACAGCAGCTAAGCTGATTATAACAAGCTTCACGGTAAAACTGTTCCCTCATTAAGTTCATAGAACAGACAGTTAGAAAAAAAAAAAAAGAACTGTTAAAAATGCAGCAAGCATTTAATAACTGGCAAGACGAAAGCACTGATGCTTACAAGATATTACAAGGTATTTATTTCAGTAGGTCACAGCTATAAGTCTAGCTAAGCATAGTGCTAGCAATGTTTCCTCTTTTTAAATTTATTTTAATTAAACATTAAATTAATGAAAATCACAGTAATAAACTGTAATACAGTGAATAAGTACATAATCATAATAACTGTTATGACCAAAGAATACCATAAACAATAGCTACTGAAAAACAATTAAAGACAAAGCTAAAGATTTTTTTTTTAAAGCCTAGCACTAAAATAGTGAATAATGTAATAATATAAAAGGGAAGTAAACTATCCAAACACATGTCCTGAGGTCACTGAACAGTTTTGCAACGTCATCATGATTTACGGAATATACCATATTTGCTCGAATATAAGACAAGGTTTTTTTCAGAGCAAATGCTATGTCTTATATTCGAGGTCGTCTTATATTCGAGGTCGTCTTATAATCTGACCTCAAATCGAGGTCAGATTATAAGACTGGGATCCAGGTCCCCTGCAGAGCTCTGCAGGGGACCTGGATCCCCCTCGCTAACAGCCGGTGGATGTCTGCGCTATACGCGCAGATATCCTCTGCTGCCGCCCGGCACGACCGCCGGGACTTCTATGATTAAGCCAGGTACTTCCGGCTGCCTCCACTAGGCACCAGGGAGATTTGGGCAGCTGGGGGATGTCTGCACGATAGTGCAGACATCCTCTATGCTGCCCAACACTTCCGTTTATTATGACGGACCAGCTGTCCGAGAGAAAGACAAGGGGAGGGAGGGAGGGGGAGAGAAAGACATGGGGAGGGAGGAGGAGGGAGAGAAACAAGGGGGGGGGAAAGAAAGACAAGGGAAGGGAGGGGTAGAGAAACAAGGGGAGAGAAAGACAAGTGGAGGGGGAGAGAAAGACAAGGGGAGGGGGGAGAGAAAGACAGGGGAGGGAGGGGGGAGAGAGACAAGTGGGGAGAGGGCGAGAAAATTTTGGGGGAGAGAGAGAGAAAAGTTTGGGGGGAGGGAGAGACAACGTGGGAGGGGGAGAGAGATAACACTGGGGGAGAGAGAGAGACAATGCAGGGGGGGAGAGAGGGGCAGCATTGGCACATAAAAGGAAATAAAAACTAGAAATGCATTTGTTTAATATCATAATTTTTATTAAATATTAAAGAGAAATTTACATGTGAATATATACAAGTTAAACTTTTTTCCTATAGGGTAGTCTTATATTCAGGCTTTTAGTTTTTTCCAAAGTTTGGGGGGGGGGGGGTCGTCTTTTAATCAGGGTCATCTAATATTCGAGCAAATACGGTACTTCCTATATATATATATATATTTTATAGTGTTGCTCTTCTGTTTTCAATTTTGATATCTATATATTGTGTGATATTTATATAAACAGAAGCTATAGCTATAAACAAAAGATCCATTTTTATAGATAGATAGATAGATAGATAGATAGATAGATAGATGCATGTATGAATGCATAGATACACATGTATACACACAATTAAATAATTCTATAATATTCAAATTAGACATATTAAATCACATACCGATTGGTATCCATTGTACACAATTTCTTGCAAATATATTGCAAAGCATTCTGGATTTATTATCCATTTATCGGCAGAGTAAAATCATTTTAAAATATCTTTTAATGGATACATTTTTAGCAATTATATAAGCATAGAGTATCAAAACATTTTCTCTACACCAGCACTGTCTTATCGGTTAAAGAAGAGGAAGATGATTTGCTTCAGATTCATATTCCGTGGCTGGCTATTATAAAATTAAATAGAAAAAGAGCACAAATGGAGCCGGCTCCACCGCTGTGTAGGTGAACTCCTCTCGTTCAAATCATCATATAGTCACAAAATACTGGGTGCTTCGTTAGTGCAGTGACCGCAGCACTGTATAATGTAAGCAGAAAACAAAGAAAAAGAAAAAAACGCATGCACTCCAAGTAGATATTGTGAAAAATAGAAAAATGAAGTCTATGTTAATAAGCGTGTTACCACGCGAAACGCGTCAGGCGGATCGCTCTCACCGGGTCCTCTGTTTTAAGTGTCTACGTGTATATTATATTTAATACATTTTTCTATTTTATTATGAAATGAATGATGTAATATTTACTTAGTTGCCTATTCTTTCTAAATTCTATGTGGTGCTCCATGTCAAACATTGCCCTCATGATGTTTCTTTCAGTAAATACTACAGTAAGTGAGTCAGAAAAGGCAGCCATTTGTGCAAGCATCAGGAACAAATCCTTTCATTATTGCCAGGAGAAACTGGGGACAATATATAAACATCAGTTCAATCCAAGGGTTTCCATGGTGATTGGACCACTTTTAGAACTTTGACCCAGAATTAAACCCTGAAAAGACCTGTTTTGTGCACATAACCCAATACATTGCTCCTTGCAGTATGGGCTGATAATTTGAATCTAGCTAAATC
The DNA here is from genome assembly GCA_036172795.1 of Pelodytes ibericus. Classification (NCBI taxonomy): domain Eukaryota; kingdom Metazoa; phylum Chordata; class Amphibia; order Anura; family Pelodytidae; genus Pelodytes; species Pelodytes ibericus. The sequence continues at coordinate 60,567,909 of CM069862.1, forward strand.
ATTCATATTAACACGGTGCTTACTGTCTCTATACCTCGTGTGAGATCAATAAAAATCATACGGGATATTATTTGAGGGCGGTAAAATGTTTTAATTATGTTCAGATATACTGGTCCTTAATGGCAAGCCCCTAAACCTTTTTTTTCCATTTGGAGCTCTAGTATGAGGATAAAATAATAGCTTTTTAAGGTACATGCCAGTTGATCCCTAGGGAGCATCAGGGCTGTGACTGTCACTCTAACTGCTAGTGCAAGGTGCTCTTTGTAGATGCCCTTTGAAGACGAGTGTCTATCTCTGCACCGGTAGAGACAAAACACCGGATCTGACAGACCCCCATCAGATAATCGCACCAGCCTCCTAAGTGGCTTTGCCTCACCTCTTATGAAGCAAGGGTTAAAACAAGTTTTGTTTTCCTTTAATCAACTGCTATTTGTTTGCTTAGTAGAGACATTTACAGATACTTGAAAATCATGGACCCTAAATATCTGATTTCGAATTCTGCTTTTAATGGGGAAAAAATTCCTTCTTGAGTCCAAAATGCAATCTGATTTCTCCTTGGGTAAACAAGCACAAAGTAAATATTACTGCCTATACTAACATACATGGCCCTCTATGTTCTGTCCCTTTTAAAGGCATCTTTTGTATTTGATAGGAACCCCTCTTCAGGCAGTAAATCGCATACCTTTATTGTCCCTTCCGCTGTCGTAGACTAAATCTCCTTCGTTTAAGTCTTGGCGGGTGACCTCTTGTGTTTTGTACTGTTCTATTAATGAACAGGTCTTTAACCCCTTAACGCATTTGGACGTATATATACGTCCTGAAAAGCATGGTCCTTGAGGACCATGAGGACATATATATACGTCCTCCATTTACACGTACACTACATGCCTGCAGCTACTCTCAGAGGCTGCTTCGGATCCGAAGCAGCCTCTGAGAGTGCTTTCAGACCCCCCCCCCCCCCCACACCCCGCGCGCATACGATCACCGCAAATGTGATCGTATGCGCGTTACACACATAGGCAGTGAAAGCTGATCACTGCCTATGTGTGTTAAAGCTAGGCATCATGCAACACATTCTGTGCCCCCCTGGGCACCGCGCTGTATTGGAGGAGCAGCGTGCCCAGCACAAAGCGACGGAAGAGAGAAAAAAAAATCTCTTCCGTCGCTATGAAACCGCTACTTGACTGTCTCTAGAGGCAGTTAAGTATATTACAGGAAAAATGAATTAAATAAATAAATAAAATAAATAAATAAATTGAAAAAGCTAACCCTAGATCTACTAAACCTAGATCTAGGGTTAGGGTCATAATTAGGGTTACAGGGGGTTCGGATGATTACAAGGGTTAGATTAAGGGGTGGGGTAGATTTAGGGTTAGGGTAAATTTAGAGTTGGGGTAAATTTAGGGTTGGGGTAAAAAAGTCACTGTAGAAGAAAATTATTAGAAAACAAAAAAAACACTAATATTGTTTATTGCCCTATTCCTTGAAATAAAACATAGACAAACAAGGAAACATTGATATTAATAAACTCAGGACAAATATTAGAAATATATAGACGGGGTCTTTTTTACCATTTGTAAGTGTGTAAAAAAAAATTAGGTCAAAGTTAGAAAAAGTGTTTTTTATGGCTTATTTTCATCATATCTTATATGATATCATATGATGAAAATAATAGTATCAAATGAAAGCCCTATCTGTCCTTTAAAAAATGATATATAATTTGTGTGGGTGGAGTGAACACAAAGAAAGAAATTCACAGTTCAGTAAACATATGACAAAAATAATGGAATTCTGGTCTTCAAGGCACATCAAATGCAACATAGCACTCGGTCACTAAGGGGTTAAAAAGCCCTTTGTATTGGCCCTGTACATATTTATAAAACCTTATCCTATCCCCTCTAAGATGCTGTTTCTCTAGTGTGTACAAATTTTACTTTTCTAGCATTTCTTCATAACTAAAACTTTCCGTTGCCCTTATTGGTTTTGTAGCCCTCCTCTGCACTTTCCCTAGTTCCATAATGGCTATTTTTTAGACAAATGGCCAGAATTAAACTGCATATTCATGGTGAGATCTTACCATGTACCTGTAAAGAGGCAGAATAATATGGTGTTACATCACCCTCCCATTCAATGCAAGTCTATGGTCAGAATTCAGACTTATAGACTGCATTCTGTGTCCCCAGCTCCAAAGTGATATACTAGTGCTGCAAAGTCACTGGGGGGTGTCACCCCAAAACACTATATATCACAAATGGTGACACCCAGTCACACTTGTTTAGTAAAATATTTAATAAAATAAACTCACATAACAAAAACAAAAGACATATCTGAAATCAACAATGCAAAATAAAAAAAATAAACCCTTTTCATTTTTTGGTGGGAGTGTCCCTTTAAAAAACCCCTATAAACAGAAACTTTAATATCATAGACATTAAAAAGAGGATGACTGGAAGAAATATCACGTAATTTCATTTTACTTTTGTGTAAAGAAGGCTTGCCACCTAACAGAACTTTACATTAATCAAGAGCAGATGAAATACTGGCTATACGTTTCATTAAAACATCTCAGCGGTTTTCAAATAATTTTCATAAAATATTTGCATTTTCATTACTTTTTTTTTTTTTAAGCACAAACGATATTTTTGGAAGATATTTGTCTTGTATATAGTTGTAAAAATAAGGGTAAAAATAAGGAGAGGTTTAGATGTTCACATTTTGTGGGTTTACATTATGAATTCCAGTATTAAAAGTATATATAAAAAAAGGAATGAATATTTTTTTTTTTTACATATGAACACAATTCATAAATGATCTGTGCTTTACTGATAAATGTGAAGTTATTTTACGTAGAACCATGTAATCTAATAAGTCAGTATTTCACAGAAATTTAACTCAAATATTTTTAAATGAAAGGTTTATTGAGTCATCATAGAAAATACAGCGTAGCAGATATAGACTTTGAAGAAACAGGGATAGCGTTACAAACGGCATTGCAGTTAAATGTCTAACAGTCATGTGTATTTTTTCCCCTGGATATAGTTATGTCCTAAACAACCTGCAGTATTATAACTATCTATATATCCATAATATACAAATTACATGCTAAAGGCAGATCCACAGTCTAAGAAGTACCAAGCAGTCATGCCAAAGCATGAGTTGGCATTGATATAATTTGTTATGTTTATGTTATAATAGAGTGTATGGTAGGCTTTGATCCACCACCAGGCCTAAGCCATAAAGTGTAACTAGCTGATAGCCATCACCAGAGCTGGACTTCATGAGCTGGGGTCGTAAAAGGTAGTGGAGCATGTACTCTGACATTGGGTGAATCAGAGGACAACCAGAAAATGTGAAATATGGGGAACACGTGTATATATTGTGTGAGGGTCCAGTATATATATATATTCAGATTGTCCAGGTGCTATTCTTTTGTTTGGTACCAAACATGGCCAGTGGAATGTGTTACTGTCACGAGAACCAAGAATGAGTACTTTCCAAACAGTTAAAACATCCATGTTTGGTATCTAAATAGTCCTAAAAATATAAGGAATGTGATCCTAACTAAATTATGGTGTTATACAGTACATGACACGTTTTGGTAAGCTTATTGTGTTTGTAGGTAACAATCCACACTAGTGCCCTGGACAGGTATGATGGAGTGGGCCATAAACTGTCAGGCCGAGCCCCTCTGATCCACCCAGGGGGGCTGGTCTCTTAGAAAATCACCAGGGATCTATATAATCAGAATGTTTGATTGTACAAGGAGAGATTTTCTTTTTTTAACAACTGTATGGAGAACTTTACCATCTGAATCTCCCACAAGGATTATATATATCGGTAATTATATATGTAAGGATTTCTTGTGTTTTCTCCTATTTTATTTTATGGACTGTTTTGCACTTGTACTTTGTATTTCTGTATTTTTGTACAAGCACTGTGAAGCCTTTTTTCGGATTAAATGTTTACTTAATCAGCTCTTGTCTTTGTTCTCTAATATGAACTCACACTTCTGAGGATAGCTCAGGTAGAACACGTTACCAGAGGGTTAATCATATATGTGTCTGATCATTAAATTAAGGTTGTGATACTATATTGTACTGTGTTTGGGGTAACCGAAGACGCCCGGATATAAAGTCTTGGTGGTGGCAGCAAATTGTGTACTAGGGCAATAGTGTAGGAGGTATTGCAGGGGTTAATTTAGTGGTTGCTGGGACTAGCAACAGGTAACCAGGGATCTGGTGTCATTAACCCTTTCACTCCCACACTCTTTCCACTGTCTCAGCCGGGCCAATAGCCCGTGTTCGTGACACAAGCGCTGAGATCACAAAATGGGTTTAACTGAAATATTTTTAAACTATAATGTAACGTTACTTTTCTGCTCCAGCAGCCATTAACCAAGTGTGTTGCTATGTCCCTACATTACTAAATAGGAAACCCATCTCTGAAAACCATAGTAGCTAAACATCACTGACTGTACCAGCAGCCAGGTCAACCACCATCTTTTCCCCTCCCCTGTATAGTGAAATAATGAGAGCTAACACAGCAGTAACTGTGTTATAGGGGAGCTAAGAATTTTAAAAGGGTTGTTTGCTGTGCCGGAATCTTGATGGTCTTTCTGAGCCTGAGAGGAGTTATTGGGGTTTTGGGTGGTGACCACCATCAGGCCTGCTGGCTGGCATTAGGAGTGAACATTAGTAGGTGTTCTAAAGCTGATAAGAGTTCAGGTATGAGAGGCCTCTATCAGGATAAATGATGCTTCATAGGCGTTGGAATTGAAAGGGTCTGAGCCTATTAGAAGTTAAGGTTGGGTGGCGCATGATGGCTAGGGTTGCCACCTTTTATACCAAAAAATATCGGCCATGCTACAACCTACATAGACTTAACAATGGGGTCAAGCCTATTTTTTTACTGGCCAGGTGGCAACCCTAATGATGGCACGCACCATTGGACAATATATGTTTCAGCTGATGCTCTCAAACGTCCACTCGAGCTCTCTAATATCTATTTACTGATTGCTCATTCAACAGGATACCAACACGTCCGCTCAGCATCTAATGTCTGGTGATACACATACCTAACAAAATTCCCAGGAACCAAGGTACTGTGGATAGGCCAATCGGTTCCGAATTATCTAGACTGTGTGTGAATCCACATACTATGCTATAAAAAGCTGCATATAGAGAAAAGTACTAACTCGTCATAACATGTAATTAATACTCAATTGTGAAACGTTTAGCCTGCAAAATCAGCTTGACATTATAATTGTTCCCAAAAATAACTGTCATCTTAATTTTGTTGTTGCTGTTATGTGACAACATAAATGAAAAGACAAATATATTTAAAGGGGTAAACCTTATCTTAAAAGAATATACAGTAGGCCTTTAACATTGACATTTGGAAAAATTGACCTTTCTTCTGTAAACAAATAAAATACCTACCACATGAGTCCCAAACAGCTACCACATTCAAGCCACAACTGAAATGTGTTTTATAAATCTATTTTGGTTTGTCTGTAGAATGGCATGTCATGCATCAGAAAGGATAACAGCTTAGATCAGGTGAGTCTTTAGGTACTTTTTTATAGGTCGGATACTGCAATTCATTCTGTAGCTAAGGCTTTGTTTTATTTCACATCATATAATCATACATTGAAAAACTAACTATATTCTCACAATGCTTCCTGTTGGAGTCAGTAAAACGGACAATCGATCTAAAATATGTGACCCTTCTAGTCTCCATATAATGAAAGCTCAAATTTACTCATGCACACCTGATGTGTTTTTCAAGTATATACTACCCTTTTTGTTAACAGTGTCCTAGTATTGAAAATATTCCATCAGTTTTATTTCCTTCCTTAAAATATCCCTTCTTTCTTCTTAGGTGAATATATCAAGGTGTTTGAATGTGGTATAATTAGACCACGCACACATTTTGTGGCCTTTCTCTGAGTTTCCTCTAAATTATTTTAAAGTATTCTAGTATATATTTATTTTACATATATATAAAATGAAATATTTGTGCACTGCTGTATTTCTTGATTCAGTCGTCTTCATATATTAGATAATCATGTCCAGTTTTAGAAGGCATCTAAAAAAAATTAAGAGATTTTTGGAGTGCATATCCCTATTATGCTGATAAATCCCACAACAGTAATAAAGCAATAAACACATCAAACCCAATGCCAAAAATCTGTCTGAATGGATCTCTGGTACATAAGCTGCAAAAAGCCAAGTTAATAAATTACCATCTGGTAGGGTAGACTGTAAGCTCTTCAGAGCGTTGTCGACATTGTTTAGGCAAAGCTGTTTGGATTGTCTGTAATGTGTATTATATACTATGCATTGCACATCTATAGTTAGTGATTTTTACGTAAAAGATCATAATAAACGGCAACAAATTGCATTTCATCTGTGTACGGCTTTAGTTATTTGTACTTTGATCCTGCCCATATTCCAGTGATATAGAGTAAATAAGCACATGAAAAGTGAATTAAAAATACATTATTAGTCATAAGCGCAATATTGATCATGCTTCTAGCATTGTTTGGTTGTTGTCAAATAAATGTTTTATTTAATGGTTCACAAGATTATAGTAAGAAGATCCACCATCTCTCTTCTTGATGGTTGTTATAAAACCATCCAATGGGTTAAATCACCTCCTGATTGCTTGCTACGACATTGTAACAACCTCTAGAAATGCTGAATATATCAATACACAATCTCCCCGCTTCCGTGTGTGGTTGTGCATCAGATGGGAGAGCCGCAGGGGTTTTAAAATGTTGTTCTATTTCTTTTTTGTTTGTTGTTAATAATTATTTCTTCTGTGGCTGACGCAGAAAAGGTTAAACAGGCACACATATAATTAGTGCAAAACATGATATTCATTTCATGCATTAATAATTATAAAAATAGAGTGCCGTGCCACAGTCGGGATTTAATTGTGCAAAAGATTTACAGGCCGCCAGTTATAAAGGCTTGTTGGTTTGTTTTTACTACATACAAACTCCAAATCTCTATTATCCAAAAAATGTGCAATATTTGTTTAGCAATGTCTGAAAGCAAAACTTAATCTGTCTTTTTAATAATAAAAAAAAATCACAAAAAAGCAAGTAATTAGCTTTTTTTTTCCTTCTCCTTTTTAAAGATGTCAGCACTTTGATTTTCTCCTCTCATCCCATTTATTTCAATTCTCATTTTGTAACGCTCCATTTCCTATGGGTGCCAGCTGTATATTTGACTACAGTGCGCATCCTGCACTGCATACTCCATTAAGCCTGATTCTAGAGTGTTAAGGATACATTTATGTGAACACACATACTGGTATCTTTGACATTAGTATGTTCTAATACATTAGTTTTAGACAAATTGCCCATTGAACAATTAAATACACAATCTGTTTTGTTTAAAGAAGTTTCACTGTATTAGAATTTCTACTTCTGTGCTGATAATACAGATTCCCATCTATTAATATAATGATCAAAATGTATTTATTTTATATGCGTATTGAATTTTTTTTTTGCCTTAGGCCTGTGGTGGTGTCTTCTTGCTGTTGATGAAAATTATATTAATTCTGCTTCTGTCATCTTGATTAGTTACTGCTAAAGTCACGTGCACGTGAAGATCACTGGGAGGTAGACAACAGACGGTTTTGTATCTAAGTAGGCTTCTTAAGTCAGAACACGCCATTACACATCAGCTCACTGGTGCTTTCTCTCTGTTCAGTGTGATGTTAATCTGACAGCACTTGTCTCCATACACCTAGATGTGTGCACGTGTTCGTGGGCCTATGTGTGTGCATGTGAGTATAACTACTGAAGCTTTAATCTGTCAGTGGCGTAAGCATCCCTAAACCCAAGCAAAGACAGGACACTTTTTATTTAAGTCAACTAATATTTAAAGGACCGGTGCAACATTTGTTCTCATTTGGTGAAGCATAATGCATGATACATGCTCAGATATTTTTGTATGCTTTTGTATGCATAGTTTTTACATAGCCTGTTATTAAAACTCTGAGTGTACAGTTATACAGTCCTAACTGCACATGCCCACCTTCTCCCACTGATAATAATTGGGCTTGCACAAACGTGACATCAAATGTATGCTCAGTGTGTACAGTCCACACAATGCACAGCGCATTCATGTGCACATCCCATTCAACTTTGGGAGAAATCCTGCAACGGGTACGTTTTCACGGTACTGTACAAACAAAAACAACAAAATAAACCAAAATAAAAAGAATAACTAAATACATTAAAGTGTCATCTTTCGTCATATGTTTTCCCTTATCTAATTTTCAAGCTTAAGTGGTCTTTTCATTCTTTAATTGTGTTTAATAAATTAATAAGTAGAGAAACCAACCAAACCACTGATGAATGTCATGGATATCTTTCTGTCCAGCCCAGGGAAAAGGGTCGGCCGCAAAGGCTCAGACTTCATTGTATACTATCTTCTCTACCTGCACTCAGAATTTGCTGTGCATCTCAGTGAGAGACATCTGGGAAGCTGATTCTTTTCAACTATTCAGAGAGGATAGACATTCTTTCTCTGTGATTGACCAATGATAGATGAGACCACTCCCCTGTGATTAGCTGTGCTGCTGCCAGTGGTAGCTGGTACACTTATGTGTCTGCAAGCTGATGCCCTTCAAAAGGTATTTGACTAAACTACCGTTCAAACGTTTGGGGTCACTTAGAAATCTCCTTGTTTTTGAAGGAAAAGCTGGAAACGGGTAATGGAATATCTACTTAGGTGTACAGAGGCCTACTATTATCAGCAATCATCACTCCGGCGTTACAATTGCCCATTGTGTTAGCTAATCCAAGTTTATCACTTTAAAACATTCTTTCTTGTCTGTGTTTCCCATTCATTTTGCAACTCATTTGTTTTCATGGAAAACAAGGAAATTCCTAAGTGAATAGAAAACTTTTAAATGGTATACAATATACAAATATATTATAAATAGGCATATTTTTATGAGTCAGTCTATATCATTTATGTGTGAAAAGTATACATAGGTATATATTTAGAAGCCAGTATATATATTGCGTGTGTGAAATATTTACATATATATGTCATTCAAAGTTTGAATATCAAGGGTTTGAATGTGAGATTTATTCAATATTTTTATGTTAACACAAGACCTTGAATAGTACTACTTCATACCATCCACTCTCCACCTTTCAAACTATTGTATTAGAAAAAATAACCATGCCAGAACCTGCAAGGCTTCCACGTTTTTAGAAAGGAAAGAAATTGGATAAAGTGGCGTAATCACCATGGAAACCAATGTAACATTCCAAATAATTTCTCAAGATGTAGAATGTTATCCCCACAGCGTATACATAGTCTCCAATATTATGCAGAAATAAGGACACACCAAATACATTATGGTGGGGGTAAAGTTGATGGAATTAAGAGAACGGTTTATATTTAAAAGATAATCTAGACTTTCTGTAGGCAGAGAAGAAGCACATCGAGTTTTTACATAACATATGTAAAAAGTAATATTTTTTGGAGCTATGCACCCATGACTCCTGAGACCAATTTTCTGTATTAATAATAACCATTAATTTACATATCAGTTTTCTCTCCAAGTTGACTTAAAGTGCCTTTAGTTAACACACCATATTGGACTAAACTGACTACATATACATATTATATATACTTAAAGAGAGAGAAAATTGATGAAAGCTTGTATGCACAAAATCAAAACATATCAGGTACTCATAGTTACAAGATTACTGTTTTAGTCTCAAATTTATAAATAAAAAATAACTATAAATTTAACAAAACCCTGACACAGGACTGTTTGTTAGTATTATACTCTAGAAAGGACAGCTTTAGATGTCTGATTCTGATATATAGTAGTTAGTGATTCCCTATGTATCAGTTGTGACTGAAACAGAATTTTAATATTTTTTTCTTAGAATAAACAGTCATTTGGTTGATCATGTTACCTTCCAAAAGCATCCCAACCATCTATATTGTCTGTGCTGTTATTCTACTGTACAGTAACCACTGCAATGACCATGCAGTTTTACTGTAAATGTGAGATTACCTGGGTTTGTATGAAATAACTGATAATAACCATGGAAAGTGTTCACCAATGGGAACTGCATGGAAAGTCAGGAAACATAGATACCTATCAATTAATATCTTACTGCTATAGTTCCTACATTTGGTAGTTGTTAAATATCCCATAATATCCCTCTGGTCCCATTGGTTGAAACCTGGGAATGTCAATTAATTAGAGCAGTTGGCTGGTTGGTATACTTGTACTGTGATAGATATGTGTAGTAGGTGATTGCTCTTCAATATAGACATTAGAAGTGATATGAACGTATGTCATCAAGGGGGCAATACACCATATGGATTGCCTCCTCTTCTCCTGTGTTTATTTTGGAGAGCAATCTGGAATTAAAGAGTACACAGTAACAAAGTACAATGAGAAATGGAGAGGTTACAGAGACATTAGTAGTGCATGTTTTAAGTGTGATGATTGCAGAACTTGCCATCAGTGCGTATGCACTGTATACAGTCAAATATGTGCGCTTATATGTATATATAGTGACTAGTTATATAGATAAAAATACACAATAGTAAAGTCTTCTAAAACATAACAGACAGACAGATAGATAGATAGATAGATAGATAGATAGACACATAGACATAGATAGCATTTTTACTGTTTAGAAATACATACATACATATATATTATATATATATATAATATATTATATATATATATATATATATATATATATATATATATATATATATATATATATATATATAAGAGACAAATTGGTAGATAGAGGGAATTAATTATAAACTGATTTGTGTAGAATACTTACTTACCCCCTAACATCCCTGCCCTTTCCTTGCTCCCTATCCATGCCACCTTGCTAGCCCATGCCTACCTTTCAGGATGAGGTTGTCTATGTCCTTGTCGATGCCCATGATGTAGCACTTCCTCCACAGACCGGAGTAGGTAGAGAAGAGTGGGCGCCCGCAGTCTGACTCCAGCACCCCAAGTCCTAGCAGGGACCTCCAGTTTTCCAGTAAATCCTCGGGTTCCCTGACCCCTCCAGCCGGTGCCGGGGAGAGCAAACCCATCCTGCGGCTTTTGGAAGAGTCCCCGCGGAAGGGCAGCTGGTAGAGGGGCATGAGCCTGTTCTTCTGGTCCGTGGGGTCTGAGTTGCCCTGGCTCTCACAGATATCTTTATGCTTGCGGGTGTCCGTTTCATACCAGTGCTCCGTGAAGATAGCTGTGATCAGCAGGACTAGGGAGCAGAGGCTCAGAGCCAGGCTGACAGCAGTGACCAAGCCTCGTGTCTCCATGGCTCCTTGTGCAGCATCACACCGAGAACACACTGGCTGGCATGGAGCTGCTCTCATTCAGGCAATTCACTCCCCTCCTCTCACTCCAACCAGGAAGCCACCCCTTCTGTGATCTGCAACCTCCACAACACACTGGCTGCTTCCTTTCCATATCCTACAATGTCATCAGTCCAACTGGGAGGCCAAGGTGTGGTGGGCACCTCTCAGCCAGCCCTACTGTGTGCCCTGCAAGCCCTGTCACATTCCCTCCCACTGTGTGCTCGGAAAGCCCTGGCACATCCCAGCTTATTGTGCTCCTTGGCACCTCTTAACCTTTAGTGTGCCCAGCAAACCCTGGCATTTATCAGCCTATTGTGTATCTTGCAAACCTTGATGCCTCTCAGCCTATTATGTGCTCTGGAAACTCGCAAACTGCCTGGGAACAGATTATTCCCCAGCCCTTCTCTGTCTGCCTCTCTCACCTTTGTCTTCACTCTCCCTCCTTTTTTATAAAACGTTATCTTCTCACTCCTCCTTGCCCCACCTTCCCATCTCCCTCACTGTCTATATCTATCTTTCTCTCTGCTTTATCTTCTCCTTATTTGTGTTTAACTCACATGCTCAGCAGTCAATGCAGTATGTCTGCTAAGCACTAATGTGCTAATACAATAAAGGCATGAAGAGATATTTATACCTGCTAAGTGAATGAATAATGTACAGTCTAATCAATCACAATGATGATCTTCTCCCGTCAGTATGTGCCCTTCCCAGACCCTGCCTGCCTATTGCAAGGTCACCAAGAAAACATATTATGCAGTGAATGGACTGAAACATGTAGACATGGGGCACTTTGTGAGACATGTAAATATAACCTGGAACAGTAAAGTCTTGAACTGCACAACATATTATAGTGTACCTTATTGTATTGCAAAGCAGTCATGAACACACTAGTGGCAAAGTGTTACTGAATTATGTACAAGCTTAGTTCCAATACATATACACAGAGATGGTCAATACTAGGGATATATTTCTATGTCAGACCCGCTTCTCCTTTTATTACTGTTCACTTATTATGTACTAGAATGGAGTGTAACATGCTAAAAAAAGATATCACTCATACTGTGGCTCACAACAAGAGTTTAATTTAGAAATAATTTGAGTAATATAATGAATTCTAAATGCTTCCTAATAGACTTGACATGCCAGATTTAATAAACAATATATTCATTTTTAGTGTACTGCTAGTCACACCACCCTTGATAGAGTTAAGTAAATGGAGACATTTCGTTAGTAGCAGGAAATAAAATAGATGGGCTCCTTGGGAAATATCTCAGTTAAAGAAATTAATATTATATATAACCCACAGATGTATTTGAAAGCTCCTGGGGCAATGTTTTACAGCATTTCCATTTTGTAATTGTACTGTAAGGTTCTGGAGAAACCTGTTGGAGAAAAGTTATAGCAAATCATTGTTGCTATCCTTTTAATTAATTGAATACCAGAGACAATAGGGGTTATGTATAAAAGAGGCACACATGGATATAGCACATAAAAGTGGTTCTATTCCTGTGTGGGTCAGTGTATAATGCAAATTAAACAAATGTAAATCTCTGTTTCCCGGACATCTGTCTTGGTTCGATGAGGTCAGTGAGATCAAATCTCCTTCTTAAGTCACCCTCAACTGCAACTCACATTTGTGAATTGCATTGACAATTGTGAATAGACAGCATTGTAAGTGAGGTGAGCTTTAGTCTGTTATAACTGCTAAGAAGATTCTTAAGTTGAAGATGGTACTTTTACATGTCTCATAGCACTGTTTTCTTAAATTACAGTTATAAAGATTTGAGAATATGTTTAAGGCTAGTATTATTTTTCCATTTTATGTATTTCATCCTACACAATGAGGGACCAAGTAGAGACAAGGAATGCTTTCTTTCTCGCTGTTATACCTTACTGAATTATGCCAAGCGTGGGATAACAAGCTGTGTTGTATGAACTAATGTATCACTGACACATGATATAACTTTCCATAAATTAAAGCATATTTTATATAAACACCTTATGTAATTAGTGTTGTGGAATGAAAGAAAATATCTAATTTAAACATAGTAAAATTCTTCTTATACTTTAGAATGCTTTCAGTATTTTATCTCTTGGCTCTCACATTATGATGGCATCACACATCTGGGACAGATGCACTGATGACATCACACACAATTTTAATTACTCAGCATAAATGTATGCATTACTTCTCTTGAAAGACAAGTCATTGCCAAATGTATCTACTTGACTAATGGGACAGTGACTGCTCTTTTATATCAAGACTTACTGTACATATCTTTGTCATCAATAATTACAATAATAATAATAAGAAAATATTTTGAACATAGAAAGACCTTGACAATACACTTCTAGATTTGAACCTCCGGCTTCCAGAAAAATAAATATTAGAATAAGTTAAACATAAGTGCCCCCTTTGATGTATTGTCTCCTGCCCTGTTGGTGTTCTAGATACATTTATTTAATGCAAATATAAAACTAATTAAGCCTTGAAAATAATTCTTACTTCTTTTATCCAAAGGAAACGCTATAAATATATAAATATATGCTTTCTAAAGTGTAGCCAGTTATCCTAAAACATGGAGATGTAAAGCTGTTTTTAGGTAGGTAGAAAATAAGTGATATACTTTTATGAAGTTCTGTTCAGCCTCCATCTTGTTGGCCTCCAATGGTGCAGGAAGCTAACCATTGTGAGATGATAGCATCATCAAATTGGAGCAAAGGGGGGGGGGGGGGGGGGGGGAATTGGGTTAGGTGGTGCAGACACATATGTATCCATCCAAGCAGCTACTTTTGTGATTTCACCCTACTTTTTAGCTAGGTATGCCGAATCAGTGATTAAGATCGATTTTTTTATATACTTTTGCTGACATATTGGAATGGATCATACTTGGTTTTGTCTTGACTGGTACGTTATTGTTATAGGTTACCCAATATCACAACTCCTATCAGGCTCAGCAACTCCTAATACTGTATAACCATCTTAGGGCTCTGTATTCACAAAGTTGCCAACAGTCTTAAATTAGCTGGGAGAGTCCCATTTTTGGTGTAAATACTGGTATTAATACTGTGTATGCACAGTGTTTTGCCTTCTTTAGACCCTGCCCCTGCAGAGTCTCAGAAGCCTGTCACACAAAGTTGGGGAGCATGTATGTAATGAAAGTCAGACTATTTCCAGTTCAGTCTCATGTATATGAGCATGACATTTAAGTATTGTCTGTTATTTTAATGAATTTGAATATGGTAATATAATAAACATGTGATAGCTTCAAAGGGATTTTGTTCCAACATTAGATTCTGGTTTGTCTGTTTTCACATTCTGCCATTCGGTCTATGAATTTTCAGAGTTATCATTTAAATATTACGTGCAATATTAGCTGAACAAATAAGAAGTCTAAGTAATGGATTTAGACTCAACATAAAGCATTTAGCTTGCATACAAGTGTCAGGGACTGGGTCCTGGAGACACAGAAGCCAGAGCGCCCATTGATTGTATACAGGCATTCGCTGTGCAGATATTAATTCACAGGGCCTGGTGCAGGGTAACTGCACTCCCCTTGAGGATTGAGGTCCCTGGTTGGTACTAGCACTTACCAGGGTCCTGAGCTAGCAGCTACTGCATCCAGTAAAGCCAAGATTTGGAGATACCCTGCAGACGCGGTGGTATAACTCGGACATGGTAAACAGAATGCTGCAGGATGAAGCAAACAGACCAAAGCAGAGCAGAATAGCAAACTGAGACAGAACAGAACAAAATACAGAGTACAGGGCTAAAGAGGAATTTTGGCAGAACAAACAAAAAACACAGAACTAAAACAGACATCAGAAAGGGCAAAGCATAAACCAAACTTAAACAAGGATAAAAAATGCAGAGCACAGGGTTTCTGATAAAGTAGGAATACTGAACAGAAATAGGGCAGAAACAAAGGGATTTTTTTCGACAGAAATACAGACATACACAGGCACATACATGGGACAGGGCTAAGAGCTAAGGAAAGTAATGGACAGAGTGAAGAACTGGGATCCTCAGGGAGAGAACAGAGGAGCTAAGGTGCTTAAAGCAGGGCAGGTTCAATACTTTTTTCCGCCCTAGGCGAACATATAGTTTGCCACCCCTTGCTGATCCTACCTTCAGGCATTTAAACACACAGTAACACAGTGTCACATACATATGCAGGCACATGAAATGTCAGATTCAGCCCCCCTCCCTCCCAATGCCTGGTGCCTTTTCCTCCCCCATCCCTCCCAATGCCTGGTGCCTTTTTCTCCTTTCTCGCTCCCAATGCCTGGTGCCTTTTACTCCCTCCTCCCAATGCCTGGTGCCCCCCCCTCCCAATGCCTGGTGCCTTTTTCTCCCCCTCCCAATGTCTTTAACCTCCCCCCTCCCAATGCCTAGTGCCCAGTGGTGTATCTTGGTTTTGTTCTGACCCCCATCACCACATTACATGCCCACCATCACCACATTACATGCCCCCATCACGCCATTACAGTCCCCCATCACCACATTACATGCCCCCCATCACCACATTACATTACCCCCCATCACCACATTACATGCCCACCATCACCACATTACATGCTCTCCATCACATCACCCCCATCCACCCAGGATTTACCCTTGTCCCTGGAGGCTAGTGGCAGGCAGAATGGTGTCCTACCATGCTGCATGTTTTGGCTCCCCGTGGTGTGTGCAGAGGGGTGACGTGACACGGCGCATGTCTGACATCAGAACGGGTCACGTGACCTGTCAGCACTTTCCCCCATCATACTTTACAGGGAGCAGAACAGGCAACAGAGGTTTATCTGTTCTGCCTGTTTGTCTCCCAGTGTAGCCTGCTTGCAGGTAGAGTGGTGGTGAGGGGAAATCTTCTGATCTCCCCAGCCATCGCCACTGCCGGCAAGTTAGTTTTTTTTTCTTAAGTGGGTGGCTTTTTTTGATTTTTTTTTTGCATTTTGTGGCGCCCCCCCACAAGGCAAGTTTTGCCTTGCGCTAAATACAGCGCTGCTGGTGCTTTTCTCCCCCTTCCACCCTCCTTCCCAATGCCCGGTGCCTTTTTCTCCCTCCCTCCCAATGCATGGTGTCTTTTTCTCCCCCTCCCTTCCAGTGCCTGGTGCCTTTTTCTCCTTCCACCCAAATTCGGAGTGTCTTTTTTTTTTTCTTCCACTCCCTCCCAATGCCTGGTGTCTTTTTTTTCTTCCCTTCCCTCCCAATGCCTGGTGTCTTTTTTTCGTTTTCTTCCCCTCCCTCCCATATCATACCTCGGGCAGCATGAGAGCCCGCTTGTAGTGATGACACAAAGCATTGTATTTCCGCAGGGCAGAGATCGCGAGCAGCACAGACAGAGCTGATGCTGCTTGCTCCCTCCGCTCACTTCGGCGCCAGTCCGCCACCCCACCCTCCAACCCCACACACACATGTAACTAGCATTACATGCGCAATGGCTTCAGGGAGAGAGGGAACGGGAATTTACAGACATAAATACAGGACTAACCTAAGAATCTAAGATAGATATGGTGAGGGTTTAGTTACACCAAATGGCCTTTAGATGATAAGCTTGCTACCAGCATCAAGGTACCTCACAATAGGTAACTCTCTAACTCTAAAACGTATAACTGAAATAAATAACTGAATTAAACAGAAACACAGAACATACCTGAGACCGCACAGCCTGGTTACAGAACACAAATGGAGCATGTTTATGTAGAGGGACAGAGAAACAAGGTAGAAGGAAACAAGGAAAAGCCCGAATGGAACAGAACAGAATAACAGACAGCATGGAAAACCAGAAATAGATGAAAGGAAGAGAATACAAGGAAGAATGGAACAGAGAAGCCCTCTTATAGGGCACGGACATCACCTTAACAGGGCTCAGACAGGGACATAAATACAGAGTACAGAGAGGACTCCCCCTAATGGGGTTCAGACAGGGACACAAATACAGGGTACAAGGAGACATGGAAAAGTCAGGACCAAGCCTAAATAATAAACAAGTGTGCAAGGCAAGAAAGGAAACAGGAAATTACTGAATGCAGCTTGTACAAGACTTGATGACCCTGGCAAGGTCAACAAAATAATACAATACAGCGTCTACTCAATAAAGATAGGATTGTAGGGAATTGAAGTGGTTATTTCCAACTTAAGGCCAAACTAGCTGAGTAGGAAAAAGTCTCCAATTTTTCCATTTCGGATAGTTTGATCGGAAGTTTGAAATCCGCTTCTCAATTCCCTGCAACATTCTCTTTATTGAGTAGACCCTTACAAATATTTAAGTGTAAGAACCAAATATTTTTTATTGCTAAATATAAAATAGTAATTCACAGTAGTTGGTGAATGCCTTCTACACATCTTTTCATACACTAAATGGGCCCTGCAATGTAATGAGCAATATCATAAAAGCTGCACCACAGGAGGTTATGTAGTCTTATTTTGATACTTTTGCTGAAATATACAGGTAATTAAACTCCACTTATGTTTGAATACATTTCCTCTTACTACAGTAATGGTCCCCTGTAAAATATGGCTAATTTCTTTTTCCCAGTTTTATTTTATTATTCTTCATCTCCTACTTTAATTGTTTTCTTATTCTTTTGCTCTTTGATTATCTTGCTATTCATTTTTGTGTCCTGCTTCCTTATATATCTGTGTGTGTTCCAGTGTTCATGCTCACTGGTTACATTACTAAAGGGTCAATGCAATATACGGGTCTGAATTGAAAGCCCGGGCCATTCGGAAATCAAAGCATTGAAATTTTAGAATCGGTGCAGTTTGTCCATGAAAACCATTGATTTTTGGCTACACAATATCCGGCAATCATCCCCAAATACGCCCCGGATTTGGATAATTTGCTCATTTCAGTTCTCCAGATTTTAGTTGGAGAAATGAATAGCAAAAAATGTATTAGAATTCAAGTAAACATATTTTACACAAAAATATTTATATACAATTATAATATTTTAATGCTCAGTGGGCTAATGCAACATCAATAGAATCCGTTCAACGCCTGGGGTCGCAGGTTCAATTCCCAGCAGTGATGACTCAGTCCTTCATCCTCTGAGGTTGAGTACAATTACAATGGGTAAAAGTAACATCCCCTGGATGTTGGGCAAAAGTAACATTCAAAGTACGTACTTGGAAACCAGAGAATATCTGAAAGTTCCTTTCCTGGTTCAACACTTTGTTATTATTATTATTATAAGAATATTTACATTTTTATAACTTATATATAGTTATATTAACTTAATGTATCCTTTAAACTTATATTTTTTTTTTGTTTTTTTTTTTACTGATTTCTATTTTATTACACTTTGGTCGATTTGGGGAGGACTTTGACTATATTCGTAATAGCTGAGGTCTTCCAGAAATTGACTTGAAACAAGCCAAAATCCTCCACATAAAGTCTATAAGGATGACCGAGGCTACCACTTTGTCACAGTGCAGTTCGGCTGATTTTGGTGTGTGGAGATATCTGCGTGGGATCAGCTATAATGTCCAATTTGCGGAGACACATCTGGACTAGGCCTAGGTAGTTCCAAAAAAGAGTGGTTGAATGGCACTCAATAAATTAATTTTGCTTGAACTGGGATTCACCAGGTCCCTAAGTTGTAGAAATAAACAGGATGGCTCAGCTCTCAGTACCAGTGATATCAATTTTTTTATTCAACCACAAGTGCACCATTTTGGCGCTGGTATGGATCATTTTGTATGGGTTGTCAAACCCCTTCCAATTCATGACATGTGGGTGCAATACATTAAAAAAAAAGAGATAGAGGTATATAATATGATACAAGCTTAATTGGTATTGGCCCCTTTGAGTGCCGCTTATTTCAAATAAAACACAGTGCTCACATAAAGAATCATACGACCAGAAACGGGTATGCAGGAATAGTCTCGGGTGCACTCCGAAACTCTGGCATCCGACTTCCTGGTTCTCCTCTGACGGCAATCTTTATTACTAGTAACATTATTACTAGTTACTGACCCCTCTTCTTCCTCCTCCTCTTCCTCCTGTGCCACATCCTGATCCATCATCGCCCTAAGCGTTTTTTCAAGGAGACATACAATCGGGATAGTAAGGCTGAGAACGGCGTCATTGGCACTGGCCATGTTGGTGGAGTACTCGAAACAGTGCAAAATGGCACACAGGTCTCGCATGGAGGCCCACTCATTGGTGGTGAAGTGGTGCTGTTCCGCAGAGCGACTGACCCGTGCGTGCTGCAGCTGATACTCCACTATCGCCTGCTGCTGCTCACACAGTCTCTCCAGCATGTGCAAGGTGGAGTTCCACCTTGTGGGCACGTCGCATATGAGGCGGTTTTTCCCCCTAACATGAGTTTTAAAAGAGCCTGCTGTCGTTTCCCCCTGGCTGTGCTGAAGTTGGTGGTGAAGATGTTACACTGATCGGATGAGGAGGTGGTAGAGGAGGTGGTAGAGGAGAATGAAGAAGCTGAGTAGGAGGAGGAGGAGGCAACAGGAGGCAAAGATAAATGCCCTGCAATCCTTGGTGGCGGAAGGACATGCGTCAAACTGCTATCTGCCTCAGGCCTAGCCGCCACTACATTCGCCCAGTTTGCAGTTAGGGAGATATAGCGTCCCTGCCCGTGCTTACTGGTCCACAGATCTGTGGTTATGTGGCCCTTGCCACAGATGGCGTTGCGCAGTGCACACCTGATTTTGTCAATTGCTTGTGCAGGGAAGGGATGGCTCGCCTGGAAAAGTAGTGGCGGCTGGGAACCACATACTGTGGGACAGCCACCGCCATCAGGTTTTTAAAACTGTCCGTCTCCAACAGACAGAATGACAGCATTTCAAAGGCCAGGAATTTGGAAATGGTGGCATTCAGGGCCAGTGTTTGGGGGTGGGGAGGGCCATACTTCCTCTTTCTCTCCAGTGTTTGGGAGATGGACAGCTGAACGCTTCCATGGGACAGTGTTTTGATGCTTGGGGACAGTGGCGACGTGGAGGAGTTGCTGCCACTTCCTCTATTTGCTCGGTGGCAGGTGCCACTGTGACTCCAGAGCTGGAGGAAGAGGCCAAGACAGCAGCAGAAGAGGAAGCAGTAGAAGCCTGAGACCTTTCTTGGGTTTTGAGATGCTTACTCCACTGAAGCTCGTGCTTTGCATGTAGATGCATGATCATGCAGGTTGTGCTCAGGTTCAGCACGTTTATGCCTCGCTTCAGGTTCTGATTGCACAGCTTGCAAACCACTCGTGTCTTGTTGTCAGCACATTGTCTAAAGAACTGCCACGCCAGGGAACTCCTTGGAGCTGGCTTTGGTGTGCTCGGCCCCTGGGTGTGGTGGGCAGTAGCAGGCATACTGTCTAGGTGATGGCCGCTACGGTTTTGCACCCTGCTCCCTCTTATGCTGCGCTGGTGCCTCTTTGTGACCACCACCTCTTCCTCCAAACTGGACACTTCACTCGCATGACCTTGATTCCATGTGGGGTCTAGGACCTCATCATCCTCCACATCATCTTCCACCCACCCCTCAACCCTGCCCTCCTTGCCGGTCTGCACACTGCCGAAAGCCACAGCACTTGGCACCTGTCTTTCGTCATCATCAGAGACGTGCTCTCTTCCACTTCTGGGGCAAGGCTAGGTTTGATGACCCCGCCAGCAGAGTCATCAAAAAGCATAAGAGACTGCTGCATGACTTGTGGCTCAGACTGCTTGGCTGATTAGCAAGGGGGTGAGGTGAAAAGACAGATGGCCATGGGCTGCAGGTGTCAACTCTGAGCTTTCAGCAGGGGACCGGGTGGGAGACAATGTGAAGGAAGGAAGTGGCAATAGCAAACTAATTCAATAACTATTTTGTAGGATGCGCCACAGCTCTTATAGCAAAACATCACAATGAATATTATGAAGACGAGTCACCACCGATATCACCCCTGGCCAAAAACATTGCTGAATTTGAATTTGCTCCTATATCAGTTAGTGAAATAGCATCACATCTCCTCAATCAAAAAATGAAACTACAATGTGGGCCGGACCTACTTCCGTCAATGCTGCTGAGGCTGAGTGCGCCAGTTACTGCGCGACCCATTGCCCGCCTAATCAATGAGTCCCTGTCCTCCAGTTATGTCCCCAAAGCCTGGAAAAAAGCCAGAGTTATCCCCATCTACAAAACTATTTGTATTTTTGTTGTTTTTTTGTTTATTGGAATGCAAAAAATGCACCGCAAGACGTAAATGTACTATTAAGCACAACAATTTTAATTTTTCAAAGTGCGCTGTAAGCAAAGTATTGGACTGTTCTATTTGACTCTCAGATATGAAGTGCACCGCAAGACGCAAATGTACTATTTACCACCCAAAACTATTAGAATTTTTCAAAGTGCGCTGTAAGCACAGTATTTGACGGTTCTATTTGACTCTCAGATATGAAGTGCAGGACGCAAATGTAAAATTTAACACCAACAAATTGCAGTATTTAAAAATGCCTAGATGTTGCCCACTGAGCTAACAGAACAGGATTAAAGTCATGTGCCTGGCACACATGCAGTTGAAAGTGCACTGCACTCTCTGTGGCACTGGGCTCAGGGCAGGGTATAAATATGTAGTATAGCACCCACTAAAATACCGTATTTGTTCGATTATAAGACGACCCTGATTATAAGACGACCCCCCAAACTTTGTATATTCCTTTAGGAAAAAAACTAAAAGCCTGAATATAAGACTACCCTATAGGAGAAAAAAAAGTTTAACTTGTATATTTGTAAATTGATTTTTAATATTTAATAAAAAATTTATATTATACGAATGCATTTCTTGTTTTTATTTCCTTGCGGCCTCTCCCCCCCCCCCCCCCCCCAGCGTTGTCTCTCTCTCTTCACCCCTCCCTCCAAACTAATCTCTCTTACCCCCTCCCTCCCCTAGTCTCTCTCTCTCTTCCCCTCTCCCTCCCCTAGTCTCTCTCTCTCTTCCCCCCTCCCTCCCCTAGTCTCTCTCTCTCTTCTCCCCTCCCTCCCCTAGTCTCTCTCTCTCTTCCCCCCTCCCTCCACTAGTCTCTCTCTCTCTTCCCCTCTCCATCCCCTAGTCTCTCTCTCTTCCCCCCTCCCTCCCCTAGTCTCTCTCTCTTCCCCCCTCCCTCCCCTAGTCTCTCTCTATCTCCCCCCTCCCCTTGATTCTTTCCCTGGTGGCTAGTTGGGGTAGCTGGGGGATGTCTGCACGATACGTGCAGACATCCTCCATGCTGCCGACACCTCCGTCTATTATGACGGACAGCTGGTCCGTCATAATAGACAGAGGTGTCGGGCAGCATGGAAGATGTCTGCACGCATCGTGCAGACATCCCCCAGCTGCCCGATTCTCCCTGGTGCCTAGTGGGGCACAGCAGAGGATGTCTGCGCGATGAGCGCAAACCTCCCCTGCTGCCACCCGGCACGCTCGCCGGGACTTCTGTGACGAAAGCGGAAGTACCTGGCTTCTTCATAGAAGCCCCGGCGGTCATGCCGGGCGGAAGCAGGGGAGTCTGCGCTCATCGCGCAGACATCCCCTGCTGTTAGAGAGGGGGATCCATAATCGCTGTAGTTTGCAGATTCAACAAAATAATTTTTTTAAATCTGTCCCTCACAGCTGCAGCATCCTCTCCCTACACTAAAAAGAGCTCATGTAATGTGCGTGTACGTGACTCCAGCTTATATATAGAGGCTGGGTCACATGCTGCACGGCCAATCACAGCCATGCCATTAGTAGGCATGGCTGTAATGGCTTCTAAGGGCAAACGAGTCAAACGCTTGTGATTGGCTGCCCTGCAGCCTTTCAAAATGCGCCATTAAATCGCCGAACCCCGGAATGTCCGTTTACGGGTCCGTGGTCCAAAAACCGTAATGTTCGGTACGAACCCGAACAGTGCGGTTCGGGTTCGCTCAACACTGCTGATAACTGTACTTTGCCACTATCTGTGGTTAACAGGCTGGATGCTGATAAACATTTTATTTATCTATGTTTTTACAGTATGTATAGATATATATAGTATATATAAATAATTATATATATAATATTTTACAAGTGTCTGCGGCTGGCAGAATAAATGCTGGTAACTATACTTTACCACTATCGGTGGCAAATACATAGATTTAAAATATGTTTATCAGCATACAGTCTGCCAACCACAGAGAGTTGCTAAGTGTAGCTATTAGCATATAGTCAGCCAGTTGCAGACAGTGGTAAAATATTATATGTAATATATATATATATATATATATATACATATATATATATATATATAGAGAGAGAGAGAGAGAGAGAGAGAGAGAGAGAGAGAGAGAGAGAGAGACAGTAGTGTCAATGTCTATTATAGTTGCCACTTACTATTAGATGCTGGATGATGAAAGAAATAGTATGAGACCCAGCACTCGGTGTCAAAGAGAGTTTTAATAAGACAAAGGCGACGTTTCAACCCACTCTGGGTTTTTTTCAAGGATGATGAAATCTGTCCTGGTGGTGCCTCACTATAGCTTGAAGGAAAGACGGAACAGGGGGATATGATAGAAACATTTAAATACATAAAGGGAATCACACAGTAAAGGAAGAGAGTATATTTAAAAGATGGAAAACTACCACAACTACAGGACATAGTCTCAAATTAGAGGAGAAAAGATTTAAAATTAATATCAGGAAGTATTACTTTACTGAGAGGGTAGTGGATGGATGGAATAGCCTTCCAGCAGAAGTGTTAGAGGTCAAGGTTTTTTAGCATGCGTGGGATTGGCACAAGCCTATCCAATATATAAGATAGGGAACTAGGGACTAATAAAAGTAATTAGAAAATTGGGCAGACTAGATGGACCGAATGGTTCTTATCTGCTGACACATTCTATGTTTCTATGTTTGGTTTATAGATAATAGGGTTTATCATGTATGTGTTACTATTCTGGTATTTTGTTTTGTGAGGTATTCAATATTTTACATATTGAATAAAGGTAAAACACACTCTAAATAAATAGACAACTGTTGATGTGCATGTAATAGTCTTCTTTTTATTATCTTAAAACTACTACATATGAGGGGGTTATGAGAATTTGCAATACGTTTTATTTTTTTCCAAGCAACTTGGTTTACAACCATCTGGCTCCATGACACAGATATTATCTATATTTAAACATTTAAACCTGGAGACCTTTTGTGGTATTTCTTATATAGTAAGCACGAGAAAAGCTGCAGGTGGTTCTCCTGTTTCTAGGCTACCCACAGCATTACAAATGCATCAGACTTAATGATGCAGATATAAAAGTCTTAAAAACGTATTTAAAGGGAATCTGTCAGTGGCAATGTCTTTTGGTGTTTTGCACCATTAGGTCTACATTAGGTCTACTGTAGGATCAATTAGTCTTCTTTCCATGTGAATAACATTCCCAGGTTTATTATTTTCAATATTTATTTTATTGATCTAATATGACTTCTTGGATATACAAACCGTGCACTTAGAGGAGTGTCTCTTCCTATCCCATAATATAACATAGAAACATAGAATGTCGGAAGAGAAGAACCATTCGGTCCATCTAGTCTGCCCAATATTCTAAACACATTTATTAGTCCCCAGTTCCCTATCTTATATCTAGGACTGCCGTATGCTTATCCTACTCATGCTTAAAATCCTTGACTGTGTTTACCTCTACCACTTCGCTGGAAAGCTATTCCATACATCCACTACCCTCTCAGTAAAGTAATACTTCCTGATATTACTTTTAAATCGTTTCCCCTCTAATTTTTGAGCACCACTTATAACACCTCTCTTAGGTGTTCAACTGGGACTATATGTAATTGTTTATATCATACCATTTTATATCACACTAGCTCATGTTTTTTTTTTATCAGAACAGTGAAGCATTACCAGATTATTGTTTTTTTTACTGAGGAGAGTTGGGAAGATAAACCTCATAGATTCAACTAGAAAACTTTATTGTAAACAATAACATATTACACATGTGTACCTATATGAAACAGAATGTTACACTACATTACAAAATAGTGTGTTTAACCCCTTAGTGACCGAGCGCTCTGCTGCATTTGATGTACCCTGAAGACCAGAATTCCAGTATACATTATTTTGTCATATGTTTACTGAACTGGGAATTTCTTTCTTTGTGTTCAGTCCACCCACACAAATTATAGATCAGATTTTTTAAAGGATGGATAGGGCTTTAATTTGATACTATTATTTTCATCATATGATATAATTTACTATTACAAAAATATAAAATATGATGAAAATATGCCATAAAAAAACACTTATTCTAACTTTCACCTGATTTTTTTTTAAACAATTACAAATGGTAAAAAAGACCCCGTCTATATATTTCTAATATTTGTCCTGAGTTTAGAAATACCAATGTTTCCATGTTTGTCTATGTTTTATTTCAACTAATAGGGCAATAAACAATATTTTTTTTTGTTTTCTAACCATTTTTTTTCTAGGGTGCCCTTTTTACCCCAACCCTAACTTTACCCCAACCTAAATTTACCCTAAGCCTTAATCTACCCCACCCTTTAATCTAACCATTGTACTCACCTGAACCCCCCTGTAACCTCAATTATAACCCTAATTATGACCCTAACCCTAGTTCTAGGTTTAGTAGATCTAGGGTTAGCTTTTTCCATTTATTTTATATATTTATTTAATTTATTTTCTATTTCTAACTGTAATATACTTAACTGTCTCTAGGGGCAGTTAAGCAACGGTTTCAGAGTGACGGAAGAGATTTTTTTTTTCTCTCTTCCGTCTCTCTCCTCTGGGCACGCTGTATTGGAGGAGCATGCTCCTCCAATACAGCACCCACCTGTGATCACCGGGTGATTGCAGTGCCCAGGGGGGCACAGAAGGTGTTGCATGATGTATGTAACCTCTGGGAATAGCTGCAGACATGTAGCGTTGTGCTAAGGAGCATAACGCTACATGAAAACTAGGGACCATGCTTTTCGTCCTTATGCGTTAAGGGGTTAAAGGACAATTGATGACAAAAAATGACATTATGTTTAATTGAAAGGTTGTATCAAGTGTAAATTCTTTAATGAGAGAATACGTAGATTATACTGGGTCAGAAACACTGTCCTCTTTACTGCCTTTTCTAACACCTTATTTGGCTCCTATGACCCATGATCCTTTTGGCGTATGAATTGCATGTCTCTTTGAAGAGGTGAGTTTCCAGGGACTTTGTAAACATTGAGAGTGAATAGAAATTAATAATAGTGGAGGAGAGACAGGCTGTGTAAAGAAGTGCATGGGAAGTGTTTCCTATGGTTTTTTGAAATGCAGCAGAGTAGCACTGTTGGGGAAGGTGAGGATTAGACTATGGACCAAGTGCAGTATTAACAGGGAAATAAAAGGTACCAGAGCTTTGCTTTTGTGGAGAATTTGTTTTTGCTGGTACAAAAAGTTTGCCTAGTAGAATAACTTGCACAGCAGAAAAGAAGGAAGTGTGTGTGAGTGTGTGTGAGAAGCAGAGTGTAAGTGTGTGTGTAAGTGTTTGAGAGAGTGGCAAATTGTGTGTGTGTGAGTGGCAGAGTGTAAGTAAGTGTGAGGAGCAGAGTGTAAGTGTGTGTGTGTGTGTATATGTGAGTGGCAGAGTGTAAGTTTGTGTGAGTGGCAGAGTGTGTGAGAGGCATACAGCGAGAACACACATTGTGATAAATTCTATAACCTGTTAAACAATTTTATAAATGACACATTGACACAATGTAATATTTTGAAGATCAGTTATAACCTAATAAATGCAAATAAAGATATGTAGTATAAAAAAGTGTGAGGCCGAGTGTAAGTGTGTGAGTGGCAGAGTGTAAGTGTGTGTGAGTGGCAGAGTGTAAGTGTGTGTGTATGTGTGTGAGCAGCAAAGTGTAAGTGTGTGTGTGTGAGAGTCAGAGTGTGAGTGTGTGTGTGAGCGTCAGAGTGTAAGTGAGTGTGTGTGTGAGCGTCAGAGTGTACTAAAAGGGTGTATCACAGTGCTGAACAGCAATAAAAAGAGCAAGGGATTCACATATTGACAGCTCTATTGATACCGTAGCTCTGTTACTATAAATGTGTCTGTGTGTGTGTAAATGTGTCTGTGTGTCTATGTGTGGCTGCAGCCTGCATGTGTACCCGACACTGAATGTGTGACAGTGTGTATTTGTTTATGAGGGTGGCATGAGGAAAGGGGGCCAGAATGTAAGTTTGCCTAGGGCAGAAAAAATTCTTGCACCATACCTGAGTAAATTGCATACCTTTATTGTCCTTACTATAAAGAATGCCTTCCTTCGTTGTGTATGAACATGTAATTAGAGATGTTTTAACATATATTTATATAACATCATAATATCCCCTCTAAGATGCTGTTTTTCTAGTGTATACAAATGTAATACTGTCTTATCATAACTAAGATATTCCATTCCCTGTATTCGTTTTGTAGCTCTCCTTTGCACTTTCGCTAATTCCATAATGTCATTTTAAAGGACTGGTGCCCAGAATTGCATTGCATATCCAAGGCAAGATTTTACCATTGACTTGTAAAGAGGCAAAATTATATCTTCTTCCAGTAAATCAATACCCCTTTTCATACATGCCAATAGCTAATTGGCCTTTGCAGCTCCTGACTGACATTGCACACTGTTGTCTACAATTATTTCTACAATTCTAATGCACATATCAGTTTTCATAATTTTCTATTCGCTATATTCTTAATGTTTCAGTGACAGAGCCCTTTTAGCTATACATTTATAAAGGGCCAAGCCTGGAGAGTGTGCCTGCTAAAACAGCTCCGTTGGCATAGTTAAATCTTTAAATATTGAAAAAATGTTCGTCTCACCTCAACTCACCTTCAACTCACTTACAGCATTCTTTAGAGTTTTTGCATAGGGATTTTGCTTGGTTCTAGTATTGTTATCCACACGCGAACAGCGTTAAATATTGCTTATTAGCAGTATGGTAATGAAATGCTCATTTGAGATGTTGACAGCTGCAAAATGTTTGCACTACTTAACATGTGACAATAAAGTTATTGCTTGATAGCACATTCAGTAAAGCATCCTCTATTTAATTTCTATTTTTATTTATTAATTGCAAAGAAAGGTCCACTGTGTTAGATTATTATTCTTGTTTTTTCAGTGTTTCCTTAGAGAGCTTAAAACAAAGTTTAAATCTGCATTATGCCAGGCTGCCAATACAACAGATGTGAGGTCACCCTCCCTGCTGAATGGCAGTACCATGCTGATAGTGAAAATTGGATGTCACTTTACCATGTGCCCTACTTGCATGATATCAAAGTGTGGTTTCTAATAAAGGTGTGATTAACAAATCTAATGTCTGTTCTGCTTTGACTTTCTCAGCAGAAATAGATAATTTGTATAAAACGAGTGTCCTGTTATATTATTTTCCATCTCTTGTTTTTTTATTGTTTTTTTTTTTAATACGACAAACCATATAATAATGCATTTAAGACTTTGCATGTATAGTAATAAATATTCGGAATAACACAGGTAAAACATTTTTTTCAACCTCTTAACTAACATTCAGATCCTAAATGAGATTTGCTCATTTATACCCTTTAATAAGGCTGAGATTATTATCATTAACACAGTCTTAGCATGTCAGCAATTATGTATTTAAAGCGACACTGTCAGACACAATTGTCTTTATTGGAAAAGGCTTTTTTTATGGTACACAGCATACACTGCTATAATTGTATTGTTAATCTGTGCTATATATTACTCAGGGTTATTATTTTGCCTAGTTTAAATTGGGTACCATGACATGTAGAGATATAAAGAAACCCCATTTAAAAAATAACTGCATGTGTATGCATTTGAGGTCCATCAAAAACAAGCTATTAGCAAAACGATTCTTTTGAAAAATGCAGTCTAAAAGCCCATCAATTAAGTTGCTTTCTTTTTTGATTCTGCATGCAAGCTATCCAAAATGATTGTAAATTTATCAACAAAAGTATATGATAGACATATGACAACATGACCTTCTCTCCAAGCCTTGCCCTGTCCATGGTACTGAATGCATCAGAATCTACTACATCATTGCTGCCATTCATTTTAGCAAAGCCTAATATGGGTTTGGTGAAGCTCCATGAAACAGCCATTTATGAGTATTTGAAAGGGTGGTGGATGCATGTAAAAACCTTACAGCAGATATGATAGCATTTATTAGCAGTTAATAAGCATGCATGCGTATTCACAGGTGTATAAAATCAGGCACGTAGCCATGCAGTCTGCATTTCTAACCATTTGTGGAGGGGAATTTGGTAATTTTGAAGAACTCAGTGAATTCAAGAGTGGTATTGTGATAGGATGCCAACTTGCAGTAAGTTAGTATGTGTCAGCCCTGCTAGATATTCCATAGTGAACTGGAGGTGGTATGTTTGGAAAGTGGAAGCATTTAGCGGAAAATCACAGAGCAGGGTCACCGAGTGCTGATTAGCATGGTGCGTAAAAGTTTCCAATACTCTGTGATTCAATAGCTGCAGCATTCCAAACTTCCACTAGCATTAATACAGGCAAAGAACTGTGTGTCAGGAGCTTCATGGAATGGGTTTATATGGCCGAGCAGCTGCATGTTAGACTCACATGACCAAGTACAATGACAAGCGTTGTATCGAGTGTTGTAACGCATGCCACCACTGGACTCTGGCACAGTGGTAATGTGTTCTGCATAGTGACAAATAACTCTTCATGGTTTGGCAGTCTGATGGGCAAGTCTGGTTTTGGTAGATGCCTAAAGAATGTTACCTGCCTGACTGCATTGTGCCAACTGTATAATTTGGTGGACGATGGATAATGGTATGCAGGGCTACCATAAGGGAGTGACGGGCGATGCACCTGTCATGGACCCGGCGGGCCCCGGCCCTTTAAAAAAATAACATGCTGGCAGAGACACTGGATGCAGAGATCAAAAGATCTCCCCTCGCCAGCATCTCCATGGGAGAAGGCAGCATGGTGTCTGTGCAATGCACAAGCTGAATGGATCCATGCTGCCTGTCTCGCGCTGTGTGCGTGCACTGATCTGACGTCGGAGCGCCAGGGTTATGTGACCTTCCGGTGCTCAATCAGATCATTGCGCGGGTAGGGCGAGAGCGGCAGCATAGAAGGCTGCTGTGTCTCGTAAGGAAGTAAGTACTAGGGAAGAGGGGGACTGTCTGTGGCATTTTAATAGGCATACTGGCTGTCACATATTAATGGGCATACTGGCTGTCACATATTAATGGGCATACTGGCTGTCACATATTAATGGGCATACTGTCTGACATTTTAATAAGCATACTGTCTGTGGCATATTAATGGGCATACTGCCGTGACATTTTAATGGACATACTGTCTGTGGCATATTAATGAGCATACTGCCTGTGGCATATTACTGGACTTACTGTCTGTGACATTTTAATGGACATACTGTCTGTGACATATTAATGAGCATACTGGCTGTGGCATATTACTGGACTTACTGTCTGTGGCATTTTAATGGGCATTCTACCTGTGGTATATTAATGGGTATGCTGGCTGTGGCATTTTAATGGGCATACTGTCTGTGGCATATTAATGAGCATACTGGCTGTGGCAAATTACTGGGCATACTGTCTGTGGCATTTTAATGGACATACTGTCTGTGACATATTAATGAGCATACTGGCTGTGGCATATTACTGGACTTACTGTCTGTGGCATTTTAATGGGCATTCTACCTGTGGTATATTAATGGGTATGCTGGCTGTGGCATTTTAATGGGCATACTGTCTGTGGCATATTAATGAGCATACTGGCTGTGGCAAATTACTGGGCATACTGTCTGTGGCATTTTAATGGGCCTACTGTCTGTGGCATATAAATGGGCCTACTGTCTGCGGCATATTAATGAGCATACTGGTTGTGGCATAATACTGGAAATACTGTCTGTGGCATATTAAGGAGCATACTGGCTCTGGCAGATTACTGGGCATACTGTCTGTGGCATTTTAATGGGGATACTGGCTGTGGCATATTAATGAGCATACTGTCTCCACGCAAGAAGGCATCACGGTGTCTGTGCAATGCACAGACATGCTTCCATGCTGCCTGTCTCGCGCTGTGCGAGATGTTTAAATATCTAAAGAACCACAACTCTCTAAACACAATCAGCAACTCATTCAGGGCCGATCCTGGGCGGGTGCACGGGGTGCACCGCGCCCAGGCGCACGGGAGGAGAGGCGCTGAAGCAGGGAGCTCTCTCCCTGCCGTCCTCCTCCTTGTTGAAGCAAGCACAGCGCGACGGGTGTAAGCTCCGCCCCCGTCGCGTTCTGTGATTGGCTGCTGCCGGGAGGAGGACGTTCTCTAGAGTAGCTGCCAAGACACCATAGAGAACATCCTCCTCCCTGCAGCCAATCACAGAACGTGATGGGGGCGGAGCTTTCCCCCATTGCTCTGTGCTTGGACTAACAAGAAGGAGGAGGTAATAACAGTTGGGGGGGTCGGGGGTGTGTTAAAATATAAAATAAAAAAACAAAGTGTGGAAGTGTCTGTGAATGTGTATAAGTGTGTCAATGTGTATAACTGTGTGTGTTACTGTCTGTGTAAGTGTTTGTGTATGTGTGTGTCAATGTGTATAACTATGTGTGTGTTACTGTCTGTAAATGTTTGTGTATGTGTATAAGTGTGTATGTGTGTGTCAATGTGTATAACTATGTGTGTGTTACTGTCTGTGTAAGTGTGTGTGTATGTGTATAAGTGTGTATGTGTGTGTCAATGTGTATAACTATGTGTGTGTTACTGTCTGTGTAAGTGTGTGTACATGAGTGTCTGTGCAAGTGTATCCTATGTCTAAGTGTGTAAAGGTGGCTGTGTTTGTATTTATGTATGTGTGACAGTGTGTATTAGGGTGTCTGTGTAAATGTATGTCTGTGAGGGTGACTAAGTGTGTAATTGTGTTTGTGTGACTGCGTGTATTTATGTATGACTGTGTGTATTTATGTATGTGTGTATAAGGGTGTCTGTAAAATGTATGTCTGTGAGGGTGACTAAGTGTGTAATTGTGTTTGTGTGACTGTGTGTATTTATGTATGACGGTGTGTATTTATGTATGTGTGTGACAGTGTGTATAAGGGTGTTTGTGTAAATGTATGTCTGTGAGGGTGACTAAATGTGTAACTGTGTTTGTGTGACTGTGTGTATTTATGTATGACTGTGTGTATTTATGTATGTGTGTATAAGGGTGTCTGTGTAAATGTATGTCTGTGAGGGTGACTAAATGTGTAACTGTGTTTGTGTGACTGTGTGTATTTATGTATGACTGTGTGTATTTATGTATGTGTGTGACAGTGTGTATAAGGGTGTTTGTGTAAATGTATGTCTGTGAGGGTGACTAAGTGTGTAACTGTGTTTGTGTGACTGTGTATTTATGTATGACTGTGTGTATTTATGTATGTGTGTGACAGTGTGTATAAGGGTGTTTGTGTAAATGTATGTCTGTGAGGGTGACTAAGTGTGTAACTGTGTTTGTGTGACTGTGTGTATTTATGTATGACTGTGTGTACAAGAGTCCAGCATGGAGAACAGAAAGATAGAGATGGAAAAAGATATAAGGGATGAGGGGAGAGACAGACATGGGGTATGAGTGGAGAGAGACAGACATGGGGT
Organism: Pelodytes ibericus; assembly: GCA_036172795.1. NCBI lineage: Eukaryota > Metazoa > Chordata > Amphibia > Anura > Pelodytidae > Pelodytes > Pelodytes ibericus. The sequence continues at coordinate 60,600,869 of CM069862.1, forward strand.
ATGAGTGGAGAGAGAGAGAGACAGACATGGGGTATGAGTGGAGAGAGAGAGAGACAGACATGGGGTATGAGTGGAGAGAGAGAGAGACAGACATGGGGTATGAGTGGAGAGAGAGAGAGACAGACATGGGGTATGAGTGGCGTGAGAGACAGACACGGGGTATGAGTGGAGAGAGACAGACTGACATGGAGCATGAATGGAGAGAGAGACAGAGACATGGAGCATGAGTGGAGAGAGAGACAGACATGAGGGAATAGGGAGAGAGAGACAGACATGGGGTATGAGTGGAGAGAGAGAGAGACAGACATGGGGTATGAGTGGAGAGAGAGAGAGAGAGACAGACATGGGGTATGAGTGGAGAGAGAGAGAGACAGACATGGGGTATGAGTGGAGAGAGAGAGAGACAGACATGGGGTATGAGTGGAGAGAGAGAGAGACAGACATGGGGTATGAGTGGCGAGAGAGAGACAGACATGGGGTATGAGTGGCGAGAGAGAGACAGACATGGGGTATGAGTGGCGAGAGACAGACTGACATGGAGCATGAATGGAGAGAGAGACAGAGACATGGAGCATGAGTGGAGAGAGAGACAGACATGAGGGAATAGGGAGAGAGAGACAGACATGAGGGTACGGGGAGAGAGAGACAGACATGAGGGAATGGGGAGAAAGAGACAGACATGAGGGTATGGGGAAGAGACAGACAGACACAAGGGTATGGGGAGAGATAGACATGAGGGTACGGGGAGAGACAGACAGACATGAGGGTACGGGGAGAGACAGACAGACATGAGGGTATGGGGAGAGACAGACAGACATGAGGCTATGTGGAGAGAGAGAGACACGTGAGTGACTAACTTGGTGGAATATTATTTATCACTCCTTATGTACTTCTTTTCCAATGATGCTCAGCCAGACTAATGAGAGACTTTGGCTGGTTGGGAATCATTGGAACGGTAGTTAAAACTCATTTTGCTAGCCAGCAAAAAGTCTCCCATGTTGCTGGCTGAGCATCATAGAAATAAATAAAACCACTACACAGTATTATGGCAAAATATATATCTTTATTTAAAATAAACATTGGTCCTTTACATTAAAATACAGTTTTCTCCCTCCCCCTCTCCCCAATATTGAAATGGGCATGTCTGGAACAGAAATGTCTAAAGGGGAGGAGTTCATAATATAGCCACGCCCACCCTTGGGCGCCAAAGGAAAACCTGCACCCAGGCGCCCGTGACCCTAGGATCGGCCCTGAACTCATTAACAGGGTCTGTGAAGCCACATCACAAACCATTATGAAGCACTGTAAGGGGACACCGCCTGGAAAAAAAACTAAACTCCAGGACACAATGAAAATGTTCCATAAAGTCTGGGATTCATGGTGAGAAGCATTTTGTAAGACAAAAATTGACCCCCTGACTTGTAGCCCTTGGTCACCCAACGCCTTTGATACCCTAATCCTTCACTTTGCCTCCCCCTTTTTCTTTATCTTTCTCATACCTCATATTCTTCTTAGTTAACTAAAAAACAACATTTATATTGACAACACTTTTGCAAATCAACTGTTTGCAACGCATATCTTAACCAGAAATGCACCATAGCCACAATACATATGTAACACATCCTTTCAAATGTCTAACATTTATTCGGCAGAATCATTTTGGCCCATGTAATTTCCTAGAGCTTTACAAAATAAAAATATCATTAAAAAAAGATATGAAATAATAATAGATGTGGGAGACTGGTAAATAACATATTCTTCTGTAGCTGAGTTAACCACACAATGTAAATTATTTATGCTCCTGCAACAAAAATGGCATCTTTAAACATGACAGTATTAAAGGTATATGTTTAAAATGTTTTCTTTTATGGGAAAACATCTGCACGAATACATGTGTAATAAGCATATGTTATTCCAAAAAAATGTGAAAATGAGGTGTGCAATGAGAGAATATTCATTTTGGTAGCAGCCTGATTTAGATTGCAAAGCTAGTTAATGAAATATCTTGATTAAACACAGATTGTTTGTCAAGGGATTTTTTTCTTCTCTCCTAGGTTTTCGTGTTTTTGAATGCAAACAAAGGGAGAAAATCAAACTTTCATAAATTATAAATGCCCCTATCCCTTACACATTTCTAGCTGATATATACAAAACAGACAAGACCTAAAAGGGAAACACTAGTCTCAGATTATTAAATAGATTCACACATATTAAAGATAACATTTAAAAAAAAATGCATGTTTATTACATTTTTTAAATTAATCTTGGTAATACTTACCTTTGCTCCTTGCCTTTTGGACTCTCCTCTATGGTTGCTGCTAAAATGGGTGTCCCCAGAAACTTCTTTAAAGCCAGTCACCTTTCATAAAGATGAATGGGGACTCTACTGCCTACAATATGTGGATGCACTGCACATGTAGAAGATTTTTGTTATCTCCACGTGCCAAATGTTTGATCATATATTCAATGGCCACAGTTAATAGATATAGATCCGCACCAACACGGGGTATAGGTGCCGAGGTGCCAAGACGTCACCCAAGTCTTCCAAAGCATAAAGAAAATACGGGACCCAGCACTCCTTGAAAAAACGTGAGAGTTTATTCAGACGCAGGCGACGTTTCAACCCTTGCAGGTTTTCTTCAAGCCTAGCGTGAGGTGCTTCACCAAAAACGTTATATAAAGTGCACACACAATTAGCAAACATAATTAACAAACATGTCAATCAATCTTCAATCAATATTACAATAAAACAAACAGGATCACAATACTTATTGCATATACAGCGTATAATATGAAAATAATCCGTAATAAATTGTTAAATAAAATTTTAAATAAAGGAGGTGTTACTTGAGACAAATCATTATGTGTAATTATAAGAAAAGAGATCAAAGATTGTATTTAAATCCAAACATCATCATATATTTAGTCTCATGTGTTTATGTACAAAGTGATAAACGTGAAAGTGTCAAGTAACAGGATAGTCAAATAACACAATAGGAAAACCATATTATTTAAGTTCAAATTTGTGAAACTCGTGTAGCTTACATTGATACATATATCACAGTTATCATATAAATAGATGGTATATACCATCTATTTATATGATAACTGTGATATATGTATCAATTCTTGAAGCTCTCCAAAATGAAAAACCCGCTGACAGAGAGTTCTGTCAGCAGGTCTGTGTAAACAACAAGCACATGAACTTAAAAGAAACATAAGAGAAAACAAGTTGTCAGGTGCCATTTAATAATAAAGTTCTCCTCAATTGTGCCATATGTAGGAGTTAAATAAACAGGGCCACCACCAGGAATTTTAGGGCCACTTATCCCTTCCCAACAATATCTCCCACTAACCCCACCTACCCTCACAAGCATGTTATCCAGGTCTAGTGTAATATGGAGGGTGGTTGGGAGCAGTTGGTAAATATGCCAGTAATTTTTTTCCACTAAATATGCCAATAATATTTTGCCACTCAATATGCCAGTAATATTTTGACACTCAATAAGTCAGTATTGTGCCACTCAGTATGCCAGCATTTAGCCATTCAATATGCCAGTATTTTGCCATTTAACATGCCAGTATTTTGCCTCTTAATATGCCATTATTTTGCCATTTAATATGCCAGTATTTTGCCCCTCAATATGACATTATTTTGCCATTTAAAATGCCAGTATTTTGCCACTCAATATGCCAGTGTTTAGTCATTCAATATGCCAGTATTGTGCCCCTAAATATGTCATTCTTTGGCCATTCAATATGACAGTATTTTGCCCCTCAATATGCCAGTATTTTGTCCCTCAATATGCCATTCTTTTGCACATCAATATGCCAGTATTTTGCCCCTCAATATGCCATTCTTTTGTCATTTAATATGCCAGTATTTTTCCACTCAATATGCCAGTATTTAGCCACTCAATATGACAGTATTTTGCCCCTAAATATGTCATTCTTTTGCCATTCAATATGACAGTATTTTGCCCCTCAATATACCATTATTTTGTCCTTCAATATGCCATTCTTTTGCCCATCAATATGCCAGTATTTTGCCCCTCAATATGCCATTCTTTTGCCATTTAATATGCCAGTATTTTGCCCCTCAATATGCCATTCTTTTGCCATTTAATATGCCAGTATTTTGCCCCTCAATATGCCATTCTTTTGTCATTTAATATGCCAGTATTTTCCCCCTCAATATTCCAGTATTTAGCCACTCAATATGCCATTTTTTTGCCATTTAATATTCCACTATTTTGCCCCTCAATATGCCATTCTTTTTCTATTGAATATGCCAGTATTTTGCCCCTCAATATGCCAGTATTTTGCCCCTCAATATGCCATTCTTTTGCCCCTCAGTATGCCAGTATTTTGCCATTTAATGTGCCAGTATTTAGCCCCTCAATATGCCATTCATTTGCCATTTAATATGCCATTCTTTTGCCCCTCAATATGCCATTCTTTTACCATTTAATATGCCATTCTTTTGCCACTAAATATGCCAGTATTTTGCCCCTCAGTATGCCATTTGTTTGCCATTTAATATGCCAGTATTTTTCCCCTCAATATGCCATTCTTTTGCCATTTAATATACCAGTATTTTGCCCCTCAATATGCCAGTATTTTGCTATTTATTATGCCAGTATTTTCCCCCTCAATGTTCCATTCATTTGCAATTTAATATGCAAGTATTTTGCCCCTCAATATGCCATTCTTTTGCCATTTAATATGCCAGTATTTAGCCCCTCAATATGCCATTCTTTGGGCATTTAATCTGCCAGTATTTTGCCCCTCAATATGCCATTCTTTAGCCATTTAATATGCCAGTATTTTGCCCTTCAATATGCCAGTATTTTGCCCTTCAATATGCCAGTATTTTTCCATTTATTATGCCAGTATTTTGCCCCTCAATCTGCCATTCTTTTGCATTTAATATGCCATTCTTTTGCCACTCAATATGCCAGTACTGTGCCCCTCAATATGCCATCCTTTTGCCATTTAATATGCCAGTATTTAGCCCCTCAATATGCCATTCTTTTGCCATTTAATATGCCAGTATTTTGCCCCTCAATATGCCATTCTTTTGCCATTTAATATGCCAGTATTTTTCCCTTCAATATGCCATTCTTTTGCATTTAATATGCCAGTATTTTGCCACTCAGTATGCCAGTATTTTGCCCCTCAATATGCCATTCTTTTGCCATTTAATATGCCAGTATTTTGCCCCTCAATATGCCATTCTTTTGCCATTTAATATGCCAGTATTTTGCACCTCAATATTCCATCATTTTGAAATTTAATATGCCAGTATTTTGCCCTCAATATTCCATTCTTTTGCCATTTAATATGCCAATATTTTTCCCCTCAATATGCCATTCTTTTGCCATTTAATATACCAGTATTTTGCCCCTCAATATGCCAGTATTTTGCTATTTATTATGCCAGTATTTTCCCCCTCAATGTTCCATTCTTTTGCCATTTAATATGCCAGTATTTTGCCCCTCAATATGCCATTCTTTTGCCATTTAATATGCCAGTATTTAGCCCCTCAATATGCCATTCTTTGGGCATTTAATCTGCCAGTATTTTGCCCCTCAATATGCCATTCTTTTACCATTTAATATGCCAGTATTTTGCCACTAAATATGCCAGTATTTTGCCCCTCAGTATGCCATTCTTTTGCCATTTAATATGCCAGTATTTATTCCCTCAATATGCCATTCTTTTGCCATTTAATATCCCACTATTTTGCCACTCAAAATGCCATTCTTTTGCCATTTAATATGCCACTATTTTGCCCCTTAATATGCCATTATTTTGACGTTTAATATGCCAGTATTTCTCCCTTCAATATGCCATTCTTTTGCATTTAATATGCCATTCTTTTGCCACTCAATATGCCAGTATTTTGCCCCTCAATATGCCATCCTTTTGCCATCTCATATGCCAGTATTTAGCTCCTCAATATGCCATTGTTTTTCCATTTAATATGCCAGTATTTTTTCCCTCAATATGCCATTCTTTTTCCATTTAATATGCCAGTATTTTGCCCCTCATTATGCCATTCTTTTGCCATTTAATATGCCAGTATTTTTCCCTTCAATATTTCATTATTTTGCATTTAATATGCCAGTATTTTGCCACTCAGTATGACAGTATTTTGCTCCTCAATATGCCATTCTTTTGCCATTTAATATGCCAGTATGTTGCCGCTCAATATGCCATTCTTTTGCCATTTAATATGCCAGTATTTTACTCTGCACCGGGAGACATAGTATTCCCTCCTGCCCGGAGGAGGGAAACTCCAGTCGCATTTAAAAAAAAAAAAAACTTTATTGAAGCCACGTGGATGGAGGGGAGCGCAGAACGCTTCCCTCACAGCTGCGGCCCGGGGAATTTTTTTTGGGGGCGTGGTGGGCAGGTAAATGAACATAGTAGCTTAGTTGGCAACAGTCACAATTTTGATGGAACCGTCCTGTTTTTTTGGTTCCTGTTCGGGTCTGTCCCAGCATCAATACTGCCGATGCACAGTACCCAGCACTGTGCATAGGCAGCATTGTGTTTAAACTGTATGCACAGTGTAAAAGAGAATTGAGCTGCAGACAGTGTCTGTATCGATCTCCCTAGGTCCCAGAATATTGAGTGATGTCATAAGGCCTTATGTGACTAGCTTATACCTTTTTTTTGTTCCAAGAGCCAACTACAGAAAGTTGTCAACCATGTGGAGGGTGTTTTAAACCTATGGGTGGTGGGTTGGCAGTAATACAACTGAACACCTTCTTTGCATCCTCTGGTCTGTTTTTAAAAAAATGTGGATTTTAGAGACTTAACTCCAACTGGCTGGAAGAACCTGATAAAAACAGTAGTTCCCTAAAACCAGATGAATTAACCCCACTTATTTTCAAGCACACAAATAAGTAGGGTTACATCAAAAATATCATGCTGGAGTGTCCATTTATTAAAAAGCCATAATAATAAAATTATCAGTTTCTTAACAGTTTCTTATTTTTCCACAGTTGACTAGAGTTAGTATACAATATGTTCCTGTAAATAATCATTGTCAGGAACTGGTGCAAAAGCTTTCCCTATAGTCTGGTAAAACTGTTTGGAAAGCCTTCAGATTCTGTGATCTAAAGATAATTTGGTTTAAAAGATATCTTACTGCTTTTAATAATTTTACTCCCATAGAAGTTTGTGCCAAAAATTAACTAAAGCAGCTTGGGAATATTCTGTAATGCATTCTTGTACTGTTTACATGTCTGTTAGGTGCTATGTGAGATGTTTCTCTTAATTTTCCATTGTGATTAATTTTACACTATTGTTATAAGCACAGCTAATGTATAGGCCTAAGGCAGCTACTCTGTGCCAAACCATTCTTAGAATACCACACTCCTTGTCTAATGTATCAGATCACAGAGAGTGGCGTATCCGTTGATTAGCAGAGATTTAATACAATTTCATTTTTTCATGATACCAAATTAAACCAAAGACCACATGAGGTTTAAGAATTTAGCAGGTAAAATATTAGGCTACTGTTTCTATCTGCCATCAAATTCTATGTGGGGGAAACAATGGGAGAGTAGGGAAAAATTGGACTAAATTATAGAGAATGGTGTCCCAATGTTATTGGAAGTTGTCTAGCACAGACTGCAGGAAATAAAGCAGAGCATGCAATAAAGACACGGAGGCTTCTATTATGCTATATCTCTTTCTTTATTTCCCTCAGCAGTAAAGAAGAGAATGCTTAAAAAATGTAACCAATAAGGATGCTCCTTACAAACTCCCCTCCCCTCCTCTTTATATTGCACTGTTACAGGAAACACATCCTCTTTCTTTCTTTGCTGCTCCCTCAGAAAGTTAAGTACTCATATTTTTTGCTTAGCATTGTTTTACATAGTTTTGTATTATTGTGCTTAATATTTTTACTGTTTAGTTATTACAGTTATTGGACATTACTGTTATATTTGGGTGTATTTATCCCTATGTCCTTTTTTTTTTCTTCTTTCCTTTATGGGGTTCGGTTGTGTCCTCTCCCTCCCTCACTACTTATTCTGTACATTGGTATTCTGTGCATTGCTTTTTGCTGTGCTTTGATATTTCTCGTTTTACTTACCTTACAGTTTCATTCTTCTGTTGTTTCCCTTCTGTCTCGCCACCGCTAGCGTTTCTTTCCCGCCAGCGGCGGCCATTTTATTGTGTTCTTCATATCCTACGGCCATTGCACCCGTGTTCTACACGCATGGCGGCCATTTTACTGTAGTCTTTGGGTATCCGGCCGTTTCCTGTAGCCCATTACACGGGTGTTTTTGTTTAGGGATCGCGGCCATTTTAACCGCTCCCTAACAGTGCGTTACACTGATTGCACGCATTCTGCTGCTGCTCTCCATCCTGACTATCCTGACTACTTACTGCTTTAATTTTCAATGCGATTTTGTTCCATTTGTGTGCTACAGTGGGACCTTAAAACTGCACCAAGTACTTTAAGAGGATGCAGGAACAAGTAATAAATCCAAGAGAATATCCAGCACAATCATTATTACAATCCAATAATATCCCATCACTTTCCCCAATCACTGGACGACACACAGTATCAGGAGTAGAACTGAACTTTTAATCACACAACCTTCTTTTAAAGCATTCTCCCATGCAAGGCGGGGAGTTACAGTAATTACACAATACACCAATCATACACGAGTTGCCACCCACACATCCCCTCCCCTTAGTGTGACACATAATTCCATTATGCAGGACACAGTTCCCCTTGTTTTCTGGATGTACCCCTAAACCTAGGAGTACCCCTTTAAATATTACATCCCCTGGTAGCCCTGATCTGGGTGCGACACATATCTAAAAATCACCCAGATCGGACCAGGGGTTCAGGAGTTATGGGGGGGGGGGGGGGGTTGTGTAGGTCCTTTTAGGCCCACTGAAGCATAGCTTCCCAGCCCAAACCAGTTCCAACTAGTTTGGCAGTGTGCCTGGGACAACGCCCTGCTGGAGAACAATGGGACAGGAAACGGGGGAGGGGTACACCTTTCTATACACAATCTATACACAGTCTAATAGAAGTCCATACACTGTTACTTAGAGTTTTGTGTACTCCAGGCATAGGAAAATCTCTGCAGAGCCAACAATCAATAAAAGGGAATGAGACAGCCAAAAAGGGGTTCCGCTACACTGTGCTGGGCATTTTTGCTGCATTTTGTCATCAGGTATTTGCTCCGTTTATCATGCATTCTCACCATGTTCCCTACTTCACCTGACATGTCCCCTGAGCACAGGGCTTCCCCATCCCTTAGGGCTGATGACCCTTCTGCAGAACTCTGAGGAGTTTCATACGTTATTGGACAGTACAATGTCCAGATCAGTGTCACAGGCTTTACAATCTGCAAATGGCCTTATGTCAGATAATATAGCCCAGTCCATATCCTCAGCTCTTTTAGCTGCACAGCCATCCAGGGCTAAGCCTATGTTCCCAAAGAGACAAAAAGGGACATATACTAAAACAGGGGGTAAAGTGGCATTCAAAACACACCATCTCACACCCCACGCCTCAAAAATTGTTAAGATTACAAGGTTGATCCTGCCACAGATGCCGTGGTTGCTCCACGTAAACGAGCTCCACACCGGGCTAAATCGGTGCGTAAATGGAAAAAAGGCTAAGGCCGCTATGGATACATCCCAGTCTGATACGGGATCAGAGGAGGCTTATGAGGAATCGGATAATTCCGATACCCATGATTTCACAGATGATGATATATCTGATGATGATAACGGCTTAGGCCCCACAGGGTCCACCGCCCATCAGGCCAATGCCCCGGTACTGGTGGACCCACAGGACGAACCTCTGTTCGACCCTGATGCACTCCACAGAACAGAGGATCCAGAGGCTCTTACCAATCCCGTCGACCATATGGTGAGTCCAATACTAGTGCATCCTTCTTCCCATGCAAAAGTAGGTGGCAGACTTCGGTTTTTCACCCATGTGTGGAATCACCTGACGTCAGACCCTTGGGTCCTCCAGACGGTGGCTGGGTACCAGATAGATTTTATGTGTCTGCCAACGCAGTCAGTGGCTTCAAAGGCTATACATTTTTCAGACCAAGATCGGTCCCTCATATCTCAGGAGATTCAGAGTCTCCTACAGAAAGGGGCCATTGCTCCAGTGACAGACTCCACTCACGGGTTCCACAACAATTTGTTTTTAGTGCCCAAAAAATATGGCTGGGTTCACCCTGTGATCAACCTACGACCCTTGAACGCCTTTGTAGTGTACAAACACAAGATGGAGGGCATTCACTGCTTAAGAGATCTCTTAATGCTGGGGGACTGGATGGTCAAGTTGGACCTGTAGGATGCATACCTCACGGTCCCCATGGCAAAAGAACATTAAAGCTTTCTCTAGTTCTCCTGGAATCACCAGAAGTGGCAATTCACTTGCCTACCATTCGGCCTGTCATCAGCTCTGTGGTGTTTCAAGACTTAGAGACACTACGTCTGCACCTCTCCTGGACTATAGACCTGTTGCAGGGTCTAGGTTTCCTCATCAACTGGGAAAAGTCAGTTCTAATCCCATCCCAAACTCTGGAGTTCTTGGGGTTTCTGATAGATTCCATTCAGGGTTTGTTGCGCCTACCTCCTTTGAAGGTGAAGTCTATTTGAAAGGAAATCAGGAAAGTCCTATGGTTTCCACAGATTTCTATTCGACATTTAGCTCACATCATCGGCCATGTGTCGGCCTCGATTCAGGCCATATTCCCCGGCCCATTACATTACCGTGCCCTCCAACAGTTGAAGATTCAGGCCCTGCAACCCGGACTGACATATGATCAGATGGTCCCGGTGTCACTAGAGGTACGAAAGGAATTGGGCTAGTCGATTCCAATGCCAGCCTGGCGGGTTGGGGTGCACAGTTCGGGAGTTCATCCACAGGAGGTCGTTGGTCTCATTCAGAAAAGAGTTTGCACATAAATTGTTTGGAGCTCTTAGGCCGGAGAGTTCGCCGTGAGGAGTTTTACTCAAACATCCAACAATTGTTCCATCCTCCTACGCACGGACAATGTTTCAGCGGTTCGCTAGATAAATCATCTCGGCGGAACAAAATCGTTGGCCCCATCTCACCAGGCGACAACGTTATGGAGTTTATGCCTAGCGCACAATGTCTCAGAACAAGTGGAACATATTCCAGGCCTTGCCAACGTGGATGCAGACTGGCACTCTCGCCATTTCGAGGATCCCAGCGATTGGCGGCTCCACCAAGAGGTTTTCCAATTCCTGCTGGAACTTTGGGGTCCACTAATGATTGACCTTTTTGCCTCCAGGCTCAATATCCAGCTTCCACACTTTTTCAGCTGGCCACCGATGCTTTCCTTCAGACTTGGCTTCAAGCCAGACATTATGCGTTTTCCCCCATTCTGTCTGATTGCTCGGACATTGTTATATGTATGCAGGAACCAATTGACTATAGTGCTGGTGGCTCCTTGGTGGGACACGCAACCGTGGTTCCCTACACTACTCGAAATGGCCATAGAGGTTCCTCGACTACTTCCTGCTCGACAGGGCTTACTTTGCGACCCACTGGGATTTCCTCATCCCTTACTAGACGGGGATCAGCTTCCACTTCTAGACCTGGTTGGTCTCCGGGGACCTTGGTTTGTCTCAGATGTTCCGGCAGTAACTTTGGCTCTCCTGGAAGGTGCTTGGGCCCCAGGCACCAGACGAGCATACCATCATGCCTGGAACACATGGGCTGGTTGGTGCATGGAACGACACGTGGATCCCGTTTCAGCACCTCTAGCACTTATTTTACGTTTCCTCACTTTCTTATTCGAGAGCGGGGCATGCTTATCGGACCATCAATGTTTATCGGTCAGCCATTTCGGCAGGCCATAGCGGTTTTGACGGTTTTCCAGCTGGTAAGCAGTTACTGGTGTGTCACCTTTTGAAAAGGATTCGTTTGGCTAGACCGCCCTTGCCAAGGTATTCGTCTTTATGGGACGTTAATATTGTATTACATCTTTTTGAGAGATGGCCTGATAATTCGGAGTTGTCTTTACGGCAATTGTCGGCTAAGTTGGTGATGCTTTTTTGCCTTATTTCTTGTAAAAGAGTCTCGGACGTCAGAGCTCTGGACGTAACTTCTCGTTCCTTCACACCTGCCGGTGTTGTTTTTAATATTTCCAGGCGTACAAAAACTTCCATTACATCGGTTTCCTATCCCGTTTTTTCACGGAACCCACTATTGTGTCCGGGTTCCGTTGCTTATGTGAATACGAATTACGCACATTGGATTTTCGTGTGTCTTCTCGTCCAGAATTATTCCTGGCTCTCCGGCATCCCCATCATCCAGTTGCTACTACTTCCTTGGCAAGATGGGTCAAGTGGGTGTTGACTGAAGCTGGTATTGATACTTCTTTATTTGGTCCTCATTCTGTTAGGGGCGCCATGGCATCTAAAGCCTGTTCTTTGGGTTGTCGTTTGGAAGACCGACTCAAGGCTGCTGACTGGTCTCGGGAATCTACTTTCTGGGAGTTTTACTTCTGAACATTTTACTGATAACGTTATTGCACTGCTTCAAACTAGCATAATAGGAGCCTCCGTGTCTTTATTAATTCCAAGATTTTACTATTATTATGACGTAAAGTTATGATTAATAGAGACACGGAGGCGAGTATTATTCCCACCCTTTTTCAATTCATTATTCTTGTGTGGTTGTTATGACTTCTGATACTTTACATGTTGAAGTTTGTTATATATTTATGACAGGTATATGCTCAACTGCGGTTGGAGTTATTTGACCTACCTGTATATATGGTTTAACAAGTATATATTTTCTCCTTTTTCTTCTAGCTTAAGGAGTATCGTTTGCCACTTCTGGAGTATCGGGGTTTCTACGTACCCAGGAGATTGGATTAAAGTCGTCACTGTTCCTGTTTTATCGACACTGAGTTTTTTCATGATGGACTTGGTTTTTGTGTGGACTTGATATTTTTCTTCGGTTATGTTTTTATTCAAAGAAAGAGGATGTGTTTCCTGTAACAGTGCAATATATAGAGGAGGGGAGGGGAGTTTGTAAGGAGCCTCCTTATTGGTTACATTTTTTAAGCACTCTCTTCTTTGCTGCTGAGGGAAATAACGAAAGAGATAAGCATAATACTCGCCTCAGTGTCTTTATTAATCATGACTTTACGTCATAATAATAGTAAAATCTTGGAATTGTTATACATCCTGTTCACCATTCTAAACTACGCCATTGACATGACGAGTTTGAACTTTGAGATAGAAGAAGAATTTGTAGTTACATTTTAATTACATTTTTGGGGGCTGATATATGCAGATAAAAGCTTAAACGTTCAATATAATTTCCCATTGTGCTATCAGAATCTGTTCTCATCGATTCTTCACAGCTTTTCATTAGTTTGGATCTTAGAATTCGCAGTAAAAGTTCAAGTGTCTGTCAAGTGAATGTCTAAAGAATCTGCTTTTCTGTATATTAATTTTTTTAATTAACCCTGTGAGTATTAAAGCTGAGGGACAGCTGTTGATGCTGATGCTGTCCATTCCACATCCACCAATTTTACAATTAAAAGATGAATAACATTTCTATTGATGTCAAACAATCAGTTTACTTTTCCTCTGTCATTTCTGCTTTTTGTTTCTATAGTAATTTGATCATCTTATATATGATGGACAATTAATTTGATGTCATTGACTTTTCACTGAAAAGCCTTTGTCCCAGCGGTACTTCAACTAAATATGAGTCAATCAGAGGCATTGGAAAACTGAGACTCTCTGTTGTTAAATGATATTAACCAAGATCCTTTATTGGTGACATATTAGAGATGATCAGGAAACATCATACATAAAACAGTATCTTATGTGGAGCAATACATTATAATAATTATGTTGTATTTACATTTAGCATTCTGGAAACTATATTGGACAGTAATATCCTTAAACCTCATGTTATAACTGCAAAAAATATAACAATAGTATTCTGTTTTTCTCTTAAATCACTACTTAAACGGGGGTGATCAGCTGCACTTATACAGTGTAGAGAAACCCACAGCTCTTTATATGTGTGATGTTTATGTTTAGAAGCTGGAAAAGTGGTCACAGGAATCACCAGATTATATTCAGAATAGCCTACCGTATATACTCGAGTATAAGCCGAGTTTTTCAGCACATTTTTTGTGCTCAAAAATGCCCCCCTCGGCTTATACTCGAGTCAGCATCTCAAAAACAAAAAATCTAAAACTTACCTCGTTCATGCTCCGTCTCCCGGTGCTCTGAAGGTCCGTGGCTGTGAGGAAAGCTTTGTGCGCTCCCCTCCAGCCGCGCGGTCAACAAAGTGTGTTTTTTTTAAACAAATTTTATTGATCCGCGCGGCTGGAGGGGAGCTCCATATATTATTTGTATTATTTGCCATTTAATATGCCCCTGCCAATTTGCCCAATAATATGTTAGTGTTATTTGCCATTAATAAGCCCCAGCCAATTTGTCCAATAATATGCTAGTATTATTTTGCCATTTAATATGTCCAGTCAATTTGCCCAATAATATGCCAGTGTTATTTGCCATTTTATATCCTGCAGTCAATTTGCCCAATAATATGCCAGTGTTATTTGCCATTTAATATGCCCCTGCTAATTTGCCCAAATATATGCCAGTGTTATTTGCCATTTAATATGCCCCAGCCAATTTTCCCAATAATATGCCAGTGTTACTTGCCATTAATATGCCCCTGACAATTTGCCCAATAATATGCCAATGTTATTTGGCATTTAATATGCCCCTGTTAATTTGCCCAATAATATGCCAGTGTTATTTGCCATTTAATAAGCCCCAGCCAATTTGCCCCCCATCTCTCCAGCACTTACACTTTCCCTGGTGGCTAGTGGCAGGCATCATGGTCTCCTCCATGGAGCTGTTCGGCTCCCAGGCGGTTGTGCCGACAGGTCACGTGACCCGGCGCATGTATGACGTCAGCGCGCGCCGGTCACGTGACTGTCGGCACTTCCGTGTCACACTGCACGGGAAGACGAACAGGCAGCACGGAGGTTTCTCTGTGCTGCCTGTTCAGCTTCCTGTGCAGCCTGCTGGCAGGCAGAGATTGTTTCGATCCCCTTTCACCTCCGTCTCTGCCTGTAAGCACGGTCTTTTTTTTTTTTTCAGTGCTGGGGGCGCTGCCGCCCCACAAAATTTGCCGCCCTAGGCATCCGCCTAGGATGCCTCGCGGTAAATACCGCACTGGGTTCGGGTTGGGGTCAAAAGGTCAATAGAGGAAAAAGACAAAAAACACTATTTTTGTTTTTTGCCCCATAACTCGCAAAAAAATACAGAAAAATATGGAAACATGCATATTTCTGAACTTGGGACAACATTTTGAAACTATTAAGACGTGGACTTTTTTAATGATTGTATTTGTGTAAATTATATTTTAGGTCAAAGTTAGAAAAAGTGTTTTTTTTTTAATTTTTCAACATATTTTATGATTTTTTTTTTGTAGTAAATTATAAGATATGATGAACATAATGGTATCTAATGAAAGCCCTTCTTATCCTGATAAAAACAACATATAATTTGTGTGGGTACAGTATGTGAGAAAGAAGAAAATTACACCTAAACACAAACACCCCAGAAATGTCAAAACAGCCCTTGTCACCAGGGGAAAGTCAAGGTCAAATTGTCTTGTCACCAAAGGGTTAATTGAGCTTGAGGGACAACAACAGACATGGTAGTGAATTCCAAAATCCCTAATGGTTTGCTTAAAAAATTAGTAAGTGCAAAAGTTTCACGATCAGAGGCGTCACTAGGGTTGGTGTCACCCGGTGCGGAAACTCATCGTGTCACCCCCCTGGATTTCCTCCAATACAATGCCAAACAGATTCCTTAGTAATGCCAGTTAGATGGCCTATTAACTATGCCACACACAGGAGCCCCATAAAGTATGGCACACACAGGAGCCCTATAAATTATGCCACTCCAGGGGCCCCATAAATTTTGCCACACCATAGCCCCATAAAATTTGCCACACCAAAGCCCCACTATTTATACCTCACCTCTGCCCAATTAATTATGCCACACAAACACAGGTGCCCCATAATTATGTCACACCAGAGCCCCATAAATTATGCCACACCAGAGCCCCACTATTTATACCTCACCTCTTCCCAATTAATTATGCCACACACACACAGGTGCCCCATAATTATGCCACACACACAGAGGTGCCCCATAATTGTGCCACACAAAAGAGTCCCGTAATTATGCCACACATGGGGCCCAATAAATATTCCACACACAAGCGCCCCATAATTATGCCAGACAT
This sequence comes from Pelodytes ibericus, assembly GCA_036172795.1. Classification (NCBI taxonomy): domain Eukaryota; kingdom Metazoa; phylum Chordata; class Amphibia; order Anura; family Pelodytidae; genus Pelodytes; species Pelodytes ibericus. The sequence continues at coordinate 60,617,196 of CM069862.1, forward strand.
GGGACCGCCATTAATTATGCAACACACAGGAGCCCCACGAGGTGACAATTGTACAATTCTAAAACAATACATATCTATACATACAGACATCTCTCTCTCTATAACAGCCAATTTGCCCAATTATATGCCAGTATCATTTTGTCATTAATAAGCCACAGCCAATTTGCCCAATTATATGCCAGTATCATTTTGTCATTAATAAGCCACAGCCAATTTGCCCATTAATATGCCAGTATTATTGTGCCATTCAGATGCCAATACCATTGTGCCATTAAGATGCCAGTATTATTGTGCCATTCAGATGCCAATACCATTGTGCCATTAATATGCCAGAAACATTGTGCCATTCAGATACCAGTAATATTGTGCCTTTCAAATACCAGTAATATTGTGCCATTCAGAGCCCAGTAATATTATGCCATCCAGAGCCCAGTAATATTATGCCATTCAGATACCAGTAATATTGTGCCACTCAGAGCCCAGTAATATTGTGCCAGTCGGATGCCTGTAATATTGTGCCAGTCAGATACCAGTAATATTGTGCCACTCATAGCCCAGTAATATTGTGCCAGTTAGATGCCTTTAATATTGTACAAGTCAGATACCAGTAATATTGTGCCACTCAGAGCCCAGTAATATTGTGCCAGTCAGATACCAGGAATATTGTGCCAGTCAGATACCAGGAATATTGTGCCACTCAGAACCCAGTAATATTGTGCCAGTCAGAAACCAGTAATATTGTGCCACTCAGAGCCCAGTAATATTATGCCATTCAGATTCCAGTAATATTGTGCCACTCAGAGCCCAGTTATATTGTGCCAGGCAGAGCCCAGTAATATTGTGCAATTCAGAGCCCAGTAATATTGTGCCATCCAGAGCCCAGTAATATTGTGCCAGTCAGATACCATGAATATTGTGCCACTCAGAGCCCAGTAATATTGTGCCAGTCAGATACCAGTAATATTGTGCCATCCAGAGCCCAGTAATATTGTGCCAGTCAGATACCAGTAATATTGTGCCAGTCAGATACCAGTAATATTGTGCCAGTCAGAGCCCCGTAATATTGTGCCAGTCAGAGCCCAGTAATATTGTGCCACTCAGATACCAGTAATATTGTGCCATTCAGAGCCCAGTAATATTGTGCCAGTCAGAGCCCAGTAATAATGTGCCAGTCAGAGCCCAGTAATATTGTGCCACTCAGAGCCCAGTAATATTGTGCCAGTCAGATACCAGTAATATTGTGCCAGTCAGATACCAGTAATATTGTGCAACTCAGAGCCCAGTAATATTGTGCCAGTCAGATGCCTGTAATATTGTGCCAGTCAGATGCCAGTAATATCGTGCTACTCAGAGCCCAGTAATATTGTGCCCTGTCAGATACCAGGAATATTGGGCCACTCAGAGCCCAGTAATATTGTGCCAGTCAGATGCCTGTAATATTGAGCCTGTCAGATACCAGTAATATTGTGCCACTCAGGGCCCAGTAATATTGTGCCAGTCAGATACCAGTAATATTGTGCCATTCAGAGCCCAGTAATATTGTGCCATTCAGAGCCCAGTAATATTGTGCCAGTCAGAGCCCAGTAATATTGTGCCATTCAGAGCCCAGTAATATTGTGCCAGGGAGAGCCTAGTAATATTGTGCCACTCAGAGCCCAGTAATATTGTGCAAGTCAGATACCAGTAATATTGTGCCAGTCAGATACCAGGAATATTGTGCCACTCGGAGCCCAGTAATATTGTGCCAGGCAGAGCCCAGTAATATTTTGCCATTCAGAGCCCAGTAATATTGTGCCAGTCAGAGCCCAGTAATATTGTGCCATTCAGAGCCCAGTAATATTGTACCATCCAGAGCCCAGTAATATTGTGCAAATCAGATACCAGTAATATTGTGCCAGTCAGATACCAGGAATATTGTGCCACTCGGAGCCCAGTAATATTGTGCCACGCAGAGCCCAGTAATATTGTGCCATTCAGAGCCCAGTAATATTGTGCCATCCAGAGCCCAGTAATATTGTGCAAGTCAGATACCAGTAATATTGTGCCAGTCAGATACCAGTAATATTGTACCATTCAGATGCCCCAGCCAATTTTCCTATTCCTCCCCCCGTCCTCAGTACTTACCGCCTGGCTGCTGCTCCGTGTCCCCTGCCGGACGTCTCCGTGCAGTGTTCCCTCCTGCACGGAGGAGGGAAACACTGACACCGGATATGACGTGACGTCACATCCGGTCGCGGTGATTTTATTTTTTTTTACTTTTTTTTTTCCAGCGGATGCGGCTGCCAGAAAGAAAAAAAAGTTAAGCAAAGCTTAACTTCGCTGCGGGGGGATGCCAGCAGCACAAGTGTCACCGCCGCTGGAGGTGTCACCCGGTGCTGTCCGCACCCACCTTGGGACGCCACTGTTCATGATACTTCTAGTTACATTGCTTTTCATGGGAAAACTACCTATCCATTAAAGTATTCCATTTCTAGTATGCTCCTATAGAACTAATGTGGCAGATATACTAATAGTTAGTTAATACCTATGTTCTGGTGTTATGCGTTAGCAATAACCAAGGAATATTTTCAATACAAAACATTATAAGTAATCATAAGTATGAAATTAGATTGCATGATCTCGAAAAACATGTTCTAGAACTTGGCTCTAGAACATGTTTTTCGAGACCATGCTGTCTAATTTCATACTTATGATTACTTATAATGTTTTGTATTGAAAATATTCCTTGATTATTTAGAAAAAGAGCTAGATTGTTTTCCTGTTATACGTTTTTATAGACTTGTCATATGCTGAGTAGGCGTAATTTCCACATTGCTTCATAACATGTTTCTATGACAACAGGCTATTGAATTTTAGTTGTGTTTGCCCATCAGGACAGATGGGCTTGTCTTTCTGAGCTGCCACATGCAATCAATGTGGTTATATGTTGAATCAATGTGTCTAGATATAGCTATATGACATAATTTATCAGGATCCGGCTTTTTTCATTTTGTATACTCTCCATCGTATGAGGTTAGGTCCAAGGCCCTTGAATTAGACAGAGCATTGACTACCACAGAAGAATTATCCTCTATATTGCAATATTGTGAGCAGGGCTCTCTCTACCTCATATATGGGTCTGTCTCTGTTCATCACTTCTATGCTTTGTACCAAGTTCTGCACAAATTGTTGGTGCTAAAAAAGTAACTATAATAAATGTAATATGAGAAAGAAACATCCTAATGTGGTGTTTACAGGAGAGGTGTTGTGCTTCAAGGTCTGTGAGGACGTGAATACTTACCTCAGAGGTTCCCACAAGTCCCAAATAATAATCAAAAGGTTTTTGATTGGAGGCAGCCTATGTGTGTCTGAAGAAGCATTCCATATAGATCATTAGATTTGTTGTTGGGGTGCATCTATACACATCTCTTCTATATAGGAATATATATAGACAGGATGTATTATATATATATAGATGAGAGTGTTGACCCAGACTAACAGACTAAGACTGATTGTAGTTGGCAAATTTAAAAATCTAGAATAAGAAGCTAAGCTAGTGGAGGTAAAATAAATGGGTGAGAAAGCACTGAGCTTATAGAAAATATCTAATTCCCATAATTAACATTTATGTTAAACAAACATGAGTTTACTTCAGGGAGATTATGACAAGCGAATGTTATTGATTTGATTGGGTGAAAAAAAACCATTGCTTATCTAGATTTCAGTAAGGTCTTTGACACTGTTATACATAGAAGACTTATCAATAAAGTGCAATTCCAGTATTGTTGAATGGATTAGGCAGTGGCTGAGTGACAGATAACAGAGGGTTGTAGTCAATGGAGTATATTCGAAACAAGGTCTTGTTACCAGTGAGATACCTAAGGGATCTGTACTTGGACCCATTCTCTTTAATATTTTTTTGAGTAATATTGCAGAAGGTCTTGATGGTAAGATATGTCTTTTTGCTGATGATTCAAAGATTTGCAACAGGGATGATGGCAAATGGCAAGCAATTTAGGTAAACTCGAAAAATGGTCAGATCTGGGGAAACTGACATTAAGTGCGGATAAATACACCTTGGGCTCCAAATCCCAAGGGCAGAATATAGAATATTTGATACAATGCTTACCTCAATGCTTTAATTATTTCAGCAGGCTTACAGGGCCGGCGCCACCAGTAAGGCGACCTAGGCATCTGCCTAGGGCGCATTTTGGCTGGGGGCACCGGAACCCTGCTTCTAAAAAAAAAAAAAAAATCCTCCTCCTTACTTACCTCGTCGGCGTCGCTGCGTCTCCGGTGCTGGGCCGCCTGTGGCTGAGAGGGAAGCGTTGTGCGCTCCCCTCCAGCCAATGCGCATTCAGTAAAGTTTTTTTTTTTAAACAAACTTTATTGAATGCGCATTGGCTGGAGGGGAGCGCACAATGCTTCCCTCACAGCCACGGACGGACCTGCACCGAAGACACAGCAGCAGCAGCGACGAGGTAAGTAAGGGGGAGAAGGAAGGTGGAAAGTCCTGGCTGGCATATTGGGGGAAAGACAGTCCTGGCATATTGGGTGGCTAAGTCCTGGCATATTGGGTGGCTAAGTCCTGGCATATTTTGGGGGAAAGTCCTGGCATATTGGGTGGCTAAGTCCTGGCATATTTTGGGGGAAAGTCCTGGCATATTGAGTGGCTAAGTCCTGGCATATTGGGTGGCTAAGTCCTGGCATATTTTGGGGGAAAGTCCTGGCATATTGGGTGGCTAAGTCCTGGCATATTGTGGGGTAAAGTCCTGGCTGGCATATTGGGTAGCTAAGTCCAGGCATATTTTGGGGGAAAGTCCTGGCATATTGGGTGGCTAAATCCTGGCATATTGGGTGGCTAAGTCTTGGCATATTTTGGGGGAAAGTCCTGGCATATTGCTGGGGAAAGTCCTGGCATATTGGGTGTTTAAGTCCTGGCATATTTGGGGGGAAAGTCCTGGCATATTGGGTGGCTAAGTCCGGGCATATTGTGGGGCAAAATCCTGGGATATTGAGGGGCATAATCCTGGCATATTGGGGGCATAATCCTGGGATATTGGGTGGCATAATCCTGGGACATTGAGGGGCATAATCCTGGGATATTGTGGGGCATAATCCTGGCATATTGAGGGGCATAATCCTGGCATATTGAGGGGCATAATCCTGGCATATTGAGGGGCATAATCCTGGGATAATGAGGGGCATAATCCTGGGACATTGAGGGGCATAATCCTGGGACATTGAGGGGGATTAATCCTGGCAAATTGAGGGGCATAATCCTGGGGTATTGAGGGGCATAATCCTGGCATATTGAGGGGCATAATCCTGGGATAATGAGGGGCATAATCCTGGGACATTGAGAGGCATAATCCTGGGATATTGAGGGGCATAATCCTGGCATATTGAGGGGCATAATCCTGGGATATTGAGGGGAATAATCCTGGCATATTGTGGGGCATAATCCTGGGATATTGAGGGGAATAATGCTGGCATTTTGTGGGGCATAATCCTGGGATATTGAGGGGAATAATCCTGGCATATTGAGGGGCATAATCCTGGCATATTGAGGGGCATAATTCTGGGATAATGAGGGGCATAATCCTGGGACATTGAGGGGCATAATCCTGGGACATTGAGGGCATAATCCTGGGATATTGAGGGGAATAATCCTGGCATATTGAGGGGCATAATCCTGGCATATTGATAATCCTGGGATAATGAGGGGCATAATCCTGGGACATTGAGGGGCATAATCCTGGGATATTGAGGGGAATAATCCTGGCATATTGAGGGGCATAATCCTGGGGTATTGAGGGGCATAATCCTGGCATATTGAGGGGCATAATCATGGGATAATGAGGGGCATAATCCTGGGACATTGAGGGGCATAATCCTGGGACATTGAGGGGCATAATCCTGGGATATTGAGGGGCATAATCCTGGCATATTGAGGGGCATAATCCTGGGATATTGAGGGGCATAATCCTGGCATATTGTGGGGCATAATCCTGGGATATTGAGGGGAATAATCCTGGCATATTGTGGGGCATAATCCTGGGATATTGAGGGGAATAATCCTGGCATATTGAGGGGCATAATCCTGGCATATCGAGGGGCATAATCCTGGGATAATGAGGGGCATAATCCTGGGACATTGAGGGGCATAATCCTGGGACATTGAGGGGCATAATCCTGGGATATTGAGGGGAATAATCCTGGCATATTGAGGGGCATAATCCTGGGGTATTGAGGGGCATAATCCTGGCATATTGAGGGGCATAACCCTGGGATAATGAGGGGCATAATCCTGGGACATTGAGGGGCATAATCCTGGGATATTGAAGGGCATAATCCTGGCATATTGAGGGGCATAATCCTGGGATATTGAGGGGAATAATCCTGGCATATTGTGGGGCATAATCCTGGGATATTGAGGGGAATAATCCTGGCATATTGTGGGGCATAATCCTGGGATATTGAGGGGAATAATCCTGGCATATTGGGTGGCTAAGTCCTGGCATATTGCGGGGCATAATCCTGGGGTATTGAGGGGAATAATCCTGGCATATTGAGGCTTAAGTTATGGTACTTATTCTCCACCATTCTTAATAGGGGGCTTTATTGCAACATGTAACTCTGTTAACTCTCTTTTAATTTAATTGCTGAGAAAGGGGTGGAACATGTGATGTCATGATATGGGAAAATAATATGATAATGGGGGGGGGGTGGCGGCAAATTTTATTTTGCCTAGGGCGGCAAAAATCCTTGCACCGGCCCTGCAGGCTTATAGGTAGGCAGACCATACACCAGGGCAGCAGGGCATGCTAGCAGAATGCTTGGTTGTATTGGGAAAGGTTTTGCAGTAGAACGACAGAAGTGCTCATGCCGTTGTGCAGCGCAGTAGTGAGACCTCACTTAGAGTACTGTACGTACCATTGTTACCAGAAAATGTTAAATGATCTCGATATGAATAGAATGGAAAAAAGATGAGACAGAGGGGATATGATTGATATATTTAAATGCATAAGGGAATCAACACGGTAAAGGAGGAGAGTTTATTAAAAAGAAGACAAACTATCATAACAAAAGTACATTGTCAGGGTTCAACACTGACCTTCTGACTCATGCATTTAAAAGTCATTATTTATGTGCTTATATTCCTCCTGCCTCCTCTAGAGGTCTCCCTACCTTACTTTGCTTGTATTCCTTCCCCTCTGTTTGGTGTCGTTACCTTTTGCTCACACCCAGGTTAAATAGCTGCAGTTTCTGGCAAACAGTGCTTTTGCATTGAAGTTGGTGCCTGATTTCTGAGAGCTGCTGCTTCTGTTCCTGATACTCTCCTTAAAGCCCATTTGTTTTGTGACCTTGTCCAGGAACTGGGACTCTGACCCTGAGTGGCTCAACCATCTCAGTAGATGATTTTCAGCATCTCCTGAGACCCTCTGAGTACATCAAGATCTCTTCAGCTAAGTTATTCCCTTTAAGCTACCATTTTCTCACCCTCTCCAGGGTGTTCCTGTTAGTCACCCTCTCCAGGGTGTTCCTGCTTAGCCACCCTCTCCAGGGTGTTCCTGCTTAGCCACCCTCTCCAGGGTGTTCCTGCTTAGCCACCCTCTCCAGGGTGTTCCTGCTTAGCCACCCTCTCCAGGGTGTTCCTGCTAAGTTACCCTTGCCTCTGGCCATAACCCTTGTCTCTAGACACTTCCCTTGTTTAACTCTCTCCTCCCCTACCTCTGCTTGGTCTACAGTCCCTGCTATAGCTCTTTGTTCTTACTGCAGTTCCTACTCAAACCCTTTTCCTATTCTGCAGTTCTTTGCTAAGTTCCCTTTTGTCTCTCCTTCAGTCTTTATTCCTATACCTAGCTCTGTTTCTTTATCTGTTCTCCCTTTGCACTATATTTATCATGCAACCAGACACCTCCACTGTCCCTGCACTTAAACTCCTACCTGACCTGGTAAAGGCCCTGACATACATAGTCTTAAAATAGATTGTCAAATTTTTAAAAGTAATATCAGGAAGTATTACTTTACGAAAAAGGTAGTGGATGCATTAAATAGCCTTCCAGCAGAAGTGGTAGCATGCGTGGGATAGGCATAAGGCTGTCCCAGATATAGTATAAACCTATAGGTTAATGAAAGTATTTAGATTTTTTTACATTTTATTATGGGCAGAAATTGGGGAGACTAGACAGGCTGAATGTTTCGTATGTGCAGACAAATTCTTTGTTTCAGTGACACACAGAAATATTCGGAGACTCAAAGGAACAAACTATAAATATAGGAAAAAATGCTAAAAATCTGTAACTCACATGAATGTCATTTGCTCAGTAAGTGTTTTTATGTTTGCTTAGAACATGGGAAAAGCACAATGATTATGTACATGTTTATAGCACCACAGCTATTGTATCTACATGACACCAATAGTTGGTCATGTTTCCAAGGCCCTAAAGAATTTATAACTGTTCGGCTATTTTGGTGCATGACTTCCTCATAGTCATGCGCATTCATCTATGTAGCCATGTCACTACTGCTTTCATTTACGATACAGGTCATTGGCCCAGATTTACCCAAGCGTACAAAGGGCACATCTTGTCTCCCATTAATATAAATGAGAACGAAGGTGACCTGAACTTCTGTGGAGCTGCATTCAATCAAACGGCAATAACCTCTTCCCCTGTTCTAGGAAATCATTTGCAAAACATTGTGAAACTATTTTAATTTCTTCAAAGATAAAACACAATGACCAAGAAGGAAAATAAGCAGGTTTGTCAAGTCTGCCATCCAAAAGCAAATAGGGGGAGGGCTTCTATAAGCCTCTGGGAAATGTGAATTTCTGCAACAAGCCTAGTTTCTGGGCTATTGCTTCAAAACACAACATTCAGTATCAAATATTGGATAATAGCCCAGAAGTAAAATTAATTTAGCTCCGAAACATCCAGAGACTTGGTAAAATATCAAATTTGTGTTTGTGTTCAGGCTGGATTTCATCTACATCTCTGAAAAACATAGGACTGTTTTTCTTATAAAGCACTAGATTTGTTATTAGTACATTAGTAATGAATAATTATTTGCTTTATTAAATCTTGATTGGTTCAGATACAAATTGACAAATACCAAGTTTCAGGTTTCTTATATTATAACATTATATTTGTGTTATTTCATTCTTTTTGGGTCTATTAACAAAAAAAGGGATTATGAAAACAAATAAGGTCTTGCGGCTCTTATTTTTCAAACAGTGATGGGTCCCATATAATAACTCCAGAAAAAAATCATTTATTACACAGCAGGCGTTAAGTGGGGTGTTTATTATCACCTAAGTGGTATGGATTAGTCTAGAATTAGTCTCAAAGTGGTCAAGTTGGGAGATCCAATTTGATTTAGTTTAAAAATAAATTTGATAATCAAATATAGAAAAATAGACAGAAAAACAATACTTTCCTTTGTTAGAAGATATCTGCAAGGACTCCTCTAATCCCAGATTCACATCAAAATAATAATATCTCAAGAGATGGATTTGTTTGTGAGAAGTGGACTGGATGTCCCCTTGGAGACACAGGTGGATATATGAGGACAGAACGCACATATATAGTGTAACACCGTTTTGGATTAAAAACAATAACAAAATGTATTCTAAATTCACTCAGAAATACAATGAGCGCTTAGAACCAGCTCAAGTGCAAAAGGCGTATTTTGCAAACTTGGTTACTGGTTACCGCCACTGGTTAACGTGCTAGTTGGATAAAGTGCTGAAAAAAGGTGCTTGTCATAAAGTGCCCCAGCAATCCTCTCAACTTCAGATATAAACCCAGACAGATTGTGGGAGTCAAAAGAGAAAATAAGTGCTCAGAGCGATAACTACTATACAATTACATCAATATACATAAAATAAATATAAATGAAAATAGAGTTGCCCATGCTCTACACATTTCATCAGAATCTCTCTAACTTCGACAGGGGCTCAGGAAGTGGTGCGGTATGCCTTGATGATGAGGCATTAAGCAACACCGAAATCCGGTGTCCAAGTGACATAGAGGCAATCAGCAACATTGCACCTAAAAAAAAGTTTTAGGGTCATATTTATAAAGACAACATAGGTGGTATTTCAGGAAAAAGTGCTAAAATAGTAGTAGTAACCATGGAAACCAATAGCAAGTTATAACAGTTTGCTCCAAATTTAGCACACAAAAAAAGCACATATTTTGCCTTGATAATTTGGCTCTTAGTTAGCAACAGAAATAGGGATAGGGTTACAATTAGAGTTAGGTTAGGGTTAGAATGATGATTACGGTTGGGGCAAAAGGTCACTGTATTAAAAAATGGTTACGAAATAGCAATACGTTACTTTCAGTTATTTTCCTATAACTTGCAAAAAATAACAAAAAAATAAGTAAACATTTACTATTTCTAAATTCAGTTCAAATATTAGAATCTACCGTATTTGCTCGAATATAAGACGACCCTGATTATAAGACGACCCCCCCAAACTTCCAAACTTTGGAAATTCCTTTAGGAAAAAAATAAAAGCCTGAATATACCCTATATACTACCCTATATGAAAAAGTTTAACTTGTATATATTCACATGTAAATTGCTTTTTCATATTACAAAAAAAAAATATGATACTAAAAAAGGCATTTCTTGTTTTTATTTCCTTTTATTTGCCCATCTGACCTACCCAATGCTGTCTTCCCCTCCTGCCCTCAGACTTGCCCAATGCTGCCTCCCCCTCCCTCTCCTAGACTTGCCCAATGCTGCCTCCTGCTCCCTCCCACCCACAGACTTGCCCAATGCTTCCTCTCCCCCCTCCTTCCCCCAGACCTGCCTAATGCTGCCTTTCCCCCTGCCTCCCCCAGACTTGCCCAATGCTGCCTCTCCCCTTGTGCCTCCACATTACTTGCTCAATGCTGCCTCTCCCCCTGTGCCTCCCCATGACTTGCTCAATGCTGACTCTCCCCCTCACTTACCCAGTGCTGCCTCTCCCCCCTCCCTCACCCAATGCTGCCTCTGCCCCTCCCTCCCTCACCCAATGATGCCTCTCCCTCTCACCCAATGCTGCCTCTCCCCCTCCCTCACTCACCCAATGCTGCCTCTCCCCCTCCCTCACTCACCCAATGATGGCTCTCCCCCTCCCTCCCTCACCCAATGATGGCTCTCTTACCTCCCTCCCCCAAACGTACCCAATCTCCCTGGTGGCTAGTGGAGGCAGCCGGTGGATGTCTGCATGATACGTACATTATAACTTGTTTATGTTGTTCGACATGAACTGGTAAAAAAAGAAGAAAGGTTGTCACACTTTCTTTGATTTGATGCTCAAAGAAGCTAATTTGGCAAACAGTGCACACTGGAGTCACCTTGGTTACTAGCTCTCTCTGTTTTTCTGTTTATTTCCTTGTCATTTTTTTTATTTTAAATTTAAAAAAAAAATTGTTAATTTATTCCCATTGATTGCATTGAGCATTCATATGCAGAGTCTAATAAGGTTGATGTTATGAAGGGAATATGTAAATAAAACCAGAGGCGTAACTAGAAATAAAGGGAACATGTATATAAAACCAGAGGCGTAACTTGAAATAACCAATTTTTCAAAATATTTTTTTTTTATAATAATAATAATTCTACATTATTATAGATTTTTATCATAATAAAATTTCTACTTTTTACCAGTCCATGTTGATCAATATATTTACAATGTATAATCTAGGATCTCAAACCTACAACTAACCTAATAGGATTTAGACAATAGCTGCAAGATATGTAAGAGATTCCATGGCAAGATAATTTTGAGTTGTGCATTAGCTAGAGAAGTCCTTTAATCAAATTATCTTTGGAAAGGGATGGTGAGACAACATACAGAACATTAAAGAGAAGTGTTGTTTGGTTTGTTAATATAGGTCAACATTACATTCATTCAATTTAGGTTAAGGGGGCCAGACACGTACAAATTAAAGTACAATAGGACATATGCAGTAGTGTATCTTCCACAAGGCAAACAAGGCACTTGCCTAGGGCAGCACTTTGCCGGAGGGTGTTAAAGCACACTTCTGGTGCTTCAAAGATTTTCGCTCCCTCCCCCACCGTTCAAGCTTTAGCTCCTTCCAATTAATCGGGATGATGGTGGAATGTAATGGGGTGATGGGGCATTTAATATGTGTGCAATGTGGGTGATGGGGCATGTAATGGGGTGATGGGGCATGTCATGGGTGTGCAAAGTGGGTGGGGGGTCTGCCTAGGGCAGCACAAAACCAAGATACACCACTGGAAATATGTCATCTTTTCAAAATGGATTAGTAATGTACAAAAACTCTTTATGGATGAATCTGGTCTTTGTGGTTGGTCGAAAATTATGTAAAAAATAAAATTGTATTAAAGCATGACATTGTGATAGACAAACCATTATACAATGTGTCATAAATCACAGCTGTATTATATTAGTGTACATCTGCTGTCCTGCTTTGGTTTACTTTATGGTTAGTGGCTGCAGTTAATCTGTAGGCTTCCCAGAGATGGGAAAGTAAACTGTTAATCTTGGCTGAAGTGTGAACCATGAAGAATGCTATCCAGTAGTGCATTATTCAGTGACAGTTTGTACCATACTTCTCAATTAAAATGCAGTGATGCTGAGAAATTTCTCTAACATTAAAAGAATGCATGAGCAATAATTCTCACTGTTTAAATCTGCTTTCAGTTTTCAAAGGCCTTTTCAGTTGATAAATAAAGTAAACTGCCCATACCATTGCCAATTCAGGCAATGCTACCAAGGTCAAGAGAAGGTGATCAGAGTAATTAATAACAGTGAGGGAGCAAGAGATCTGCACCTGTGCTGACATAGATCTTTGCAGCAGGTCTCCCTTGTGGTACTTTCTGGGCCTATTTACTGAAATCACCTGGACATGACATGGTACTCTGTAAATGTCCATCATTAGGCAGCTCATAGGTATACTTCTCAACATGCCCCACTAGTAACGAGGGACACTGGGGGCACACAGGGAGCGTCATCTTTACTGAACTTGCATGTTAAGAAAGTGACAACACAGGCCCTGTGCAAATCTCTGCACATGAGGAGTTTTCATTCTTTAATACCCCAAACACCTGTGATAGCAGCCCCAAGTAGGAAGTGTCCAGTTTAAAATGGGGCAGTTGAAGGGTTCCCTGGAATTCCATGATTATTATTTCATGAATAAAGTCCTAAGTATTATATATATATAGATATATCCCTTATTCCTAGCACTTATACACTCACCTTTTGTACTACACATACTGTATGTACAGACCCTTTTATGTACATGCATTCCCTTTAAACATATTCTCAGATTTCTGCTACATACTGGGTTCTTATTATACAACATCCCAATGCAGTGCTTAGTTACAAAATCGTGTGATGTGTCTTTTTTTTTTTTATAGGAGCTAATAGAAGTACAATATACCATCAATAATCAGTCCAGTATTTTTTTGCAACAGATGTAACACTAAGCTTTTCCTATGGTTTAAGTGACGCTCACATGCTAAGTGCCAAGACACTAGTTGCCTAGAGTGCAGTTTTTTAGGAGTGCAGTAAACATGCAGAGTAATCACTGGGGAGGGCTTGAGTCAAATATTAAAAATGTGACTTACACAGAATGCCTGCATCAAATCACACAGGGATAAAAGCCTGTACACTATACAAGCAGTAATCTTCATCTAGCACAAAAGGGTTCCTTTAAGGATGAGTTCCCAATGTTTATAAGAGAGACCAACATATCACATCTATATGAACATATTTCTATATTGTTTTGTTTTTTTTAATATATATTTTTTATTTTATTTTCTGTGGCACGAAAACATGCCTGGATCTGAAATCCGTGTCCAGTTGTGACTCCCCTTACTTAATTGACTAGGAGATAGTTAATTGACCAGTGTACGTCTTTTTTTAAGAATATATTGAATACCTTCCTTTTTTTGGATTAGACAATATCGGTCGATGAGGATAATAACTGTTTTACAACGAAAACTTTTTTCAAATCAGTAGATAAGAATTCATACTTGTACTCCACTAGCTATCATGATTAGAGTTGAGCGGACACCTGGATGTTCGGGTTCGGCAGGTTCGGCTGAACTTCGAAAAAATGTCCGGGTCCGTGCTCCAACTTGACCCCGAACCCGAACCCCATTGAAGTCAATGGGGACACAAACTTTTGGCCACTAAAATGCCTCTAAAAAAGTCCTGGAAAGGGCTAGAGAGCTGCAAAATGAAGTAAAATGTGGGTAAGAGTAGGACAAGTGCCCTGCAAGCAAATGTGGATAGGGAAATAACTTAAAATAACATAAAATAAATACAAATTACAAATACAGCTGAGCCATAAAATAGCACTAGATGGAATCTTTGATTTTAGCTTTGGAAGAACATAGATCTAAATCTAAAGCATGGCTGCCAGGAGGATCAACAGAATTATCCATTTAAGAGAGGGTTGGAGTGCAGGGTATTCTCTTTCAGTTTATACTAAGTGACCCATAGGTTGAGGAGGCGGTGACCGTGATGGTGTAGGTGGAAGCGGCGCTGGAGGAGGAGGAGGAGGTAGCCAGAATTTTTCAAAGTGCGCTGTAAGCACAGTATTGGACTGTTCTATTTGACTCTCAGATATGAAGTGCACCGCAAGATGCAAATGTACTATTTACCACCCAAAACTATTAGAATTTTTCAAAGTGCGCTGTAAGCACAGTATTTGACGGTTCTATTTGACTCTCGAATATGAAGTGCACCGCAAGACGCAAATGTACTATTTACCACCCAAAACTATTCGAATTTTTCAAAGTGCGCTATAAGCACAGTATTTGACAGTTCTATTTGACTCTCAGATATGAAGTGTAGGAATGCATGTAATGCTATTGGTATTCTATAAACCGACTCTATTTCGGTTAATAGAAAGCCAATATCACGAATGGACGAATGATTTTAGTTTATTAACCATTCGTTCATAGCATTACATGCATTCCATAAACCGAAAGTCTATAAACCGAAAGAGAGTCGGTTTATAGACTTTCGGTTTATGGAATACATGTAATGCTATTGCTATTCTATAAACCGAAATAGAGTCCCCATTCATCCGAATAGGTCAACTGACCTATTCGTATGAATGAGGACTCTAT
This sequence comes from Pelodytes ibericus, assembly GCA_036172795.1. Taxonomy (NCBI): domain Eukaryota; kingdom Metazoa; phylum Chordata; class Amphibia; order Anura; family Pelodytidae; genus Pelodytes; species Pelodytes ibericus. Next base: position 60,632,301 of record CM069862.1, read on the forward strand.
TTCGGTTTATAGAATGCCAATAGCATTAAATGTATTCCATAAACCGAAAGTCTATAATCCGAAAGACATTCGGTTTATAGACTTTCGGTTTATAGAAAGCCCATAGCATTACATGCATTCTATAAAACGATAGTCTATAAACCGAAGGAGATTCGGTTTATAGACTTTCAGTTTATAGAAAGCCCATAGCATTACATACAATGTATATGTATGTAATGCTAGGGGCTTTCTATAAACCGAAAGTCTATAAACCGAATTTCTTTCAATTTATAGACTTTAGTTTTATAGAATGCATGTAATGCTATGGGCTTTCTATAATCAGAAAGTCTATAAACCAAAAGATATTCGGTCTATAGACTTTCGTCTATAATTAAGTAACTTTGAAAGATACATTTAAACCTTCAGGTTACACGAATGTAATCATTTGTATTACAACAGTGCCATCTACTGGCCAAACGTAACATTAACTGCCATTGAACATACTTTCGTTTTATAGAATGCATGTAATGCAATGGGCTTTCTATAATCCGAAAGTCTATAAACTGAAAGAGATTCGGTTTATAGATTTTCGGTTTATAGAAAGCCCATAGCATTACATGCATTCTATAAAACGAAAGTCTATAAACCGAAAGAGATTAGGTTTATAGACTTTCTGTTTATAGAAAGCCCATAGCATTACATACAATGTATATGTATGTAATGCTATGGGCTTTCTGATTGGCTGCCCTGCAGCCTTTCAAAACGAGCCATTAAATCGCCAAACCCCGAACTCCAACCCGAACATACAGTGAAATGTCCGTGCGGTTCCCGTTCGCTCAACAATAATCATGATACAAAATGGCTAAATAATAAACCAAAGGGAGAACTCAGTAGAATGAGGAAAAACTGCTTTATTATAAAGGATTTTGATTACCAAGCAGGAGAAATAAAAGAAAGACTTGTAGATAAAGGCTATAATTTGAGGCTAATAGATAACACGTTAAGAGAAACAAGACAGAAAGAAAGGAGTCTGTTCCTCAATGGTAATAAAAAGAAAATACAAAATCTCTACTTTGAATGGGGATTCTCTATCAAATGAAAAGTATATACGAGATAGTGAGAAAAATATAAAATACAATACGAGTCTTGTAACTACATTTTCTAATAAGACAGACGTTATCGAGGGGATCATCAACAGATATTGGCATGTCCTAAAGGGCGACCCCATATTGGCTTCAACACTGTCAGAGAGAGGTAGGGTGATATGTAGAAAAAACTAAAGCCTTAAGAATCTCTTAGCTCCCACTGATGTGACAGAGAAATGTAAAAGTAAAAAAAGTAATAAAAGTAATTCTGGTACTAAAAGTAGACATTTTCTGGGTAGCATTAAAGGATGGTACAGATGTGGTAGTTGTGGTCATTGCTCCATGTGCCCAAGAAGAGCAAAATATTTTATTGATGGTATCTCAAAAGTTTGTTATCTAATCAAAAGACATGTTTCATGTAATTCAAAAAATCTACATGCTGGAGTGCCCTTGTGGCCTCCAATACGTGGGGAGAACAAGCAGATGTTTTAAAAAGAGGTTGTCAGAGCATCAGGGCCGCCATCAGGGTGTGACGGGCATTACTGGCGTCCCAGGCCCGGCGGGTCCAGGGGGCCCGGGTCAAGCCAGGATAAAAAAAATTTTTACCATTCCTCCGTTTAAGCTGGTCCGCGGCAGTGAGGGAAGCGTTGTGCGCTCCCCTCCAGCCGCGCTGCTTCAATACGTTTGTTTTTAAAAAAATGCGACCAGAGTAACTCCGGTCGCATTTTTCTTTTTGTTTTATCAAACTTTATTGAATCCGAGCGGCTGGAAGGGAGCGCACAACGCTTCCCTCACAGCCGCGGACCTGCACCGGGAGACAGACAGAGCAGGAATGAGGTAAATAATGGGGAAGGGGGGAGGAGGGGCAAACGTGCATGACGCTGGCATACTGAGGGGCAAAATCATGGCATATTGAGGGGCAGAATCCTGGCATATTGAGGGCAAAATAATGAAATATTGAGGGGCAAAATCCTGGCATATTAAATGGCAAAATCCTGGCATATTGGGAACAATACTGGCATATTGAGGGCAAAATAATGACATATTGAGGGGAAAAATCAGACAGACAGAGCAGGAATGAGGTAAATACTGGGGAAGGGGGGAGGAGGGGCAAACGTGCATGACGCTGGCATACTGAGGGGCAAAATCATGGCATATTGAGGGGCAAAATCATGGCATATTGAGGGGCAGAATCCTGGCATATTGAGGGGCAGAATCCTGGCATATTGAGGGCAAAAGAATGACATATTGAGGGGCAAAATCCTGGCATATTGAGGGACAAAATCCTGGCATATTGAGGGACAAAATCCTGGCATATTGAGGGGCAGAAGTCTGGCATATTGAGGGCAAAAAGAATGGCATATTATTTGGCAAAATTCTGGCATATTGAGGGGCAATACCCTGGCATATTGAGGGGCAATATCCTGGCATATTGAGGGGCAAAATACTGGCATATTAAAAGGGGAAAGAATGGGATATTGAGGGGCAAAAGAATGGCATATTGAGCGGCAAAAAATTTGCATATTCAGGGACAAAATACTGGCATATTAAATGGCAAAAGAATGGCATTTTGAGGGGCAAAATACTGGCATGTTGAACAATTGCTCCCAACCACCCTCCATATTACACTAGACTGGGATAACATGCTTGTGTGGTAGGTGGGGCGAGTGAGAGATATTGTCGGGGGGGGGGGTAGGGGGCCCAGAATTTTTTTTCAGTAAGGGGCCCTGAAATTCCTGATGGCGGCCCTGCAGAGCATTGATACAATATTAGAAGAGGCTATAGTAAACACATTTTTTCTAAACATTTTAGAGATGCTCATAACAGGGATGATAAACAACTAAAAGCACTGGCAATTTTAGCAAATTTTCTTGGTCCCACAGAAAAGTGATAAACACAAAATGTTGTATATCAGGGAAACATTTTGGATCCTCCCTCTTAATACATTGGTTCCAAGAGGACTAAATGATAATTTTGATTTAATACCTTTTCTTGAGTGTTTGTAAGCATACAACTATGTGTAATGCTTTATTGTCTCTGTTGTATCATGGTCCAAAAATTGTATCTATAATGGAGCAAAATATCCAGAGAATCCTGCCTTCTGTGTTTATATTGAAATCATTTTGTTTGTTACATGTAGTTTTTTTTTATAGTTTTTTGGCATTTGTAACAGACTATGAAGTCTTATTCTTTCTATGTTTCTTTAAGGGATTAATATAATTAACAATACATAATTTCAGAAAAGTATATAATTGCTTGTATTGGAAGGTGAAGATTAGTAAATGCTCAAAATCTAAATTAATACCAGATATGGTATCAATTGGCGTCTGTTTAACACTTTACAGTTTGGTTCCCACGGTTACACAATAACAATGGAAGCCAAATAAGCATAACCTCAACAACAAATTTATAAATGGAAATAATATAACAATACGACGATTATATTATTCCATAAGGTATTATTAGAGAGTTATATTCAATAACTAAATAACAGAATATCCACACACTTGAATAGGTTAAAGCATAACAAAGTTTAATTATAACGCTACAACAATATCTACTATAGGTTATACAAATAAACAATGCTAAAATACTCAATCTATTAATAGAAACAAGAATAGTTAACTCTATTCAAGTAAAAGAAAGTAAAGTAAAATATATAAATGCTGATACTTAGATGTTACAGTGCCAGGAGAACTCAGGTTGAAAGACTGGCTTCAGCTTATGTGATGTCCATTGTTGGAGCTTCAGGAGAGTTCTGAAATCTCTTTAACTGTGTATCTCTTTTAACATGAAGCCCTTGTTGGAACAGCTTTCCCATAGTAACCCTGGTCAGGTGACCAAACTGTCAGACTCCATGTTGTTTACAGTCCAGTCTTGAACAATAGCCAGTATGTTTACCTGGAAACACTGTTGCTTAGACCACCAGCCACCTGCATATACCCCACACATATAAACCAATACATATTGCTATTTAAGTGATTTCTGTGTATAAGATCGACAAACTAGCATAAATAAAATGCGTGTATATAACATTGCTAATATCAACACATGAGCTACTAACCATTGTGTTATATCATGAGTACTGTTAATGTATGTTTTTTCATTCAAATTGATTTTTAGAATATGAATTAAATGTGTCATTCACTGAACTTTCCTACGTATATAAGTATTGTATTTATATAAATTTGTCACAATATAAATATGCTTTATACATTATAATACTGGACATTTTATTCTGCCTCAGGCGCTGTTATCCCACTATGCCGGCTATGTGGATCCCGATGTGTTGCTATGGTTATGGCGCATTCAGCGCCTGACGTCAGGTCTCTTCCGGTTTCACGATTTCCAGAAGAAGTGTTATTTAAACACTTCTCCCCGCTGCAAGACATGTGCTGGATGTTTTTGTATGAGGCTGAAGAAGTAATTGAAACACGTCCCGCCGTTTGATGCTACCTGGCCAGGTCTAAGCCTTCTTCCTTTCTTTGTTGTCAGCACATCTTTGTAGCTGGATTTTATGTAAGTTTACATTTGTATTTTATCCTACCGTATTATACTTGCCTACGTGGATACTTTACTCCCGTACGCACTCCCTTGGGTGGAATTTATTTGTTTATCTTAGCGGTTCACTGGTTCTCCACATCTAAACATGTATACTTTGTAACTTATATATTTATTTTCTGTATTTTTCTTATTGATATATATTGTGTCTATATTATATAAATTGTTTGTCTGGACTATCATTTGGAATATTAAACATTTATATTTATTATATTTACAATTGTGTATGTGTATTTTTTATATATAGTTTATTGTTATGCTCTTCCTTTTTATTACAATTTAATTTATGTTGTCATAATTTAGCGCTGTTTGTTTAGTTATTTATCTGAATACCTTCCTTAATCATTTTACTGTTGGTCTCATCTGTCTTCAGGATATTTAGACATTTCTGCAAAATGCTCTAAATTTTGTTGAATTCCATAGTGTATGATGTAAGAAAGGCAGCACTCATGGCTCTGAGAACTGGCCTGGCAGGAGACTCTAGATTTACCTGGTACTATGTTAACAGATCTATCTATAACCCAATTTGTATAGCCCCTGTTTTAAAATCTTTGTTTAAGCTCAAAAGCCTGAATAACTATCTTTTGGTTGCCTGCTAAATCCTTAAAAGCCCGCTCTTCCTCCATGACCAGGTTTACTCTGGTTTTAAGAAATGTAATAGAGTCTTATTCTCCAATTGTATAAAATCTTTCTCAACTGCTTTTTGAAATATATCCATTATGTCACCTCTGCTATTGACAGGGTAGAAAGATGCCAGTTTTAAATGAGTGTCAATAGTAACATATTAGATTTTACCTGTAGCAACTCTAAAGTACAGATCATACACATGTCCTCAAACGTCAAATTAACATCCCTATCATGGGTTCGATCTACTGTATAGTCTACCACATCAGATGATGTAAGAGTTACAATGTTATCTTTAGATTCACTTGTTCCATTAGGGATTTTAACGCTTGAAATATCAATCGCCTCCCACAATGGTAAAGATGTAACAGAAACATGTGTTTCATGTACTGTGTCAGAGACACTACCAAACAAAAAAGGAGAAACTATTTAAAATGATTGAGATTGATCAGCAGAACAATTTATGAACAAAGTTATTTACACCAAGTAAAACGTGGAATAGATTAAAATGCGAGCTAGGGGCAAATGATAAGCTCAACCCTCGAACTTGTCCCTGTTTTAGTTCCTGACTTGAAATGTTAAGCACACTTAACACATAATTCATTTATATAACATGTATGTTGGTGTGCTTTCAAGCTGCTTATGAATAAGCAGCAGATGGTGCGAAACGCGTCAAGTGTCTAGCCACCCCCTTTTTCTGTTGCCGTCCTGGTTTTGTTCTAATGCTTTTATGGTCCACGGATATCGTAATAAAGTATTTTCATATTTTTTTTACATGGCATTTAATGGTTATTGTCTTTATATATATCACGGAAACAGATTTTCTGTTGTTGATTTTAGTAGTTTTCCCCAGAATTTGCACGTTGCCACAAGCAACAGAGCAGCTAATCCATATAATCTTTTTCTCCTGATGATGTATGCACTGTGAGCTTAGATTTCACAAGTTTCCTTAAAATGCATTTTGCAATTCTGTTTTTGAAAGTAGACTATTATAAAATAGGTCTAAACAGCTGAGTAACTCTTGTTTGTTCTACATTTGTTGTTTCAAGCATAGTGCATGTTTTTTCAGGGAGGAGGGAGTGTTTCTAGGAAGATGTTGAAAACTTTGCAAAGATACTTTTTGGACGGCTCTTTGACCAATTTAACCACAATGCTCTGCATGCTCCTTTGGCAGCCAATACTTATTATTTACAGATCATGGAGTCCCCGCAGAGTTTTGTGACTGCTTCACACTATAGTCGCAGATTGCTGCCAAGAAGTCTATTGTGTTACATCTTAGGGGAGGGGAACATAAAAGTATATAACCAAGAGTGAAAATGCAGTCTACAAAAACAGTTCATATGGCCAACATAGTGATGTTAAAGGATTTTCATACATTTCTTAAATTGTGCAAACCCCAATTATCGCCTGATCCGAATTGTGAAATTGTGTTTCTAATCCAGTTATTTGAATTTCCTAGGCATTGAGAAGATAGAATTAAATGTGATTTTATTTGTGCAAAATTGGGCAGGCATCCATCTCACGCCATGATATTGCAACATTTCTGGAACAGTTTATACACACTCGTATCTCACTTGTAATCTCACTTGTATTTAACCTGTTTTTAATATGGTTTTGTAAAATTAATAGTTTTCAAATGAAAAGCTATTTATATGCAGTTATTTTGCTATTATTTATCTTTTATAGAGGGAGCAGTGTCTATATATATTTTTTTATAAATGGTAATGTTATGTTATTGACATATAACTTCAGAGCAGTAGCGAGGGTGAGATGACTGACACATTAGCATCAGGTGTAAATAATTGAGGGAGCACTGCAATGTCCGCTGCAGGTCTCTGCACCTTCTGACCTGCTCTCTAGTGCTAATCATGTCACGAGGAAGACTAATTCGAGCAGAGTGTGGGATATGAAGCCATATCACTGCACCTCAGCCCAACATGCAGCAACTTGTGTCTACCAGGATGAGACAGATCTACAGCTCTCGCAACACCACTGGTCACTAGGGAAGAGCCCCCAGTGACCAACCAACACAGACAGGAATCAGAGTTACCTATACCATACCTCACCATTAGGGTTTGAGGAAATGTCCTGTTGTCCTACTGAGCTCTAATTCTGTCCTGCTTTTCTCATTCTCTGTTGTCTGGGACACTGTAGAATGCCTAATGAGCTGACTGACTTGCAGCCCCACTGCTCATGCATTAAAGCGCTGTCAGTTTCAGCTGACACTCAACCTCCTAGCTCTGCCCCATGGGCGTGCTGATTAATAAATCATTATTATATTTAGTTAAAGAGATTCTGGAGTGTTCTCTATTTTGTTTGCTATATTATATTAACATATTATATAGGATTGAGTTCCATATAGCAAAAGCCTTTATTATAAGGGGTTCTGCTGTACCAATAGTTTGTATATGTGAAGCTGTGACCAGAGAAAGCTATAAATTGCAGGCGTGTCTCAGTATATCTAAAATAGGAAGGTCTTTGTTCCCTGGTAAGTAATATAATAAGAGAGATACATTTCCATATAAGCAATAAGTATGTAATGTTAGGATACACCAATATTAGAGTACTTTAGCATAGTGGTGGTCTAAGCATAATATGGGCATAGAATATGACTAAATGTTGTCATCTTAGGAATGTGTTTCTAAATAGCCTTATTGAAAACTATAGCTTTAAGCGTTTATAACTCATTTGATAACTGGAATGGTGAGTGTGCTGAATTGTATTTTGTATAGAACTACTTGGTACAGCAGCACCCCTTATAATAAATGTTTGCTTAGGTGAGTGCTTCTAATTGGGGAAAAACATACTAACTGAAGCTACAAACAAATATATATTTGATGGAGGAAGGCCTGGATGACAGGGCTCCTCCCATGTCATTCTTCAATGAACTGGGGGGGGTTCTCGCAAGTCTCATGCGTCACATGCTCAGTCTCTCTATAAGGAAGCCACAGGCTTAAGAAATTTGAAGAAATTAGAACCTTTTTATCACACAATGGAGCAACATCTGTAGCCCAGCAGTGTAACCAGTTACACGTTTTGTCCAATGGTTCTCCTTGTGATCTGTGTTTGAGCCTGATAAGAATAATTTCTCACTGCTGTATATGTAGATAATTTTAGTTTAATTAAAGTATGATTATTATTTAGTGCTTTGATTAAACTAAAAGCATTTTTGGATAACATTTCGGTGGGGAACGTCCTTTAGATTTCTACATAATTATGTGGGATGTGTATAGCATTGTTACATCATTATTTTTATGCATATGTATTAAAAAATTATATATATCTTTTACACAACTACTTAAGTGTGTGCATTCGTTTGTTAATTCTTGAATATACCTATTTTATATTTAGAAATGTGTTGTTATTTGACACTCACATGTGGCATGCATCACAAAGGGAAATGCTATTTTGGAGCTGACTACATATTGGATTATTTCAACAACAACTAAATCAAGAGTACCTTTGGGAGCCATCCTGTAAAGTGTAAACAGATACCAATTGATATATATATCTGGTAATTTAATTTATAATCTGGGATTTTTAGGATTATTGCATTATTACATAATAATCAATAAACAAAATTCCATATTACTAGTCATTTTTTCCAAGACACACGGAGGATCACAGTGCCTGACTCCTAAGTTATGGTGACAAATTACAACTGCAATATCTATTCTGCACCAAAATAAGAAACAAGCCAAGACGTTTTGAAATGAATACAGGTGTACCCCACCAGGGCGGATCCAGAGTCTGATCTCGGGAGGGGCACATGTCCATCTCTCTTTTCCTCTCTCCCATGTCCGTCTGTCTTTTCCTCTCTCTCATGTCCTTCTGTCACGCTCCTCTCCCTTCCCATGTCTGTCGCACTCCTCTCACTCCCCGTGTCCCTCTGTCTCTCTTCCTTCCATGTCCGTTTCTCTCCTCTTCCTTCCCATGTCCGTCTTTGTATCCTCTTCTTTCCCATGTCCGTCTGTCTCTCCTCTCATTTCCTAGCTCTCTGTCTCGCCTCTCCCATCCCATGTCTGTCTGTCTCTCCTCTCCCATGTCTGTCTGTCTCTCCTCTGCCATACCATGTATTTCTGTCTCTCCTCTACCATCCCATTCCATTTATGTCTCTCTCCTCTCCCTTCCCATGTCTCTCTCTATTCTCTATCTCCACGATTGTCTCTTTGTCCCACTAAACATGTATGTGTCTCTCCTCTTCCCAATAGCTGTCTCTTTTCCTCCTCTCCCCGTCAGTGTTCTCTCCCCACCTGTCAGTGTTCTCTCTTCTCCCCCATAAGTGTTCTCTCCTCTCTCTCCCCCATCAGTGTTCTCTCCTCTCTCTCCCCCCATCAGTGATCTCTCCTCTCTTCCCTGTGTTCTCTCCTCTCTCTCTCCCCCACAGTGGTGTATCTTGGTTTTGTGCTGCCCTAGGCCGACAACATTTGGGCACCCCCCCTACCACACCTACGTCATGATCCATAACCCACGTTGCACACCAAGGACATGCCCCATCACCCCATTTACATGCCTCCATCACCCCATTACATACACATTGCCAACATTATTTGCCAGTAATATTCCCCAGCCTATTTGCCCAATAGAATGCCAGTTTTATTTGCCATTGATAAGTCACAGCCAATTTGTCCAATAATATGCCAGTATTTGCCATTTAATCTGCCCCTGACAATTTGCCCAATATTATGTCAGTATTATTTTGCCATTAATGTGCCCCAGCAAATTTGCCCAATAATATGCCAGTATTATTTGGCATTAATATGTCCCTGTCAATTTTCCCAATAATATGCCAGTTTTATTTGCATTAATATGCCCCTGCTAATGTGCCCAATAGTTTGCTAGTGTTATTTGCCATTTAATGTGCCCCTGCTAATTTGCCCAATAATATGCCAGTGTTATTTGCCATTTAAGATGCCCCTGTTAATTTGCCCAATAGTATTCCAGTGTTATTTGCCATTTAATAAGCCCCAGCCAATTTGCCAAATATTAAGCCAGTGTTTTTTGCCATTAATAAGCCCCTGCCGATTTTCCCAATACATCCCCCCATCTCCACACCACTTACCTTTTCCCTGGTGGCTAGTGGCAGGTAGCATGATGTCCTCCATGCTGCCTGTTCGGCTCCCATGCGGTTATGCTGACAGGTCACGTGACCCGGCGCGCGTATGAGGTCAGAGCGCCTGACACGTGACGTGTCAGCACTTCCCTGTCACACTGCACGGGGAGCCAAACAGGCAGCATGGAGGTTTCTCTGTGCTGCCTGTTCGGCTCCCCGTGCAGCCTGCCGGCAGAGGGAAGGTGAGAGGGGATCTTCCAATCTCTTCTCACCTCCGTCTCTGTATGCAAGCGTGTGTTCTTTTTTTTTAAATTCAGCGTTTTCTTTTTTTCCCTCTTCTTGGGGGGGCAATTGCCCCTTTGCCACCCCTCTGGATCAGCCACTGTACCCCACATTAACATACATGATGGGTCCAGAGCTTGTATGTAAAACAAAAATGTTCTTAAAGTGAAGAACTACCTTTTTATTAACTTTTTTCACTTATCGTATACAGTCTACAAATACAGTCTACAGTACAAATATATGAATAGCAGGATGTCCCTTAGCTGAACATGTAGTTGTTGCGCAAGAAGAGGCACAGTACTGTACTGTAGCGTAGTGTCAGTAGCGATGTTGCCGCATCACTTAAATAGAGATACGAAAGCCCATAAATGGAATGTAACAACGCTCTAAATCGCAATTGTCTGTAAGTGAATGTATTTAAAGCGGTGCATGCCTGTACAATATTTATATATCCATCCAAGGTTACTGTAATTCTAATTTCCATGTGTATATTACAGGATATATCCAGTAATGATGTAATAATACTGGAAAGGCTTGCAGTTTTATCAGTCAATTAGTCAACAACAAAATGATCTTATAAAAGATTTAATAAAATGAAAGGGAATATGGATATTAATAGCCAGGTTCACCAGATTACAAAGGGACTGGAAGCAAACATGAAAAGGAACAATTATTATTAATAGGTCAAAACTTTCTGGGGAAATCATGTTGTTGATTTCTAAACCTTTCAAATATAAAATATCAGTTCTTGTTAACAGACATATGTAACCGTAACCGTAGAAACAGTCAGAGAAGGAATTACTGATTACTGCATGTTCCCATAATGTATCAGAAGCTGGGAACATGAGTGGTATTAGTACATGGTACGAAGGCTCAAGTGATGGGCAGTAGCAAAATTATTTACCTAAAAAAAAAACTTTGTTTTGTAGTTGAAAATATACTTGAACTTACTAGAAAAAATGCACACCAAAGCCAATTAGGACACACATCTAACAGCCTCTGCTTTCAATATAATCTGAGAACTGAAAACGTTGCCTGTGTTTCAAACTCTCCATTACATATGTAATCAATCTGAGGGCTTTACTGATAAAATAGAAATAAAGGTACAATATCCATCTTAAATGCATTCGATGAAGGGTGTTTTTCCTACATGCAGAAATACATGAATTCCAAAAGTGAAAAAGAGGACCTACAAGAGACTGTGTTAGTGTTTACTATTGCACTCACATGTTCCCAGTAAACCTTAGGCACATCACAAAATATGAAGAAATGGGGCTTCTGGTCAACAGCTTAGAATATATCCAGGAGAATTCTCCAAAAGATGGATCACATCCAGATATCCTAGAAAATGATGAAACAGGAATCAATGCCAAATAGAAACTTGAATTTCAATAAATGTAGCAAGTTACATAAAAGGCAATATATCCCTCCATGGTAACACAATAAACCAGTAAGAAAAGATCCAATGATAAACTATGCATGGTGCCATTTTTGGGCTTTGACAGTGAAGTAGTGTGGAGAAAAAGATGTATAGCAAGGGTCAGAGCAGAAAAAGGCGTTAGGTTCTCACAGGTCATTCAAGATGTGGGGGAAGAGAGGCTAAGTGTACCTAAATGCACTCAATCTCATAATCTAACTTTTTCCAGCACCATGCTGGCCAATAACTATATCCTGATATGAAGTGAAAAAGTCAAGGGCATTGCAGTCAAGAGAGAGATTTACTATGATGCCCCTTAGACTGCTCTCTAATCTGACTGAAGAGCAGAACATAACTTGATCCTTCTTAGAGCTTCCCTGAGTTTAACACAGCCTCATCATCATCATCTGTCTCAGATCATAATATCTGTGGATCTAGCTGTAAGCAGCATCCACATGTCACACTTCAAGTTTCAACTGTGTCTGCCCAGTATTCCCGGGTCTTCCAAAAGAAACATGGCGGTGAGATGTTGCATGATTGTTCAGGTGTTTTGAAGATGGAGTTGGGCACATTGTGTGGTCTGATTGGATTGTGGCCATCATAAATGGAAATTATATTTTACTGAATGGTGGATCTTGTTGCCCATGTCAGTCATTTAAATGTTTGTTGTAAATGTGCAAAGCCACTAAACAGTTCCCATTGGTGTAACAGCACAGTGTAATATAATTTAGTTTTGCTAATGTGGGGAGTTAGCTTTATACATTGACACATACAGCAATATCGCCACTTTCTGGCACTATTTTCTCCATAGTGTTTATAAGTCCCATTGGGCACATTGCTGTCCAAGTAGTGCATGACACGCAGCATAAGATGTAAGGTAACAATCAGTCCCCTACCCAAATAACTTGAGTAAGAGAACAATATGGATTGTGACCTCAACTTAAAAGCTGCAGCTAAGGGCAAATACAAAGTAAAAATATCATGTACAATTACATTCGGAACACACCACAAGTGAAATGGTACACTGTGCCTTTAGGTGGAAGTCCAAAATTAATCCAGTTGTGTTGTCTTTGACTTTAGGTGTGGGGGAACTGAAAAATAGTTAAAGGGACACTACCATTTACATAAGATGTAACTAGATAACCTGGTCATTTAAAACTAGCACATATATAAATCAAATGCCACTGTTTTGATTTGATTGAATTAATTGTATATAAAAGGAAAAGTAAAATTAGGTGTTTATTTCCTGGCTCTATTTTGAGAATATTTTGCATGATGCACCATCGTCCAAAATCTTCCAGCCAGTCTCACTTTACTACTGTGGCCAAAGACTGCATGATGATGTCATAAGATACTTCCCTGCTCTCTTACTGGCTTTTTTACCTGCTTTCCAACACAAAGAGAGGAGATTATCTTATAATAATAATAATCTTATTATATTATTATGGTCATAAGAATCTTGTAGCTGCAACCTGTGGTAACTCCGCAATCTTTTCTGTGATCGAAAACTAAAGTAACCATTATGTGATGTGCAGCAGTCTAATCCCACCGGCTTGGAGATGCTGTACAGTGGATAACGAGGGTGGGTTCTGTTCTTGGAGATGGGATGAGTTCAACAATGCTATTCAAACTGTAATCCCCGCCCTATGCGTTCCATAGCCCTGGGAACACTACTTTGTCAGGGGCAGAAGTAGCATTCCTACGCTTAAGGTGGGGATCACAGTTTGAGCAGCACTGTGGATCTCATCGCACCTCCAAGAAACGGAATCAACCCTCGTTATCCACTATACAGGGCAAGATAATAATACTACTATAATAAACCATACTGGAGCTGTGAGTGGCAAAGCAGTCTCCCTTGCCCTACACATTAAACAGGTGCATATTACAGTTTTCAAGGCCTGACAGCTATAGTCCCCTTTAATAGTAAGTGATGTTGGTAATGAGTTCATGTACAGAATAGCAAGCTTGAATCTTAATTTCAACAATAGCTTTGCACCCTTGCTTGCCTTTTTGTTGGTCAGATTGGTCAGTGTAGAATCTATTATAATGCTCAATGTTGCATGTTCAGTTCCTGGTGTGGTTAATGCAGCCCATAAGAGGGATAAGAGCCTAAAAAATGTTTTAAAAAATGCTATATAAAAGGGTTTCCTTGATACTTATTTGCCTTTTATTCTGGTCTACTGTACTTGGACATATAGACAAGTGCAGTGAATAAGGCAGTAAATAAATAATGATAAATAATAATAATGGCTGCAGCTAAATCACTCAGCTAATAAACCTTTTAAATAAAACAATTGTATTGCAAAATGAGGGTGCGCAAACTTTGGTGTAATAACTTATCTTTGTACAAATAAACTGAATAAAATCATCAAGTTCAATGTATTCAATATGTTGGAAAAGCAAAGAACATATAGTGCAGTGAGTTATGGCAGGTAGATGATCTCATCAAGTGTGTGCAACAATAAAGCCTCACTCACATGGGATAGAGCCTATCACATCCAGGATATCTTCCAATGATATGAATGGGAGTTACTGTGCAATGGCATCAACCTTTCTTCTATACTGATTGAACGGAAGGGGAAAACGTATTAAAAAAACATACAAAACTGCAGAAATAATCCACATGTTGCTGGCCATCACCGAAAAACCACAAGGTTTACTTAATGGGGGCAGTGTATCCAGGTATTTTTGTTGATATTTACTCTTCCATGTGCGTAGCTCCATCCTCGCTGAAGGTTACGCGTTTCGCTCCGGGCATCATCAAGGAAGTCAATGTGATTTCACTCATCAATAATCAACTTAGATTGCTTATCAGAAAGCTATAGCTGAGCTTTGAATATTGAGAAGACACAAATATAAAAAGGATGGGATTAGAAAATGATTGTGGACTAGGGATGTATTCTTTGTGTTCATCTCAAACCACTTTGATGTTATCTAAAGACAAATAATGAGCTCTACACCCAGCACAGCCATTAAGCCTAAAAAACACACTAAGAATATATACATTTCACAGTTTGTAAATGGGGTGAATATAACATTTTTACAGAAGATTATTTTATATTTCACACTTATAATCTACCAAACAAATCGTTAATAAAGTAAATAAAGGAACAAATTCTTGTGGGTAAAATATACCTTGAAACCATGTACTAGAAAGCATCTTCAGGACTTGCCCTACTAGAAAATATATCCATTAGAAGTATCAAGTCATCTCCACTTTTCTTGTTGATTGCTTAAAATTAGGTCTTGGATTAGATATATGTAAATGATATCTGTAGTTATTATTAATCAAGGAATACTTTATTCTTACAGACTCTGTTCTAATTACATTTAAATTCACAGTCAGTAATAGAGGAAGAACATGTACTAATTTTTGTTTTAATGCTCATGATGGTCCTGCATCATTAATATCAAATCACCTTTCTAATTAACACATTATTCCATTGAAATCTATGTAATTTTTCAAAGAATTGATAGATGCCGCTCCTCAATATTCTAGTTATGTTCACAAAAGGGATTCAACTTGGAACCTATTTCCCTTTAGGTGCAAATGGAAGGGTAACATGCATTGAAAAATCAACTCAAGCTAAATGAATTTGCAGCCAAATTTTGATGTCACACAGCATTGGCTGTGGCTTCTGCTGTGTCAATTGGACAATATTTCGTCTCTCCAGCACTCCCACCAGACAAAAATCTACATGCGAATTCAAAAGATTTTAGATGAATAATAGTCTAAATAAGGCACTGACCAGTTAGGCAATATGATGTTCTGCAGCCTTGAAGAAACGCCACATTTAGGCGCGAAATGCGTGGCATATTTTTGTTCACCGGCAGTTTGGGATCTACACTGTTCATGGTGTGCCATTTTCCAAAATAAAGCAAATTCATATTGTCAAACGGGTCAGTGCATTAATTAGACTATTATTCGTCTGACTTTCGTCTCAAATCTTTGGAATCCGCATGTACACAACATTGTGTAGTCCAACCTGTTTTGGTGAAGCATATAATGAACTGTGTCCTACCTGTCTGTCTTATGTGAACACATATGGGGTTAAAACACATGTGTCTATTCACTAAAATTTGAGTTAGTCTCAAGATAGTCAAGTTGAAAGGTTGACTTAATATAAACATGATTCATAAAACTACTGCCTCTCTCCCCCTCGACAAAGTCTAAAGTACAGCTTTCCTTAATATCAAGGCCAGGTGCTGTGAAAGATGCCCCCAGCCTCCATGCCCCCAGTTGTTGTTGTTTTTTAGTTCATCCACCCCTACCTGGGCAAGTTAGGGGTTGGGTAGTAGGTAGGGATATTTCTAAATTGTATTTCTCTTAAGGGGACAAGGAGAACTTAGTCATCCCCTACCCCATTTTGTTAATGAATGCCAGGGAACTTTTGGCCAGTTCTTGGACTCATTTATAATAGAGGGTGCCAGGGGCACTTGGCCAGCCCCTTGTCCCACATATTTAAGGTGGAGTCGAAGGCCATTTTGCTAGCCCCTGGCCCGATTACTATTAATTATTAAAGGAGAGGCCAGCAGCATCTTGTGCAGCCACCAGCCCTAATATTTATTAGAGGGTCAAGGGCCATTTTAGCAGCATCTGACCCAGTGCATATGGGGGAAGCACTTTTTTAAATGGGTTTTAATTTCAATGGAGGAAGATTTTTCAAACTAAGTCCAACTCAACAGTTGCACTTAGGCTGAGAAAATGTTTTTTTCTCCACCCGTTGAAATGAAAGAGAGGCACGTTTAATTTCCCTTCCCTCCATTTCAGATGCCTCCACCACATCTCAAAAAAGTTTAGTAAACAGCATTTTGTGAGGATGAGGTTAGCCACATGCAGGGGTGGCCTAATGTATATATAAGTGTAACCGTTGCTGGGATTGAACACTGGACCTCTATGTTTCTGGTGCCTGTGTCTGTTCCGTTCACCACCAGATGGCTTGGTTTTCAGAATTGCTTTGTGTCTGTCTACCTCCTGCCCATACTTAATTCCGCCCAGGTGTTCCCTGTCCTTCATTAACCGCCTTGTTATTTAAACCCTCTCCTCCCAGCACTCTTGGCTGGAACATTTTGCCTGCCTGTCTTTTGCTGGTGTTATTGTTTTGTTCTCTGATCTACCGATATCGACTTGGCCTGTACCCTGACTTCTCCTTCCTTCTCCACTCCTGACTCGGCTAGATTCTTGGCTTCTCCGTCCTTCTCCAGTCCTGACCTTTTGGCTTGTGACCCCGACTACGTTTTCTGATTTGCCCGTTTGTTCCTGTTTGACAAGATGCCCAAAAGAAGACCGCAAAACCCTAATTGTGTCCGCTCAATTGGGGGAGAGTGGTCCCACTGCACAGGGTATCACACCTGCTCCGGCCCTTGCATCTGGACGCCAGCCAGAACTGGCAACCATGCCGCTGACAATAAGCTCTCATCTTGAACTCCAAAATTTAACTTTAGTTAATAGACCCAAGGATTTTTGTATGTTTGTAAGTTTCAATGGAAAAATAAAATAAAATACCTTTTTATTACAATATCTGCGTTTCACACATCCTGCTCTGGATACCTGTAATTATGGTCTAACAAATTAGTCAAACTGGGGGAAAGAGCTTTTTATCTCCCCCGTGAGCATTATAACTTCATACTGATTACAATAATAAATATGTATGTATGCAGCCTCCTAGTGTGCTGACAGAGGACTCTAAAAGGAATCATTATACTTCATAAGGATTGATTGCTTCTTGTTACACTCTGCTAATGCAATTTGCAAATCAGGTTTTAATTAACATAATTGCACAAATTTGCGAGAAGATAACAAGTAAAATATACCTTTTTTCCCTTTTAACTTTCATGTTCTGTGTTCCTATTGCTGGAATATTTTCCATGTAGCTATTATACTACACGAACTGGTCACACATTGCATTGTATTATGATGACAATGAAACTACAAAGACTTATTGATTTGCCACCTTTCTTCTTAAGATAGTAGTAGCTAGACAAGATTGCCAATGAGTTCATCCAATTAAAATGCTTTGCACCAAATGTAGCTCACAGGTATCTGTTGGCTAATCCTGCATTTACTGTCGTTCCTCAAGTACCACTGATTACAGGAGTTATAGTCAAGTACCACGTGAGAGATACTACTCATTACTGAAATAAGATCAAGGTAACGTTGGCTCACCTGTGCTGAAGCATATAATCTTCATTTAACAGTCCAAACAGGAAAAAAGATGAGTGTTCATTGCTTTAAAGGCATAAAAATAGCTTTATTTAGGTAAAATCGTAATTACCATTCATATGATGACAGAAATGTTATTCTTGATATATATGTGAACTGTTCTCTAATTGTTTTCATTTTACATTTTAGGTATTAATGCTGACTGCTCCACATACTTTCAAGAGTGTATTATTATAGGGTCTACCCAATATAAGCCGATCTGGCCGGAAATGGACTCAGATCAGGCAAGTTAGCTAAATTTTAGAAATCTCAAATATCTAACTACTCGATAAACCTGAATTTGTGTCCGAAAACATCAGACGCATTCAGATTTGGATATCTGTGCAATGAAAACCATACATTTTCAGACAAACCAATATGTGGCGCTCACCCCCATACACGCTCCGAATTCAGGAAATATAGGTGTAATTCGCTCACAGCAATTATCCAGATTTTATTTGGAGAATTCAGTTTTAAAGCCCTCTAAAATACACTACAAAATGTTTTTTGGGGGGACATGCCTACATATATTCCCTAATATAATTTAAAATACAAATATCCATCACTACAATATTTGTTCAAAATATGATATTTGGTCATATATGGAACTATGGCCACATCTAACACCTCTAAACAACTAAAAAAAGTGTCATACAGCAAAAAAACACCTATTTATAACCACCATGAAAGGGAAGGTGTACCCATGTACAAAGATGTGAGTCTATCTCAGTAGTCACTGTTATTCACAGACCATCATCCTTTGAATAACAAGAAATATAAGTCTACATAATACAATCTGGTTTGAGCCAAAATGGATTGGGATTCAAACTGAACTAAACACTGAAATTCAGATACACAATTGACATGAATTTAGCTAAGAATCTGGTGTTTGGCTGTTTGATAACTGAAGCATTGGAGCACTTCAGATTGGAACATTTTCGCCATGTAAACCACACAATTTTGGCTACAAAATATGCAACAATCAGTCCTGAATACAAGTTAGATTCGGGGGGGATTTCCGCATTACGGACATTTCAATTCTCCTATTCTGAGAAGGTGAATTGAAATGTCAAAGCTAAATAAATATAATAAAAAATTAAATAAAATCCCTCCCAGGGGTCTTCCACTGGCCCCATAAATAAAATGGCTAACAGTCCTCCACTGTAGAAAATGGGGCTGGGAGCTGGGAAAGTGCTATGATGCCTAGAAATGCATTGGTGCAGGGCTAGCTGCTCTGCCCCCCTAACAATAACAAATGCCATTTGGGCTGACCCAAAACCCCAATTAAAATAAATACATTGGGTCTGGGGGCTGCCTGATGGCCCCCAAACTCTAATCAGTATTTAATATGGACTAATCAGTAATTTATGGCACAGAGGGTATATGTATCTAATTTGGAGTAATCAGTAATTGATGGCACTGGGGGAATTAGAATTTAAAATGGGGGAATCCGTAATTTATGGTACAGGGGGAATAAGTATTTCATATGGGGAATCAGTAGTTAATGGCACTGGGGGAATGAGTATTTCATATGGGGGAATCAGTAATTAATGGCAAATGAGGACTAGGTATTTAATATGGGGGAATTAGTAATTAATGGCACTAGGGGAATCAGTAATTTATAGCACAGGGGGATCTGTATTTAATATGCAGGGCACAGAGGGAATCTGTATTTAATATGGAGGAATCAGTAATTTATCGCACAGGGGGAATGTGTATTTAATATGGAGGAATCAGTAATTTATGGCACTGGGGGAATAAGTATTTGATATGGGGGAATCAGTAATTTATGGCACAGAGGGAATCTGTATTTAATATGGAGGAATCAGTAATTTATGGCACAGAGGGTATCTGTATTTAATATGGAGGAATCAGAAATTTATGGCACAGAGGGAATCTGTATTTAATATGGAGGAATCAGTAATTTATAGCACAGGGGGAATGTGTATGTAATATGGAGGAATCAGTAATTTATGGCACAAAGGGAATCTGTATTTAATATGGAGGAATCAGTAATTTATGGCACAGAGGGAATCTGTATTTAATATGGAGGAATCAGTAATTTATAGCACAGGGGGAATGTGTATTTAATATGAAGGAATCAGTAATTTATGGCACAGAGGGAATCTGTATTTAATATGGAGGAATCAGTAATTTATGGCACAGAGGGAATCTGTATTTAATATGGGGGAATCAGTAATTAATGGCACTGGGGGAATGAGTATTTCATTTGGGGGAATCAGTAATTAATGGCAAATGAGGACTAAGTATTTAATATGGGGGAATTAGTCATTAATGGCACTGGAGGAATCAGTAATTTTTAGCACAGATGGAATCTGTATTTAATATGGAGGAATCAGTCATCTCTGCCCTCAGCCTCTGTGTGCCATCTCTGTTCATAGCTTCTGTGTGCCATCTCTACTCATAGCCTCTGTGTGCCATCTCTGCCCCCAGCCTCTGTGTGCCATCTCTGTTCATAGCTTCTGTGTGCCATCTCTACCCCTAACCTCTGTGTGCCATCTCTACTGAAAGCCTCTGTGTGCCACCTCTGCCCCCAAGCTCTGTGTGCCATCTCTGCCCCCAGCTTCTGTGTGCCATCTCTGCCCCCCAGCCTCTCTGTGTCACTTTACCTCCATGATTATTTGCTCCTGCACACAAGGCATAATTCATGCAGGATGGAACTAGGCACCGGATAGGACTTCCTGACATATTCAACAGTTAAATGCACAGCCCCCTGATTTTTGAACCCAGGGCAGTCTCACAGGTCACCCTCCCTGTAGTTACGCTACTGCCACCAGGTTACCAGCTGATTTACAGTCTACCAAGTTGCAAACCTAGATTATAATAGATAAACTGGAAAGTACATTAGATGTTGAATTTTTCCAACCTTCTTATTTTAGCCTGATTATTGCAACTTAGCTGTCAATTCCTTTCAGTTCGCTGTTCAGCAAGATGTAAAAAAAATGTATTTTTATTTATTGTTCTAACAACATAATACTACTTTGTATATTATACTAGAGGTTGAGTATCCCTAATACAAAATGCTTGGTACGAGAAGTATTTTGGATAACGGATAATTTTGGATAATGGATCATTTTCACTAGTAAGATATATTAAAGCTTCTCAGCACTCATGAAATACAGTGATATCACTGCAAATACTGTAAAGAGCAAACAAATCACTTTTACTGTGATGTAGCTGTGATGTGAGGCATCATTGGGAACCTGCCATTAGTGTGTCAGGTCTGCACATGTATCATTGAATTACACCTTGTGGGCGTGGGGGAATCTGAGCATGCATGGAAGGCTATATTGCAGCTGAAGGGGGCTGGACACTAACTGTTGTGCATTCTGACAGATGTGTGTGCAATTTGCAACTTCTGGCAAAATCCTAAAAAAAAGTTTGGATAACATCATTTAGGATAACGGATGTCTGGATAAGGGATACTCAACCTGTAGTAAATTAGGATATTAATAAGATTTTTGGATTTCAAAATACATGTGTATAACTATGTATAAAAAGTACTGCACTGTAAGGTGCCTTTTATATACATCTTAACACTTTACAGTGCAGGGGAAAAACATCTGCTAAATATTGTTTAGCAATTGATTCTTTATACATGGACTGCATCAGTACACTTAGTGCCAGGGCAACACAGAAGTGCAGGGCTCGTGGACATAGCGCCCAGTTCCTTCATACAAAAGAGCCCCCATAGCATTAGAACATTGTTTGGATATAGCATTATGCATTGTGTAACAATTTGATGCTAGCTTGTGTGAAAGTCTGCATTTGACTTGTGTACTTGTAGAAGTAAGTATCATCAGGAGGGTATGTTATTATATTTTACTTATATTGCAAGCATACATTTAAAGGACAACCAAACTGTTTTTTAACCCTTGCTTTCTTTAAGGAAGCAAGGGTTAAAAAATATGTCCTGCTGGTCTGGAGTAAACCCGACGTTTATCTTAATAGATACACGTGCATTTACTCTCTACTGTGTCTCACAGCTGAGACATAGCAGTTCCAGGCTGTTGTGTGCTGGCAGTGTCAGTGTGGGCACAGCCCGTCAGCGTGAGGGCTCACCCTGCTCCATCTGATCAGGTCTACAGAATGCGAGGGTCTCTCGCTACTAGCACAGAGAGACGCTAATTTTGTCATGGGATCAGCAGAGGGGACCTAGTTAAGGGCAAAAACGAGGATCTCTCTCTGCGCTAACACAGTGGGCCAGTCGCTGACCTGATGGCTGCCTCCTTCCTATGGAAGCATGGCCACTGGTGGTCAGAGGATAATCTGGAGTGTGCTATCAGAAGTACATGCCAGTTTATCCTCACCCTGGGGACAACTAACTTTTCCCTTGTGCTGCTACTGTGAGTGAAAAAAATATTTGATCCCCTGCTGATTTTGAACATTTGCCCACTGACAAAGAAATGATCAGTCTACAATTTTAATGGTAGTGAGAGACAGAATAACAACAACAAAATCCAGAAAAACGCATGTCAAAAATGTTTTAAATTGATTTGAATATCAATGAGTGAAATACTTTTTTCCTTCACTGTATATTAGATGCACAAGTGAAAAGTAAAGTTTAGTGTATCTGTACAGGTATCATATAAAACCCCAACACTTTACCTAAACCGCCTGTGAATCACACCCCTACTTCAGCCTCTGAGCCAACAAAGCTACAATAAAATATTTTAAAGACAAAAAGTTATTGCATCCAAATCCTTATACATGAAGAGAGTTTGCATGCCTGGGACTTCCATGGTCTTGGCCAAATAGAGAGCTCGGCTTTAAAGCTCCTCACATCCGCATACATTGATTATAGTTCCCTTCACGTGTATATTCTCTACCAACATTTGGTGTTTGCTATTATGAGGGGTCAGTGCAGGCAGGAGTTCTGTAGCCCCCAGACAAGGTCGGGGAGGGGCAATCATGACAGGGTGCTGAGAGGATATGTCAGCCTATAGTGGGAATCAGTGGGAGGAGTTGGGAGAGTATAAAAGACAGGAACAGGAAGTTCAGGGGCCATTTTAGGAAAAATTTTGTTGTGTGTCTGGTCTGTCTCCCTTCTTCTTTTCCAGGATCATGGAGGCTGAGATTGATAGGATTCTCGCGGAGATGAAGGCTGCTGCGCTGCTGAAAGGACCTGGCTGGCTGAAGGGACGTCTGGAAGGACCTGGAGCTGCAGCAGGGCATGCTGTCACCGCATCTGGGAGGCCTTCTCGTTCGGTGAGGCCTCCCCGCCGCCTGAGCCCTGGGGATGCCAACCTACCAGGGCCCAGCGGTCTCCAGGCGGCACAGAGCCGCTCAAAAGCTCCCCTCAGGATGGCCAGAGCGGGATCGCACCCCGGGGAGTGCCCGAGGCCGGCAGCAGCACGGGTAGGCCGCAACCGGAAGTCGACGGCGGCGGGAAAAGACGCGCCGGAAGTGACCAGCGGGAGAGTTGCGGTCGCGCAACTGGATGCTCCGGCGGGCAGGCCTGCCAGTCGTAGGAGCGGGAGGTCCAGGCCATCAGGCCTCAACTCAGCAGTGCCAAACGCTGGGGGAAGAGGAAGCAGCAGAAAAGGCTCCAGTCGGCCGGATGGGGCAGCGGTGGATGCAATCCAGCATCAGGTGAGCAGGCCCAGTAAGGGGGGGGGAGCAGGAGGCCCAGATCACTCAGCGCGCCCCCCGGTGGCCAACCGCGCCGCTCACACCTCAGCTAGGCCGCATGGGATGCTAGGAGGTCAGTCACAGGCCACATCCAGGTCCTCAACCCCAGATATATATGCAGACAATAGAAGGGCCCTCACGAGTTTAGGTGCAGGGCAATGGGGGTCAAGTGAAAGGGGGTCCGGATCATCGGGTGGTTCTTCCCCCCTCACGCCACGACAAAGGTCGGTGTCCCCGCTATTGTTCTCCCCGCCCCCATCACCGGCTAGGTCCATATCCCCTGTGGTGAGAGAAGGGTCTCCTAGTGAAGTAGACGGGGGTGAGTCCAGTGGAGATGGTGGCCAGCAGCCAAACAGGTACGGTGGCGCAGTGCAGCAGTACAGGGGTCGGGACGGACGCTCCCGGGCCAGTCGCGCTTCTCCAAAGGCAGCTGGGCGTGCGGGGGGTAGGAATGGACGCCAAGGGGTTCGCAGTCGCTGTAGGTCTCGGCGCAGGGTCCGGTCACCAGAAAGGGGAGCCTCCTCCCCAGCAGATGCTAGCCCACAACCCAGGAGAGGGGGGCCATGTAGGCCACGGGTGAATGCGCGGTGGGAAGGGTCACCTTCATCAAACCGGTATGATTCCCCGGTACCCTCACATTGCTCTCTCTTTTCCAGGCGATCCCAGGATGTGGAACAACAGCGGGCGGGAGCGGCCCCCGGGACGAGAGGCCGCGGTGGCCCTGGGACGGCACCGGACAAGAGAAGGTCAACTCCGGCACCTGCAACAAGGAGCATTGGTCCGAGCGGTCAACAGGCCAGCTCGGCCCCGGGGCCGATTGGTGAGTTGATTGTAACCCCTTCTCCTGACAGGCACGGGGAGGCGGAACTGCTGGGGGGGCTGCGCGCCTTTTTAGATTCCTGGGCCAAAAGGAATGACGCGGGGGTGGCCGAGACAGTA
This sequence comes from Pelodytes ibericus, assembly GCA_036172795.1. Taxonomy (NCBI): domain Eukaryota; kingdom Metazoa; phylum Chordata; class Amphibia; order Anura; family Pelodytidae; genus Pelodytes; species Pelodytes ibericus. Next base: position 60,657,095 of record CM069862.1, read on the forward strand.
GTGGCAGCTTGGGTCCCTCCGGTATCAACTTCCCTGACGAGTGGTGGGTCGGGGGGCACAGAAGGGGTATCGGCGGGGGCGCCTCCACAGGCGTTGGGGGTCAGCTCACAAAGTCTAACAGGGGTGGGGGGCCCCTCGATCAGTGATTTAGGTGGGGCCGATTCGGGGTCAGTTAGCATAGCGGAGGCGGCACGGTATTCCTCGTACACGTCTTTCTCAGGTCCGTTAGGGGTTCACTTGAAGGAGGAGGTTCGGGAAAAAATATGGAAGGGAGAGTACGTCGAACTTCTTTCTCTCCTGCCTCTGGAGGAGCCTATTGACTTCAAGGAGGATGAGAAAAAAGAGGATAGAGGGAAAAAAGAGGAGGAGGAGCGAAAACGGTATAGGAAGCTCCCAAAAACATTTGGGAACTGGTTACGGTCGTTTTGCATTTTGGCTAGCGTCATAGGTGAAAAGCGCCCCGAGCGGTGCTCCTCACTGTTTTGCTACGTGGATGGTATTTGGGAAGCGTACCGACTGTATGGGGGTTTGGCATGGTGGAGGTATGACGAACAGTTTCGTCAACGCCTCGCCGCTAACCCAGGCATAAGCTTTGACCAGATTGACATTACTCTCTGGGTAAAGATCATGATGGCGCAAAAGGCATCGCCCTTTCCCGGGGGGGCCGGTAGTGGAACACAGGGTTCCGCGCCGGCCGCCGGAAAACGTGGTACTTGCTGGCTGTTCAACGACAGCCAGTGCAAGTGGGGCGCCTCCTGCAAATTCAGGCACGAATGCTCGGTCTGCGGAGGCGCTCATAGCGCGTCTAGATGCTTTAAGCGTGGTAAGTCAGGAAGCTCAGCCGGGCAGTCTGGGGCTAAAGGGGAGAACTCCGGTGAGCTGCGAGGCGATGCGGCCGTGGCTAAGGCGTTACAGTAGGCGAGCAGACGCAAGTTTCTTGGAGGACGGGTTTAGGTCTGGGTTTCGCATCCCATTTGTCCCAGGCCCAGGCCGTATCTCCCGCCGGAACCTGAAGTCGGTGCTTCAGTTTCCGGAAGTAGTGAGGGACAAACTACGGAAGGAACTGGAGGCGGGCAGGATGGCCGGCCCGTTTCCAGAACCACCCATGGCGAATTTGCGGGTTTCTCCTTTGGGGGTGGTCCCCAAGAAGGATCCCGGTAAATTCCGGTTAATACATCATTTGTCCTATCCTAAGGGAGGGTCGGTTAATGATGACATCGATAAGGAGCTTTGCTCCGTATCGTACGCATCATTTGATAGAGCAGTGGAGCTGGTCAGAGACGCGGGTGCTGGGGCATTAATGGCTAAAGCAGACATAGAATCGGCCTTTCGTCTCCTCCCTATACACCCGGAGTGCCACCACCTATTGGGCTGCTGGTTTGATCAGGGGTTCTATGTGGACCTCTGTCTGCCTATGGGGTGCTCGGTTTCTTGTGCTTATTTCGAGAAATTTAGCACATTTCTCGAATGGGTAGTTAAGAAAGTAGCAAATGATCGTTCAATGGTGCACTACTTGGATGATTTTTTGTGCGTGGGCCCCAGGGGCTCCAGAGCCTGCTTGGTGCTGCTGCGCTCGCTGGAGCAGGTTGCGCATAGCTTTGGGGTTCCCTTGGCGGCGGACAAGACAGAGGGCCCTACTACGTGCCTAAGCTTTCTGGGGTTGGAGATAGATTCGGTGGCAGGGGTCTGCAGACTCCCCAGGAATAAGCTGGTGGTATTACGGGCTGCTGTTCGAATGGTAGGGGGGGCCAAAAAGGTTACCCTGCGTCAGTTACAGTCACTGATAGGGCGCTTGAACTTCGCCTGCCGGATAATTCCGGTGGGTCGGGTGTTTATTAGGTCGCTATCACGGGCTACGGCAGGTATTGCGGCGGGACACCATTTTATCCGGGTAACTAGGAAGATACGTGCAGACCTGGCTGTGTGGCTGGTCTTCCTTGAACGGTTTAACGGAAAAGTGGTATTTCAGCGCGCAGTAGTACAGGCAGATGAGCTGGAGCTGTATACTGATGCGTCAGGTAGCGTGGGTTTTGGCGCTTACTTTGCTGGTAAGTGGTGCGCGAAGCTTTGGCCAGAGGCATGGGCGGGTAGCAAACTCCTGAAGAACCTGGCGTTTCTGGAACTGTTTCCCCTGTTAGTGGCCCTAACGCTATGGGGGGGGTGCATGCGAGACCGGCGGGTTGTCTTTTTCTCTGACAACTTGGCGGTCGTGCATTCAGTGAACAACCTATCAGCAGCTTCGGCCCCAGTGGTGCGGCTTTTACGGCGTTTTGTGCTGCTTTGCATGGAACTGAACATCTCGTTCCGTGCAAAACATGTACCAGGGCACTTAAATGTTATAGCGGATGCTCTTTCTCGATTCCAGTGGGAGCGGTTTCGAGCAGAAGCTCCGGGAGCAGACAGGACTGGGCAGGAGTGCCCATCAGTACTGTGGAAGATCGGGATGGAGTGCTTGCGGGATGGGTAAAAGGTTCGCTTGCTCCTGCCACATGGTCGGCATACGCGAGGGTCTGGCGAGACTGGGATGCGATGGTGGCGGCAAGGGGTAGACACCACTCGGAGGCATCCCTGCTGGATGCTTTGCTTTGGTTTTTGGTGCAGCTTTCGGCTGAAGGGGCGTTACCTTCCAAATTGGACAAAGCAGTGGCAGCTTTGTCCTTTTTGTTTAAATTGCGAGGTGATGTGGACGTGTGTAAGAGTTTTGTGGTAAGGCAAGCGTTAAAAGGTTTCCGGAAGGGAAAAAAGCAAGCGGATGCACGACGCCCGGTGTCGGTGGCGTTGCTGCGTAGGATGGTGGAGGCGCTGCGAGCTATTTGCACATCGGAGTACGAATATTTGTTGTTTACTGCGGCCTTTTCCTTGGCCTTTTTCGGGACATTCCGGATATCGGAGCTGGTAAGTCCTTCCAGGGCCCGGTTGGGCGGCATCTGGGCGACGGACGTGGTGTGTGAGCCTGGGAAGCTACTGGTGTGGCTCAGGTCATCAAAAATGGATACGGCCAGGCGGGGCCGTATGGTGGAATTGTTTAGGGTACCGGGCGAGCGGGTGTGCCCGGTACGCTGCATCAGGGAGTTTTTGGTTGTGCGGGCGCAGGGGTCTCAGTCCCTCCTGGTCCACGCAGACTCCTCTGGTTTATCGAGGTTTCAGTTCCTCAGGGTAATGAGGATGGCCTTGGAACGCCTGGGTGTGCCAGCGCATGAGTTCGGCACCCATTCCTTTCGGATTGGGGCTGCCATGGAGGCTTCACGGCTAGGCCTAGGGGAGGCTTTAGTCAAGAAGATTGGTCGCTGGGAGTCTGGACGGTACAGATCGTACTTTCGTCCACACAGATTACTGTTATAAAAAATAAAAAAAAATTTATTTGGTGTTATGGTTTAAAAAAAAAAGAGAGAAAACGAGGGAATTTGGGTTTGACTGATTTGTTTCCACAAGAGCGGTGTACATAGTATTATGTTATTGACGGTATTCTCTGTTCCAGGTTACGTTTTGGAGGTGTGGATCATCGGCCATTCATAGGTCAACTGGGCCGAGAGGAGAGCTGCAGTTCGTAGGAGTGGAGTCCAGCTGGGCTTTCCTCCGGATCAAGTTCGTCTGAAGTGGTTTGGAGTAAGGGGCATGTTGTGGAATGCTGTGGTATCTAATGTGGAACAAAGTGTGGCGGGGCGGCCGCCCTGACATACTCTTTATTCATGCAGGGGGAAAAGATTTAGGGGTGGTGCCGCAAAGGTAGCTGGTGAAGAATATGCAGCGGGACGTGTCCCGCTTGCATACTCTTCTACCAGGAATTAAGATTATTTGGTCCGAAATGTTTCCCCGGTCGGTTTGGAGGCACGCCAGGGATTCGGCGGCCATGAACCGTTGCCGGGGAAAGATAAATAAGCTAATGGCGAGTTTCATGAGGAAAAACGGTGGGGTGGTGGTGCGGCACTTTAACCTGGAAGGTAAATTTGGGGGTCTGTTTAGGTCTGATGGTGTACATCCGAATGAGCTGGGGTTGGATTTCTTCAACCTGGCTCTGCAGGAAGGAATTGAGACGGCCACAGTTTTGCTCGGGGGGGAGCCCATCCGGGGTGATGGGCTTGTGGCGGAAGCTTGCAGGGTATCCAGGAGGGTTAATGGAACATTTGGATTGGGGAGAGTCAATCGGGACTCTGGTGGGAGGTTCGAGGGGAAAGTGGTACCTCGAACCTCAGGTATTGGGGGCATTGGGATATGCCCAGAACATGGACTTCGGCAGCCACCTGGATACACTTGCAAGCTTGATTGGTTTTCCTGTATATGGAATGTTTTAATATTTATGTTTATGTTATGTTTAGTCATTGTATTAATTATGGATATATATACATAGGTGGAATGTGTATATATGTGTATATGATTGTAAATGCAATGGCTATTTAAATAAAGTGCTGTGGCCGTTGTTTTACCCCACAGTCTGGTTTTAAGTTTAGTTATTTCTAGGCGAACACATATCCTCAATGATAGAAGCTACCATTTCATGTAGCCCCCAGACAAGGTCGGGGAGGGGCAATCATGACAGGGTGCTGAGAGGATATGTCAGCCTACAGTGGGAATCAGTGGGAGGAGTTGGGAGAGTATAAAAGACAGGAACAGGAAGTTCAGGGGCCATTTTAGGAAAAATTTTCCCCATATACCTGTTGTCCCACCCACCCTCCCTAATTTTATGATTAATGAGCCTTTATTTATTTATTTATTACATGTCACAGCTTTGGCGGAAGCTTGCAGGGTATCCAGGAGGGTTAATGGAACATTTGGATTGGGGAGAGTCAATCGGGACTCTGGTGGGAGGTTCGAGGGGAAAGTGGTACCTCGAACCTCAGGTATTGGGGGCATTGGGATATGCCCAGAACATGGACTTCAGCAGCCACCTGGATACACTTGCAAGCTTGATTGGTTTTCCTGTATATGGAATGTTTTAATATTTATGTTTATGTTATGTTTAGTCATTGTATTAATTATGGATATATATACATAGGTGGAATGTGTATATATGTGTATATGATTGTAAATGCAATGGCTATTTAAATAAAGTGCTGTGGCCGTTGTTTTACCCCACAGTCTGGTTTTAAGTTTAGTTATTTCTAGGCGAACACATATCCTCAATGATAGAAGCTACCATGTCATGTGCCCCTGTGCTTCCTTTGACATATTCCATTCTCTTACATCAACAGAATATCAAAGTGGTAGCTGGTGAAAGAGATCTGACCTTTTCTCACTATACCGCCAAGCTCAGTATGGGTGGTAGGGTTTGTGGAAATCCTCATGAAGTAGAACTGGAGTAGAGCTCAGTCCTCATAGCAACCACTGTGTGTTTTTGTCTGCACCATAGGCCATATAAGTGTTTAATTTAAATCAACAGCAGCATTCAGCTTTAGCACTTTGCTTCAACTTGAGCTCTTCGGCAAATAATTGTTCAGAAATTTGAAAATTATGATAATTATGATCCAGTCATGATACTGGTTGAATACTTTAAGCATGTATTTTTACTTTTTCACTGATCATGTCTGTGTGCCCTTCCTTCATCAAGTATGTACAGATAAATCAAGTGCTGTGAATAATGATTATTAGGACTCTGTCATCTGGGATAGATACAATTCAGATACATTGACCAAAAGTGAGTTTGAGTCAGTGTGAGCTTACTGTAAGAAATTGAAAGGTTATAAGAGTCCATTTTGAATTCTAAACTAAAACTTGCATCAACTGTCTCTTCAAACCAATTAAAAATGATTCATCGTATTGTAACATGTAGGAAAGAAAAGTTATATTTATTGCCAAAGGGCAGTCAACAGATAACATAACACATACAATCAATCTAATTTATTGTGATAAAGCTACTGACTCCAAAATGATCTTAGGATTTGTTGCTTTGAAGGCATTTGACAGGATTAATTGTAATTTTATGTCCCAGAGCTATTTGGAGTCAAGAGGCATAGGCTCTCAGGATTTAAATGACTTCACTTCACTCATTCAGTCTCTCTAAAAATGTCATTCTTATGAAATGAAGTGTACTAGATAAGATTGCCAATTTCCCTCCTTTGAATCCTCCATTATAAACCTAACTGAAATTTAACAGGGTTGTGTATAAAAGCAGAAAAACTACAAAAAAAAAAAATTGCAGATGACAATGTGCAATTCTACTGCCACCTGAAAGATTAATTGTCCCAAATTTGCAAAAATAATCAGATTACAAAAAATACAATTACAATTGAACATACTGTATAATAGAAGGTGTGATGAAAGCAAAATTCACTAGACATGTTTTAAATACATATACATATGCAACAGAAATACATTGAATATATATTCTAGGGTCTTTAAACATATTGGAGGTTATGTATAAACTCAGGAGTTTTTATACAAACTGTGTGTGCGCTGTGTTTAAACATGACCCCAAAGTACCTAGGGTTGCAACCTTTCCCACAAAAAAATACAGGCCTTGCTACTGCCTCCATAGACTTAACTTTGGCAGCAAGTCATTTTTTTACCGGCCTGCTGGTAAAATACCAGCTGGGTGGCAAAACAAAATTTACCTTACATTCCATACATTGTAATGTCAACGGCAAAGTTCCAAAGCAGAACACCTTAGAGCTATGGACATAACTGGGGATCTGACCGATATCCAGTTATGCACAGGTTTCTATCCAGATGCACATACACTTTTTTTTTATAATATTTCTATTTTGTTCATTGTTTGTAACAGCATGAATCTGCAGGGTGTTTTGACAATTAAATTAAATCTCTAGAATTGTGAGAATTGGGCATATTTAAATATGCATGAACATTTTAGATGGGAAGCTTAAGGTAAGAAAAAAAAAATGATATATATAACGAGAAACAGAAAAATGAGGGGGAAAAGAATATACCAGTCATTTTTAAACCATAGTAACAAGTCTGCAGGGGTGAAGATCACAAAAAACACTGGAACCTCCCAGTAAAGGATGATATTCTTAAAGGGATATTACCTGATGTGTCCCGGTAGTGTTTAGAGGAGTCGCAAATCTTACACTTAAACTAACCAAAAACTACAACTAGTAAAATTAGGAGCAACAAAAAAATCCATAACTATTTCCTGGCTAGAAAACCTGGTGTCTATGGCTACAGGACCTATATAATGTGTAAAGTGGCTAACAATTTTTTAATTTAATAAAGGTAAAAATTTGAGATAAGACATTTTCTCACAACCAATGTTGTGTATCTGATTGAAAGCCAGTGTGGCCTGCAGTACATTGGACTGAACTGTTTGCAAACTAAAAAGAGATGATAGAGAAGCATGTAAAAAATACAAAGAAGAGAATAACGCTACATTCCCTTTCCAAACATTTTCTAGACTGTTTTTGAAAAAATGCGAAAGGTTTAAACTTTTGTTCATTTTTTATTAATTATCTTTAGTATACTTGATATGGTTCCAGGAATATGATATAAGCTTCAGTGCAACAATATATCCTTTTTTTTCCTTTTGTATGCTATTGTGTTGTATGCTATAATGGAGAATCTAGTCTGGTTACCAAAACAACAGGAATCGGGAGATGCTTACTAACATGGAAGGGATTGCAAGGAGCCACGGATACTTAAATGGAGAATGCTGCAGTCCACATATCATGCCTAGTAGAAACCTGTTGTAGGCAAAATATATAGCGTGTAGCAGCTGCAGCTTCCGTAGATCTTACTTCTGGATATTATATTGATCTTCTATTGGGATTTCATTGCATCATTTATATTGGACTCAATACAACATCAGCAACCTGGATGTTTCTATTGGATATGTAAACATTTACTCTCATTATATTACACTATTATTTGCACTTTTATTTTATGGTTGTGACTGATGGTGTCAAATTAGTTGACTTGATTGTCTCAAATAGCGACTCAGGTAGACATATCAAAAAGGAAGACAGGTATATAGCGTGAATCAGTATAACAAAGTTAAAACACGCTTTAAAATTCGGGCTACCCAGTATGCCCATAATGTGCCTCCAAATTTGTCCACACTTTGGACATCATAACAGATTCCGCACTAAAATCTTGAGACACCGAATGCAGCTTAATTGTGCCAAAACAAAGTGGTAGCAGCGGAACTCCCATTAGACTTGTATGGGGAAAGATTCACCTTATTTTGGGGCCATTACAGAAATAGCCAATGTCCAACTTTGGCTATAACCTTCCCAAAATGGCCCCAAAATAAATGGAAATTCAAAAAATCTGTTAAAAATAAAAATCATTTAAAAAATCAAATATCAAATACATAAATATAAATAAAATAAACATAAAATTAAACAGAATATTTGCATTGAAAATACATATTTTTTTTATATTAATGTAAATACACTATTATAATATATAATATTCATATATTTATAAATAAATATTTTTGTGTTTAAAGTATGTTAACTTTAATTCTTCTTAACACTTTTCTTTTTAATTCTTCAATTCAAATTTGGAGAACTGAAGCGAGCAAATTTTGTGTATGTTTCCCTAATTCGGAGCATGTTCGGCACATATTGGGAAGCCAAAATTGTATGCATTTAGTAGAGATAATGTCCTGATCCGAATGCTTCTGATGCTTCAGTTCCCAAATGGTTTGAACTGCCTATTATCCTGAATCCAGACCCAAATTCAAGATACTGAGTAGCCACATTTCGGAGAAAAAGTGCCCGACTTGAATCCAATTTGGGACTAATCTGTGTATATTGAGTAGACCCTTTTATAAATATTGATTATATAGAAGGTTAATACAAACTGTTCTCTGAGGACCTGTTTATAATAGGACTCTACGAAGGACGCAAAGAAAAGAGATTTTCATTTATATAATTATAATTTATATTAATAACTTCCATTCTATTTTATATATCAAATATGTCTATCTCTTGCTCACTGTATCTCAAAGGATACTACCCATACCTCACTGACTTTGGTGGGCATGAATTGATTTCATGGTACAAGTGGGTACAACAATGTGTGAGACACTACCAAGTGGCCATCATCTCATAGGGCCTACTAGGGAAGTGCAGTAATTCACAGATGAACTCGTGTACAGACTGGTTTTTATGTTCTGCATACTGTATAGGTAACAGACTAACTTTACTGAGAGGAAAACAAACACAAATAGCTTTAGTTTTTAGGACTTTCTCTTTAAAGCACCTGTGTAATGTGATCACAGCTACTTTATGCTGGTCTGTGAAACTAATTAGTAAACAGATGTGAAGATACATAATAGTCTATTAATAAATAGCTTCCTGAGAGAAGTATATACCTAACATTAAGTAATGGCGGTGCAGAGATATGGAATGTCATTCATTCATTACTCCATTTAGCTTCTAGCCACTCTTACAATGTCAATAAATGCAGTTTTAAGAACAAATGGCCTGCGAGCAGTTTACAGAGAGATATCTTATATAACAAAGAAAATACTCTTAGAAATAAATCCCTGAGAGCCATTAATGTTTAATTGCCTGCAATAAATAATGTTGTATTGCCTGTGTATAGACTTCTTAAAATAAATCCTGTTGGAATACAAATGTAGGGCTATCATTTTCATTTACTCAATACTTTGTGTATTGCATTGCAATAGTTTAAATAACTTCAAAGACTAGCTTGTCCATGTAAAAAAGAAACATTTGTTTTACTGAGCTATACTTGTTGCTCACTGTACACCCTTGTTGCTGCTCACTGTACACCCTTGTTGCTGCTCACTGTACACCCTTGTTGCTGCTTACTGTACACCCTTGTTGCTGCTCACTGTACACCCTTGTTGCTGCTCACTGTACACCCTTGTTGCTGCTTACTGTACACCCTTGTTGCTGCTCACTGTACACCCTTGTTGCTGCTCACTGTACACCCTTGTTGCTGCTTACTGTACACCCTTGTTGCTGCTCACTGTACACCCTTGTTGCTGCTCACTGTACACCCTTGTTGCTGCTTACTGTACACCCTTGTTGCTGCTCATTGTACACCCTTGTTGCTGCTCACTGTACACCCTTGTTGCTGCTTACTGTACACCCTTGTTGCTGTTCACTTGTGGTCCTTCTAGCCCATTTAATTATTTAAAAGTCTCCCTCCACAGCAAGTCGCTTAATCATTGTTACACTTCCAAGTTCGTTTTGAAGTCTCGAGTAAAGGGTGTTTTTACACAGTTAATACTGTGTATTATTCAAAGTGACAAAATAGCACATACTCCCCCCGCCAAAACCCCATTTTTACTAAGAGTACAGCCTACTACTAACCATAACATTGTATTTTGTGTCTCAACATTGAATTCAAGCTGTTCTCTCAGCTCCCATTTCTATGAATTTATAATGACTTATTTGTTCTAGAGTATGAAGGCACTTCATTCAGAATTTATAGGAGTTGTTTTTATTCACTTTTTCTATCATTAATTGGCACTTTTTTTTGTATTACTTATAACCTAACCCATATATATGTTTTTATCATTGAGGGGTTTATTTATCCAAAGAAAAGTTACGTTTAACCCCTGTATTACCAGACTATTGCTCTTTCTTTTTCTTTTGAGCTATAGTAGTCTTCAGGGTGATGGACATATCATTATCGTCACAGGAGCTCATCGCTTGAGGATATCACTGATATGTCCTCTGATCTGCAGCTCAGCCTCACCCCCACGCTGAATTGTAGTGCAGTTCCCGGCAGGGGGGCCTCAGTTTGGCAGAGAAAATGTACCTGGCGCTCAAAGTTACCGGGTTTGGGCACAACTCCACAACATTACAAGTGACGTTGTGAAGTTGCACACTCTTTTTTTTATTAGAGGTATACTATAAACTTTGATTTCTACAAAATGTTGTACTAAAATTAGGAAATGACAGGATTATTTTGGAAATGTTGAGCTAGGTATTTGGGATGGAGGGAGCTAGATGGGTTAAGCCAGAGATTGGTTCCTCAGGGGAATATTTACTTCCCCATATGAAAAGGCATATATGAAAGGAAGGCAAACATGGAAAAATACACAACAGTACTTTGAGGAAAAGCTCTAATGCTTATTTCAGAAATATGCTTCCAAACATGAGAAAATAGAATCCATATCACTTGAATTGGTAGGTTCCTCTTAACAATCTTTAATGTTAAATACAAACTATCCTGGGGAGAGAGACAGAATGTGTATGATAATGTAACATGCACTCTTTTTTTAATTTATTTTAAAATAAAAGACAAACTTAGATCTTAAAAACTTATAAATGCACTAAACATGTCCAGGGTATTCAGACTCACAGTCCCCAGTCAAATTTTCAGTTTACACCATACAACTGACATTTCAGTCACAAGGAAAACACTAATGTGTCTACTCAATAAGCCATGATCTAGCGTGAAATCAGACAGATTGCCAAATTGTGGAGGAATAGTCAATTTAGCTACTCAAATGACTGATTTCACCAATTTTTGGGCATGCTTTGTTTCATTTTTTTTTATTAAGATTTATTTTAAAAAAATAGTAATGATGTGGTAGCACTGTTTCCCACAGAAATACCAATTAATACTATATATGTGTGCAGCAGTGCAGCACAGTTGCGACATAGCCAATTGTCAGCAATTAATGTTTTGGAAAATTGGGGCTGCCAGAGAAGACCAGTTGGACAAAGTGCAATAAAGTTTTTTTTCTTAGTATATCAGTGTGATGGGTACTTCTTTTACCTGTTGTGTTACTGGGTTTAGTTGAGCTCTTTCATTTTTATAACCTACTAGAAAGCACGTGGAATAATCAAGTACATTTAAGGTTAGTTTTAGGTTTAATTTGGACTGGGGTTGTCCATCACTGTTCTTTCTATATTGGAAATTAATTATTCCATAGAAGATCCTAAATATTCATTTATCCAAGGTTTGGTTTGTCTCTTTACAATCTGATTGCATGAGGAATACTTATGCACAATACTGTTTTTAGTTCTTGTTAATGATATGATTTTTGCTTCCATATTGCAGAGACAGATTTCAGACACTAACAATTGTCTCTGCCATGTTTTACAGGGACAGATTGATGATTAAACTATGTGAAATTGTACACTATGTAATAGGTCCTGTATCTGCTGCAAACATGCTCTATGCACAAATTCAAAAGGTTTTACACTTTGATCCATAAGATACACACTCCCGTATATTAAAATACTCTACACTAAAATTATTAAGATCACTATGGACTTCATACATGAAAGAGGGAAATCCATGGCATAGATGAGGGGATTTCATAACTTAAGCCAAAGTAGCCGAGTTTAAAGTATAGCTGAATGGGAGAATTTTTTCCAGCTTAACTACCGTACTTTGGTATTAGGTTTGCAATTCCCTTCTCAATTCCCTGCAACACCCTGAAATCTGAATCAATGTGTAAAAAAAAAGTCACAACATTATTCAGATCCATTAAAGGGATTGCCTAGTGCCCAAAATGTTCCAAATATTAATGCATATTAATATGCTTTCAAAGTACTTTAAAATGCATGTCTTACAGTTTGCATTGCTTAAACTATAAAATACTTACAGCTAGAAGAAATTGTGAAATTACAGCAGTTTGCAAGAAACAAGGACTGCCCACACTACATGAGTAAAAGTCATTTCCTTTTTTTTTTTTTTGCTTCAGGAACCAATGAGAATAATGCCATTCAAATGAATGGAATATCCGGTCTCTCTAGTGATGTCATCAGACAATGCGTTGCACTGTTAAGAGATCCTACTGTGTACAAGAACAAGGTCACTCATAGGCCACTCAATAGACTCTATTTAAGGAGGACGGGAAGTGACTATATGAAACAAAACTTTATATCCTCAGTGTCTATGGAATCAGTGCTGCTGCACTTGCAGTAAACATGCAGAGTAATCGCTGGGAAGGCCTTGAGTCAAATATTAAAAATGTTATTTATACAGTATGCCTGCATCAAATCACACAAGGATAAAAGCCTGTGCATTATACAAGCAGTGATCTTCATCTTGCACCAAACTGAGTTTGGGGACTAGACTGTCCCTTTAAGAAGTGATTTAAAGACTGTGAGCAAAAAGTAGCAAAATGACAGCATAGTGATGATCAGTAGCTAATGGCAAACAGCCTAACGCATTTCATGTTGCAGACACTAATAGCTCCCTCTTTCATGGATAAAGCCCCAAGTGTTTTGAATCTTCCGTTCCCTTAAAATGATTAAAGCCAAACGTCTGACTGGTATTATAGATAGTTATTATGTCTCAGTCAGAACTGATTGGAGCTAGAAGACCTGGTTGCCTCTTCTTAAAGTTCCCTAGGTAGCAGAGGCAATGCTAAACGTAAAGTTCCACATACCAGACAACCCAGAAGGCTTCTTTTTCCCACAGTATCAAGCATTTACAGTGCCACCACCACTGCAAGGGATACTGGGTAGGCATTTGCAAATCCAGTCAACAATGCATCGCTATATGAGCACGAGGCAAACAAGGGAAGTGCCATGGAGATTGTTGGTGATTTCTCTAACTCTTCAGTTTTATCTTCAAATACTTTCAAGCACTGGACTACATTTAACTGAGAATAAATTAAATCGATCCGAATCCGACGTTTCAACCCTGGTGGGTTTTTTTCAAGCCTTGAAAAAAAAACACCAGGGTTGAAACGTCGCCTGTGTTTGAATAAATCTCTTCACTTAAAATTTGTCGAGTGCTGGATCCTTTCTTTGATTCCTCTACATATAACTGAGGACTATCTGTAAATGCTGGATATTCTACAAATTTTGTTGAAGTTTTTGTCCTTATATTAATTTGAAAACTAACTCGATGGTGAGTATAATTTCTAGCATAAATATCTAAAGCTCATCAGAATTTATTTGAAAACATATTTAATTTTGCTGTGAATTGTTTTAGACTTAAATTGGTGTTATTCGCCCATGATTCAAATGATTTTCATCAATTTACAAACAAGAAAGAATTTTCTAATTGGAATCCCAACTATTAGGTCATGTCCAGTTGATTGATAAGTATTAATTGTTCAATTTGCTTTGTCCTGATCAAAAGATACAAAAAAACAAGCACTATTGATATTAGATCTGCATGTATGGGATCCAAACCCCGTCCCACGCCCCAGCTAGTCTAAACTGACCAGGCTACTTTGTGACCTTTACTGGTATCTGGCACCCAAGATTCTGTTATAATTTAACTGATTCCAAAAGTCTTGAGGTTATTTCTCCACTTCTGATATTAACCATGCCATTGTTCGGTTCATCCAAGCTTTTATATTCTATATCCTGCTTAACCATGTTTCCTTGCTTGCTATGTTCCCTTAATATTATGCTATATGCTTGCTTTTGCCCTAAGTTTATTTTGCTACGAATCTTGCTCTGATACATTCCTGGTTTTCATTTACCTTGATTCTCTGTTCCAATATAAATGTGCCCCACTCATTTGTTTTGCTTCATTTCCCAGTCTGGTCAGTCTTAGGTATGTTCTGTGTCTTTTCTGTTTAGTTCAGTTATTATATAGGCATATTGTGAGGTAACTTGATGTGATTGGAGAGTTTATAATCTCAAGGCCATTTGATGTAACTAAACCCTCACCATTTACCATCTTAGAACACCAGACTAGTCCTGTGTTTATATCTGTATTTAATGTTTCCCTATCCTCTTTCCCAGTAGCACCTGAGGATTTCAGCTCATCTGTCTTCTTCCCGTGTCACTGTTCTGGTTTACCTTTAGAAGTGTCTGGGGATTCTGGCTTCTCACTGTAACCCATGTTCTCCTTGCCTTAGCCCTGACCATTGGGTTTTTTTCTGTCCTTGTCTCAGTCTGTGTTATGTTTTCTTAAACCTGTACTCTGTATTCTGTCAGCGCAGTTCCTGTCCTGCATTTGCTATTGCCCTTCTGCCCTTCCTGTCTAAGCCTGCAGCATCCTGCAAACTACTCTACAGTTCTATTCTCCATGCCTGCTCCAGGGGTCAGCTATTGCCAGGACCTGTGACTCTGTTCCTACACTTGAACTCCTGTATACCATCTATTGGTGCTCTGGGTCCTGTCTTACCTGGACACCGTCCCTCTCCTTGGTTATAATATGATTTTGTCTCACCAGACTCAATAGATCAATAGATCGTTTGCAACATGGCAAAATTCTTGGGTAATCTGTTGACATTTCCAGAAATTGTGAGAACCATGGCTCAGTTGGCCAACATGGTATTATGGTATTATCAATGCTAGGGTTATCTTCTGAAGTCTTACTTGAAGAATATGTCTGGAAATCATAGCAAATGTTGGTAAGCAGTGTAATGGAACTTCTACCCAAGGCTGATAGCACCTCTGCCCTTTGTAGGAAATCACCTCCTTACCCTGATTATAACTCAGCATTCACCCAGCAAGTCTTCCCTGGAACCATACTTTTTGTTCCCAAATAGTAGGCAGGACAACTAGCAGTTAGGTACAGCAAGAATTAACATTTATTTGTGAAAAAGCACAGACTTATATACAGACAAATATTAACTAGGGGGAGGCACAGGGGAACTAATTATAACATGCTAAGCCTCAAACAATAAAAAGTCTAATGTAAAAAAGATAAATAAATCCAGTAAGACATAACCTAATTAAACACGACACCAGACTATAGATGGCTCACAGGACAGAAAACACTTATTGATAAGATACACATTTCAACACTAACGCTTTGTTATTCCTTGATCTAGACAGAGTTGCCAGAAATATTTTGTGAATTCTGCTATAGCTTTTGATCTCACTCCTCCAATCTGATGAATTTATCTCATTGCTGAGATATCGTCCATCCTTAGCAGCAGTGGTGTATCTTGGTTTTGTGCTGCCCTAGGCAGACAAAATTTGGGTACCCCCCTACCCACGCTGCACACCCACGACAAGCCCCATAACCCACATCACCCTATTTCATGCCCCCATCAGCCCCATTACATGCCCCATTACATCATCCCCATTACATGCCTCCATCACCCCATTACATCACCCCCATCACCCCACTCCCATCACCTCCATTACATCACCCCATCACATGCCTCCATCACTTCATTACATGCCTCCATCACATCACCCCCATCACATGCACCCATCCCCCCTCACCCCCTTGTCCCTGGTGGCTAGTGGCAGGCAGCATGGTGTCCTTCGGCTCCCCACTGTGAGTGCAGATAGATCATGTGACCCGGCGTGTGTCTGACATCAGAGCGCAGGGTCACGTGACCTGGCAAGCACTTCCCCGTCATACTGCACGGGGAGCTGACCAGGCAGCATGGAGGTTTCCTCTGGCATCACTCAATAGAGGAATGACATCAAAATAACCCAGACCACTGCATAAATGATGGGTTTTCAGTATCCGAAGAGCCCTGTAAGGTAGGGGGCCTAGAAATATTGCCTTAATAGATGCTTATAGCATCCCTACCATCCTTACTAGAGCGTAATTAAATTGTTTCTTTGTAAAGGACAGCTTTGATTTCCTTCTTTATGTTTTTTTATTTATTTTTTCACCAATTTCAATTAATAATTTGCAAACCCTTTACAAATCCCAGAAGCCCTAGTGGATTCGCTAGTCAAATATAGCCAAATATAGCCAAACAGCTATATGTTCTGGAAGGCACCTGATTGATTATACTTTATATAACTACTGCAATGGTTTCTGTATTAGCCTAAATAAAGTCTATAGTGCTTTATATAGCTGATCTGAAAGCCCTTTTGCACAGCTTCCTTACTGGCTTAGATGTCCTGGTTCAGAGTCTGGATGGTGGAGCAAAGCCGGGAACGTTGGAGTAACCCACTCAGGTACCTATTATCTTTGTTTACATGCAGTGCAAAGGGTATGCCCCAAGTGTATGTTATGTTTGCCTCTCTCAGTGCTGCCATAAGAGGCTTCAGAGTTCTTTAGACCTGCAGAGTTGTGTGTGAGTGGTCAGTGTACAAAGGTAACTTGAATATGGCATCTCAATCAGCAAGGTAATGTAGGCAGCATAGAAAATATGGTGATCTTCTTGCTCTCCTCAGAATAGTGACTTGCTCAGTCTCAATGGAAGTGCTTGAGTCCCTGTTGTCTATAGTATCCAAGAGTCCTTGGATTGTGGAAACAAGTTCCTCCTGTGGGATATGCTCTTGTACTCCACGTCCCGGAGGTTACAACACCAGTTCTGATTCATACTCCTCAACTTATTGTGGATCTCCTGATTTTTTATGTGGGAAATCAAGACGTCCACAGTTTCCCACTTCCAGAGAGAGGACCCTCTCATCAATTTGCATCAGGTAGTGCCGGAGCTAAGAGATATCCATTCTAAGAGGCTAGTTTGCCTTCTCCATTATCTCAGCAATTTTTGCCATTGGTAAGAGCCAGAACGCTGCTCGCCAGTCCCCCCATATTGGCTCAATGCATCAGTTGCAGGAGTTTTTACAAAAGGCTCCCTCCTGGGTCTGACGGCTGTCTTGGATGAGCCTGAAGGCTCTCCTGGGCTCAGGGATCTTGTGAAAAAGTCAGAAACCAGTGACAATGTCTGTGAAGATTGTGGCCTCCTAGGATCTTGAATGACTGCATATTTATGCTGCTGCACCTTATTGCCAATCCGTCCAGAATTTAACAGTTTATTTGGTGATAACATTGTGGAATTCGGTTTGTCTGCATCTGCCACTGTTGCTGGCCAAATAGAAAATAGTCCCAGATCCGCACAAGATATAAAGTCCCGGTGCACGGACTTTAAGATTTCTCCCAAATCTTCAAATAGCAACAAAAATGAAAGACCAGCACTCGGTTGTAAAGTGATGAATTTTTAATCACACATAGTCAACGTTTCAATCCTTGCAGATCTTTCTCAAGCCTCAGGCTTGAGAAAGATCTGCAAGGATTGAAACGTTGCCTATGTGTGATTAAAAATTCATCACTTTACAACCGAGTGCTGGTCTTTCATTTTTGTTACTGTTGCTGGCCAGACACACCCAACTATTTACCAATTTTTAATAGATACTGGATGATGCACTGATCAACTTCTGGTGTACAGGATATCCCCCTTGCAACTGAGGGTATTGGGCACCTTTAAATAATTGAGCTACATGGTATAATGGTACCCATTCTGCTGATATAGCCATCATTAATTGGCATCTTATCAGAATACATCTTGGATCCTATTGGATATTATAACATTTTTCTTTCAGAATTGCTATCTGACTCTGAGGTGATTTCAACGTAATCATCACTTTCATTTGCATAGGAAGAGGCATGTGAATTAGGCTGAGCTCTGTTCTCAGATTTATAGTTTGGTTTTGCATCTGCTCGAGCAGAGGGAATAGTGTGCGAACCTGAGTCACACAGTTCAATACTGCCTATTCTTTTGCAAATTCACATTAGGAACTTGCTCAACTGAGTCAAATCTTCTTTACAATATTTTTTATCCTTCATATAATATGACTCTTGATCGTCAATATGTAGGGCCGGCCCAAGACATTGTGCTGCCTGGGGCGAAAAACTAAATGCTCCCCCCCCCCCCCCATTTTTTTAACCAAAATGAAACCGATCAGGAAGTGATAATTTAATGCAAGAGCACCTTTCTATATGCAAAATGATATGGTGCGAGTATTGGCAGGGCATGTTTGAAATGTGTACTCTAAATGTTTGAGCATTTAAACTTTATGTACAATATTTGAGTCATGTTATAGGTCAGTGAAAAAATATTATGTTTTAGGGGATTGCACAGCCTTTTTCCATAATAATGTTTGTTTTACCATATCTTTCATTTCACCTTGTGGGTGAGCTCTTAGAAAAAATAAGTTATTTTATATGCCCACTAAAGCACTTCTTATATACATAATAAAATAATTTAGAGCTCACCCATAAGGTGAAAAGAGAGTAATGGTAAAACATTATTATGATAATACCCTGTGCAATTCCCTAAAACATAATGTGACCAGTGACCTATAACAAAATCCACATAGATATAGTCAGTGTCAGATGAGTTAACCCCTGGATGGCTAGACAGATCTAGGCAGTGTCAGAGGAGTTAACCCCTTGGGTGGCTAGACAGATCCAGGCAGTGTCAGAGGAGTTAACCCCTCTGGTGGCTAGACAGATATAGGCAGTGTCACAGAAGTTAACCCCTTTATCCCCACACTCCCTCACACACATATATAGACAGTCTGTCACTCACACTGATATACACACACTCACTCACACTGACATACACACACACACTCACACTGACATAAACACACTCACTCACACTGACACACACACTCACTGACATACACACACTCACTCACACTGATATACACACACACTCACTCACACTGACATACACAGACACTGACATACACACACTCACTCACACTGACATACACAAACTCACTCACACTGACATACACACATACTCACTCACACTGACATACACATACACTCACACTGACATACACACTCACTCACACTGACATACACATACTCACACTGACATACACATACTCACTCACGCTGACATACACACACTCACTCACGCTGACATACACACATTCTCACTTACACTGACATACACACACTCTCCCTTACACTGACATACACACTCTCACTCACTCAGGCTATTAATGGACAAATTATCATTGGACTAATAATGGACAAATTATCATTGGACTAATAATGGACAAATTATCAGTGGCTATTAATGACAAGTTATCAGTGGCACATTAATGAGCAAATTATCAGTGGTCTATAAATGGGCACATTATCAGTGGGCTAATAATGGACAAATTATCAGTGGCCATTACTGGACAAATCATCAGTGGCCATTACTGGACAAATTATCAGTGGCCATTACTGGACAAATTATCAGTGGCCATTACTGGACAAATTATCAGTGGCTATTAATGGACACATTATCAGTGGTCATTACTGGACAAATTATCAGTGGCCATTACTGGACAAATTATCAGTGGCCATTACTGGACAAATTATCAGTGGCTATTAATGGACACATTATCAGTGGTCATTACTGGACAAATTATCAGTGGCCATTACTGGACAAATTATCAGTGGCTATTAATGGACACATTATCAGTGGTCATTACTGGACAAATTATCAGTGGCCATTACTGGACAAATTATCAGTGGCCATTACTGGACAAATCATCAGTGGCCATTACTGGACAAATTATCAGTGGCCATTAATGGACACATTATCAGTGGGCTAATAATGGACAAACTATCATTGGGCTAATAATGGACAAACTATCCCCCAGTGGCCTGGGTGCTGTGCTGCTAAATCACAGAAAATCCAAACGAAATGCACGCACTCACAGGACTTTTTAAGGAAAGTTGATGATTTAATCACTTATAGCAAATCGATGTCAATACATAACTTCCAGAACGACGTTTCGGTCCACACCGTGTATTGATAAAGGTCCACGGTGTGGACCGAAACGTCGATCTGGAAGTAATATATTGGGTCTAGGACACTTCTTCGCCGCATCTTCATCGCTGACAGTTCAGCGCGGCAGTTAGAACGCTGAACTGTCAGCAATGAAGTATAACGTGGCCGTTCCACCGCGGCTGCAGCTATGTAAGAGCTGACAGTTCAGCGCTGAACTGTCAGCTCTTACAAATCTAAAAGTAAAACGAAAATAACCCCCCCCCCTAATAAATGATTCCCCCCCAATAGTAACACTAAACACTAAACCCCAAAACTAACACTAAAATTAACCCCAATACTAAAATTAACCCCCTAAACCCTAATACTAACCTCCGACCCCTAATACTAACCCTAATACTAATCCCCGACCCCTAATACTAAAGTTAACCCCCTAAACCCCAATACTAACCCTAATACTAACCCTAATACTAATCCCCGACCCCTAATACTAAAGTTAACCCCCTAAAACCCAATACTAACCCTAATACTAAAGTTAACCCCCTAAACCCCAATACTAACCCTAATACTAACCCTAATACTAACCCCCGACCCCTAATACTAAAATTAACCCCTAACACTAAACACTAAACCTAATTGTAACCCCCTAAACCCTAATTCTAAACCAACTAAAATCGGTAAAATACTTACCTTTAGCGATGAAATGTCCCGCGATGAAATCTCCAGCGGCGATCTGTCTTGTGCTGTACTGTCGGCGGTGAAGCGGCTGCGCGGAAGCAGCCGCGATGAAGTGTCCCATCCCCTAATATATTAACATTGATTTCCTATAAGTGATTAAATCATCGACTTTCCTTTAAAAAGTCCCGTGACTGCGTGCATTTCGTTTGGATTATATACATATACACACACACATATGTATGTATATATAATATATATATAATTTATTTTTTTCTTTTCTTCGATGAAACATGAATGCAGCCCACGCTCAAATACATTTGCGGTGAAGTGGCCCACTGCAGATCAAACCTGGACACTTCTGCTCTATATCATACTCTTCTGCCAACCAAAACTTCTCAAGAGAAGCTATTCTATGTCTACCCCCTTATTTGAGGTCCTAGGTTGATACAAAGAGGAGCGTGTACTAAAAAAACACAAATATATTTTATGTGCAAAACTATTTTAATGCTTGGCTCCTTTTGTGATGTACTAAACATTTAACACACAGTAAATATGAGCAAATTGTGAATAAAAATAGGCATAATTACAAAGAAAAATAGGCAAGCTTGCAAATATTTTTTCAACATTTTTTATTAGCACTTTCTAAAAGCTGGTGCAATTTTCACATGTAAAATAAGAATTAATATTCTCAAAATATTCCCTAAAGTGCATAAAAATGAACAGAAAATGTTAATCTGAGTAAGGAGCAGATTGCTCCTTACTCGTGTTTTACCTATTTTTTTCCCTCCGCACTTGTTTAGTACATGATCCCCAAAGTGTCAGTGATCAAGCTACTTCATATTTCAGACTTTAGACTCATTGCTGAGCAAATGGCATTATGTATCGTTTTATTTCAGCATCCCTAAAAGCTTGAATATTATCTCCAAGAAATGTTATCGCCTTCATTTATATTCACCTCGCGGATTTGTACAGGGGTTGATGATGTGCCACACTTCTGAACATCTTAGGAGTGTATCTTTAAATATTACAAACCTGCTAAGTATATACCTCAAATCAAATTCTGAAGTACCTGTAGAACCAAAATACATTTAAATAGTATTATATAACAAAAGTATCTAATGGTAAGAATAAAGGCAAGAAACTAATTATTTTAACATGAACCGTGGAGATCTACAAAGTAGCGATTCTTCCATTGGATGTAGACGCTCTAACCGTTAAAACCTCATCAGAGTATTTTCTAGCGACCGAATAAAAACAATTGAAGATTCTTGTGTTGTGCTCTTGCTTTGGCCAGTTGCAAGCGGCCGCTGTAAGTTCAAAACGTTACTGCGCATGCGTAATGGCCGAGCAAACGAGGGAAACTCAGCCGTTGCGTTACAGAGCGGTTAATAACCTGTCCTAGCAGGAGAAGCTCCCTACACGTGACCACCACACCACCAACCATAATTTTATATGGCAGAATAAAATAATACAATTGTTAAGATGTAGAACAATGAACATGGCACATCTCCTAAAAATATTTCTCTTAAACAATATTAGCAACTGAAAATGCAACATTTAAATTAAATAAAAATAAATCCACAACCAATTTTTAAAAAAAAACATGGTTTAAATAATAGAATATGTTCAATGTACTTATTTTGATTGGGAGCAGCAATGAAAGAGGAATAAGATGGAATGTTTATAGTATATGCAGTGGACAGCGAGAGATGATAGGTATAAGGACATGTATTTATTATGAAGTTTGGTCTCCTCTGTTTAAAGTTTGTTTTTTTACATTTTGTTATTCTGCTGCTATTGGGACAGCAAAGAAGGAATATAGCATAATACGAGCCTACGATTTTGACATAAAATCAGAGTTAGACCAACAGCTTGTTACACATTTTTTAGTATTACAGCTGCAGTTTTTTAACCACAGACAGATGTGTTGACACCAGAGAAGAGACATAAACTCTCCCAAGGCAGGCAGAGCTGGTCTGCACATACTATGCTCTGTCTTTCATGAAACTGATACCATCTGCTAATGTCACACTGGATTTTTAATTCTCCGTGATCTTTGGTGTGCATTTTTAATGAGCATAATTTGAAACCACAATTCATCCCAAACAAAAAAAGAAAAACTTCATGCTTGATTTTCTCAAAACTGCAAAATGATATATCTACGAACAGAGGGAGGACAAAATAACAGAAACACCACATGACTGTTACTGAGAAGTAACTAAATCACAACTGCAATAATTATTTAATGTAGGGTTTACTGGTGAACAGATTTAGTATAAATCTCTTCAGGACATATTGCACACTTCTTATGACTTTTCTATGACCTGCCATTTAACAAAGATAATTTTGTTTGCCCTTTACCCTAATATTGTGCCAGGCGTTTATCCCCTGTATGTACATGTGCTTATATAGAAAGATAAGGAAGGATGTCCACAGACATTACCATGTTGATACATTTCATCTAGAAAGAATGGTCCGAAATTCCTCCAAACCAATGTGGAAGACTGACCAGCAGTACAGCAAAGGTTTACATGAGATTACGTTTGCCCAAGATGGTGTCCTCAGATACTTCAACTGGTCTCCATGATCCATTAAATCATATTTCAGTTTTTGTGATCAATGCACCTGCAATTCAGACTATTTAACTTTTTTAGAAATTGAGTTACCTTGTAGGTTTCAATTCTCACACATCAACATTAAACATGTAATAGTTATACATGTGAATAATGAATATTAAATCTATTTTATATCATTAAATATTAGTAGGACATCCTATTTGTGTAATTTGTTTTAGCTACAACAGCAAACAAGTGACATCATCAGCGGGGTTCTAATCCTGGAGGAGAGAGGAAGCAGGGCTAGGAGTAGGTTTGCCACCTGGCCGGTATTTTACCTACAGTCCGGTAAAAAAAATTGGCATCAGGCCCATGTTAAGTCTATGGAGACAGTACCAAGGATGGTATTTTTTGGGAAGAAAAGGTGACAACCCTAGCTAGGAGAAAAGAGAGGAAGCAACCAGCCTGAGAACAAATAATAAGGAAGAAATGGCTTCCTTGCTGAAGTTAAGAGAAGGTGTTCCTGCTGCCATTTCTAAGGTATGTAAAGTGTTCCAGCCAAGGGGACAAACAACCAAAGGTGAATATTGAGAGCATATTTTTATTTAGATGAAATACTGTTTTTTAATTATACTAAAAAGTGTATATATATATATATATATATATATATATATATATATATATATATATATGTATTAAGGCCTTTTGGCCTGTAATTGTGGGAGGGGCGTATGACTCACCTTCTCCCTATTTAAGGGACACCCCTTACCAGGCTCCATACCGTTCGAGGTCAGCGCTGCATGAGAATCCACTTCCGGTTCACGTTCGGCGCCATCTTGCTTTTCAAAAAACCCCGCGATTTCGTTTGGGGTAGCTGTGTCCAGGAGCCCTCACAGGTTTTCCGCCCGTCCAGCCACGCACATTACCGGTTTTTTCGCCGCAGATTAAGTCCACAGGACTTCAAAATCGTAAGTCCGTCGCCTGGATCATTTCCCACGGCGTCGCGATTTTTAAACAGCCTTACTTTACGGCCGCACGCTTCACGGCCCAGTCACAGGCATATTAACCCTTTTGCTTCCGGCATTGATCGCGTTATACTCTATGTACTGATTCTTTTAGTAAGCAGACTTATTTTCGATTTTCTGCAATAGCAGTATCTATAGTTGCTGTTCATGTCACTATTGGTATTTATTTCATGTGATTGCAGAATCCTTGCATATGACTGTAGCCCCCCCATTAATTACTTTTTAGGTCAGGTTTCAACTTTTAGCAGATATTGCCTTATTAGCAATATTGGATTTCTTCATGTTTATATATATATGGAGTTATGCTTGAACAAACGTTACATTATTATAGATATCTCACGTTAGTGCCTGCGTTATAACCTATGTTTTAATTCATTTAGAATTACGTTTCTATCACTCCATGTACACACGTTCTTACATGGCACGTTATAAATTCTGACTTTTTCTTTGTGTACTCAAACGACATACCAAGTACACGAGAACACGGTCTCAAATCTCGCAACTTTCGGGTTGAATCACACGTCTTGATTCAACCACTCATAGGTCACGTAGAGACTTATTATATACACCCCTAAAAACCTGGTTACCAGGGCCATACCACTTAACATGGCCAGTCGCGTCACTACCATTCATTAAACTTTTCCCCTCCATATGTACCGCTAGATACTCATCACAGCTAGCTAGTCTATATTGGTATCATAGGATCCAATTCTCACACTATCATTTCTGGTTTTCTATCCCTTTAGGTTTTTTCCAGGTTTTTCTATTTTTCCCTCTTATCTATCGCATACATACTACCAGGTACGTTAAGCCTGCTCACGTCATATGTAACACACGGTTCCATCTCCACCTAGGACATAGAGTACTGGCAATTCTAGGGCTTATAGACCCAAATAGGTACTTCCCCTCCAGGCATTCTGCCTATCGTTTAGTGGTCCGCGAGGCCAACACCCCGCCTCAACGTTTCGGAGGTAATGCCCCCCGGGCCACACGTGAGTTAGTCGCCTCGCAAATTATAGAGAGGGCCTCACCTGTCACTCCCTTCCCCTGTTTTCTTTTATTGTCACCGAGAGGCCAACGAACTCCTGCCACTACGTCGGGTGGCCTCAATAACCCCTCGCGCCAACGCATAGATAGAGCCTCTAATAGCCACTTGGCAACTAGTAGGGCCTCACCTGTCACCAAAGAACAAGATTAATTCTTCGCCTCATCCGGCATAATCAGCCTGCCAGTACATCCCCTGGGGTTTTTCACGCTAACCATATATTTTGTCATCTAGTATGTCTCAAGACGGGGTAGAGGATTTTTCCCTCCCAAGTACTCCGGCTAGAGCAAACACCCCATCACAGGTGGAAGATACGGCCAGTCCAGCATCTTTCAGGTCATGGACTATCCCTCGCATCACTAGCGAACTCAGGAGACGTCAAATCCCATTCCCTGCTACAGCAAGGAAAGCGGAACTTTACAAGTTACTGCACACCTCAACCGATAACAGGGACGCTGGGGAAGGGTCTAGCCAGTCTAACCCAGGAGACATACATGGCATGCTCACGTCCCTCATGGCATCCATAAGCAAGGTCAATTCTAGGCTGGAGAAACTCGAATCGGTCACTACAGCCCTCACTTTGGCTGGGCCGGCCACGGCAATCCCTCCAGCAGTGGTGGAATTGCAATCAGTTTCTCCAGCCATCACCCCGGATGACCAAGAGGTTTACCCTGCTCACATGATACCTGAGCACCTCAAAAAAGATATCCTGGAAGGTAAAGATGTCAATCTGGCCTCACTTCTAATTGCCTCCCAGGACATAGTGGAACATAAGACGTACGCTTACGACGATATTTCTGTGGTGGTCAAATCTAGGGATGCACGATTGAATAGGAAGCTAACTATTCCAGAATTTGTATTAGCTTTTGGCATTTATCGTGATGTGATCTGTACGGTATATCCCCACAGACGTGAGGAGTTTGATTTGTATATGCACAGGCTGGTGGACCTGGGCAACAAATACGGTGGGTCAGCTTTCTATGACTACCATAGATCTTTTTCTGCCAAAGTGTCTGGCGCCTTCTCACAGTACGGGACAAGGTCCAACTGGAGCAAGATAGATACCATCATTTTCTGCAGGCACTTTGCAGGTCTAAGAGCACCGGCCTGTGCATACTGCTCCTCCATGGCTCATACTGCAAATTTTTGTCCTACCACTGCGAACGAACCTAGTACCTCGCAGGGCGCTAGTTCCACTGTTTCAACAGAGAGAACACCCAAAGACAAATTGGGTCGACCTATCAAGTTTTTGGGGAAATCCCAAATATGTAATAATTTCAATGTCGGTGCATGTAATTACAGTGGATGTCGGTTATTGCATATATGTTCAAAATGTTTTAGGGCACATGCGAAAACTATGTGTCCGAATAAAATGTACCCTAAACAATACTTAACGGAGATAAATATTTCTGTACTCACAGCATTACTATCACAACATCCATCTAGACATTTGGTAGACTTCATCATCACTGGTCTATCACAAGGATTCCATACTGGTCTCATACACATGCCTTCAGGGATCCTTGAATGCCCCAATTTACAATCTGCACAACAAAACCCTACAGCGATTAGTACACTCATAGCCAAAGAAGTGGCAGAGGGCTTCCTATTGGGTCCCTTTCAGTCCCCTCCTTTTTCCACATGGCGGACAAATCCCATCGGTATTGTCACGGGGAAATCTTCCCTCAAACAAAGACTCATCATCGATCTGTCGGCACCTCACACCTCTGCCACACCTAGTCTGAACTCCCTTATCCCCTCTGAGGAATTTTCACTCCAATACTCCACCATAGATCACGCCATTACGGCTATCATGCAGGCAGGGGTCGGTGCATGGCTCAGCAAGACCGACATAACCAATGCCTTCAAATTATTGCCTATCCACCCTACACTATGGCACCTGCATGGCATTAAATGGGCCGGGCACTACTACTTTTTCTCACGCTTAACGTTTGGTTCAAAAAGTAGTCCGGCCATTTTTGATTTATTCGCAGAAACACTATGCTGGTTACTATTAAATGTAGCCAGATGCCCTACAGTCATACACTACCTGGATGATTTCTTACTGATCGAAAAGAATAACTCCCCTCCCAGTAGCCTCATAGACACCATCAGTCTTTTTAAACAAGTAGGCGTTCCAGTTTCCCCCACCAAAACTGAAGGACCAGATACAATCATCACCTTTCTGGGAATCATGCTAGACTCAGCCACTATGCAAGCCAGCCTGCCACGCACCAAGATAGAGAACATACTTACCAACATTAACCTCTACATTCATCTCGGTACTTTTGCCATGCGCATTATACCTCAAGGCCGGGCTTTCATCTCACGGCTCCTATACATGTTCCCACTGTTTAGACATGATGCACACAGGTTGCCCCTGGATACCCAGGCCACGGCAGACCTACTTATGTGGAGAAACTTTTTAACCACCTGGAATGGGAAAAGCATGTTCCTCCCTACATTATCTGACTCCTCACCTACCATCTGGTCAGACGCGGTGTCTACCACAGGTTTTGCAGCAATTTACGGGAATGAATGGCTTTGGGGTAGCTGGCCTCCAGAGGTCCAGGACCTGGAGGGTTTTTCCACCACCTCAGCTCTATTTGAGATCTATCCCATTGTGGCAGCTGCCGTGACATGGGGACATCTATGGGCAGGTTCGTCAGTACGTTGCTACTCAGACAACCAAGCAACCTGCCACATTATCAACAAAGGCCGATCCAAGTCACTAATCATTATGAGGTTCTTGAGGAAACTCACCTGGCTGGCTGCGTGTCATAATTTCTTCTTGTTTTGTGTTTATGTCCCAGGTGTATCTAACACGGCTGCTGACAATTTATCTCGTTTTAATTTACAGGCTTTTCGGCAAATACTTCCGTCAGCCGCGCGCACAGCCACAGCCACTCCACCTTTCCACCAGCTAGTAATGGACTAGACGTTATCATGCAATATAGCAGGACATTGTCACAATTAGCACTGTCCGCCAATACCCGGAGAACCTATGACAGGGCTTTCCTTCTATTTAAAAGATTCCTGTCAGCACACGACATCACACAACCTTTCATCATGACATCCTTGTTGGGTTTTGCTTCTTTTTGCCACCTCAAACTCAAATTATCATACAACACAATCAAGCTATATCTGACAGGCGTTCAACATCACATGCTTACATTACAACCAAACAACACAAGTTTCATGTCCTCCTACCAGATCAAGAACATCCTCAGGGGTATTCAGAGATCTGAACCCCCACGTACTGCGCAAAGGCTTCCCATAGACTTCAATATTTTCAAAGATTTATCCAGCCTACTAGATTTAAATCCCTTTGCCAACAACACAAACCTTGTTATAAAAACCGCCATATACGTGGCTTTTTATGGGTTTTTGAGACCAAGAGAATTTACCGCCATCAACACAACCCAATCCACTCACATTCTGCTTCACTCACACTTGACGAAACACATGGATTACTATATCTTGGCTCTGCATCACTCCAAAACCAATCAACATGCACCTCCGGTAGAGGTTAGATACTATCCTACCCACAACGGGTGGTGCCCCGTCACATTACTGGACACATATACCCAGCATGTCAAAGCATCACCTTCTCAGCCACTTTTCTGTCTACAAGGTTCGGTACTCACTACCACCACATTCATGACCCACGTCAGGTCTCTACTCACTCAACTAGGCCTAAAATCAGCTAACTATTCGGGCCACTCCTTCCGCATAGGAGCGGCCTCCACAGCGTCCAGTGCAAACATTCCAGTTCATGTTATCAAGTCACTAGGGCGCTGGAAGTCTTCTGCATACGCTAGATACATACCTAACCCGGTACAAGAAGTTAGAAATGCCTTTCAAGACATGTCTGGTTAAAATATGTATTCTGCTCGTTTCGTAATAAATTTGATTTTCTACTTTTGCCCTCTTTATTTACAGGCCTACCTCATCGTCGGTTCCGGCACACCACAACCGACTTGCTCTTTTAATACCATCCCTCTCTTACCAACGTTTGTATCTTCTGTACTATCATGAGCCCTTCACACAAGTATTAAGGCCTTTTGGCCTGTAATTGTGGGAGGGGCGTATGACTCACCTTCTCCCTATTTAAGGGACACCGCTTACCTGGCTCCATACCGTTCGAGGTCAGCGCTGCATCACCCTCCCACCCACTCCTCATTATTAACTCCTTTTCTCTTACATTTCTCTTGGTGGGCCCTCTTTATTTACAGGCCTACCTCATCGTCGGTTCCGGCACACCACAACCGACTTGCTCTTTTAATACCATCCCTCTCTTACCAACGTTTGTATCTTCTGTACTATCATGAGCCCTTCACACAAATATACATATATATATAAAACAACTAGCAGAGAGAAAGAGGGGAGGCAAGTTCATATATGTCACAGAGAGGGATAATCATTGAAGCAGACATTGTAGTGGTAGATAGAGATTAGAGGAAGTAGTTCAAAGATATCAAGGCTGAAAAAGATTAATTTTGGGAAATGGTCTAATCTGCTGAATTTTTGGAAATTATAATATTTCAGGACTTTTAAATGAACCCCATTTTAAGATCTCCTGACATTATAGGTAGGTAGGCAATGCAATAGAGCAGCAGGAAATGCTAGCAGAATGCTTGGTTGCATAGGGAGAGGTATTAGCAGTAGGAAGAGGGAAGTGCTCATGCCATTGTACAGAGCACTGGTGAGACCTCAATAGTGTGCCAGTCAGAGCCCAGGAATATTGTGCCAGTCAGATGCCCAGGAATATTATGCCAGTCAGATGCCTAGGAATATGATGCCAGTCAGATGCCCAGGAATATGATGCCAGTCAGATGCCCAGGAATATGATGCCAGTCAGATGCCCAGGAATATTTTGCCAGTCAGATGCCCAGGAATATGATGCCAGTCAGATGCCCAGGAATATGATGCCAGTCAGATGCCCAGGAATATTTTGCCAGTCAGATGCCAAGGAATATGATGCCAGTCAGATGCCCAGGAATATTTTGCCATTCAGATGCCCTGGAATATGATGCCAGTCAGATGCCCAGGAATATTGTGCCAGTCAAAGCCCAGGAATAGTGCTCGTTATCCCTCCCTCCTCCCCCGCTTCCACCATCACTTACCTCCAGCTGCTGTGTCCCCGGACGTCTCGCGCGGTGTCCTCCTGAGGAGGAGGGAAACAGATCCCGGATCCGGATGTGACGTAACGTCACATCCGGTCGCGGTGATTTTTTTTTTTTTCTTCCTGCAGCCGCATCCTTTGCGGCTGCCAGAAAGGAAAAAAAAAATAAACAGTGCGTTGGGGGGGGGGGGGCAGCACCCCCCGCGGGCCACATAAATGTCCTCGGCGGGCCGCATGTGGCCCGCGGGCCGTAGTTTGAGGACCCCTGCATTAAGGGAATCAACACAGTAAAGGAAGAGAGTATATTTAAAAGAAGAAAAACTACCACAACTAGAGGACATAGTCTTAAATTAGAGGGGCAACGATTTAAAAGTAATATCAGGAAGTATTACTTTACTGAGAGGGTAGTGGATATATGGAATAGCCTTCCAGCAGAAGTGGTAGAGGTAAACACAGTCAAGGATTTTAAGCATGCGTGGGATAGACACAAGTCTATCCTAGCTCTAAGACCGGGAACGGGGGACTAATAAAAGTACTCAAAAAAAAAATTGGGCAGACTAGATGGACCGAATGGTTCTTATCTGCCGACACATTCTATGTTTCTATGTTTCTATGTTATCATTAATATTGTTATATGATATTATTGTTAATGATAAAATGTCAGAAAAGTATCATTTTGCAGAATGTAGGCTGTGGGAACACTTGGTTACACTAGAGGGAAGGAGAGAAGTCATGGTTTGCCTAACTACTACATAGGGAAACATACACCGAACAGCCATAGCATTATGACCACTTGCCTAATATTGTGTAGGTCCCCTTTTGACACCAAAACAGCCTTGACCCGTCAAGGTATGGACTCCACTAGACCTCGGAAGGTGGGCTGTGGTATCTGGCAAAAGATGTTAGCAGCAGATCCTTTAAGTCCTGTAAGATACGAGGTGGAGCCTCCATGGATCGGACTTGTTTGTCCTGCACATGCCATAGATGCTCGATTCTGTTGAGATTGGGTTAACCCTGAACTCATTGTTCTGTTCCTCAAACCATTCTTGAACCATTTTTTTCTTTGAAGCAGGGCGCATTATCCTGCTTAAAAAGTCCAAAGTCATCAGGGAATGCTGTTTCCATGAATGAGTGTACATGGTCTGAAACAATACTTAGGTAGGTGGCACCTGTCAAAGTAACATCCACATGAATGGCAGAACATTGCCCAAAGCATTTCACTGCCTCTGCTGGCTTGCCACCTGTCAGTGGTCATAATGTTATGGCTGTATGGTGTATGTCCACTAAAAAAAAAAAAATCTAAATCAAAGTTTGAATTGAGGTACATCTAGACATGTATCCATTTGTATAATTGTTACACATTTAAATTATAAAATGATGCATACGTGCGTACGTATGTGAGGATATTTCTCCAAAAGTTGTGTAAATTATAGTAAAGTGTGTAAAAGTTGTGTAAATTATATCATATGCATAACATTATTTGCTATTATTGCAGTGTGCATCCAAGACTTAGCAGATACTGACATTTTGTCCAGCAAGCCAATACAACGCGGGTTACATGCGTTACGCAGCGCTCACGTCACTCCCCACCAAGTAAGGAAATTCATAATATGTATGATGCATAAGGCAGGTTGCTTGTTAGAGCAAGACATTTTATAGTTTGTAGTGTGCATATTGTTATAGGTTTTATGGTATGCAGTTGGAGTGAGTACATGGTTATAAGTTTTATGGTATGTAGTTGGAGTATATGGTTATAGGTTTTATGGTATGTAGTTGGAGTATATGGTTATAGGTTTTATGGTATGTAGTTGGAGTGAGTATATGGTTATAGGTTTTATGGTATGTAGTTGGAGTATATGGTTACATATTTTAAAGTATGCAGTTGGAGCAAGTACATGGTTATAGGTTTTATGGTGTGTACCCTAGTTGGAGTGAGTGTATGTTATAGGTTTTACTGAGCACCATAAACTAAACCAACTAAGTAAATAGGCATATTTATAAGTGTCTTCATTTCTATATTTTGTACATTTTCCCAGTTGTGCTAATGTAATCTGGTCTGTAAAAAATGGAATCTCCCCATATTCCCTTCCAAAACATTAAAGGAATAATAAACATTTTTATAACAAAGTGCA
The DNA here is from genome assembly GCA_036172795.1 of Pelodytes ibericus. Taxonomy (NCBI): domain Eukaryota; kingdom Metazoa; phylum Chordata; class Amphibia; order Anura; family Pelodytidae; genus Pelodytes; species Pelodytes ibericus. Next base: position 60,689,945 of record CM069862.1, read on the forward strand.
AAAAAAGATTACTATTATTTTTGCACATGAAATTAAGTTGGTAGTTTATAGTACTTGGCCAGCCTATTTTCCACAGTAACACACATTTTGAATCATTTATAACCCCTAGAATATCATAAACCTGACATGGTTAGTAAGCTAGACCCTAAAGCTAATAAATTGTTTGTGATATATAGAACACTGCCATCTTTACATGACACAAGTTTTAAACTTGCCTAATAGGTGAGTCCAGCCACACACATAATATATTTTAAAGTAAATGATAACTGGATTTGTTACAGAGACTACAATCTTATTTGTCATAATTGCAATAAAAGGATTCAAACAAATCTGGAGAACTAACAGTGGAGACCTGGCATGAAGAGACACATATTACTTGTTCCTTTTCATTTTTACGGTTTTTGGTTACAAGGGTAGAATTTATGGTTTTGCTAATAGTTTCCAGTGACCATGAATTTGCTGGCTGAGACTCTTAAAGGCTTATGAAAAATCCTCCTGGATAATAGCTTAATCTATTTATTTTGATACAGATTTCAGAGTGTCATTTATTTTTTAATATTTATTCACTTTAGCATTTACACAAGGTTTGTCCAGTGAGATTGCAGGGCAGGCAACCATCCAAGCATGACTAGGCCTGTAACCTTGCTAAAGTAGGACCCATTTCCTGCCTACTGAATGCTCAGTAGGCAGGTAGTAAACATAAGTTAGCATTTATATATTCTTCTGATAAATATTTCACAAAATAAGATTATTCATAAGTGAATATTTTCCTAATAATCAAATATTTAATATATTTACCACTATGGGAAACTGGAAAATGTTTTGTTTATTTATTGCTGAGTATATCAGAACTTTCTAATACATGCATACATTCATGCCAGGGAACTATCTGGGGTTTCAATATCAGATGATGGGCTGTGCCAGTGCAATGAGTGCCAGGGCCACCCGGAAGTGTGAAACCGACAGAGGTGGCACAGACTGAATAAATGTGTTGGGAGTTTGATTTACAAATAGGTGCACACACCCCATATCACCAGTATTTGGCACTATCTGCACATGCATTGTGATTATTCATAACCCCGAATATATGAATGTGCAGTTACTTCTCACTATCACTTTAAAGAACCATTAAACTTTAAAAGTAACCTTAAGTTATTTTACAGAACCAAAAGTTATTTTTACATTTACCATGTTCTTTAATAGTTACATGCCTGCATGTCTCTGCCACCCAACATAGCCGATCAGCTCAGCATTTCGAGTAGGATGACACTGTGTCTAGATTTAATTTTATTGGTGAAAATGATCCATTATCTGAAATTGGCCAAAATTCTTCTGGTCCCAAGCATTTTGGATAAAGGATACTTAACCTGTGTCACTATAGTGATTGGGTCTATTGGCAGCTTAAAAAAGTAAGGTTTTCTGGCATGTTAAAAAAAAAAAAAAAAAAAAAAAAAAGTACTTTGTTTACTCATTTATGGTTAAAAAAAGAATAGTGTGCAAATTTGGAAACCATTATCAAACTCTTTAATTAGTAAAAAAAAGAGTTAATTGAATTTAACCAAATTACATTGCATTATTTCTTTTTTTCATGGGTGACCACTCCTTGTATTAGATTGCCATTTGCAAAGACAACTTTAAAGGACAATTGTAGGAAAAAAGTTAACTTGTGTTTAATTAAAAGACTGCATCAATTGTAGATGTTTTAATTCGAAATTCATTAAGGATTTTTTTGCGCCCTCTTAGTTTCATATTTCGTTAACAGGGAAATGGCAATTTGTTTATAATCAGAAGGGTCAAGTCTTCTTCTTTCATTTGACCCAAGGTGAATGAACATGTGACCCAAAATTTTAAACAACATGTCAACCTCCTGACAGAAATATAACGGTAAAAGAGGGATCAACAAAGTACTCTGTTTGTTTTATCGAAGCATTTGTATGTAAACCATCTACACTTAAAGCAATATGTCAATTTAACATACGTTCCTTTTTCCGCTCACCGCTGTACCTTAACAAATACATTTTGTTTGTATCACAACCCGCTATAAAGATTAAACAGCATGTAATTTAAATCATATCTGCCATTTTCCTGTGTGCTGTAGTATAAAGCAGACAAGCTGATCTGGTCAACAACTGCCAATTACTACAATCACAATGAGAATGTTAGATAGATAACCTCTGTTAATTTTAACTGAAAAAATACATTTTTTTTTTTATACCTACCAGTTTTTTTAAACTGCTCACTGTCATCAGTACCAAATGTTGATTCTACAAAAAAAGAGAAGGTGATGGAGATGTTTTCTAACGTCTGTTTAAATGGCAGTGAATGGCACTAAGAGGGGCGTGTACTAAAAAAATGCAGATACTATTTTCGCACTTTGCTCCCTTTGCAATGTACTAAATAATTAACACTCAAATAGTAAATACGAGCAAATTGTGAATAAAAACGGGCATCATTGTGAATGAGAACAGGCAAGTTTGCGAATATTTTTTCTACCATTTTTATTTGCACTTGCTAAAAGCTACTGTAATTTTAGAAACATAGAAACATAGAATGTGTCGGCAGATAAGAACCATTCGGTCCATCTAGTCTGCCCAATAATTTTCACGCAAAATAAAAATAATTTTTCACAAAATATTTGCAAAAGTATTTAGAATGCGCAAATATAATCGCAATATATTAGCGCAACCGAAAAAATCTACACTACGTAAAAATAAACAGAAGAGGTGCAAATCAGGGGGAAAAAAAACACAAAATGTTACAAATCATTGCAAATTGCTCCTTACTCATGTTTTACCTACTTTTTTTCCCCACTGCACTTGTTTAGTACATGCCCCCTCAGGGGCTGTATTTATCAAGACAAAATAGATGGTATTTCAGGAAAAAGTGTATAGTATAGTAGTAGTAACTATGGAAACCAATGAAACGATAAAAGTTAGCACTTTTTTTTTTTTTATATAGCACCTGTTTTGCATTGATAAATATGGCCCTAAGTCTGCACATGCAAAACACTGCCCTTAACAATCTCCTCCTCTTTCTCCTACCACAGCGACCAATGACGTATGATGTCATTGATTCAACCAATCTCTCTCCAGCTTTCAATTACCCAGGCTAGTTCAGGCATGCTAACCGCGCACTTATTAGTGCTGAGGTATATTCTTCCATTTTAAATTAAAACATTTCTAACATCAAAGTTTTTTTTCTTGGCATATTCTCAATTTATCCGATGCCCTATTAATGCTGTAGGGAAACAGCATCAAATTGATAGCTTTGTCACCGCAAACTAAATAGGGTCGAACAAGAAACAATGTAGGTAGAAGAAGGGGAATACCACATTTCAAGAGAATGACTTGTTTGAAAAATGACCAATTTTATAAAATACAATTTAGCTTCTAATCAACTATTGCAGGAACAAGCTATTCTCCTTCAAACAAAAAAGGCCAAATGGAACACTGAAAAAAAAATCAATAATATTGATTTAAATCTTCAATCAAATCACAGAACAGCTTAAATATAAAAAGACAGAGAATAATAATACATATCACATTCAAAATATTGGATTACAGCAGCTATTAAAAATGTGTGACTGCTGTGTGTCTAGCTCATTAATCCAGGACATTTAATCTCTGAGACATCTAAGTCCTTTGAAGTGGAGAACAGAGGTAAACAGAGTCCAGCTGTTGTAGACCATGGATATTTCTAAATCAGCACAGGTGAATTCAGAAAATTAACTTAATCACTAATCAGTCCATATTTCTTCAATCTATATATTTTTAGGCATAAGTACATGAAAGCCAAGGGTCCACTGTACACTGGAGGATTGGAAATGACAGATCTAGAATTATGTTCATCTGGCCTACTTCGTGAAAATCTAGTATCCTTGTGACAAGCTGCTGTTTCTGTCTGTAATTAACCCTTTCCTTTATATTATTTTCACTTTCTTTCCCGTTCTGTCTCTAGCCCCATTAAAGGAAAACTGTAGACAAAAACTTACTTATGTTTAAATAAAGTTTTACATTCAATTCAGATATGCTTTAATGAAAGTATAAAAATAAAGTACCTTTTTGAGTAATATTTTCTCCATATGGGTCTATCAGTGGGAAACACAATGTACAGATTATTGGTGATCATTTTTTGTTCTGTACATTCAAAGAATAAGTCATGTATAAGCAGAGACCCTTTAATATATAATGCCCAGAAAATAGAATTGACATAAATCATAAAAGATATCCACAAATCTGTAATAAAAATGTTAAGTTAAACAGAGAAAAATGTGTTTCCTCTATTTATATAATTGATGTCTTGCTCTATAAAGTAACTCATTCAGATGCACTAACAGCTAGCCAATGGGAGACAAATCAAAAATGTGAGAGGCCTACAACTGCAACATGTGTCAAACTGAATATGAAATATATGTCATAAACTTACAGTATATCTTATATGGATTGCTATCCAGCTGTTTGACAAACATTTACTAAATTAAATGATTAGTAGAGTGTTTTTTATCCAGTATTAAATTATGCTTTCTACGTGTCTTACCCTCTGCAGCAGATCTATGTACTTGGGGAAGAAGATGCCATATTTACTCAACCTTTGGTTGGAGATGGAGCCCAGCTACCTGTCAATGTGCATTGCTCTCTCTTTACATGTGCAGTGAAGCTGTTTTATGCAGTCAAGCCTGTCACTGCGAGACCCTCTGCTGCCATGACATGCACTGAGCACTGTATCAATCAGCTTCAAAATGTGTGCTCTGAGAGCACAGTAGTGGGGTCTGTTCACTTAAATTTGACTGACTGTCACTTTAAAAGTTGATCTCCCAAGTCTACCTTATCACTCTATCCCTTAGCCATAACGTTACCTCCCTCCTCATCAAAGTTGAATTGGAAGGTGATTTGGACTTTGACGTCCAACCCCACTCCTACAACTCATCCCTCCCCAAATGGCTCTGGGACCACTGACAAAAATGGGGGGCCAGAGCAAGTGGTCCTTGGTCCCTACTATTATTAAGGGGGCTGGGAGCTTACTGGTATTAATATTACTTATTAATACTGAGGTTGGGAGACTGGCAAATGGCCTCCAGCTCTCGCTTTAAAAATATCGTTGCTTGGAGCCTGCTTATTGACTACTCACCCCCCCCCCTTTGTTAATACCGGGCTGGGAGCCTGCCAAGTGCTAATCTCGACCTCTAACCTAGAATTCTAGTGAATAGACACCAGTGACAGATAGCTGGGCTCCATCTTCAGTCAAATAATACAGGTTCCTCAACACATAACGAAGCTGGGGAACATTTAATTATTTAAGTTGATGAAAACAATTATTTTTATTTTGCCTAAAATACCAGTACAGTAAACTAAGCAATGTCCCTTCATATATTGTCAGTTACCAGTATATTTTCTGAGAGCTATGTAGACTACGGCACAAAGGTTAAGCAGCTCGGGACTTTAACACATCTCCTGACATATGTACTCAACAGTACTAATAAAAAATACATGAGTATACTTTACCAGTGGAAGTCAGGAGACAGCTTTCAGTTTTAGTAGGTCAACATGCTAAAGAGAATATGCAGGTTAAAGAGGGATTAAACCTTTAAAAATATTTTTTTCCACATAAGTGTTTTATCCTGTTCCAATGTGCTGGAACAAACAACTTACCTATAAATCTTCAGCATGATACTACAGTGCAGACATCCTGTGTCTTTCTCATTGTGTGCTTGTTTCCCGTTTATCATAGTATTTGCACATGCACACACATTCATTCTTACTTCACAATCATCCTTTTGTAATGCATTGGCATTTGCATGCAAGCTCTAATCTTACATGACACACACACACCACTATGACTGACCAATGGTGACAGTGTTTTGGCAAAGATTATGGGATATCTTTTTAATTGTCCTCTATAGAAGTACCATTCAAAAGTGATATAAAGCAAGAAGAAATTCTATTTCATATATAAGATTTAATTGGGGGGTTTACTCCCGCTATAGCTATACAGAGATAGTTTGCTGACCATTTATTCATATACTAATTTGGCCCAATCACCATAAATTTCCTTTGTATTGATATATACAACCTACTTGGTGTTGATCATTTTTAAAAATGTTTTGGAGATTTTTAAAATAAAACCAAGTACAACATGTACTATAATACATATAAAAATGGTGTACTTCAGGACGGCATTGGTTATAAAAACAGACTGAAGACTGGGTTATATATTACTTATCAGAGCCTAAAGCATAGAATTTTTATAAGCATCGGGTGATGTGGTCAACCTAGTACTAACATCATGAAAACAAATAGATGGACTGTTTCTTTAATGTCTTATGCAAAGGCAATTGCGCCAGAGTTACCACTGCTGTGCACATCAGTAACAAATGATGCTCCTTGTTTGGTCTGTTCTGGCCTTTGGCAAGGGAACTTTCGCTTCCTCACAATTCCCTTGCTCAGATGTAATGAGGATATACCGTAGTTGCTTAGCATAAGCTAAAAGTAATATTCCTTAGGATTAAAGACCCAGCAATGCTGCAAACTCAATTGAACCTAAATAAAAGAGCATATGTAGAGATGTTTTAATATTTATGTCAAAGTTATGGAGAATGCAAATTTATAAATTTTATAGCTCAAGGAAGTATTTATTTTTTTATATCTGGCAGGGAGCTACCATTGGTATCATTTCAGTTTTTGGCTTTTTTAGTTTTGCCAATAAACGTTGGTCATTGGCAACAAATCAGTATTAATAATAAGTTATAAAACACACCTCTTTCCGACTAGCTTTTTTTTTTTTTTAAACTGGGTTAGGGATACACCATATTAAAGGAAAAAAAGAGGGTGCACACGTGATTCATACCAGTAATATAAAATACAACAATGATCCACTTATCTTTCAGGTTTCATACACTATTTTATGCTAGTTTAGTATTGAGTGTGTCTATTAAAGTTCACAATGCCAAGATGTAGTATTTGTAATCAGCAACCTCGTGGGTTGGCTAACATGTACCTCTTTCTTTCCCTACCAACCAACAAGTGGCTGACCATCCTAAAGATTTTGGATACCAGGCCCCTGTTCCAGAAATGATAGATCCTCAGGAACCACCTGTAATTAGCTGTAAAAGATGGGGAGTACATGATGTGCACTCTTCTAACAAACAGATTTTCAGTGCAAGATGAAAGATATGAGTTGCTTGAAATGTACCTACATAAGAGCTGAGATTAATGCCACCTGTGCCCCACACACAAGAAAGGTCACCTGTAAATCTCTGTAAGCACTCTAGACAACCTTCCACATTGAGCAACTGGGCAAAGCCAGGTAGACAATAAGTTTGACTGGTCTCATCCACTATAGCAAATAAATTGTAATACTACATATACTTGGTGGTAAAAAGGAGGGAAACTGTGTGCACACTTCAGACGCACTTCAGGAAATCATTGAGACTATCAACATGTAGCATAAAGGCTGAACATGCTAAAGTAGCCATAAATAAAGCTATGGAAACTGGCACTGTTAAGTTATTATCATTGGCAGAGAGATAGCTCAACTGAACACTGGTTAAAAGATAGGATTATAGTACAAACCACAGGAGTATAAAGAAATTAGGCAACTGCATATTAAACAATACTGGCTTAACTTAAACCTCTTCAAGTGGCATACAATGTGATCTCTGTAATGAGGACATTTGCTTTCCTCAGGGTGTTCTGATAGGGGTTTACTAGATAAAGACACATTTTATAAAGAAACCAAATGACTCATACTCTGTATAGTCTAAAAGAAATCATCTAGTTCATTTCATTCCTTTTTTTTCCTTTTTTACATACCCACTCACAGTATGTTCGCGTGTGATACTGTTTATGTTTGGCAAACTGTAATGCGCTGATTGGCAAATATGGTATTCGTTGCCCAGCAAAGATGAAAGACTCTAAGCTGATTTTGAGAAAACAGACTATTTTGATCTAATTTTTATGAGGGATTTATTTTTACTACTCATTATTTTTGTAATTTAATTAGATTTTTGGCATGTTTTGAACTGCACGGTTTAAGCGAATTAACGGATTTAAAGAGGACTGAAGTCAACTGAACTACAAGAGTTTTATTAAAGCAGCAAAGTATTTTTTTAAAAAGAGAAGGAGGAGCTTAACTCGGAATAGGAAGTGAAAGGGGACACTGTGATTAACAACCGTAGGACAACATTGCAGTACTCAGAAGCATCTTATCCATAATGTAAGCGGATACCATATGCTTTTGTTTAAAAGTGTCCTAATTCCGGTGCTTTCTCCCTCTCTTGCAAATGTGTTCTTATACTCCAGATTCTGAAGAAGCGCACCTACCATTGAGATCAAAGGAGCCTTCTACTTTTGCATTGGACTCTGAAGGCTCCGAAAAACGTGAGTTTGTTTCTGCTGAGGAAATAAGGTAAGTAAGTGTATTTAGTAAACTGTGAGTACAGAATAGCAAAAAGTGGGCATTAGTGGCAGAGTTGGATAGGTAGGCAAGTTGGTAAATGTTCTGCTAATGCCTGTGTTGGCTAATTAGTTGTCAATTTACCACACTTCACTGCTTATTGGATAGAACATACTGAACAGGACTAAAAATTAAAAAGCATGAACAAAACTATAGTATTTGAATTATGGGCGGCTATTTGGTGAGTTTAAGGATGTTTCTGGCAAGTGTCTTGCACAATCAGTTACAACTGAAGCGAAAGACAAGTGTCAGGTTTACTAATGGAAGCACAAAACAACTGACCAGACAACGCCAGACTGAAATAAAACAGATACTTTATTCCACATGTAAAAATATCTCTACTTTTGTTTTATAAAAATGGTTTTGGTTGAAGGCTTCAACTGCCTAGGCTACTTATGGTGACTCCGTCAACTTACATTAATAACCAAGAACAAATGTAAAAAATTTAATTTATGGGTTTGTTAGTTCAGTATATTTACATTAGCATTATCATTGTATTGGAGCATTTACTCAATAGAGAACATCCATGAACTCATTTAAATAGTTGTGTTTTAAACATACTAATCTAAATAATAAATTATTTCCTTAAACTATCTTGTGCTAAACCAATAAATATGTTAGTCTGGACCATTGCATTTGATAGATCTGTCTTAGTAATCAACAATCTTAAAAGGCACAGTCTAGTTACCAAACTCACTTTGGTGCAAGATGAAGATTACTGCTTGTATGGTGCACAGGCTTTTTTCCATTGTGATTTGATACAGGCATTCTGCAAAAATCACATTTTTAATATTATACTGAAGCCTTTCCCCAGTGATTACTCTGCATGTATACTACAGGTGCTGCAGCACTGACTAGTTAGACACTGAGCATATAAAGTTTTGTTTCCATTAGTCATTTCCTGTGCTGCTGGAATAGAATGTACTCTTGTACATAGTAGGCTCTCTTAACAGTGCAACACATTGTCTGATGACATCACTAGAGAGACAGGAAATTCCATTTTATTTGATTGAAATTATTCTCATTGGTTTCTGTAGGGAAAAAAATGAAAATGTACTTTTACTCTAGTGTGGGCAGTCCTGGTTTCTTGCAACTGCAGTCATTTCACAAAGTGTGAGTTTTTTTTATATTTTAAGCAATGCAAAATGTAAAACATGCATTTTAAAGTACTTTGAAAACATATTAATTTAACATTAACATTAGGAAGATGCATTTTGGGCACCAGACAGTCCCTGTCAGGCACCTACCTCACGGAGGTAGACCACCTTCTCTGTGTCCTCCCATCAGGGGGGGGGCGGGGACATGCATCGGCTGGCTCCTCCGCTCCAGACAGGTGCCAGTTGCCTCTCTGGGAGTCCGTGGCTCCATTCTCCGTGCATTCACGTGGGGGCTGGGCTATCGGTCTTGGTGCGACAACATGGCTTGCGGAGGAGGCAAGGCTTCCGGCTGGGTATGCTGCGCCTCCCTCTGACATCTCCTGCCAATGAAGGACATGGAGGGGCTGGGTCTGCATCTTTAATGAGCTAACCCCATTTCACAACACTATAAAAACCCCAGGCTCCTTCAGCTCAGTTATTGTTCTCTGTGCCTACGTGTGCAGTGAGTCCTTGAGCTCTGTTCCTTATTGTGATTCCCAAATGATCCTGCCTGTTATTGTATTTACCCTTTGCCTGCTGTTGCCCTTTGACCTTAGATTGCTTACTGGACTTACACTTTATTTTTTCATAGCCCCAAATTCATTGTTTTTTTCACTCTTCCCATTTATACCTAGCACCTAACAAAAATATTTGATCATATTTTGCCACTTAGAAAATAGAGCAGCTATCTGCAAGCAAAGAATGCAACAAACATACTACTGATAGCAAAAAGAAAATAAGAAGTATATAAAAGAAACAACTGCCAATTACCAAAATAAAAAATTAAAATTTTAAAATTAATAATTGTAGCAAACAGTGTCAAGCGGGAATGCCAGATGGTAAACCTTCTATAATATTATTATTCTAAAAAATGATTAAATAATGCAATGCAACTACATCTCTCAATGTAAAATTAATCTGTGTCATTAAATGATGAAATAACTTTATTACTCAGCAGTTTATTTCATTATTTTATATTATTACTCAGTATCTAACAGAAGAATTAATTGACTTAGTTTGAGCATTCTGATCCATACATACTAATCCCTTCATTGTGCTCATCATTGATTAAATTTCTTTAATTAGGCTTTGCAGTAATTTTTCTGAAGTTCAGAGTCTAGACAGTGAGAGGGGGGAATAAAAAGTTAGTCAGGAAGCAATAGCCAAGCAAAGACCTGAGATAAGTTATGTTTTGTCATGGCCCAGGCACATTTTTAATTGCATGGAAATTAAACCACTTTTTAATTTTAAAGTGGCTTTGTCACCTTAGTATGTCTTTTCATCAATCAGTTAAGACTGATTATTTTAAAAATAAGGGCAGCCATCAGAAATTTCAGGGCCCCTTACTGAATAAAAATTCTGTTCAGTTTATCCATTAATAGCTCACTGATACTTTGCTCATTAATATGCCACTGATAATTTGTCCATTAATAGCCACTGATAATTTGCTCATTAATATGCCACTGATAATTTGTCCATTAATAGCCACTGATAATTTGCTCATTAATATGCCACTGATAACTTGCTCATTAATAGCCCAATGATAATTTGTCCATTAATAGCTACTGATAATTTGCTTATTAATAGCCACTGATAATTTGTCCATTAATAGCCCACTGATAATTTGTCCAGTAATGGTCACTGATAATTTGTCCATTAATAGCCACTGATAATTTGTCCGTTATTAGCCCACTGATAATTTGTCCATTATTAGCCCACTGATAATTTGTCCATTATTAGCCCACTGATAATATGTCCATTATTAGCTTACTGATAATTTGTCCATTAATAGCCGACTGATAATTTGTCCATTATTAGCCCACTGATAACATGTCCATTAATAGCCACTGACAATTTGTCCATTAATAGTCACTAATAATTTGTCCATTAATAGCCCACTGATAAATTGTCCATTAATAGCCACTGATAATTTGTCCATTAATGACCACTGATAATTTGTCCATTAATGGCCACTGACAATTTGTCCATTAATAGTCCACTGATAATTTGCTCATTAATGGCCACTGATGATTTGTCCATTAATAGCCCACTAATATTTTGCTCATTAATATGCCACTGACAATTTGCTCATTAATACGCCACTGATAATTTGCTCATTAATGGCCACTAATAATTTGTCCATTAATGACCACTGATAATTTATCCATTAATGGCCACTGATAATTTGTCCATTAATGGCCACTGATAATTTGTCCATTAATAGTCCACTGATAATTTGCTCATTAATGGCCACTGATGATTTGTCCATTAATAGCCCACTGATATTTTGCTCATTAATATGCCACTGATAATTTGCTCATTAATAGCCACTGATAATTTGTCCATTATAAACCCACTGATAATTTATCCATTAATACCCAACCCCACCCTTCCCCAGTACTTACCTGGATGCTGCTTGTCCCCTCCGCAGGCTTTCTTCCTGCGCACGCTGCGTGCCGGAAAAACACAGTCACCGTATATGACATGACGTCATTTCCGGCGGTTACTTACGCTGGATGCGTATCTGCCGGCTGCTGCCCGATTGTGACTGCTATGTGAGACAATGGACAGCTGCTTTGGGCCCCCAGGAATGAATGGGCCCTTGGCAGCAACCCCATTTGCCTACGTTTTGTTTCTGTTTTTGTTTTTATAAAAAAAAATATTTACATTTTTTTTTTTAAAGGACAGGACCCGAACGGGCTTAAAGATGTTAAAGGGAGAATAAGGACTGAGAAAAAGAAGGTGGAAAGGGTATGGGGACAGTGATGGAAAATGGGAGTATGGAGATCAAGATGCGTTGAGAAATCATGGTAAAATATAGACAGAGAGAAGGGGTTTAAATCCCAACCTTTTATATGATAAATAACAAATGAACGCTTTCTTTAACCCCTTAAGGCTATTCTGTTTTTGGAACGTTGTGCCTGTAGGACAGAGGCTGTTTTTACACTTCTGTGGTGTGTTTAGCTGTAATTTTCTTCTTTCTCATTTACTGTACCCAAACAAATGATATTTTGTTTTTTTCAGCATAAGAAAGACTTTCTTTATATATATTTAATTTGATCGTATCATGTAATTTAATGTAAAAAAAATATATATAAATAAAACATGGGGAAAAATAAAAAATAAAAACTTTTTCTGACTACTTGATTACTTAAAAAATATTTTACTTATTGTCACAACAATTGGTGTAGTGCATACCTGCATCTACTATCCGGTAGAGATGGTATGACCTTTGTGATCTGAAAAGCTTTACAACCTGAGTGTTTCCTTTGAAGCTGGAACTGATGTTACAAGGTGTGAAATGTTACACTGAGTTAGTTGCCAGCAAGTCTATCTAGCATAGGTCTGTATCCCCTCATAGATAGTAGGTTCTTTTGATATGCTAAGTGACTCTTACCAGTTAGAAGTCTTGTCCGGCAAAAGTCATCTCCCAAACATGTATTAATAATAACTCACAGATTATTAATCATGCCTCCATTTGGGAATATTTAGACAGGGAAGAGTACACCCTATAAAATGAGTACAAATATGGCTGGTGCAACTTGAGTCATTTGGAAGTTATTGTGAAGTCTGTGGTATAGAGTCATGGGTAGCAAGTGTGACATATCTATGGACTGCATCAATTGCAAAAAATGAATAGCAGCAAGAATTATGTATTTGACATGCATGGGAGGGAAATTAGAAACAAGATTCCATATTCTGACTGGGGTAGTTCCACCACACGTGGGGGAGGACACTTCTAGGTACACCTTCCCACCTCTGGGCCAGCTGGGAAACCTGAGTTGACCTGACAAGGTATAAATCCAATGATGGAATAATGGCCAGGGTGCTTACTAGGGGCCAAGATCTAAATTTGTGTAAGTTGCCGTCATTTCCTTGCCGCAGTCCCTCAAACAGAAAATACTGGTGCTCCTCCATCCAAGTGAGTAGTTAGGTTTTCTGTTAATTTCACCTTTTTATTTTTATCTGTTTTGGTGTAAATAATTTGTCATCTGTTTTATTTTATGTATGCACTGTGACTATTGTTTTGTTCATAATAAATATTCCTTTATTAAGTTCTGCCTTTGTCTGGTAAAGAGACTCACGTTACCTGATTAGACCAATTTATTGGTAATTTAAATCGCATAGATATTGTGTTAAATCATATTTTGTGGGTTTAGACTAATATGCTTGGGGGACCAAGGCATCCCATTTATAAGTTGTCTTGTTGGTGGCAGTGATAGGACATTAGTTATATCAGTATAATTAAGTGTGGGTGGTGTTATAGGGGGGTTTTGTCATTATTTCTAGTCTAGGGAAGACAGATAGTTAATGTTAACCCTTGCACCACCATAACCCAGTCACATGCACTCTTGGAGTAGGGTGCATTTCGTGACACTCATCTACAAAAGCTAATGAAAAAAGTTGCAAAATAGGCTCTAATATTTGTCCTTAGTTTAGAAATACCCAATATTTACATACCGTTCTATTGTTGTTTGCAGGTTTTTCAAATTATAGGGGAAAAACTGAAAGTACCATATGGCTATTTCCTAACCATTTTCTCCTAGAGTGACCTTTTGACCCAACCCTAATAATCACCCACACCCTAAACTAACCGTAATCCTAACCCTCAACTAATGCTAACCCTAACTGTAACCCTTATGCTAACCCTATTGCATTTATAACCCTAGATCTACAACTAATGCTTTTTTTAAGTGTTTTGTTGCTCACTGCCTCTAGAGGCAGTGTAGCTACAGCAATAGAGCAAATCAGAAATGAACATTGCTCACTTTGGAAGCTCTTTCCCACAACAGAGCAGCACCATAATGGAATGGCACCACCTGTGAATTGATCACATCCACTGCTCGATTTAACGGTGGACATTCCATGCCGTCACTCTGTCCGTAAGGAACATCCATTTGTTAACAGGTTATGGTGTCAACTTTTTTTCAGGCTGCAGTGGTCTATTATCATATGTTTTACAGACATCATACACCAGAGTATTCAAATAAAGAAGCAGACAATTCGCATACTCTGTGAAATATTAAGTAAACATTGCAAGCAGACTATGTCTGGAATTCCCTGTGGAACATGACCCCTTCTGGAGTGATATTTGTTTATACATGTTTTTATATGTCCTGCACTCCCTTCATAATCCAGCATGCAAGTTATGTTCTTTATACCATGAAATGTAACATCTACTGAATAATATGTGTAATCTGGTTACAAGCTTGTTCTCTATATGAAGTAATACATGCTACACAAAGATGACTTGCTTGTTTTCACATGCCACACTTGCATTCCTGGAATAGTTGACCTCTTGTACAAATATTTTTGGCTCAGAATCTTAAATGATTACATATTGTACGTTTCAACTGCTGAATAATGTGTTAACTACTTTCCTATAAACAGGGCTATCAATTTCATAATATATCTAACCTGCTGAAATAGGGGCAGGATAACGAGTACAGTTCCAGCTGCTTATATTGATGATCTACAAGATACAGTTAAATGAGAATAACCTTTTGAAAAGATTGTCCTTTTGAAAGAGATAAACAATATTTTTATATTTAGCTGAATATAGGGGCAATGCAAAACTAAAAGTGTACTTAGTGCCAGACTGTAAATATATTATACAACCTTATGATGGACCCATATGAACTTATAGAAGAGATCTGTTTATGAATATAAAATTAAAAAACACAATAAAGTGCAGTAGTTCAATAG
Organism: Pelodytes ibericus; assembly: GCA_036172795.1. Taxonomy (NCBI): domain Eukaryota; kingdom Metazoa; phylum Chordata; class Amphibia; order Anura; family Pelodytidae; genus Pelodytes; species Pelodytes ibericus. The sequence goes on from CM069862.1 coordinate 60,705,238, forward strand.
TACAAATCTGTATATATTTGCCTCCTTTGGTATTAAACTCACAGACTCCTAGGGGGAATGAAAGCACATCAGATCTTATGAATCAGATCACACTGGTATCTGGATGCCTCCATTTCACTCTGGATGGTAAACTCTGAAACAAAAAGACAGATGGCTCCAAATTAGTAGTATCAGAGATGAATATTTAATGTGCAAAACATAAAAGCTTACATGTAGGAATGCCACAGTAGGCTAAAGTGTCACCAGTTTCCAAATAAAGTAAATCAGTGTGCATGACCCAACACTTAGCACACTGAGGGTTACCCTTCTCGACGAGGTAATCTCTTGCAAGTATTATACAAAGGGAGAAAAATAAACATAAAGTACAATATAGTGTAGTATGTCTGAAATACAACGTGTATGTGCTTAAAAAATGGTGAATCCACTCACATGTACGTGAGCAGTAATCTGCTCAGTAATGAAGGCATCTGGGGGCCCACAGTGGGTGAATAGATCTGCCACAAAGTTTCCTTTCAATCGGGAGGATATAAAATCAGTAACAATCAGTAATCAGTAATAATGTCAGGTAAATTCTTGAAAAGCAAAGTTATTAACAAAGTGGACTCCGCTTCCACGAAAACGACTCATCCTCCCTCCGCACAACGCATTTCGCCTCTTCAGTGAGGCTTTTTCAAGTGTCCCCCTGTATGTTCTCATTTTTCCTTATATATCTCAGTGTGCATGATTCTGTGATGTCGCATCCGATGACGCCTCCCGGAGGCCACTCCCTCCATCGACATTATGACAAACATTCGTCTTGTTCCATCACTCTCCTCCTGTTTTCTGCATTGATCGGCTCTACCATACTCCTCCCTGCTCTGCGTCCTATGTTGCCTTGGCAATCGATCTTGGCAACTCAGAGGTATAATGTCCTCGCATGGATGGGGTAGAATAGCGGAAATAGGGAAGAAAACCAGTTATAAAAACTGGAATAAAAGTAAATCATAGGTAGAAATTTCTTATGTCGTGCTGTATGTATTATCTCTGGACTTACAACACACCACATCTTCATGCAATATATTAAAATAATAAAACTTAATACACTCATATATTATATACACATATTTTTGGGGTATGCAATCTTCCCAATCTGTATCCATCATATCTTAAAAAAATCTTCTGGTTACAACATAATTTAGAGATACACATATACAATATCAAAGAATATATATATATTCTCTCCAAAAGAAGGTGCTTCAATTGACGCGATGACTAAAAAGTGATCTGTGGTGAAAACATCATGTATTAATAACCTGAATTGGAAAGAGAGCCAAGTTGGATAATATTGACTAATAAAGTAATGGAGTAATTTTTTTTGACTGTGTTGGCCATCTGACTTACCTTTAGCGCTTTTGTACATGTGTTTATGTAGTGCCATCGCTTGCTGTAAGTGCACCTTCATCTGCGTTACTTTTAATGCTCTTGACAGGGTCGATCCTGGGCGGGTGCACGGGGTGCACCGCGCCCAGGCGCTGTAAAGCTCCGAAAGAAGAAGGCGCCTGGCATGCAGAGCTAATGCTACTACACACTTGCTCATGCCGGACGTGTTGTGATCCTCCTCCGACGGGAGCAAAACATGTGGCCAAACACGGAGGTGCGGCCCGTGTGTGATTGGCTGCGGTAACCGCACCTCCGTGGACTGATCTAAGCTAGAGGGACATGCTCCGCCCCCTCACGTTCAGATATGTCAGAGTGCCTGGATGTCAGCTGAAATCCTGGCGCTCAGAAGAAGAGAAATACCGCTGCAGGGACTGGAAGACCAGACTGCATGACACAGTCTCCCTCCCAACTCCGCAACTAAAAGGTAGAGAGGGGGACAAACATCATAACATTTTTGTTTAAGTAAAAAAATAAAATACATCTCTGTGTAAGGGTATCTTGATGTGTGTTTGTGTATGTGTAAGGGTGTCTGTGTGAGTAAGGTGACTGTGTGTGTAAGGGTATGTGTGAGGGTGTCTGGTGGTGTATGTGTGTGCATTTTGTGTATGGGGGTGTGTGTAAGGATGTCTGTGTATGTGTGTAAGGATGTCTGTGTGAGTGACTGTGTATGTGTATAAGGGTGTCTGTGTGTGCATGTCTATAAGGGTGTCTGTGTGTGTATGTGTATAATGGTGTCTGTGTGTTTATGTGTATAAAGGTGTCTGTGTGAGTAAAGGTGTCGGTGTGTGTGTGTGTAAGGGTATCTGTGGGGGTGTATGTGTAAGGATGTCTGTGTATGTGTGTAAGGGTGTCTGTGTGAGTGACTGTATGTCAGTGAGTGACTGTGTATTGGTGAGTATATGTCTGTGAGCGACTGTGTATCGGTGAGTATATGTCTGTGAACGACTGTGTATCGGTGAGTGTATGTCTGTGAGTGACTGTGTATCGGTGAGTGTATGTCTGTGAGTGACTGTATCGGTGAGTGGCTGTGTATCTGTGTGTGTTTGTGAGTGACTGCTGTGTATGTGTGTCAGTATGCATACACTCACATAACATGCACTTATACACACTCACTAATACACATAACGCTCACTAGAACACCTACATAACACTAATACACACTCACATAACACTTGTGAATACTCACATAACATGCACTACATATACTCACACTAATACATGCGCACTAATACACACATACAAACACACACTCACATAACGTTCACTAAAACACTCACTAATACACGTTCATATACATTGGCGTTTTTATCATGGCCGCAGGTGTGCTACTGGTGTTTGGATGTATAGCATGTGGTAGTTTTACGTTTCTCCTGTGTAAACCTTCGCACCTGGGCCCAGTCATTTCTATTTACGCCTCTGTGTATTTGTGTATATTTAAGTATGTGATATATATGTATATATAACATGTGTGTGTACCCCTGGATTGCTAGCTAGCTATAACCAGTGTCAGAAGACTTAACCCCTGGATTGCTATTTAGACAGGCAGTGTTAGAGGGCTTAACTCTTGCAATGCTAGACAGATATATGCAGGGTCAGTGGACTTAACCCCTGCAATGCTAGACAGATATAGGAAGTCTGCCACTCACACATACATAGGCAGTTTGTCACTCACACACACATAGTCTGTCACACACACACATAGTCTGTCACTCACACCCACACACATAGTCTGTCACTCACACACACATAGTCTGTCACATAGACACATCAGAGTTATTGCCTTACGTACCCAGTGGTGGCAGGAAGCTGCAACTTTGAGCTCCATGTGAAGGAGGAACTGAGTCAATCAGGAGAGGCCTCTGAGCTCTCAGCCAATCCGGAGTTAAGAGGTTTCACCTGATTGGCTGAGACCTACCTCTGTCAGCTCTCTCAATCAGGACTTTGCATTGCCCCCGATTGAGGCTTACTGGGACATAACGTCCCATTTCGGGAATGTCCCGGGCATTCTGGGACACGCGGTCAACCTACCTCTTGCCCCCCACCCCTAATAAATTGCTGGAGATACCACTGTCCAGTTGACACAAACTACAAAAATCTCAGTCAGACACTGATTGAGCGAACAAGACACAGGTAAATGAGTGTTATTATGTTTAAACTATGTTTGCCATGCGGTGCCTTCTCCATCCATTTAATTAATAAGACATAATACTGTTTACTGAGCAAAGTTTCTTAGGAGTTTAACTAGTTAACTTGTTAGTTGGCCTGTGCTAAATAATACTGTTGCATATATGAGTGAACATGTGTTTAATCATGATTATTCATATTGAATGTGCTAATCAAATGTAAAAATAAATATAATATGAGATGGTAGCATTGATTTTTATTTTCACACTTGTTTATCACATTCAGTACGAATGCTAGTGATTAAACATTTTCTCCATTAGTAATCACACTGGGTTTCTACTTTTCTCTTTTTTTTAAAATGATATATAATAACGTTTTTTTTATTTATTTATATTTCTTGAATACATTTGTAAAGGGGAGGGGTTAGTATAATAGCCACGCCCAACATGGGGGGCGCCCCCAAAAAATCCTGCGCCCAGGCGCCTGTGACCCTAGGATCGGCCCTGGCTCTTGACACTGCACCGTTGGTGTTTTTTTAACTGTTTAAAATTGTTTCATGTGGTTTTGTTTATTTTCTAACAATGTAGTTTAGGCCAGAAGTCACAACTGTCACCTACACCACCGGCCAAGTCAGGGCATAATTATTTACATATACATCTATATAGTCAGTGTATGTATGTGTATATATATATATATATATATATATATATATATATATATATATATATATATATATATATATATATATATACATATATATATAGTCAGTATATATATAGTCAGTATATATATATGTGTAAATATATATATCTCAAGCAAGTACAGAACAATATTAACAAAATAGTTACCTCCAAATTCTTACAAGCAAAGTAAATATTTTTTTATTTAAAAACCCTGCCCTGATCTTTTATATACATATTCATGGAAAATGATAAATAAAGACATCCTGGTCTATTTGGGTAAGGTAAATACTGCATGACAACAATATCCTTGAATGGACAGCTTATTTTGTTATTCTGTAAAAGATGAAGAGCTGAACTGCTATATTTATTACTACGCTTTTTTTTCTAGAATTGAAGAAAGATGAATGCAGAGATGTGACAATAAACAAATTGTGCTTCAGTGAATAACCAAATGGCACATTCTAATTCCATTTAGTTATTACTGCTCATTTCCTACACATTCAACTTCGAGAGAGAAGATCCCAAATGCAAAGGGAAACCACATACGCAAAATACAGCTTTCTATGTGAAACTACTTAAATTTGTTAACAAATAGGCCAGTCTCTGGTTAAAAAATATGTTTCATTTTCATGCTGATGCAGTGATCAAGTTATCACATTCGAACTATGCAACACATATCCTCTTGAGCCTTCTTTGTCAGTCAGAAAATGTAATAAGAATAAGTATAGTGCCATTTATTCAAGAATGATAATTGGACATGCACTTTTGTATAGTAAGGTAATAAAAAATATTGGTTTATTTTGAGAGTTGGGGCAAAAATAAAGGGTTATAGAAATATCAAAGGGTAAACTCAATATACACAAATTTGTCCCAAAATGGATTTGGATCAAACACTTCAGCCAAATTTTACAAATCAACAAAATATGGCTACTCAATGTCCCTAGATTTGGGTCCAAATCAGCTCTTCAGGGCGTTTGGAAACCAAAACATTGGAGGCATTTGGATTTGCGGCTACCCAATGTGCGCTGATCACCCCCGAAGGCCCCACACGCACACGCTCTGAATTTGGGTAACATAGGTAGAATTCTCCCAATTTAAATACTCCTGATTTTAGCTGTAGAATTCAACATTAAAGTCCTCTAAACTACACTACAAACGATTAGAAAGTGACTACATATTTGCACTAATATAATGTATGATACAAATATCCATCAATTGTGTATTATTTTTGCTAATTCTGGGCTAATCTTTGTTTGTGCCGAAATCCCTCATAGGATTTAATAGGAATTTTGAGGCTACCATTTCGGTTCTGTGCATATTTCTGGCATATTTTAGCTAAAGTCAGTTTCTGCAGCTATCAGTGTGAAATCGGCTATGATTTCTAAATTGTAAATGTATTCAGAAGCACATCGTACCTCATTTAAAAGTATTCGGAGGCTACGTATGTGATCCGAATCGGTCGATTACTCAATTCGGTGGCACCATTTAGGAGCCGATGATTGGCACATATTGACTCTCAAAATATATATACTCCTAATACATGCACAAAATACATTCATATATTCTGGAATAAAAATCTGAGAAATTAGAAAATACAATATACAGAGACAAGAAAAAAATGACCATGCAAGCTTGTTTGTCTTAAACAAAAACATCCTAACCAAAAAGCAAATTATGTAAATAGTATGATCAAGGTGAAAATTATATATACAATAATTCCATTAGCAATATTCTGCATAAGTACACTTGTTAAAGCAAGACTTTATGTTTATATTACATATAAAAAAGAATCACAAGTTACTAAAATAGTTTAATCTGTCTAAACAAGCATGAAACAAAGTCTTGCTCAATCCTCTTATCCGTACTGAAAAGCAGCCGTCAAACAAGTATGTACCAACACAGTGTTGTCTGTTTGTTAGAAAACTAGTTTTGAAGCAACCTCACCAATATGTGGTGCAATTCTGAGTAGATTTTAGGTGAAATCGTGCGAAAGCCAGTGTAAATTGTGCATAACCCTATGCAATCTTGTTTTTTTATATCTTTATGCAGGTTCCCTATCAGTGTGGGACTGCAGGGTGATAGAAAGGAAACATATTTTAGGGAAAGTGTCTGCGACTGGATCATTATGGGCTGCAGAGACCATTATAGATCGTTGTCATTTCATCTTCGACCAGCCTTGATGGCCTCAGGAGGTGTGAAAAGGGCATATCTTGCTCTCCATAGGCTTACCATTCAAGTTCAGTCTTCTATCAAAGTGGACCCATTACCTACATTGATCAGCAATCTGTCTGCATGAAGACAAATACTTATATGGAACATCTAATGTACACTGAAAATGATATATATATATGTATATGAGTATATGAAATGTATTAAAACAATTTGTTGTTGGTATGGCACACTCCCAAAAATATCTCCATTTAACTGAGGAGTACAGTGTGTTAGCACGGGAGAGGCATATTTGGCGACCAAGAATTGGATGCACTGCTTTTTTCTTACATTCCTGCGTTGCGCGTTGTTAAATAAATGAAACAATCTTCACAGATGATCATCCACAAGAAAAGCTACTTTAATTTACACCAATATGGTGGTGAAACAAGAAATCCAACATAAGAGTGGCTCTGGAGGCTCCAACTTCAGACTAGGTTATAAGCCCCTCAAATGGTATCTTCTGTTAAACATCATAATGAGAGGATTGGCATGTCTAGAGTACAAAAAGTAAAAATCCAAATAATATGTTGAAATCCTCTCAAAGTAGTGACTGAAAAGTATATCTCCCAAATTATGCAATTAAAATGTTTCATTATTCTTAAAACATGCAGTCTGATATGTATACTTCCAGATCTCACTCCTGTTTCGTAGGAACTTTTGGAGTACCCACACTATACATGGCAGACATTTTTTGGATATTGTGCAAGACAATTTAATGATGCTCTTTGGACATTCACAGTCCATGTACGGACACTTTGCCTATCTCTGGTTTTCAGTTCACTTCTGTGAATCTAATTTGGTTTGTTTACTATTTCTCTGAATGGAGTGTCACCGCTAAGCCGTGTACTAGCTTCCAGTAAATGTATTATTCAATGGAAATATTCCATAGCACGGTACAAGATATATTAGAACCAACGGTGAGGACTATATATATTAGAACAAAAGGTGAGGACTGGGTTCTCCATGTAGGCCTACAATATAAAATGAAAACTTCATGGCTGCTCCATTTTTTTCTTCACAATGGGTGAATATATATGGGTTCAATATAATATTAAATAACAATTTTTGATATAGAGCGATACATGCGGCCACCTTTAAACCAGACTTCCAAAGGCATGGCGAAATGGCTAACACATTTCCTCGAAGGCTTCATATGTTGAGATGCAATATAAAGTCGCCCAACATATATATAGACAACATCTCATGGGCATTATCCCCTTAGATTCTTGCCAAAAGTGTGGTTCCAGTGGAGCGAATCTGCTGCATAATTTCTGGGAATGCCCCGGGATCTGCACCTTCTGGTCCCATATCAAACTGTTTTTGACTTCCCTAAAAATACATATCTATAACATCCAGCCTGAGGCGGCCACCGCATCATATTAGCAGTCGCTAGAAAATGTATTTTACAACAATGGATTCAGGAGGAACCCCCAGCTATGCCACTATTCCACACCTATGACTTCTGTTTGTTATGTTTGGAAAATATAAATCCCAATAAAAAAGTTGGAAAAAAAAATAAAATTTGGAATTTTGGAAAAATGAATATTATTGGAATAGAAATTTCCTGCAAATACATATTAAAATACATTTCATAAATGAAGAGCCATTAATTGCTGTTGCTTAATCAAGATCATGGATTTGCAAGCTCTGGGTTTCTTACTTAAATATTCAACAGAGAGCATGCAATCATTTGCAATTTCTCAGCAAGACAGCAAGATTTATTAACCAATTTAGGCCTGTTATATAAATATGGTAATATGCCATCACAAAACAGGAACTCATTTTGGCATCGCAGAAACTTTGATGAATATCTCACCTAATTTATTTAAATGACAACACAACTGAATCTACAAGTAACCCCACTATTGCCATGCGTTTAGTGTAACAAGTAAAGCAGGTGGTCATTAATTGTCATATGACAGTGATATCTTAGCCTTATGGGCCTACTCACTTAAACTGAACTGCAAAGCAGTTTTCAGCAAAAGCAGACATTCATAGTCAAGTATGAAAGGTAGGGAAAAATTTAGAATTGTTCCAAATCAGCGATTATACCTGATTTTTGCAGTTCACTTGTCAGTTCAGATCTAGCTTATGTCTTCTAGTGACATTCGCCAATGCTTAGTATAGTCATAATTTCTTAAAATCAAAATAGTAGAAATGACAAAATCATATGTACAATCATTCAAGAAGAGATTATGGAGTATCACCATCATTTATTCCTAAAGGTTGGAACCTCTGTGGACTAGTCGAAAGCCCTGACAATACCAGTGGTGAACCAAAACTGTGGAGGCTTCTATTATTATATAATATTGCATGAATTTCCATAGAGATAAAGGTGGACTGGGTAACTGAGCAGGCAAATGAGATTCAATACTGACACATGTAAAATGTAGCCTTTTTGGGTATAATAATAAAAATGCAAAATATAATTTAACCCCTTCGCGACAATGGACGTGTCAGGCATGTCCATCCGGGAACTCTGTTCCCGACAATGAAAGTGCCTGACACATCCTGTGGTGAAACGAGCGGTTTTCATGATCAACGATCGCGAAAACCGCTCTGACAGTGCTGCTCTAAATTCCACCGAAATTCCGGCTCTGGGGCACCCACTGAACTCGGGACAACATTTAGAAACTATTTAGATGGGGTCTTTTCTAATGATTGTATTTGTGTAAATTCTTTTTTAGGTCAAAGTTAGAAAAGGTGTTGTTTTTTTTTTCCATCATATTTTAGGATTTTTTTGTAATAAGTTATAAGATATGATGAACATAATGGTATCTAATGAAAGCCCTTCTTATGACAATAAAAACAACATTACAAAACAAAATTTACAGCTAAACACAAATACCCCAGAAATGTCACTAGTGTTCAGCGAACCTGAACCGCACTGTTCCGGCTCGTACCGAACATTACGGTGTTCGGACCCCGGACCCGAACACGGACATTTCACTGTATGTCCATGTTGGAGTTCGGGGTTCGGCTATAAACCAAAAGTCTATAAACCGAAAGACATTAAGTTTATAGACTTTCAGTTTATAGAATAGCATAGTATTACATGTATTCTATAAGCCAAAAGTCTATAAACCAAACGACGGTTGCGCACAATGCTTCCCTCACAGCCACGGACCTGCACCGGGAGACAGCAGCAAGGAGGTAAGTACTGGGGTCTGGGGAAGGGGGGAGGAGGGTGGCATAACGAGCATAGTGAGGGGCAATATCCTGGCATATTGAGGGTCAAAATCCTAGCTTATTAAATGGCAATATCCTGGCATATTAAGTGGCTATACCCTGGCATATTAATTGGCAATATCCTGGCATATTGAGGGTCAAAATCCTTGCTTATTAAATAGCAATATCCTGGCATATTAAGTGGCTATACCCTGGCATATTAATTGGCAATATCCTGGCATATTAAGTGGCTATACCCTGGCATATTAAGTGGCTATACCCTGGAATATTAATTGGCTATATCCTGGCATATTAATTGGCAATACCCTGGCATATTAATTGGCTATATCCTGGCATATTAATTGGCAATATCCTGGCATATTAATTGGCTATATCCTTGCATATTAAATAACTATATCTTGGCATATTAAATAACTATATCCTGGCATATTAATTGGCAATATCCTGGCATATTAATTGGCTATATCATGGCATATTAATTGGCTATATCCTGGCATATTGAATAACTTCATCTTGGCATATTAATTGGCAATATCCTGACATATTAATTGGCAATATCCTGGCATATTAAATGGCAATATCTTGGCATATTAAATGGCAATATCCTGGCATATTAATTGGCTATATCCTGGCATATTAAGTGGCAATATCCTGGCATATTAATTGGCTATATCCTGGCATATCAATTGGCAATATCCTGGCATATTAATTGGCTATATCCTGGCATATTAATTGGCTATATCCTTGCATATTAATGGGCAATATCCTGACATATTAATTGGCAATATCCTGGCATATTAAATGGCAATATCTTGGCATATTAAATGGCAATATCCTGGCATATTAAGTGGCAATATCCTGGCATATTAATTGGCTATATCCTGGCATATTAATTGGCAATATCCTGGCATATTACGTGACAATATCCTGGCATATTAATTGGCTATATCCTGGCATATTAAATAACTATATCCTGGCATATTAAATAACTATATCCTGGCAGATGAATTGGCAATATCCTGGCATATTAAGTGGCAATATCCTGGCATATTAAATGGCAATATCCTGGCATATTAATTGGCAATATCTTGGCATATTAAATGGCAATATCCTGGCATATTAAGTGGCTATATCCTGGCATATTAATTGGCTATATCCTGGCATATTAATTGGCAATATCCTGGCATATTAAGTGGCAATATCCTGGCATATTAAGTGGCAATATCCTGGCATATTAAGTGGCTATATCCTGGCATATTAATTGGCAATATCCTGGCACATTAAATGGCAATATCCTGGCATATTAAGTGGCAATATAGTGGCAAAATCCTGGAATATTGAGGGGCAAAATCCTGACATATTGAGGGGCAAAATCCTGGTATATTGAGGGGCAAAATATTGGCATATTAAATGGCATTTTGAGTGGCTAAATACTGGCATATTGAGTGGCAAAATAGTGTGTCTCAGGTTATGTGTGTCACTGTGTGTGTGTGTGTCACTGTGTTAGTGTAAGGGTGTGTGTGTGTAAGGGTGTAAGTGTGTCACTGTGTCTGTGTAAGGGTGTGTGTGTGTGTGTGTGTCACTGTGTTAGTGTAAGGGTGTGTGTGTGTAAGTGTGTTTAAGTGTGTCACTATGTCTGTGTAAGGGTGTGTGTGTAAGTGGTAAGTGTGTCTCTGTCTGTCTCTGTGTTTAAGGGTTTCAATGTGTGTTAGGGTGTCAATGTGTGACAAATTTCGAGCATGCGAGTTGAATATTTAGATGTAATTATTTTCGACACTATACATTATACTTTTATATATATATAATGTATAGAGGGTTGGTGGTGTGGGAGGTCAGAGGAGGGGCACCAAAATGCACCTTCACCTGTGTAGACGAAAATCCTTGCACTGGCCCTGAGTTCCGGCAGCGGGATGGGGAGTGGAGGAAGCAAGGTGAGTGAGAGGTAGACACTTCAGGGGGAAGGGGAGGGGGTAAAAGACACTACAGGGGGAAGGGGAGGGGGTGAAAGACACTACAGGGGGTGGGGTGAAAGACACTACAGGGGGAAGGGGGAGAAAGAGACAATACAGGGGGAAGGGGGGAAGAAAGACACTACAGGGGGAAGGGGGGAGAAAGAGACAATACAGGGGGAAGGGGGGGAGAAAGGCACTACAGGGGGAAGGGGGGGAGAAAGACACTATGGGGGAAAGACTACAGGGGGAAGGGGGAGAAAGACACTAGAGGGAGAAGGGAGGGAAGAAAGACACTACAGGGCGAAGGGGGGGAGAAAGCCACTAAGCTGGAAGGGGGGAGAGAGACACTACAGAAAGGACAGAGAGAGGGACGCGACAGAAAGGAGAGAGAGATGCTACAGAAAGGACTGAGAGAGACGCTACAGAAAGGACAGAGAGAGATGCTACAGAAAGGAGAGAGAGAGAGACGCTACAGAAAGGACAGAGAGAAAGACACTACAGAAAGGACAGAGAGAGAGACGCTACAGAAATGCGAGAGAGAGACGCTACAGAAATGCGACAGAAAGACGCTACAGACATGCGAGAGAGAGACGCTACAGAAATGCGAGAGAGAGACGCTACAGAAATGAGAGAGAGACAATACAGAAATATGTATTATATTATGCTATGGGGCTGGTTTAAAAATGTTATGCTATGGGGCTGGTATACAAATTTTTTCCAGTGCTGGTTTTTGTTCCCACTCCGGCCCTGTATGAGGGAAACCTTATGGATCCTCACCCTTAATACACTGGTCCCCAGAGGTTTGAATGACAATTTTGATCTCATACCTTTTCTAGAATTATTATTATTATTTTTATTTATACTTTGGATTAATTTAAGAAAGGGAAGAAGGAAAGGGGAAAAATATATATAGATTGATAATAGTATATGCGATATTAATGTGATTAATTCTTTCTGCCTCTATGTATCTAGTCAAAGTTTGGGGGTAATTACACACTTTTGCATTGACGAGTAGAATTGAGTCTGCAGATATGTATAGTTTTCTAATAATAATATGACTAAATGTTTTCTGCCTTTAATAGAACCATGATATCTGATGTGTATGTACTAAATTAAATACAGTCGATGTACTGACACATTTTAATCGGTTGCTATACCCCTTTATGTCTTTGTGTACACATTACTATACTATATGATAAATTTTAACATGTGAATCTGTTTTAATGTTTCTTGTAATCATAGTGTTATGTAGTTTTTATTGATCCATGTTATAGTCAATTTTCCTAATGCGTTAAGATAGCATGAGACACCACAAGCTAAATTTCATTAGTGGTATTTTTGTTGCTGTCCTCCCCATGTCCGGATCATTGCCACACTATGCTGGCTCTGTGTGGTCCCGATGCGCTGTCATGGCGACAACGGTAAACACGTTGCGACGTCTCACTTCCGGTTTCTCCGGTCTTTGTGTCCGGAAGTGGAGCTATTTAAACTCCCTTGATGTCTGCTTGAAATATGTTGGACACCAACGCTTAGGCTGAGGAAGAAGTCGAAACGCGTTCCTGTACTTGGCGTCCTGATTTAGAAAAGACCTGGTCAGGCTTTTCTTAGGATTCAATCCCTTTTCATTTGTATTTTTTTGAGTCCAGCATATTTCCGGGCAGACTATAAGGTGTGTAATACTCATTTGTTACGCTGATCATTTTTACTATTTTATTACAAGCAATTTTTTTGTATGTTTTCTATGGTCATTTAGACAACTTGGATTTTTGTGGTCTGAACAGTGTACTATAGATTCCATTTGTTTTATTTATTTTTGTCTTTGTATCTGTGACATCCTATTCTATTTTTTGTTTACATGTTATATTTATTATCTTATTAAATATATTTTTATACTACTATATATTGATTTGTGTATTGGTTTGTGGTTTCAAGCTTTTAATTTATGTATTTATTATACATACACTGTGATATAGCGCTGTCTATTTAAACATTCAATTTAATAGCTTGGCTGCTCTTCTAAGAGCTGCTTTTCAAAGAGTATATTTAAGAGATATTCTGGAGATACTCTGGAGGTAGTCTGAGGTATACAAGAGGTGAGCAAAACTAAAAGATCTTTTTGATTTAAATTCTTAAAATGGCAGATTTGGTTTACTGTGATAATTGTTCTGCATTTGTTTCACATTCCATTTTTTGGAGGTTTGGAGGCTGTCTAATCTGTAGACAGTTCTCAAGATTGCAGCAGGAGATTGCATTTTTAAAGTCCGAGATTTGTAATTTATCTGTAAAACAAACTCGGGCTGAGACTGTTGCGAAGTCACTGACACAGAGGCCATTGCCGCAGAGGCTTCCTAGGAATGGCAGGTGGATTACTGTTGGATCTGGTAGGCTTAGAGTTGTGGATAAAAGGCATGTCCCGCAGTCTGTGGCTGTCCAGAATTCATTTTCAGCACTTGCAGAGTGCAGTGGTGTTGTGGAGGCAGGCTCAGACGCAGAGTTTGAGGAACCACTCTCCTATGTGGCTAAGGTGTGCAAGGAGAAGGTGAGGCCTGATAGAAAGCAGTTGTTGTTGGGCGATTCTATCATAAGAGGTGCGGAGTTGGACACTATTGGCTTAGTGAGATGTCTTCCTGGAGCTACTGCTCGCAGAGACAGGAGGCGTATTTCTAATATTGTTAAGCAAGCAAATCAGGAAGGAGAATTGGATGTACTGGTTCATCTAGGGACAAATGATTTGGCTTGCAATGAGGTTTCAGAGGTGAAGGAAGCTTTTCGTGTTCTTGCCAATGATATACGGCAGGTTGTGTCCACACTGTCCTTTTCTGAAGTTATGCCTGTGCACAACATTCAGAATGATAGGCGGATGCGTATTAGGAACTTCAACTTGTGGCTTGGAGAATGGTGTCGGGAGCAAGGATTTGGCTTTGTTTCTCATGGAAGTTCACTATGGGATAGAAAGGAACTGTACAAAAAAGATGGTTTGCATCTTTCTCAAAAGGGAACGAATGTTCTCAGTGAGCAGTTCAGAGGTTTTGCTAGGAGGTTTTTAAACTAAAAGAGGGGGGCAAAATGGCGATAAAACATCAATCCAATTGCCCCCCAAAAAAGGTACAGAAGTTACCTGTAGTCAGCGTGCTAAAAAAGGATAAGCTTAGGGTCATGTCTACAAATGCTCGCAGTTTAGGGAATAAGATCCATGAACTTGTGACAATATTGGCAACTGAGAATGTAGATTTAGTGGCTGTTACTGAGACATGGTATAATGAAAAACATGACTGGGACATTTCAATACCAGGGTACTCTTTATATAGAAAAGACAGAGAAGGTAAAAAAGGGGGAGGGGTGGCCCTGTATGTGAGGGATAGCTTAAAATGTAACGTAATACAAGTTAGTGAGGCGAACATAGAGTCAGTTTGGGTTACATTAGAATTTGGTAATCATATGGTAACTCGGGTAGGTGTGATTTATAGGCCCCCTGGACAAATAGAGGAGTTAGATAATCTACTAGTTGAGGAAATAGCTAAAATGACAATGAAGGGAGAAGTGATCATCATGGGTGACTTTAATCTTCCTGATGTGAACTGGAAATACAAAACAGCTACTTGTGCCAGGAGTACGCATATCCTAAACTCCCTACTGGGATTATCTCTAAAACAAGTAGTGGAGGAGCCAACTCGAAAGCAGGCCATACTAGACTTAGTGTTCACAAATGGAGATCTGTTATCAGATATTACTGTAGGTGAAAGTTTAGGATCTAGTGATCACCAGACAGTGTGGTTTAATATAAGAACAGTGACGCAGTCACACCACACAAAAACAAAAGTTTTAGATTTTAGAAAAACAGACTTTTCTAAAATTAGATTAGATGTGAAGGAGTCATTATCAGACTGGAGCAATTTAAATGGAGTCCAGGAGAAATGGGATTATCTAAAAGTTGCACTACTGAAGGCAACAGAAAATTGCATAAGGCTTGTCAGTAAGAGCAAAAAATTGAAGAAACCACTGTGGTACTCTGCAGAGGTGGCTAAAATAGTAAAAAATAAAAAGCTAGCATTTAGTAATTATAAAAATACTCAGAGTGAGGAAGATAGAAAGATCTATAAGAGTAGGCAGAAAGAGGCAAAGCAAGCTATAAGAGCTTCCAAAGCACACACAGAAGAGACTATAGCCCAGTCAGTGAAAAAGGGGGATAAAACATTTTTTAGATACATACATGAGAAAAGGAAAGTAAAACAAGGATTAGTTAGATTAAAAACAAAAGAAGGATGCTATGTAGAAGAGGATAAAGGCTTAGCAGACTGCTTTAATGAATATTTTTGTTCAGTTTTTACAAATGAAAATGAGGGTAAGGGACCTCGTTTAGGGAAAAAGACTAATGAGTCTTTTGATGCATGTAAGTTTACAGAGGAAGAGGTTTTACTTCAGCTGTCTAAAGTAAAGACAAATAAGTCGATGGGACCTGATGGGATACATCCAAAGTTATTAAAAGAACTTAGTGGTGTACTAGCAAAACCGTTAACAGATTTATTTAACCAATCATTGTTAACGGGAGTAGTTCCAGAAGATTGGAAATTAGCTAATGTTGTGCCCATTCACAAGAAAGGTAGTAAGGAGGAGGCGGGCAACTATAGACCAGTAAGTCTTACTTCAGTAGTGGGGAAAATAATGGAAACCTTGTTAAAGAATAGGATTGTTGAACATCTAAAGTCGCTTGGATTTCAAGATCAGAGACAGCATGGGTTTACTTCAGGGAGATCATGCCAAACTAGTCTTATTGATTTTTTTGATTGGGTAACTAAAATAATAGATCAGGGTGGTGCAGTAGACATTGCTTACCTAGATTTCAGTAAGGCTTTTGACACTGTCGCACATAGAAGGCTTATCAATAAACTGAAATCTTTGAGTTTGGATTTCAATATTGTTGAATGGATTAGACAATGGCTGAGTGACAGGCAACAGAGGGTTGTAGTCAATGGGGTATATTCGATGCAAGGTCTTGTTACTAGTGGGGTACCTCAGGGATCTGTTCTTGGACCCATTCTCTTTAATATTTTTATTAGCGATATTGCAGAAGGTCTTGTTGGTAAAGTATGTCTTTTTGCTGATGATACAAAGATTTGCAGCAGGGTTGATATTCATGGAGGGATAAGCCAAATGGCAAATGATTTAGCTAAACTAGAAAAATGGTCAGAGCAGTGGCAACTGGCATTTAATGTGGACAAGTGCAAGATTATGCACCTTGGGCGTAAAAACCCAAAAGCAGAATATAGACTATTTGGTACAGTCCTAACCTCAACATCTGAGGAAAGGGATTTAGGAGTAATAATTTCAGAGGACTTGAAGGTAGGTAGGCAATGCAATAGAGCAGCAGGAAATGCTAGCAGAATGCTTGGTTGCATAGGGAGAGGTATTAGCAGTAGGAAGAGGGAAGTGCTCATGCCATTGTACAGAGCACTGGTGAGACCTCACTTGGAGTATTGTACGCAGTACTGGAGACCATATCTCCAGAAGGATATTGATACTTTGGAGAGAGTTCAGAGAAGGGCTACTAAACTGGTTCATGGGTTGAAGGATAAAACTTACCAGGAAAGGTTAAAGCATCTTAACATGTATAGCTTGGAGGAAAGACGTAACAGGGGGGATATGATAGAAACATTTAAATACATAAAGGGAATCAACACAGTAAAGGAAGAGAGTATATTTAAAAGAAGAAAAACTACCACAACTAGAGGACATAGTCTTAAATTAGAGGGGCAACGATTTAAAAGTAATATCAGGAAGTATTACTTTACTGAGAGGGTAGTGGATGTATGGAATAGCCTGCCAGCAGAAGTGGTAGAGGTAAACACAGTCAAGGATTTTAAGCATGCGTGGGATAGACACAAGGCTATCCTAGCTATAAGACCGGGAACGGGGGACTAATAAAAGTACTCAAAAAAAAAAAAAAAATTGGGCAGACTAGATGGACAGAATGGTTCTTATCTGCCGACACATTCTATGTTTCTATGTTTCTATGTTCTCTCCTTCCCCTTTTTTACAGTGGTGTTCCACTGTGATATTTAAGACCAGCAGCTATCCATGTACTAATAATCACTATTGTAATTGATTTCCTGATAACATCTGAGGATTCCATCCAGCTGATCTTCTCTCCAGTATTTGTACATTTATTACTGTTGGGGTTTGTATTGGATTTAAATACATCTATTCACATTTATAGGTGCTTCGTATTCCTTTTGGGTTTTTTGGAGTAGATAATGTGCTGATTATAAGTAGGCAGGGTAAGGGTGTTCCAATTTGTGCTTTTATGTTGTCTTCACTACTGATTAGTCACTAATAATGCACAAGGGGATGTATCATACATATCAGTGTGATCTTGCCTATGTCGCCCAGATTTTCATTTTGTAGCTTTTAACTCTACCACCAATGAGCCCCGAATCCGTACGCAATTCAGAGGCCCTATTTCATGGGTCAACCCTTATGACTAATTCTGGGAATGTGACAGTAGTAGAATGACTGGGAATAAATCCTTTGCTGCTAACTTTGATTAAAGATGGTGAGTATCCTGTGTGCTTTTTGTGCAGTTGTACTATGCCTCATTAATATTTGATAAACACACTTCATTGTCATTCTTAATTTGACAGATTCTTTCTGGTTTTATAATCCTGCCCATATGGGATTTGTGTTGTATCACATAACCAAATGTAACTGATTTCTGAGTGCTTATATGATCAAATGCACTCCAGAGTATTCCACATCTTTTCACTTACCGTACAGCTATCAGAGAACAAGCTGTTAAAATACAGACAAAGCTTATCAACTATTTATTATCATAAATTATGTGTAATTCATTGATGCATACATACAATGCACTTGCTGGGGTCTGTTTTCTAAGAACAAATGTGATAATTATAACCTTTACTATTAAACAATCATTCCGCTCAAAACTAAAAAAAAACATTTAACCAATTAATGCATATTAAAGCAGCACTTTCACCTACAATGTACAAAAAATATGTTTGAATAAGTACATCACACAAAGTAAGAAGGAAAAAAAGATCTGTCATTGTTTTTTCCTCAATACTTCCCATCTTCCTATCTCTTATAATGGTATTACTGTTGCTTTACCAACAGTCCTGACTGTCTCAAAAATAAGTAAAAAATTAAGTATATTAAACACCCCTTTAAAACTAACATTGCGTTTAGTAAAAAGGTGAAATCGCCATTTGTTATGTATAACAACAATTGCACCTTTTTTCTTTGCAGTGCAGGAGTTTTTTTTACATAACCCCCATTGAGAACGTGCTGCGACAATAATTAGGCGCTTTTAAGTATTTTACATTGGCTACGACAGCCCACTGAGCGCTGTCACAACTCGGAAGCACCTTTGTGATGCAGGGGGCGCAGGCTCCCGAAATTTGGTGGGAATCTGCTTTTTACATAGGAGCACTTAGGAGATCTGGCAGAATCGCTGTGTGCTCCATCTTTATACATAACCCCCAGTGAGTGATGCATGCATGTGTGATGTTTCTCTGTGGTTCAAGTGCAGAAAATGGCAGCAGGTGCTCTGGTTTGATGAGTAAAAAAATGAAATATCTGGCTGTAGCAAAAAGCAGTTTGTTCGTTGAATTGCAGGAGAGCGGTACAGAAATAAGTGTCTGAGCCAACAGTGAAGCATAGTGAACATTACTTGCAAATTCGGGGCTACATTCTACAAATGGATATATTTACATACATACATACAGCTATATCCTATTATAGCGCTATCTTCTATAACATGATTTTTCTTATAACGTGGAACTACAATGGCAGTGGCATTGGGACTCTCATATGTGTTAGAAGTTCTGGGGGCCATTCGGGAGCCTCTGGAACTCCTAACACATATGTGGGGCCAGGACAAGACCTTCGTCTGTTAATTATCCCCTCCATACACTGTTAAGTAACATTTCAGAGGCTTGCCTAAGGGCTCCGAAATTAAAATCACTAATAACTCCCCCGAACCCACACACACAAAAAAACACTATTTAATAACTCCCTCCTGTCTAGGTGCTTGCCCAAGGCACATTTATTTATTATTTATGTCATCTGGGAGCCTTGGCAATATTTTGGGGGGCCTTGGTCAACTTAACAGTGCATGGAGAGCTCAAGTATTGAACAATTAATTGTGCAGGGTGGAATTTAACAACAGGGCAGGGACCCTCGGTAAGTCCCCGTCCCATTCATTTTTGGGCCACTTTAAGACCCAGTGGGCCCTGGGCAAAGTCTTTAGCAGTGGCCCCGCTCAACCAAAAGTCACAATGTAAAAAAAACTGTATGTAAATGTATATAAACTTTTAAATATTATGATTCTGTTTTTCCTATGGAAGAACAGATTCATGTGTGTGCAATGACGGTGTCCAAATTAATAAAAACAATTCAAAGTATTGCTTTACTAATATGTTTTTCTAAGCATATTTTTTAGCTTTCTCAGAACTCATCAAATTGGAAATGGGAGGACTTTCTTGTACTTTCAGGAAGTAACATCATAGATTTGGTAAAACAAAACCTCCGCAGAGGAGGTTGTCCGTGGAAAGGGATCAAGGTAAGACCATTTGATGACAGTTTTTGCAGCATACTAGCAGCAATTTGTATGCTGTTTAAATTAAAATTAGAATGGGCCATCACATCCAAAGTGTGCAAAACGAGGAGAAAGGTCACATGCAAAGTGTTGTGCATTGGGCACTCTTGTCTGTCGCAGTAGGTGCAGGCAAGATGACCAGATTTAGTTTAAAGAGGAATGACCAGTATTGTCTGTGACATTAGGCTCAGGTAAGTAAGAATTTGGGTTTGTTTTGTTTGTCAGTTTAAATCAGATTGTTGGTTGTTGTAGACACCGGCAATTCAAATTGATAATAAATTTCAGTGTAGAGCAGGATACAAAATGCAAATAACTGTGAGTGCTAGAGAATCTAGTGATACCTTGATTGATACTAGGGTTACCACCTGGCCGGTATTTTACCGGAAGGCCGATCAGGCCAATGTTAAGTCTATGGAGAAAGTACCAAGGCCGGTATTTTTTTTAAATAAAAGGTGGCAACCCTAATTGACACCTGTGACCTGACACACCCCAGAATTCCAAGAAGTCTAGTGACCAAGAGTGATGAATGTCCCATTTTGATTTTGCAGTAGCAAATCCCATTTTGATTTTTCAGGATCCTTAATATATCATTTTAAATGTTATTCAGTTATTTTAAAGTATAGTATGACTATTGTTGATTTTAGTAATTTCTAATAGAATTAAGATCAGTTTGTGTATCCACTATGGGAGTTGAAATGCGGGCGGGTAGTCAGTCATATCAGTGGTATCTCCATCATGTTATTTGATTCTAATTTTATTAGGACGTAATTTTCTGTGGGTTATGTCATTTTTGTTAAATATGTTAATCAACCAATCACAGTTGAGGATTCGATTTGATTTATTTAGTTTTAATAGGTTTTCTTTAAGTGTCTATATTTTGTATTATATGAGTCATATCAAACTTCCTTATAAGTTATGTCTCAACATTCCCCATAATGGTCGAATCACTTAATCTCTCGATTTATGAGATCAAGTAACAATGGAATAATTTTGTTCATTGCGTAGTGTAAAGTATAACTTTCATGCATGCAGGCTAGTGATACTCTATTAAATATTTATTCATTTACTTGTTTGTATTGAATATGCTGCCTAGTTTTAATTACTACGGGTAATATAATATTAGGGACAGCAGTTTAGTAAAATTGGAAAGTTAGCTGGTCATGGGTAATAATACTGAGTATAGACAGGATTATGTTAGATTAGTTAATTAGTTGGGCAAATGGTTTAATAGTTAGTATAGACAGTGTTAAATAAGTATGATGATTTTTCATCTGAGTAAAATATAGTTAATAATTGTTTAAATTTTGCAAGTATGACCTATGGTATTGTGTTCACATGAGAGCTGAATGTCAAAAGAGATCATTTTTAGAGATAAAATACACCACAACCCAATAGTGTTACTGTACTCTACGAGTTAAGCTGTTGACACAAGAAGATGCGTTGTGTTTATATCTGTGTATATGTCACTGCCCGTGTTTCAATTAAAGAAATACTCAGAACTGGCAAGAAAAAAACACAAAGAAGAAGAAAGTAATGTCTGCCTCCACTTTGGATATGCCAAACCAAGCTATTATTGTGAGGAGGACTACTAAGCTGAGAGTGAGAAAATACGAGTACCAGTGTCATCTCAAGTTGGCCCAAGAAAAAAAGTAGGCCACAATACAGGTGACAGGTTTCACAAACCAAGTTTTGCTCCACTATCCCTCAATAAAGAGACTGTTACTTTTATAGTGGAACTCCAAAGTGTCATAAACTAGTAGTCAGAATTCTATGGAGTAGTTGTGTTATAATTTAATGCCATAGTCTTGCTTCAGCACACGTAAATACATTTTCATGGTTTTCTTGCAACATAATCTATATGACAATACCTGTTGGGGTAGATAGCATTTAGTTATGGTTGTGTGAGAATGACAGGTTGCATGATGGTATGGGAGTTTGAGATAATGAATATCTGGATGGCGACAGAAGGGGTTGTACTTATAGAATTTAGGCCTAAGCAATTTATCTAATTTGTGACCATCTGCTAAAGATTAACGGTGACAAAGGGGCGACTGTTACACTATGGCAAATGGCCATAGGATAAGGCTAGTTATTGTAGATAGACAAACACATAAGACTTCGTTGAATATATGTAAATACATATCTGGATTATATCTGATGTGTAATTATATGTATACATTGCAGGATATGTTGTAGTCTCAAACACATAACACACATTTACAGCCCATACATCATTCTATCCCTAGTTTTAAAGGTTAAGAATTGTATACAACTATTTTCATATCATATTCAACTATTTACATTTGTATTAAAACTTTTAATGAAAAATTGCATTTATTGTTTTTAGTCCCTTTTTCTTCACCCATGTTGCACCTAAAGGACTTAACACAGCACCACAATTAGTTTGCTATTAAGATATGCAACAGACAGTTACTTCCCATTAAAATATGCCACAGTTTGTCCATTAAAATTTAGCACTGTTTTCCCATTAATATACCACAGACAGTTTGCTCATTAATATGACACAGCAAATTTGCCCATCAATATACCACTGTTAGTATGCCCATTATATGCCACTGCCAATTTGTATGCCACTGTTAGTTTTACCATTAATATGCCACAGCCAATTTGACCATTACTATGCCACTGTTTGCCCATTAATATGTCACTGTTTGCCCATTAATATGCCACAGTCAGTTTTCCCAATATAATCTCAACCCTTTCCCTTATCTGGGTGCTGTTCTCTTGGCGATTTCCTTCGCAGTCCCCCCCCCCCCCCCCCCCCCCATGCATGCTGTGTGCGTAGCATGCATGGAGGAGGGACATAAGCTGGCGGATATGACATGTTGTCATATCTGGCAGCACTAACAGTAAGCCAGACTGCATCCACTGGATACCCCTTAACTAGTGGGGCCTGGGCCATTTTCCTATTTTTGTATTTTTTTTACTTTTTATCATTAATTTGTTCTCAGTATTTTTTTCCTTTCAAGAGGTCCTATCTGTCAACATATTAGTCTTGCCTGCTTGTTTGTGTTTATCTCTGATGATAAAAGGTGGTTTGATAAAGCTGCACCATGAGTTAATAAATAGATTTTTTAGTAGCCCCCCCCCCCCCCGTGTGTCCCCCTCTGTCCCCGTGTGTGACTTCCACTTACTAGCGTAGCATGTCACTGACAGAAGTTTTACCAATTGCTTGCTAAGCTAGTATGTGAGAATAATATGTAAGACGCTTATACTTTACCTGTCACCACAGCTGATCCGGAGGGCGTGAGGTGGTGTGTGTCCCTCACGCAGGCGCTCTTCTAACAAAGTTACGGCTGATTGACAGCTGTAACTTTGTGCGCATGCGCTGTGGTGCGCAATGAGTGAATTCTACTGCGCCTGTGCAGTAGTATTCACTCAAGTTCTTTGTCAGAACACCGGGACAAAACTGGCCTGCTGTCCCCTGTTTGGGGTCCTCCATTAGTAACAAAGAGTGCTCTATTTCCCCTTCAACAATTTCCTAAAGGGGTTTTAAAATATGTACAATTGATCATACAATATTGGATACCATGACACATATATTCGATATATATTTTAAAAATAGTTTTTAAACCGAAAAATAAAAAATCTTTAGCACATACATGTACACAACATATATTGATTCCATTATTATACTATTACACGCTAAAGCTGATTTTTTTCTTCAGATTATACCAATAAGTTCAAATTAATCAATATTATATATGTTGTACTAGGTTGTGAAACTGCACCTTTAAGGAGCATTAAAGCATCAAACTGTACAGATTGTGCATGTTACAGAATATCCCAGGATGTGACAGATCCATATATCATGCAATAGCATCTCCTGTGGCACCGGAATTGTTAATGATGGAAGAAGAATTTTGAAAGGTGCAGAGTGAATGCGTTTGGCTCAGTTTGGTGTCAATTTGTGCTGTCGCCTGCAGTGTGCAGATCTAAATGGAAGCACTATGGTGGGTCATAGCAGCTGAACAGATGACTGGCAGCACAAGGCTTGCAGATTCTTATACCACGGCCTGGCTCTGACAAGGATTGATGATTTCAGAGCTGATGTCACCATATAAGAATGAGATTTTGGAACTGCTGCTATTGTCTGCATTTTCTTTTCTAAGTCGGATTATTTTGCTGTGATATTAAGATACACCAGCCTATTCCATTTAACCTTTTGTGTATTTTTAATGGAACATCCATAGGGCACCCAAAAGGTTAAATCTATAAATCATGAAGCCACAGTAATCTATAGGAGATGTCACCTATAAATACACTATTCATTATGTTTATATATATATATATATATATATATATATATATATATATATATGTATATCTCGATGGATAGATACTTCCGAACCTCATGTTCATTTGATCTTAAGCTTCATTATATCTGTATTTGTATTCCTTTTATATGTACTAGCAGTGCCAGGGACATCAAACTGTGGCCCTCCGGTTGTTGGAGAACTGCATCCCCCATAATCCCCTGTTAGCCTCTTAGCTGACAAAGTATTATGGGAGATGTAGGCCAAGAGAAGTTGGAGGGCCACAGTTTGACGCTTCTGTGCTAGAGCTAATCATTGGCTTAGATATTGGTATAGGAAAGAGTCTAGTGGAAATTAGTTTAAACAGAACAGTATGAGAAATATCAAATGGCTATGAAACATGCATTAATGCCTATCATTGCCTGATAGAATAAAGTCAATTGTAAGACTATTTCAGTTCCCCCCTCTCCTTTTCTGTACTTTCTTATGGCCGTTATTTTTTTATGATTTGTTTACTCCAGTTCAGTCATATAGTTTCAGTTATTATTTTTAATTACTAGTTTGTTGTTAGTTTTAGTGTTAGGGACTTGCCATATTGTGGGGTACCGTGAAATAGTTGGCAGGTTTTTAGTTGCACCCACGGTCGACTGCACTCATTTAGTGGGGTGTGCCACATGAGTGCTTAGTTTTGTCTTACACAGGGAGTGTAAATTTATCCAGTTATTTAAATTAGTGCCATTGCAGTTTTACTATTCGTTGTACCCAGGGCCTGCCTTTGGGATGTGCGACCAGTGTAACTGCACATGGCGCAACACCCCAGGGGGCTCCACTTTAAAAATATAAAAAAAGTTTGCCGGGAGGGGCACTGGCTGGGGAGATCAGAAGATCTCCCCTCAACAGCCCTATGCACAGCCGCAGCGTAGGATCCGGGGAGGGGGCGGACCTCATTTGGTGCGAGGTTCGCACCCACCCTGTGAAGCAGAGCAGCGTCTGCTTTACGAGAGAGCTCAGTAAGTGCTGCTCATGCTCCACGCGCATAGTTTAACACACTGTGCTTATGCTGCACACACTCTAAGGTGGAGAGAACAAAGAGAGGAAAAGGGGGAGAGAATCTGGGCCGGTGCAAGAATTTTTGCCGCCCTAGGTGAACATATATTTTGCCACCCTTGCTGAACTTACCCTCAGGCATTTACATACACAGTAACACAATGTCACATACATGCAATGTCAGATGCAACCACTCGTACACAAACAGTAACACATGCAATGTCACATTCACATGCAGCCACATATTCACCAAAAGTTACACATGCAATTTGTTATCTCTTTTTCCCCCCTCGTAATACCTGGTGTCTTTTTTTTCCCCTCCCTATGGCTGGTGCCTTTTTTTGCCCTTGCACCCACCAAATGACTGGTGCCTTTTTTTAAATTTACTTGACATTCTACAACCAGTCTTACCAATGTATTCCCACAGCCAGGTTGCTCATTAATATGCCACTATTTCCTGATTAATATTCCACAACCAATATGCCCTTTAATATGTCACAGCTAGTTTGCCCATTAATATGCCACTATTTGGCCAATAGTATGCCATTGTTAGTCTGCCCATTAATATGCTACAGCTAATTTGCCCATTAATATGCCACGATTAGTATGTCTATTAATATGCCACAATTAGTATGCCCACTAATATGCCACAATTCGTATGCCCACTAATATGCCACTATTGGTATGCCCAATAATATGCCACAATTAGCATGTTCAATAATATGCCACTATTAGTATGCCCACTAACATGCCACAATTAATATGCCCACTAATATGCCACTATTGATATGCCCAATAACATTTCACAATTAATATGTACACTAATATGCCACTATTGATATGCCCACTGATATGCCACAATTAATAAGCCAAAAAATATGCCACGATTAATATGCCCACTAATATGGGACAATTAATATGCCCAACAATATGCCACAATTGATTTACCCACTAATATGCCACAATTAATATGCCCAATAATATGCTACAATTAACATGCTCATTAATATGCCACAATTAATATGCACAATAATACACCACAATTAATATGCCCAATAATATGTCCCAATTAATATGCCACAATTAGTTCTAGCAAAAAATACTGTTTCCCCCCTCCCCAGTACACACCTGCCTGCTGCTCTGCCTTCCCGCTGCGCTCATCATGGAACGTTACTTGACCATGGCAAGGAAGAGGAAAAGGACAAACATGGGAAGGGAGAGAAACATACATGGAGGGAGAAGAAAGAGACAGGCATGAGGAGGGAGAGGAGACAGACAGACATGAAGGTAGAGAGGAGGGTGGCTACCACAGGGGTGGTCCACACAGGGCGCAGGAACACTTAAGGCCAGCCCTGGTTGTAACACTGCATTTTTTTTTTTTTTATTCATACACATGTTTTGTTTTATTTTTTGTACTATTATTTGTTACTATATATTATTTTTATTATGTATCTTTATCTCTCTTCCTAATCAGCCCATACTATTTTGTGACACAAATTGTCATTTATTATCTGAGCCTGCTGCCCTTTTGGGCAACTAGCTCACGTTTGCTAGCGTATAGCAGAGTTGCATAGCATTAAAACTCACAGTAATGTTCAGTGTCTTTGAATATATCACAGAGCTCCACGGCAATAAAGCTCAAAGTAATGTGCAGTGTCTGAGTGTATCGCACAGCGCCACAGTAATGTTTAATGTTTAACACAGAGTGTCACGACAATAAAATTCACGCATGAGCTACTAAACCCTATGGCTTTTTCTTATTTATTTTTTTATTGTTTTACATAAAACTATGCAACAACAAATTGCTCTTAAAAGAATGTTTATGAAATGACCCCTTGTATAATAGCATCTATTTGGTAATACACCGCTTTCACTTTGTCTGGTGAACTATGTTTCAATTAAATGTGTGATATAACATATATTAATTCAATAGATTGGGCAGATATTGGTTATGTATTTCTTCATCCAATTTATGGATCGCTTACTCATAAAATTACTTCAATCAACAGTTCATTATTGTCGTTTGGATTTTGAATGGGACTTTCAATAACTGATGGATCTCTTTATGATCAGTGGAAATTAGAATAAGTTATGTACAGATGTTAGATATTTTATTCTTATTGTGGTTAGTTTATTTTACATTAACTGTAACTCAGATTGGCACCCACTTAGTGGGTGGACAGCTTTGATACCGTTTTCCAAGATCTCCTATTGGAAAGGGAGGCGGACCACCCATTTTTCAATAGAAGAGATCCTTTGAAACACTTTATTACAGCTCATTCATACACTGATGACCCCTGTGGAGGTTAGCAAAGGACAACAAAATCAGTAGGGCTGCACTTCTACTGCTTATTCCAGTTATCACTCAAATTACTAGTTTTCGCTACATCCTTTTTGCTTACCATGCCAACCAAACTTCCAGATATTCAGCTCTAGTCATCACTGAGCCCTGTACTATTGCGTAGGTACCATCTTTATATCACTTGTGGACTGTGTGTGCGTCAGCCATCTTTGATCTGGAAACTCCATACCATCATGTGGCACTACCTAGCTGTAGTTCCCCCTCAAAGTGAAATTACACTTGTTTCCAATTTGCGTGTTATGGGTCAGTAATCACTTCCCTGGAGATGTGGCTAATTTGGAGGCAGATTTAAATAGCCTCAATTCGTCTCATACTTTGCCTGTGATAGTGGCCTTTTTCCTAGTCTTGACTTCTGACTGCTGTAGTTAAAGTTATGCTCCTGTA
This sequence comes from Pelodytes ibericus, assembly GCA_036172795.1. Lineage (NCBI taxonomy): Eukaryota > Metazoa > Chordata > Amphibia > Anura > Pelodytidae > Pelodytes > Pelodytes ibericus. The sequence continues at coordinate 60,733,497 of CM069862.1, forward strand.
ATTTACTTTTGTTATTCTTGTTATTAACTTGGATTCCCTTGAATTCACTTGCTTCTAGTTATAGTTTTGTCTCCTGATACCAGCCCACTTATGACCCCGGGTCATCTGGGTGAACTTCCATCTGCTTTTGCCATTTGGTTTTGCATTTCCCCAATTCTTGTTCTCTGATCTGACTGGCATACCCCATGTCTCAATCAAGTTCTCCCTGAAATTCTGATCTCAACACTAGTTGTTTACTTGAATTCTGGTTCCTTGCAGTTCTGCAAATGTTATCTGGGTCTCAACCATTTGGTACATAGCTGATGGGGTGAATACCTCCATTGTGGTTCCAGGTTCTGGGTTTCTTACTTCTGGCAGGCCGCTCTGAGGATCCTGATCAGTATGCACTTCTATCCTCGTTACACTCTGATTTTGCTCATTAAAGTTCCTTCCCATAAAATTGAAGCTCACTGCATGTTTGTAGTTTACTGCATCATTCCCTGCAAACTCTATATATTGTAGTGTACAGGTTTTGTGTTTCCCAAGACATGGATAAGAACATGTACCCACATTTATTTATTTACACTCATTACCAATCTGCAGCAGTCACCCTTTGTCCCTTTTACACCATACTCAAGGTGATATAAAGGTATCCCTCAACTGTTTGCATTTAAATTACTTTCAATCTTTGTGCTGACCATACATTTCATTTTCTACTCTCAGGAATGTGTGGCTTCCAAAAAAAAGGTGGATTAAGTCTCTATATAATCCTATGCTATCAAATCGGATACCAACATTAGTGATCTTTGAGCAGAGAAGCAAATAGGTTATCTGAGCAGAATAAAGAATGACATCAAATGTGTAAACATACTATCTCATATGCTGTACTAAAATAGGGACTGGCCTTCAAATAAGATGAACTGTGAATAACCATCAAACCATGTATGTATATAAAATGACCATCATATATGCATACATGATAGACTGATCGTCAAATACACTGTGCTGTATTTTAAATATATTTTTAAAATGTTTATTTTAAATACATTTTAAAAAAGTATAAAGTATCATGATGTTTTTTTGTTTGTTTAGGGGGATGTTGCCTTGTGCCTTACCTTGGGAGACACATCGTGGGCTACAACTTGCCATTCTAAGATTTGAACTTCAGTCCAAGGTCACTTGATTTGTGAAGGAACCCTCTGGGGTATCGGGAGAGAACTAAAAGCTAGTCTCCTTCCTACAGACTATGGGCCCTGGCCTTGCAAGTGGTTCTGTTTTGTGGAGGTTGGTACAGGGGATCTGTTTGGACTGCCCCAAGTACTAGGGACCCTGAAGACTGTTGAATCTGGATGCAGATTTGAGGTTCCTGTGCTTCAATGGGGCATAAGATGATCAGCCCAGACCAGCCTTCCCTCCCCCCAAGACATAACTGCAGATGATATCCTTACACAGAAAAAGGAGACTTTGTTTTAATGTTTGTGTGAAGGATTATGCTTAAGGGATTTTGTACAATGTTAATTTGGAAGGGTTAGGAATTGCTATATTATGTCCTACTCTTATGTGGTGTTCATTAAATGTCTGTATTTAAAGGTGTGATTATGTTATATCCTACTGTATCTAATTACCTGTTTTAAATGAGTCATGTCATATTTGTTTGTGTATAAATATCTGTGCTGTTTTCAAATGAATGTTCATTCCTGTTCCACTCCTATACTGCTCTGTGTCCATTTGGAGTCTTTGGATCTGTCAGCATTGAGCTTATTACTTGGCAGCCTGTAAAGGCTGTATTTGGAGGCAGAGGGGTCGATACCTGTCTCCCTCTCCACTGGGGAGAGGACTGTAGGGCCGCCACCAGGAATTTCAGGGCCCCTTACTGAATACATTTTCTCCCCCCCCCCCCCCCCCTTCAGGGTGGTTGGGAGCAGTTGGTCAAAATGCCAGTAATATTTTGCCCCTCAATAAGTCACTATTTTTCCCTCAATATGCCATTTTTTTTGCCATTTAACATGCCAGTATCTTGCCCCTCAATATGCCAGTATTTTGCCATTTAATATGCCAGGACTTTGCCCCTCAATATGCCATTCTTTTCCCATTTAATATGCCAGTATTTTTCCCCTCAATATGCCATTTAATATGCCAGTATTTTGCCCCACAATATGCCATTCTTTTGCCAATTAATATGCCAGTATTTTTCCCCTCAATATGCCATTTAATATGCCAGTATTTTGCCCCTCAATGTGCCAGGATTTTGCCCCTCAATATGCCAGGATTTAGCCATTTAATATTCCAGAATTTTGCCCCTCCAATATGCCAGGATATTGCCACCCTCCTCCCCCCTCCCCAGTACTTACCTCCTTGCTGCTGTGCAGGTCCTCGGCTGTGAGGGAAGCGTTGTGCGCTCCCCTCCAGCCGTGCAGCTTCAATAAAGTTTGATTTAAAAAAATGCCAGGATTTTGCCCCTCAATATGCCATTCTTTTGCCAATTAATATGCCAGTATTTTTCCCCTCAATATGCCATTTAATATGCCAGTATTTTGCCCCTCAATGTTCCAGGATTTTGCCCCTCAATATGCCAGGATTTAGCCATTTAATATTCCAGAATTTTGTCCCTCCAATATGCCAGGATATTGCCACCCTCCTCCCCCCTCCCCAGTACTTACCTCCTTGCTGCTGTGCAGGTCCTCGGCTGTGAGGGAAGCGTTGTGCGCTCCCCTCCAGCCGTGCAGCTTCAATAAAGTTTGATTTAAAAAAATGCCAGGATTTTGCCCCTCAATATGCCATTCTTTTGCCAATTAATATGCCAGGATTTTGCCCCTCAATATGCCAGGATATTGCCATTTAATATGCCAGGATTTTGCCCCTCAATATGCCAAGATATTGCCATTTAATATGCCAGGATTTTGCCCCTCAGTATGCCAGGATTTAGTCATTTAATATTCCAGGATTTTGCCCCTCCAATATGCCAGGATTTTGCCACCCTCGTCCCCCCTCCCCAGTACTTACCTCCTTGCTGCTGTGCAGGTCCTTGGCTGTGAGGGAAGCGTTGTGCGCTCCCCTCCAGCCACGCGGCTTCAATAAAGTTTGTTTTAAAAAAAATGCTACCAGAGTAACTCCGATCGCATTTTTTTTTTAAACAAACTTTATTGAAGCCCCGCGGCTGGAGGGGAGCACACAACGGTTCCCTCACAGCCGCGGACCGACTTAATAGAGAATTTTTTTTGTTTTTGTTTTTGCTGCAGGGACGGAAGGTGGACTGCCCTGGCTTTGGTCACAGTTTGCTACCAGCTCCTTCAGCCTCACTTTGCAAAGTCCCTCTTCTATAACCAGCATCCTGGTGAAGATATAGTCTGACTTGACCCCAGTCTCAGCAAATTTCCCTTTTTAGGACGATGCACCTAGGGGAGAGGCTGCTCTAGGGTTCTGTATCGCCACAAGACTTCTTACATTAGACTCCTTAAATTAGGGCTGGTCCTTTGGCTTTGGACCCACAATCCAGAGGTAAAAATACAAATCTTATGCGGAAGGCGCACTTACAGCAACAATCACCATCCTACTGTGGTAAACTGACAACTGAACTGCATTAGTCAGGCCAAAATAGCTAAACTGGAAAAATAGAGCTTTTTACTATGTGGCCCACTCACAAAATCTCAAAGTAATAATCAGTGGGTAGGCATCTGAAAATAACCACTTGAGCTATTTACTAATGTGAACTTGGGTGCACTCAGCTTTTTCCTTCAATGGGATCTCGCAGTAGTTAAACAATACATTTCATAAGTGATTACATTTTAGAAGAATATGAAATGTGTAAAGTGTGTCCCTTTTCCAGTGTGTTGTGGTTCTTTTTTTATTTGTCAAAGAATAAAATTAGTCACTAGTACTGAAATAAGTCTTTGGAGTGCTGAGTGATGTAAACTGTTTAACTACTGAGATATCCCACTGAATGGAAAAGCTTTGTCCATTCAGAGTGTGAATGTTGCTCAGATACGAGTCATACAGTAAATGGACTGGAGCAAATCTACCCCTCATACTTGCAAAGTCCTGCAATATTTACTGACATGTGAGATTGCAGTATTATCTGTTAAAGGGCAACTAACAGATCACAGAACAGGCTCACATTCTGATTGGCTGTGGGTGTACCTCCCCGCTGGCAGAGCCAACAGTAAACCGGTGTGTATAGGTAAAGATGCATATATCATGTTTACTTGGGAGAGGTGGGCACCATTTTATTTTTATCCCTGCTTCCTCCAAGGATGCAAGGGTTAAAACAAGTTTAATTGTCCTGCAAGTGATGTTTACCTGCTTGTAAATATTACAATATCACGTAATACTAGCATTGTAGCAGCCCGTCCAGGACTTTTGCAATGTGGACCCACCCGCACCCTTCTCCAGAATTGTTTATTCCACTGTTTTATTACCTTCCTCAGAACCATATGAACCTGCAAGTAACCTTGAGATGATATGTGCGTGTGATACACATGTGCATAAATGGGAAATTTCCATGCAGACTATTTAATTTAAACCCTACAGGTTATTTTGGCATCATCCTGCATAGTAAAGGATGTAGGGATATGGGCATGTGAATAACCTATTGTGTGTTTTCTCATTTAAGGCATTTTATGTTTGTACCGGCTAATACCATATAAGGCAGCTTTCTTTATGGCGATATAAGAAGGTTCACTTTAATCACATTTAAGGATTCTTGCTATAATCGGTTCATTGCACCACTATGAGATTTATATTATAGTAGAAAAATTAATATTTTCTATTTTTTATTTTCCAACTTAAAGGAATCAAAACATAACTGAGCCATTATTAAATTGAGTTGTGAAATAATAACCAAGACACACAATTATTTTATTTCTACTATAACATTTTATTTACTAAAATTAAAGCACCCCATAGAAGGGCCTAATGGCAAAACCCACTAGACTCACAAAGAGTCATCCTTCAGCACTCAGGAGAGGAAAAACCCCTGTGGAGGAAACCTCTGGGGAACCATGGCTGGAAGGACTGCCCTTCCCTCTGAGCATTAAGAGGTTAATGCCACAAAAAAGTTGTGTGTAAAAAATAAAAATAGTCATCTCTGTGTAAACTAGTCATTGAAGTACAAATAGGTATAAAAACGACATAAAAGTCCCTGCCACTCTTTCCTCAAGGTACCAATCAACTGATATGTCCAATGTAAAACAACAGGATTGGTAATGGTGCATCATTAATGCTGAGTTTACTACACGTGCTCATCTTCTCTATGTACCACAGTTGAATCCTCCCTTTTGCACTATATCATATTCAGGTGAGGGCTGGCAGCCTTAGGCCTGGGGGGCAAATCCAGTCAAGTGGCCCATTGCACCATCGAATCGCCTCCCCATCCACGGCCATCTTTTCCTTGTTTTATAACGAATATTGCCAGGATTTTCCCCCACAATATGCCAGGATTTGCCATTTAATATGCTAGAATTTTCCCTTACAAAATGTCAGGATTATGCCCCTCAGTATGCCAGGATTATGCCCCTCAATATGCCAGGATTATGCCCCTCAATATGCCAGGATTTAGACACCCAATATGCCAGGATTTTCCCCTCAATATGCCAAGATGATGCCCCCTCAATATGCCAGGATTTTCCCCTAAATATGCCAGGATTATGCCCCTCAATATGCCAGGATTATGCCCCTCAATATGCCAGGATTTAGACAACCAATATCCCAAAATTTGGGCACCCCCCCTACCCACGTTGCACACCTACGACATGACCCATAACCCACGTTGCACACCAGGACATGCCCCATCACCACATTTACATGCCTCCATCACCCCATTACATACACATTTCCAATATTATTTGCCATTAATATTCCCCAGCCAATTTGTCCCATAATATGCCAGTGTTATTCTGCAATTTAATATGACTCAGTAAATTTGCCCAATAATATTCCAAGGTTATCTGCCATTTAATATGCCCCTGCTAATTTGCCCAATATGCCAGTGTTAATTGCCATTTAATATTCCCCAGCCATTTTGCCCAATAATATGCCAGTGTTATTCTGCCATTTAATATGCCCCAGTAAATTTGCCCAATAATATTCCAGTGTTATTAGCCATGTAATATTCCCCAGCCAATTTGCCCAATAATATGCCAGTGTTATTTGCCATGTAATATTCCCCAGCCAATTTGCCCAATAATATGCCAGTGTTATTAGCCATGTAATATTCCCCAGCCAATTTGCCCAATAATATGCCAGTGTTATTAGCTATGTAATATTCCCCAGCCAATTTGCCCAATAATATGCCAGTGTTATTTGCCATGTAATATTCCCCAGCCAATTTGCCCAATAATATGCCAGTGTTATTAGCCATGTAATATTCCCCAGCCAATTTGCCCAATAATATGCCAGTCTTATTCTGCCATTTAATATTCCCCAGACGATTTGTCCAATAGTATGCCAGTGTTATTCTGCCATTTAATATGCCCCAGTAAATTTGACCAATAATATTCCAGTGTTATTAGCCATGTAATATTCCCCAGCCAATTTGCCCAATAATATGCCAGTGTTATTTGCCATGTAATATTCCCCAGCCAATTTGCCCAATAATATGCCAGTGTTATTAGCCATGTAATATTCCCCAGCCAATTTGCCCAATAATATGCCAGTGTTGTTTGCCATGTAATATTCCCCAGCCAATTTGCCCAATAATATGCCAGTGTTATTAGCCATGTAATATTCCCCAGCCAATTTGCCCAATAATATGCCAGTCTTATTTGCCATGTAATATTCCCCAGCCAATTTGTCCAATAATATGCCAGTTTTTATTGCCCCCCCCCCCCCTCCCCATCTCTTACCTTTTTCCCTGGTGGCTAGTGGCAGGACTTCCCTGGTGGCTAGTGGCAGGAGGACTTCCCTGGTGGCTAGTGGCAGGCAGCATGGTCCCTCCATGCTGCCTGTTCGGCCTCCCGGCAGTTATGCCGACAGGTCACGTGATCGGCGCGCGTCTGACGTCAGAGGAGGTTTCTCTGTGCTGCCTGTTCGGCTCCCCGTGCAGCTTTGCAGGCAGAGCGGAGGTGAGAGGGGATCTTCCGATCCCTTCTCACCTCCGTCTCTGCCTGCAAGCGCATTTTTTTATTTTTTAACACTGGCCCAGCGGCCGTGTTTTACAAACATTAGGGCGGCCTGGGGGGCAATTGCCTCCCTGCCCCCCGGCCCAGCCCGCCCCTGATCATATTTGCTCTGTCTGTGTCCCACAACTTGATTCTCCCTCTTGCACTATATTATCTTTGCTCTGTCTATGTCCAATAACTTGGACCTGCCTATTGCCATATACAGGGGCTTTGCTAGGTCAACAAATGATCAGGGGCTTGAGCCCAGATGAGCACAGTCGCACACAATCTCACCCCGTCTCTCTCTCTCTCTGTCTCACGCACCCTGTCTCTCTCCCTCTCTTTCTAACACTCTCCGCCTCTCTCTCTCTCACACTCTCCGTCTCTCTCTCCCACTCTCTCCGTCTCTCTCTCTCTCTCACACACTCTACGTCTCTCTCTCACACATTCTCCGTCTCTCTCTCTCTCACACACTCTCCGTCTCTCTCTCTCTCACACACTCTCCGTCTCTCTCTCTCTCACACAAACTTCGTCTCTCTCTCACACACTCTCCGTCTCTCTCTCTCTCACACACTCTCCGTCTCTCACACACTCTCCTTCTCTCTCTCTCACACTCTCCGTCTCTCTCTCTCACACACTCTCCGTCTCTCACACACTCTCCGTCTCTCTCTCTCACACTCTCCGTCTCTCTCTCTCACACTCTCCGTCTCTCTCTCTCCCACTCTCCGTCTCTCTCTCTCCCACTCTCCGTCTCTCTCTCTCCCACTCTCCGTCTCTCTCCCACAGCGTCTATATCTCCCACAGCGTCTATATCTTTCTCACACACACTTACACATACACAACCTGACACACACACACCCTCATACACTTATGCAAACACCCTGACACACACACACCCTCATACACTTATGCAAACACCTTATGCAAACACCCTGACACACACACACCCTCATACACTTATGCAAATACCCTGACACACACATCCTTGACACACACACCCTCATACACTTATGCAAACACCCTGACACACACACACCCTCATACACTTATGCAAACACCTTATGCAAACACCCTGACACACACACACCCTCATACACTTATGCAAACACCTTATGCAAACACCCTGACACACACACAACCTCATACACTTATGCAAACACCCTGACACACACACCCTCATACACTTATGCAAATACCCTGACACAGACATCCTTGACACACACACCCTCATACACTTATGCAAATACCCTGACACACACACACTCTCATACACTTATGCAAACACCCTGACACACACACCCTCATACACTTATGCAAACAAACACCCTGACACACACACCCTCATACACTTATGCAAACACCCTGACACACACACACACTTATACACATTGCTTCACCCACACAGTCACACTTACACACAGACACTAACACACATTTTTTAATATTAAAATAAAAAAAACCTTATAGCGTTGGTCCCCCTCCCTGCTAAATACCTCTGTTTGCAGGGAGGAGGACGGGGCACTCACGATGGGGCACTCACTTTCTTCTGCCGGATGTCACATCCGGCGCGCAGCCAGACTCACAGTGCGACGGGGGCGGAGCTTGCTCCCGTCGCGCTGTCAGTATGGCCAGGAGGTGCAGTCACTTGCCTGTGGGCCGCACCTCCAGGAGGAGGGGCCAGCAGCAGCGCCTCTCCTCCTCACCCCGCGAACGAGCAGAAACCTCCGATTCTGGGACTATGTCCCAGACGGGGGAAAGCTCTGCGGGGGAGAATTTTTTTTTTTTTTTTTTAACAGTGATAGCCCTGGAGTCTAGGGGCTAAAGTATGCTTTAGCCCCAGAGTCTCCATTCGGGGCTATGCACTGGAGATTCGGGGCTATAGCCCCAGTAGCCCCCCCCTAGCGACGCCTCTGGCCATATATAATATTTGCTTTGTCTATGTCCCACGATGCAATCCTCCTTTCTTTCACAATATCATCTCTGCTCTGTCTATGTCCCACGACTAGATCCTCTGTCTTCAACTATATCATCTTTGCTCTATGTACCACAGCTTCATCCTCCCTCTTCAATGATCCTGTCGGAGCGTTTGGTGTCAGGTGCTCAGAAGATGATGACTTCCGGATTGGAGGTAAACGGTGTGTGCCTGACATCAATGGCATATACTTTTTTAAGTAAAAAAAAAAAAAGAAATGTGTCTAAGGGTATCTGTGTGTGAGTATGGAAGGGAGTGTGTGTGTGTGTGGAAGGGAGTCTGTGTGTGTGGGTGGAAGGGAGTCTGTGTGTGTGTGTGTGGAAGGGAGTCTGTGTGAGTGTGGAAGGGAGTCTGTGTGTGTGTGTGTGTGTGTGGAAGGGAGTCTGTATGTGTGTGTGGAAGGGAGTCTATGTGTGTGTGTGGAAGGGAGTCTGTGTGTGTGCAAGGGAGTCTGTGAATGTGTGCAAGGGAGTTTGTCTGTGTGTGCGTGTGTGCAAGGGAGTCTGTGTCTGTGTGTGGAAGGGTGTCTGTGTGTGCAAGGGAGTCTGTGTCTGTATGTGTGCAAGGGAGTGTGTGTCTGGATGTTTGTGCATGTGTGTAAGGATGTCTGTGCAAGGGAGTGTGTGTGTGCATGTGTGTAAGGATGTCTGTGCAAGGGAGTGTGTGTGTGCATGTGTGTAAGGATGTCTGTGCAAGGGAGTGTGTGTGTGTGCATGTGTGTAAGGATGTCTGTGTAAGTGTTTCAGGGTGTGTGTCTGTGTGTAAGGGTGACTGTTTATATGTGTGACTTTGTGTGTGTGCGGCCCACGCACACATTCATTTCTGGTGAAGTGGCCCACTGAAGAAAAAACTTGGACAACCCTGGACTATATCATCTCTGCTATGCCAGTGTCTCAAAACTAGATCCTCCCTCTTCAACTATGTCCTCACCACTCTGGCTATGTCCCACAATTAGATCCTCCCTCATCAACTATATCATTTCTGCTATATATTTTGCAGCTTGATCCTCCATCCTGCTCTATGTCAACTCTTCTCTGTCTGTGTTCCACAGCAAAATCCTCCGGCTTGCACAATATAATTTCTGCTTCATCTGTGTCTCATGATTAGATCCCCCCCTCTTCAACTATATCATCTCTTCTCTGACTATTTCCCACGACTAGATCTAAGCACTCCAAATCTGTGAGGTCAAATATGTATTCTGTACACGACAGTGGCTTTTCATGGCTTGAAAAGGGCCACCAGGTCAAAACGTTGCCACTGGTGTGTATGGAATACATATTTGACCTCACAGATTTAGAGTGTTGAGCATTTTTATTGTTTTGTCTTATTAGTAGCATTGGTGAAGCCTGGCTTGAGCACCAGCTTATCCAGAGTGCTGCTTAAACTATATCATCTCTGCTCTGTCTTGTGGTGTGGTTATACACCCCATGTCTATGTCTCACAACTATATTCTCCCTTATCAAATACATCATCTCTACTATGAATTTTGCAGCATGATCCTCCAGCCTGCTCTATGTCAACTCTTCTCTGTCTGGTAGCTATGGGCTGCATAAGCCCTTAAGCAACATGATGCTGCAGAGTCTCGGGTAAGATAGGGTTAATTGTGGCAGGACAGGTGTGCAAGGCTAGCTAGGGAGTGATGGACAGGTGTCATCTTCTGATTGGCCTCCTGGCTTAGAGCAGCACGGGGAAAGTGGGGTGATTTGAAGTGGCAGTTAGGGATTGGCTATAGGAAAGTGAGGTGAGCGTGAGGCGCTAGAAGTGCCGCTATAAATAAGGGTGCAGTAGCGTGATTGAAGCATTGAAGGGGATTTAAGAGGCATAGGCACACTGAGCTAATGCAAAAGAGCTGACAAGCTATAACATCACTGCTGCTGAGCTATCACTAAAGCTAATCCCTAAGTGTGCCTGGCTGGGAAGTTCCCCTCAGGTTGGTTTCCAGTGAGCTGTAGGCACGGAAGTTCTGCTGCTAAAATCTGCAGGAATCTGTTTATTGGAGAGAGAGAGAGAGAGAGAGAGAGTGAGAAACATGTTAGAGTAAAATGCATGGGAAAAGAAAGAAGCGATAAACTAGAGGGAGGATGTGGAGCATGAAGTCCAGTTGTCAGAGAAGTACAGTGTTTTTCACATATTGCACCACAAAGGCCTAGATACCTCACTAATGTAATAGCTCAAGGAACCTACCAACAAAGAAAGGTACTTGGGCTCCATTCCTTGGAAAGTAAAGAGACTCAAGTCACCAAAACATTGGTGGTTATGTATAAAGTTAAAAAAAAAAAAGGCACAATTGATGTTTGTTGACGATGGCACCTTTTTTAAAAAAAAACACCGACTCTTTTCAGTGGTGGAAAACGACCTCCGACCTAGTGTTTGGCAGTAGTTATTAAGTGTCTGATTCTTTAAACATCAGTTGTGCCAGTGCAATGAGTGCCGGTGCAACCCGGAACTGTGAAACTGGCAGAGGTGGCGTAAACTCCCAAACGCTGATAGGGCCAGTATTTGGCGCTATATGATGTGTGTGCCGAGTTTATACATGACACCCATTGTACAGTCCTACTGTAATTTCATCTAGCTGTAAGTTTTTTATATTTTAGCAATGCAAAATGTAAAACATGCATTTTAAAGTGCTTTGAAAGCACATTTATTTGCATTAATATTTGGAAGATGCATTTTGGGCACTAGACCGTCCCTTTAAGAAAAACCAAATCACCTCATCGATTAGGAAATATATTTCCCCCATACCTGGAGAGTATTCATTGGAAGGATTGCCCGACTAAGTGCATAGTTCAGTGAACATGAGCTTGACAATGGCGGGTCTTATCCAGTCTTGCAAGTTTACCTACCAAGGCAGAGCTTGAATAGATGTTGATGCCCAATTCAATCACGGCATCATGACGTGAGGTGACGCACGCCACGCCCCCCCGCCGAAGCTGAGTGAGAGGAGTTTGCTGATGGCGCCCGGGACCTAGCCGAACGCCGAACACGGAACCTTCTCAAAGGAGCCTACAAAAAACCTCCTTGGTAAAACCCCACGAGAAAGCAGTACATCATTGCTCCCCACTGTCACTGACAAACCGCGTGAAGCGATTAGGACTTCTCTGGCAACCTAGCAGTACACCTGCTCCCGGAGCTCAAATGGAAGTCTGAATTTTACTCTCAATTTGGGAGGTGGAACAAGACGCAGCTGAAAATTCTAACCACTACCTAGAAGTGAACTGTGAGTAAGCCCAGATGGGCTATAAACTGTTATAATTTTCTAAAAAGGACAGTTCACCCACCTTCTAAAGAAAGGGGGGGAAAAAAAATATATAGACTGTGTGTAAACCCGGAACTGTTACAACTGTTACTTAGTTCACCCTGGGCTGGTTGATTCCTCCAAACTACAAACTACACATGACAAAATAATGGATCCCTAATAGTAAAAATGACAACGGCATACCCAAAGACTTTTTTTTTACACTAAGTAAGTGTCATAGGGAATCAGAAGGGAAGATAACTCCAGAAAGCCCAGAAAGAAGAACATTTAAGGCAGTGGGACACGGGGGGTTACTACAAAAAATATCTATACCTGTTAACTTACTCCCCCGGTGAAAGCTGTGCTATTTGTTATACCTGAGTTGGATAGAAATTAGTGCTATAAAATTAAAAGAACTATAAAAACATAAAACTATTCAAACACCGAAAAGAATACTTTAATTTCCGCTAAGTCGGTACCCTTTGGAGGAACCTAGCATTTTTGGTGAAGACCGTGCTGGGTGGAAATAACCAATTTGTATAAATGCTGATTCCTGATCTCAATCTTTCTTTCTGAATAAGGCGAACCTAGTGATCATAGCAAATTCAACAGGACGAACACTGGTGAGCTCCCCTCTGAAATTGAGTGCAATAGCACTAAAAACGAGGTATTTGGGAATTACCTTTATTCTGACCCTTAATTATTCGCAAAACATACCTACACAGAAGAAAGTTGGACAAACTACCAACCCCCAACAACCCTCAGTACCGAACTTAAGAGTGGGGTAGCAAAGAAAGAGAGGAGCAGAGGAGAGGAAGAGGGAATCGAACAAGGACTAGGAGGGCAGGAACTAAGGAGAAATATTACAACTAAAGAAATTACATACTAATTTATCAGCTATTCGAGGACAATTCCACTCAACCTAAGTCCTCAGGGGCAGTGCAACCGATAAAGAAGAGGTACAACTCGCCCAAATTAATAAAATTAATAAAGTAACAACAATGGGCCCAAAGAAAGAACACAGAGATGGCAAAGAGAAAGAAAAGATCTCTAATTCGGAAAAAAACAAAGCAATTAGCACCTACTACTCTCCTAGGTCACAAGAAAATACAGGGCCACTATCAAGGAGATCAATGTCCGGAATTATGAAAGAATCGGCACAAATAATGAGCTTAAATGAGACACAAGAGGAGCCACAAGTTTGCTCTCAGGAATCAATAGCAGCAATGATGGAGGAGTTATATACTAAAATAAAAAAAGACTTAGAAACCAACGAAAAAAGTTTAAAATCTGAATTGACAGCAATGGCCAGTAATTTGACTCTTCAAAGCAATATCTTGGTCAATATTCAGGAAGAACTGAAAACAGTCCAAGAGGAAAACCAGCATCTCCGAACGAAAATAATAGCGCTAGAAGAAAAATTTACGGAGTTAGAAGACAGATCACGAAGAAAAAATATTAGAATACGGGGCATTCCCGAAAGCATAGAGCGAGATCATTTGGAAGAATACCTTCAGGATCTCTTTAAAACATTGGTGCCGAATCAACCATCTGGATCATACCCCATGGAAAGGTTCCACCGATTGAGGAAACCAAAGGGAACTAATGAAGACCTTCCAAGAGATACTATCATACGTTTTGAGAATTTCCATCTAAAAGATCAAATTACAAGAGAATTCAGAAAACAACAAGGAAACAACGAGAAACTTAAAGACTTAAAAATGTTCCCGGACATCTCTATGGCAACTAGACTCAATAGAAAAAAATATAGTATGACTACTTCGTTGCTCAGAGAAGCAAATATTCGATATCGTTGGGGCTTTCCTACCTCTTTGATCATCTCTCACGAAGGAAGAACTCACGACCTAAAGTATCCAGACCTTGCTTTGGAAAATTTGAAAACACTGGGTATTCTCCCAAAATGATAATAACACCTAAAGGGGAGGAAAGTAATACCTACAAGATAATCTGAATGTATTGAATTGAATATAAACGAAAGAGAAAGAATAGGGTAAAGGGTGGGGGGTGGGGGGAGAGGAGGGTAGAAGAGAGCACCCAAACTAACAGAGATACAAGTGGATGTGGGCAATAAGGTATCACAATGTAATAAAGCATCAAAAATTAACAAAGGAAGAAAGATAAACCCACATAACTAAAACTATCTTTTCGGAAATTATACACTAATACAGGCGCACCTATAGGACAGAGATAAGAATGCACACATATATTACAACATTAACTCAGGCACGTAATAGGGGAAGAGTTTAGTAGATAATCACAATAGTTTAAATAAGATGTGCACAAAGGTCTCCTTCCCTTTAATCTGACTAGGTTTTGTACCAAAATTAAGCACAGTCAAAAGGAAAAATATAGAAGCACGTAAAAAAGAAGCAATGAGTACATTATGTAAATCCTTAAAATAAGAAAGGTAAGAAAGGAAAGAGAAAGAAAAAGATTAAAAAAAAAAAAACAATAATAATAATAAATTGTAAGCACAATAACTAAACTGGAAATATAATTGGACTAGGGGAAAAGGGAATTATGGGGGGGGAGGGGAAGAATAGACAATATAAAAACAGGTTAAATAAGTAAATACAACAAACCATTCGATTATAGTAGGATACTTAACGGAATTAATAACTACAAGTCACCTATTAAAGCAGAAAGGAAAAGGGAAATAAGAAGAGAAAAACGAAGCAGGAAGGGATTAAGATAATGGAAAAGGAGATGATCGAGCGGGAGGAGAGAAATTGGAAGTTTAACATTTTATAACGAGTGTAATTAGCGCCCGGGTCTAGGTATGTCCATTCTGTCACAGCAAACTCACTCACGCTTATGGGGGGTTATCTGCGACGGCTGCAGATTAGATCAGCAAGAAATGTTGATCAGGATGAAAGAAGTATTGCGTGATTTTATGCATGTTGTTATTGTAAGTATATGTTATTGTTCTATGTGTTGGTGTCAGATCTATCGACAATCTACGGGACCTAAGGAAGTAAAAATACAGGAAGGAATCTTCATGTCTTAAATTTTTATCAATCAACACTCAGGGGTTGAATTCCCCTAAAAAACGATCACACCTTTATGAACTCATGCTTAAGGAAGACATTGATATAGGGTTTATTCAGGAGTCCCATTGGGTCACATCACCAGAGAAACTTTGGAACTACTCAAGATACCCTAATGTCTACTTTGCAAATGCGAAAGGAAATAGGAAAACAAGGGGCGTGGTGATTATTATTTCAAATAAGGTAAAATTTGAATGTGTCTATGAAGAGGGAGATCCAAATGGACGTTATATGATTTTGATATGCAGGATTAATGATAACCTTTTCACCCTAGCCAACATATATGCACCAAATGAGATGCCGATCAGATTTTTAAAAAAATTGTATAAAAAAATAGATCTAATAAAGAAGGGACAATTATTGATGGGAGGAGATTTCAACTGCATTCAAGACGTTAAATTAGATAAAAGTTTACCAAAAACAGCACAAATCGACCCCCACGTTAAAAGAATGGCCTCAGCATTGCAGACTTTCCTTGGAGAGAATGCTCTATTTGACGTCTGGAGAACCATTCATCCGCAACAGAGGGACTTCACGCATTTTTCCCACCCACATTCTTCCTATTCAAGAATCGATTTTCTACTTGCAGAAACTCAATCGCTACACCTATTCACTAAAGCTGTTATAGGCCCTATTACATGGTCAGACCATGCGCCAATAATGTTTGAATTCAAAAATAGCCCTAATTATCCCAAATATTCAAATTGGAGATTGAATGAATCTCTCCTAAAGGATAAAAGCATCCTAGAGGAATTAACAAAACAAGCTATTCTCTTTAAGGAAACCAATGATACAGGTTCAGTATCAGATCTTACATTATGGAACTCTTTTAAATGTGTGATGCGAGGTTACATTATAAGATCAGGGGCGAGAATGAAAAAACAGAAAGGTAAATCTTTATCTGAACTATACATAGCTCTAGAATTGAATGAAAGGGATAACAGAAGGAATCCTAGCCCCATAACAACACAGAGATTCTCAATTATTAGGAAGGAAATATTAAAAAAGGAACAGGACAGAATAAACAATAACATAATTCAATTAAGACAAGAATGCTATATAGGGAATAATAAAATAGGAAAATACCTCTCTAACAAAATAAAATACAATAGGAAAAAAAGGATGATAAAAAAAATAGTAGATGGAAATCAAACATACATTTCACCTCTGGATATTGCAGAAGCCTTTAGAAAATATTATGCAGCATTGTATAACCTGGAAGATCAAAATTCATCTAGAGAAGAGATAAAAAAGTTTCTGGGGAAAATACGTCTCCCGAAGATTAGTATAGAAAATTTGGAGGTTTTGAATACTCCATTTACTTTGGAAGAAATACAAAATGTTATTAACAACTTAAAGAGGAAAAAAGCACCCGGCCCAGACGGCTTTTCCGCAGCTTTTTATCAAACATTTCGAGTTATATTCTCTCCTATCCTGCTACGGGCCTTTAAGGAGATCACCGAGGGAACTCCATTCCCCAAAGAGATGCTTCAAGCTGAAATTCTCCCAATCCCGAAGCCCGACAAAGATCCATCCCGCATAACAAATTACAGACCAATTTCACTAATAAATTTGGATATGAAAATTTTCTCAAAAATCCTAGCGGAAAGATTAAAAAATGTGTTACCCAGTATTATCCATATGGATCAGGCGGGCTTCGTGATTGGGAGACAAACAACAGATAACACAAGGAAAATAATTAATATGTTAAACTCTATTAATGGAAGCAAACGTGGTTCTTCAATAATAGCATTGGACGCCGAAAAGGCGTTCGATCGAGTAAACTGGATGTTTTTGGAAGAGACCCTTAACGCCTTTGGCATTTCAGGCCAATTTAAAGACAACACAATGGCTATCTACACAGAACCAATAGCCAAAATAAAAGGTCCAATGTTAAATTCCAATTGGTTCAACATGAGGAATGGCACACGCCAGGGCTGCCCTTTGGCACCCCTTTTGTATGTGTTGTCAGTGGAACCCTTGGCACAGTTGGTGAGACAATGTCCTGAAATATATGGAATTAAAATAAAAACGCAGGAATATACAATCACGCTTTTCGCTGACGACATACTGGTGACAGTAGAAAGGCCTACACAATCTATCCCATCATTATTAAAAATAATACAAGAATATGGGAAATATTCTAATTACAAATTAAATCTACACAAAACGCAGATCATCTCAAAAAACGTATCCATAAATGATAGGAAATATATCAACTCTAGATTAAAACTCGAAGGGAACAACCAAGTAATAGAATATCTGGGAATTAAATTAAGTTTTAATTTGGATAATATACCCCAAAGTAATTTCGATTCACTAATCCCAAAACTTAAAGAAAAAATAAAAGCATGGAAGGGACTTGAATTATCTTGGGTCGGCAGAGTCAACATACTCAACTCCTACTTAGTCCCCAAAATTATCTACCTGATGAGGGCAATTCCCCTAAGGGTTCCAAATTATATTTTGAACACCTGCCAAGGGATCTTTGGTGCATATGTGTGGCAAAATAAAAAAACAAGAATAGCTCACAGTACACTTTCAAGAAATATAAATAAGGGGGGAATCTCCATGCCAGACATTTACAGTCTGCACGAGGCATGTATGATTTCACATTATTTATCATACAATAATATAGGAGATGTCCCTCCTGATTGGTTTAGCATTGAGGAACCATTCAGCGTAACTCCCAATCCCTATAACATGGTTTGGACAAATATACCGAACATAATAAAACAACAGCAACCAAATCTGATAGTAAAAAATATTCTTTTAACACTAGACAAACTCAAGAAGAAATTTTACATAAGGGATCAAATTCTCCTCTCAACTCCAATAAGAAATCTGAAGGTATATCTGGCAGATCTAAACCTGAAGAAATGGGATAAGGTACTAAATAGCCCTCTAGCTGAACTGATTATTGATGATAAACTACTACCATTCCTTCAAATAAAAAACAGGCTCGGGCTAAACGAAGCAGAAAGATTTACTTACCTCAGGATTGCACATCTTCTGTCTGCATCACAGGTAGTTAAGTGCCCTACTCTCGAAGATTTCCTAGAAAATAAACAAGAGAAAGGACTGATTACCATCTCTAGGAAATTATTAGAAGCAAGTAAGGATGAGAAGATGGAGAAAAAAAGAAAACTATGGGAAAATGAGATGGGGAAAGAGTATAGCAATGAGGAATGGCTGAGGGCTTATTGTCAAATAAGGAAGGTTGTCCATTGTATGAGCTTACAGGAATTATACTTTAAGATCCTCCACCGGTGGTATATGGTCCCAACAAAGATCCAGAAATTTGATAAAAGTAAATCGAACCTCTGCTGGAGATGTGAAAAAGAGTTGGGATCATTATACCACATGTGGTGGGGTTGTGAAGAGATTAAAAAAACATGTATACCACTAAAAGCAACTATTAAAGAGATGTTTGGAATAGATATAATTCTGACGCCCCAAACATTCCTATTCCATTTGGATCTCCCTCTGAAAAATAAGCACCAAAACAACTTATTAATATGTATTCTAATGTCAGTTAAAATATGTATGGCAAGGAAGTGGAAGATAAGAGGGGCAATAAATTGGGGAGAAGTTCAATCCCAGATACACTTTATTTGCAGAATGGAGGAAGGCTTCTACAAAAAAGAAGACCAAATGCATAGATATAACGAAATCTGGTCCCCGTGGATAAATAGAACGAGTGTTGATTGTTAGGATATGATAAATTGAGCATGTGGTTTCCCATATAACTGTGAGTATATAAGTGATAAGACTTCGTAATCCAGGAGAATCCATAGATCTGGCACCACCAAAGTCTGTATGTCTGTGTTTGTCAATTTTTGGTAGTAACCGCCTGTGTGTTAATCATCCTTTCATTTTTGTGGCATCAAACTATTTAACATATTAAACTTATATTTAATTTAAAAAAAAAAAAAGAATAGATGTTGATGCCTGCCATGGAAAGGATTGGCTCAAAGATGCGTGCCTTAGGGATTAGGTGAGAACTATTGGTATTAGGATCTCAGAACTAGAATAAGAAAAGCACACTTATGAATATGTAGCCTAGAGAAAGAAGTGCAAGTGGGAGAACATGTTTAATGCTGGGAGCAAAGATGCATCGATGATGTTGATAATCAAGGACGCCACAACAATGTAAGGCTACGCGACATTCCTGAAAGAAAGGAATTAGACTATACACTGGAAGTTATTTTTAACTAATTATAGGGTTTAAATATTTTTAGAAAGAATAAATAATGAAGCAAGCAAGCTCTTCACCGGAGATCAAGTTGGAAACCCAGGAAATTATATTTTTCCAAGACTTATCATGGCTGACTTTACAAAAATGACGTGCAATGAGGCCTTTGTGGAAGAACTTAAAAGGGCACAAATACCATATTGGTGGTCCTTTCTATTTGTAAATGATAAATAGAGGCTACTATAAGGTATCCAGAAGAAGTCCTGGAATTTTTGAAAACTTTACCACCACCAATGATGGAACCATTCGAATGACGAGATCATTTTTCCCCATTGACTTTGAAAACAAAACAGCCAAGGAGATGACAACAAGGAAGAAATGAATAAATTAGTGCCGTAACCTAGAGACGTCTGTTAATAGTTAAAAATATTGGTGAATGACAAAAGATTCAGGTTTACACGGTCTGTGTATAATAATTAAAACAGAAGTCGTGGGAGGGTGGAGAGAAGGAAAAGAGTGGAAAAGAATATATAGCTTAAAAGTTTGATAGAGGAAGGAAAAGGAAAAAGAGGAAAAAAGAGTAAGGAGATGGGTTCTTGAAAAAGAGATAGGAATCAAGTGATATGGATAAAGGGGTCAGGTGGAGGGAAGGAGGACAGAAGGGAAGGGGAGAAAATGTTTGTAAAAGTTATAGCTGGACACATTATCACATTTGAGACCACCTAAATTCTAAATTAACATAGATATAAATCATATTTTTTATTTTTTTTATGGTGTGAGTTTAAGTAATATGGAGGAAGAGAAAAAGGATGCATAAATACAGGGTTAATTAGGATGATTTTAATGTCAAAACAATAAAGTTGAGAGAACTGGGTATTATTTAACACTGTTTGAAATTCACAAATACACACACCGACGCAGTTGTACTAACAGAGAATAAGAATATAAATAAAATACCTAATTGTTGTGTATAGCTCTGTCAGCAGGAAGACATATTGCTTAGAATCTTGGGTCAGAAGGGTCAGGTCTTTCTTCAACTGATGTCAGCCATCCTTATTGATCCTTATGCAAGTAAAAAAATATTTATCAATCAATTACAAAATGATTCTACTGATTATACATTTTATCCTGCCTCGTTCTAGATTTCAAGTTGACTGCACAATATGATGGTGTGAACACATATCTGAGCATACGTTTTTAAACATAGAGAAAAAATAACTGGAACGAAAAGAGGAAAGGTCAGTCCTTTGTCTGTTGCATGTTAGTGGTGGAGGAATGCTGAAAATGGTCGGGAGCATGTTCATAAATGGATTATACATTTGTGAAAACAGGTTGTGATTTTCAACAATCAAGGAGTGTCTCATGACCTTCCAGACAACTAAGGCTGTAGTTCCTAGATTGGTCTGTATCAATCGTCTTTTGCTATAAGGTGCCACATTGTTACACATTTTCTCCATTGAGACAGTATGCATGGAAGACAGCAGGACTCTTGGATATTATTACATAGTTGCTTAGTTAGGCATTAATAATTCATTTTTGTATCACTGTTTCCTTTTTTATCACTTTTGGATGGAGTACGTGAAACGGTATGCCTATTATTGTATCTGGATTCAGTCAGTACATCTGAATAACAGGCACTCACATTTCATCTTTACTCAAGGCTTATTTGTTTTCTTACCCCTGAGAAAAACGTTAAGAAATTTTTATTATTAAGCACACAGGGTATCCAGATTTACATGCGGGGGCTACTCACTAGATAGTGAACTGTGGTGAACGGAAAAATTATGCCAAAATAGGTGAGGAAATATTTTGAGCTGTCCTACTTTTTCAACTTATCTATTATGTCGGATTTTTGCAACTCAGATGTTAATTCTCCATATTTTATATATCTTTCCAAAGATTCAGCTGAGCTGTATAAACATGTGCTTCCTGGAGTTTGTTTTTTAGCACTAATGATCACAAATAAAAGACGAGAGTCCCACATAAAAAATATTATCACTAAAATACAGATATTTTTTAATAAGCATCAAATAAAGCTGACCGATGTATAACAAACTTACAGGTTTATTTTCAGTTGATCCACAGATACAATTCATTTTTGTGATTCATAAAAGCTTTTGTGGATAATTTCCTGTGATTATTCCACTCTACAGGAGACCACTTCTGTTTCCTGAGCAGGAGAACTTTGTGAAAAACAATTAGCGACACATAGATTGTGTAGGAGTCATTCAACAAGATTGCTTTACTCTAGTCTAGAATTTTCACACACTCATTGGCAGTATGGAACAATAGTGAATCTAAGCATAATTTGTAAACAACATCAGTCTGATTTGAACAATAGTTTTAAAAATAAAAGCATTGTAGTTTAAACAATGTAATAAAGCAATTGTACAAAGTATTCTTTGCATTTCCCCATATATTTGTAAATACAGGGGTCTATTCACTAAACACTGAATTATGGTGAACTGATAAGCGAATAGCAAATATCAAGCATTAATAGCAGAGTTGGGAAAATAGGTAAGTTGATTTTCTTGGCAGTTCACCTCACTTCATTCTTTAGTGAATAGACCTCTAAAACTTGCAGTACAAAGATTTGTGCCCCTTTCATGGCCATGCTGCAGGTGATTACTCAAATGTTTTTCATATACAGGTGAACTGCATGAAGAATCTACTTGGTCTAAGTATAATCCAGAGAAAAATGTTTTAGTAACAACTTAAAAGGACTATATCACCTAAACATTGCATATACCGTGAATGTAGAGAATACAAAAATATCGAAAATGATCTATACATTGTGTTAGCCAAATTATAAGCAAATATCTAAGTCAGGAGTTTTATGGTGTCCTAAACTACAGAGCTGTGCTTTGGATCCCACTGCCGTAGACTTTTAGTCACTTCAGTCTGACAGCAACCAATGCTCAAAGTAAGCGCCATTTACATTTGACAAAATTACACCATGCCTAAACCTCTGCGGTATCACAATCTTTCCCAGTGACTCACAAGCTCTGTTAAGACCCTAATTGGGTGCCTGGCCAAGGACCAAATATAGTATGAGATTTGGTAGAAAAATAGGCAGACTAGATGGGCCAACAGGCACTTGCATTTTATGCTTGTAAGGATAATATTCAGCAATGACTTTGTAAACTTGTAGAGTAGAGAGATGGCATTGGAATATGCAGTTTTTCAGGTGTCCAAAGCTAGAACTCTGAATTGTGTAACCCAGTCACTGTCTAACACTGGCAAACTCACCAGAGGAGCATTTGGAGCTCTCTAACAAAACAGTTCAAATAGAAGCTGCAAAGGCCTATGGACACACAAGAGGAGGTATCCCAAGTTGATAAATAGATACATAATTAAAGCTAGTCCTACACTAAGCATAGTAAGGGTAAAACAGTAAATGTATAACTTTTATACATTATGGTAAAAATAAAGTGTTCTTAAATATATTCCACCTAGCTTATTTTCTACATATTGTATGTTTCTAATATACGTGGCAGGTACTTATTTTTACTTAAGAACATTTTGCAGCCTTTTTGTAATTTTACATTGAATATAATATCACCAAGGCCTTGGAAATCATTGACAAACAATAGGACTGTTGCTAAAGCAAAATAAATAATTCTATTTTGCATTTTTATTTCCCTTTTGTAGTTTTTAGTCCATACAATGAGTTGCATAAAAAAATGATAGACCAAGCTATTTCTTTGTTTATTTACATAATGCAATACTTACCTAAAAAAGAAAAGATTCAGCACCTAAATAATGAATTCAGTGTAAGAGCAGCCAAGACATGGAAAATTAATAAAAAGTTGCTTCAGAGATAGAAAGAAAATCTTAATCAGTGAACATGGCTTGGGCCTTACTGTGAAGTATCACAGATGTGACCTCAACTCCTTATCCACACATCTCACTTGTTGCTCATATGATATTACATCCTTCTCGCATTTATACTTTTCCAAATACATGGACAACCACATAGATTACATAATTAGTTTAGTGTATCAGACTTCTTTACTCGATGCTTCTAAATAGAGTACTGCCATACAAATTTTTTTCATTTGGACAAAAATGAAATAAATCACACAATCTGTGCATCACAGGCCTGTTTTATTATACTTGACACTTCTGGGAACATTTGGTGCCAATAGCTCACATTTGCTTCCCACAATAGACATGGTATTAAACCTTCCACAAAAGAACCTCTAAACAAACCCCAAACATCCTTTTTTAAAACATTATAAGATTAAGTAATCACTATTGAACAGTCTTAGTCCAATTACTTGTGGATGATGATGGCTAGGGTGTAGTCGTATGGTGTGTGCAATGTGTTTTATTAACTCCTACCTGAGCTTCTATAGGCTTTAAAGCAAAATTATCATTAGAGAGTTAGAAAATGTGACATATCTCCTCACTGGGTCACGTGGTCTGAATAATTCATTTTCTCTGACTCTTCAAGTGTCCACTTACCATTTATACTTCATTATATGCCAAATATATTTATTTCTGGACTTTATTCAATATAAATTAAATATATATTTTCACAGTGTTTGGTGCAAGATAACATTTTATTCAGTAAAATTAGGTGCTATGATAGACATAAATGACTTGACCAAACATATAGTATACCTTTTGTATACACCACAAATAAGCTGAAAGTGAAAATTCAAAAAGGTGTTTCCAGATAAGTTGCTTTCTAATAATTTTGCACACCTTCACTTTGTTTTTTTTTTCAATATAACAGGCTCCCCATGTTATATAAATATTTTAAATGCATTTACCTTTTCTTCACCACTTCCTCAGACCTGTTATTCCCACCAACTGCATTCACCGAGTCCACAATCTGCTGCCAGAGTTCATTCTTTCTCCTCTGACTTGTCCTCTTTGCTGCTGCTACCCAGTTGTAATGTTAGCACAGCTTATGTACCAATGCTGTGTTCTCCTCTGCTAAGAAACTCTGCTAGTTCCTTTTGGGCCTTGACTTCACCCCTCTATTGCTATCCCCTGCCCTTATTCCTGGCATGCCATTTCTTTTTTGTATTTTTTGCTTACTGCAGTCTGCTACTCTTGATCTAAAATTGTTGCCTGGACATGTGCACATTCCTTGACCGAATGGCTTTAAATGGATTCACCTATGATTTGATTTCATGAACCTGAGCCTATTTTCTATAGTTGTTTCAGTTTCGTTAGAATTACAGATTATTTTCTGTATTTCTGGACTATTTTTTTCTGAGTGCAAAATCTCACGTAGGAGATAATGGGGCATATTTCAGCTGCATTCAGTTCTGGCAGATTGTCGTGGAATCGGCTGTGATTTCCGAATTGCGAATGTATTGCCACCAATGTGATCCAAATCCGACTGCAATTCGGAGGCACCATTTAAATTCTGAAAACCAGAGTTCCCTGAGTTGACCGTTTAAGGGAATGTTTAGTACCCAATATGCCTTTTCCAAATGTTTATGCATTTTAAAGTACTTTCACAGTACTTTAAAATGTATATTATACAGTTTGCATTACTTAAAAAATGAAGCTCTTACATTTAGATGAAATTCCACATTTGCAGAGGTTAAGGACGGACAATTTAACTTCATCTGCTTCAGCTTCTAAAATAATTTTTTCCCTCTAGCAGCCAATAAGAACTGAAATGTGATTTTCTGTTTAGTGATGTAATCAGGCAATGTGTTGCATTATTACAGATCCTAGTGTCTACAAAAGCATTGTAAGTTAGTGCCCTGTCACTTCATAATGTCAGTCATGTCATCAAATCTTCCGCCCCCCCATATAAATGCCAGCTGGCTGAGAGTGATAGGCAGTGCAGTCCTGTATAAATTCCAGCTGGCTGAGAATGATAGGCAGTGCAGAACCCACATAAATGCCATTTTGGCTGAGAATGATAGGCAGTGCAGTAGTTAGACAGGAGGGTAGCTGGGAAAATGGGGAACTGCGCTTGCGCAAGAGCAGTGTGGCCGCAACATTGCAATACTGAAGGCTGCCACTTGGGGGAGAACTTCTATAGGTAACTATTTATTCAATTTTAACGAGATTAGAAATAAAAAATAAAAAAACTGAAAGTGACAGTCTAGTTCACACTTTGGTGCCTATAACTTGCACCAAAGACGTTTAGGTGACTAGACTGTCCCTTTAAGACACAGTTCATTTTCTAAATTGAACTTAATTGGCTATACCCACACTGCTTGTATCCAAAATAAGACACAAGATGTTACACACAGCAATTATGCACTCTAATGAAAAAAACCTGCATCTTAAACATTTAAAGCTGTTTGTCTGGTCGTGTTCTGTTTAATGCATGTACAGTTATCAAACTGATTATTCCTTATTTCTCACAGAATACAGCCAAACACTGAAGAAAGTGGATCAGTATAAATTGCATTCCTGATAGTAGTGAATAGATTAAAGATATTTAGAATACAAATATGCACATTTTAATAAACACAAACACATACTTCGCAAGTGTCCCAATTTAGGAAGGTCAATCCCTATTTGTTACCCAAACCCCCTTCTCACTCTTTCGCCCTCTGGTGTCACTATTTTCTAGGAACTTAGAATGTCATATATTTGTTTGCAGGCATCACAGAGCTCCAAAGCAATAACACTAATCATATAGTGTGTTTAAAATGTAGTAAATGTGTTTATATATTAGTTTATGTAAACAAAAATGTATTATCCTTATTGTTAATGAGTTACCAAATTTCATAGATAGTTTTTCAATTGGCCATAAATTCACTATAAAATGCCCTGCCCATAGGCATTCCTTCCAAAAACATTTTTTTTTTGCCCATTTCAAATATTGGGAGGTATGCAATGCATATATAGTTATAGAACATTAACATGCATTAACAAAGATAGGTCATTTTCAGATGAGAACAGTACAGAGCAACACACCATTTGCAAAAGGTTCCATGTGTCAAGCAAGGCCTTTTAACCAATGGGCAAACTGGGCACTTGCCCAGGGCTCTCTGGATAAGAGGCCCCCATTAGCCACAGGGGGTCAACCGGTGGGGGTAACACCATGGTGCCGGCATCTGCCTCGCAGTGAATCACGCTGCTCAGCTTTTCTTGCAGGGTGTTTTTTTTTTGTCTTGTTCTTTCAGAAATATTGGTGGTTCTGCCAGACCCAAATATTTTCACTTATAAATGTATGTTATCTTTGCATATTTAATGTAATTAGCACTGGATTTTTCCAGATCTGTGCATATTTATCATTTACACATCCCAATCCATGCATATTTTACATTTACACAGCCGGATCCACGCATATTTCACATCTTTACAGCCGGATCCTTGCATATTTCACATCTATACAGCAGGATCCTTCCATGTTTCAAATCTATACAGCCGGATCCATACATATTTCACATCTATACAGCCGGATCCTTCTATATTTCACATCTATAGAGCCGGATCCTTCCATATTTCACATCTATACAGCCGGATCCATACATATTTCACATCTATAAAGCAGGATCTTTGCATATTTCACATATATACAGCCGGATCCAAGTATATTAACATTTATACAGCTGGTGTTCTGATAAATTTCTCAAGCGAATTCTACTGCACAGGCGCAGTAGAATTCACTCATCAGGGAATTGTACAATAACATAAGTCTTCCTGCTCCACACACAGTGTATGAGTCCATCTGTCCTCTTGGGGTATTAGTTTTCTTGGGCGAAGTGCGCATGCCAAAACGTCCGAGAATTTGCTCGAAGTGCGCATGTACTCTTCCATTACATCTTACCGCTGCTGATCAGAAGGGAGCGTGAGGTGGTGTGCGTCCCTATCGACCTGGCAAAGTTACAGCTGAATGATCAGCTGTCACTTTGTATGCATGCGCGGATCCTTGATTATTTCATATCTATACAACTGGATCCGACTGTATACAAGTGAAATATGCCTGGATCCGGCTGTGTACATGTGAAAGATGCCTTGATCCGGCTGTGTAAATGTGAAATATGCGTGGTTCAGGCTGTGTAAATGTGAAATATGTGTGGACCCGGCTGTTAACATGTGAAATATATAACGAGCCGGCTGTGTACATGTGAAATATATCCAGCTGTATAGATGTGAAATATATCCAGCTGTATAGATGAGAAATATGTAAGGATCCGGCTGTATAGATGTAAAATGCAAGGATTTGGTTGTATAGATGTCTAATATGAAATAATCAGGCTGTTTAAATGTGAAATATGTAAGGCTCCTGCTGTGTAGAAGGGCAATATGTAAGTATCTGGATGTATAGACGTGAAACATACACAGATCTGGAAGGATCCAGCTCTGTATACATTAAATATGCAAAGATCAATTTTGGACCAGGGAGGATCTGGCTGATCCACCTTTAACCCAGTTCCTTCTGTGACCATGGTTAACAGGGTAGTTCCTCTGTTGGTATTTTCAGTTATTGCAGTATAAATATGACATTTAAATTGATAATGATTTTAAGTAGGACCTAAAAACTTGACTACACATCTATCCACCCCATGCAGACCTCCAGGGCTCCCAGCATCAAACTGTTAGGAATGCAAATTTTGAACAGAATCTTTGTATGTCATGGGTGCTATGGTAACATCCATTCCTATTGTACTTTTCCAATTAAAAAAAACTTTAAAAAGGGGGGAAATTATTATAAATATTACTCTAAAAGCAATCTTATTTACCCTAGGTCAGAAATGGTTAACAGTTGTCACATTAGCTGTGGAGTATTGGGGAGATTTATAAAAGTGGTGCATTCAGAATCAGGGCATCATCGATTTGTAATCCCTGTATGAGCCAATGCATAAGGCCAACTTCCTATAAAATTCCAAAACGTACGGGTTGCTCTGGCTCTGTTTGTGTCAGCACAACCCATTTATATAAAAGGGGTGCAGACGTGAACCTAAAATTGTGCTGAAGTCATTGAAATGCAGGTTCAGAGACAATAAGTGTAATAAAATATGTGCAATCATTGCTATACATAATATCAATGCAACTGCAATTGTTTTTTTTTTACTGCTCAGATACTTTGGCATGCACCAGTAGTATTATTACCCTATGTTTTTCATAATGCTCCGCTAGTACCAAGCTGACTAATATAGAACAGCTGGAGTTTTCATTTACATCACGTACCCCTAAGCCCCAAGCAGCATCACATTCACCCCGTGTCTCCATGCCATGCCAACACATATGCTGGGTATCACACTGACACACCCCACTATACCATTGGCATCATAGGATAGAGTAACTGATACCCCTGTGCACAATCTCTAGCCCCCACCCCTTGTCATCCTTCCCCAGTCTATGTCTCGTATTGTCTCTGTATTTACCGTATTGTGAATTATTTCTTATTTGAAGCATGTGTGCAATAGTGTGCCCAGTCACCAGCCATGCCCCTTCCCCTCTACCCCCACCCATGGCACAGGCCTCTGCCCCCGCACTGCGCCTGCGCAAAAGGCCCGTCTCGGGAGCCATGTTGTAGGATCTCCAGGTCCTCTAGTCGCCTGTACGGATCTGCGACGGTGGGAGGGAGCTGTATCCGAGGCCCAGCCTGGTCCGAGTGTGTGAGAGATCCGGGGCCGCGCTGCCCGGCTTTCAGGGAGTGGAAGCGCCGCTGTTGGACTGTGCGATTTGGGGTCCGTGAGTCGTTGCCCGAGTGTGAGTGCGGTCCGGGTGTGAGTGGTGCCCGTTTGTTAGTGTGTGAGGGTCTGGGACCCTCCTCGGACGGGCACCATGAGCACGGGCTGCGACCTGTCCCGCAGGAACCCGCAAGAGGACTTTGAGCTCATCCAGAGGATTGGCAGTGGCACCTATGGCGATGTGTACAAGGTAAATGCCCCAGGAGGATGGGTAATCGTTGTGTACAGACTGTGAGACACTGCCTGACACATGCACATCTGAGAGGCAGACACTGAGCTGTAATACTGCCTAGAGAATGGGGTAGAGAGAAAACAAACGTATGTTTATTATATGTGTGATGCATGCAGTATGTATGTGATGTGCATGTTTGTGTAGACGTATATATACACACACACACACACACACACACACACACAGTGAAATGATAGAGAGGCGGCCTATTGGGAAAGATGTGTGCCAGGGCAGAGTGAGTGAGTGGGATATGGTTTGATTATCACTGCCAATGGAAAAGGCCCCTGCCAACAAGACATTATAATGGGATACGATATAGAGCAGCATGGCCTATGAGAGGGCTAAAACAATATGATGTACCAGGTTTATAATGAGCAGTGACATAAATTGACTTAGATATGATTAGTGCCAATCACTTAAATAATACTTTGCTCCAGGTATCTACAGTGTCATTTCTCCAGTGGCACATAATGTTAGCATCATTTGGCAGTGTGAACTTGATAGACTTAAAAGTTTATTATGACCTTTGCTAGGAAGCTATATTGCCATAGTAGAAAAGTGTTGTTCAGGGAGGTCTGTTGCTACTGAAGTGGGCCATATGATCACAAATGCATGTGTGTTTTGGACTGCATTATATAGTTTTTAATTTACAGATATTGTGAAGAATAGCTTGATAATAGAGAAATGTCTGGTTATTTAGCAGTTACACAAAATCAGTACAAAACAAGTTTTACATGAACTCTACTTCAAATAAAACTACACATATAGGGCTAATGAGAATAAGGATAATTAAGTCAACTATGCCAGATGGGCCACATGTTGGACACATCTCTTTTAGGTTCTGCACAGATGTAAATATGAGTGGACATGGTTTTTTTTAAAGGTGCAGTGACTCAAAGAAGGTTGCATATGGTATGATCGCTCAGGTGGGAGGAAAAGAGTACTACTATTGGTATGTATCTGGTATTGCTCCAGAAGTAAGAGCACATACCAGCTACTCACGGTATGATGGCTAGACAGAATTAAATACGAGACAGGTATGCCATGGTTAGTTAGCATCTATTACTATGTAGTCTGTATTTACCAATCAGAAAACCAGTATGGGCTATTCCGGACATAGAGTGTACTAAGACCTATGTTACAAATATGGCCTTTGCATGGAAAACAAAAATGTGCTCATTGTATGGCAGGTATGTACAGAGGGGGCAGAAAGTAAACATCTTGGGCAATTGTATGAAGTATTAAAGTGCAAACTAAAGGATGCTGTTAAAGGATTACTATTTACTAATCTAGTAACCATTGTCTTGGCACTTCAGAAGTTGAACTTGTAGTGAATATTGATAACTTTCATGCAGGCCCAGGGAATTATAGTATAGAATAAGATATCCTGTTAGAGGCCAACAAGAACTACAGCACAACTATTTTGAGACACACATGAGATACTGTCGGTGTTCTGCTCTTCCCATCAAATGAACTGCGCATGTGCATCTTTACTCAAATCAGTGATTAAACAGCTTGAAAAAAATGTACACTAGCATGGACCACCCATGCGTGAGCAGCTCGGCAAAGTCCCAGATGACAACTACACTTCACATGATGACTCCTGCTTCCAACGGTATGCAATCTGAGTGATTAGAGCAGGGGTGTTAGTGTTAACTCAGGAGGTTTAGGGTTAACTCTGTAGATTACGGCTAACCCTTATTCCAACCCCAAACCCCCTGGTGTTATCTATGCACCTGGGCTTAAAAGTTCATTAGAGTTAACCCTAATCCTTACCCTCACTCTAATCCTAACCCCCTGGTCTTATCGCTCAGATTGCATAGCGTTGGAGACTGGAGGCATCATGGGAAGTGTAGTTGTCGGCATCTGAGACTTTGCTCGCGCCTTGCATGGTTCAAGCTAGTGGCCATTTTCTCCAACTGATTTGTGTGATCGCGTGCATTGGGGGTAAAAGAGGATAAGTATTTCAGTAACAATGTTAAACTCCTATTAGGATCACAATTAGTATGTTACAGTGAACAAGTCATCAGATAAATAGGGCCTAAACTTCCTATGCCAGCAGCTAGTGGTAAGAAAATAGCAAGCGTTGATGATAAATGTCCATTGAATGTAACACTGTGGGGTTAGACTTGATACTGACAAGAGGTGTTAAATGTGAGCGATGTTCCTAGAATTACTGCCAATAAGTGTAAGGACACGAAACGTGAGCTGTGGCACACATGGTTCACTGACCTGAGTACGGAAACATGAGTGCTGCTGTTGAAATTACTTTGGCACACAGATGTGTAGCAGCAGTCACATGTTGGATACTTGTTGTCACTTAAATTTGGGCCCTTAGACTGGTGTCTTCTAAGCAATGGTTATTGATAAGTTTGCTGTATGCAATATTCCGCACTCCAGTTGTTGTTTGACTGCAACATCCAAAGCGTCTAAAACACTAGACGTGTGATGTTTGCCATAGTGCAACAAAAACAAAGTACCGCAAGATGTGTTATCTCAACCCTGTATCTATCGCGTGAGTTTCAGTTTTATAACACTGTCCCAGTCATGTCATCTGTATCAATGAGTCACTCCTTGCAGTTTAATCAAGCAATGTTTTTTTTGAACTGTCTACTCTAACAGCTTAATTAATTTTTGGAATGTAGAGAATGATGTGTACTGAGATATCTCCATCAATAAGTCTGTTACATGTACAAAGTGAAAGTGGTTTGTCACTGCCTCGGTTGCTTGTTTTACGTGGGTTGACAGATGTTTGAATACTGCGCATTAATAGACTTGCCACATGACACATTTTTGGGAATTTAAATTACTGTACATGATAACATCAATACCACCATACCCACAACTAAGACCATATTACTACATACATTGTAAGAAAAAGAGTTTACATTTTACCACGATGGGCACAATGAAGGGTCTCAAACAACATGAGTTTAACAAGATGTTACTGTTTTCTTTTGGAAATCTATGTGATTTGACTACTGTAATTATCTATTCTACACGTGTTTTCTCTATATGTATGCATGTTTAGACCTTCCTTCTTGGGACTAACAATTCTGACTCATTAACATGTCATATGTTTTAGTGTTATAAAAGCTGTAATAAAAAATCTGTGAAATAATAATCCTGGCTTGTGAGCTTATTATCAATATAGTCAATATATAGCTGTGACCCGGCTTTAGAATGCATACTGATGCAATTTAAGTTAGGATTATTTCCCTGTATCTATTTGCTAGTGTAATTTAGTTTGGTTACTTTGTCAAAACTTCTGGGATATCTATCACTTGTTTTATTTGGGATTTTCAACACCATTGTTTTGGCCTATTGTTTTTGCAATTCACTGTTGCCTTTAGAGTCATATTGTAATCTATTATTGTTGTGCTTGAAGGGTAGTTTATAATGTTAACTTTTTGGGTTTGGAAATTTTAATGTGGCTTTTCTGTAATAGGGCTTTTTTTCTTATATATGTTATCAATAGTTTTGTTTGCTCCAAATGAAAATAGATTTATTAAATATGCACAGAGTAGTAAAGAGAATTTCCTAGGAATTCATTGCAGATCCAAGTGTGAATTGTATTGGTTAGCAAACATGGCCTAACAAGACACTTTATTCCTTGTTCTAGTAAGAGACGAGTCAGGTTTATGTCCTGTACTATTGCTGCATTCTCCTTTTTTAACCTGTTTCTTATTGGTTTTACCATGTTGTACTGTTCATGACCATGGTAGTTTTCACACTCTTGCAGTGTTTGTGTTTAGCTGTCATTTTCTTCTTTCATATTTACACTGTATCCATACAAATTTTATATATTGTTTTTTTTTTGCAAAGATAAGAAGGTCTTTCTTTAGAAACTATTATTATTTATTAATTCATATAATTTAGTATAAAAAATAAAATATGATGACAAAAAACACTTACTTGAAAAACATTTACATATCTACAAAAGATACCGTATTTGCTCGATTATAAGACGACCCTGATTATAAGACGACCACCCAAACTTTGGATATTCCTTTAGGAAAAAAATTAAAAGCCTGAATATAAGACTACT
Source organism: Pelodytes ibericus (assembly GCA_036172795.1). Lineage (NCBI taxonomy): Eukaryota > Metazoa > Chordata > Amphibia > Anura > Pelodytidae > Pelodytes > Pelodytes ibericus. The sequence continues at coordinate 60,766,946 of CM069862.1, forward strand.
CTATAGGACAGGGCTCGACAAACCCCAGGCGCCAGGTCGCCATGGCGACCAGGAAATTAGACCTGGCGCCTGGGTGCTGTCAGCCTCCTGGTCCCCTTGCCGCTGCCATCCGATTTTTCCGCAGCGCGAGGGGGTAAAGTCTGTGCCGATGGCCGATGGCACAGACTGCAAGCTCCGCCCCCTCGCGCAACGCGTGTCTGAGTGCCGGGTGTCGTCACGTGACATCCTGGCACTCAGCACGCCGACCAACGGAGTTAAGCTGCAGCGTGAATGTCCCCCTCCCCTGCAGTGAGGTAAAGCAGCTGGGAGGGGGACACATCAAGAAGAAACCCCCAAGAAAAGACTGTGTTAGGTGGGTGTGTGTTTGTATGTATTGTAAAGTAGGTGTGTGTGAGGGGTTTGTATATATGGGTGTGTGAGGTGTTTATATATATGGGTGTGTGAGGTGTTTATATATATATGGGTGTGTGAGGTGTTTGTATATATGTGTGTGTGAGTTGTTTGTATATATGTGTGTGAGGTGTTTGTATATATGTGTGTGAGGTGTTTGTATATATGTGTATATGTAAAGTATGTGTGTTTGTATATATGTGTGTGTGAGGTGTTTGTATATATGTGTGTGTGAGGTGTTTGTGTATATATGTGTGTGTGAGGTGTTTGTATATATGTGTGTGTGAGGTGTTTGTATATATGTGTGTGTGAGGTGTTTGTATATATGTGTGTGTGAGGTGTTTGTATATATGTGTATATGTAAAGTATGTGTGTTTGTATATATGTGTGTGTGTGAGGTGTTTGTATATATGTGTATATGTAAAGTATGTGTGTTTGTATATATGTGTGTGTGAGGTGTTTGTATATATGTGTGTGAGTTGTTTGTATATATGTGTGTGAGTTGTTTGTATATATGTGTGTGTGAGGTGTTTGTGTATATATGTGTGTGTGAGGTGTTTGTGTATATATGTGTGTGTGAGGTGTTTGTGTATATATGTGTGTGTGAGGTGTTTGTATATATGTGTATATGTAAAGTATGTGTGTTTGTATATATGTGAAGTAGGCGTGTGTGTTTATGAATTGTGTTTATGTTTGCGTGATTGTCTGGCTCCTAAAAAAAATGTCTGGCTCCTAAAATCAAAATAAATTTGTCAAGCCCTGCTATAGGAAAAAAGTTCAACTTGTATATATGTAAATTGCTTTTTAATAAAAGTTATGATATCAAAAAATGCATTTCTTGTTTTTATTTCCTTTTATGTGCCAATGCTGCCTCTCTCTTTCCCCCCCCACCCTTTCTCTCTCTCTCTCCCCCTCTCTTTGTATCTCTCTCTCCCCCTCCCTTTGTCTCCCCCCCTCCCCTTGTCTCTGTCTCTTCCCCCCCTCCTCCCTCCCCTTGTTTCTCTCTGGTGGCTAGTGGCGGACAGCCGGTCCGTCATAATAGACGGAAGTGTCGGGCAGCATGGAGGATGTCTGCATGTATCGTGCAGACATCCCCCGGCTGCCCAAATGTCCCCGTAAGTACCCAGCTTCATCACAGAAGTCCCGGCGGTCGTGCCGGGCGGCAGGGGACGATACTGCGCGCATTGCGCAGACATCCGCCAGCTGCTTAAGAGGGGGATCCAGGTCGCTGAAAAAAACTTGTCTTATATTCGTGCAAATATGGTACTTGTATTAAATTTAGAAATATCACGTTTTTAACTTTGTTTTGCAAGTTACAAGGCAGTAAGTAAAAGTAGCACGTTGCTTTTTGCTAACCATTTTTTCCCCCAGAATTCCCTATAGTATCTTTGTAGCCCTAGCACTAACCTATCTAAAAACAAAAATGTTATTTCTCTAAAATTTTGATTTAAATCTGGGGGCTGCTTGGGGAACATGGCAGGCTACCCATACTGTAATTAGTCTCTCCTTGCCCCATGATTGCTGTGGGGCAGGGAGAGACTAAAGCGTTCAAAGCTAGACACTGGCTTTGACAGCCAAACAGATCCAATCGGATGTCATGGTGGGGGCCCCGGTAGACATGGCTGGAATACCTTGGTCGCAAGGCACTCAGCCATGCCAGTTTAAGTCCAAACGCGGCATGCCTATGGTCATACCGCGGTCAGAACTGCAGGATGTACCAGGCATGTACATTGTCACTAATGGGATGTTTTCCTGCCTTATACATCCTTTGTCACTAAGGGGTAAATAATGAGAGGATAGGGACAGTTTCCAGGAACATACAGGAAAATGAATCTGTTAAATACAGGGCACAGGATTCTTATAATGTGTGTGTCTTTCTAGCAGGCCTTTGGTGTGCTTCTGCAGGTTAATGGTGTACCCCTTATGGCTGCATTATATTCACAATAATGATACCACAGGATGAATATGCTAGTTTACTGGATGTGTTGGTGATATTTTATATTCGTTATGTGTAATTGTCTGCAGCATGCTATGTTACATGTAAATTAATATAATTTCCAATATAAAAATGAGTGTGTATCTGACCAGCGTTTTCTATGTGTGTGCACATATACATACATTCATACGTGTATATCTATACATTCTCTGCAAATGTGTGCTTGTTTTCAAAATATTTTTATTTGTCAAGATATCTTGTGAACCAGGTGAGTTCTTAATAAGCTCCCAATATATTATCTAAACAATGTTAACAATTTAAAAAAATGAAGACATTTAACCCCTCCAGGACCACTTTCTTAGTCTGGGAAAGGTCAGCACACATTTTCTATTTTTTTCTGTGTGGTTGTTTAAATGTAATTTTCCTCTTTTGTCATTTAATGCACCCATACAAGTTAAAAGTAGGTTTTTAAAAGGACAGTTATTTAGAGCTTTCTTTGGATACTATATACAGATTTATATTCTGCAGTTTCATAAAAAATAAGAAGGAAAATAAAATGTTTTTCACTATTTTCCCAATTATATTCTACACAACTTTTGCATCAGTGACCCACATTTCCCAACCAATGGCCAAGATTAAATGGGGAAAAACCAATCTGAGCTGTACAATGTACTGGTCTGAGCCATCAGACCAACAGCACAAGACTTCAGGGCTTAAAGGTGCCCAAAATGCATCTTACAAATATTAATGTACGTTCAAAGTACTTTAAAATGCATGTTTTACATTTTGCATTGCTTAAAATATGAAATACTTACAGCTAGATGAAATTGTGAAATTACAGCAGTTTGCAAGAATCCAGGACTGCCCACACTAGCTGAGTAAAAGTAATTTCCTTTTTTTTTTTTTTTTGGTACAGGAACCAATGAGAATAATTTCATTCAAATGAATGGAATATCCTGTCTATTTAGTGATGTCACCAGACAATGTGTTGCACTGTTAAGAGATCTTACTGTGTACGAGAGCAAGGTTGCTCAAAGTCTGCATAATGTATTCAATTGGAAGAACACAGGAAGTGACTAAATGAAACAAACGTTTATATCCTCGGTGTCTATATAATCAGTACTGCTGCACCTGCAGTAAACATGCAGAGTAATCACTTGGGGAAGGCGTGAGTCAAATATTAAAAATGTGATTTATGCAGAATGCCTGCATCAAATCACACTGGGAAAAAAGTCTGTGCACTATACAAGCAGTAATCTTCATCTTGCACCAAAGTGAGTTTGGGGACTAGACTGTCCCTTTAACTGAACTCAAATTAATAAATGTCCAAAATTATATGGTAAAATAAGCACTGTAAAGAATGAAAGACAATGATCACAGTATCAAACTGTGGTCAGCAAGAGATGAGAAAGGCCAACTATATTACATTTATATCACATAGAATGCTTCTGTCACTTTGTATAACTCATCAATCACTGTTTGTTCCTCAGGATCAGTATGAGAGGTACAGAGAGTGACTTGGAGACAGTCAAAATATTGACTTCGTCATGTGATTGCATGTTAGCGCTTTGATTGGTTATGGTATCCAGAGCTGCAAACATGGTTCAGGAATACTGCCTCTGTTGTGAGGCAGAATCCTGAACCTATAACAGCTGGGTAGTGGTGCACACTGGAGTCCACTGTTCTCTTTAAGGAATTCCCGTCATAAGGTCTCAAAGACTGTGATTTTCATGGCGGAATAGCCTGTCATAACTTTGGGAAGTGGTTAAATATGATTTCAAATGAACTCTTGTGTTTATATTTCTGATACTTTTGTTTTTAAATAAGCCTAATCCTGGATATATGACAGACATCACAACTTCAAAGAATGTCTGTATCAAATTGCCAGAGGCTAGTAGAATAAAGATCATGATTACAAACATTCAGAGTAACCGACAAACAAAAGTCCTTATTCCACACAGTTTACAGTGGTAGCATGCCTGCTCTAAATGTGAATGTAATAAAACCATTACACTTTTATTGCTTTTTATCAACTCCTTTAGAAGCCCACCTTCAGCATGACCTTTTGTCTGTTGATCTTCATCATTAACATAATAAACAAAGAAGATTTTTTTCATCTTCAAAACACATTCCTTATTTTATTACTTTAAAGACAAGCATCACTACAACCCATAACTTCTGTTTAAGAATGATCATCTTATCAGTTTAAGAGACAGTAACACATATAAAATGTACAGTGTTATTTTTGATGCTGCTTTTGTCGGTACTTGGGCACTCTTGTGTAAAGCCAGACATCCTTCCAAAGTTCTGGACCGAGTGTAATTTGCACTTTAAAGGACAACTGTAACATAACATTACCTTATGTTTAATTAAAAGATTGTATCATGTGTAGATGATTAATAATAAAGACATTCTTTAATGAAGGCATACACATTAAGTGCCTTATTGAGTCTTCTTTACTCCATATAGGTCTCTGCCCACTCTTGGGACAGATCTTAACTCTAAGGTAGTTCCTCGATCTTATGTATGAGAATATCACACTATTGGGTAAATCTTGATTGAAGGTCCTGGTAGAAGGATATCCCAATAACTGAATTAAAGTCGGCCCGTGTCTGAAAGTCTTTTATCTTACGCTGCCTCATGTCCAGATATCTAATCTACTTATATCCTCAATCGAAGTAGACCGGGTAATATATCCCATATCTGGAAAAATAATTTTAACTTTATGCAAGGTGTGCAAAATATATTTTCATTATGAGACTATTTCCTTGGTAATAGTTTAAGCCAATATAAGATTTTAAGGATTTGAGATCTGAACCACTTTTCTCTATTGTGAATTGCGATGTACCTTATTTTGATTTCTATAGCAATTAAAGGAAAATGGTGGTTGAGAGTTCCCTTAAAATCTTCTGTGGTTAGCTACCTTCATGTTTATACATACATATGTGTTCTAAAGTGCTGTAACTGAAGAGAAAAAGACTTTTAAGAGTTTGAGTTCCTAAGCAGAAAATTAGAAGTAGCCTGCATCCTCACTCAAATACTCGCCAACAGGTACAAAGGTATTTTCGATTAAGGCAGGGCTCGACAAATACTCTGCGCCAGGTCGCCATGGTGATTAGAATCCCACTCCTGGCTCCCGAAACATTCTGCTGCAGAGTGATCCTGCTGTTGTACTGACAAATAGCCAAGAGCAGCGAGCAAATTCAGCCCTCCTCCTGCTTCCTGTTTCTGCTGCTTCCTGTTTCTGCTGCTTCCTGTTTCTGCTGCTTCCTGTTTCTGCTGCTTCCTGTTTCTGCTGCTTCCTGTTTCTCCTGCTTCCTGTTTCTCCTGCTTCCTGTTTCTCCTGCTCCCTGTTCCTCCTGCTCCCGGTTTCTCCTGCTCACTCTGCCTTGCTGCGGCAGTGGGAAACGCCTTTGAGGATTGAAGGGAACGCCTTAAACTGCTGCTGTGCTTGAGGAGGATGCAGGAAGGAAGGAAAGCTCCGTGACCACTACCATGCTTCTATTGCCAGATCAAAGGAAGTGAGATGCTGAAGCTGCAGTGATGTACCCTATACAATGCTGAATTTCTACCATGTGCTATAAATATAAGTACATATCATGTATCAGCATCTCTTTATATGAGTAAGTGTGTCGGCATATGTGTGCCAACACGTGTATGTGTTTGAATGTGTGTCACCATGTGTTTGTCAGCATATGTATGTGTGAATAGTGTGGATAGATAGCTGTGTGTAATTTATATATGCTTAAAGCATTCATCTTTCTAATGGTTACTTTTTGCACTGGCTCTTACATTTCTCTGCTGGCTCCTGGATTTAAATCAAATTACCTGTACCCTCTGTTTTTTCTTTTAGTGTCCCTTTTCTACCTCCCTATTCCCTCTTTTATTGAATTGTGGCTGACTGTATTTGTTCTGCAAAATTAAGTTACTGCCTCTGCGAAGGCTTGTTATATGCACCCTTTTACTTGTTATGAATCCACGAAATCTAATAAAGTGTAATTAAATAAATCTAATTTGTCCCTGGATTAAGGGGAATACCTCTAGTAATACAGTTCTGATACATTGGGGGGAGGATTTATTATGGGAGCCACAGTCGCAAGCATCAGCAGAGTGAAAAAAGTGCAATGGCATATTTATAACGCCCATTGTACCTGTATTGTATTTCTTGACTCTTTTTGTACCTGAATTTGCGCACATTTTTTTTAATACATGGAGCAAATAGCAGCAGAGCAACTAGGACATTCAGAGCCAGCCCATGTAGAGCAAACTCTTGTGGCTTCACATTATGGCACGCACAGAGTCTATTACGCACAATGTGTGAAGTTTGCTACTTTGATTCTTGGCCAGGTCCAGATGTATAATTAACCCCTTAACGACAGATGACGTGCCAGGCACGTCACGGCAAATCGTGGACTTGCCGACAGCTGACGTGCCTGGCACGTCATGCACTAAATGGAGTAAAGAAAGCGACCAGCGGTCGCTTTCTTTACTCTAACGGTGTTGCTACAATGCCTCTAGGTAGAGGCATTGTGCAACACCCCCCAAATGTGCAGGGGCGCGCTACCCCCTGTGAGTGATCGTAGCAGCCATTTAAAAATGGCTGCGCCCGCTGCACACATGTGCTTAGAAAGCGAACGATCGTTCGCTTTCTAAGCATCTCCGGTGTTGTTAAAGTGCCTCGCCAGCGAGGCACTTAACAACACCATGCTGCTCCCCATCGGCTCAGTAGAAGGGAACGCTGCCTGTACAGGCAGCGCTTCCCTTCTAATGGCAAGAGCATCGGAAGTGAAAGTATTTTCTAGGGGGAGCCAATCGATGCCGGCACAGCAGATCTATGTGATCTGTGTGCAGGCATGTATGGTAAGTGTAGCGGAGATGCAATATTACCCAGGTTATCTCCGCTTATAATCCAAGTGAGACTCAGGAACAAATAAATAGTAAATCCAAAGGCAGGGTTTCCAGCAGGTCAAATACAGCAATATCCCAACAGCAATCCCAATAACCGGACGACACACAGTTTCAGGAGCATAACCGACCAGAACTCTTTAATGATACAGAAACACAGAATATATACAGTTGAACATCTTGACAAACCAGATTAGACAAAGGAACTATAACAGGATTATAATTTAACCTAAGGAGATACAAAGGGAAATCCTGCCTCACACCTTTCAGGATACAAAGGTGCCCATCTCAGATACACACAGGAAACTAAATGACTTACATAAGACAATGGGAGAGGTGACAAAAACAGGGATTAAAGATAGGATCCAATCTTAACTTGGGGAAAACACAGTGAATAGGACAAAGACTTGGATCCTCGTAATTACAGTACATTCCTTTGCTTGGGAGATAATTGAGTTAACCTTTGTATCAGCTCAATTATCTCCAAGCTAAAATATACAGGTTCTATACAATATTAATAACTTTCAAAATATGCATCACATTCACATAAAACATACATTTTCAGAATCTGCATACTTTAAATATGAAAATAACTAAAAATCAAACAATTCCACCCAGAAGTTCCAAAGTTACCTTTTTGGGCATTTTTAAAGGGCCACACACCCCAGAGCCATAGTCACAGGGGAGGAGGCTGGCAAACAGGCCTCTCCAAGACCAAGTGGCGAAGGGCACTTCGTCACACATCTCCCCTTTTGGGGGGAGACTAACCAGGTACCTGACCTTCTGTCGGTCAGTACCTAAGTTAGTCGATTCACCCACCCTCAGTAAACAAGTGCCAGAGTAGCCCACCCACAACAAACAATTACTGCACATAGGTATTCCTCTGGGATAACTGGGCAACACGCTGTGGGGGCTTGGGGGGCAGAGGCCAGCTGCGCTCTGCCCCAATGCCAGAGCTTCTGTTAGGGTAGCCTGGTGGGGACTTGGCTGTAGAGGGGAGACATCACTTTCCCCCTCCTCCTTGTACTCCTGCGATTGTAGCTGGGGATTTGGACCGGCTGTCCAGCATCCCTGTGGGTCAGGCACAGAGACCACGGTCCCATCTGCGCCGTCTGGGAGATTGGTGTCTCCCCTTAGTAGGTTAAGCTGCAGCTGGGGAGAGAGGGTGCCGTGCTCCTCTCCCTGGAACACAGGCTGCCCCTGGAGAGGGAGACCGACTGTCTCCACTTCCATAATATTGTCCTGCTGCTGGGGAGAGAGGCCGACTGTCTCTGCTCCCTGTAGGACACACTGCTGCTGGGGGGGAAGGATGACACTTTCTTCCCCCTGGGGTGCATCTTGCTGCTGGGGAAGGGGGTCGCCTGTCTCCACTCCCAATACAATACTCTGCCGCTGGGGAGAGAGACCGGTTGTCTCCTCTCCCTGAAACTCACCCTGCCGCTGGGGAGTGAGGCCGATTGCCTCCACTCCCTGTAGGGTACACTGCTGCTGGGGAGAGAGGCCGGCTGCCTCTTCTCCCTTCAGCTTACACTGCCGCTGGGGAGAGAGACCGGTTGTCTCCTCTCCCTGAAACTCTCCCTGCCGCTGGGGAGTGAGGCCGATTGCCTCCACTCCCTGTAGGGTACAATGCCGCTGGGGAGAGAGGCCGGCTGCCTCTTCTCCCTGCAGTTTACACTGCTGCTGGTGAGAGAGACCGGTTGTCTCCTCTCCTTGGGACTCACCCTGCATGGGTATCCACAGTGGCGACCTGTACAACTCAAGCTCGAGGCACCTTGCCGCTTGGTTCTCCACATAAGTCTTAAAAGCCTGGTACGGTACCTTTGGTTTGTTCTCCTGTACCATGGGCACAATCTGGTTCCTCTCTGGAGTTTGTTGGACCTTCTGTCGTAGTACAAACTCCTGTACCTCCGTCATGGTTTTGGCGATAATCTCTGTTGGTGGGTTTTCCCCATAAAATGACAGCCGGAATTGCAATTCTCTTTTAAATTCCAACTGCCCCTGTTTAATCTGCACCAAAGCCGGACCCTCTTCTGCTCTGTACTCCGCCATGACTTCTGCAACCAGGACTGCCTTGGTCTTGTTGCTGGCAGGAATACCCCTTGCTTCCAGGAGGTCCTTTACAGTGGATCAATTTAAAGTGGTGTAATTGATCTCCATCCGTGATCCATCAATGCTGTTGTCTTTCCTGGTACTTGCTCCTCTGTGGGTCTGGATCCCAGCGCTGCCAACCAATGTAGCAGAGATGCAATATTACCCAGGTTATCTCCGCTTGTAATCCAAGTGAGACTCAGGAACAAATAAATAGTAAATCCAAAGGCAGGGTTTCCAGCAGGTCAAATACAGCAATATCCCAACAGCAATCCCAATAACTGGACGACACACAGTTTCAGGAGCATAACTGACCAGAACTGTTTAATGATACAGAAACACAGAATATATACAGTTGAACATCTTGACAAACCAGATTAGACAAAGGAACTATAACAGGATTATAATTTAACCTAAGGAGATACAAAGGGAAATCCTGCCTCACACCTTTCAGGATACAAAGGTGCCCAGCTCAGATACACACAGGAAACTAAATGACTTACATAAGACAATGGGAGAGGTGACAAAAACAGGGATTAAAGATAGGATCCAATCTTAACTTGGGGAAAACACAGTGAATAGGACAAAGACTTGGATCCTCGTAATTACAGTACATTCCTTTGCTTGGGAGATAATTGAGTTAACCTTTGTATCAGCTCGATTATCTCCAAGCTAAAATATACAGGTTCTATACAATATTAATAACTTTCAAAATATGCATCACATTCACATAAAACATACATTTTCAGAATCAGCATACTTTAAATATGAAAATAACTAAAAATCAAACAATTCCACCCAGAAGTTCCAAAGTTACCTTTTTGGGCATTTTTAAAGGGCCACACACCCCAGGGCCATAGTCACAGGGGAGGAGGCTGGCAAACAGGCCTCTCCAAGACCAAGTGGCGAAGGGCACTTCGTCACACATCTCCCCTTTTGGGGGGAGACTAACCAGGTACCTGACCTTCTGTCGGTCAGTACCTAAGTTAGTCGATTCACCCACCCTCAGTAAACAAGTGCCAGAGTAGCCCACCCACAACAAACAATTACTGCACATAGGTATTCCTCTGGGATAACTGGGCAACACGCTGTGGGGGCTTGGGGGGCAGAGGCCAGCTGCGCTCTGCCCCAATGCCAGAGCTTCTGTTAGGGTAGCCTGGTGGGGACTTGGCTGTAGAGGGGAGACATCACTTTCCCCCTCCTCCTTGTACTCCTGCGATTGTAGCTGGGGATTTGGACCGGCTGTCCAGCATCCCTGTGGGTCAGGCACAGAGACCACGGTCCCATCTGCGCCGTCTGGGAGATTGGTGTCTCCCCTTAGTAGGTTAAGCTGCAGCTGGGGAGAGAGGGTGCCGTGCTCCTCTCCCTGGAACACAGGCTGCCCCTGGAGAGGGAGACCGACTGTCTCCACTTCCATAATATTGTCCTGCTGCTGGGGAGAGAGGCCGACTGTCTCTGCTCCCTGTAGGACACACTGCTGCTGGGGGGGAAGGATGACACTTTCTTCCCCCTGGGGTGCATCTTGCTGCTGGGGAAGGGGGTCGCCTGTCTCCACTCCCAATACAATACTCTGCCGCTGGGGAGAGAGACCGGTTGTCTCCTCTCCCTGAAACTCACCCTGCCGCTGGGGAGTGAGGCCGATTGCCTCCACTCCCTGTAGGGTACACTGCTGCTGGGGAGAGAGGCCGGCTGCCTCTTCTCCCTTCAGCTTACACTGCCGCTGGGGAGAGAGACCGGTTGTCTCCTCTCCCTGAAACTCTCCCTGCCGCTGGGGAGTGAGGCCGATTGCCTCCACTCCCTGTAGGGTACAATGCCGCTGGGGAGAGAGGCCGGCTGCCTCTTCTCCCTGCAGTTTACACTGCTGCTGGTGAGAGAGACCGGTTGTCTCCTCTCCCTGGGACTCACCCTGCATGGGTATCCACAGTGGCGACCTGTACAACTCAAGCTCGAGGCACCTTGCCGCTTGGTTCTCCACATAAGTCTTAAAAGCCTGGTACGGTACCTTTGGTTTGTTCTCCTGTACCATGGGCACAATCTGGTTCCTCTCTGGAGTTTGTTGGTCCTTCTGTCGTAGTACAAACTCCTGTACCTCCGTCATGGTTTTGGCGATAATCTCTGTTGGTGGGTTTTCCCCATAAAATGACAGCCGGAATTGCAATTCTCTTTTAAATTCCAACTGCCCCTGTTTAATCTGCACCAAAGCCGGACCCTCTTCTGCTCTGTACTCCGCCATGACTTCTGCAACCAGGACTGCCTTGGTCTTGTTGCTGGCAGGAATACCCCATGCTTCCAGGAGGTCCTTTACAGTGGATCAATTTAAAGTGGTGTAATTGATCTCCATCCGTGATCCATCAATGCTGTTGTCTTTCCTGGTACTTGCTCCTCTGTGGGTCTGGATCCCAGCGCTGCCAACCAATGTAGCAGAGATGCAATATTACCCAGGTTATCTCCGCTTGTAATCCAAGTGAGACTCAGGAACAAATAAATAGTAAATCCAAAGGCAGGGTTTCCAGCAGGTCAAATACAGCAATATCCCAACAGCAATCCCAATAACTGGACGACACACAGTTTCAGGAGCATAACTGACCAGAACTGTTTAATGATACAGAAACACAGAATATATACAGTTGAACATCTTGACAAACCAGATTAGACAAAGGAACTTTAACAGGATTATAATTTAACCTAAGGAGATACAAAGGGAAATCCTGCCTCACACCTTTCAGGATACAAAGGTGCCCAGCTCAGATACACACAGGAAACTAAATGACTTACATAAGACAATGGGAGAGGTGACAAAAACAGGGATTAAAGATAGGATCCAATCTTAACTTGGGGAAAACACAGTGAATAGGACAAAGACTTGGATCCTAGTAATTACAGTACATTCCTCTGCTTGGGAGATAATTGAGTTAACCTTTGTATCAGCTCAATTATCTCCAAGCTAAAATATACAGGTTCTATACAATATTAATAACTTTCAAAATATGCATCACATTCACATAAAACATACATTTTCAGAATCAGCATACTTTAAATATGAAAATAACTAAAAATCAAACAATTCCACCCAGAAGTTCCAAAGTTACCTTTTTGGGCATTTTTAAAGGGCCACACACCCCAGGGCCATAGTCACAGGGGAGGAGGCTGGCAAACAGGCCTCTCCAAGACCAAGTGGCGAAGGGCACTTCGTCACAGTAAGTGCTCTGATGAGCACTTACCATACTGTCAAAGGCAATATTACTAAATATTGCCTTTGACAAGTATTGATCTGCCTCCCTCACCTTACTACTTTTAGTAAGGGAGAGAGACAGATCAGATCAAGTAAAAAAATAAAATGAATTAAAAAAATATTTAATAAAATTTTAAACACCAAGGGCTTTTATAAAAGCCATTTAACCCCTTCCCTGCCATTGATCGCTGAGTACGCAGTGATCATACACAGCAGCACATTTTTTGCTGTCTGTGCATTTTTTAGGGGTTATTTTTTATTTAGTATAAAAAAACCTCTTTTAAGAGAGATTAACCCCTTTCTTGCCGTAGATCACTGCCTAATAAGCGATCTGACGCAAATGCAGCAATCTTGCTGCAGAAGCATTTTTAATTTTTTAAAAACTTTTTTATTACACCCGTCACGTGTTAATTATACCCGCTAGGGGACTACGTTTAACGTCAAAATTTTTTTTTAGCTGTCTGAGCGCATGTATAGCGATCAGTAACAGCTGATAAGTGACAATGGCGTGTTGGCGTTTGCTCAGATGAGCATCACCATTCGTCTGGTTAGATCAATATGTGTAAATATTTGATCTGACCCATGTAGATCTGCCTCCCTCTCACTTGAGTTTTAGTGAGGGAGGGAGACAGAGCTGTATAATGTAAGTTTTTAATTATAATATATTTAATAGAATTGAGACCCAAAGGCTTTTATAAAAGCCGTTTCCAGTATTTAACCACTTCCCTGCAATTGATCGCTGTGTACGCAGTGATCTTACACAGCAGCACATTTTTTGCTGTCTGTGCATTTTTTTAGGGGTTATTTTTTTTTACTTTGATTTATTACAGTATATCAAAGGCTCTTTTAAGAGCTATTAACCCCTTCCTTGCCGTATATCACTTCCTAAGCAGCACATATGGTCACTGCCTAAGCAGCGCATATGGAGCAATCTAGTCGCCGAAGGATTTTTTTTTGCTATCAGCATTTTTTTTGTCAGACTCGCTAGGGGTTAATTATACCCACTAGGGGATTACGTGTATTCCTTTTGAAGCTGTCTGAACGCGTGTATAGCGATCAGTAACAGCCGATCAGTGGCAAAGGTGGTTTGGTGATTTCTCAGATGAGCATCACCATTCGTCTGGTTCGTAAATATTGTTCTGACCCATATGGATCTGCCTCCCTCTCCTCACTTGAGTTTTAGTGAGGGAAAGAGACAGATCTGTATAACATAATTTTTAAATTGTAATAAATTAAATAAAATGTTAATAAATTGTGAGTCCCAAGGGCTTTTATAAAAGCCATACCTTTTGTATAGTGTAGTGTATTAACCCCTTCCCTGCCACTGATCAATGCACAGCAGAACATTTTTTCTTGTCTGTGCATTTTTAGGGGTTAATTTTTTTGTACAGTACTACAAAGGCTCTTATAAGAGCTATTAACCCCTTCCTTGCTCTACATGTTCAAATTCCAAGTTTGAAAATCAAAAAGCGCACCTCTCAAATGTAGCCTTTCAACCCCTAACAAAGCTGACAAAGCAATGCATGGGTGGTATCCCTGTGCTCGGGAGATGTTGCTGAACATATATTGTGGTATTGTTTGTCAGTGACACATACCAAAATATGTGAATTTGTGTCTAAAGTGCAATGTATGTGGGAAAAAATACACAATAAAATGACTACCACAAACTTTGACAAAGGCTGGTGGTAGAATTGGTGCATGGAAAGTGTTAAAATAACACCATTTAAAATAGCCTAGGGTGTCTACTTTTACAAAATATATACTTTTTGGGGTAAAATACACTGTCCTACTTAAAAAAAAAGTCCCAAATGAAAAATGGGCTCAGGCTGACTACACGTCAATATTCCAAGTTGAAAATGCGCATCTTCATAATGTGGCCCTTTAGCCCCCAAACAACCCAACAAACCTATGCATGGGTGGTATCCCTGTACTCAGGATATGTTGTTGAACACATATTGGGTTATTGTTTGGCAGTGACACATACCAAAATCTGTGAATTCATGTCTGAAGTACAAGGTTTGTGAAAAAAAAACCACAAAAAAATTACTACCACAAAGTTTGACAAAGGCTGGTGGTAGAATTAGTGCATGGAAAGTGTAAAAATACCACCATTTGAGATAGCCTAAGGTGTCTTCTTTTAAAAAATATATGGGTTGATGGGGTAAAATACACTGGCTGGTTTCAAATATGTCCCAAGTGGGACATGGGTGCAGGCAGTCTGCATGTCAAAATTTTAATTTGGAAAACCAAAAACTGCACCTACCAAATTTGGCCTTTTACTCCCCAAACAACCCAACAAACCTATGCATGGGTGGTATCCCTGTACTCAAGAGATGTTGCTGAACACTTATTAGGGTGTTATTTGGCAGTGACACATACCAAAATCTGTGAATTCATGTCTGAAGTACAAGGTTTGTGAAAAAAAAACACAAAAAAATTACTACCACAAAGTTTGACAAAGGCTGGTGGTAGAATTAGTGCATGGAAAGTGTAAAAATACCACCATTTGAGATAGCCTAAGGTGTCTTCTTTAAAAAAATATATGGGTTGATGGGGTAAAATACACTAGCTGGCTTCAAATATGTCCCAAATGGGACATGGGTGCAGGCTGTCTGCATGTAAAAATTTCAAGTTGGAAAACCAAAAACTGCACCTCACAAATTTGGCATTTTAGCCCCCAAACAACCCAACAAACCTATGCATGGGTGGTATCCCTGTACTCAGGAGAAATAGTAGAATCTATTTAGCATGTTTTTTCGTTCGCTATTGTTGATGAGGAGAAGTTGTTTCAAATAAAAACAAAGAAATTTGTGTATTTTTTTTTTTTTTACCATATTTTATTATTTTTTTTAATAATATGATAAGATATGATCAAAAAGATGGCATCCATAGAAAGCCCTTCTTGTCCCGATAAAAACAATATATAATATGTGTGGGTACGGCAAATGACAAAGAAGAAAATTACTGCTAAACACAAACAGCACAGAAATGTTAAAATAGCCATTGTCCAGAAAGGACAAAAATGTTTCAAAGGCTCTGTCCTTAAGGGGTTAACCCTTTTTAATCACTAGTTGAAGTGACATGTGATAGACTAGAATTTGGAGGCCTACATGTAGAATTTAGTTGAGCAACCCATGAAAAGCATCTTAATTAATGAGAGCTGTCTTGCATTTAATATATACCAAGTACCGGTGCCAGTGGGGTTTTATGCTACTTGTCTTTGAGATAAGAAACCTCTCTTACTTTAGGGAGAAGTTTTATCACAAAGCAAAGTGAAGTTTTCTTTGTCATTTTGGAGCATTATTGTTGCCTTCTATCCTCTGTGCTCTCTGGATGTCAATGTACTGGGTATGAAAACAATACTGACTTAGACTAATGTTCGATTTAAAATATAGTAAAACTGGTCTTTACAAATCCTGGGAGACGGTCATCAATGGCTCCTAAGATCCACGTTGCTGGCTCTTAACTTTTTTGGTTGCTTTATATAGAAGCCTGTGGAAGTACTTACCTCTCTGACTCATACATTTTGTAGGCTGGCTCCTGAATTGGTCTGTTTGGCTCCTAAAGTCTGAAGAAAATTTGTCAAATGTTAGTGAAATATTGAGACGTTGAGCTTACCTTTTTAAGCAGATTGTTTGTCCACTATGTAAGGTAATATTGTGTACTGCAATAGCTAGTAATGTTCCACAGACCTGTATTCTCATGCATGGACAGGAAGACATGTATGTAGCTTCAATAGATACTTGGAAACATAGAATGTGTCGGCTGATAAGAACCATTTGGTCCATCTAGTCTACCCAATTTTCTAAATACCGTATTTATCGGCGTATACCACGCGCCGGCGTATAACACGCACCTCATTTTAAGAAGGACATTTCAGGAAAAAAAAACTTAAATTTCAAATAAAGAACTTTGAAGGCCAATATGCCATTTTAATATGCCAGGATATTGCCCCCAATATGCCATTTAATATGCCAGGATATTGCCCCCAATATGCCATTTAATATGCCAGGATTTTGCCCCCAATATGCCTTTTAATATGCCAGGATATTGCCCCAAAATGCCATTTAATATGCCAGGATTTTGCCCCCAATATGCCAGGATTTTGCCCCCAATATGCCATTTAATATTCCAGGATTTTGCCCCCAGTATGCCATTTAATATGCCAGGATATTGCCCCCAATATGCCATTTAATATGGCAGGATATTGCCCCTTAGTATGCTCGTTAGTTATGCACAGGCTCCCTCCATTGCAAATGCTCGACCAGCCTTCTCAGACCTATTGCCTCACACACTGCTGGAGATTTAGTCGACGAACATACACTGGAGATTTAGTCAGCTAAAACTAAAGCAATTCATATGACTAAAACTGAATCGGAATATGCCATCAAAATTAACAGTGGAGCAGACACACCTTTTAACCTTGTTATTTTTCTTTGTGTTTGTTATGGCATTGATTGGTGCTCACATAATAAGTTGCATCTTGTTATTTTAAATATATCCAATCTAAGGATTTTTCAATAAATACTTCATGTCCCATGGCAAATCTGTATTTTAATTATTGTGCATTAAACATTTTTAATGGTCTTAAGGTGACCCTAACTCAGTGTACTTTTTTTTTTACTGATTTACTGAGGTACTATTGGACGTTTTTAAAACTGCATTTTTATAGCGGGATCCAAATAATTTACTGTGCCTTCTTCAGTAGGTATTAATTATCCTATAGGGCAGGCTATTTTAGCAATGACCGTTCTCAGTCAGATATGGCTCCCATTTCTTGCGTTTTGTTCTCATGGTTCAATAACTGACCCTTATGGCATCCAAGTCATATCAAGAGCTAGTGTGTCCAAGCTACAGAACTATGGGGAGCCAGAGGCACCTTCTGGATTTTTTTCCAGAAATCTTAGATATGGTTTGAAAACTCTGTTATGTAAGTTACAGACCTGTGCAAAAATAAGGTGTGACCCACTTTTTAACACATATTGCACTTAATTGTCAGCCATAAGCCTCAGTATGGCTGGTAACATGATTCACATTCTAATTTTCCAATTCATGGCAGACACGTAGATGACAGTTTGCTTTTCAGAAAGGAATGCAATTACATTTATATGTGTCCTGGTAAAATCCCTAGAAAATATGTCTTCCTGGAGGCCTTTATTGTGGCAAGTGTGTACATGTCTACAGCTCTGTGTGTTCTGTCCTAATGCGTGACCTCACTGGTTGCTAAAGGGATCGAACTCTGAAAATTTTAGATGCAGGCATGTGTACACCCCAAAATGTGCAGCCATGCATCTCTAATTGGCTGGTAAGTTATTTTAAAATAAAATTTTCTATATACCGGAGGCTAGTATTTTTGGCTAGTACAGTATGTAAAGATGTACATTTGTTATTTGTAAATCTTTGCACTTTAGTATGTTTTATCTTCTTTAACACCTTGTGGCGGAGTAAAATATTAGAGATTTTGGTATTTGGTTACAGTTTGTGCATTTTCAGAAATGAATTAACACTCAGTGGAAATAATATAAGAAATATGCTTTGGACATTAGAAGTAGGACACAGTGGGTTCTCCAATGTTGGAGCTTTATTGTTATTGTACAGTGTATTGAGTTGAAATGTTAAATAACCTTATGACTGAATATCTTTTGAATAAAACAGCTGCTTCCTCTTGATAACCCTTAATTATCTATGGGTCCTTGTAAGACTCCATTTGATCCCCAGACTGGACTGAGTTCACTAATGATTTTATAATTGCCCCTCGCTAACGCTATTGATTCCTCTGCATTGGATGTTTTATCAGCAGTTTGGACACTGAGGTCCACATACTCTCAGAGCACACAGTATCCAATAAACCCTGAAGACAAAATCAAAATGGCTGTTGTGTTGCTCCCTTAAAGGGAAACTGCACTGTTTGACAAAATGATATCTCTACAGAGGTAAGACGTTAATTCTATGATACTTGAAATGGATTTATAATTTTAACTTTTTGAGGGTGCAGTGAATGGCTTAATGTAGGCTTTGAGGATAAACCCCAAATATTATACATAGGAATAGGTCAAGTTTACTGCAACATTCACACTGGTTTTCGCATTTTCAGCGATTGCCAAGATAATGACAGTAATCCCGTGGCATTGTGTTGTTTGGATTGAGCAGCACAGAAATTTTAAAAAGCAAAAAATAAACCTACACTACCATATAACAAGACTATAATTTCTCGTGGGCTGCATCCCACTCATTCACTTTGTGAGTTTAATTTATCCTCTGTAAGAACATTCTGATCGGACAAAGTAATGTGATTTTTTATTTTAATGTTTTATTTTATATTGCAAATGTGTGTTCTGAGGTTTGTCACTGAACATTTTCAGCAGGTAGGCGGTGGTAATCTGGTTTTCTCTGAACCTTTTATAACCAAAATCTAAACTTTTAAATTGTTTTCTGTAGAGTTATCTATTGCATTATTCTAACTGTACATTTTTAGGTTAAATGATTCTTTTTTAAGAGGATACTTATTTGTGTCTTTATATATAATATATATATTCAGTTTTGTCTTTGTAGTCTGTCCTGATGAAGCATCCTTTTTACGGAGACTAATAGATTGACCTATAATCTACAATACCAATAGTTTTTTTCTAATTGTCTATAAAGACCTGTGAGTGCCCCAATTTTATGGAATATATATTCCAGAAAAACTCCATCCCATTAACCCCTTAACGACAGATGACGTGCCAGGCACGTCACGGCAAATCGAGGACTTGCCGACAGCTGACGTGCCTGGCACGTCATGCACTAAACTGAGTAAAGAAAGCGACCAGCGGTCGCTTTCTTTACTCTAACGGTGTTGCTACAATGCCTCTAGGTAGAGGCATTGTGCAACACCCCCCAAAAGTGCAGGGGCGCGCTACGATCACTCCACGGAGTGATCGTAGCAGCCATTTAAAAATGGCTGCGCCCACTGCACACATGTGCTTAGAAAGCGAACGATCGTTCGCTTTCTAAGCATCTGCGGTGTTTCTAAAGTGCCTCGCTAGCGAGGCACTTAGTAACACCTTGATGCTCCCCAGAGCCGATGGTGGTCGCTCTCCTGAGCGACCCCATCGGCTCAGTAGAAGGGAACGCTGCCTATACAGGCAGCGCTTCCCT
Organism: Pelodytes ibericus; assembly: GCA_036172795.1. Lineage (NCBI taxonomy): Eukaryota > Metazoa > Chordata > Amphibia > Anura > Pelodytidae > Pelodytes > Pelodytes ibericus. The sequence continues at coordinate 60,786,634 of CM069862.1, forward strand.
TCTAATGGCAAGAGCATCGGAAGTGAAAGTATTTCACTTCCGATGCTCTAGGGGGAGCCAATCGATGCCGGCACAACAGATCTATGTGATCTGTGTGCAGGCATGTATGATAAGTGCTCTGATGAGCACTTATCATACTGTCAAAGGCAATATTAGCAAATATTGCCTTTGACAAGTATTGATCTGCCTCCCTCACCTTACTAGTTATAGTAAGGGAGAGAGACAGATCAGATAAAGTAAAAAAATAAAATAAAATAATAAAACAAATATTTAATAAAATTTTAAACACCAAGGGCTTTTATAAAAGCCATTTAACCCCTTCCCTGCCATTGATCGCTGTGTACGCAGTGATCATACACAGCAGCACATTTTTTGCTGTCTGTGCATTTTTTAGGGGTTAATTTTTTTTACTGTAATTCATTACAGTATAAAAAAAAGCTCTTTTAAGAGAGATTAACCCCTTTCTTGCTGTAGATCACTGCCTAAGCAGAGATCTGACGCAAATGCAGCAATCTTGCTGCAGAAGCATTTTTAATTTTTTTAAAACTTTTTTATTACACCCGTCACGTGTTAATTATACCCGCTAGGGGACTACGTTTAACGTAATTTTTTTTTTAAATAAGAGCTATTAACCCCTTCCTTGCCGTATATCACTTCCTAAGCAGCACATATGGTCACTGCCTAAGCAGTGCATATGGTCACTGCCTAAGCAGCGCATATGGAGCAATCTAGTCGCAGAAGGATTTTTTTTTTGCTATCAGCATTTTTTTTGTCAGACTCGCTAGGGGTTAATTATACCCACTAGGGGATTACGTGTATTCCTTTTGAAGCTGTCTGAACACGTGTATAGCGATCAGTAACAGCCGATCAGTGGCAAAGGTGGTTTGGTGATTTCTCAGATGAGCATCACCATTCGTCTGGTTCGATCAATATTGGTAAATATTGTTCTGACCCATATGGATCTGCCTCCCTCTCCTCACTTGAGTTTTAGTGAGGGAAAGAGACAGATCTGTATAACATAATTTTTTAATTGTAATAAATTAAATAAAATGTTAAAAAAATTGTGAGTCCCAAGGGCTTTTATAAAAGCCATACCCTTTGTATAGTGTAGTGTATTAACCCCTTCCCTGCCACTGATCACTGCACAGCAGAAATTTTTTTCTTGTCTGTGCATTTTTAGGGGTTAATTTTTTTGTACAGTACTATAAAGGCTCTTATAAGAGCTATTAACCCCTTCCTTGCTCTACATGTTCAAATTCCAAGTTTGAAAATCAAAAAGCGCACCTCTCAAATGTAGCCTTTCAACACCCAACAAAGCTGACAAAGCTATGCATGGGTGGTATCCCTGTGCTCGGGAGATGTTGCTGAACATATATTGTGGTATTGTTTGTCAGTGACACATACCGAAATATGTGAATTTGTGTCTAAAGTACAATGTATGTGGGAAAAAATACACAATAAAATGACTACCACAAACTTTGACAAAGGCTGGTGGTAGAATTGGTGCATGGAAAGTGTTAAAATAACACCATTTAAAATAGCCTAGGGTGTCTACTTTTACAAAATATATACTTTTTGGGGTAAAATACACTGTCCTACTTTAAAAAAAAGTCCCAAATGAAAGATGGGCTCAGGCTGGCTACACGTCAATATTCCAAGTTGAAAATGCGCACCTTCACAATGTGGCCCTTTTAGCCCCCAAACAACCCAACAAACCTATGCATGGGTGGTATCCCTGTACTCAAGAGATGTTGCTGAACACTTATTGGGGTGTTATTTGGCAGTGACACATACCAAAATCTGTAAATTCATGTCTGAAGTACAAGGTTTGTGAAAAAAAAACACAAAAAAATGACTACCACAAACTTTGACAAAGGCTGGTGGTAGAATTAGTGCATGGAAAGTGTAAAAATACCACCATTTGAGATAGCCTAGGGTGTCTACTTTAAAAAAATATATGGGTTGATGTGGTAAAATACACTGGCTGGTTTCAAATATGTCCCAAATGGGACATGGGTGCAGGCTGTCTGCATGTCAAAATTTCAAATTGGAAAACCAAAAACTTCACCTCCCAAATTTGGCCTTTTACCCCCCAAACAATCCAACAAACCTATGCATGGGGGGTATCCCTGTACTCAAGAGATGTTTCTGAACACTTATTGGGGTGTTATTTGGCAGTGACACATACCAAAATCTGTAAATTTATGTCTGAAGTACAAGGTTTGTGAAAAAAAAACACAAAAAAATTACTACCACAAACTTTGACAAAGGCTGGTGGTAGAAATAGTGCATGGAAAGTGTTAAAATACCACCATTTGAGATAGCCTAGGGTGTCTACTTTTAAAAAATATATGGGTTGATGGGGTAAAATACACTGGCTGGTTTCAAATATGTCCCAAATGGGACATGGGTGCAGGCTGTCTGCATGTAAAAATTTCAAGTTGGAAAACAAAAAACTGCACCTCACAAATTTGGCATTTTAGCCCCCAAACAACCCAACAAACCTATGCATGGGTGGTATCCCTGTACTCAGGAGAAATAGTAGAATCTATTTAGCATGTTTTTTCGTTCGCTATTGTCGATGAGGAGAAGTTGTTTCAAATAAAAACAAAGAAATTTGTGTATTTTTTTTTTTTTTACCATATTTTATTATTTTTTTTTAATAATATGATAAGATATGATCAAAAATATGGCATCCATAGAAAGCCCTTTTTGTCCCGATAAAAACAATATATAATATGTGTGGGTACAGCAAATGACGAAGAAGAAAATTACTGCTAAACACAAACAGCACAGAAATGTTAAAATAGCCATTGTCCAGAAAGGACAAAAATGTTTCAAAGGCTCTGTCCTTAAGGGGTTAATTAGAAGACCCACCCACCCATAATTAAGTAAACACACCTACGGGTAATAAAAAAAGATAACATGAAGAAGGTGGAGAGTCACACATTGCCTAAATAATAAATGCATGAGGCGGAATTATTATTCAACTCACTACAGTGATTCAACTGATAAAGGGAACACACCAACACCCATTGAGATCCATAAACCAAAAATAGAGAACAGCAGCAAACCTAGAATTATATATGTTGGTGCCATCGGACTTTGTTTAGGGTGCTGATAAACACCCTGTATGTAGAGAACATTATTACTAATTGATCTGTCGTAGCATTTTCTTACCACCCCCCCAACAATGGTGTACTATTCTCTTTTACCGTTTGCGCTCGCTGCCAATTACTTTTCCCTTTTTCTCTGTTGTCTCAGGCCCAGCCATCCAAGGTGTCTATGATTATATAGATGTCACTCAATGCCACAAATTCATTTTATGACAATTATTTTATGATAAGCCACATACAGTACAGATGGTAACAATTTAACCTTTGAGATTGTTTTCCATGTTCATCCAACAATTATTTCAAAATCCTGTTTGAAATGAAGATTGTTTTAATTTAAATTTGTATTTTGTGAAATGTAATAGGATAGGCTTTAAAAGTCAGTGCTCTTTACAGAGATAAAAAGTGGATGACATAGCAAGCTTTTTGTACAATGAAAATCAGATATATTTTAATATGTAAAATCTAATTAAACCCTCCACTTGAAACAAAAGCCCGCCTTTGACTTCCACTATTCTGCTTTTCTTCCAAATGAAGTTGAATTGTTTTTTTCTCATTTTTTCTCTGCTAAACAAACCCATTATTTCACAGTGTCCCTATTGTGTTTGATCACTCACCAGTGAAACACAAAGAAATTGCCTTGTATTAGTCATGGCATCATTTAAATATAGTCTTACTTCACCAGGGTCCATGTCTGGCTGGGAGGCAAGTAAAATGAAAGGGGCCACAGTCTACTTAACAAAACGGATCCAAGTGAACCCAAAATTAAACACTGGGAACCTTGTAATTCATATCAGTTTGACAAATAAAGAATTGGACACATGATTTTATAATTAGTTTAATAAATGTATATTTTTGAGGATTAGAAATTTGAATGAATGATTAATTTAAATATTTGGTAAATGCAGTAATGAATCCAATTTAAGGGGCCTTGGAAGAATACTCAATAAAGATTTGACCGTACTTGCTTTGGTTCCACATAGTTCTAATGAAAAAGGAAAGAATCCATGTACAGATTGGGCTGTTTGAAATTGAATCAGTTATTACTATTTTAGAGCTAACTTGCTACTGACCTGTATTGAGCTCTGCTTCTTCCCATAGCTGCTCCTAAGGCTGTCAAAATCTGATTTGACCATAGGGAAGTTCAAAATAACACAAACAAAATTTGGAACAATAATTCATATTTAAGTTGCTTTTATTTCATTTTTGTTTTTAGATTATGCAATAATTGCATTTTGCAGGGTTTTTTCCGTGTGCATCAGTGGATACCAATCAGACTCCCTGTGAGATACACAGGGTTTCCAATGGACATGTGACGACATACAGGTTCTCTTTGGGAGTCCCACTTCCTCACTTACAGTCGCATGTTCCCAGTGCCCCCTACATTATTTTAAGTGAATGCTCTGCAGATATTAAGTGGGTGCTTAGATATTAAAACCTGCCCATTTGAGCATGCTTTCTGCCACATTCGGCACCAAACCTTTTCAAACATTTTCTTTCCCTTGCAATGGACTTTTTATGCTTAACTTACATTAAAGAATTTGAGAAGTTCAGTTTTAAAAAAAATGATGTCACTTTCCTGTCCAAGAGTAACACAAGTATCAACTGGTATGTCCAAACTTTTTTCCAAGATGGCCAGATTTGATGAAGTAAACATGCATGAGGGCCGACCATTTTACCTGACATTCTTTAAACCATTAAAATGAAATGCAAATTAATTAACACACACTTACATTATGCCACCCTCACTCACTGTTCCACCCTCACACACACTTACACTATGCCACCCTCATTCACACTCACACTATGCCACCCTCATTCACACTCACTTACACTATGCCACCCTCATACACACACTCACTTACACTATGCCACCCTCATACACACACTCACTTACACTATGCCACCCTCATTCACACTTACTTACACAATGCCACCCTCATTCACACACACTTACACTATGTCACCCTCACACACACACACACACACACACACACACACACTTACACTATGCCACCCTCACACACACACACTTACACTATGCCAACCTCATATATACACACACACACTCTCTGCCACAAACACACTTACACTATTCCCTCCTCATATACAACACACACTTAAACTATGCCATCATCATCCATACACACACACCGGGCTGAATTATAAACCTTTTTTAATTTCATTAGTATTACAGTGCCATTTAGGCTCTTACCTCAAGGACGCTGTGGGCTCCGATACACCGTGAAGGTCATGTGACCTATGTCACGTGACTTCCACGTCGCATAGCAACAAACACCAATTAACGTATTAAACCGGGACACGGGCCGCAATTGGCCCGCGGGCAGGACTTTGGACATGGCTGCTCTAGGAAGTGCATTTTATATCAAGCGGGACTGTTATACGTTTATTGTTATCTATGTAGTTTCTGGTCAGTGATTTATGATTTGTATTTTGTTTTAGTTTGATGAAAACAAGAGGGTTATTTACAAACGGCCTAGAAGTTTTAGCTCCCTATATCATTAAGTCTGAATCAAGGCCAACTTGACAAGCAAACTCATCACACCGCTAAACCTCATGAGTTCAATGCTATGCAGGTTAATGGCTTTCCTCAGAGCTCTGGTGTAGTGAGTCCTCCCCCCCAGCAAAACTGTTGACTTGCATCCCCATTGTAATCATTGTGGATTATACTCTGGAAATTTGAATTCGAACTTTAGCAGCCATATAGATCTTGCAATGTACTGCACACCCAGAGTACTGAATTCATCTATATCCATTTCAGCTATTGTGGTGTTGAGTTTACCCCAATGTGTAGGAATGTGCTAATCCCAGGAATTAGTCATGACTGGTGTATTTCCAGCAAGTCAAACCTCTGCTTTTCCCTTCCAAAGCAGCAGACACAGGTGCTTCCTGATGATATCCTCCTGAGTCTATGGGTCATTTTTTTTTTTTTTGACATCCAGATCTCCAGCTGTTTTTGGACTACAATGCCCTTGTTTCTCAGCCTTCAGAATGATTGTACTGTTTGTATATAATTCTGTATTCATTTGTTGAAGGCATCCATAATATGTGGTCTTGTTTTGCACCCAAATGCTGACACATGGATAATATTGGTGTGTCTGTCTTTTGTTCTGGTATTCTAAGAATGCCGGACTTGTCTGTGGAACTGGAAGATAAGGGGATATGTTTAGCTGCTATATACCAGTACTAAACGTATGGAAAAAGCAGCCTCTGGACCTTCATCCAGTTTTACATTGACATGCTGTTTATATTTATGTTCTGAAACGACGACATTACAGCACTATTAAGAGAATAAAAAATATTAAAATAGTTAAAAATAGCAAGGAAAAATGTAAACCCCGTTGTAACACTATCCTGTTTTTAACATGTGTATGTTTGTGTGTATATGTGTGTTTTTCTGTTTATATACATTTACACTATATGGACAAATGATAACAGAAACATATTTTTGGGACTTCAGGTGGAACTGCCCCTTTAACATCAACTGATTAACTGTAACATCCCTAATATGTGTATCAACCCCCGTTTAGTGAAATGGCTTCACTCTAACTACTATGAAAACAACATAATAATTAGAAAGGAAGAAAAATATATTATAAAGAAGTATAAAATACAAATAATTATGTGTGCTCAATTCATAAGTACATAGAAACACATAATGTCCGCAGATTAGAACCATTAGGCCCGTCTAGTTATCTGGATACTTTCATTAGTCCCATGCCATATCTTAACTTTTCCCCTCTAATTTAAAATGAACCTTTTTTGTGGTAGTTTTTCTTCTTTTAAATATATTGTGTTCATTCCCTTTATGTATTTAAATGTTTTGATCATATCAATCATTTCTCATCTTTCTTCCATTGTCTGTATGTCAAAGTGACTATTTCATCCCTGGAGTGTTAGAAATGCATCCTTCCATCAGTTTTAACACATGAAAACATCCATATTCTAGGGCAGAGGCGTCCAACGTGCGGCCCGCGTGCCAAATGCGGCCCACCGGGCATCGAGGTGCGGCCCGCCTGAGCTCTGCTCCGGTAGCCGCACCTCGAACTGTACACCACACGAGAAGCTGTGTCGGGGAACGAAGTTCCCTACACGCTCTGTGTAGGGAACTTCGTTCCCCGATACAGCTTCCCGTGCGGTGTGCAGTGCACAAATCCCCTCCTCTACCCTGCGCATGAGGTCATGCGCAAGGGTCAGAGGTAGGGAAGAAGCGCACCGGAAGTCCACAGCCACGTGTGTGGGGTAAGTGTATGTATGTATGTATGTGATTGTGTGTATCAATGTGTGTGTGGGTTAAGTGTATGTTTGTATGTGAGTGTGTGTGTATAAATGTGTATTAGTGTGTGGGGTAAGTGTATGTATGTGAGTGTGTGTATCAATGTGTGTGTGGGTTAAGTGTATGTATGTATGTGAGTGTGTGTATCAATGTGTGTGTGGGTTAAGTGTATGTATGTATGTATGTGAGTGTGTGTGTATAAATGTGTATGTGTGTGAGTGGGGTAAGTGTATGTATGTGAGTGTGTATAAATGTGTATGTGTGTGGGGGTAAGTGTATGTATGTTTGTGAGTGTGTGTATAAATGTGGATGTGTGTGGGGGTTAAGTGTATGTATGTTTGTGAGTGTTTGTATAAATGTGTATGTGTGTGAGTGGGGTAAGTGTATGTATGTGAGTGTGTATAAATGTGTATGTGTGTGGGGGTAAGTGTATGTATGTTTGTGAGTGTCTGTATAAATGTGTATGTGTGTGGGGGTAAGTGTATGTATGTATTGAGTGTGTGTATCAATGTGTGTGTGGGTTAAGTGTATGTATGTATGTATGTGAGTGTGTGTATGTGTATTAGTGTGTGGGGTAAGTGTATGTGAGTGTGTGTCTGGGGTAAGTGTATGTATGTGAGTGTGGGGTAACTATGTATGTATGTATGTATGTATGTATGTATGTATGTATGTGAGTGTGTGTGTGTGTGTGTGTGTATAAATGTGTATGTGTGTGAGTGGGGTAAGTATATGTATTTGAGTATGTGTATAAATGTGTATCTATGTGAGTGCATGTTAAGTGGGTGTGGGGTAAGTGTATGTATGTGAGTGTGTGGGAAGGGGGGGGGGAGTGTGACTGTGTATGCATGTGTGTGTTTGTAGTTAATGTGACCACTACACATTAGTGTAAAATATATATATATATATTTACATACACACACATGTATATAATTATATATATATTATTCTCTGAATGAATGAAAAATGAATGCGGCCCACGCACGCATACATTTCTAGCGAAGTGGCCCTTTGCAGAATAAACTTGGACACCCCTGTTCTAGGGTAATAAAGTGCAAAATATAATATGAGCCAAACATAGATTCTGATCATATCCCCTCCTCTGTGCTAGCATGCAATGTTGGTTGCGACTAACCCTATAATCTAATTCATCATGTGAGGTGAGACCCCTGCACATCCATTGGGCTAGCGATACATTTATCAATACTAGTGAGTTCACTCATCAGAAAAATGTATACCGTGTGTCTCATATTGAATTCTGTAAGCTTCTATTGGTGTTGATATCCCTTATTGTTTTATTTGGACTAAGGACTTAAATAAATTGAGAGCTTTTAATGAATTACACCAGATTGCCAACACTTTATTCTTGTTTAATACAGTTTTCTACACTTCATCAGTCTGTGTGGTAGATACGTGTTTTTGAATGTAACCCGCATGATAAACATACAATAGCATGAGCGACGGCTGACAACCAGACCCTGCTACTTTATGACAGATTTTCATATAGCTTTCACACTCAGACTATATTTCTTTTGTGCATAAATTATTTATTGATCTATGTTAGTTGCTGCTGTTTTTAAGCAAGAACCACAACCCAAAAAATCAGCCCCATCCCCCATCTCTCCCACAAGTCTTTGACGGGCAGTTTTCTCCATACCTGTGCAATGAAACTGCTTTCCCCTTCTGTGCTATAAATTAACAACAACAAAAAACACTTTTTGTACCTGATAACACAGACCTGGATGGATCATGCAGAAGTGTATGTTATGTAAATGCCAGCATGCAAATCCATCAGGAGGTGTCTCACACTGATGTCATACAATAAAAGAATTGGCATTCACCCAGTTCTCCTGTGCTATTGGATGCCTGCTGCTACATCAGAGTGAGGTCAAAGAAGGGTCTTGGTTAAAGATTTGTCAAGCCAGTGTTAGGATGTTTAAGGGCATCTTTGACACCCGTGATCTACAGGCAATAAGTAGAATGGCCATCTGTTTTCATGGCCTATATACTGACTGCCTGAGCTCTGTGCTACGGTATGCAGGGGCGCCATACTCCACTTCCCAGGGCTAATAATGAGGCAATGATCTAGAATGATCATAATATGCATTACGTTCAAGACCATTAGGCTGTTTGTAATATAAAGCCATTTTTATGCTATGAGCATTCTTAACTATAATGTCTGAAATGAGGATGCATCCGAGCATACCATTTAATTTTCATCACTTTCAAAGAAAGTAAATGTTGTATTCCTAAAAGAGATCAGTGAAATCATTACTTAAAAGATTTGTTGTTGTTTCAAAGTACTGAAAACCTGCAATTAAGCAAAAAGTGATTATCTGGTAAGCCTGTGTTTGTTGTTTTATGATTAAGTTCACATTGTTATTCCCCGAATGTCATCCCTTGCTGCTTGTAATTAAGACTTTCTTAAAACTGCTGACCCTGAAACCTTTCCGTTTGTCTTTCAGCATACTTATTTTATTTCGCTGTGTTTTATTTATTTATTTTTCTGTCTCAGACTTAATACGTTTTTAGACATTTCTGCTGTCAAATAGCAGCATGTTTTGTGTTTGCATGAGCATGTTAATGATGCACATCTTAGCTGGTAGTGATCCTCATACCTTACACTAAATAATACCACCTGTGGAGCAAGAAACCAGGACTGCCTACACTAGCTGAGGAACCAATGAGAATAATTTCATTCAAATGAATGACATTTCCCGTCTCTCTAGTGATGTCATCAGACAATGTGTTGCACTGTTAAAAGATCCTACTGTGTACAAGAGCAAGGTCACTCAGAGTCCACTCAATGTATTCAATTTGAGGCGCACTAAATGAAACAAAATGTTGTTATATCCTCTGTGTCTATATAATCAGTGCTGCCACACCTGCAGTAAACATGCAGAGTACTCACTGGGGAGGGCTTTAGTGAAATATTAAAATTGTGATTTATGCAGAATGCCTGCATCAAATCACACTTGAAAAAAAACCTGTGCACTATACAAGCAGTAATATTCATCTTACCAAAGTGAGTTTGGGGACTAGACCATCCCTTTAACAGTACAGAGGACTCACACCATCCAATGTATCTACTCCTTTAATAAAAATAAGCACCAAAGGTGCATAGCAGGATTAGTCACTTTAGTCACATGATTTTCTTCATTCCATTAATATGTATTCAGATTTATTATATGACACAATATAAATAACCACATTTTTTCCTTACCCTCCCACTTCCAATCCTACAGCCCATAAAATATTTTCCTAAAAACAAATTGAAACAAAATAAGATTTTCCGAAATCACAGAATCTTCTGGATGTTGGGTAGTTTAAACATCCCAGAGAGAAGTCTATGGAAGTTCCCTGGCTCCTAAACATAACCAGGCTGGCTATAAGTACAGCATTTTTTTTCCATAGCCTTCTCTATATATTCTATGTAATGTAGCATTTTGTATCAATTTATGATATCAACACATATAACTTTACTATGTAAATATTTACATGTAAACACCTTCACATGACAAGATTACAATTTACTGACCATAAAACCAACCATCTCACAAAATACTGAACAAATCGTAGCAAGTAATTATTTAAATATAGCTAATTATACAATAGGTGATAAATGCTTATAGTGAAATGTGTCAGCAATATAGAGTGCATAGGATAAAAGGGAAGTTAAAGTTACACATAGACAAATGAACACAAACCCATTGTAACTGAATGTTCGTGTCGGCTTATAACCACAGGAAGTACCAGACTGGTCAAAACATTCAAAAAAGACAATCCAGACATGCTAGCTACAGGTGGATACATTTTTAAATAGAAAATGTATCCATAATGTTTATGATTACTGCATAGCACAGAGATAACTACCTAGGCATATAGGAAAAGAGCAGCGCTAAAATGATACTCTTTATTGGTTAAATGAGAATGTGATTTCATGCTTTCAAGTCAAAGTTGCTAGGTTCCTTTCTCCGGTATTACTATCCCTGATATAAGATAGGGAACTGGGGACTAATAAAAGTATTTAGAAAAATGGGCAGACTAGATGGACCGAATGGTTCTTATCTGCCGACACATACTATGTTTCTATGTACCGTATTTGCTTGATTATAAGACAAGGTTTTTTTCAGAAAAAAAATTCTGAAAACTACCCCTCGTCTTATAATCGAGGTCATCTTATAATCTGACCTCAAATTGAGGTCAGACTATAAGACTGGGATCCAAGTCCCCCGCAGAGCTTCAGGGGACCTGGATCCCCCTCCCTAACAGCAGGTGGATGTCTGCGCGATGAGCGCGGACTCCCCCTGCTGCCGCCCGGCACGACCGCCGGGACTTCTATGATGAAGCCGGGTACTTCCGGCTTCGTCATAAAAGTCCCGGCTGTCATGCCGGGCGGCAGCAGGGGAGGTCTGTGCTCATCACGCACACATCCTCCGCTGCCCCGCTAGCCACCAGGGAGAATCGGGCAGCCGGGGTGTCGTGCAGACTTCCTCCATGCTGCCCGACACTTCCGTCTATTATGACGGACCAGCTGTCCGTCATAATAGACGAAGGTGTCGGGCAGCATGTGTGCGCATGTGGGTGATGGGTCATGTCCTAGGTGTGCAGCGTCGGTGATGGGGCATGTCGTGGATGTGCAACGTGGGTGCAAACATTTTGTCTGCCTAGGGCAACACAAAACCAAGATGCCACTGGGTTAAGGTTGTGAGGTTATTTTACTAATATAATGTGGGTTGTGAGAATATTAACATCTGTGTTTAATATTGTCTGAAGTTTCTTTGAGATCTTTCACAGAACTTACATTTGTGGATTGCACCTGATATTTTTGTGTCTGTTCGTTTCTCAGATGAGATTTTCACTGGGTATTTAGGTGGCTTTCAGTCTGATACAGCTGCAATTGTTGGCCATTAAAAGAGGGATTCAACTTTTAAAAATAAAAATTTACTATGTAAAAAAGTTCCTCTAATGCTTACTTTTTTATCCTGTCTAATGTGGTGGCACAAGCTGCCAGTAAAATTTCACCTTGTTCCGTGTTCCTTTCTTATACTACAGTCACATCTTGTGTCTCTCTCTCACTGTCTCCCTGCTTCCTCCTACTAGTATCATGCTTCCCAGTTGTTTATATGAGCATTTGAATGTGTTCGCATACATATTTGTATTCAGTTCTGCTCCCCTATCATCCTTCCTGTTTGCACTTGTATTTACATACTTATTCGTTTTTTCATTTGCACTCTCATTCACAAATACTTTACTCCATCACCTCTTACATTGTTGACACACAGACCCCCGTTTGGCACAGCATTTGTACTTTTAGTTCTTCTGTCTTGACTGGAAAATTAAACCATTCTGTGCTAAAATTGGCTTATACTTAACTTGAAAAATGCAGTGTATCTGCGTAGAAGTCATAAAAACGATTGTAGAAAATGATGATGTGTTGTGTGCCAAACATTGTGAGGCCTACTATATTTTACCATGCTGGCTAGTAATATTTACATGGTAATATTTAGCAGGCCTGTGTATCTATCTATATCTACTTACCCATATCTATTCTTCGGTACACCAACATAACTTTACTAATGGATTTTATCATTAAGGTTGTGAACATTTTGTTTTTCAGTCCATATATTTTACATATGTATAAAACAAACAAAAAAACCTGTATTAATCTGCTTGACTTTTTGTTCTAACTTGATCAGTATGAAAATTTGTAGACCTGATTTTGACATCATTACTTAATATTAATACACTGAAATCTATTTTTCGCTTGTGATAACTATTATATATGTGTTTTTCTCGAAACAAAAAGAATAATAAATAAAGTGTCCCTCCCTCCCTAATTGTGTACTTTCCTCAATTATCTTTGCTGCCAGTTTAATGCCGACATATAGGAGGGGGGGGGGTCATTACATTAGGAGGGCCACAAACTAGCTTGAGCTTTCCTCCAATATGACAGTTTCCTGCAACTGATGAACATAAATGGAAAGTGCATTTTAATAAACTAAAAATAATTCAGGGTTAACTGTTCATTTAAGTAGCATCTGGGAAATGAAATGAATGTTTTACCAGATGTTCTAAACTATACTAGGCATCTTTCATTTGAGAGCAGTGTTTACTCCTAAAAATGTTTTTGCTATGTTGCAAATTTCAACAAGACATTAAAATTACTCACTGAATTTCCCCATATTGCTCTAGATTTCTGTACGAAGTTCCTCTAATGATACATAGCACATATATTTCCACAGTGTAGGTGTGGTCTGCAAACCAGAGCCATATTAAAGAGGACCTGTCATCCATAAAAGTGTGGGTGACTTGTTCTTCAGGTATATAATGAATTTTATCTATATGTCTGGTTGCGAAAAGCGGTTAACCTGAAGCATGCTGCCTGGTTGCATTATGGGAGGATGCGTGTGCACCACACTGCACTGCAGTAGTTGTAGTTTTTAATCTATATGATCGCTGAATGCAGTGAAACACGCATAGGCAGCGATCAACGGTCCATCCTTAGCCAAAGTCACTGTGATGCTTCGATATCGCATCTAGCAACACCAAAATTTAGCCCAGGAGGGCTACCGCTCCCATAACTTGCTAAAACGGCAGAAAAATCATGTAAACATGGATATTTCTAAACTATATTGGAATCGATTTTAGCTGGGTTTTTTTTTAAAAAAAATTATTTGTTCATATTATACCGTATTTGCTTGAGTGTAAGATGAGGTTTTTTTCAGAACAAATAGTCTTTTATTTTCGAGCCTGTTCTTCTATTAAGACATCAAACTGAGGTCTGAATAGAGAACGTCCTTGGAGTGGATGTCTGTAGAGTTTGCAGACAACTAGTGGATGTATGTGTGCTGCTTGCAGTCATCCTCTGATGCTGCCTTACTCGTCCATCAGGTCTTCTGAGATGGAACACGTGGTCATGTGACCTCCGGCATTCTGTCTCCAAAGTCCTGGGGGATGTGACGGGCAGCATTGGAGGATGTCTGTGTGCACTGAGCAATGTACAGATATCTTCCGGCTGCTCCACTAGACACCAGACAAGTCTGAGGGACATATTGGGAAGTTTATAGGTTAAATTGGCAAGCGTAGGGCCGCATTGGCAAATAAAAGGAAATAAAAACAATAAATGCATTTTTTAGTCATATTTTTATTAAGTTTGCAAAAACTTTCTACATGTAAATTAATATTTACTAGTAAAATATAGCATTGTTTTTATATTTAGACTTTTACTCCCCCCCCCCTAAAATAAGTTGGGGGGGGGGGGGGGTTATCTTTTAATCAGGGTCTTCTTATATTCGAGCGGTAATGTCTGTAGGTACATTAAATGAGAGAGAAATTACATCTAAAAACAAACACTGCAGGAGTGTCGCAAAAGAGTACACAATTTTCAAAACAGTCCAATCACAAAATGGTTAAATTATGTTTTCATTGATACATATGGCAATTTAGTTAGCACAATGTGTAAATGAAGAATCTTTAAAGTAACATTTATGTTGGTAATTTTATTAGTACTCCTCCCCATCATTTCCAAACATTGCCCTGATCACAATTATATGTGTGTGTGTGTGTGTTTCATGAATGTCCATTACTTCCTAATTTCTAAGAGCATTTCCTGTCTGGATAAACTGGTTAGAGATGCTTTTGATGTCAGACCTCCTAGAATGTTGCTATTGTCTATTCAGTGCCATAAGTCACACGTGAATTGAACCCAGGATAACCTAAAATTACAAATAAAGTTGAATTTCAGACATTTTTATTCACAAATTTATATCCGAAAATGTTACTGCCTGTAATTACTTCACAAACATACCTCAAAACAACATGGTTCTATCATTATATACACACCATTTCTCCAATGTTAGCAGAGTATCTGTAATGTGAACCCTGTATACTAGCATTACACACTCACAGGCTCCAAGTCTTGGAGGTACCTTATGAAGGATTCATGTTCATGGAGGGATAAGCCAAATGGCAAATGATTTAGCTAAACTAGAAAAATGGTCAGAGCTGTGGCAACGGACATTTAATGTGGACAAGTGCAAGATTATGCACCTTGGGCGTAAAAACCCAAAAGCAGAATATAGACTATTTGGTACAGTCCTAACCTCAACATCTGAGGGAAGGGATTTAGGAGTAATAATTTCAGAGGAGTTAAAGGTAGGTAGGCAATGCAATAGAGCAGCAGGAAATGCTAGCAGAATGCTTGGTTGCATAGAGAGAGATATTAGCAGTAAGAAGAGGGAAGTGCTCATGCCATTGTACAGAGCACTGGTGAGACCTCACTTATTGTACGCATTACTGGAGACTGTATCTCCAGAAGGATATTGATACTTTAGAGAGAGTTCAGAGAAGGGCTACTAAACTGGTTCATGGGTTGAAGGATAAAACTTATAGGTTAAAGCATCTTAACATGTATAGCTTGGAGGAAAGACGTAACAGGGGGGATATAATAGAAACATTTAAATACATAAAGGGAATCAACACAGTAAAGGAAGAGAGTATATTTAAAAGAAGAAAAACTACCACAACTAGAGGACATAGTTTTAAATTAGAGGGGCAACAATTTAAAAGTAATATCAGGAAGTACCGTATTTGCTTGAATATAAGATAAGGTTTTTTTCAGAGCAAATGCTCTGAAAAAGACCCCTTGTCTTATATTCGAGGTCGTCTTATAATCTGACTTCAAATCGAGGTCAGATTATAAGACATGGATCCAGGTCCCCCCGCAGAGCGATGCGTGCAGACATCCTCCCCTGCCGGCCGGCACTTCCGCTGGGACTTTTATGATGAAGCCGGGTCATTCCGGCTTCATCATAAAAGTCCCGGCGGAAGTGCCGGGCAGTAGTGGAGATGTCTGCACGATATTGCAGACATCCTCCATGCTGCCCAACACTTCCGTCTATTATGACGGACCGGCTGTCCGTCATAATAGACGGAAGTGTCGGGCAGCATGGAGGATGTCTGCAGTGGATCGTGCAGACATCCCCCGGCTGCCCCCACTAGCCACCAGGGAGCGAGAGACGGGGGGTGTGGAGGGGGGCAGAGAAAGACGAGGGGCAGAGAAAGACAAGGGGAGGGAGGGGGGGCAGAGAAAGACAAATGGAGGGGGCAGAGAAAGACGAGGGAGGGAGGGGGGACAGAGAAAGACAAGGGGAGGGAGGGAGGGGGGACAGAGAAAGACAAGGGGAGGGACGGGGGAGGGAGAGAGAGACAACGTGGGAGGGGGAGAGAGAGAGGCAGCATTGGCACATAAAAGGAAATAAAAACGAAATGCATTTGTTTAATATCATAATTTTTATTAAATATTAAAAAGCAATTTACATGTAAATATATACAAGTTAAACTTTTTTCCTATAGGGTAGTCTTATATTCAGGCTTTTAGTTTTTTTCCTAAAGGAATATCCAAAGTTGGGGGGGGGGGGGGGGGGGGTGGTCGTCTTATATTCGAGCAAATACGGTATTACTTTACTGAGAGGGTAGTGGATGTATGGAATAGCCTTCCAGTAGAAGTGGTAGAGGTAAACACAGTCAAAGATTTTAAGCATGCGTGGGATAGGCACAAGGCTATCTTAGATATAATATAGGGAACTGGGGACTAATTAAAGTATTTAGAAAATTGGGCAGACTAGATGGACCAAATGGTTCTTATTCTATGTTTCTATTCTTCTAAACAAACAAAACACAACCTTGTGATTGGGCACAGCACAATTAGTAATTCACTGAGCCACCTTTATCATTCAGGTTCATTACTCCCTGATAGTTTGATTGAAGAGGGTGTAGGAATTAGAGTAAGTTACAAAGAAACATCCATTCAGATGTGTTGTACAGCATCTCCTCTCTGAGAAGTGCATTACTCTCAATTTTGGTAGTGGTTTCTGTCATGCAACATCTGTTGTGAAATACAGGGAGATATGCACATTAGTTCAGTAGAAATTGTTCAAGTTACGCATACTTTGCTTGTTCACAAGATAGAATCCAAAACACTTAAAAAAATAAAAAAGCTCATATTTTTAGTGCATTAAAATATTAAATAGTGCAATGTCCAGCATTAGAAATAGGCATGAAAATCATCCATTCATTCTTCTTAAAGTATACTTATCATATACAAACAGACCATGTATGTGTGCAATCCCAGAATCAGAAATAGTCAGCACTCTTGGATGACTGGAACAGTAAATTGAAAGCTCCCATTTGATTCTGCCATTGTTTTACCCCTGCACTTTGCTGTTTTGAGATCCACATTAAATCTTCATTGAATTAGTCCCTGAGTGCTTTCATCTTCTCTCCATTTCAATCCCAGAATACCTAGCCCTGGCACTGTGGAATCTCCTCCATGCATGACCACAGATGTAGAGTTTATATGTATGCCATGAACATACAGGTAGAAGCAGCAGACTTCAATAAAGAATATATTTTCTGTTTGGCTTGCATAATGTATAGGTATTCTTGTTAAAGTGACACCATAACTTTTTTTTTGGCAGGGGCAAATTAAATAAATATTTTATGTTTACATTTCTAGCAGTTAGTGCCGGCCTAGTTAAGTAAATAGCAACTTTGCAGTACTGCTACACCATGCAAGGAAGTCTTTCTGTTCCTCAATGCAAGACATAATGCTATGCTACCTTTCTGTGGTGTCAGGAATAGAAAGATATCTGCAAAACTTCCAAATGCAGGATGTAGCAGCACAGGGCATGACAGAGGCCTGTAGACTTCAGGAGCCAGCTTAGCTATTTTTAGGAGCCAGTGTACTTTAAGTTTAGAACCAACAGTAGCGATTTTAGGTTCATTAGCTTCTGGGAATTGTCAATCCCTGTTTTAGCACCAAAATCTCCGATGATGTCCAAATAAAGAGCCATATCTAGTAAAAGATTGTAAAAATCATTTTGATAAACCAGGCCCCATGTTCTTGAATTTATAATTTTTGCTTTTATGACAATTATTGTTCTCTCTTGTTCTTGAATTTATTATTTTTGCTTTTATGACAATTATTGTTCTCTCTTGCTCTCACTGTCGTATATACAATGCCATTAAGCTTTCAGTGTAAAAGCTATTAGACTGCAATTGTCACTGCAAGCGTTGATAGTAAGTGGCCAGGTTTACACAGTTATTTAGATACATCTGACATACATGGTATGTTTTCCCGTTAAGTGTATTTAGCTTAACAAAATAAGCCAAGGTCCTCCTAATATTCAAGCTACGTAAAATGCAGAGAGATCCTATGTGCATTAAACTGAAATAATCGTCTTGTCTTCAGTTGTGACAAACAAGCTGCTTTGCTAGGTGCTTAGCTTTAAATACGTTTATTACAGATGTTCTTTGTGATTGGTAATGAAGAGTGGCATATTATGTTCTGTTCTCTGTTATACCTATGAAAGCATTGCTCCTCACTGCTCCTCACTGCTCCTCACTGCTCCTCACTAATGCTGAACGATGTGTATTTTGTTAGCTACCTGTACATACAGTGCTGTGTGATTTAATGTGCTTTCCTTTTTTGCGCTGTTTGCCTAGTCCTGAAATCCTAATTAATATTTAATCCTTGAACTCCTTAAAAAAAATGTTTGCGTGAGACATTACTCCATTCCTCTCAATGTAGTGTTTGTACATTCCCCAATAGAGCAGTCGGCTGTGCTTATATGAAGTCTCATAGTACTAGGATATGCCTTTCCTAGTAGGATTTCCTTAATAAGCCCATAGTGCATGCTTTGGTTTGCTACAAAGGTGACACAATAGGTATCTTAGTAATATAGCTTAATAAATGAATCCTATTGTGGCCCGTCATCAAGTTTGCTGGTTCCACCAAGAGTGAAGCTTTGGGATGGGGGTTGGATGCCCTTGACTGTAGTGAATGTATATTTGAGCTGCAGAGATGTGGTCAGACACTGTGCAACTTCTTCTACGCATGAATTTAGTTGATGTGAGTCTTTAAACAACATGTTTGAAACATGCACAGACCAGAATTAAAATGAAAACAAAACCAAAGCAGTATGATAAACCACAGCTGGCTTTCTGTATAGATAAACATATCATAAGCTTTGGATTTCTTACAGCATTGTGGAGGTTCGTTAACCGAACAGTAATTTCATGTGGTTGTAGAGCGTATGGGCCACAAAAAACCCCACTGAAGGCCAAATCTAGGCCACTGGTTGGATATCGATGTGTTAGAGATCTCACTTTTCATTACTGAATAATTGAAACATATATTTTTTGTGACCTCTAACTTCATGTATCCAGGTGCATCTACATTGACACTGTTTTATATGCTTTGGTTAAAGGATTGTGATTATAACTAGAACTGTCAAATAGAAGGTTCCTGTTTGTAATGTAAAGACTGTGCTTTATTAAGGGGAAGTGCATCATTCATCGAGCTGTAAGAGGAAGCTGACTAATAGTCTGGTTTTAAAACATGCTTTATAAGAACAATATGCAGGATTGCATAGTTATGATTAATTAATTCATTAAAGTGTGCACAAACTCCCACAATCCTAGACAAACGGTTAGTGTATTGAATACTCTCACTCACAGAATAAGTAAATGACTGTAGAGTTAATTTAAAAAAATAAAATGTATGACGCTCAGCCAACATCATGGCATACGATTTTCTGGCAAGCATAATTGGAATTGTAGTCCTACATTTCTTACTATTTTGTGCCACTTCAGAGGCTGGCAGACTATATGCTGGTACAAAAGAAACGTTTTGCTAGTAAATATTAGTTCACATGTAAACTGATGCACCCACATGATGTGGCTCCGCACCACGTTGCAGGACCCACCTGACTTTCCCCCACACCACGCTGCAGCGCCCTCTGCACTGGCCTCCACAAAACACTTCATCAACAACTAGACATGTCATCGCACCCCCATATATGGCACTGTACAAAGTGATGAGGGGCATACATGGCACAGTTTCAAACATGTTAGGACTGTATTATACATTAATCCCTTCACTACAATGCCTGTACATATATGGGCTCCCAATGCACTAATCACAGCTTTTTTTAGCTTACCTGGAAGCTTCACAAGTGAATGCTATCCGAGAAAACATAAAAAAATGGCTGCCCGAACCGCCTGTGAGCAGTCGTAAAGTGACAGGCCAGTGACAGGTGTCACTGACCTGTCAATCACCACCCCCTCAGGCTGCCTCTGATATAGGCAAGTCTGAAACACCCACAAAAAGAGGCTATCTTAGCCTGCAATAGCTGAGATAGGTTGTCTCAGCCAGTGCAGTGAGGATTTTGATTAGTCTAATCAGAAAATCGGTCACATTGATCACATGCAATAAATGCAGTAATCAACAATCAGTGCTGGATGAACACTGATTGTCAAAATCTTCCTCTCTCTCTCACTTAAACATTTTTATCTTGTGTCAGAGGGAGAGAGGAGAGAAATATACTGTGTCCCAGAAACAAAACACAAAAATTACTTTTTTGTTGTTGTTCCCATTTTTTCACTATCTGTGAAATTTTATACATTACACAACGGGTTAAGTCTAAAAAATGGTCTCAAAAGAAATCCCCATCAGTCCTAAAAAAAACAATATACTATATGTGGGAATTCATTTAAACAGCAAGCGTGCACTTTTAGTAAAATGCACAAGTCACTAGTAGCAAAAACACTATTGTCTAGAACAGACATCAAAACAAACAAAACCATTGTCCTGAAGAGATTAAATAAAACAGTTCTGTATGCAACACATTATTTTTTGTCTGCGGCCTGAAAATATGGCAGCGCCTATCCTGATATCCGACTGGATCCGCCCCTGGTCCAAAATGCATTACCCTTACAACTAATAACAGGTTAGTTCTATATATTGATTAATATATGCATTTTCTTATTCAATACCTTAGGTTGTTTTGTTTTTTTATTCAAAGCAGCCTTATGGTTAAAATATACATTTTGCAAATCTATATTAAATCATTAATCGTTTTAAAAATAATTTATATCTGATTTTACAGGATTGAGTCTATTACATCTATCTCTAATCCAGCATCACATGATGCTAAATCGGAATTACAGAAACATTTCTAGCAAATAATTCACACTTAGCTTGGCAGAGAAGGTTCTTTCAGTATATTATTTGTAGTGTTTGTACAGATGTTGTAAATGATCTCTCACAAGTTATACGACTGAAATTACTGCAAATTAGCAGATTTCAAAAACTTTATGTACATTTTATTATTATTCTAAACTGAAAAAGGAAACACATATAGTCTCATCCAATTCTGTGACCTGCACTGTTTGTTATTGTGTTTTTTCTTTTTATTAGATTTTGATCTTAATACCGCAGTGGAGTTACTTGTTATTTAAAATGCAAAAGTATTGCAGCCTAGTCTAAAGCAATCTACGGTACTTGCTGGTGCGTCAGGGAAATGTAAACAGAGGTTTGTGTATTTTTCATAAGTATCTCTGTAGCCATCACTATGTACTGACAGCTCTTGTCTTGAAAAGGCTCTCGGGCCTGAGATGAAATAAACTACAAGGTAGATTTTAAGGTTGATTTTTAAATTAGTAATTTGTATCTGATGCTGTTGGTTGGGTTACCACTAACCTGGTATTTTACCCACAGGCCAGTAAACTATTGGCTTAAAGTCAGTGTAAAGTGACTATCAAGGCTGGTATTATTTTGAAGACATGGTGGCAACACTATTGGGCACCCAGTATATGTGCACCTGTAACTCATTTCCCTATATTTTATGTACCATTTTGAGAATGGCGACATGATATTTGTAGTTCACAACAGTTGAAGTTGAAGGTTAATTTCTCACAAGATGTCTTTTACCTTCCCTCCACTTTCACTCATTTTTTTATGTTTTCACTTGAACGGCTACATTTTTAAAGGTAAAAGAAAACAATACAAATATTGTTACATCTTATGTTCTGCAGAGATGTCCCCTCACCAGGCCATAATGGCCCAAGTACCACACTCGTTATTATTAGCAATCTGGGGGCATCCAGTGAAGACTGGTATTGAGCATGCAGTGGACACTAATAGACCCTAGTGCCATACTATTAGAATATACCTACTGAGCTTTTGGTGTACCCCCATACAGTGTCCTCTGTGTATCAAACCGAGCCCATCACGTGATTGTTCCTTTTTATTATATTATGTGATATCTGCTGAGCTGGTGCTCTTCTTTGTATACCTTTTGATGTTACTGGATGTTAACCGTTCTCACATAGCATATAACTGATATCCATATGGTTCGGGGCTTGTTCAGTATTGTTCCCATAGACCTTTGTAAATGGGTCGTATTGATCCAAGCACCTGGCTTTATTGTGTTTTGCAAAAGTAAATTTGGAAGTGCAGATCTTGCCAGCTGAGCAACAGCGAGTGAATGGGTAGAAAATAAGGTAAGCCTGGTGATCTAATCTACTGGCTCTCCAACCAACAGCCAGGCTTATAATAATCACAGACTATCAACTGCCTGATAACTCAAAGCCATGCACCAAAACCATGAACTTCCATAACAATAGGCTTCCAGTATCTTGTTTGCGCTCTTAATAACAATGCAGGAAGTATCAATAAACACTTCCTGGGGTTAGTGTCTTTAATTCGCTGATAGTAACATTACCACATTAATAAAATGGCTGAACTTGTTCTTTTATTGGTGCTGTTTAACTTTAATGTTTAATCTATTACCAAATAATAAACTGGCTTAACGCAGTTGAAACGATTCATTGTAATATTTTACTGACTAAACCTTAGAAGAAACAGCTCAGTGCCTCTAATGACTGACAAAGTGCACAAGCAATGTTACTTTAAGTCCATTTTATTGTTGTGACGACAGAGTGGAAACACGGTGTCCCCCAATCAGTGGCCACATTGTCACTTACTGAGGCCAAAACCAGATACAGAGTTATATAATATAGCGACTGAGAAGGTTACAAGTTGTCTCCTAGTTATATAGTTGTATAGAGTTACCAGAAAAAGTCCAAAGACCAAATCTAGGTTCAAAGATTTACAGCAGTTTCCATAAATGAGCCTGAAAGTTACAAATTTAAATTAAAGTCTAATAAAATGTAAAAAGCACTGAGAAATGTTACTTACAGTGTAAAGCATATGGCAAAGAAATAGACCACAATTTTACAGTTTACTCTTTTTGTCATAAACTTAAACGATGGAGCAATAACCGCACATTAGTCTTCTTCCAATTGTTTGTGTCACCCAGTGATAACATATTTTATTTAGTCTCATTACCCATCATTACCAATAACTATGTACCACAGAGTTTGATTGTTGAAACGGTAATGAAAAATTCTACACGTGTAATTTGCAATAAATTGGACTCCGCTGTCCACATGCTAATGTGAATTCTAAGTGTGTAAATGCTACTGCAACCAAATCTAACACAATCAACACCTGGCATCGGACTGATTAGCTATATATTGTTATATATTTACTGCTTGCCCCTTTTGACACTCAAAAGGTCAACCCATTATATTGGTGAAAGAAAGAGTGGAAAGGTTGTAGAAGCCATGATTAAAGGATATTTGTGCACACTTTTTCTGTGATATTGTCACACCCTACTAATTAAAGAGACTGTATCCGCTAAAACTAGCTTATACTGTGAATGTAGAGAATAAGAAATTATTGAAAATGATCTGTCTATTGTGTTAGCTGAATTGCAAGGAAATCCCTATGTTACGAGAAAAATGTGTTGTTCATGTGTCTCCAGTTTGACATCACCTGTGGATTGATATGCAAATTAGAGGATCTCCCATTGAAAACCAATTCATTTTATATATCAACCTGCATGAGACACCACGGACGCACTTAAAACACATTTTACTCCTAATTTACGGATTTCTCCAATTCTAATAACACAGTAAAAAAGAAGGGAGAAACACACTGCGCCTAGATGTGATGGCAGTAGCAGCAACAAAATCTACCAGTGTCTCACTCCTGGTATACAGTAACAAACAAACAAAACAAGTGACAATGTGCGCTGTAACCCAACACTCCAATACACAAGAAAATAAATCGGGATTACCCTTAAATGGGGGGCAATCCACTCGGTGTTTACCGGAAGGGAAAAAAAACAAATAGTAATATAGTGTAGTAATTTAAACTTTAAAAGTGCGGGTGTTCAAAAATAAATGTGAATACACTCACATTTCCTTGAGTAGAACTCTGCTCAATGTATGGTGCATCATGGGAGCCCACAAAGGGTTAATGGTCCAATGGTTGTCCAGGAGAATAGCAGAAGAGAGCAAAAAGGGGGAAGACTCTTAGTATGAATGAATTTATTGTAAAGGAAAAAATATAAAAGGTCTTACATTCAAGTTAACAGGATTCAGCAGGAAAAAGTGCATAAAAGTATGTCCCAGCAAGTCCTCAATAAAAGTCTCCTCCTTCCACAACGCGTTTCACCCGTAAAATGGTCTTTTTTCAAGTTTAATAACACAGTGTATAGATAATTTCCCATGATTTTACTATGAATGTAGAGATAAAACAACGTGCCTTTAAACTTTTTTAAATATATGAGAAGATTAAATAAAGTTGAATGAAACACATTATAAAGAGATGGTTTGCTGAAAAATTGAGAAAAGTTTTTACAGAAACAGTAGTAGGTAGCTGGAATAACCTTTCCGTAGAAGCGTAGAAGTAGAAAGGTATTGAATAAGGCCTGCTAGTTGTAAAAGTGTATCATGAAGAGCATGTAATTCCGAGCTTCATAGACAGATTTAAAGGGACCTCTAGTGCCCAAAATGCATCTTCCAAATATTAATGCATATTAATGTTCCTTCAAAGTACTTGCATTGCTGAAAATATAAAATACTTACAGCTAGATGAAATTGTAAAATTACAGCAGTTTGCAAGAAACCAGAACTGCCCACACTAGCTGAGTAAAAGTAATTTCCTTTTTTGCTGCAGGAACCAATGAGTATAATTTAATTCAAATGAATGGAATTACCTGTCTCTCTAGGGATGTCATCAGACAATGTGTTGCACTGTTAAAAGATTCTGCTGTGTACAAAAGCAAGGTTACTCAAAGTCTACACAATGTATTCAATTCCAAAAGCACAGGAAATGACTAAATGAAACAAAACTTTCAGTGTTGCTGCACCTGCAGTAAACATGCAGAGTTATCACTGGGGAGGGCGTGAATCAAATATTAAAAATGTGATTTATTTAGAATGCCTGCATCAAATCGCACTGGAAAAAAAAACCTGTGCACTATACAAGCAGTAATCTTCATCTTGCACCAAAATGAGTTTGGGGACTAGACTGTCCCTTTAAATGGATCCGTTGGCTCTTATCTGATCTTATCCTGTGTTCATTTCAGGAAAATTACTTATCTGGTTAATATGATGCATCACCCCAAGTAATTAGACACTCTGGAACATTTTAGCATGCAGGTCAGTGTGTCTGTTGCTAAATAATGTATTTTGTTCATTTGAATATGTTAACGTTATGCTAAAGTGCTCGGTCACAAGCCATTTCAAGCTGAGTGTATGCAATGTGACATTATGTAAACGTGAGGCTGGGAGTGATTTTGTTTGACCTAGATGTATTAACCAGGATCAGGCCTTACCTGCGCTACATGATGACAAAATACTACAAATACTTGGGTATCTCTGTCAAGAGGCGAAGCTTCAAATATTTAAAAGTAATATCAGGAAGTACTACTTTACTGAGAGAGTAGTGGATGTATTGAATAGCCTTCCAGTAGAAGTGGTAGAGGTTAATACAGTGAAAGAGTTTAAACGTGTGGAATAGGCACAAGGCTATCCTAGATATCAGAAAGGAAACTGGGGACTAATAAAAGTATTTTGAAAATTGGGCAGACTAGATGGGCCGAATGGTTGGTTCTTATCTGCCGACACTTTCTATGTTTCAAATGCACAGTGAGGGCAGAGAGGCTGAAGGAAACTGTAAGCTTTATAAAGCTGGCAGATGTAGGTCCGCTCATACAAGACAGAGAATAAAAAACATTATTGTTAGATGCTGCTTGTTGGTGCTGCCATCTTGGACAACAGCAGCAGAGGGTCTGAGTGGTAAATTTATTTGAAATTATCCTTAATTGTAATTTGTGCTCTGAGCATGGACAAATACAATGTTTATCATTATGTAGTTATAAGTTTACTTTCAGCAAATGTGAAAATGATGCTTTGGACACCAGGTTTACCACAACAAGGGTTTACTTTTGTTATCATATTAAATTTGTTATGCCTGCACTTATAGTATGATACCATAATGGAATAAGAATGATCTTATTATATATCATGCAGGGATTTTGGGATCTTCTCCCATGAGTGGAGATAAATGGTTTGACTTTGCACAGGTGGTTCTGATTTGTCCCCATATTTTTGCTCACATGAGAATATCCTGAAACACAGCACTGTTGAGGGTAATTGACATCCAATGTGGGTATAATGGAATTATATATTATGGAGTCTTGGGGACCAGCTCTCTCCAGCTATTGATGGTCTTTCCATGTTTCTTGCTATTAGAAGGTCGTCTTTCAGCAGGTCTACTTCCCATGCTTTATATGTTCCTTAATGGAAGCTTCAGTTCTATCGGTTTTGAGGCATGATTCATGTCGGGGACTATCTGGTATTACTGGTAAATGCTATATGCCATGAGTCTGAGTCTCAAAAAAAAGAAATGCTCCATTCACACACCTACTCACATGCATACATAGAAACCACCATCACACATATACATAGCATTACGGCAGGCTACATCACAGCTCTTAAGAAGCACACCTAAGGTAGGCTTCTGATCCTTTCCCCTTCTCTATGTGAGTAGGGGCAGCAAGCAGTGCTCCTCTCTCCATGCATGAGCTGCCTACCAGCAGATGCAGTAATGGCTGCCTGGTAGGCGGGAGAGGAAGACCAGAAGTAAGGACCTTGGCGCATATATGCTCTGTACTTTTTGTCCCACTGTGCTGCCATTACCCATGTGTGTTGTGTGGCTAGGATAAGGTTAATGTCCAATAGCTTCTCCATTTAACCCTTTGTTTATGCATGATTGTATGCGTGACTTTTAGTGTATATGATTTGTAGCATAATTTTTCAAAACTGTTTTAAGGAGATTATTAATTTTCACTACTGCCCTCTGTGGTGGAGATCGTATGTATGATAAATGGTCCAAAGTTGCTTTTCCTTTTGTTCCAGAAATGTAATACATTAAGTTGCTATTTGTTATAAACACAGTTTCATGAATGCCTTTCCTGACCACTTCTGTCTGTGGCTTGTCCTTCTACACTGCAGTTTGCAGAAGTGTTGCAATGTTTTTAGCCATAGTTTGTACTTTAACAAGTATGGGAAATGATCATACCATGTAGAGACCAGAACACAACTGGTGCTGTTTACCGTATTTGCTCGATTATAAGACGAGGTTTTTTTCAGAAAAAAAAATCTGAAAAGTCCCCCTCGTCTTATAATCGAGGTCTCTTATAATCTGACCTCAAATTGAAGTCAGATTATAAGACATGGATCCAGGTCCCCAGCAGAGCTGCAGGGGACCTGGATCCCCCTCTCTAGCAGCAGGGGATGTCTGCGCGATGAGCGCAGACTCCCCTGCTTCCGCCCGGCACGACCGCCGGGGCTTCTGTGAAGAAGCCGGGTACTTCCGCTTTCGTCACAGAAGTCCCGGCGAGCGTGCCGGGCGGCAGCAGGGGAGTCTGCGCTCGTCGCGCAGACATCCTCTGCTGCCCCACTAGCCACCATGGAAAAGCGGGCAGCTGGGGGTTGTCGAGCAAATACGGTAATAGTTACTAATAGTTACTAAGGCAGAAGTGCACATATGGTTGGGGGAAAGGAAAATAAAGAGAAAATTACTGGCTTCATTTCCAGTATGGCCTCGATGTACCCTTTTCAATTAAGAAGTGATAAAGTGCTGTGCAGAGTGAAATTGTATATAAAAACAATACTTATCAGCGGTAGATATAGCAATCCAAACAGAAATACATGTAAAGGAAAAAGAAATACAAAAACAATGTGCAATATTGCCAATAAACTGGAGCAGTAGAAGATATTTCCCCCTGTATCACTTCTCAATTTACCTTTTTGTGCCCTTTGGAGGGAGATGCACTAGTGTCTGCTGCACTTTATTCACTTTATAGCCCTTGGTGATTGGTAATTGTTCTACATCAGCAGTGATGTCATAACCTCCTTTTGTCCATTCCCAATTTCCATACTGTCAGCATACAGGACAGTCATGTTGATATCTTTATCTTTATCAAGGGACACTACCACTTACAAAGGAGTGACTAGATAACCTGGTCATTTAAAACAAACACATATATAAATCATGTGCCACTGGTGTTTCTTATATGCTTGAATTCATTGCATATGAAAGGAAAAATAAAATTAGGTGTTTATCTCCAGCATCCATTTTTTGAATAATTCCCATAATGTAACATCATCCAAAATCTTCCAGTCTTAGTTTACAACTGTTGCCAAAGCCTGCATGATGATGTCATAAAATACTCCCCTGCTCTCTTACTGGCTCCTGTGTATTGTATTGGGCAGGACTAGGTGGTTTTGTCCAACTTTCGTTTTTTACCTGCCTTCCAACACAAAGAGAGGAGATTAACCTGATCAAACAGGATAATAACTCTGCCCCTTGTGATGCAAAAGTTACATTACCCTCCCATTCAATGTAAGTCTGGGATCAGAATTCTGACTTATAGACTGCATTCAGTAACACAAAAGCAAATGTGAGTTATATGCTATATATAGTGCGCTGATGTTTGGATTTTGTATATATATATATATATATATATATTCATATAAATCTCATTTGCTGATGTGCTACTGCATTGGTAGAAATATGGAGGAACCAATGCAAATTTCCAAAATTATTATAAGGGTGTCCATGATATATATAATGTGTCATGGACAAAAGGAGATTATGACATAGCTGGTGATGGAGAACAATGACCCATGAATTTTGAGGTGTCTAAGCTCCTCAAAACGTAATTATCTATTACCTTGGTAAAGGAACGATGTAGAGTATGGAAAATAGTTGTTTTGACCTATAGTTTCCAGCATGAACACACTGTGCAAATTTCATGATTCCAGAATTCAGTGTTCAAGAGGTTTTAAAGAGACGCAAGGCTTTTCAGTTTTGTAGTTAAGATATGTCATTTTTCATGACAGGTATGCTTTAACAGTCTCTTGAGGGCCTGCCTTTTCTTGATTACTTTTCCAAGGTATGAATCATGGAAGGAGATGGCAGTAATTTATTTTGATATAATAATTGAATTACTAGCTATTAATTTATTGTTTCACAGTATAATTTGTCATCTCTGATTATTTGCTCCAGGTTTGATATAGTAACACGACAAACAGTATAATAATTTTTCTTCACATTGAATTTGCATTTTAAATCAATATTGAAATTAGGAGTCATCCAGGGTGTTTGTGAAAATACGATGTAAGGCTGTCTGAGAGCCTTATGGCTTTATCAGAACAGACAGTGTTGTCACAATATATCAAGGAAGGTCACAGCTGATTCTAAACTTATTACATACATTTCACTGCACAAGATTAATTTAAAGAAAATAACTGCACACAGAGGCTAATTTTAATACAGGAACTCTAATTATCCAGTACCTTTTTATGTATGGGTGGCAAGCAAACCAAAAGCTTTATGGTGCCAAAGATCTCTATAATTATGCAATTGGTAGATTACCATCTTTCCTTTTGGCTGGTAAAGCACTCTTCTGAGAGAGGTTTACATTAAATGGAAATGCATTCATTCTAATAAAGGGCTATTTGTATCCGTGTACACATTAGAATATACAGAAACACTCTGTCCTTCAGCGGCTACACACCGCCCTCTTGCATTGGTCCTCTCTTGCCAACTGCATATCTTGTTGAGCATTGGAGTGTGGTCCTTGGATTTCCATTTGTCTCTGTGCCCATCCTCTGTCTTGCTGTTCTGTTCCCATCTGTTCAGAGTTGTTGGATGTCACATGACAATGCGTGCTCTGAATCCATGGTTCATGCCGCGGATGCAATACTTATTGTATATATATATATATATATATATATATATATATACATATATTCTCTGATTATTTATTTTTTGGGTTATCCGTATCCTGCTTTCCATGTTTTGACAGTTTTTAAATTGTTAATTTAACTGTTACAATCATAACAGTTTTTGATTGTATTGTCCTTTTAAAATTGACTTTCTATTTACTGTTGCAAAAGACAGGGGGGCAAAGACAAGAGCTGATTAAGTAAACATTTAATCTGAAAAAAGGCTTCACAGTGCTGTGTACAAAAACACAGAAATAGAAAAACCCCAGCTCACGAAGTCCAGATCTGCTAGTTACACTTTATGGCTTAGGCCTGGTGGTGGATCAAAGCCTACAATACACGCTATTATAACATAACAAATTATATGAATGCCAACTCATGCTTTGGCATGACAGATGTCGGAACTCAGTGATATCAGTGACAGGGAGTATAAAGGAGGCGGGCTGGCTTTCTCTGAAATAGTTTTCATACCCCTCCATCTAAGAAATAGTCTCTATTGAGCTGTTTCAAGTGCTTGGCACTATTCCACTGTATATGCATTTTGGAGATAAAAGTGATGAGGAAAAACTTTATTAATAATATATATTTTTTTTGTTTTACAGTTCAACCTGATATTTTGACTTACTGAGTGGTGCACTTTTTTTTAATCATAAAACATTATATGTGTTTTAATTTATACTTTTACCCATAATCAGGTTGCCTTTTATTTTTCACATGTTTGCATAGATATTGACTGCAAATAGTTTTTAATTAAATATTTGAATTGTTCCTAGCATTCATTTGATGAAGGAATGTAACGCTAGAAAAAGAAAGTTGTCTGTTTGCACAATTTATTAGCAACCTTATAATTGCTGTTTGCTTTGTCTCTTGCAGGCTAGGAATGTTAACACTGGAGAACTGGCTGCAATTAAAGTTATTAAACTGGAACCAGGTAAGCAGCTTACTCAAGTTTTACTTTCATTTTAATATTTCACCAAGGGTGTGAATGTGTTGGCTTTGCATAATGTGTAAAGCTGCTAGGCGCTGGAAGTGGTGATTTGTAAATAAAGAGATCCTGAAATCCAATTTTGCAATACTTTTATTTACAATGCTTGCGTACACCTTTGTAGAGATGATGGAATGTCTTTACTGGAATTTAGCACAAGAGATATTTTGCCCGAGCTGGATATGAGAAATGTCAGGAAGTGGGAATTTGCTGCTGCTAGTCATGTCTGTTTTATTCATACAGATCAGTAAGAGCAAACCAACAAATCTGCAGTGCGATTTGGTAAATATTTATGTACAACATCCAAATCTGGGTGATAAGCGTCTATAAGGAAGTAGTATATAGAGACACAGTGGGGGCTGTTGGCTAAGAAGAAAATAGCAAAAACCAGACATCAATATTGAGTAGGAATGATAGCCAAGATAGAGAATGTTTCCAACACAGCTATTAAAGTGGCAGTTCCACCTAGCTCACTTTTTGTATGTTATGCATGTTTTAATGTTTTTGACATGCACTGATTTTTACAGTTGACAGTACGTCAAAAATCAATGACAGGACTATTGCTTTAGAAACACCAGTACATCTATTACACTTTATGTGCAGTTTTTAGGTTATGGGAAGAGTTGAGGAAAACATTGATAAAACAAATCTGTTTTTTTTTTTTTTTTAACTATACATGATGCAGTACTTATCTAAAAAAACAAAACAAAAAAAAAACTCTGTAGGTGGGACTGCACCATTAATGATGAGTTTGTTATTCACTATTGTAATGCAGATCACTGTTGAAAGTAGGTCACAATAATATTAATGAGTGTTTCTCCTTAAGCATTGCATTCATACATAAAATGGTGCAAATATGGAGCATTTAATAGAAAATGAAGCTGTTTATGCTGATAAACATGAGCACTTTGTCCTGAATGTTTCCAGGTTTGCCTTGGGTAAATGATTGTTCCGTTTTGTGACTTCAGTAGCTATTTGTATCTTTATGTAGTTGCTTTATAAGTATGCAGTACAGATTAAATGTTTGTTTTTTTGTTTTTTTTGAAACCTGAAGTGTCTATGAACCTTACCCCTTGTTACCACTTTCAGTGGTGATCCAGAGTGAAGATGCAGGGATCACTAGCAGCCTCTCTAGCTCTGCTCTAGTATATGTAAAAACCCCTTGTGTTTGATTATCCTCTTTTTATCGATGCCCATTAGTGTAAATAATATATCGAAAGTAATCTGTGATATCCCCAAATAGTAAAATAGTAAAGATGACTTTCCCATTGTCTCAAAATAAGCATAAAAAATAACAGACCACTTAATTTGCCATAATTGTTTTATCTGTAACTGATCGTTACAGTTAAAACAATTATGGCAAATGAAGTGGTCTGTTATTTTTGTTTATTAGTAAAAGGACTTGCCTGTTAATTTATTATCTTTGAGCCAGACTTCATCACAAAGGAAACCATTCCTGCAACTCACACAGCCCCCATTACACATTCACACGGCATCTTTATCACATTCAGCTGTCATCATGCATCGCTTCGTTAGACCCACCCAGCCCATCTTCCTCACGCACTGATTGCTAATTTTTAACATCCTGGCTGTTGTGGTCTACACTTCACATGATGCTCATCCAACCATTGTAGCATAGTGAGAACAGTTCTCTAACTTGACAGTGCTGTCAAAGTTTATCTTTTGGGAGAGGAAGTGATAAGGTGATGGCAAACCTTTCATACCCTAACTGTTGTGAACTGTAGTTCAAATAATGATTTGCAAATCACATTATGGCCGGCTGAGAATTATGGGAACTGTAGTCCCCAACAGCTTGAGTATCCGAGACTGTCCATTAGGAGAGCAGCGGTTGTGAACTTCAGCACCTATTCTTCTCAGCCAGCCACATTACCCAGAGAATATGATTATTGCATAGGTGACTTGAAATTTTTTCAACTTATATTTTCCTCTCTTTCCCTTTGGTTTTACCAAACTGTTGGTGGGGAGATGGTGAGGAGCAGCCTCCTCTCTGGTGTCTAGTATTTCTCCGCTCCCTAGCAGTGTGATAAGTGCTGATGTAGGCACAGATCCATACTCTCCTGCTGCTACTGTTTATGGAACATTACGCTCCAACTTCCATATTCTGGTATGGTAACCTGGCACCTGATATTTGTCTAGCCCTGGTGTAAGTGATCACTTATGTACTTATAGCAAAGGTATAAACCTATCAAACACCCGTATGTAATAAAACACATCCCAAAAGTGTGTGCAATCCATTGGTTCCCTCCCATATCTCCATAGGCAATGTGGATCTGTACACAACAGTGAAAACTGCATGTTTGGAATAATTAATCATTTATTCTGGGTTTCAGGGAATGACTTGGGATAATATAAATGAGAAGTACAAGCAGTAGGAGGGTTAGTAGAAGGAATCTGGAGGAGTTTTTATTATTGCTGGTTTGGATGCGAGATTTCTGCAATGTCTTGTTGCTCCATCCTTTGAATGGAATGTTGTTACAGGATATGACCCCAGAGATATAGATTTCCTTTTAGGAATCTAATGGGACTGAAATGATATGTTTTAACACGTTTTCCCTCTGCATCTATGCTCTCCTATGTAAATA
Organism: Pelodytes ibericus; assembly: GCA_036172795.1. NCBI lineage: Eukaryota > Metazoa > Chordata > Amphibia > Anura > Pelodytidae > Pelodytes > Pelodytes ibericus. Next base: position 60,820,624 of record CM069862.1, read on the forward strand.
TGCCTATTTATGTAGAACCACACAAGTCATACAACCACGAAAGGATTTCAAGGACTACTATAAGACTGCATTTCCCGGGCGTCGGGATGGGAATCGGGCATCTCTACATAGAGTAATGCTGGTCCACCCAGCGGCAGGATATGGGAATTACTTGCATGCCGAGGCTGAGGTCTGAAGGTGGGACACTAAAAAAAAGCCAACAAAAGTGGAATACCCTGAAGGGGCTTTACCATCACAGACCCACTCGGCTTCCGTCGTACAAAGTAAAAAGAAGTTAGAAACCTATGAATGAGCACATACCGCGCGTGACACCGCGCGTAACACCGCACATACAGCATGAAACGCATGTGGCAGTCAGTGTCTGCGTGCTCATCTGCTTGTGACCACTTTCTGATAAAGGGCACAAATTTGCATTGCACTGTAAGAAGTGATTGATTACAGGACTGTCTGTTCTAATCAAGCAAATCCAGTATTTGTCTATCCAGACACAGTTATATATTTTTCTGTAAATTCTGGCCATGACTAGCATTTTCCCCTGTGTTTTCATGGTTCATATTTCAGCTCCACACTCATTTCATCTCTCTCCCACAGTTAATGATATGATAGTTGGGGCACAGGTGGCAAAACAACAGCATTTAATTGATTTCCGTCTCCCAGCATCAATTGTGAAAGTTGTCCTTCCTGCCGAGTGCATGCCCTGTTGCGTTTCGCCACCTCTGCAGAGAGGTTTTAACTTTGCATAAATATTCTGCTTTTGCAACACAAGTCATTAAATGTGTGCAGATGTATTGGTTTAAACTATTGGATTTTGCAGTGGGCGGCATTGTTTATTGTACAATATCTTAGCTTGTTCCTTTGCACAAGATGAAAAACGAAGGTATTTTATGGTCTACATGAACTGTAAAGTAAGAAAGGTAAACAACACTGAACAAACAGGGGTTTAACCTCTCAAATGTCCATCTGAGGCAGATTAAACCCCTAACCGACTGATGCAATTAGAAACACCATTTATAAATCAGTTTAATCAGGCAGAAGAGGGCTTTTCTAGGGGGCAGGGGGGTGATTATCTCAGGGGGTTAGTTATTCTTTCTGTTAATAGATCCAGGAATTGGATTTAGTACTGTGAACCTTGAGGCATATTGTAGCCCCACTTACTCCTCACCACCATTTGCATTTTACTTGTTTTTCTTTCATGCCTTTGCTTTATAATGGTGGCACTACCTTCCTGTGATCATATCAACAACCAGCCAGTGGCAGAACAAACTTGATCATTTAATCTGCAGATTAGAGGTTTAGGAGATACTCTCTGTCTTGAATGATTTTCCCTGTAGAGCATGGGGGTGACCGTGGCATTAGTATGAATGGAAGAATACAGAGTACAGAATGTAATCATAGGTAATTTAGGAATGCAGCACACTTCAGCTGGTCAAGTGATTTTTCCAAGGATAGCCACTGCACAGTGATACTACATTTAGTATTGTCCAAGAAGTAGAACCTCCTGGGTTCTGATCTAATTCTACAGAGTGTTTGTGCTACAGATAGCCTTTTTGGATGTAGCTTCTAATCTATTGCATAACACAGGAACAAGAGGAATCTTGGCAATTAGTGTGTAAGTTCTTTAATATATCACATTTTAGTCTCCTCTGTTGCACAAACAAGTTCTAACCTGATGATGTCATTTTCATCATTGAACCCACAAGTCCGGTGGTATATACAGCACACAAGTTGGCTACCGTGAACACACATTTTATTAAGCTTTTCCCTGATGCTGGACAGGCAAGTAAAATACACAACATGGTGTTTGCCCTTTGTTCTCTCTGAAGCACACAGCAAAAAGGGAAATGGCATTTTAAATGAAACGGATCAGCACACTGGGGTTATGAATGCGTGGCTGCACAGATATGATTTAAAAACCTTGACGTTTCATATAGTGTTCTGTATAGAATCTGAAAATAAAACCTTAGTGAAACAAACATGTTCAAGGACCAAATAGGAGCACACATTAGAATGTGTTCAAAATATTTTTATTTATTTTTGTATTAAGAGCACAGCCTGTCTGACACACTGTGTTTGTCCAGCGCAGATATTATCTGACAGAGATGGTAAAACCCTTAAAGGAGCAGTTCCACATACAGTGTCTAAAAATATATTTTTAGATGAGTGCGGCATCTTTTACTATGATAATAAAGAAACAGATTTGTCTTAACAGGATTTTTTTTCTTCTTCAACTATTTCATTCTTCTATCTCTCCAAGCTCTCCAGAATGGATATCACTGAATTTAAAAGCACCAGGGGGAAATCATTTTCAGGAGAAATGCAGATTGTTTTAAAGTAAAAAAATAAATGCATTTTGTATATGTTACACAAATGCACAATATAAAAAACACACTGCCCTTTAATATGATGACATTGTAACAAGGGAGACTTGCACTGATCATTGCAAGTGGGTATTCACCTTTCAAAACACTATTCAGTAATCTGTGAAGCCATCACGATAATGGAGGAGAGTAAGGTAGGAAAACTACTAGGACAGGTACGTCTCCTCTTACTTTAGAGGGTCAGAGATTTAGAATTAACATCAGGATGTATTAGTTTACTGAAAGAGTGCTAGATGCTTGGAATAGTCTCCCAGCAGAAGTGGTATAGATTAATAAGGTGACGTAGTGCAAGAATGCCTGGCTGAAACATAAAACTATTCTAACCATAAGGTAAGGCCACAGACTAAATAAGGTTAGGAGGAGTAGGAAATATAGGCTGATAATATTGGCCCATGTTTCTCAAGTGGGAGACTCATTATCACTGGCTGAGATTGAGAAACTGACACAGTACAACAGTAGGTTATACTGTATTTGCTAATGTATGATTATTAGAGCAGATTATAATAATGTGTTTCTGTACGTTTTATAAACGCCTCTGTTAAGCATGTAATTTGTAGCATACCAATGATGCTATGTTCTGTATTTTGCTCCCTTTATTATGAATTTTTTATTTTTATTTTTTTTTTTATTGCTACTACTGTGGTATTACTAATATGGTATTTATATATATATCCCCCCGCCTGTATTGTGCTTTTATGATATATTAGGTGCTAGGAAACACCAGTTTTACTTACATAGGTTTGATGTTTTTAGATCTACCCGTATATTAGTACTGTTCTTTTATATATGGGCATGGGATATGGGTAAGCTATGGTGTTTCAAGAATACAAAGAAGGATTGGGAATATGTACATTCAAGAATCAAGCACAGATGTAAATAACCCATATATGTGTGGAGTAATGTTTAGGGTCTATACTTGTTGGCAGTATTTTATGATATTTTATGTGTTATGCAATATGACTCTCGCAATGGCAAGGCGTCTATATATGTATCCGATATTTGTATTGTCTTTTTTAAATATAAAAAAATTGAAAATAATAAACATTAAAAAAAAATTGTTACTACTGTGACAATTCTTTCTCAGGTTAAAAATGCAGACATTGATCTACGCCTACTGTTTGGATTCACTCATACAGGTGTATGATCAGACAGTTTTGGAAGGACACAGAATGTTTAGATGCAGCCCTGCAGAGTGTATATTTCATATATCCTCAAGGGACAATCAAGGACGTTTCTGTGGTATGCTGTCATTGATTAATTAGTTGGATGCCATTCTACGTTCTGAGGAGAAGCATGTAAAAAGTCCAGCAATATAAGCATGAGCACTTTGCTAGTACAGTTATCGTTTGGGATAGATTGATTGGAACATATATTCCCCAGATTCAATCCAGGTTAACCCTATGCATTAAAACATTGGCGATACCCTGAATATTTACAGCTACTGTCACTGAAGTATAAAATAGTTGCCCAAAGCTGCTGATGCGCACCAATCATGGTCTTGTTTTTGTATACGCCTCTTTCTTTCTCCACATCCTCGTCTGACAAAAGCGTTTTTTGTAAATTGTAACGTATGTAAGTGTTTGTATTGTCCATATATATATATATATATATATATATTTATATATATATATATATATAATTTGATATGGAAAAAAAAATAAAAAGATAGATTAACAAAAAAAAAAGATTGATTGGATCACTTTAATTGTTGCATTTTTCCAGGGAAATGCTGGAGAGCAAAGTGAGAGGGTCAGTAAGCTGCAAACCTGATATTTCTGAGAAATTAAACATAACAAATATTCAAATTTTAATAAATGCTTGTCCTTTTATAGGTATCTTTTAGTATGGATGAAAAAATCTTGGTGATTTTCAAGCCTATTGTAGGCATTTATTAAAAGCCTTAAATATAACTTGGTGGTGGCAGAAAATAATCCTGGGGTGTGAAGACCAATGATTGGGTAAACATGGTTACTTTTCCTGTGGAGAGTGTGACAGAATGCCATGGTCCTGGTTAGCATTGACCCTTTGTAACCTTTTCATGCTCCCACATCTAGTGCTGGCCATTAGCTTGATTGTGATAGGATCCCCTAGTGCTTGTCCATAGATGCTTTTTTTTTTAGTAATTGCAGAAGGATCCCAGCTTCAAAGACAGCATGTGATGTTTGGTTTCCTTGGAGACAAGAGTCGGCCTTGTCTCCAAACTAACATCGGGCAAAGCACATCTTTGTGTGCCTGAGGCTTCTCAAACATAGGCTTTTCATTGTGAACATAATCATGGAGCGCTGTGTACAGACCTGGTGTTCTGCCATGCATTTTAACACCTTCCACAAGAACCTTACCATGTGCATTAAATATTGTCTTTATTCTTACTTTAACTTAATGTAAAACATATATAAATTATATTCCCCTGTGCCTTTTGATAAGTAATGTATTCTAATGATTGATTAATAGTTCCTAAATAATCTGTCTTGTAGGTTTGATGCATAGTTCCCCTGGTATAATAAGATTATAGAGAATTAAAAAAAAATCAAAATGATCTATACATTGTGGCTGAAAAATTAATTTAAAGTTGTGGTGTCTTTTATGACTTGATATACTATGGGAAAATGTGAAATTTGTATATCAAGCCATAAGGCAGTGTTATAAGCAGAATACCCCACAAGCAAATACACATTTTCTTTTAGTTTTATGTATTTTCATGCAATTATCCCTACACAATGTCCTATGTGCATTTTGTGTTGAAATAATAAGTGTATGAAGCTTGGGGAATGTGCACAAAAAAATGTAGTGGTTACATTGATACATATTTACACAGCTGGTTGTGGCTATGTGGATTGGCCTTCCAGCACAGGTGGTAGGGATAATACAGTAAGATTTAAAGAGTGCCTGGGATTGACAGACCCAAAGCTGCCCAGAACAGTAAATAAACTCACACACCACGGTCACATTTGGTGGGAAGTATTTCCTTTTGAATAATGGCAGCATAAAAATGAATGCTTTCAGCTGTCCTGCAGTATATGTAACACTGCCAAGCATATGAGACATTGGTAGTGCAGAATGCACAGCTGACTGTGCCAGAGAACATTGCACATTCTATTGGTTGAATTACTTAATAGATATAGCATGGCTGCCATATATGTGTACAACTATTTGTAAGTCATTAACGAGCATAGAAACTTATTACTGTTTGATTAAAACACAATTTAAATGGTGCCCATAGAGAGCATCATTCAGAAGCAAGTCTATTAATGTAAACCTCCAGGCTGCTAGATCGTGCAGCTGCTGCCCACATATTGCTGACAGACGGCTGTCTTTGCCACCATGGCACTCCTTTAAATGACAGTACTCTAGAAAGGGGAGGACTGGCATCATATGAGGGGCTTTTGCCCCCATTCCCACCGCACTTATCACCTGCTAAGATTTCATAGGCCTGGCAGCCAATCACCTCAGTTGACATCAGTAGTATGGGATAGAAACCCCAACATCAGATTCTGGCCTTCAATGCATATTTTATACACATGCACAATTGTGAGAGACTAAGGGGGATTACTTTTGAATGCTTTGCAATCTGAGGCCTTAGGCCTGGTTAAAACTGATTTCAGGGTTTAATCCCTCTTTAACAACTTACTGATCCTTTGTAAACCATTGAGGTGCTGATGTTTAAATACCGAAATCAGATATGGGTTGCATACTAGTGCTGGACCAGCTGATTGCTCACATAGTCATGAACCATAGGGATTTCGCCACTGGTATGTATAGTCAACATATTTCTTATGATATTTTAGCCCCATCCATGGGCTATGGCCATCAATTATTTATTTTTCACTGCTAAAGAAAAATACATTATCATCATAAGGTCAATCTTCATACTGAAGACTTTAAAATGTAAATAATTTAATAATATTTGAACTATTCACTGTGCTAGCCAAATTGTTTGCAAACATACGCAGATCTACTTTCCACGTCAGTCTTTATAGCTGTGCGTTGGGTAGTTGATGCACATAAGCATTCACAATGGTTACTGCACAGCCCCTACTGTGTGCTATTGTGAGATCATGCATTGGTTATTTGAACGCATATACAGTCACCACATCTTATCATTATTCATGTGCTAGCACAATCATTAGTACAATTATATGTGTATTACTGGAGAGAATTTGTCATCCACACATTTAAAAGCAAAGGAATAACCTTGAAGAAAGGTATAGCCGTACACTGTGTATTTATCTCTGTGTAGCATCCAATATATACCATATTATATGGTATATGGTTTTTGTGCACAAAACAAATGTATATCCTCACTGAATGTCACATGATTATAGACTGCTCTTAGAGATGTTGTAGGGCCCTGTTCATTTGTTGCTAGGCAACTACTTAAGTTGCAGAGCAAAGTGGTACAGTGATATATTTGTGCAGATTAGAAAAAAATTTGCAAAGTTATATTGTTTGATAGTGGTCGAGACTGCTAGTCATTTTCAGTTATAGGCATCATGTAAATGCCACATACTGTAGCGTAAACCTTTTCATGTGGAACAATTATGCTCACAACCAGTATATATTTAATTTAGCAAATTATAGTTGTACCGCAGTGGTTTTAGTATATTCTTTTCATGTGCGTTTATATGGCTCATCCATTACAGATGGAAAAAAATGATTTTTGTATTTCATTCGTTCTTAGGACAATTTATGTATTTTTACATATTCCTATGCAAAGTAAGTAGTAAGTATGAGTACGTAAATACACCCCACTGCCCTTTAAACATTAAGCCTGTTTAGAGAGAACCGTCATAACCTTTGGTTCCATAATGTCTGGTTTGTCATATTACCTGCTATTGGTATGCTTCATTTATTCCGTTTTTTAGCACTATAGTATGTGATGATATAAATATATAAAGTAGAATAAGGGTTTAGAGAACTGCCAACCTGGGATACGTAATAAGTACAGGTGCAATATGATAGACTGCTTGTATGCTCTCTCCTAGGGGGCATATATATGGAAAATATATTGAAACAAGTAAGCAGACATGCACACTGAAGTATGAATAAAAATATATTTATTAATGAATGGGATAGGAACGACACATCTAGGTAATATGGTAAGGAGAAAAAGAGGTGTAACAAAATGCGTAATAAATGAAAAAAATAGTAAAAATAAATAATGAGCAAAAAATAGGAGAAAAAACAAAAAAGCAAATATATGCAGGAATGCAATGTAGGCTAGGGACAGGCACAGCAGAGAAATATGCAAAAAAGAGAAAAAAATAAAGGTACAAAAGTACAAAAATGTAAAAATAAAAATAGAAAAAATACAGGAACTGCAGGAAAAGTAGAAAGAAAGCACAAAAAAATAAGCACAAAAAATATATACAAAGCCAAAAAACAAAAAATATATAAGTACAGAGTATATCCAAAAATGAAATGGTCAAGGGCTCAAAAGGGTATAGAAAAGGCAAGTAATATATGTCCAGTACACGGCCGACCACTAAAAATAACAATAAGCACACAAAAAAAATAGAAAAAGTGGATATATATAAAGGAGTACAAGAAATAAGTACTAAAGAAAAAATCTTATGGCAAAAAAAGAGTCCACAAGAGAGCCTCCTGCTGAAATAAATCCAGGAACCTGCATCAAAACAATACCACAACAAGTAAAGTAGTATCAAAACAACAAAGCGTAGATCCAAAAACCTTGAGTGATGCAGGTGCAATCCTGGGCATTAGCTGCTGAGGCTGGGCACAGGGCGACGCGCTCGGAGTAGATCTCCTTCCAGGCCCTGGAAGGAGATCTACTCCGAGCGCGTCGCCCTGTGCCCAGCCTCAGCAGCTAATGCCCAGGATTGCACCTGCATCACTCAAGGTTTTTTTAGTTTAGAGTTGTGTTATGGACCTTTCACTCTCTACTACTTTTTCGTTATTTTTTTCATTATTGTCGTTTTTTTCGTTTTTTTGCCAGTAAAGACTTTACTCTGCATGTACTTACTATTTCATTTTTGGATCTACGCTTTGTTGTTTTGATACTACTTTACTTGTTGTGGTATTGTTTTGATGCAGGTTCCTGGATTTATTTCAGCAGGAGGCTCTCTTGTGGACTCTTTTTTTGCCATAAGATTTTTTCTTTAGTACTTATTTCTTGTACTCCTTTATATATATCCACTTTTTCTATTTTTTTGTGTGCTTATTGTTATTTTTAGTGGTCGGCCGTGTACTGGACATATATTACTTGCCTTTTCTATACCCTTTTGAGCCCTTGACCATTTCATTTTTGGATATACTCTGTACTTATATATTTTTTGTTTTTTGGCTTTGTATATATTTTTTGTGCTTATTTTTTTGTGCTTTCTTTCTACTTTTCCTGCAGTTCCTGTATTTTTTCTATTTTTATTTTTACATTTTTGTACTTTTGTACCTTTATTTTTTTCTCTTTTTTGCATATTTCTCTGCTGTGCCTGTCCCTAGCCTACATTGCATTCCTGCATATATTTGCTTTTTTGTTTTTTCTCCTATTTTTTGCTCATTATTTATTTTTTACTATTTTTTTCATTTATTACGCATTTTGTTACACCTCTTTTTCTCCTTACCATATTACCTAGATGTGTCGTTCCTATCCCATTCATTAATAAATATATTTGTATTCATACTTCGATATAAATATATAAGCCACAGAGATGCAGCTAGTGCACAGCAGTACATTACCGCATATAGTATAAATACAAATACTCTGGTGTAGGTGATTGGCCACTAATCTGCTTTTGTTTCTATATACCTGACATATCTCAATTGCTGACACAACCTCCCTTTCCTTGCCGGTCACATGTGGAGTACTCAAAGTATTCATTCTCGGGCTCCTGCTCTTGTCAATATTTGTGATCTGGTCACAGTGTGCAATACATCAATTGTGCGTGTCTGTGCTGACGACTCCATCATTTAGACAGGCAAGCGAAACCTATCACAAGTAGGATTCCTGTGCTATAGAATAATAATGTCTCAAAAGGTCACTAACAATTTAACTCTTCCGAAACCATCCATTTCCCTAATTAAACACCAAGACTAAATCAAGCTTTTACCTGACCCTGGGTCAATTAGAATGTGATTAATGTGTGACATATATATTATATATATTACACATACGCCACCATTCAAAAGTTTGGAGTCACTTAGAAACCTCCTTATTTTTGAAAGAAAAGTACATTTTCTCCATTAAAATCGAATCAAATGGATCAAAAATACAATGTAGACATTGTTAATGTTCTAAAGGACTAATGTAGCTAGATTTTAATGGAGTATCTACATCGGTGTACAATGGCCCAGTATCAGCAGCCATCACTCCTGTGTTCCAATGGCACGTTGTGTTAACTAATCCAAGTTTATCATTTTAAAACATCTTGACTGTATTTCCTCTTCATTTTGCAACTCATCTGATGCAGGGCTTGACAAATGTAATTTACTTTTAGGAGCCAGAAAATAAATCTAGGAGGCAGACAACAGCACATTCACAAAACCACACACAGAGACAGTCAGCCAGTCACATTCATACAAAGACAGTAACTCAGTCACATTCATACAAAGAGAGTCAGTCAGTCACATTCATACAAAGACAGTCACATTCATACAAAGACAGTCACATTCATACAAAGACAGTCACATTCATACAAAGACAGTCACATTCATACAAAGACAGTCACATTCATACAAAGACAGTCACATTCATACAAAGACAGTCACATTCATTCAAAGACAGTCATATTCATACAAAGACAGTCGTCAGTCACATTCATACAAAGACATTCAGTCAGTCACATTCATACAAAGACAGTCAGTCAGATCCACACACATCCAGAGACAGTCAGTCAGATCCACACACATCCAGAGACAGTCAGTCAGATCCACACACATCCAGAGACAGTCAGTCAGACCCACACACATCCAGAGACAGTCAGTCAGACCCACACACATCCAGAGACAGTCAGTCAGACCCACACACATACAGAGACAGTCAGTCAGATCCACACACATCCAGAGACAGTCAGTCAGATCCACACACATACAGAGACAGTCAGTCAGATCCACACTTAGCCAGACCCACACACATCCACACTTAGCCAGACCCACACACATCCACACTTAGCCAGACCCACACACATCCACACTTAGCCAGACCCACACACACATCCACACTTAGCCAGGCCCACACACACATCCACACTTAGCCAGGCACACACACACACATCCACACTTAGCCAGGCACACACACACATCCACACTTAGCCAGGCACACACACACATCCACACTTAGCCAGGCACACACACACATCCACACTTAGCCACACACACACACACACACACACACACATCCACACTTAGCCACACACACACATCCACACTTAGCCACACACACACATCCACATTTAGCCAGGCACACACACGCTTAAAAGAGAAAGTAAAAAAAAATAAAAGAGAATGACCCCCCTACCTGCTGTTTTACCTTATTACACGGGAGGGGGATTTCTACTGCAGCTTGGTCCATGGCACAGACCGTCTGCACGCTACTGCTGATCGGTGGGATGTCACGTGACACCCGCCGATCCGACACTACAGCACGAGGGAGCGGAGCAGGAAGCGCACAATTTGTTTAACCTCGTGCTGCAAAAGAATAATACCGGTACTTTTTTTTTTTTTAATCTAACCTCAGGATGGTGGAGCGCCATGTGCTGCTGATCCTACCTGGGCGCCAGGTACAATTTCCTAGTCGCCATGGCGACCGGGCTTTGTCGAGCCCTGATCTGATGTATGTTTTCATGGGACAGAAAAACCTTTGAACAGTAGTGTATGAATTCATATTGTTTCTGAAATATGTGTAACATTGTAGTACACTTTCTCCTCAGGACATATTTGAAGATGTGAGGAATCTCAATCTAGTCTTGCCTTATAAATAAAATAGAGAGTTGGGAAATGAACTCCTAGCCATACGTTTCTGACCATGCCACTCAATATTCACACTGCATACCTCCCAAGGGTCGTTCCTTGGAAACCAAATCCTTTGGCTCTTCTATCCTACGACAGTAGGAAGATGTCTATTAAATAAGATCATAAATATTGGCTTTTTGTGAGTAGAGAACAGAACTCTGCAGCAGAGGATTTGTCAACTGTTCTAAAGGTTTTTTTTTACAATTAAGTTTGGTAAAATAATTTGGCCATATAAATATTTTAGCAAGTCAAAAGCAATTCTTATGTAGAATTATTTTTTATGATGTTGTATCATATTTGGCAGCTCTGAAAATGTCTAGTGGACAAACAAAATATACAAGTACCGTATTTATCGACGTATAACACGCGCCGGCGTATAACACGCACCTCATTTTAAGAAGGAAATTTCAGGGAAAAAAACCTTACATTTCAAATAAAGAACTTTGAAGCCCAATATGCCATTTTAATATGCCAGGATATTGCCCCCAATATGCCATTTAATATGCCAGGATATTGCCCCCAATATGCCATTTAATATGCCAGGATATTGCCCCCAATATGCCATTTAATATGCCAGGATATTGCCCCCAATATGCCATTTAATATGCCAGGATATTGCCCCCAATATGCATTTAATATGCCAGGATTTTGCCCCCAATATTCCATTTAATATGCCAGGATATTGCCCCCAATATGCCATTTTAATATGCCAGGATATTGCCCCCAATATGCCATTTTAATATGCCAGGATATTGCCCCCAATATGCCATTTAATATGCCAGGATTTTGCCCCCAATATACCATTTAATATGCCAGGATATTGCCCCCAATATGCCATTTTAATATGCCAGGATATTGCCCCCAATATGCCATTTAATATGCCAGGATATTGCCCCCAATATGCCATTTTAATATGCCAGGATATTGCCCCCAATATGCCATTTTAATATGCCAGGATATTGCCCCCAATATGCCATTTTAATATGCCAGGATATTGCCCCCAATATGCCATTTTAATATTGCGTTCTAAGACATAAGGTGTGGGGTTATTCAACCAGTAAAATGGCAGTAATATGGGAAGTGTAAAGTGTAACCACTTTTTGGAATCCAGAGAATGACCAGTAAGCAAGCTTCATGTATTTAAGAATTTATAAATGATAGAAGAGCAAGAATGTATAATATATAATATCTTTCATTTGATGGCTAATATAATTGCCCTGGTGGTTATGGTGACAGCATGTTCTACGCTCTCATAGGCAATCGTATTATATGTGTAGATTGGAGGTCTTGATATCATATAACCAGTATTCTATGACGTCGCCTTAGTGTAATGGGATTTGGAATCTTGAGGAGACGGTAGTCAAATTACAGGTTGAGAGGCTGAATTTATGTGAACTTCAATAGATCCCAGTGTGCCATTGAGCTAACAGATATTCCCTTAGAGGAAGGTTGCAGCCTGTTTGAGATATTACTAGCATAGTTACACTGCAGTAAAGAAAACAGATGACAGGAGGCATTTAATCATGCAGGATTTTCAGTATATGATCTCAGTGAATTTAGTGTTGAAATATGAATCATGATCCATTTGTATACACCTCAGTATACTGTGGCTTGTGGCATTTAAGTTCACAGGTCTGTTTTTAGCTACATTTTTAAACAGAAACATAGAATGTGTCGGCAGATAAGAACCATCCGGTCCATCTAGTCCAGTGATGGCGAACCTTTTTGGGCCTCAGTGCCCAATTTCCTGCATGCAACCAAGTTCCAGACCTCAAAGTGCCAACACCAATTTATATTAAATACCCACATACATACTTTTCACACAGACACACAGCACATGTATACCCACATACATACTCTCACACAGACACACAGCACTTGTATACCCACATACATACTCTCACACAGACACACAGCACATGTATACCTACATACTTCACATGTATACAAACATACACTTACATACAGCACATGTACACACACATACTCACACCTACATACAGCACATGTATACACACATTCGTACTCACACTTACATACTCACACATAAATGCAGCACATGTACACATACATGCAGCACATGTACACATACACACCTACTCACACATACATTGCAGGAAGTCTCTGCCTTGGCAGAGCTGCTGGAGCTGCTACACTGCTGTGTGAAGGGGCGTGTCAGCTGTCAAGCTGATGTTGGAGAGGAACCAGCAGGCTAAACCGACTTGCGATCTGGAGAGGTGTGCAGTTACTGAAAGGATTATCCTGCTGGCTCCTGAGCAATAATACTGATTTAATTGCTCATGAGGCAACAGGATAGCATTTCTGTAAATATTTATTTTGCAGTGAATTTTCACTTTGGGCCAATGGAGCCAAGATTCAGCCCCACAACTCCACATAGCCACGCGTGCCACAACAAATAGCTTGGTGTGCCAGTTGTGGCACACGTTCCATAGGTTCGCCATCACTGATCTAGTCTGTCTAATTTTTTTAATCATTTTATTAGTCTCCAGTTCCCTATATTATATCTAGGATAGCCTTGTGCCTATCCCATGCATGCTAAAACTCCTTCACTATGTTTACCTCTACCACTTCTGCTGGAAGGCTATTCCATGCATCCACTACATGGCCAAAGGATGAAGAAGTTTTCGAAACGCGTCCCTTTTCTGCGAATGACCTGGCCAGGCTCTCTCTCGCTTCCATTTGGATTCGTAGTCCCCTTCTCTGAGTCCAACATTGTCTCGGGTGGATCATTAGGTGTGTATTAACTATTTGTACACTGACTATTTTCCCCCCTGCTTTTCAATTGATTTTATGTTTTTAATCAGTTATATTCTATATTGGTAGCTTTATTTATATTATATTGTATGTTTGTTTTGTGTCTCCACTCTTTTTATACTGTGGATTAATTGTTGTTTGTCCATTGTATTTATTATATATTTTTTACACCACTTATCCCCGTGTATTGCAGTGGTTTCATTTAATCTCTTTCTTTTTTACTGATTTTTTAATACATATATAGTGCTGTCTACTCCATTTGTATGTATTCCTCCTCTTGTTTTCTCTGCAGTGGTGTTTTGCTGCGAGTTACATAAGACTAGCGGCTATTTAATTTAATTTATTTTATTAGTTCATATCAGTCCGTCTTCCGGTTCATATCAGAAGACTCCTTACGGGAAAACAAAAACTTCCGTTTCAGTACCCACCAACTTATCAGTATTTGGGTTTGTATACTACTTAATTACACTTTTTTGCACTCACAGGCGCTTTGTATTTATATTTCCCTTGGGTTATATATATTTTTTTCTTAGGGTAAATTTAGGGTTGGGGTAAATTTAGGGTTGGGGTTAAAAGGTCACTGTAGAAGAAAATGGTTAGAAAACAAAAAAACCACTAATATTGTTTATTGCCCTATTACTTGAAATAAAACATAGACAAACAAGGAAACATTGGTATTTCTAAACTGAGGACAAATATTAGAAATATATAGATGGGGTCTTTTTTGCCATTTGTAATTGTGTAAAAAAAAAGTCACGTCAAAGTAAATATATATTTTTTAATAGTAAATTATGTCATATGATTAAAATAATAGTATCAAATGAAAGCCCTATCCGTCCTTTAAAAAATGATATATAACTTGTGTGGGTGGACTGAACACAAAAGAAAGAAATTCACAGTTCACTAACCATATGACAAAAATAATGGAATTCTGGTCTTCAAGGCACATCAAATGCAGCAGAGCGCTCGGTCACTAAGGGGTGAAGTAACACAACTCTTTATTTATGCTTTCCGTTCACATGACTACATCATCAATGTGTTGTTTTAGCCATCCTATAAGAATATATTCATGTCACCTTTCCAAACATTTGATAGATTTTCGGCAGACTTAAGCTACTGTGGAATTTAATACGAATAAACTTGCATTTCTCAAAAGGTGCTGTGTTTGGTTCTCCCAAATGTTTATGTCAAATACAAAAACTGTAAATTTCAGTTTACATGCGTATGACAGTATCACTAATACAGGTTGAGTATCTGTCATCCAAAATGCTTAGGACCAGAAGTATTTGGCATAACTGGTCATTTTCACCAATTTGATCAATGCAAATTCTGTATAGAGAAAATCACTTTTACTGTGATACAGCTGTGATATGAGGCATCAATGGGAACATGCTGTTGATGTGTCAGACCTGCACATGTACCATTGTATTAACCTTTGTGGGTGTGCGGCTATATAGAATGCATGGAAAAGACTATATTGCAGCTTAAGAGGGCTTAATACTGAATAAACTATTGTGCCCTTGCATTCTGACTTGGATTCTGACAAGTGTGCGGAATTTGCATCTTCTGAAAAAATATAAAAAATGTTTGGGAGAACTGATCATTTTGGGATAATGGATTTTTGGATAAGTGATACTCAACCTCTATTTACTAACTAAATCCAATTCCTTACAAAATGGTATTCCATAAAAGAACTTAGTTGAGGAGTCATGTATGACTGCATTGTACCTCTCTCGAGCTACGTGGTTGGCATTTCTCTTGCCATCCAAGTGAGTTGAATTTCAGGTCAAACAATCTTATTTTATAGGACTGAAACTAGGACAAGCTGGAATTTTCCATCTGTGGCCTTGCCAGTAGTTGAATGGGATGAAAGCTGGGCCTGCCTTGTGACTAAAGAGATCTGCCAGGAAATGTTCTATCCTGTACATTGACTCTCTATGCTGTGTTCTATTATTAGCAGTACTCAAGACCGTACTGTTTAAGGATATTAACAGAAAGGGAACACTGGTACATAAATGTAAAAGTGCTTATGGAAAATGTACATACATCAACAAGTCATTAGCCTGGCGTTCAATAAAATATAATGTATGGTAAGCAGTCAACACTAAAATACTTCATATGAGAATATAGGCATAAAACTGAGCATTGTTTAGTATCCACTGTACTAAAGGAAACGACATATGGATATGGTATATGTCATGTATGTAAACAAGGGGCATGATCAATGTAAAATATCAAATTAAATTGTGCTTTACAAGGATAAGTGTGATATCAAATGAAAGCCATACGTTTCCTTAAAATAGTATAGTTTGTACTCATGACATGGTGGAGACCGTGCCTGAACCTGGAAGTTCGTGCATGGCGAGATTTGGAGAAATGTAGTTGGCGCTCACTCACAAGGCTCGCTGTGTAAGCTGTGATGAGCTGCTTCTCAGAGGATCTTCTACGCCATCCTCGTGGTGTCTTGGGCCATGTCTGTTAGAACCGCATAGATTGTCATTATGTGGGGACAGGTTAATATAGCCAGCAGTAATACAAATGATCTTGGACTATGGTCTAGATTATTTTATTAATCCAAAAAATGTTGTTGTATTTTGAAAGGGGCATTTATCGAAGTTACATAGTTCATACACTTATCAAGAAACCAAAGTAAGAACAGCACAATATGAAATTAAACTCTGAAATCAGTAATCTTTCACTTGCCCTAAAGGAGCTATTCTGTATACTTGGAACATGCTTTTATGAGTGATGTGAAATATGTCAGGAATGAGTTAATGGGAGCATGAGAAATAAGAAAGTGTTAACTCCCAAAGCGCAGAAACTGGGATTCTAATGTCAAAATAAAATGATTAATGTGAAAGATACTCTGCAAATATTATCTTCTATGCAATCGCTCAGGCAAGTCTTGAGTCAACTGTTTATGATATTAATTAGATATGTCAGAAACTGCTGTGCTTTGCACCCATCTCATGTGTTGTACCACCAATAGGTAGAACACTTCAATCTAAGGAAACTTTTTCCTATAACGATGTGGGTTTTTGGAACTTAAGGGACAACTCTAGCAAAAACGTAAGTTCTGTTTAACTGGAAGGTGACATTAAGTGTAGGTATTTTACATGGAAATGCTTTATTGAAAGAATACAGATAAAGTACTTTACTGAGCCCTCTTTGCCTTGTATAGCTCTTTCAGACGGCAGACATGTTGTTTATCTTGGGGCAGTTCTTCGTACACCTTGGTTCAGAAGAAGGAAGATCTTACCCAAGATTCTAAACATGGCCGCCCCCTGTTAGAGCTATTTGAACCAGTTCAATAAGGTACATTATTTGTATTCTCTCAGTAACAAATGTCTACGCAAACTATCTACATTTAACACAATCTTTCCATTAAACATAACTTAATTCTTTTGCTACAGTTGTCCGTTAATCAGAACCCATTTTCTGCTTTCAAACTAAAAGGATTTGTGATCTGGGATTCTCTGCAGATTCCATATTCTCTTATAATAGCCGGTATGACCTTCTGTTATAGTCCTTGTTGTTTTGCCACCATTTTGTGACAGTATTTTGTAAGTCTCATTTTAAGTTCTCCCGGTACTTTGTGTTTGTGTGACTATTTGTTTCTCAGTTTAAACATTTGATTCATTATGATTTCATACTCCTATAGGAGCTCAGATTTTTGAACAGAGCCTTTTCCATACCATGTTATTTAGCAGTTGGTAGTGGAACTAGCAATATATTGCAAACTCATGAAAAATGCCAGGGGTTTTCGCTACGTGCGACAAGTTACCACTCAACCCATATTTAAAGATTCAAGAACTTTACAATTGCAAACTCTCCATTTGCTGTTATACAAGTAAATGATTGCTCCTTTTTATCACCTTTAAAAAAAAAAAAAAAAAAAAAAAAGCATCCTGACACTTGTGAAACGAATCCGTACATCAAAATATATTCTATAACATCATGTATATAAACCACAAAAGAGCTTTATTCATATCCCTGTGTAGTGCTATTAGAAATACCTATGGGAAATGGCGATGTTCGAACACATTGTTTGGAGTCGTTGTACAGTATTACAAGCTGCCTTAATAAGGAAGTATGGAGCTGGCATAATCTCTGGAACACAAAGTTCTAGCACTGCTCCACTATGTTATCTGCTTGGCCACATTCACAAGCATTAATCACTTCCACGCTCATGTCACACAGCTGACTTACATCTTTTTATCCATTCTACTCTTTTTCTTTTGTTGTTTTTGTGGATAAAATCGGATGTGTACACATTTATACGAGACATTGGTATGGTGTGGAGTGGGGCCATATTTATATCCTTGGCAGTAAGATACATTTTAGGGAAGGGGTGTGCAGCCAAATAATTATTTTTTAAAGCGCGGGGAGTTAGCCTCTGCGTCTGACAAAAACATACCGTATATTGTTATTTAATTCTATTTATAGGAGGTTGGCAAAATAACAGACTTCTAAAAGTACATTAATATCAATACACTAATGAGGATCAGGCTAGCTCTTTGTCTTCACAACTGATTTGATCCTTCTTGATATGCCCTCACCAAACTGTGTGTAGTAGGAAAATGGAGGAAATCTCTAGTGTTTTTTAACTACTGTGGGACGAATGAGGTGGAAATTGACATTATAACGCCAGAACATCCCATAAATATTAACTGATGTTTCGATCTGGTGACGGCAGAGGCCAGAAAAGAAAGTATGGCTGTCCAGAAGAAGGGATAGAGTGATCTTTTGGTAAACAATCTAGAAGCCAAAGTATTTATTGTGTTATTAGGCCACTGGATTCATTGCAGTGATCTCCCCTGACCAGTTCAGAATTACTTCCTGAG
Source organism: Pelodytes ibericus (assembly GCA_036172795.1). Classification (NCBI taxonomy): domain Eukaryota; kingdom Metazoa; phylum Chordata; class Amphibia; order Anura; family Pelodytidae; genus Pelodytes; species Pelodytes ibericus. Next base: position 60,839,585 of record CM069862.1, read on the forward strand.
ATTTTGGTGTGTCCTTCTTGCCTTTCATACCTGTGGTTTGCTCATTTAATAAAGTGTCAAATAACTTCTCTTCTTACTGAGACACACAAAACCCTGGTGCATCTTATATCATAATGTGCGTTTTAATCTATACATTTTCTTTATTTAATGTTAAACCAATTTGTGGTTTAAATTGTTTGTTATTTGGATAATCTATTGCTTCTGTTTTCAGTGTCTCTTCTTCCCAATGATTCACTGTATAATAGTATATAATAAAGGAATACAATAAATCACTCATACAGGGTCATATAGAGATAGTCTTGCTGATATTCTCCTGCAGTCCCTTGATATAGCTTTTAAAACCCCTTCTTGCTAATGAATACAGGAGGGGAAATGAGCCTGTGATGGCAGCGTGTTGATTTTTATCTTTTATTGATGGCGCCCTTGAAAGTGCTGTAGTGCGACAGCAATCTTGCATTTGTAGGGCGAACTCTCAATGAAGTTTTTTTCTTTGTTGAGGAAACAAAAAGGTTATTTGAAGATTATTGAGGGTGCAATAAGATAAATGAAAAAACCTAAAAGGCTGAAATGGATCACCTATGAGGAAGGCACATTGGCATACTCTGACTAATCCCTCTTATGAATATTTCAGTCATACCACACACGCGTGTCAGATTTAGAGAATCCGTCACAAAAAGAGAAAAGAAACATTACATTCTGAAAGGAAATGTTCTTCATAGTACTTTATTTGCCATTTTGGCGCCAGAAGTTGAAAACCAGAATATAAAAAAAAATTGTAGGAAAAAATGTATAAAAATATAATAACATTAGGTTGGTTAATATTTCGTTATAGAACAACCCCCTCACTTCAGAAGTAGTATACACATTTTGAGTCCTGTATAATAGGAATAAAAAAAATCCAATTTTTTAACACTGTGAAATTGGGAGGAAAAGTATGATGGCTGGACATGTAGACAAACTGTGGCTTTAAGGAGCTTTAGAAGGAGAAAATGTGCCATTGCCAAGGTTACCACAGAGTAATTGTCCTTGGCTGAGTACATGACTGATTATGCCAATGTTTAATTATATAATATACAATAAAAGTTATGCTGCCTCTCCATTAAACACTGGCTTACATTGCTCTAAACTGCACTATTTTCTATAATGCGTTACCAAATTATATTGAGAGTACAACATTTTTCTGGGTGATTTATTATTCATTGTTCTGGTAATACTGGCATTTTGGTTATATTTTTACTTTAATTAAATATTTACTAAGGACTTCACAGTTGTAAACACTCCAGTCACATGGACCGAAGTGACCTTGAAACTCTGCTTTCTTTTATGTGAGCAAACAAGCCTTTAATATGCTTGATTTCCCTACAAATACCGTATTTGCTCGATTATATGATGACCCTGATTAAAAGACGACCCCCCCCCCCCCCCCCCCAAATTTGTACATTCCTTTAGGAAAAAAACTAAAAGCCTGATTATAAGACTACCCAATAGGAAAAAAGTTTAACTTGTATATATGTAAATTGCTTTTAAATATTTAATAAAACCTTTTTCTTGTTTTTATTTCCTTTTATGTGCCAATGCGGCCTCTCTCCTCCTCCCCCAGCTGTCTCTTCCCCCCCCCCAGCGTTGTCTCTCTCCCCCCCAAAACTTCTCTCTCTTCCCCCTTCCCCTTGTCTCTATCTATCCCCCTTTCTCTCTGTCCCCCTCCCTCCCCTTGTCTGTGTCTCCCCCCTCCCTCCCCTTGTCTGTCTGTGTCCTCCCCCCTCCCCCTCCCTTTGTCTCTCTCTATCCCCCCTCCCCTTTTCTCTCTCCCCCTCCTCCCCTTGTCTGTCTGTGTCCTCCCCCCTCCCTTTGTCTCTCTCCCCCCCCTCCCCTTGTCTGTCTGTGTCCTCCCCCTCACCTGTTTTCGTTCCCTGGTGGCTAGTGGGGGCAGCCGGGGGATGTCTGCACAATACGTGCAGACATCCTCCATGCTGCCCGACACGACAGTCTATTATGACTGACAGATGGTCCGTCATAATAGACTGCCGTGTCGGGCAGCATGGAGGATGTGTGCACGTATCGTGCAGACATCCCCCAGCTGCCCGATTCTCCCTGGTGTCAAGCGGGGCAGCAGAGGATGTCTGCGCGACGAGCGCAGACTCCCCTGCTACCGCCCGGCACGATCGCTGGGACTTCTGTGACGAAGCCGGAAGTACCCGGCTTCTTCATAGAAGTCCCGGCGGTCGTGCCGGGCGGATGCAGGGGAGTCTGCGCTCATCACGCAGACATCCCCTGCTGTTAGAGAGGGGGATCCAGGTACCCTGCAGCTCTGCTGGGGACCTGGATCCCTGTCTTATAGTCTTATATTCGAGCAAATACGGTATGATCTGAGCTTAACTAGATAATACAAATCAATGCCCATGCTAAAATAATTGAAAATGTGATCATTAATAGTCATTCACCAAAGAGATGAAAATGCATTTTTAAAACATACTTGTGTTCAAATCACATAAAGTATGACCATTTTGCTGCATATTTCATAACAAATCTTATTTTAAATTAAAAGCATGTAGGAAGAACTTTTGCTAGTAAGCAGATTCAGTTTGTGATTGCAGTGTATTTTTTACTTAATAGAGTTAGATAGTTCATAGGTAGATGGCACTGTCGAATTGTTTTAAGGACAAAGATGGCACTGTCAAACTCTTCTGGGGGACAAAAATAGCACTGTCAAACTCTTCTGGGGGAAGAAAATGGCACTGTCAAACTCTTCTGGGGGACGAAAATGGCACTGTCAAACTCTTCTGGGGGACGAAAATGGCACTGTCAAACTCTTTTGGGGGAGAAAGATGACACTGGCAAACTCTTTTGGGGGAAAAATATGGCACTGTCAAACTCTTTTGGGGGACAAAGATGGCACTGTCAAACTCTTTTGGCGGACAAAGGTGGCACTGTCAGACTTTTGGGGGACGAAGGGGGTACTGTCAAACTCTTTTTGGGGACGAAGGGGGCACTGGAAAGGTGTTTTAGGAGAAAGATAGTGGATCATAAACAGGAAGAGTTGTGCCCTGGCAGCGTGGGGCAAATGAACATTGGTGGGGCCCGTAGAGTTTAGTCAGGCCTAGGGCAGCACAAAACCTAAATACACCACTGACTACATGCATGTTAAAAACACATTTAATCTATCCATTTGCTTGCGACTCTGCTAGTACAATTTATAGTTATTTCTCTGTACAAGCAATGTTTGTGACCGACTCCCTTCAATCCAACAGTGAATAAAAGAGTTACCCAGCACACTTCACAAACATCTGTTAAAAAATCTCTATAGAATTAAATCAATACAATTATAATTGCAGGTAACATATACGTTTAAAAGACGAGCAGTTCAGCACCCATAATCAGCCGCCTCTACCGCTAAATACATATAATGACAAATGTGTGTTTGTATGTGGGTGTGCTAGGTGTTTACAATAGGGAACACAAAGGAGGAATGGTTTTAAATTAATAAAAGATTGTACTTCAATTTAAAACGCTTGTCTGAAAGGAAACTCTAGACAAAAAAAATATGAGATACAGGTATGAATAAGGAAGCAGATCCACTAGGGTTCAGAATGCACAGGAACATTAATGCAATGCTTTGGAGGCTCAGCCTGATATACCGTATTTGCTCGAATATAAGACGAGGTTTTTTTCAGAGCAAATGCTCTGAAAAATCCCCCTCGTCTTACATTCGAGGTCGTCTTATAATCTGACCTCAAATTGAGGTCAGACTATAAGACTGGGATCCAGGTCCCCAGCAGAGCTGCAGGGGACCTGGATCCCCCTCTCTAGCAGCAGGGGATGTCTGCGCAACGAGCGCAGACTCCCCCGCTTCCGCCCGGCACGACCGCCGGGGCTTCTGTGAAGAAGCCGGGAACTTCCGCTTTCGTCACAGAAGTCCCGGCGAGCGTGCCGGGCGGCAGCAGGGGAGGTCTGCGCTCATCGCGCAGACTTCCTCTGCTGCCCCACTAGACACCAGGGAAAAGCGGGCAGCTGGGGGATGTCTGCACTATACGTGCAGATATCCTCCATGCTGCCCGACACCTCCGTCTATTATGACGGACCAGCTGTCCGTCATAATAGACGGAGGTGTCGGGCAGCATGGAGGATATCTGCACGTATAGTGCAGACATCCCCCAGCTGCCCCCACTAGCCACCAGGGAAAGGGGGGAGATGGATAGAGAGAGAGAGGGGGGGGGGATAGAGAGAGGGGGGGGATAGAGAGAGAGAGGGGGGGGGGATAGAGAGAGGGGGGGGGATAGAGAGAGAGGGGGGGGATAGAGAGAGAGAGGGGGGGATAGAGAGAGAGAAGGGGGGGATAGAGAGAGAGAGGGGGGGGATAGAGAGAGAGAGGGGGGGGATAGAGAGAGAGGGGGGGGATAGAGAGAGAGAGGGGGGGGGATAGAGAGAGAGAGGGGGTGGATAGAGAGAGAGAGGGGGTGGATAGAGAGAGAGAGGGGGGGGATAGAGAGAGAGAGGGGGGGGATAGAGAGAGAGGGGGGGGATAGAGAGAGAGGGGGGGGATAGAGAGAGAGAGGGGGGGATAGAGAGAGAGAGGGGGGGATAGAGAGAGAGGGGGGGGGATAGAGAGAGAGGGGGGGGGATAGAGAGAGAGAGAGAGAGGGGGGATAGAGAGAGAGAGGGGGGAGAGAGGGGGGGGGGATAGAGAGAGGGGGAGAGAGAGAGAGACTAGGGGAGGGAGGGGGGAGATCGAGAGAGAGACTACACTGGAGGGGGGAGGGAGAGAGGCCGCAAGGAAATAAAAACAAGAAATACATTTGTATAATATCAATTTTTAATTACATATTAAAAAGCAATTTACATATATACAAGTTAAACTTTTTTTTTCCTATAGTGTAGTCTTATATTCAGGCTTTTAGTTTTTTTTCCTAAAGGAATATACAAAGTTTGGGGGGTCGTCTTATAATCAGGGTCGTCTTATAATCGAGCAAATACGGTAGTTATCAAATCCTCAGTATATATATGTATGTCTTGTCTATTTTTATACATGCTAAAATGAATAAAGATTCAAATCTAAAAAATAAATTGCTTATTGAAGGCTATGATTAGAAGAAGATGGCTCTGGCATTTGACATTGAGTGACTATACCCACCAGCTATAATGTCTCCACAATCTTCTCTGTGCTTGGATAATTTTTATGAATTTCACCATAAGACAACATAGTTATACTGCAGCCAATGGACAAAATAGGTAATTTGATGTGCTTTGTATGGGCTTTGGTTTGGCCTGACTCTACAAACTTTATATAATGACACAGCTGGGATCCATTATAATGATCCTTCCTTCTCATTCAAAGTTGAGAAAAGTTTTTCAGTCACTTAATGATGGTTTGCTGTCCAAAAAATCCGTTTGCAATCCCCATATTGCAATGTGATTCTGAGCTATGAAGAGTTTTACGTGTGTATGTATATATATGTGTGTGTGTATCTTTTATATATAAATATATATATATATATATATATATATATATATATATATATATATATATATATATATATATAAAACATTTATTAGTAAAAATAGCCACCCTGCTAGTTTTCTGATTGCTAATTAGTAGAACATGAAAATCTTGTCATGCTGTATTGCTTATCATCTGTCTTTCTTGTTTAATTGTAATTATTCCCTATATATGTCTGTGCCGTGAGCAGAAGGTTCACATGGAAACCCGTGCTTTTGATTTGAGTGACTTGATTTACCATGTCGGCAGCCAGCAACACATTCCCTTTCATGCTCAGCTTCTCTGAAAAGCTTGTTTGAAGTCCAGCGGATGAAAAGGGATATGTCTTGGAATTTTGTTGGTTTTGTTTTTTCCTTTTATTTTCAGATAACCTTACACCATTTTACAACAGGTAATTAGAGGGGAAACTTATGAGGTGGCAGACGTATGGTTTGGCATGATGAATAAATTAGCACTGCAGTGAAATGAAATGTCTGTATGGAGGGACTGCACCTTACAGCACTGTTGGTTGCATGGCATTTGATGTTCAAAAGCTGCCTAGAGTTTTATTTTGTCTCACATCAGTGCTTCTAGTTTGTGCCAAATGTGCAATAATGAAAGTATCCCATTGTCTTTCCTGCAGTCACATCCCCTCACATCAGGAGGCTGATGACGGCCCTCTGTAACTTACCTTTTAGACTGCTGCCATCTTCCTGCCAGCCTCTAATGTTATGTTTGCAGATTTTTTGGTTCACAGAAAATCAACCAATTTTTGCTAAAAAAAATTGAAATCGTTCTTTAAGGACATAGACCTTCGAACAGGGCTTGACAAATCTCAGGAGCCAGGGACATGTCTCCTAAAAAAATCTTTTGATTGCTTTACATGGAAGACTATGGAAGTTCCCTTTCCCTGACTCCTAAAAATAACCAGGCTGACTCCTAAAAATAACCAGATATTTGGACATCACCAAATAAAAGTTTAAAAAAAAAAATGCAATTGTGTCTGACCTTGTGTTCCCACTCTTGTCCATTGACTTGTTTGCACCATTTAATAGTAATATGGGAAAATAAATTAAGTTGAAGAGAAGCAGATTTTTTTGTGTGTTATTGTGTTATTGTGTCAGGAAAAATGTATTTTGGAGACAGAGAAACTGGTGTGTGTGTGTGTGTATGTGTATGTGTATCCATGGATCTACATTCATTCATGTGTAGCGGTAACATATTGTTTCAATTTTTGGTTATAATATAAAATCAGCAAACTTAATACAAAAATTGCTTTGTAGACGTAAACAGGTCTATCATCTATATATTATCATATGATATTGAAAAGAGTGTCTGTCATGGACCCCATTAAAGAGACAGGTCCAAGTGTATTGTAACTTATGCACATGAAACTAGTTAATGAGAAAGGCAAAAAAAAAAAAAAGAAAAATGAATTGATTTCAAATAATACAGATATTGATTCCACCAATTCACCAGTCATACAGGTTATATTCCAGTGAATAAATGGAAGCCAGCAGATGGGGTTTCAGGAACTATGCTGTCATGCAACAGGTTCTGTAGTCTCAAGCAGCATGACAGGAGAGCTGCGGTTTCTGGCTGCAAGTACAAAGCACAGGCTGGCTATTTTGGCAAACTTGGGGTGACCTCTAAGATGTCTTCCGAGGCTTGCTCTCCTGCCAGAATGTCCAGTGTGCTTCTATGTTCAAGTGCTGTATAGCATGCTTGCTATGCGTGGTATTTCATGGGAGTTCATGGCTATCCGCCCAGAGGGTTTGTGTTGCTTTCTTCTATACGCATGCTTATGTCTCCTGAATCAGTGTTTAATGTCAGGTCAGCGAGAACCCTTGGAGTGTATAAGCCCAGGAGCATAGAAAGGAAATTCATTTGACCCACATAAAGGCAGCAAGACCACTTACAGGGCAGATATGTCATGTGTGATCTTGTTACCTGGTTTGAGGGAGAGAATGTGTTTTTTTTTTACTGTATATGTTTATTGGATCTGTCAGAAATCTAATGTTAACCATTTAACTGCTTGAAGAGTAAAAAAAAAAAAAAACCCCCATCTAACATTGAACCAGTGGTTGCCATACCCAGTGTTTTTATCCCTCCTGTCCACAACACTATTTTCTGTTTCTCACATGAAGCATGCCACATGTATTTCTACCTTGCTACTTAGAAGTCTGAGGATTTGGGAATATGATCTGTCTCCTGCTGTCACACCATTATTATTGTGGGAAGTCTGCAACAGACTCCAATAAAGCAATTCAGTAATCTTGCTTCAGTTCTTTTGTGCCACTATGCCTTATTATGTGTCATATTTGTAATGTTTCCAAGTGTTTCGGTTCTCTCTTGTCAGTAGAGATAATGTTTTATAATGGAAAAAATTGTATGTTTAAAGTGAATGAAGATCTGCATATACATAGCTGTAGACTGCATCCTTCAGAAACCTGCATGTTTTGGGGTATTATTATCTTTATGGAGACTTTTATATGTATTATAATGTTAACTAGCCAATACATATTTTATGAACGGCACCCTTGCATGCATTTGGTAGGTCTGCCATAACTACCACAACTAGAGGACATAGTCTAAAATTAGAGGGGCAACGATTTAACCCCTTGACGACAAAGGACGTGCCAGGCACGTCCTGGGAGAAACTCCCTTAACGACAAAGGACGTGCCTGGCACGTCCGGCATTGAATGAAGCGGTTTTCGCGATCAACGATCACGAAAACCACTTTAACAGTGCTGGTCTATTGCCTCGACATCGAGGCAATAGCCAGCACCGAAATTTCTATTTCGGGACCCCCACGATCGCCCCACGGAGCGATCGTGGGGAGCCATATTGACGGAGCATGCTGCTCCGTCAATATGGCTAAGTCCTCTGCCGGTCTGAGCTTCGGAAGTGAAAGTAACTTCACTTCCGTCGCTCTGAATAAGCTACTTGACTACCCCTAGTGGTAGTTTAGTAGCATTGCAATGGGAAATATTTAAAATAAATATTTAATTAATTAAAAACAGGTTATTTAGCTATATTAGCCTATAGGGTTAAAATTAAATATTTTTTAGCATAAGGGATAGGGTTAAAATTAAATTAAAGTTAAAAAATATTAAGGGATATAATAAGGATTAGAGTTGGGGTTAAATTTAGTGTTAGGGTTAAATTTTGGGTTCGGGTTGGGGTCAAAAGATCAATATAGGAAAAAAACAAAAAACATTATTTTTGGTTTTTGCCCCATAACTCAGAAAAAAATACCGAAAAATATGGAAACATGCATATTTTTGAACTCGGGAGAACATTTAGAAACTATTTAGACGGGGTCTTTTTTAATGATTTTATTTGTGTAAATTATATTTTAGGTCAAAGTTAGCAAAATTGTGTTTTTTTTTAAATTTTCATCATATTTTATGATTTTTTTTGTAGTAAATTATAAGATATGATGAACATAATGGTATCTAATGAAAACCCTTCTTATGACGATAAAAACAACATATAATTTGTGTGGGTACTGTATGTGAGAAAGAAAAAAATTACAGCTAAACACAAACACCCTAGAAATATCAAAACAGCCATTGTCACCAAGGGAAAGTCAAGGTTAAAATGTCTTGTCACTAAGGGGTTAAAAGTAATATCAGGAAGTATTACTTTACTGAGAGGGTAGTGGATGTATGGAATAGCCTTCCAGCAGAAGTGGTAGAGGTAAACACAGTCAAGGATTTTAAGCATGAGTGGGATAGGCACGAGGCTATCCTAGATATAAGATAGGGAACTGGGGACTAGTAAATGTGTTTAGAAAATTGGGCAGACTAGATGGGCCAAATGGTTCTTATCTGCTGACACACTCTATATATTTTTTGTATTGCAATATTACGGAATACCTCTAGGGGCAGTCTAGCAACAGGGCAAAAAGGGATCATTCTTTATTCATACCCACAATGTTTGTGATCATTGATCATTAATGTCACTCATTCCACCACTGGATGGACTAGGTTGTCCTATGTCTGCAACAGAGTTCCAGCCAGTTTGTAAACCCCATTTTTTTAAATGAGGCAGAAGGCCAATCAGTAGGTAGAAGACTATCATCTCTTCCCCTGCTGGTGATGTATTTGACATTAGAAACCATGCTGTGTGTGTATAAATCCTCTAACATTTTTTCCTCTGTTTACTTGTATACAGATGTGTTATTTTGCGATCTTTAAGAGTTTGAAGGAACAGACCATGACTTTCCTTATATGCTTATTAGTGGACTACCTTGTATCTCTTATTCTGCCCTCAAATATCTTTAGGCCTTGTGGTAAATGAAACCCTGCCAGCCTATCCCTTTTATTATTTGTTTCATACACTATAGTTTCTGCTCACACATTGAAAACAAGTATATCCTAATGGAAGTAATAATCAGTACAGTCTGTGATCTAAGAGACTTGTATAAATGTATTCAAGTTATTATATGAGGCTTTCCAGGGCAGAGCATTGCATAGCTTGGTTTCAGCAAGCATTGATCCAGTGTACCAATAATCAACAGCACAGTAAATGGCATCAGTAGCTGTAAGTATGTGAGCCCAGTGGCGTAGCGTGGGGGGTGCAGGGGGTGCCGGCCGCACCGGGCGCAATATCTGGGGGGGCGCACTAGCCCTATGCGGCCGCCAGGGCCCTCTTTAACGCGGGGCAAACGGGGCAGCTGCCCTGGGCCCATTTACTCCTGGGGGGCCCCAAGGCAGCTGTCCCGTGGGCCCCCAGCCCCTGCTGCCGCGTTCACAGCGCATTGCGCTTGTGAACGCTTTTTTCCGGCAAGCCGCATCCGATGGATGCGACGGCCGGAAAAAAAAAAAAACTGCCGCCGGATGTGACGTCGCGTCACATCCGGTTTCTGTTTCCCTCCTCCGTGCAAGAGGGAAGACTGCACGGAGGAGACATCCGGCGGGGGACACGGAGCAGCTTCATGTAAGTACGGGGGGGGGAGGCTGGCTGGCACAATATTCCTGGTATCTGACTGGCACTATATTACTGTGTATCTGACTGGCACTATATTACTGGGTATCTGATTGGCACTATATTACTGGGTATCTGATTGGCACAATATTACTGGGTATCTGATTGGCACTATATTACTGGGCATCTGATTGGCACTATATTACTTGGCATCTGATTGGCACTATATTACTGGGCATCTGATTGGCACTATATTACTGGGCATCTGATTGGCACTATATTACTGGGTATCTGATTGGCACAATATTACTGGGTATCTGATTGGCACTATATTACTTGGCATCTGACTGTCACTATATTACTGGGTATCTGATTGGCACTATATTACTGGGCATCTGATTGGCACTATATTACTGGGCATCTGATTGGCACTATATTACTGGGTATCTGATTGGCACTATATTACTTGGCATCTGATTGGCACAATATTACTGGGTATCTGACTGGCACTATATTACTGGGTATCTGACTGGCACTATATTACTTGGCATCTGACTGGCACTATATTACTGGGTATCTGACTGGCACTATATTACTGGGCATCTGACTGGCACTATATTACTGGGCATCTGATTGGCACAATATTACTGGGCATCTGATTGGCACTATATTACTGGGTATCTGACTGGCACTATATTACTGGGTATCTGACTGGCACTATATTACTGGGCATCTGATTGGCACAATATTACTGGGCATCTGATTGGCACAATATTACTGGGTATCTGATTGGCACTATATTACTGGGTATCTGATTGGCACAATATTACTGGGTATCTGATTGGCACTATATTACTGGGCATCTGATTGGCACTATATTACTGGGTATCTGAATGGCACAATATTACTGGGCATCTGATTGGCACTATATTACTGGGTATCTGATTGGCACTATATTACTTGGTATCTGACTGGCACTATATTACTGGGCATCTGGCTGGCACAATAATACTGGGCATCTGGCTGGCATAATATTACAGGCATCTGGCTGGCACTATATTACTGGGCTCTGACTGGCACAATATTACAGGCATCTGACTGGCATAATATTACAGGCATCTGACTGGCACAATATTCCTGGCCTCTGACTGGCACACTATTACAAGCATCTGACTGGCATAATATTACAGGCATCTGACTGGCATAATATTACAGGCATCTGACTGGCACAATATTACAGGCATCTGACTGGCACAATATTCCTGGCCTCTGACTGCACACTATTACAGGCATCTGACTGGCATAATATTACAGGCATCTGACAGGCACCATATTCCTGGGCTCTGACAGGCACAATATTCCTGGGCTCTGACAGGCACAATATTCCTGGTATCTGACTGGCACAATATTATTGGTATCTGACTGGCACAATATTACTGGTATCTGACTGGCACAATATTACTGGTATCTGACTGGCACAATATTACTGGTATCTGACTGGCACATTATTACTGGGCTCTGACTGGCACAATATTGCAGGCATCTGACTGGCACAATATTGCAGGCATCTGACTGGCACAATATTACTAGGCTCTGACTGGCACAATATTACTGGGCTCTGACTGGCACAATATTACTGGCATCCGAAAGTTACAATATTACTGGCATCTGAATGGCACAACAATTATGGCATATATATGTGTGTGTGTGTGTGTGTGGGGGGGGGGGGGGGGGGGTAACATTAGAGGTACAGGATTGAGGAAGTTGGCTCCATCTAGCCCAGTCTTGGATCATCTCCAGGGTATGGTTCCATTTTGATGTTTAGTTTTTGTTCTTGATATTGTTTGTCGTTTACGATGGTTGTGAGACGACATATAATAGCATGGCCCATGCTAGGTTACTACATGTGTATATTTGTATTCATAGACCTGCTGAAAATGTGGAGAATGTGTGTAATGCATGTTCGCACTCAATAAAGTGTTGGAAAATAAACTTGTATTTAGATGCATTTTACTTTAATTACATAAGTATTTTCATAACAAACAATACATGTGCTTGGGGGGTAAGGGTTTCTTTAACTAATCTAGTAGAAGAGACTCGAGTGCTAAAATCCACGGGTTAGGGGGCGCAAATTACTTGCCTTGCCCCGGGTGCTGACAACCCACGCTACGCCACTGTGTGAGCCTGTGTCTTTGAGACTAACCAGTGTCCCAACACAGAAACATACTGAATTTGTATATATCTAAACTCTTTATCAAGAGATACTCCGATCTGGAAACATACGTTCACATCACAACATCTAAACCATTACAATGTGTTTTGACAATAAAGTAGAACACAGGCATGTGGTTGTCAGTTCTGTTCAAGGAAGTGATTTGAAATGAATTGTATGCAGGAGTCATTAAGATGAAAACATGTTCTGTAACATATGTTATACTGAGGACAGAGAACCTGGCTGCGGATTCCCACACTGTGAATGCTATAGAAATGATAGATTTGTCTACAATATGCTATTATACTGAGCACTGCTGTACAATCAGAACATCCAGTTTGTACTTCATTTCTTTAAAAATAAAAGTGCTTAAGGTCTGTTTCATATTCCTACATACATACATATATATATATATATATATATATATATATATATATATATATTTTTTTTTTTTTTTTGCAAAGCAAACAATAGGAGTTATTGCATAAAGAGCAATTATGGGGCAACATGGAGTGGATGTAAATCCTAGAAATATCTGTATAATATCTTTGTACATAACCACTAGCTTATTGCATCTGGGTTAGATAAATGGCGACCATGAAATGAGTCCTGGCACCTGGGCATTGCCACCCACATGCCTGGCGTGTGGTCCTATGGTCCTATTGTACAATGGGAACACAGGGAGCAAGGGGGTAAAATCTGTACCGGCTGCACAGTCTGACTGCTCCGCCCCCTTGTAAACCCCCGCTTTACAGTCAGATCATGTGACATCCTGGCCTTCAGAGTAACTACACTCTTTTAAAAAAAAAAAAAATGTAAATAAACTGTGTGTATCCACACACAATTCCCATGTTTCTGAAATAAAAGTAATTTTTGTCCATTAAAATAACATCAAATACATCAGAAATACAGTGTAGACCTTTTTAATGTTGTACATTGCATTAAACATTTATATATAGTGCCAACAATTTTATATATCACTAGGTGCAGAGCTTGAAGGAGGACTACATACTAAGTTATATAGAGAGCCCTGCTTACAAGTTTACAATCTAGAGGGAGTTGTTGGGTGTGAGAACCATAAGGGGATGAAGCGGTCAAAGTGAAGTTTATCGTAATTAGGAATGGTGGAGGAGGCCAGAAATTAATTCTGAATGTTCGAGTTGGATGAGTTGTAAGCTTCCTTTTCCTAACCATTCGAGCTAGGTCTAATTGGCTAGAGGTTCATTAACAGGTGTTAATGAGTGGAATGAGTGTTAAGCCTCCACAAAGAGGTAAGTTTTGAGGGACTTCTTGAAGTTTGAGAAAGAGGGAGAGAGCTGGAAGTTCTATAGAGAGAAGGGGCAGCTCGGGCAAATACTTGATGAGGTTGGTGGAGAGCCAAAATCCATCTGAGGAGCACAGAGTTCATAAAGGGTAGCCAGTGGTGTATCTTGGTTTTGTGCTGCCCTAGACAGACAAAATTTGGGCACCCCCCACCCATGTACACCCACGACATGACCCATAACCCACGTTGCACACCAAGGACATGCCCCATCACCCCATTTACATCACCCCATTACATACACATTGCCAGTATTATTTGCCATTAATATTTCCCAGCCAATTTGCCCAATAATATGCCAGTATTTTGCCCAATAATATGCCAGTATTATTATTTAATATGCCCAAGCCAATTTGCCCAATAATATGCCAGTGTTTTTTGCCATTAATATTCCCCATCCAATTTGCCCAATAATATGCCAGTATTATTTGCCATTTAATATTCTCCTGACAATTTGCCCAAAATTAATCCAGAATTATTTGCCATTAATATTCCCCCATCCCCCAGGACTTACCTTTGTCCCTGGTGGCAAGTGGCAGGCAGCATGGTCTCCTCCATGCTGCTTGATCGGTTCCCCGGCGGTTGTGCCGACAGGTCACGTGACCCGTCGCATGTCTGACGTCAGAGTGCCGGTCACACAACCTGTCGGCACTTCCCTGTCATACTGCATGGGGAGCCGAACAGGCAGCACAGAGGTTTCTCTGTGCTGCTTGTTCGGCTCCCTGTGCAGCCTGCTGGCAGGCAGAGCAAAGGTGAGGGGGGATCTTCCTGTCTCCCCTCTCCACCATCTCTGCCGGCAAGTGCTGTTTTTTTTGTTTGTTTTTTTAAACGGCATTTTTTTTGAATTTTTTTTTTGTTTTTCCGTTTTGTGCTGCCCCTAAAGGCATACAAGGGTTTGTGCTGCCCTAGGTATTTGCCTTGTTTGCCTCGTGGAAAATACAGCACTGAGGGTAGCATCAGTTAACGAGGGAGACAATGTAGGGAGATGCTCAGGAGAGGAGGGCTTTGTAGGTTAAAGATAGAATTTTAAATTTTATCCTAGAGAATATGTGGAAGCCAATGGAGCCTTGTCTTATATTCGAGCAAATACGGTATTTATTTTTCCAATATTTCTCAGTAAACAACATTGTATTGAAACATACAGTAAAGTATACACTTAATAAGTGAGTGCTGTTTGCAGTGCAATACATTTATTGACTTGTCAGCTGTAAGATTTGTGCATTTTTAGCAGGGTCATTCTCCGTTAACATTTTGTACAGAAGCCTGATTTGTTTTACTATTCCCTTGTTAATAGATCTACTTTTGCCTTTTCTACTGTTATTTGGCACCTCTATGATACAGGAGGAAAATAGATCCTTCTGTTTGTCCAGATTTTCAATTCATTTTCATTTTTTGTGTTGGTTTTCAATAAATTTTACCTCTGCAGTATGTGTTAACATTATAACCCAATTTATTAAAGCAGGGCTTGACAAACTTTTTTGTCTTTAGTTTTAGGAGCCAGCTAAAAAATCTAGGAGCCAGACAATGGCACATAAACACAATCACACACAGACACATAGTCTATCACATACAGAATAAAATGTATTCTGATTTGGAGGACTAGGGTGAAAGTCCTCTCCGTACACCCTCCACTTCTGAGTGCAAAACCTGTTTTTGTACATACACAGGCACACACACATATATATCCAGTAAATCACATATATATATATAGATATATACACACACATCCAGTCCTTCACATATATATACACACACACACACATCCAGTCAGTCACATATATACACATAAACACATCCAGTCAGTCACATATATACACACTAACACATCCAGTCAGTCACATATGTACACACACACACATCCAGTCAGTCACATATGTACACACACACACACACACATCCAGTCAGTCACATATATATCATTAGTCTGAGGTAATGTTCTACAGTTTATAATAGGGTAGTAAGATAATTTCTTGATATTCTTATTTAGCAGACTGAGTGCAAAACAAGTGCGATAGAGTACATTTTATTAAGAAGTTAAAATTTGAGGTCAGACCATCGATATACATTAAACCAATTTTCCTCCTGTTGTATCCATTTGCTAATACTGCTAAACATACAGTCTATTTTCATACTCTCTCAGCATATCTCGAGCATTTTTGCAAGACAGAATTGTCTGACGGCTCTCCGATACATAAAACATACAGTTACTCTGTAGTGCAAGGAATGTTTCCAACCAAAGCACTTACTGGATGTTACCTGTTTCCATCTTGTAACATTTTTTGAAATATGGGGAGTGTGTTGTCAGAACATCCGATGTAACCATATATCTTGACATTGTGTCTTCCTATAGATGGTGTGTGTCAGAATGCCTGAATATAATAAAAAGGAAGATTTTTTTTTTTAAAACAAATTAAAGGAAGTCAAGCTTTCCATGACAGTGTCTGAATTTGAAATGAGAAGACTTACTTGGCATAATTGGCAATCTCTTAAAATTACTTGAAGATTAGCTTTAATCATGAATCCTTAAACATGCATTCATTCTCATGTACGCCTTTAACAGCATTTCGATTATGTTCTGGACAAGTTTGCTGTGTTTACAGTTTTTGGTTCTGCCCTAAGCTATGCTTTAATTCAATCTATTTGCAGTTGTGTTCATTATTGAGTGAGAGTAATGTTGCTTGATGTTGGCAGTGGGACACAAGACAAGACAAGCTTATTGGTGGGATGTGGCTCACAAAGATGACACTGTCCCATAACCAAGACTTTGTGCCTCTGGGGAAATATTGCTTTGGAACAGGGAATTGCCTGATTTTACTCTAGGGCCTGGATTTCTGTCTATGTGCTCACATCCTCATCATACAGGTGTGCAAGATATAACTTGATACTTGCAGTGTTACCAATGTCCTTCTATTATTATCAGATAAAGTAAAGCTAAACCTTTTTAGCTGGGCTCAGTCTGCACTTTCAGTATCTTTTCCTAATTTTCGGCTATAGCATGTTTAGCTTATATTTCTTTATACATCATTGCAGGTTGAGTATCCCTTATCCAAAAATTCATTATCCAAAATGTTTTTCATATTTTGACACAAGTTGCATATTTGATACACACCTGTCACCATGCAAGTGTACAACAGTTTGTTCAGTGTATATTGCCTTTCCATACAAGCTTAGATTCCCCAACACAAGCATGGACAAAAAGGGTAATACTATGGCACGTGTGCAGGCCAGTGTCAAGTTACCAGTGATACCTCATATCACAGCTACATCACCGTAAAAAGTGATTGATTTGCTTTATATAGTATTTGCATTGATATTACTGTATTTCATGAGTCAGGAGAGGTTTTAATATAGCTTATTGGTTTAAAAAAAAATATTCCAAACTAGCCTTGTAGATCTTATTTGATGGGGCCTCTACAATCACTGTGGGGTACAGACAAAATGTTTTGTGCACAATAAAAAAAATCAAAAAAAAAATCACCATTGTAGTCTAGGGTTGCCACCTGGCCAGTATTTTACCGGCAGGCTGGTAAAAAATTGGCTTGACCCCAATGTTAAGTCTATGGAAGCTGTAACATGGCCAGTATTTTTTTGTAGAAAAGGTGGCAACCCTATTGTAGCCTAGTGTTTAAAGACTATAGCAGCATGCAATGCTTTATCTTATTACAATTAGACGGTCTCTGGAGCCCCAAATATCCAGGCATTATTTAACCCCTTCAAGACCGGTTTGTGTTTAGCTGTAATTTTCTTCTTACTCATTCACTGTACCCACACAAAATATGTATTGTTTTTAGAAGTGCTTTTCTTAGATAACATTAGTTTAAATATGTCAATTTATTGTGTTTTTTTTTTTTACAAGTTATAATGCAATACCAAGGCATTGGTATTTTAAAATTTGTGATAGAGACATTTTAACAGTGATATCTGCCTTGAATCCTTGAATCTCCCCCACATTCCAATATTTTTCAAAATAGACAACACATGGTATGCAATTTAAAGCAGTCATTTTACCACCATTCCTTGCAAAAGTTTACCGTAGTAATTTTGTGTGTTGACATGGCGATCTGATTTTTCCGGGGAGGCCTCAACACACATGGATAAAATGCCACAGTGCCACCGGTGCCCGCGTTCATACCGCGATCAGATCTGCCATGACATTCCAGAAGCATTAAAGGTCCTTAAGGCACCTTTTACAATGAGGGTCTTGGCATGTCACTGGGCAGGAAGGGGTTGAGGACCATTTTTGGTCTGGTCCATGGTAAGCTGGTTCATGGATTGCAAGATAAAACTTACTAGAAAAGGGTTATAAGACAAGATTAAGGTGATATGATTGAAACATGTTAATACATAAAGGGAATTAACATGCTAGGGCTATAGTAGATATATGATAAGGCCCGGGGTAACAAACTGGACAAATGAACAAAAATAAAAGTGCAGGGTGGATGGGCCTAATAGTTCTTATGCTGACACATTGTATATTTCTATGGTCCTTGTGAGGTTAAAATCATCGTAATCTGGAATCTGAAACGGGACCCAAGAGATCTATAATTGCGCTTAAGTTTTAGCAGCTTTGGCAATTTTTCAAATTAATATGTGCTTAACCAATTATCACTGCATATTGCTAACCATAGTGTAGAGCATTATTTGGAACACAATTTTATTTATTATGACTATAATTACGATTCATGTACAGCATATCACCGTAGAATTTTCATATATATAGGATTGTTGTTTCACAATAACCCATCCATTTATTTTTAATATTCATTTTATTTTCGTCTACTGGGAAATGTACTATATGATGGAAGATGACATGTTCATTATACAATGATTTCCAATACATACCATTAGTACCATTACATGAGAATAATTATTCATGTGTATCCCTGTGGATTGCTGAAATAAAACCCCTGCATATATTGTCTCTAAAGTATACTAGATCATTGTGGGACTCCTTGTACAAGTCCGCTGCTTACTCATGTAGATACATGTTAAAATATAGACCGGAATGTAGTAATATGAAAAGTAATAATATGTCTCTTTGTTTCAGGGGAAGATTTTGCCGTGGTACAGCAAGAGATTATAATGATGAAAGACTGCAAGCACACAAACATTGTGGCTTATTTTGGCAGCTACCTAAGGTACAATATAAAATCTATTTGTGAATGTTATCAGCATGTATTTCTTTTTTTAATATGCAGTGTTATGTATTTTTTTTTTTTTTACTTTTCCAATAAAGGATGCATTATTTTGATCTGTTTAGTATTCATTTTGTATGAATTCTTTATTTTATTTTTATCTACCATGTGTACAAGTACTGCGAAATGCCTCATAGAACTCTTAAAGGAGAAGGATACCTTTTAGGAGGTTAGAAGTAAAGTTCTCAAGTATGGTTAAACAGAAGTTTTCATCAGAAGGTAGATGATCTCAGATTGTTTGGTTGACTAACCAATTTGGTTATAAATATAATGACAATAATAATAATCAAATATTAAATGAGGAGGTTAAGTAATAAAAAAAAAATTGAAAGATAGCAGCATGAATTTTTAAAGAATAAAATTTAAGGGACTCCATCTTCTAAACATTTTTTGTGAATGTAGAAAATAAATATTATCGAATAAGATCTTTATATTAGAATATCCTAAATGCAAGAAAAATATGGTTAAAATATGTCTGTGGTGTCTACTGTTCATTCCATCATCTTGTGACTTGATGTGCAAATTACATATAACCACAGGAGTGCTGGCAAGGGGGCAGAAATGCAATTGCCCCTCACCCTACTCTCGTACATGACTAAGTAGACTTGGGCTGCACCACTTTTCACTTCTAAATTATAGGCAGCCATCTTCCTCAGACTAGGATAGAAAGCCCCGAGGATGGATATGCTCCATATTCTGGCCTTCCATGGAAACCCCACAGGCATTAACTTGTGTGAGAGGTTAGTTCATTGCTGTCTCTACCTTCAGAGCCTTTCCCTTCCCTTCGCATATCTGGATCTGAGGAAGGCCTATGGTACTGGGTAAACATTAGAGTTCCCACTGACAGGCTAGTAAAATATTAGCTTGAGACCAATATTAAGCCAAAGGGGGGCATAAACCAGTACAGCTGGAATTTGTTGGATGAAAAGTTTGCAACCATTGTAAACATGCATTCTGGCCCAATCACTGACTGTCTGTTAATCTCTGTACCTTGTCGGTCTATTTGTGTCCATCTGGAATAAGTGGTGGGCTGATGAAGTTGCACAATGCACCATTAAATAGTTTTTTGCCAAAAGTTGCCAGTGCTCCCCTGCAAATAACCCATTGGAAGTTAATTTGCATATTAAGCCACAAGGTGATGTCATAAACAGCAGACACTACAGATACATTTTAAACATATTTTCACTTAATGCATGGATCTGCTTACAGTTATGCTAACTTAAAGGGGTCAGGTATAAAGGAAGTTAGAAAAGAAGGTGCAATATACATTTATTATGTTTACAGTGATTACCCCTTTTTTCTACATCCCAATACGTTTGTATGCAGGAATAGAACCTGCAACAACCCAGCCGTTCAAGACCAGCGCACCCAGAGCACAAGCTATTTACAGATCATTTTATATTCTAAATTCACTTTCTAAGCCACCCTCTGGTTGGAGCCTTTAATATTGATCTAGGCTGATTCTGAGCTAGTGATGTATTGTGATTAGAAAATATTGTAGTGAATTTATTGCAAGGGTGCACCAGTCAGCTTTTAATTTATGATAACAGTTGCATGCAGCATTTATTAGCAACTTGTGTTTCTGAATAAATCTATGTATTCATTTTGAGGGGGGGGGGGACAGCCATAGGAATATTTGCTGTTCATGTTCTGCATTTTTGTTTTGAGGAAAAAAAAAAGTTTAATTCAAAAAGCCTGTGAAGCAGAATAATGCAAATTTGTGATCAAATGACTTTGTTCTGAATGAACTTTGAAACCATTTGCAGAGAATGTAACATAGCAGTTTATATTTGTTAAAGGAGAGGAAGATATATACCGTAGGTGTTATGCAATCTTCTCATTCCATTTGCATTGTGTCATAACTGTGTTCAAACATTTCATATAGTTCTTACAACACCAGGAATGTTCTTATTGTTCCACTGTGTTTCTATGTGACTATTTTGCTAGCACTTTTACATGGGAGGTCAGGGCCAATGTACCCATTATGTATGATCAAAGCAACATTTTCTCACATTTCATGTGAGACTTTTAATTATGATGTTTGTACTATAATATTGACACTGGACACAGTGCCAGATATGTACATACAAAATAGCAGGTTGGAAGCACTCGTCTGAATATACATGATAAAGGATGCGGCGGCTCAAACAACCAAACGATATATACCGCACAAAACCAGTGAAACATGTTCTTAAAACAACATAAAAACAATTAAAAATGTATTGTTTCCGTTATAAATACCAAGCCATTCCACCTAGGCCTTATGTGACCAGGTTTATCAGATTATGTAAATGGTTCAATCCTGACCCTGCATACTTCCATTAGGCATGTGACCTCAATAGCATTTACAAGTTCTTTACATCATCAAATGCTGGCTTTTACAGAGCCCTCCAAACCCATGCCAGCCAATCCTTAGCAAGAACACCTGGCATCAGAATTATGCATCTCCTGCCAATCTGCTCTAGCAAATGCAAAATGGAAGAAGCTGGCTACAAAACCCTGTGTGTTCCCCTTTATTTGTATGAACACTCTTCTGTCCCTTCTGACAAAAGGGCCTACATATGTGCATACCCCTGATAACAAGGACAAAGGAAACTAAACAATAACCACATTTATTCCCTCATTGCATTGTTCAACACTTTTATTTCCTGGCAGGGTAAACGGAACCCAAACAAACAATCATGCATCATTGCTGCCAGAGAGCCATTTAATTTTGCTGCCACTGTGCCCAGTTTTGCAGTGCATTGCACCATGACTTCTCTTTATGAAAGTAGACAACCTTCCCTCTAGTAATGACAATTGCATAGCTTTGGTCTTTCATTAACTTTTATTCTGCCTGTTTGTATATTTCTTTTCTAGCTTTGTGTTGGTTATACAAACCATAGATTTTTTTTTGTGTGTGTGTTTTTTCTTTTATTGTCCAAGTTTTAAAGGGTTTAAACAATACTATAAGAAAGGAACACTGAGACCTATGAGAACAAAGACACATACATGTGTTTACCTAGTTATTCTACTTCTATATTTTGTTGGTTTCAATAATCATGTTATCTTTAATACATTTTCACACCTGGATATAGTCCCATTTAATCTACTTTTGATTTAGGTCACAAGCAATATTGTTGTGCAAGCAACACTTTTCTTCCATTTAGGCTTGTAGAGGGTACTGCAGGTGTATCTCTGTTTATCCTCATTATCAGTGGTGGAGAAATAAAATTGTGATTTATTTATTTATTATACTAGAGCTCGACAAAGCAGCCTTTAGGAGCCAGACAGACTAATTCAGACTCCCTGAGTAGGCGCGATATTATGCACTTTTTAAAAAATAATCTCCTATTGTGGATTCTATTGCTTTGGAGAACTGACATCAGTAAGGCTGCAAAGATTAGTCAATTGATGTTGAATATTTTATTTAAATATACTAGGCCAGTTTATTATTTTGGTACATGGAACAGCGTGTATGTGCATAATATCTGCTTCAAAGGTACATTAAATATTAACTGAGCTAAAAAATTGTTACTGCATATTCAGCAGTGGTAAATGAATTGATGCAGCCTTAGGTATCCGTTTGTAAAGATTACACTTCCAGTTGTTTTGCTGCATTAGGAGAAAATATGTCTTCTGATTCACTCTAAAGCAATACATTGTACTAATGCCTTGTGTTTATACCTATGCTTTATGGTTTTTCTTTTAATCAGACGGGACAAGCTGTGGATCTGCATGGAGTTTTGTGGAGGGGGATCCTTGCAAGATATTTACCATGGTAAGCAGATAATCCATAAACATTCTCAGTGCACTGGCAAAATACAGCAGTGAGTTGCCATTATGCAATATCTCTGATACTAAGTGAATATTTCATCTCAGGGTAAACAGAACTTTACTGGATGATACAAGCTATTGCGTACATAGGTATTCAATAATAATAATATACAAAGATATGTGTATGAGCATCACAGAAGCAGATTTACAGGATCAATGGTTTGTTTAATTTCTTATCAATATCTAATGTGGCATTTATACATGCTAGAAAAAATATCTTAGAGGGGATATAACATTATATAAATATGTATTGGGCCAATATAAAGAGCTCTCCAGTGACCTGTTCATTAACAGAAATGTACAAAGAACAAGAGGTCATCCTTAGAGGAAGGGATTCTTTACAGTAAGAAAAGCAACTAATATGACTGGCTCCAGCCCCACAGGCCAGTGTCTTTTACCTCCTCCGGGGGCTGTTCGCACATAGAGCCTACTTCCATCTCTTGTAGAAACACACGTAGAAAAAACAAGGAGAGTGCCAGCTTGACATCCGGAAAACAAAAAGGCTTAATCTTCGTAAGGTGAAAAAATATGTATATACTTTATTAATCCTTCACAGCAGCGATAAAAAACATAGAGCAGGGACGGTGAGACAAGAAAAAGACTAACCGCTTGACGCGTTTTGCACCAAGAGGTGCTTTATCAAAAGCAGTCTAAGTGAAATGGGTACATCTAAATATATATACATGGATAAAATCAATTAAAACACAATCACCATCAATTTGTAAACATACCTCCAACACCTGATCCAGGAGAGGCGAGCCAAGGCATTCGTCAAAGGCGGTCGTGCCACGGGTCTAGGAACACGCTCCCATCCTCCAATGAAGGCAGTGGGCCTGCTCCACCCATGCAGCCTGCCACCCGGACGGAGGCCACTCCCCCCACCCGAACCAGGTGTTACTAATAACACTAAGAAGAGAACAGCATAGCACAGAAAAAATAATAAGACTTAAAGAGAATGAAATGACAGAGCATGTACTAATATCATGTATGTTACACAGATCGTATATACTGTACACAAATCGCTGCTGTGAAGGATTAATAAAGTATCTACATATTTTTTCACCTTACGAAGATTAAGTATCTTTCTTTTTTGGATGTCAAGCTGGCACTCTCATTCTTTACAGTAAGGACAATAAAGATATGGAACTCACTGCCAAGAGAGGTGGTGCTATCAAATACAATAGATGCCTTTAAAAAGGGTCTGGATATTTCTTAAAGTTTTTTAGAAAAGCATACAAGGCTATTAATAATAGAATAAGCATTAATAATCTTGCTTGATCCGAGGAGAAATCGATTGCCATTTGGAGACGAGAAGGAATTTTCTCCCCTCAGTGGCAAAATTCAAAATAGTTTGCTTGGGGTATTTTGCCTTCTTTAGGATCAAAAGCAGGAATGATTTGTAGAAGGGTTGAACTTGATGGACGGAAGTCTTTTTTTCAACCTAAATTACTATGTTACTAATGGATTTCCACTGCTGGTAGTACAATTATCATTGGCTGAGAGAAGGTATCGGTGTACATACCCCTAATTTCCATTGTGCAGTATGTATATGTCATCCTGATAGGCATTATGCCCTCCATTATTACTTTTATTGTTTGTAAAACAACCATTCACTGGTGAAGCCAGGGAAATATGGTGCTTCTGTTACCCATAACTAACAAGATGGAAGTTTTTCCCCTACACATTGTGCTAACCATAGTATGTAGTTGATGTTCTATAAATTGAAGTTTGTTTTTATTTAAATCTGCTAATAAAGCACCATTACACACACACACACTCATTAATACACACACTCACTCACACTCATACTCACACACACACACACACTCATTAATACAGGGCTCGACAAACCCCAGGCGCCAGGTCGCCATGGCGACCAGGAAATTAGACCTGGCGCCTGGGTGCTGTCGACCTCATGGTCCCCTTGCCGCTGCCATCTGATTTTTCCGCAGCGCGAGGGGGTAAAGTCTGTGCCGATGGCCGATGGCACAGACTGCAAGCTCCGCCCCCTCGCGCAACGCGTGTCTGAGTGCCGGGTGTCGTCACGTGACATCTTGGCACTCAGCAGGCAGACCAAAGGAGATCAGCAGCAGCACGAGTGTCCCCCCTCCCGTGCAATGAGGTAAAACAGCAGGGAGGGGGACACATCAAGAAGAAACCCCCAAGAAAAGACTATGTGAGGTGGGTGTGTGTTTGTATGTATTGTAAAGTAGGTGTGTGTGAGGTGTTTGGATATATGTGTAAATGTAAAGTAGGTGTGTGTGAGGTGTTTGTATATATGGGTATATGTAAAGTAGGTGTGTGTGAGGTGTTTGTATATATGGGTATATGTAAAGTAGGTGTGTGTGAGGTGTTTGGATATTTGTGCATATGTAAAGTAGGTGTGTGTGAGGTGTTTGGATATATGTGCATATGTAAAGTAGGTGTGTGTGAGGTGTTTGTATATATGGGTATATGTAAAGTAGGTGTTTGTATATTTGTGCATATGTAAAGTAGGTGTGTGTGAGGTGTTTGTATATATGTGCATATGTAAAGTAGGTGTGTGTGAGGTGTTTGTATATATGTGTATATGTAAAGTAGGTGTGTGTGTGAGGTGTTTGGATATATGTGTATATGTAAAGTAGGTGTGTGTGAGGCGTTTGGATATATGTGTATATGTAAAGTAGGTGTGTTTTGTATATATGTGAAGTAGGCGTGTGTGTTTATGAATTGTGTTTATGTTTGCGTGATTGTCTGGCTCCTAAAAAAAATTTCTGGCTCCTAAAATCAAATTAAATTTGTCAAGCCCTGCATTAATACACACACATACTCATACTCCCACACATACTCATACTCCCACACATACTCATACTCCCACACATACTCATACTCCCACACATACTCACACACACACTTATACTTCACATGCTTATACTCATACTTCACATGCTTATACTCATACTTCACATGCTTATACTCATACTTCACATGCTTATACACACACACTCAGGTTCAGCTCACACATACACATATACAGTATATATTCATACTCACGCACACACAGCCAGGTTCAGCTCTCAATGCTTGACTGCTCAGTCCGTGAGGAGCACGCATCAGTGTAAAAGACGGGCGCCGCCGGTCATCTGTTTATTCTCCAGATAAACGGGCGTATGTGCGCTATTTCAAGAAGCGTTCAATTCTAAAAGCAAACAGGTAATTGCTTTCTGACTTGAACGCTTCTACAGTGCGCATCTGAAATATAAATACAAGTGGTGTTTTTCTAAACATCATCCATGAATTGTTTTTAATGCATGTTTTAGACTCTTATGGGGTTTTTATTTTAATCTCTGCATCATTTATTTATTTTTCAAAATAATTGTGATTTATTGACATTAACATTATCGTATACCTTTTTTTTAATACCTTTTGGATAAGATAAAATACGTTATATTTTAAAGTAGAAGGTTAAATCTGTACTTATGCAATAATTTGGAGGTTATGACCTTTTATTTCCTTTCTCATTGCCTAATGTATCTCGGCTCAGTTTTTCTTTAAGAGTTAATGTTAGAGTCAGAATGATGCAGTTTTAATTGGAATATTCTATAATTATTCTGTAATTTTAATAGGATTACACTACAATTATTCTATAATTTAATTTGGACAGTCTGTTATTATAAGTATTCCACTTGTTTTTTATTTCATAATTGAATGCATATGCAGATGTGAATGTTAACAGCTGAGTCTCTTATAGCAGAAAAATAAAAACAAATCTTATGATATATGCATTTTGCTAATAAAAGGGTGAAGAAGTTAGGTGACACAGCTAACATTTTGTCATTGCTATCTCATGGTGTTTTCATGGTGGTATCATGAATATAATGTATTCTGTGGTGAAATAGTTTGGTGGGCTTGACACACCACCTGTAGAATCTGTTAAAAGTTGCACATTCTGTCCCCAAGGGGATAGACACTGCTTTTCATCTGTCTGAGAATGATTAAATGAGCCCCATTAAATTGAGTAATACATTGGGTCAATACATATATACCCTTCCTGGTTAAACACTTTATCATTATTATGGTATGTAAAGGCATTTACCTTCTCATCAGCTATACAGACTGATATATTCACTAAAAATGGAACTGTGGCCCCCTGTCAAGTAAACTGCTAAAATCAGTGATCAGTGGCTGGGTTGGAAAACTTCCACAACTTGCTTATTTCTCCAACTCTGCTATTAATGCCTGTTCAATTATCAGTAGTGAGTTCAGATCTGCATTTCATTGTTTAGGTCTAATTGAAAATATTTAAGTAAATAATTTTCAGATTTCTGCCTTTCATGAATATATATATATATATATATGTATGTATATGTATTCTTGTTGTAGAGAAAGGTTGCCAGCAGTTAACTGGTGCCTAGAGACATGTAGACCGATAATAATGGAAGTTATAATTCAACAACAAGCAGAGACATGTAATATGCAGCAAGCTATCCTTGAAGTAGTTTACTGGATATTATATGTGCACTAGTTATTATTTTCTATTTTGTGGTGTTGGAAACAAACTAATATTTGAACCTATTGCTCACTTGCTTATTTCAGGTATCGTTGACATATTTCTTTCATGTCTGTAAGCCAATGCCAAACACACAACTTTTATCTAAAACCATTCTTTTTTCACTCATTCAGATGCTAATTAAAGAATACATGCTTTTGTGTTTTTTCCACAGTAACCGGGCCATTGTCGGAACAACAGATTGCATATGTTTCCAGGGAAACGCTGCAGGTAGTGGAGCTGTCAGTTTTGTGATGTGTTATGTGAGTCAGAAGTAACCTTGGAGGCTTTACTGTCCCCGGAATTCAGTCTGAGGTGTACACTGTGTTTAAGAGCAATGTTCAAAAGGCAAATTGCACCTTGTCATTATGTGAGGAGGCATTGCACATCCCACTGGTAATCTCTTGTACTGTGCAGTCTCTCAATTTACTTTCAAAATAGTTGCCAAAGAAAAACATGTTGCCGAACATCTTATCATCCAGTAGACCTTAAATAAATGCAAAATGTTAAAATTTGGTAACCTTTTTAATATGTTGACTCCAGAGACTATACAAATATTCATCTATTGCTCTTTATAGTGATTCTCTGTACCAAAGGGTCTACTTTATAAAGAGAGAATTGACTTGAGACAGGATTCTCAAACCTTAGGCCAATTTAGCCAAGTTTGAAAAAAAATCTCTGATGCAGCTGAAGGGGGAATATTGTTCCAACTCAGCTACTTTGGCCAGCTACTTTCAATTCCTTGAAATTTTCTCTTTATTAAGTAGGCCCTCAAATGAAAATCCATTCATCTGCATTCAAGCAGGGTATTGCAGCTATAACACAAAAAATGGTTAACAGATGGACCAAGTTTACCCAATAAGTGTGGATTATTAATATGTTGGCCGTCTCATCCTGTGTCATAGAAAGCCGGGGCAGGACTGACTGCAGTTGAAAAACTGTCTTGTAGCCAATTATAACTCTTTGGGAGCAGCGCCGTTAGGAACAGTTATAACGCTGTGATCGGGGGTCCAAATAATCAGGATTCATACATATAGAACTATAAATTGTGCAAAGGTTAATGGAGAAAATCAAAATGCAAATGCATGGCTGTGACGTTTAATGCAAGATCTTCCATGAAGATCGTAGTGTCAGTTTTTGCTTGGATTTGCAGATGGGGTCCAGTTAGAGTTGTGCCGTCAGATCAGTCTTAAATTGTATCAATTGCATCATTATTGCTCAAAACTTTGATTTAAAAAGATCATTAAAACATTTAGTATAGTTATGTGGAATGCTATGGTGTAAATACATAACATATTTTACATAAAGTGTAAAAAGGCTACCATTTGTCTTGCATTTTTCTGATTCCACAACCATATGATGCAGGCATCATTTTTAAGTTCTTGCTGTGAAAGCAGCTGCATTGTGAAATTCCTGTGAATATCCGTGTCACAATGCCTGTGCGCACACATTGGCAAGCTGTCACAGCATTCATAACCCTGTCATTTCAGTCCCTAGCTTGCAAGCTTTCTAATTCCACCACGCCCAGTGCTTTATAACAATCCTCGATCCACACAGAAACTCACAAACAAGTTTGTTTTAACACCTTATTATATAAAGAGAGAACTGAAAAAAATAAAACGTTCCATATTCAAATGGATGTGTTGATTCTTCCAGATATACCACCCAGGCTATGTGGAAGCAAAAGATAGCCAAGCCACAGCACATCTGCTTTTACGAAATGTTTTCTTGGCTCTTTCCATAATAAACTTAGTTTGTAGCCAAGTCCAACCCGTTTGCGTGCTGCCAATATGCACATGTATTGTGATTCTCATCCAGGTGCGATGTGCCAGTTAGCTTGAACAAACATTGCAGTCTTGGTAAAGCGGAGAATAATACCAGTGGTGTAAAAGGCGGGAAAGTAATTCATATTAATGCTGGTCCATTAAATTAATATCAATTCCTGAAAAGGATCCCAAATTATAAGTGCTCTATGGTACTTGCAGAGCATAAAATGGCAAGGGTTTATTTGGAGACTGTATGTTGTTTGAAATTTCCGTTATTTTATTGGCTGGTATGATGTAATCGTTTTCAAGAACAATTGATTGGTCCTTCTCTCCCCCCAATGGATTGAGATAGCATTTCCGTCAGCATCAGATGCATCACATACATTCAGACTTTTAGGTGACTACCCTTAGAGAATCTCTAGCACATCTTAGTTGTATAAACCAGCTGTATTCTCCTTCCCCCGCATAGCAGCCATGTCTGACTTTTCAGTACTGTGCAATTTATGTCAAACCTTTACTGCAGCTAGCATATAAGATCACTCATTGCTAAATAATCCCTTGTAGTCTCTCAGAGAGCGCGGCTTGCACTGTTAGTGGGCACCACATGACATAATCAATATGTGTCAGCAGATTCTTGGTAAAGACACTACTAAGATAATTGCTTAGTCTTGCTGCTCTGTGTATGGTAATGCGGAGCTGTCATTTAGATCCTGCAATGAGCGGCATCCATTTGCGTTGGTGGACGTAATGCAAAAATAGTTGTCAGAGCCCCATGCAGTATGTCAAGTATTTTTACACTGGCGTATTGTTATGAATTAACCGCCATATAATACGGTGCATCTCCTCACACAGAGTTCAGCACATTCACTTGTCAATTAAACTTAACTGGTATGACAAGCAAACAAACCTTAAATTTCATGTGTCTTTGGGCAGACTAGATGGGCCAAATGGTTCTTTTCTGCTGACACATTCTATGTTTCTATGTTTTCTTTGTATTTAATTCAATGTCCTGCCTATTTCCCCCTAGTAATTTTGTGAGTATTTATTTTTGTGTTGATTCTCTTTGCAGGGACTCTATTATCTGCATAATAAAGGAAAAATGCACAGGGACATAAAGGTAGGAGATTTTTCTTTTTTATAATTAATATATTTGTGTGCATGTGAATGTAGTATGTGCAGTGCCAGCGCTAGATTTTTTTGCTTCCCTAGAAAAATGTATATTTTGGACCCCGCTTCCTGACCTTGCCCACCCATACTTTTATACCAGATACATAAATTTTCACCTGCTTCATTTAACCTCTCGGCTCCCTTTTACACCGTGTTCTCTGTACCCTTCACTGTTTCTGCCCCTTTCCACAGTACCAGATAGCACCCACAGCACCAGATATTTTACCCACTGTATCAGACCACCCCTCTTCCAAATCTTTCTTCCACCCGCCTTCTGTTTCTCTCTTCCCCATTCCCTTTCTCTTCCCCCTGTTCCGCGTCTTTCTCCTCCTGTTCCGTGTCTTACTCCCACTGTTGCGCTTCCCCCCTATTCCGAGCATTTCCATATCATTCTTCCACCCTCCTTCTGTTTCTCTCTTCCCCTATTCCCTGTCTTTCCCCCCCTTTGTGCTTCTTTCTCCCTCTGTTCCGCATCCCCCCTATTTCACGCATTTCCATATCTTTCTTCCACCTGCCTTCCATTTCTCTCTTCCCTTATTCCCTCCTGTCTTTTCCCCCATTTCGTCTTTCTCCCCCTGTTCCGCATCTTTCTCCCCCGTTCCGCGTTCCCCCTATTCTGCGCCTTTCTACTCCTTTATGCGTCTTTCTCCCCACTATTTTGCCTCTCTCCTCTATTTTGCGTCTTCCTTGTCTCATTGCTCCCCCTTCCCTGTCTCGTTGCTCCCCCTTCACTGTCTCGTTGATCCCCCTTCCCTGTCTTGTTGCTCCCCCTTCCCTGTCTTGTTGCTCCCCCTTCCCTGTCTTGTTGCTCCCCCTTCCCTGTCTTGTTGCTCCCCCTTCCCTGTCTTGTTTCTCCCCCTTCCCTGTCTCGCTGCTCCCCCTTCCCTGTCTCGCTGCTCCCCCTTCCCTGTCGCGCTGCTCCCCCTTCACTGTCTCGCTGCCCCCCTTCCATCTCTACATTATCATTTCTTGAGTCTTTTTTCTCTTGACAATGCTTTCCATTGTGTGACTATATTTTAACCGAGTAGAAGGAGCCAGGATCTAGGGATGTCTTGATTCCTTCACGTCTGAGACCATCATCGCTGTAATAAATCATGTTGTATGGAGAACAGTCATTTATTTCAGTTTCCCATATATAGCAATGCGTCAAGATGTTTGGCTTCTTGGAACAAACCCTCACGATTTGATTTGTATTAGGAGTTGTAAAGTATTTTAAACCTCGAGCCAAATTAGCAATTTGAGAAGCAAAGACACTGCCTCATACACTTAACGGCTGTGTTAGTGTATAATTTATTGAAAATATGTACATGTAAAATAAATGGTGCAGCAGTCCATAATAAATCATTCTGTTCTAATACCGTGTTCCTTATTGATTACTGATACACTGTGAACATTAATTCAGTCATTTTCTTAAAGGATGCCTAACCAAATTTGCTGGGATAATGGAACAAGGGATTTTGTTATAGTAGGAGTAATGAACACATTTAAAATTAATAATATCGCTCCTCAACTGCTGAAAACTGTCATCATGACCAACTCACCTGTGTTTGAAGCACATGCTTTAAAAGCCACTCCAAGCCCAAAAAAGGTTTGCTTGTTTTAGTGGTGCATGCTGTAGTGTGCATGTTCTATATGTTTGTCTAGATCCTGAGTGTAAAGATATACGCTCAAAACTGTGCATTCCCAGCAATAACCCTAAGTAATGTGGTAAGCACCAAGCATGTCCATGCATGTAGAAGACTCTACTGGTCCTTTTGGAAAGAGCGATGTCACCACAATAAAATAATCAGCTTAGTAAATGTGAATACCTGTTATTACATGGCTTGCTATAAAATATTTTCCAAGTACAGTGAATTTGAGGTCATAATCCCATGTTATTCTATTATGAAGTGACTCTTCCAATCGAAACATCACAAGATGTTTAATGTCAAATGTCCAGTGTGATATTTTTATAAAAAGATGCATTGATGTATCATAGATAATATATCAAGTGGATAATTATACCGCCGTTGCCATCAAAATAATATTAGAGCTTTATATAGTGCTGTGAAGTCACACCCATCTATGTTTATAGTACATAACTATAGTCATGTATTTAAATGGAATCCATATAATCCATATGTCATTCCCAGAGTAACTTTTTAGAATACTTCTCTCACTTTATGTTGTAACAAATGGATTATTGGGATGGCCTGTGTTGTTAGTTGGAGAAGTATCGGAAACCATGCGATTGTAGTGGCCCCTGTAATATAATAACTTGAAGATTTAGCAACGAGTTTATATGACTATATAAGTGCATTATTGCTGTTGATTTTGATGCTTATTTGTTTCAGGCTGTTGTGAAATAAACAATATCCTGTAAAAAGTTAAGCACCTCTTGTATTATGATAGTGGGCTCTGTTTTATTCATACATCTCAATTACCAATATCTCATGCCATTGATTACCACGAGCTTGATTGAGCTCATAATGGCATTTTTGTTTCAATAGTATCATTAGGAGAAACGTTTTACTTCTCTGTGATGCACATATTTATCAGTCCTTTTTAATGCAGTATCTGTAAGTACAGACCTTGTGCAGTAGTTGCATCTTTAATACTGTCAGTCTTACTGAAGAAAGTGCATTATGCTTGAAGTAAGACATTCTGATGCTTACTTATGATATATGTTCCTATGTCCTTATGTGGTTGATACAGGTCCCCATTTCTTCCTGTTGTGGATCTAGATCCTATATAGATATAGGAAAAAGAAAAATGTCGGTGCGCTAAGCTAATCACAGGCTCAAGTAATATAAATGTAAAAATGATGCTTACCAAACAGGTGTGAGCATGCTGCAAATACAGTGTGATTGGCTGTACAATGTATACAAAAAACAAAAACTGTCTGCGCTTCTCACCCTAATAAACTTGGCAACAAATATATAAATATACTTATGCTTTGGCCAATTTATATAACCAAAACCTCTCATCTATATTATATTTATATATTTGTTGCCAACTTTATTAGGGTGAGAAGCGCAGACAGTTTTCATTTTTTGCCTATATAGATATAGGTTCCTCTTCGTCCTGTTATTGCTATCCTTTCCTGTCCCATCATGTTACTGATAGAGGTTCACGCGCCCCTTAGATTGCCATAGGTTCCTGTGGTCAGTTTAGGTTCTCTGTTAAAGATGCACTTTCCCATTCCATCTGGTGATTGATATACTGAAGGTTCCCATAACTCTTTCTTTTTTGCTGAGGACAAGCAGAGTAAAATGTGCAGAATTCCTCATGTGCACAGAACATGGTATGACAGACCCCCTGGTACCCCGACTGGGTACCTCCATCAGAACTCTGCTTCCTTGTATCAGCCACCCCAAGCCACCAGGCAGAACCAGTGTTGTAGATGGAGCTTCCAAATCACCAGACAGGACCAGTAACTTTGAAACAGGAATGCACATTTATTGTACAGTAACACAGTCTATATTCAGACATAATCCAGTTAACATAAATCTCAACACACATATTAACATATAATCAAACAGGAACTAAACAGCAATGAATCAGCCATGATACAAATATACAAGAACATATCACAATTCGTTTTAACAGTAAATATAATTAACATAGAACAATGGCTGAGTACATAGTAGAAGTGTATATATCAGCATCAGCTTAAGATGGAAAATCACACCTAAGCAGACATGCTGTCTGCACTACAGGGGGAAAACTATCAACCATTGTCCTTTACTCCCCATGGCATATTGTGATCAGAGTGGTCTACTCACAGAATTATGCACTGGACATAAACACAACATACAAAACAATCTGAATAAATAACCATATTAAACGTAGCACATAAGCCAGGGCCCATGATCTATAGGGAGGAGGCAAGCCATTAGTTCTCTCCAAGAACCCCGGTGCTGGAGGGTTCTGTCACACATGGGATGATATAGTCCGCAAAGCCTTTTCTGAACAACATCAATTACTAGTTATGCACCTGTATATTTTAATGAGACTCAGATCTAAATGGTGGATTTGGAGTATGCCACAGTGCATCACTTACTTTAACACAGTTAGTAAAAGTTTAAGGGAACAGTTAAGTTCTTTTTAACACTTTTGGTTACTTTTCTATTTGTGGCATGGGAATAATTGGGGGTAATGCCTAATTAATGTGTAACATTGGTTAATGACCCAAGTGCTTTGTAGGACATAACTGGAGCCATGAGACACTTTCCAACGATTGAAATATAAATTCAACAAAGCAGTGCGTAAAGACTAAAGATTGTGATTTTGAGAAAAGTTAAGCTTTTCTTTGAACAGAAACGAGATCTAGATAAGGACTTAAAAATAAAAAACATAACGCAGAACTGTTTTGCTTTTAGCGCTACTACTGTTAAGAAACGTTTAAATGCATCATCATTATTACTACCAGTGAACTCTAGATTGTCTCATCAGTGCGACAATTTGTTGCTATAGAACAAAACAAAGTACAAGCAGCAGTTAATGAGAACAAACAAATCCTAGATTTTCAATGAAAGCATGTAAAACAGTAATGTATTTAATACACAGCACAGGCTTGCTGTGCCCACTGCAGCATTTATGATCACCTTTTCATTTGACAGGTTTTTAATCTTGCCACAAATCCACATCATTATTGGCTTTTGATGAGGCAGAGTAAATATTGTGTTCTTCGACAAACTTCAATTACTAGCGTTGGACACAGGCTGATGCTGACAGTCCGTTGACATTCTCATATACGCGGTTTTCTCCAGCACATTTTTGCTTCCCGATCGTCACGCAGGGATGATGACAGAGCAGTGAAGCAGAATGAATGCAAAAGAAGGATATTGGTTTTTGGATGGGATTGGAACTGAAAGAATGAGGGCAGTAAGCTTGTAAGCGTTTTCTGTTTGACTATATGATTAATAGGTGTGAATGGGGTACATTGAGCCTTGATAGACGAGGCCATGATAGATCCATGTATATCAAACTAACACAACTAATAGCCTGTGAAGGGAGATGGGTCCAGGGCTAATGATGTTTTTCAAATGTGTTTGTGGGGTTTTATCTGTGAACTTCCATTTAACGTGCATGCATCGTTTCTTTGTTTCAGGGAGCAAATATCCTATTAACCGACAACGGGCATGTAAAACTTGGTAAGTATCAAGCATTAACTTTTTACCATGAATCTGCAAAAAAGACTGCAATACTTTGTATTCTATCAAAAAAGATATTTAATGAATGTTAAATGGATTCAAATTCATGTCTATAAATATATATATATATATATATATATATATATATATATATAAATATACACACACACACATACACACATGCCCGCACACACACAGTCTGTCACATACATACATACACACACACACAGTCTGTCACATAGTCAGTCAGTCAGTCTTTCACATACATACATACATACATACACACACACACAGTCTGTCACATACATACACACACACACACAGCCAGTCACGCACACATACACAGCCAGTCACACACACATACACAGCCAGTCACGCACACATACACAGCCAGTCACTCACACATACACAGCCAGTCACTCACACATACACAGCCAGTCACTCACACATACACAGCCAGTCACGCACACATACACAGCCAGTCACGCACGCATACACAGCCAGTCACGCACACTTACACAGCCAGTCACGCACACATACACAGCCAGTCACACACACATACACAGCCAGTCACACACACATACACAGCCAGTCACACAGCCAGTCACACGCACAGTTAGTCAGTTAATCACACACACACACAGTTTTTTTTTAATCTGTAATGTTTTTCTCTACAAAGATATCATTGTGCAGAAAGTATAAACTGAAACATTGACTAGTACATTCCTAACCTGCAAATACTGCTTCTGCATAAATGCAGTTCCTGCACATTGTCATATACATACAGGCCAACACACAACATGCTAATAATCCATTTGTGCTTAAACAGATATTTCCACCTTTTAATATTGTGTGTTGACATTTATTTTTGTCTTGTACTGTGGGCAAGGTTTTTTTTCCATTAGGGAAGACTTCAGAGTGAAGTGAGGATTTAAATTTCCCTTCCAGCACAATAGGACCTGTATTTTCCGGGCAGTTAATGTATAAATATTTGCCAGTGACTTTATTTTATGGGCTTATACCCAAGTATATCAACAAAAAAGAGCCTGTTGACTAAAAATAAAAATAGTAGCCAGTGGCATATCTTGAAGAGCACCATATTTTTTCTTGAACATTTTGCCACCAATTATCCACCACTACCACCCTGACTCTAGATTTGCGCTCAGGATTTACCCCACATCCATTTTGTACTCAGGACCTGCTCCAACAACCACTTTGTATTCAGAACTTACCCCAATCTTGGATTTGTGCTCACAGGACTTACCCCAGCCCCCAGAATTGGACTCAGGACTTGCCCCAGCACCCTGGTGCTGCCTTTTTACTCAGCAGAGGGATGTCACGTGGCATCCATCACTCACATTATTCAGTAGCCTGCACGGAGCAAGCAGTCTGGGCCAAGGTCGCTAACACAGACTTTTTTTCCCCTTGTGCTGCTGCCAAACGGAATGGGGGTGGGGTGGGTGGTAGCAACAGGAATTTGAACATTTTGAATCCTCTGCCAGTGGCTGGGGTTTCAGATTCTCTGGTGGCTGCCTTTGCAGCTTTATGATAGTGCTGACCCTAGAAACACATATGTACGTTGTGTTCCATCATATATATTACTTGTTTCACTTCCCCTGTAAAGACAAAGCTCAGTATAGTGTTTGTGCCCTGTTGGACAAAACTGTCCTGTCAGAAAGTTTGCACAAGCCTCATATCTTCATTTATACACAGCATGTTTGTTGTATGGATATATTTTGTGGTTGTCAGACAAGTATGAATTAGTCAATAGCTGGGTTATTTTAACCATCTGAAAACAAGTTTTAAGTGCTTGGAGGCTGAAAAACACTGTATTTTTCAGGAAGTGTTTTTCTTTTTAATGATTATAGTCATTTAGTGCACAGATGTTTCAAGCTGTAAATTAGCCATTGAGCTTTCACAGGCTTATTATTGTATCCAAATAACTTAAAAAAGTTACCTCAGCTTTTTTTTAAACACTGATTCAGTTATACATCTGGCTACATTCCAATTTAGTTATTTTAAAAACATATTCCCCAGTAATTCAGCCCAGATATGGAGGACATTGGGGGCTTCACCATGACAGATGATTCTTAACTCTACACTATGTAGTGTTTATTTTGAGATCGAGTGTTAATGTGGATGGATGACTGTATACATGCAGAAGGTTATGTTGGGTGGATAAATATTATTAATTAATGAGCTAATGCAATATAGCCTATAAGCCTTTTACCTAGTATTGGGGCCCTATAAAAATTCCAAAAGCCCCATGAAACCAGTCAAAGGGCGACTCTGAGTTGAAAAGAAATGATTTAATAAATACATATTAAAGCAGACACTTTAAAAACAAATGCATGGTTTACTTTATTTTTTTATATTTGCAATTATTCGCTTACAAATAATTTTTCTTCTGGAAATAGGCATCCCCGGCGTCTCTTGGTAGCCAGTCAGAGATGTCTCTTAGAGAGCTGTGGGGATGCCCAATGTGTATGTGTGAAAAACACGTGTGTGCTATTTGTGCATGATTCACACCCCCGTATTTACCCATTATTTTCAGTACAGGAAGAATGGCACAAATATATATATTTTGTTTAATAGATTATGTGTATCTTCATGACAAAATCCTTTCAGGTCAGCTGCATGACCCACCTTATGTATTGCTGGGTACTGCCTGGCCTGTAATTATCATTTGTATGGTCTAGTTTACACCATAAAAAAGTAAGAGCAGAGTCATAACAAATATATGTTTCTTGTTAACTTTCACTGGCTTTTGTTTGTTATTTCTAGACATTTTGATCAGTGTCAGCTGTACTTCATACAGTAGTAGCTTGAGAGATGTGCACATATCTTCACTGGCAAATGCTGTAACTAGGGTTGCCACCTTTTCTACAAAAAAAATACTGGCCATGCTACTGCCTCCATAGACTTAACAGTGGCTCGAGCCGATTTTTACCGGCCTGCTGGTAAAATACCGGCCAGGTGGCAACCCTAGCTTAACGTAAGCGTAACGTAAGAATCCTTTCAAAAATAGAATGTTAATAGTTTATAATTTAACAAAATTCAAACTAAGAGAACAGAAGAAAAATCAAATGAATACTTTGTGTGCCCACCCTTTGCCTTCAAAACAGCATAAATACTTAGACCCTGTCAGATACCCAATTTCCCTCCTTCACTTCATTGGATCACTCCCTGCCTCCCCCAATTTAATTTGATGGGGAAACATTTATGATATATGTATAAAAGTGTGTTACCGACTAATGTAATATGTGTGTGATTGTGAATATTATGGAGATTCAATAAACATTTACTATGGGGGAAAAAACAGCATCAATTCTTCTAGATACACTTTCACGAAGTCAGGGAAATTGTAGACATATAGCCAATTAAACAATTATACCAAGCTGGCTGTAATGATCATCAGTTGAATATTTCAAATGAAACACACTCATAAACGGCTGTGTAGGTGGAATACAACTGTGTGAGGAACAGCCAAACTCAGTTAACAAGATTGCTGAAGATGGTTTAATGTCAAGTCATAGTCTATGGCAAGACTGAGCACAGAAACAAGACACAAGGTAGTTATACTGCATCAGTAAGGTCTCTCCCTGGCAGACATTTCAATTCAGAAATTTTCAAGACTTGCAACCAAAAAAACCTTACTTCCAACATGTAAAAACATCAAGTGACCAAACTATGCATGAAAACTCAAGAACTTGGGTGAAAAATGGCAGCAGATGCTCTGGACTGAAAATTTGAAATATTTGGCTGTAGCGAATGAAGTTTAATCATGGAAGGAGATTTGGTCAGAATTAATGGTGCTGAGAAGTACAGGCAGTTACAAATCCATCATGCAATGCCCTCAGGGAGGCATAAGATTGGCCCCCAATTTATTCTGCAGCATGACAATGACCCCAAACACACAGCCAAAGTCATTAAGAACGAATGTCACCAAAAATAAGAACAAGGTGTCCTGGAAGTGACTGTGTGGACCCTGCAGAGCCCTGTCTGTCTGGATTACATGGAGAGAAGCAACTAAGGCTGCTTAATCCACAGAAAACTGTGGTTAGTTCTCCAAAATGTTTGAACATTCTACCAATCAAGTTGCTTAAACTGTGTACAAGTGTACCTGGAAGAACTGGTGCTGTTTTGAAGACAAAGGGTGGTCACATCAAATGTTGATTTGGATTTAGATGTTTCTTCTGCTATTTAAGAAGCATAGTTCGTATTAATCAACTCTATAATCACCTCACAGCATCTGGCTGAAGTTGAACTGGGCAAGCAGGCAGGTGTATCAT
This sequence comes from Pelodytes ibericus, assembly GCA_036172795.1. Lineage (NCBI taxonomy): Eukaryota > Metazoa > Chordata > Amphibia > Anura > Pelodytidae > Pelodytes > Pelodytes ibericus. The sequence continues at coordinate 60,879,423 of CM069862.1, forward strand.
AGCTGCATTCTTTCTTGGGGATCCCTTTTCCCCTTGATTTGGAGTCATGTAAGGCTTGAGTGAATGACCTGCAACATAACTGTTCTCAGTTTGCTTTAACACATATTGCTCAAAATCTTTTCACAATGTAAAGTTTTTTTGAGTGTTAGCCTGTGTGTTTGGAGTTAGATCAATAACATTAAAGTGTGTAACAGTTGCATCTGAGATGTGAACTCCTGCTTTTGCAGCTCATAGCAGTTCATAATCTATCATTTTACACCCTCCATGCAGTCTCCCCCTCCATGCACAGGTATCATATCCTAAAGTATTTTTTTCCAGGTTTCTTTGCTTTACGGTTAGTGAAGTCTCTAATAATGTGGTTTGAGTATTGTAGACACCAAGGAGGACACCAAGTGTCTTGTTCTGAAGCTGTTAACTTTAAGGTTTTATAGACTAATTATGTTGACAAACTGTACAGTTCAGGAGCAAGACAGACATATTTATCAGCCAGTGAAGAGATTCATGCATAGACTTCTATTCTGTGTCCTGCACAAGGTGTAAAGCCAGAACTGGTGACATACTTTCCTGGTGTGAACAGGGGCCTACAGTTCATTATACAAAGTGTTGTGGGTACTCCCTCAATAAAGGTTTGGGACTGATAAATTATGAACTGACTTTTGCACCTCTTAATGCAGCTGAAGTTATTATGGGTATATGCACACAGTGTCATGTTTTACACCTTATATGACTGAAGTACTTAAATGTGTTTGTATTTATTTTATAGCTGATTTTGGTGTATCTGCTCAGATTACAGCAACAATCGCGAAACGGAAGTCTTTCATTGGAACGCCATATTGGTAACATGCCGTTTTATTATTTCATTCTTCACAACATGTGGCTGGGCATCACAGTGAGTGGGTTTATATGAAGGGATCCGCAGTAACAAATGGCATGAGCCTGAAATAGGGGCAGTGGTTGTTATCGTGTTAATTTCTGCAATCGCATCTGTTTTATACATCTATACAAAAGCAGCCTGAAGTTCAGAACTTTACATATTGGCGCACAATATTAGGTGCGACTTCTGTGTGTGCGCCACTTCTACAGCAATAATTCATAAAGCCAAGTAACTTGCTATAAAGCAAGAGTATTACGTAAGGATATAGAGCTACATGTCACATGCGGACAAGAAATCTCAAGCCAGGACCAAGTGTTTAATATTAACTTGATTAACATGACTTGCAGCATTGACCATGCTTGTTCTTTGTACATGTATTTTCAATATAAAGCGTGGAGACTGATGCAGGTACTAAATGGCTTGCAGACTGTGTCTCATACATACTGATTGAATACTTCTATATACAGGATGGCTCCAGAAGTGGCTGCTGTTGAGAGGAAAGGAGGGTACAACCAGCTGTGTGATATTTGGGCAGTTGGGATAACATCTATAGAGCTTGCTGAACTTCAGCCTCCCATGTTTGACTTGCACCCGATGAGGTAAGTAACACAACATGATATACACAGCGCTCAGTATAATGGCTGCCAACAGCTGCTTCTTTATAGAAATCTTATTTTCTCTTAATACTAACTGTTATCAATTTCCAGAGCTCTGTTTCTTATGACAAAAAGCAACTTTCAGCCTCCCAAGTTAAAAGACAAAATGAAATGGTAAGCCAGTGAGCATCTCATTCAATGACCTTGTTTTGCTCATGCGTTTTCTTTTCATTTATAGCTTTATTCATTTTTGTTGTTTTTTTTTTTCTTCATTTTTCATTGAAGGTCTAATAGTTTTCATCATTTTGTCAAAATGGCACTCACAAAAAACCCTAAGAAACGGCCTACAGCAGAAAAACTGTTGCAGGTAAAGTATTACTGTGTGTTTATTTCTACAACCTTTAACAACCCGAGGTGGACCTGCTCACTAAACATTAGAATAACCGCTGTTATCATAATGTGGTCCTTGAAGCCCTTATGACTGTATAGATTGTTCTGTTTATTTCCAGCCCATGTCAGACCGAATAAAACTGCCTACCATTCAGTCATTTCTGAAATATTTTTAATAATACATTTCCGCTGACATGCCCATGAACTGCCGCATGGCTGGCATAGATCCTAATCATTCAAAGAGCATCGAAATATTGTTATATTCTGTTAATGTACAGTTATCTTCAGATGACAGGTTCGCTACAATTGCCAATAGTTTGGGTTTATTACTAGTAATTCCATCACACCTTTCATTTGGAAAGCGGTAGTACATATCTTTCTGATTCTCAGGATATTGTCCTTATTGACTGATTTAGTAGAAGTCCATGTAAGCAAAATTATTTTAATTGATTGATACTTTTTTTCTGATGGCTTGAACCGAAAATATGAATGAAAGAGACTCTTATAATCTGTTTTTACTTGAAACATAGCCAAATTTTTTCTAATGTATTGTTAAGATCAATATGGAAGCCAGATTTAATAAAAGTGTAACTTCTTGGACGGCATCGTAGATGCTAACAGTATACTAGTAAAGTGAACCACAGTATAACATCACAAGTGCTTACATTAATTTTGTGTTTTCTTTAAAACGGGAATATTGTGTGAATAAAATAAATACATTTATTTTTTACTTTGTTTTTTTAAAAACAATAAAAGACTTATATGAAGCGCGTATAGGCATAGTGTGTGTTCAATTAAACCATTGTCCATGGAAAGGCCTGTGAAGGTCATCCACCACAAACCCTTGATATGAAGGTTTGCTGATTTTGCCCTTTTCCAATCCTATATGATAGATGTGTATGGGGTAATGTGTGTATTTGTTATCTTCTCTTTGCCATTTGTAGGATATGTTTTCTGTGTAGACAGAGGGAAAAAAGCATATTTGTATTAAAGTGTGCTGTTATCCTCTTCAGCCATTCCAATTGATTGTTCCCAGCATCTCCTGGGACTCAGTTATATACCACCATGCATGAGGATTGTCAGGGAATATATGTGTAATGTCTGCATCATGCACATAGATTGTCCCTATACATCTATTTGAAGAGCATGCGCTCTCCACTACATTTGTCACACATACTCTGTAATTCCACATTGTTTTCAATAAGGAAAGTACATGCTGGCTATGTGCAATTCTGAGGGTTCAATACTTACAAAACCATTTTATTGTTACATCCTCACTTATGCAGAGTCTGTACAAATGGCTGCTTTTTTATTTTGAGATTCATTTCAATATACCAAAAATCTCTTTATTCATTATTTCATGCACAGGGTATATTTAATTGTTGTTTTTATTAAAAACACCAGTACTTCACGTTGTAAAATAACCATGTATTATTGTGGTTATTAGTTTGTCCAAGTATTTCATATTTCACAACAATAGTTTAGCTTTGGATCTTAATGAAAGAAAAGGTCTCAAAACCACTGTTTACTCATATGCACACGTACCCTGTGCCACTCACTCATACTGTATGTATAATTACTCTCTGCCACTCACTCATGCACACATTTATGTAAGTAAAGGATATGCAGGAGAGGGGGCAATAATACTTTATTTTCAGGGAAACAGTATTCCTCTCTCTCTCTGACACAAGATCAAAGTCTGTCAGTAAGAGAGAGGGAGAGTTTTGAAAACACTGTATTGTCATTTATTGCATGTAATCACTGTGGTTGATTTTCACAGTCAACAAATATTGGTTGATTCTAGTCTGCCTAACTCTAAAGGCAACTGGGATCAACCCCACCCCATTCAAACCAACACATTTTGGCTCAGATGGCTATGGATTGTGACAAGCCCCTAGACTCATCAAATCTTCAATGCAAATGCTCGGACAGCAGTCCCAGGCTATTTTGTTGGGCACTGCAGGCCTGCCTTAATCCAGAATTAATCCTGAAACACCCCTCACATCATTGGCCTGTCATGTTTTTAACAGTCCATCACTATGACTGTGCTGGTCAGCAGAGTAGCCCCCCTTCTTTCCTTGATTTATAAGACAAGGTTGTTTTTTCTAATGATTTTCTGAAAAAAATTCTTATAATTGACCAAATATGGTAGTTGCACAGTAAAAAAAGGAATTAACAGATAAATGCATTTTTTTTGTCAATAACAAAATAAAAGTAGAGAGCTGTCGGCCACATACATGTTTGGTTGGTAACAAGTCAGACAATCAAAATAATTAGACGGCTAAAAACAATTAACAGTGTTGATTTAGTTTGGTAATAGCAATGAATAAAGAAACCGTTGTTTGACTGTCCTCATATAACACTTGTTCTCTTGCCTTTTTTTAGCATCCTTTTGTTACACAGCCATTAAATCGCACGCTTGCTATCGAATTGTTGGATAAAGTGAATAATCCTGACCACTCCACTTTCCATGACTTTGATGATGATGATCCAGAGGTAAGGACATCTGATAAGTACAGTGCAGTGTGTTCCAGACAGGTTGCAATTATAATTATGGTGCAGTGATGCATGTTATTTGTGACTAGTTTATATACGTATTTATAAGAAGTACATGTGGGTGAATTCATTTGAGCTAAATTATATTTAACTCGTCTTAGCTACACTTGGTAAATAACCCAGCATTATTCATTTTGAGAGTTACTTTCTACTACGTATCAAAATGTTTATTTTTTTTCTGTAGAGCATTTCTAGCCCACAACTCATTTTGAGATAATGGGAGAAGACTCACATATTACAAATAATGTAGTAAAGCAGTGTTTTCTTTTCAGAGGAGTGAATACATGTGTTCTGAATAGGGGCTTTTTAACATTGGAAGTTTAGATTTATACCCACAGGCCTGGAAGAGCCATAAACATTGAACCATAACTCCCAAGTACAGCTAATGGGTTAATAAGTGCTGCAAACAAAGACTAAACAGGAACCAGTGACCCAGCTTGATGCCCTGAAAAAGTGATGCTTATAATCATATTCCAAAACATATACATATTCCATAAAAGTTAGTTCCAAAATAGATAAATCTACCGAAAGATAACAAACATCCCTATAAATCCAAAGCGGTGGGGACAGCAACAATTTAAAAAAATGTCGTTATCAAAAGTGTTCTTGAAGGGGGCACTGTGTATAACTGTATGTAAACTGAATTAAAAAAAAAAAAACTTTATTAAGGCTAAATATTAAATTCATAATGGTGGGGACAGCCATGTAAGTAACAGCTGGTGAGAGATTTTTGGGGATAATCTATAGCAAAATATTATTTATTAATCGCACTTTATTCCATGTCTTAAAACATGGCCAAACAAATAATATTGTGATTGTGCTAAGACTCTGTAACAATGCATTTATGGGAGGTGGATATAAGGTCTCCCTACTTATTCTCTGATGCTTGACATGTAACGGTATAACAGCCATATTTTAATCCTCAATGTGCTTGTGTATAAGATCTGTGGAGCCGCTTTCCTATTTGTGCATCAGACTCCGCAGTAGGCCATGTTCTCTAGCACTAAGCATTAGGAGATTTGATCACTGCGTTCGGCTTCACCAGGAAACCATGGACAATTCCTTAATAGTCCTAAAATCTCTGCCTATTTCCCATCTGACCACTAAAGTACATTTCACAGTAATTACCATGTGAAGGTATGACCACTTTATTGTAAAAATGAATAGCTTGACCCAAGAAACTAATAAAATCTTATTCAGGGAGATTTTCCAAAGAGTAGAGCAGCATACCAGAGCATAAATAAAAACAATCTGATTGTCAATCCAACATATACAAGAAAAAAATCCACTGGATAGGTAATTATAGCTAAATTTAGTTATTTTCATTTAACCAAGCTATCTATCCAAAACCCTTAGGGTGTATTCTTTAAAGACTGAATTTCAGGGAATGGTGATGGGAATAATGCCAAAGTAGCTGAGTGTGAAAAGGTCTCCAATTCAGCTGCATTGGAGAATTTTTCCAACTTTGCTACATTTGCCTAAAGTTTGACATTCCCATCTCAATTCCCTGAAATGCTGTCTTTATTGAGTAGACCCTCTGGTGTTTACCCTCTAAATGTGGTGACTATTTTAGTTTGTTTGTACGGAGTGTGTGTTATGTCACTTGGTAAGTGTTTTGCTATTTTCTCACACCAAATGATGGGTCATCATATACTTCTTTAAGCCTTTGCTACTGTTTACAAATACAAAACAGAACTTTTGACAACAGCCAATCACAACTCCTCAACTATGCTGACCCCATTGATGCAATACATCCCCTGTGCTCAGAGAAACTGACAGAACACATCTTAGAAATATTTTCTCCCTTTCCAATAAAAGTAAATAATTAACAGATTTTAAGGTGAACAACATCAAGTAAATGATTTTTAGAGTGTTATATGACAGTGCAGAAAACAAAATTGCATGGAAAGTCCACTTTTACATTCAACCAAGCAAGTACAGCATTTATAGGGATGCAGCTTCTTCCATTAATACAGGTCATAATCTAATGGGTGTGAGCACCTGTTTATTACATTTCACACTTTATTATCTGTTACATGGCTTCCAGTGTTACTGCTTGCCAAGTACTTATCTCATATTATATGTTAGAAATGCCTTTGGGATGGGCACAGTACAGACACTGTTTGCTATAATAATTCCATGGGAACCACAACAATTACCAATCACGATTTTATAATGTAATGATAGGTAATAGAATTAGATCTATTTATACACTTTACTATATATGTAATAATTGAATTTATTATCCATTATCATTCTGCTCATTTCATCTTTGTGATAGTATAAGATAAAGCCATTGTTTGAATATTTGTACATGTGCCATAGAGTTCCATACGTTCAGGAACAACATTAAAAAAAATCAACCATGTTGTTAAAAGAAATGCATAGATTTTAGTTTGCATTAGTTGGAAGTTACATTTCTGTGTTAAAACCCTTGATTCTCATTATCGTCATTTTTTTTTTTTGTGTACGTTGGTCACTTTTTCCCTCAAATAGTTTAAGTTTTGGGGCATCTTTTCTCCTGCATCACCTCCTGTGCGTCGGGCCCCTCGTTTTGCAGCCCACCCAAAGGTACACTTGTTCCTTCAAGCTGCGTGTATCATTTAACTTTAGTGTGCCTGCTTTCTAAAAACCCAACATATAACATTGCTTTTACAGAGCTTTCAGCTGCAAGTTATCATTTCATCATCCGTTCTAAAAGGACATCATAGAGGCTTACATTGCTTGTGTAATACTATCTTTAATTTCATTTTTGTATTATAACACATTCTAATCACAGGTGCCCCATGCAAAACATATTAGTTTTAGTTTCTACCATTGTGTATGCATTACCTTGGTCATTATATTATAGTTTCATTGGTTTTCATTTCATGTAATACACATTTTGCGTGAAAGTACTCTTTATACTCTTTACGTTGTCATTGTTTGCAATATATTTTAACCATCTCAATCTTTTTTTGTTTTAACACTCAAATAGTCATAGGACAAAGAGACCAGTCTTAGATGTAGTGTGACTTACTATGAGAGGAGTGTATTGCTTTTCAATCCACATGACTGCAATGAAATCCTTGTCTCTTCCTGGATTTAATTACATGGTGCTTATGCCAGTGGGGGTAAAAAGTGAACTGCAGAAAATCCGGCAAACCAAATCACGGCTCCTATCTGAAAATGCACTACCTTTTTTCAAGCAAGATGATTCTGAAAACAAATGCATTCCGTTTGAGAATTTATATTCCAAACATGTTTAATTTATTCACTAATTTAAAACTTGTTCTGATCCTCTCTAACATTTTGTGGGATGTGAAAATCAGAGTCCAAAAGGATAACTACACTTGCATTGTTCTTAGAAAGGAGCTTAGGGTACAGCTGGAACTGCTTGCAGGAGACTTTTAAAGTTTACATGCGCCTCTGAATATTGTATATGTCTAGGAAGGACCAATTCATTAATGTATGATGGCCTATGCACCCCTGAACATCTTTCCAAGCCTGAACACACATATTTGGATGGGGGAGGTCAGTGTTTTGAGTAATTGTTTATATTTTAGTGCTATTTGGTAGCAGGTCAGTGATTAAGTAGGTAGGGGTACTTATAGCACCCTGTTATTGGGGTACTCACTGGACAAAGACTGACTACCCCTATTTTAGGAAAAACTTGAGTGCTGTATTTAAAAATCGAGAAGCATCTCTGACTAGAACACAAGTTTAATTCCAGAAATGGTTAATCGCCAAAAAACTGTGTTCTCCACATTGCTCGAGAAAAAAAAATACTTCACACTTAAATGTTGTGACGGCTGAATTTGTAGGATAAAATTATCTTATAGCTGCAGTTGCGGTTTCCTTTTTTATAATGAAGTGTTTGAAACGAACGCTTTGTTATGCCCTGAGGAAGCGCAGTGTGAAATTGCACGCTTATGCAAAAGTTACAAACCCAGGGAAATGAAAATCCAGACGGGGAGGGGATAAGATTTTGCAGCATGGAATGTAATGCGTGTGCGTGCTTGTATACGGCTGGAAAAAGTGCAGGGTGGTTATTACTTCAAAGCATGTGTACTAGCCAGGAATTTGTTGCAGTGTTTTTGTTGTTTGCATGCACAAACACACTTTCTACTATAGAACACAGTGATTTATCCAAATGAAGCAATTGTCTGGTTTTCATTTAAGACATAATGCAATGCTAGCTCCCACGTGCTCACTTTAACTGATTCCTCCATGATTAAACCAAGTTTCCTGTTTTATTGTGATTTGTAACTTTTTTCTATTATGGTGTTCTCCACCTGCTTAATATTTCTCACCACACGCTTACACATGTCACGTGACTTTTCGAGCCATTTCACTAGCAATTATAAATGTGATCCTTACTGGCCTCATGGAAAGCTAGAAACGATTAAAAGTGTAAAGCAGCATTGAATGACCCAATTCATGATAATGTATCCAGTAGTTGATATTCCTTATCCTACTGACATTGGTACTTTGCATTCTGCCATTCATGTGGATGTTACGTTTACACTTACCACTGTCATAAGCTTTGTTGCATGTACACCTTTTCATGAAATCGGTATTCCCTGATGGCATTGCACTCTATAAGCAGTATAATGTGCCCTGCACAAAGCAAAAATGGTTCAAGAATGGTTTGAAGAACACAACAAGTTCAAAGTATTGACTTGACCTCCAAATTCCCCAGATCTCAATCTATTTGAGCACATGTGTGATGTGCTGGACAAACAAGTCCGATCCATGAGGTCCCACCTCGCAACTTGGTCTAGTGGAGTCCATGCCTCGACGGGTCAGGGATGTTTTGGCGTCAAAAGGGGACCTACACAATATTAGTCACAATGTCATGGCTGATCGGTGTATATTATTATGCTATTGACATGGCTTATATTCCGTTTAATATAGGCACAATTCATATTTTTGTCATGTAGAGCTTAACATCCAAAATCCTGACATGTTTATGGATATCCATTTAAACGTGATTTGCATTATTATTCCCTTCTATCTGTATTTTACCCCTTAGAGTGTAGCACGGATGGCAGACAGCTTTACTAGCAGGACAAGAGTGGGGATAATATTGCACATAAGGCTCATGAAGATGGTGCAGTTTTTCAGCAGCAAATTTACATAATAGCTTCAAAATCTCCAAACCTAGAATAATACAATAATATAGACAAATGTGTGGCATGCAATAAGAGGAACATCTTAAAGGCCACTATTCACTTTAATTATAGTGGGTTTGGCATCACTTTGTAAGCATGCTTAATCACAGGTAACTGGTACCTGAAATAGGAACACCATAGTAAAGAGGTGAGCAGGAATATGTCAGCAGCTCAATATATAGCACACTGAAAGCACTAACTTCATTCTGACCGTTCATTAATCTAGCTCAAATAGTCCACAAGCTCTGAAATTCAATTGATGTAGTTATATTGCAAAGTAGCCATTAAACAAGTCTATAATATCCTTTTTTTCTGCAATTACTTTGTTATATACTTTGCATTTCATTGTATCTGTTTTATGTAATTTCCCCTTGTTGGGGAAGTAGTTGGACCTTTATTTCACCTATAGTTACAAATAAGGGCTCTGTAACCAGTAACACCACCATAAATATATAATGTCATTTTCAGATTTAGAAATTGTACTCTACAATAATGGTAGACTGATGATGCCTAGTATGTTTTTGTCTATAGGTGTCATGGGTATCATAAGAAAGCTTTTAAAGGGGCTGTTCGTTTTAGCGTGTTTTCCTGTATGTTTCCATGTTTCTGATACATGTTACATGCACAGGTTTTTAATTACAGTTCTTATGTAGGTTATTCAGTGATGTCCAATAAAGAGGACTTGGAGATAGAGGCAGTTCAGAAATAAATCTATTACACTGTACTTGTAGTTTTTAGGAGGTTGGAATTGAGACAGATCGGTTTAATTTTGTGTATCTTTAGACTAACCTTTTCTGACACTGTACGTTTGACTGGCCCTTTAAGGGATGGTTCCTTCCCTCTAAATGGGCAGAGATCAAGCGTCTTTATATATATATTCCTAAGTTTTCATAGTGTATTATAAAGCCCACCACCACCAAGCTGGCACTTACATGTGGAATAGTGCTAGCCTACACGATGCTATCATTCACTTGGAACACACTAGTCAGTCACCAGAGGTTTGCATTCATTCTAGTGTAGTTCCTGTGATGGGGATTTAACATGAATTAAAACTGCTGGCACTTACATACAATTTGCAGCTTGCATTTTATGTAATCTCCCCAATGCACCATTAATCTCCAGAAGATGTGATTTGCTAGATTTTTATTACTTGTTAGGTTTTCAGTAACATGATATATGTGGATATATGTATGTTGTGTACTCACCATTCAGAAGCATGTTTTATCATGGATTGGTGATGTTTATATGTGTAAAGAAAAGCTTTTAACCATACAGTTATGTGTTCCCCTATTCATTTAGCAACCCTCTCACTACATTGCTAACTGTATGGGTCTTATCACCTAGTGACTCTGAATGGGGCCACACAATTTAGTTATATGGTCCTGAAGTCAAGCTCCCAGCTATATATTGAGTGGTTATAGTAAACCTGGCATGTTGTCATAGTATATGTGTGCATATATAGCACCATAAGGGTTTGAGAAGATGAGGATTGTATAGTCCCACCATAATTAGCATGTATTGTGCCCTATGGCACCACGATTGCCAAGCACATTTGGTGCCATTTCCTATTTACCAAGAGTGTTTGTCCTTGACATGTATACTTTAAATAAATCAAAATTTCCATGATCCACTGGAAACTAAATTGGGGCATGATAATGACTTATAAATTAGGATTTCGCATAGGCAGACATTGTCCAGGGTATTCACCACATAATCCTTCACATAAAAGAGGATTTGTGTGCCACTTATGTTCCTTTAAAGTTAGTTTTGGAAAACAAGAAGTGATGGCGAATATGACAGAAGTACAATCTATCCAAAACTTAAATCAATATCTGCAAAACTAACTGCATGTCTATAAATGTACTCTCTCCCCCACAACACAGAATGCAGCAGCCACATTTATAGCAGCGCTTCTCCCCGGCAATTCAGCTTAATAAACCAAAGTATGATGGAGAAAATGTGGAATGATAGTTGTCAAGAGAACATAGCCTTATTTTGCATTTAGTGTACAAATTTCCTAGTTCAGCCCTCTAACACTTGTTGTTTTTGTTGGCGAGAAATTGCTCCGTCAAGGTATCATTTCTACAACAAATCTGTTTTCTGGCAAGCACTATGATATTAATCTGTCATTTCGCACCCTCCGCCTTGTCATTCTTGCCCTGTTTTTATAGCACATATATTATTATCTGATTTCAAAGCCCATTTTCTTGAAGGGCTGTTACAAATAATACAGATGTACCCAGCTGTCAGGCAGCATTGTGTGCCTGAATATTATTACAAGATGCCGTCCTTGAAAATCCCGCTTTGGAAACTCAATCACCGTCTTATCAAATATTTGAGGAGATGCTGTTGTACACCAAATAAATTTGCTTTCCCAAATGCCTCTTTTTTTATTTTTATTTTTTTTATCTTCTTTAGTCTACATCTCTACCCAGCATCGGAACAGACTAAACAAAAACCCAAGCTGTCCGTTCAAATATCTTAAAAGGAAATTGTGAGAATTCGCATAGGTTGTTTGAGGATACATGGCACTAGGTTTAGTCTAGCTTGAAGCCTTGATGTCAGAAGAATACAAATTATGTTTTAGTCAACAAATAAACCACAAACAAATTTCACGCTTGCTTTAGGCTCATCAGGAAAACAGATGTATGAGACAATAGATATTAGAAAATACGGTGGATTATGTTTTATATGTTGGCCAGAAATGCAGCACGATAAAGTATATTATTGTCATAAACAAAGTGACAACAGATTCTTTTGCTCTTCATACAGTAAGTAAAAACAAGCAGATACATCAAGTCAGACATGGTAGATTCTAGAATCTTCTCAAGTGCGCGCCTTTTCAGAAATGAATGTCCATGTTGGGCCTTATTAATGTTTCTTGTTTACAGCAATGGTGAAGAAAAACTTGTTAGCCATAGAAAAATGTTTGCCCTTTGAGCAGTGATACAAAAGCCATTTAACACGAATTTAAACTTCACACAAGCAAAAGTATAGCTTTTATACGGATAATGAGAATAGGGGCTCTCAGGTGGGCCTCTTTTGGCCTGCGGACCACATGTTGGATGCCCATGTTCTAGAAAGTGGGGCCTGTTCACTAAATGCTAATTTGGTGACTATACCTATCAAGTTGACAATCAGAATTTTAATCTTTTGTAAATCACAAAAAAGGAAATGGAAAACATATTTAATAAAATCCTCCTCTAAGTCCTTTTTTTAGAAAAACAAAATAAGAATTTTGCTCACATTTCGGCAGAGAGAGAAAAAAAACCTGTCTCTTGCGTCTCACACAGAAATGCTGCTTGTTAACTTACCTGCCTGCCTTACCCATCATTCACAGGTTTATGCCTGCCTTACCCATCATTCACAGGTTTATGCCTGCCTTACCCATCATTCACAGGTTTATGCCTGCCTTACCCATCATTCACAGGTTTATGCCTGCCTTACCCATCATTCACAGGTTTATGCCTGCCTTACCCATCATTCACAGGTTTATGCCTGCCTTACCCATCATTCACAGGTTTATGCCTGCCTTACTCATCATTCACAGGTTTATGCCTGCCTTACCCATCATTCACAGGTTCATGCCTGCCTTACCCATCATTCACAGGTTCATGACTGCCTTACCCATCATTCACAGGCTCATGACTGCCTTACCCATAATTCACAGTTTCATGCCTGCCTTACCCATCATTCACAGGTTCATGCCTGCCTTACCCATCATTCACAGGTTCGTGCCTGCCTTACCCATCATTCACAGGTTCGTGCCTGCCTTACCCATCATTCACAGGTTCGTGCCTGCCTTACCCATCATTCACAGGTTCGTGCCTGCCTTACCCATCATTCACAGGTTCGTGCCTGCCTTACCCATCATTCACAGGTGCCTGCCTTACCCATCATTCACAGGTTCATGCCTGCCTTACCCATCATTCACAGGTTCATGCCTGCCTTATCCATCATTCACAGGTTCATGCCTGCCTTATCCATCATTCACAGGTTCATGCATGCCTTATCCATCATTCACAGGTTCATGCCTGCCTTATCCATCATTCACAGGCTCATGACTGCCTTACCCATCATTCACAGGCTCATGACTGCCTTACCCATAATTCACAGGTTCATGCCTGCCTTACCCATCATTCACAGGTTCATGCCTGCCTTACCCATCATTCACAGGTTCGTGCCTGCCTTACCCATCATTCACAGGTTCGTGCCTGCCTTACCCATCATTCACAGGTTCGTGCCTGCCTTACCCATCATTCACAGGTTCGTGCCTGCCTTACCCATCATTCACAGGTGCCTGCCTTACCCATCATTCACAGGTGCCTGCCTTACCCATCATTCACAGGTGCCTGCCTTACCCATCATTCACAGGTGCCTGCCTTACCCATCATTCACAGGTTCATGCCTGCCTTACCCATCATTCACAGGTTCATGCCTGCCTTACCCATCATTCACAGGTTCGTGCCTGCCTTACCCATCATTCACAGGTTCGTGCCTGCCTTACCCATCATTCACAGGTGCCTGCCTTACCCACCATTCACAGGTTCCTGCCTTACCCATCATTCACAGGTCTTTTCTAACACAGAATTTCTGTTGTATCATTGTTTGGGTGATTTTAAGTTATCGGTATAGTAATATAGTATCAATGGTAACTTAGGAAACTGTTGAAGTGAGATCCATTTCACCTTCTATAGAGGGCAGCCTAAACAGGTCTCATGACTCCGCACTGGAATGTCCATTGGCAAGAATTAAATGGTAGTGTGTGTTGTTGTTGTTGTTGCACAGTAGGAGAATACAACTTTCTGATTAGAGTTGCTGGCAGTAATAGTTACCCAGTACGCTGTAAATGTTTTCCAGTAGTAATCAAACCCCTGCAATGCCCGGCTCTTCTAATGGACGAGGTACAGTAAAAATGTTCACCCTCCTGCAGTATCGCTCTTAAAACAGCCATCTCAAACAAGTGTTTTATTATATTTTATTTATGTCAAAGGACCAGCACTGAATATTTGTTCTCTAATTACAATTAGTCTGGGTGTCTGGAGCTCAATTCTCCTCTTTTAGACTGTGTTCATCTCTTACACAGTTTAAATGCAAAATGCAGCCTGAGCACAGTGCAGTAATAATGGAGGTACAGACTCAAATGCACTGCAAATTCAGGACTGCTGGCAACTATGTATGCTTCCTTGAGCTACCCCATCCTGCACTATATGGCTATACATTGTTTTATTATCATTGAATCCTTTTAAGAACACAAAACTGGCAATCAGTTGTGAATGAAAAGCCATATGTATAATTATAATAGCAATAAAGTGTTTAACCTAGGAGACTCTTTGATGTGTTTGATTGTGTCCAGATCTGTACTGGGTTTGTATTGATTACTCTTTAATTTGATCATTACCCAACTTAATGATACACTCCTGGTAAGTAAAGTGTGATAGGGTTTTTGCAGTGTATCTGGCGGGGCAGAAGATGGTGGACAGAATGATGCAACATGTTATAACAGTAAAAAGGAAGTTCATTCTTTGGTTGGCCAAACATTTCCTATACATTTGCTTTCCTTTCAGCAAAATGAATACTTGCTTCATGAACTAGATTCTCATATCAGTAATAGTTCACATTGCTTATTTCCACTGCTTGAAATATAGAACATAGCTTGTAAAAAAGATGTATTTTTTCTTCAGTCTTCCTATTTCTTGTCTCTTTCAGCCTGCAGTAGTCGTTCCACACAGGATTCACTCAACAAGTAGGAGCGTGCGAGAGGAAAAAACCCGTTCAGAAATTAACTGTAAGAATATTTGTACGTTATGTTTATAATTACCCCTTCTCTGCCTCAGGTCAGCCATTACAATTTGTATGGCTGGGTTTTTCTTACAGAAAAATATATTTTATCCACCAGTGGAAAATTCATTCATTCAATTTAATGTCAGACAATGATTGTTTTTATGACTGAAAATTATGCCTCAGAACCACGATACTTAAAATCACTTTTCTGCAAAGCATTGTGTTTGCAGGCGACAGCTTTTCTGATGTACGCAGTTGCAGTGTTCTGTTATATATGAATAAATAATTCAAATACATCTGTGTTAGGAGGTGCAGGTAAATAGCATGCTAAAGCTCATCCTTGTATTATATTTTTCTTGCATTTTATGGCATAATCTAATGTACAATTACAAATTTATAATGTTGTGCATAGAGTTTCACCCAAAATTATACAGGCAGAGCCTGTGCTTTTCAAATCTGTGCCAGTTAACAGTAGTATTGACAGATATTCTTTAACATGGTCACAACAAATGCTTTATCCCAGCAGAAGATCATTCCAGTAAAACTTCTGCTTCCAGCATCTTACAGTGGCTCTAAAGTATGTTTTCTTTCAACTTTTGCTTTTTTCAGTAGAAGCAAAAATGAAGATTCCAATGGCCCTTGTACACTGTAAACATTACATGTTTTTTTCTTCATTATAGGCAAATGCGACACTATACTCGACTCTGCTTATTAGTTATTGTAACAAAATGATGATTTTTCCTTGAGATAGTGTCTGCGACCCAGGAAGCCTGCATGATTCATATTATAGCATGGAGGCTCCCAGGTGAGGCACTCCAAGCATCAAGTAAAGTTTGATGCACCTAGTAGCATTTAATCTGTACCATGTACAGCTTTTTTCATACAAATACATGCAGGGGAATATCCTTCAAAACGTTTTCAACTCTTTATTGGAGGGGGCAGGACAGTTCCAGGATGTCAACGGTGACATTACTGATATTGTGACCATATGCATTTGGCATCTTTATTAATCTCTTAGAGATCTCTGGCCAGGTAGGTGCCGGCCTAGTGTGCAGATCATTGGTAGAGCCGCACCCCAGTAGCAGGCAGCATGGAGGAGTTCTTGCTGAGCCTGTGCTTTCTTACATTTTATAT
The DNA here is from genome assembly GCA_036172795.1 of Pelodytes ibericus. Taxonomy (NCBI): domain Eukaryota; kingdom Metazoa; phylum Chordata; class Amphibia; order Anura; family Pelodytidae; genus Pelodytes; species Pelodytes ibericus. The sequence goes on from CM069862.1 coordinate 60,895,910, forward strand.
ATAAGATCCTCCTCCGTTTTGGGAGGAGGACTGGAGATCATCAGTGCAGTCAGCTCAGAGTAGGTGGATCAGGTGTAGAATTTGATCATGTGTCTCTCCCCCCAAGTGTAAAATTGAATGTAGTGGAGGGCTATATGCTCCCGGCACCTGCCCTCTCCATGAATCTTGTGAAGGAGTAGCAGATCCTATTCCTGCTGATCACCCAGTGGGCAGGGCACAAAGGGCTACGGTAACAAAATTCATTGTACCAGCGCTGCATCCAGGTGATGCTTGGGAAGGTCACTCTTTATACAGAACGTCCCGTTTCATCATGGTAATGTCCAGTCCCCACAAGACAGTCTGCAAAATAAGTTTTAAAGTAAAACTTTGCAATAATTGGATCACATAAATGTAAATTGAAGCTGACACTTAAAAATAATCTATTTTTTGTTCCAAAGGATGAGCTTTAGTAAGGATTTATTTGTTTATTTTATCCAGTTTAGAGTGATCCTTTAAAAGATATTTGGCATTTTATTCCCATGCTAGGGTCACTGCCCTATTCACTTTTGCATCTCTAATAGAATCACACAAAAATTAAATAAGTCTCATGGCTCTTTAACCTGCCAGAAGATTATTTATATACACTGGCTACAGTAATACTACATAAAGACACACCATTTATGTAAATTAATCTTTCATTTCACTGCTCTAACATGGTCTCCTCTTCATTTCTAGTTGGACAAGTAAAGTTTGATCCACCAATGAGAAAAGAAACAGAACCACATCATGAGCTGGTGAGTTACCCTAAGTCCTCTTGTTAAATGGAATGGTCTTTAAGAGTCTGTTTAAATCATTTGCATTTTAATAAAACAATGACAAACCAATACTGCCAGAAAAACAATACTGGAGAACCTTTTGAGCATTTAATAGAGTTTATTTTACTTTATTGGAATGTATAACGTAGGAAAGTATTTTTTTGATCTAGTTTGAGGTGACAGTCTTTGCTGTAAACGCTTCACTTATACACAATGCCAAATCCTATAATCCTCACATTCTTCATTTAATTTCTTTCCCAGTACTATTTGGCCTCTCAAGTTCTGCTTTTTTCCTGTTTTTGTTCTCTTAAAAGATCCTGCATGTGGCAAATCAGTTAAGAGGAAGGTCAGACAGAATGTATTTTTTTTTCCCGCCACTAACACATTGTTTTATAACTAACTTATTTTGAAAGTCAGTGTTTTGGAATGCATAGATGGTTCAGGTTTAGGCAGCTTGCAATATTCACATACCACTAACTACTGGGCTACTAAATATAACAATGCAAAGGAATATAACGAGTGGACTGATTGGTTGCAGGATTTCCCCCTGTTTTTATTAAAATTTCAGCTTGGTTATGTTTTCTTGTGTGGTGTAGGGTGACCACCTTTTTTTTCTGCCATTAAGGGACACAGTATAGAGCAGATGAGATTACACACACACAGGCAAAATATTTATATATATATATATATATATATATATATATATATATATATATATATATATATATATTTTGTGTGTGTGTATATATATATATATATATATATATATATAGATTTATCTTGCATACACACTGATTCACATGCACAGAAGATACATTTTATATTATATGTCATTAGGAAGCCTTTGAAACTATGTAGATTTTAGATTTAAGCATAAACTTACAACATTACAGGACATGAGCAGTTTCAGAATTAACCCTTTTATTAGCAGACCTGAGCAGTCTTAGAGAATTAACCTCTCTATTAGCAGACCTGAGCAATTTCATAGAATTAACCTCTCTATTAGCAGACTTGAGCAGTTTCAAAGAATGAACTCCTCTATTACCATCCATTACACACAGTCGCATACAGACACACTGTGTACTCTGAGTTACTTGCCTGATGCAAGCTCAGTCTGCTGCAGCTGACACTACGCTCTGTGAAGGATGGACTCTCCGTCCCGGACAATGCTTTGTCCTGTATTGAGGCTACCTGAGATTTAAAGTCCCATTGAGGGACGGTTCTGGGCAATCCGGGACACGTGGTCACTCTAGTGTGTCTTGAAATGCACAGACTTTCCTTGTGTCCCTAAATTAAACCTGAAGCATGTTCATTGTGATTGTGGACTTCATCTTGTCTGTCTACCAAAATGCTTGCTTCTTTTGCTTTACTTTGCAGTCTGTTAGTGACATTTCTCATGTGCAGCCACGTATCTTACTGTAAATAACTTGGGTATCTGTCTGCTAAACAGCTCGACAGGGACGATTTTTTGGACAGTGCAGAAGAAATATACTACACTGCAAGATCTAATCTGGTATTTTCCATATTCTCTTTTTCTTTGTCAGCTTTGATTTTTGTGTCTTTGTTCTTTGCCTCCAAAAGCCTTAATGTTATGCCAATCTCTGCCTCTGTTTTAACTCTGGGTTCTGAGTCCGTGCTTCATTCTAGTTTTTGATTTTCATGCTAATGTGTTGGCTGAGGCTGACTCAGCGAGGCTCCTGGAGTTGAACAGCAGTATATATACTTGAGGGACCAATTCTTCCTATGGTTGGGATAATCAGAGCAGCTTGCTGCCCAAGGTCTGGTTCACAGACTAATAGGAAAAGCTTTTGCTCGTGTATATTTTTGTTGTCTTTTGTTATCAATAAATATCATGATAGAATGTAAATTGACACAATATATCAATTATACAACATAAATATGTATACTAAAATAATATGCCTGTATCATCAGTGTTCAAAATAGTTTCATTTGTCCCAACATAACATGGCAGATTAACCTTTTTATTAAGATTTTTTTAAATGTAATTTCATTTCAAATAGTAAATTCTATACGAATAATGGGAAAACAGTCAGCTTTTTGTGGGGCTTGGAATCTGAACAGGAAGTTTCTGTAAACCTCGTCAGTTGAATTTTAATAAAAATGAATATTCCCAAGGTCATAAAGACCTCCCTGTTTAAGTGCTGAGATTCTTGGTGTTTATGGGGAGTTTGCTGCCATCTCAGTTGCCAGCGTGTTATTATAGTGGATCTGAGATTATTATATAGTGCATATCTGGTGCTACATAGTGATGGAAGCTACCCTTACATGTCTCTATATAAGAAAATAAACTTTGTCAACAGCAAGAAACATTTAGGAACTGGTAGACAAGTCTGACATCATAGTGTTTGTTGTATAAAGTGAAATTTAGCGGTGCCTCCTTGTGATCAAAAATCACAGGAAAATTGTGGAAAACAATAAAAGCAGAAGTAAAATAAGACGTTCGGGTATGGACCAGACTGAAAGGAAAGGGGGAAGAGAGTACCCAAGAGAAGGGTAACCTGAAGCTACGAGAAAGTACTGCGTAAAATGGGCTAAGTGGCCAGACGGTGTGGCATTGTACTGCAGACTCTGTTCTGGGAGGCGGAATACCCTGGGGAGGGTTCGGTCATAATGCTGTGGTGCTTTGGCAGAACCACTGCCTGTATTAAAAAGTGGGAGTGTGACTTGTATATGTCTGACATATTTCAGTGTTTGCTCGTGACTTTAATACTGGCTCGATTAATCCAAATCCATCTTCCCAGTCTTATTGCTCGGTGTCTAGGGTCTCCATAGGTGATGGTAGCGGGGAAGGGGCCAGGTTACTCAAAAATGTCTCAATGCAATTGTGAACTGTCAGTTTTCCCAACGACAGTCAAAGTTTTTGGCATGTCCCACCTGTACTTTACTTCCATGGTGTGCAGATGTGTTGTTAGACTTAACATGGATCTCCACCAAACTATAATATTGCGTATTTGTAATTGGGACTCATCAGGCTGCTACCAGGACAGCTCATTTTTCAGATTCAGTATTAAAATGAATGATGTCTCTTAGGGAGCTTTGACATGCCCTGCTTGCTTCTTCTTTTTTTTTTTTTTTTTTTTACCTTGTAGCATTCAACTATTCTCAGGTTTCTGGGCTTAGTCTCAGAGTGTTTGTTAGACACCAGCTTTTTCATGTAGGTGAGGTGGGCAGTGGGCCCAATGTCCTCCTGTTAAATTTTGACATTTGTACAGCCAGGTCCTGTCTTAACATTACTGACTGCTTGTGACTCTTGTACCTGTGCCCACCAGGTTTTACAGAGTCATTAAGATGTTGGCGGGTGGCACCATTTCTGACTTTAGCACTAATATAACTGTTGTATAACTGTATATCAGCCTTAGTTGCCGGTGCTAGACTGGAGGTTGGCCAGGGGTCTACATGATCTACATGATCAGTGTAGGGTTTTGTCCTGTGTCCTCAGACAATTCTGGTCGAGTGTTCACCTTTGCCTTCACCACCAAACTTGAGGAAGATCTCGAGGGCCTTGCCATCCGATGTCCATTCCTCTTAGAATTTGGGGAAGCTTGGTTTTCCTATTTTTTTTCCACCCATGTTAGGAGATAGTCCAGAAGAAAACATAAAAATATGCAGTCTCTTGCCCTATTTATGTGGAGCGCTCAGGAGACATGTTTGATCATGTGCAACGTCGGGCACGCCCCCATTTTCATATATTCCTATGTATTAAAATTTTAATTTATTTTGACTTCAGCTATTTAGCACCGAAATGAGACAAAATCCTCCCAATAGAAGTATTTGTGAGGATAGAGGCTACTAAACTTCGGAGGATCCCTGAGAAGCCTGAATGAAGTGTGCTTTGAGTGTTTTTTATTTATTTACGTATTTGTTTTACTGTATCACTGATCTCTGCAATACCTGGGTTACCTGGCTGCTATAAGTATTTTATGATTAGGTACACATCATAATTGCCTATATGGACCTTTACAGGTTTCTTTCCAATAAAATATTATTTACAATTGTGGATTCAGAATCCCTTCTGCACGTACAAATACCACTTAAGCTGCACTGACAGATGTCGTGTTCATAAAAATGTCACGGAAGATGTGAATCTCGAGGTGGCAGCTGAACAACCTCTAACATTAGCAAGAGTTTTTGCTTTTTCCTCTCGTTATTGTCACTTTTGTAGTTTCTTGAATAAAATTGTGACGAGTGATTTTAAGTCTCAGAGAGACATATTTGGGTTTGTTCCCAATAATCCGTATCTTCTCCAGCTAGGACAAAATGATTGAAATTGTATACCCTGCCAAGCCAGGAGCCTTTCACGTGCACTGAGCAGGTAATTCTGCCAGAGGCCTGACCTGTTAATGCAAGCGGGCATAGATAAAACTAGATCAAACAAAATGCCATACGCTGATTAATAGATTCCTGCCCACTGACCACAGATTAACATGAGCATATTTGACCTGAGAGGAATTCTTGCTTGTCATGTTCTATTGAAGACTGGTGTAAGATAACTCTATTCAAGGCAATAGTTATAATGGCACATCTTTTCCTTAAAGATGCAACACCATAAAATATAATATTTACAACATGATTAAGACCACTTCTTGAACTAATATAGGTTTATTGATTGACAAGCAGCTGATGGGTCTCAAATTTAAAACATAAATATATATATTATTTTAAGGGTTTATTTAAAAAAACAAACTATTCACATCTCTCCATGTTCATTGGAAGAAGGATTATATTAAGCCTCTTCCCCTCACGGAATCATGCTAACAGCTCAGTCATCATGCAGTGCTATATTCATATAATCTAACCTTCTTGCGATTGGTTACATGAGCTGTTACAGTGACATGCAGAAACTGACACTAGCAGCTTATAGATGAATGATAACTCACCCGACAATTGTCCGCTCATGATTCGGTCATGTTCCTTGCCTTGTCACCAGTCACAGGAAGGAAGAAACAGCTGTCCAACACTAATTTTGTGTTTTAGGCCTTCACATTTGATTCAAAAGTATTGCTTCATAAATTACATTTTGTGTGTGTGTATATTTAGATATACAGTACTGTGCAAAAGTTTTAGGCAGGCATGAAAAAAATTCTGTAAAAAAAGAATGCTTTCAAAAATAGAAATGTTAAGTTTATTTTAATCGGTTAACAAATGCAAAGTGAGTAAACAGAAGAAAAATCTAAATTAAATCAATAGTTGGTATGACCACCCATTGCCTTCAAAACTTAAATTCATTTTTCTAGGTACACTTGCACAAAGTCAGGTGTATGATTAAACAGTTATACCAAACTAGTGCTAATGATCATCAATTTAATATTTAAAATGAAACACGATCATTAACTGAAACAGAAACTGATGCGTAGGAGAAATAAAACTGGTTGAGGAACAGCCAAATTCGACTAACAAGGTTGCTGAAGACAGTTTATCAAGTCATAGTCCATGGCAAGACTTAGCACAGAAACAAGACACAAGGTAGTTATATTGCATCAGCAAGGTCTCTCCCAGGCAGATATTTCAAGATAGACAGGAGTTTCCACATGTGCTGTTTTGAAGAAACACAAAGAAACGGACCGCTGAGGATGGTACACGCAGTGTTCGGCCAAGGAAACTTAGTGCAGAAGATTAGCTACATCATGCTCGTTGCCCTTTCCCATCGGAAGACGTCCAGCAGTGCCTTCATCTTAGAATTGGCAGAAAACAGTGGGACCCTGGTACATCTATCTACGGTCCGAAGAAGCCTGGAGAATGGGACAAGAATGAGTGTCTGCAGGAAACATTGAAGCACAATGGACATTCCTTACAAGTTTGGGACAGCATTTCTGCAAATCGAATTGGGGATTTGATCAGAATTAATGGTCTCCTCAATGTTTAGAACTACAGGCAAATACTTCTCTATAATGCAATACCATCAGGGATGAATAAGATTGGCCCCAAGTTTATTCTGCATCTTGACACTGACCCAAAACATACAGCCAAACTCATTTACAACTGTCTTTAGCATAAAGAAGAACACGCATCCTGGAAGTGACGGTGTGGTCCTCACACAGAGAACTAATCCAAGTATGTCTAGGACTACATAAAGAGAGAGAGAAGCAACTGAGACTTCCTTTATCCACAGAATAACTGGGGTTTGTTCTTGCCGAGTTCCTTGAACTGTGTGCAAGTGTACGTAGAAGAATTGATGCTGTTTTGAAGGCAATGGGTGGTCACACCAACTATTGATTTAATTTCGATTTTTCTTCTGTTTACTCACTTTGCATTTTGTTAATTGCTAAAAATAAACTATTAACGTTTCAGTTTTTGAAAGCATGCATATTTTTCAGCATTTTCACACCTGTCTATATATGTCAGGGATATGCAATGGTTATGTTTTGGCTCTTCACAACAAATAGAAATGTAATACTAAATATAACACTATTGTTTTCAAAGTAGAACACAGAAGCACACTATAGTCTATATAATATGAGAGAATTGTAATGGGAGCTATTTACTAGAAGTGAGTTACAGGTGACGTGAACATTAATTTATAAAGATTGAAGTGTCTAATATGTAGGGTCTATTCGGTTCTTCTAGCAGAATGAACATATCGTCATGAACATATCATCAGCTCAATGTTAAGTCAGTGAGATGAAATGTTCATCTCCCCTCCACCTCACTTTAAGCAGATAGCCCCCAATGTCTTCTGTACAGCTATTGATGTCTTCTGTATTGATGTCTTCTGTCGAGCTATATGACCTATAACTGCTATGACTATTTGGTATTGCTGCCTTATGGCAATTTGTCATAGAACAAAAACTGACACACCTATATATAAATATTATATACACCATATACAAGCTTGTGTGTCTCTGTTGTCAGTTGGGCACTTATTGTGTAAATATGGATATCTGTTTGTGCTGTGAGGTAGATATGTATCTGCCTGTGATGATTATATCCAGCCTGCTTGCACATAATTCTGCATGGTGTTTGTAACCTAACTCAGATAAGAAAATCCAATCGGATATGGATTCTTTTTTCTGTTGTAGGCCATATTATTAAAGGAGCAAAACAGAGGAAAAAATACAAGTACTAAATATATTTTAAAGCTCATACTTTGAAAATAAATCTGCATTCATTGCTTACTTTTGTTAATTTACCCTTGGTAGGCACTTTTTGTAGGGCAACCAGAGTTCTCCGATGGAGATACAATACCTCTCCAGTATTTGGGAGAGACTGTCACCATATTTCTCCAAAACCCCTTTTCCCTCTTTTTTGCGAGCTCAAATGTTTTGAGTTTAGCATAGAGCACCAAAGCAATAAAACTACCCAAAAAGTGTGTTTAAGTTACAGTTTCCATATTTGTGTAGGTAAAATACTTGTTTTTTTAATCTAAAGGAGTAACCAAATGACATAAATAGTTATGAATTGGTCATAATGTATCTGAAAATGTTCTAGGAATGCCCCGCCCACAGGCTCACCTCAAGCCACTCCCACAAAAATCCAAGTCTTCCTCTTTAGCCATTTGAAATTTTGCTGATTCGCACATTTTATATTGCTGGATTTATGCAGTTTTGAGAAATTGAGGTGGTCCCCACCTGCACCCTGCTTACCAGTTTGGTTACCCAATTGAGCCACTACAGAGAAGACTTTCTATTCACGATTCTTATTGGTCCAGAATTCTAGACTGTGAAGCCTAGAAACGAAATACATAGCAAGTCTCCTCTGCAGGTTTAGGGAACCCCGTTTTGAATTCTGGAGCGACCACAAACAATGAATTAATTTATTACAAATACATAATTTGTGTTATGTTTGACACTGCCATGTGTTTAAATGTTGTTGATCTTTATTTTCTTTTGTGACTGCAGGATCTACAGTTAGATTATGGCCAAGGACCTCAGAGCGGTTACTTCCTCGGTGCAAACAAGTGAGTTACTGAAATGTATTTTCCTACACACTTGAAATATACTTCACCTTCTTCTAATATTTTATATAAACACAAAAAAATTAAAAATTGTGGGTTGTGAATAATAATGATAACATTTGTGTTGTCCATGTGTGCACAAACTGTCTGAAACCAGTTGTCATGTGTTGCTGGTACTGCACATGCATATACAGTTGAGGAGGTAATTCACATTACTTCACATGTTTGCCTGAATTCTATTAAAAGTACCTACCACAAATTGAAACTTTGTTGTGTACCCTCTCTTTGGAAAAGGAATAAACGGTGTCACAATTTTCTACATGTAATTTGTTACAGATAAAGGTGTCAAACAGGAGGGGGCCAGACCCATTTAACACATTTTTCTCTTAGTCTATGCGTTTGCTTGCAATAACACGGTGTCAACATCATTTTTGTTCTTTGCATTCACAGAATAAACAATGCCTTGTTGACAGTCCATTTAAGGCAGTTACATTGGCAGACTTAATTATCTCTGTGTGTTATAAATAAATTGTGTTTTGGTGTTTCTAAAATATTCTTTAGATGCAGCAAATAAAGTAGGCAATTTCATAAGAGTAAATGGAAAACTTAAAAATGTTATTTAAATAGTTTCAAACCAAAGTCACAGGCTACCCTCCCCCACACCCCCGGACGGGTACCTCAAATTAAAAGGGATTCTGTTACCCAAACATTGTTTATACTACAAATGTAGAGAATAAAATAATATGAGAAATTATCTATACATTGTATTAGCAGGAATTAAAATAGAAGTTTTTTTTGTTTTTTTAAAAAGTATCTGTGGTGTCTCCTGTTTATAATATGCAAATTGCACATGGTAGTTCCTTTGCATAAGGTGATGTCATAAACATGAGACACCACTGAAACTTAAAGGGACACTACCACTTACAAAAGATGTAACTAGATAACCTGGTCATTGTAAAACAAATACATATATAAATCATATGCCACTGCGTTTTTTTATATGATTGAATTAATTGCATGTAAAAGGAAAATAAAATAAGGTGTTTATCTCCAGCATCCATTTTGTGAATATTTCCCATGATGCAACATCGTCCAAAATCTTCCAGCCAGTCTCACTTTAAAACTGTGGTCAAAGCCTTCATGATGGTGTCATAAAATACTCCCCTGCTCTCTTACTGGCTCCTGTGTATCATAGCGGGCAGGACTAGGTGGCTGTGTACAACTTTTTTTTAACCTGCCTTCCAACAAAGAGAGGAGATTAACCTGATCAAACAGAATCATACCTCTGCCCGCTTGTGATGTAATAGTTACATTACCCTGCCATTCATTGCAAGTGCATTGTCAGAATTCAGGCTTATAGACTGCATTCTATGTCCCCAGCCCCAAATTGAGATACTAGTGGTGTAAAGTCACTAGGGGGTGGCACCCTAAAAGCGCTATATTTCACAAAATGGCGGCATCCAGTCACACTTGTTTAGTAAAATATTTTATTAAATACAGTCACATAACAAAAAGAAATATCTGAACTTAACAATACAAAATAAAATCTCTTCATTTTTTGGCAGGAGTGTCCCTTTAAAACACATTTTCAACTCTCCTAACACAATGTATACATTCTTCATCATTTTTTATTCTCTACATTCACAGTATAAACACTGTTTAGGCGACAGGGTCCCTTTAAGTAACTGTTGGTTACTTACCTTCTAGACTGAACGAACATACTGCCGAGTATACTGGTCTGCCAGTCTGTTTCTTTGCCTGACTTTGAAGTCGAGCAGACTCTAGCGACAAGCAGTCATGTTTAAATGTAATAAATTACACCCTTTTAAGAAAATGTTTACAAAAGGAAATAGGTTAACTAGGATAAATCATCGAATACAACAAAACTATTTAAAATGACTAGCAGATAATAGTTTGCCAGTGTCTCAACAACCCAGGAACTCTCAGTGGAAGAGACACTCAGAAGATGAATATTTTATGAAACATCTTTGATGTGTGCATGAAAGATCTGCTGTGGAACAAATTGACTGACCTCAGAACTTTCAGCTAGATCATTACATTGCAGACCAACTAGTTACCATCTCAATGTGTTGAATAAACAAGTGATTAAGTAAAATAATTATGGTAAATATATGTTTTATTAAAAAGATTGTTTAACTCATTGACACCTTCAATTATTGTTGTGGTATCTCATAATGTTAAATGATTTAATAGTTTACGGTTAAAAAAACAACAACAAAAAAAGGATCATGGTAATGTTATCACATAAATATTAGACTAGTGTGTGTTTTTTATTAACCCAATGAGTGCTAACAAGGTGAATTCCTATATCCTCTGGCCCTCAGGAAAGTGAACTGTGGTGAACCAGCATATGAACTGCAAAAATCAGACATTTTGAGTTGGAATCATCAGCAAGTGTCAGAAAATTTCCAACTGGGCTTTGTGTTTGCAGTTCACTTGTCAGTGGATATAAAAAGTCTACACACCCCTGTTAAAATGTCAGGTTTCTGTGCTGTAAAAAAATGAGACAAAGATAAATCATTTCAGAACCTATAAACTGTACAACTCAATTGAAACCCAAACTGAAATCTTTTAGATAGAGGGAAGAAAAAATATAAAAATAAAATAATGTGGTTGCATAAGTGTGTACACCCTCTTATAACTGGGGATGTAGCTGTGTTCAGAATTAATCAATCACATTCCAAATCATGTTAAATAGGAGTCAGCATACACCTGCCATCATTTAAAGTGCCTCTGATTAACCACAAATAAAGTTCAGCTGCTCTAGTTGGTCTTTCCTGAAATTTTCTTAGTCACATCCCACAGCAAAAGCCATGGTCCATAGAGAGCTTCCAAAGCATCAGAGGGATCTCATTGTTAAAAGGTATCAGTCAGGAGAAGGGTACAAAAGAATTTCCAAGGCATTAGATATACCATGGAACACGGTGAAGACAGTCATCATCAAGTGGAGAAAATATGGCACAACAGTGACATTACCAAGAACTGGAGCTCCCTCCAAAATTGATGAAAAGACGAGAAGAAAACGGGTCTGGGAGGCTACCAAGAGGCCTACAGCAACATTAAAGGAGCTGCAGGAATATCTGGCAAGTACTGGCTGTGTGGTACATGTGACAACAATCTCCCGTATTCTTCATATGTCTGGGCTATGGGGTAGAGTGGCAAGACAAAAGCCTTTTCTTACGAAGAAAAACATCCAAGCCAGGCTACATTTTGCAAAAACATATCTGAAGTCTCCCAAAAGCATGTGGGAAAAGGTGTTATGGTCTGATGAAACCAAGGTTGAACTTTTTGGCCATAATTCCAAAAGATATGTTTGGCGCAAAAACAACACTGCACATCACCAAAAGAACACCATACCCACAGTGAAGCATGGTGGTGGCAGCATCATGCTTTGGGGTTGTTTTTCTTCAGCTGGAACTGGGGCCTTAGTTAAGATAGAGGGAATTATGAACAGTTCCAAATACCAGTCAATATTGGCACAAAACCTTCAGGCTTCTGCTAGAAAGCTGAACATAAAGAGGAACTTCATCTTTCAGCATGACAACGACCCAAAGCATACATCCAAATTAACAAAGGAATGGCTTCACCAGAAGAAGATTAAAGTTTTGGAATGGCCCAGCCAGAGCCCAGACCTGAATCCGATTGAAAATCTGTGGGGTGATCTGAAGAGGGCTGTGCACAGGAGATGCCCTCGCAATCTGACAGATTTGGAGTGTTTTTGCAAAGAAGAGTGGGCAAATCTTGCCAATCAAAATGTGCCATGCTGATAGACTCATACCCAAAAAGACTGAGTGCTGGAATAAAATCAAAAGGTGCTTCAACAAAGTATTAGTTTAAGGGTGTGCACACTTATGCAACCTCATTATTTTATTTTTATATTTTTTCTTCCCTCTATCTAAAGGATTTCAGTTTGTTTTTCAATTGAGTTGTACAGTTTATAGGTCACATTAAAGGTGGAAAAAGTTCTGAAATGATTTATCTTTGTCTCATTTTTTTACAGCACAGAAACCTGACATTTTAACAGGGGTGTGTAGACTTTTTATATCCACTGTGTGTGTGTGTGTGTGTGTGTGTGTGTGTGTGTGTGTGTGTGTGTGTATATATATATATATATATATATATATATATATATATATATATATATATATATATATATATATATATATATCCTAGGGACTTTTAGGATAAATGCATATATTACTGTGTGTTATTACATTACATGTATGATTTTCCATAATGAATGTATACATATTCATTGCACATTAATTACACGATCATGTTTTACATACCAACGCTTCCTTTATTGGATGTTATCTGTAGTAAACTCTGTACAAGAAACAAAAGCCACATAGAATACAGAACACTGGGGAAAATGTGTTCTCTAGTCACAGGACAAATCCATTGTATAGCAGCCTAAAAAATTCAACGCTTTTAAGAATTTCCAGGGTTGTGTGAGTGCGTCTCGGGAAGCTTTTGTGTTCCAGGGCGCCAGTTTGCTGAAGACAAATTATCCTTCAGCAAGACACAGGAAAGGAAATAGTGTTTTTTCTTTTACCATTTTCCTTACCTACCTTGTTTAAGTGTATTTGGGGCTCGTTTGAAGATCACAGCACGAAGCAGCCACAAATAAGGTGGAAATGCTGTAGATGAAAGAACCATCTGGGCTCTTTGCAGATAGATCTCAGTATGGACTTGCTATTCCCATACAATACAGATTCTTTAGCACCATCCAATTATTTATTTGCCCGACTCTACAATCTGTTTGTACGGGGAGTTTGTTTGGGGTGTCCAATATTTTCTATATATTTTCAAAGCATTTTTTATAAAAGGTGCAGTAAAGTAAAAAAAAATTTAAAAAAATGTTTTATTGATATCAGTAAAAAAATAAAAATAAAAATGCCCAGTCTTTGTAAGTCCCCTGTGCAGCAGATAATATTTCTCGTACCTGTCAGCTTTTCCCACCTTCATGGATTTCAGGACCAAGCTTTGTGACAGAGACTCACTTGGGTTCTGGACATTCACATAAGAGTCTGCATGAACAAGATTCAAATACAATCTCTAAAGCAACAGGCTTAAAGGGTCCTAGACATTACTTATATTGGAAATGTGAGGGGGGGGGGGGATATAAAATTTGCTGTGTATTCATCATTCAAAAGACACATTTAAAATGCATTTTTTTTCCAACTTGGGCCTTTGATTGGGACACAACATATAGTGACAGAGTCTCTTTAAGCCCTAAACCCTTAACGATTGTCTTTGTTGCTAATCTAATTGGTTAGTGTGCAGCTAGGGAATATCTATCTCACTAGTAACCCAGTATATATGGGTGATTGAATCAAAATATCATTGAGGGGGCAGGAAGGGGATTTGCAGACTAACACATTATGTTGGTATAACCTTTACCTTGTACAGGGTTTAGTAAACAATCCAGTAATTGTGATGCATTTTCAGTAGTCAAATAATGCAATTTATATTCTCATGCGTAAAATGTACATGAGATTCACTTGCTCATACTTAACATAGATAATGTTTTCATTTTTGCTTTAAAGGAGTCTTCTGAAATCAGTGGAAGAAGAATTGCATCAACGGTAATCTGTTTTTCTTGATGGTCACCTGTGTTCCTCTGTGTCCTTTGTGTGCTTTTTATTGTTATACATGTGTAGTGCCTCCATGTCTGTTGTTCAGATGTATTAGAGCTTTAATTGGTGTAAACTGTATCTGTGCTGGATGGGAAAACTAAAGCATAGACAGAGATACCAACAAACTCTATATTCTGGAGAAAAGCCCTATTGCATGCCATAGCCTTTTAAAGTAGCTGTAGTTATATCACTGAAGTCCACTCAGCCATGGTACCTTGTTCATCTCCTTAGGGGACATGTGGCACATTTAGAAGATGATGGGGATGATGATGAATCTAAACAGTAAGTTATTTTAATATCTTGGCTTATTGGGTCTCTGCTTCATGCACACTTTAAGAATGGGACTCTGGCCTTAAAAGGAAAACTAGCTAAAGCTTTCCTATATAAAAAGAATTTTGAATATTCCAAAATATATGTGTGAAAATTTCCGATCTGTGACATAATGTAACATACTTTAAATTGTGAGTGAGATCTCCCAAAAGGCTACAGGAAGCAGTTTTGTGAGGGAACTATACTTTTTGCAAGGACAAAACCTGCTGGGTTTCTGCTAAAAGAACTAATTTGGCCCTACATAATGTATAGTTTATTGTTAAATACTGAATAAACATTTAATCTCTTTAAATCAACTGATTCGTCTGGGCATTTACAAAGCACAACAATAATAGCACACAGTCATAGGAAATAGAAACTGAAGAACACAAATAAAATTTACTCTTTGATCTGGCCCATTATTTATCTTGGGTCCTGTCAACATATGGTAACATTTACATATGTATTGTATGGGCTGAAAATGTTTATTTTACCTGTAGTTTCCCTTTTAACTACCTTTCATTTGGCATGAGATCATCAAGACTTTTTTTTTTTTTTCTCACCAACAATCCCAATAGTTGTCCAATTTATACTGCACTATTTTTCTAGTAAGGCTTTTACCAAGAGGCATATTATTTAGTAGAAGGTTTTACATAAGATTCTGTACATGCTCACTTCAAATGGCACACTAACCGGTGACTCGGAATAGTGTTTCAGGGAAGACAGTCCGTCTTATCTTTCTGTGGTTTTTTTTGGAACCTGTATGTAGACGATGTCTCCTGTAACAATGCAATAGTCCTTTGTATGTTCTTTGCTGTCTGCCGGCACTTCTGTTCCTGCTTGGTCTGTGCAAGCTATATGTTGCAAATGTTTCTTTGCTAACATTTCTTTCTGAGGTAGCAGGGTAAACCAATGTATAAACTGTACGCCAACACATTTTTTGTGTATACGTTTCCTCGGCAGGTTTAACACAAAGTATACTCTTGACTAATGAAATGCCTTCTCGCTTGACTGGCTTTTTTAATTTTACTAGAGTGAGCATTCAGACATGGTACAGAAAGTTGATGAGTTTGTTTATATAAACATGCTCGTGTTAATTCCCATGCAACCATAAAAACATCCATTTAAATGGAAAGAGAGCCCGCTGCTTAAAGGAACAGTCATGCTAACTTGGTAGCTGCTCATTAGAATGGATGCTAACTTTGATAAGTAAGCAAACAGCATAACTGAGACAAGCTTGCCTAAATGATAAAGAAGTTACAGGGCTTGCAATTACACAATGGGAACAGAGCGTTCCCAACTCTAGAAAGTGTTATCCATTTCTTTGTTGTTAAAGTAGACCCGACACCTCCGGTAAACTTACATTTCTAAAACATAAAAATGAAAGAAACAAATGAACTAGTTTCATCAGCTTTTAAGATGGTTTTAATAATTCATTTCAACCACTTGTCATTTGGTTTGTCTATATATACTCATCAGTAAATTGGGCACGCAAAGCAAGGTGAACTTATCTTCCTTCTTCCTATGGGTACATCATGTGATGTCATGTACAGTAATCACACTCACATCCATTACGCTCATTTTGCATAAAGTTAAAACCTAAAACGCTATGAGTTTCTTTCTTCTTATTATTATTTTATTTTTTTTACAAATTAAATATGCAACAAATATTAAATATTTTGCCAAATGATCGACATGTATGGACAGAAAACATGTAGTAATTTGAGTTCTACAATAATAATACAATATTTTTAATTTGAGTTCTACAATAATAATAATAATAATAATTAGAGGTATATAGAATGCGACCTCTATGTCAATTCGGCTATTAAAGCTATTCCATTCCATACATTCCTTAACCAAAGCAGGCAAATAGTAAGTCGCCGAAGAGGTGAACCCTACAACCAGCTTTCCTAGCTGTTAGAGCAGTAAGTAGCTTCATACATTAGTATATTTTACATTTATTTATATCGCGCCAACAATTTATGTATTGCTAGGTACAAAGCATAGGGCAGCATACTAAGTTAGACAAATAAGAACATACTGATACATGAGGTAGAGAGCCCTGCTCCCAAGCTTACAATCTGTTATAGAAGGGCTTGTTGTCAATTCCTGGACCCATTGCAAAAACATAACATTCAGCATTGATTTATTTTAAACATGCATTCATCTATACCACATGCATCAAACAAAAGCCTTGTCTCCCCTAGAAGACAATAGAAAGCAGGGATCTTGAGCTGAAGCTGCCTGGAGTAATTGCTGAGAGGCATATATATCTTCCTTCATGTCACATATATTTTCTGAAACATAACACACAATGTCCTTGTGCCAAAGCCCAGCTTGCAAAGCTAATACAAACAGATTAGAGTTTTATCAGACACTCCGTGTATAATGAATTGATGTTAAGCGTAAACCAAACCCATTTCAAGTATTCCTTCCACATGGTCCTTAATCTTATACAATGTGAAATGTAGTTCTAGAGATGTCTGTAGTATGATGATAGTATGATGATACATAGTTTACATGGTTGTAATCTGCAATACTCAAAACCGAGGCACTCATGGGAGTTTTTGATTCAAACACTGATTTATTTAAAAGTTGACATCACATCGACATTTAAGTCACCAGTGTGAACTTAGTTTACTGAATTCCTCCACTTTTTGCAGTGGGGTTACTGGATTAATGGAGAGATGAGTGCAGGGGATGCAGAGGTGGGAAAAAGCACTGTGTGCGAAGGGTGCAGATATGCATAGCATGGTGTGTGCGAAGGGTGCAGAGATGGATAGCATGGTGTGTGCATAGGGTGCAGCGATGGATAGCATGGTGTGTGCAAAGGGTGCAGCGATGGATAGCATGGTGTATGCAAGGGTGCAGAGATGGATAGCATGGTGTGTGCGAAGGGTGCAGAGATGGATAGCATGGTGTGTGCATAGGGTGCAGCGATGGATAGCACGGTGTGTGTGTAAGGGTGCAGCGATGGATAGCATGGTGTGTGCGAAGGGTGCGGCGATGGATAGCATGGTGTATGCAAGGGTGCAGAGATGGATAGCATGGTGTGTGCGAAGGGTGCAGAGATGGATAGCATGGTGTATGCAAGGGTGCAGAGATGGATAGCATTGTGACTGCAAGGGTGCAGAGATGGATAGCATTGTGAGTGCAAGGGTGAAGCAATGGATAGCATTGTGTGTAAGGGTGCAGCGATGGATAGCATGGTGTGTGTAAGGGTGCAGCGATGGATAGCATTGTGTGTGTAAGGGTGCAGCGATGGATAGCATTGTGTGTGTAAGGGTGCAGCGATGGATAACATGGTGTGTGTAAGGGTGCAGCGATGGATAGCATTGTGTGTGTAAGGGTGCAGCGATGGATAGCATGGTGTGTGTAAGGGTGCAGCGATGGATAGCATTGTGTGTGTAAGGGTGCAGCGATGGATAGCATGGTGTGTGTAAGGGTGCAGCGATGGATAGCATTGTGTGTGTAAGGGTGCAGCGATGGATAGCACGGTGTGTGTAAGGGTGCAGCGATGGATAGCATTGTGTGTGTAAGGGTGCAGCGATGGATAGCATGGTGTGTGTAAGGGTGCAGCGATGGATAGCATTGTGTGTGTAAGGGTGCAGCGATGGATAGCATGGTGTGTGTAAGGGTGCAGCGATGGATAGCATGGTGTGTGTAAGGGTGCAGCGATGGATAGCATGGTGTGTGTAAGGGTGCAGCGATGGATAGCATTGTGTGTGTAAGGGTGCAGCGATGGATAGCACGGTGTGTGTCAGGGTGCAGCGATGGATAGCACAGTGTGTGTAAGGGTGCAACGATGGATAGCACGGTGTGTGTCAGGGTGCAGCGATGGATAGCACGGTGTGTGCAAAGGGTGCAGCGATGGATAGCACGGTGTGTGCGAACGATGCAGCGATGGATAGCACGGTGTGTGTGTAAGGGTGCAGCGATGGATAACACGGTGTGTGCGAAGGATGCAGAGATGGATAGGATGGTGTGTGCAAAGGGTGCACAGATGGATAGCATGGTGTGTGTGAAGGGTGCAGAGATGGAAAATCGGAGTGGGCACATAGGGTTCCATGATGGAGAGGAAAATGGATGCATGTAATTGAGATATGATGGGGACTGGACAGGAGGAACACAGAAACTGATCAATGGGGCGGAATCGTGGAGATAAAAGAAATAAAAAGACAACCGGGAGGACAGATGGCATTGAAAACGGAGTTGTGTACGTACTTAAAGGACACCTCTTGTGTGTAAGAAATCTTACATTTCCTTAGTATGCCGTGTGAATTATATGCAGTGGGTTCCATATGGATTGAAGCAGTTACCTTCTTATGTTTCTCCTTTGGAAATATAAACCCAGAATATTTGACCAGTCCTGTAATTCTATCAAGCTTGAGGGCAGGATTTTGTGAGAAAGGAATATACTTCTTTAAAGAAGATTAGATTTGATAGCAAAGAATGTTTTCCTAGATTTGAAGTGTTTCCAAGAACATAGACATAAAGGGAGAGAAGGGGTGATCTAGATGGAGCAGAAACGAGGATGATCGACAGAGCAAGAGACACAATCGAAAATATAAATCGGAAAATTTGTTTGCAGAACCTTGATAAGGAACAAATGAGGAGATTGTCTATGTGTAATCACAGGCACATTCAGTTTTACAATGTTTTAGACATTTCTTAAAGAGCAGAATAAATGTACTTGTGAACTTCACAATCTTTTTCAGCAATATCTATGTCAGGTGTAGTACAATTTAAAAGAAAAATCTCATTGAATTCTTGTGAGAGCCAGCTCTTATTTAGTGTCTTTCATCAAAGGTCGTCTGGCAGACTCATTCATTTAATGTGTCATGAAAGAGATCATGGTGATAAGGACTATTGTTTACAGCAAGTAGTCAGGCAATAATTGACTGGCCTTTCTTGCCAGAATACCAGCAGTAAACAGATTTAACCACAGGTAGTTTGGAATTAAAATCACATTCACAAAGTTATAATTTTATGAAATGTGACTTCTAAATTGCTGCAGTTTTCAAAAACTATATCACCATACATAGTTTTGTAGATAATTAGAAATGATTTAAAATACTAAACAACCTTTACATGGTTTCTCAAATTCAATCATTTGATATATTAGACAGTATGATGGTGTAAAGAAGGTTTGCTCAGACTTTCAGATTTTCACTGCTTTAATGGTTTTGTATTTTATTTTTTGTTTTTAGCTCAACAATAAAACCTAAGGTGCCACCTCCATTGCCACCAAAGGTGAGTGATCCTTCATCTTAATTGTAAGCTGTATCTTTTGAGCTGGTTCTTTTCAGGCTAGACGACAATAAACTAAGTCGTTATGTTTGAAGTATGTCCTTGGTTTAGATTTTAAAATGTCACATGGCAGATTACCTTCGTTCTTCTGCAGAGAGCATGATAAGTTAAATCCAGGGCAGTTAAAGTGTCCCTGCAAAGTATCTATAGCCATAAAGCATCAAACACAGTGTTGGTTTGACAGGAAACATCATAGCATCCCATTTACACTTGAAAGGGACACTAAACTTTATTTTTCACTTGTGCAAGTGAAAATGCTCTCTCTTCAGGCGGTTTTCATAGTAGAGGAACAGATTTCATCGATGAAGTGATTAGTGGAGACTGCTGTGCATCACACTGCACTGTCAGCTCATGTTTGTTGTCTCCACCTGGTCTAGTGTGAGGATAAACTGGCATGTACTATCCTATCCAGTAGAGCACGGGCGTCCAACATGCGGCACGCCAGCCAGAGAGGTGCGGCCCGCTTGAGAGTGGCAGCGGTAGCCGCACCTCTCAGCCGTTCCAAAAAAGCGCGCACCAGGATGTCACTGACACCCGGTGCTTCAGCAAAGTCAGAGCACGAGGGGGCTGAGCTTTCTCCCCTCGCGTGTTGGAGAAAGCTCCGCTCCCTCGCACTCTGACCCCGTTGGAGCACCAGGTGTCAGTGACATCCCGGTGCTCAGATGAAGAATAGGAGCCCACGGTTGAAACAATCCCCCTCCCTACAGATACAGGTAAACGAGCAGGGAGGGGGAACAAACAACATAACGACATGCTGTTTTTTTTTATTTTTATTTAAGGATTCAGTGTGTGTGTTTTTGTCTGTATGTGTGGGTAAGCATGACACTGTGTGTGTGTGTGTGGGTAAGTGTGATACTGTGTGTGTGTGGGGAAGTGTGACACTGTGTGTGGGGAAGTGTGACACTATGTGTGGGTAAGTGTGATACTGTGTGTGGGGAAGTGTGACACTGTGTGTGTGGGGAAGTGTGTGTAAATTTGACTGTGTATTTAAGTGTGTGTGTTTGTGTATGTTTGTAAGTGTGACTGTGAGTGGAAATGTGACTGTGAATGTGTGAGCATTTAATGTGAGGTTTTTTTTTTATTGCTCGGGAATCTGTGATACTCTCACATACTGCACGTTACTGTCATTTTATGGACACCCCTGCAGTAGAGCATATTTAGTAAGGGTAGAGAACATATCCAATAGAGCATATTTAGTAAGGGTACAGAACCTATCCAATAGGACATATTTAGTAAGGGTACAGAACCGATCCAATAGGATATATTTAGTAAGGGTACAGAACCTATCCAATAGGACATATTTAGTAAGGGTACAGAACCGATCCAATAGGATATATTTAGTAAGGGTACAGAACCTATCCAATAGGACATATTTAGTAAGGGTAGAGAACCTATCCAATAGGACATATTTAGTAAGGGTACTGAACCGATCAATAGAACATATTTAGTAAGGGTACAGAACCGATCCAATAGGACATATTTAGTAAGGGTACAGAACCTATCCAGTAGAGCATATTTAGTAAGGGTACAGAACCGATCCAACAGAACATATTTAGTAAGGGTAGAGAACCGATCCAATAGGACATATTTAGTAAGGGTAAAGAACCTATCCAATAGGACATATTTAGTAAGGGTAAAGAACCTATCCAGTAGGACATATTTAGTAAGGGTACAGAACCTATCCAATAGGACATACTTAGTAAGGGTAAAGAACCTATCCAATAGAGCATATTTAGTAAGTGTACAGAACCTATGCAATAGAGCATATTTCGTAAGGGTAGAGAACCTATCCAATAGGACATATTTAGTAAGGGTAAAGAACCCATCCAATAGAGCATATTTAGTAAGGGTACAGAACCTATCCAATAGGACATATTTAGTAAGGGTAAAGAACCTATCCAATAGGACATATTTAGTAAGGGTAAAGAACCTATCCAATAGGACATATTTAGTAAGGGTAAAGAACCTATCCAATAGAGCATATTTAGTAAGGGTAGAGAACCTATCCAATAGGACATATTTAGTAAGGGTAAAGAACCTATCCAATAGAGCATATTTAGTAAGGGTAAAAAACCTATCCAATAGAACATATTTAGTAAGGGTAAAGAACCTATCTAATAGGACATATTTAGTAAGGGTATAGAACCTATCCAATAGGACATATTTAGTAAGGGTATAGAACCTATCCAATAGGACATATTTAGTAAGGGTACAGAACCTATCCAATAGGACATATTTAGTAAGGGTAAAGAACCTATCCAATAGGACATATTTAGTAAGGGTAGAGAACCTATCCAATAGGACATATTAAGTAAGGGTAGAGAACCTATCTAATAGGACATATTTAGTAAGGGTAAAGAACCTATCCAATAGAGCATATTTAGTAAGGGTAGAGAACCTATCTAATAGGACATATTTAGTAAGGGTAAAGAACCTATCCAATAGGACATATTAAGTAAGGGTAGAGAACCTATCTAATAGGACATATTTAGTAAGGGTACAGAACCTATCCAATAGAGCATATTTAGTAAGGGTAAAGAACCGATCCAATAGAACATATTTAGTAAGGGTAGAGAACCTATCTAATAGGACATATTTAGTAAGGGTACAGAACCTATCCAATAGGACATATTTAGTAAGGGTAAAGAACCTATCCAATAGGACATATTAAGTAAGGGTAGAGAACCTATCTAATAGGACATATTTCGTAAGGGTAAAGAACCGATCCAATAGAACATATTTAGTAAGGGTAAAGAACCTATCCAATAGAGCATATTTAGTAAGGGTACAGAACCTATCCAATAGGACATATTTAGTAAGGGTACAGAACCTATCCAGTAGGACATATTTAGTAAGGGTACAGAACCTATCCAATAGGACATATTTAGTAAGGGTACAGAACCTATCCAATAGGACATATTTAGTAAGGGTAAAGAACCGATCCAATAGAACATATTTAGTAAGGGTAAAGAACCTATCCAATAGAGCATATTTAGTAAGGGTACATAACCTATCCAATAGGACATATTTAGTAAGGGTACAGAACCTATCCAATAGGACATATTTAGTAAGGGTAAAGAACCCATCCAATAGGACATATTTAGTAAGGGTAAAGAACCTATCCAATAGAGCATATTTAGTAAGGGTACAGAACCTATCCAATAGGACATATTTAGTAAGGGTAGAGAACCTATCTAATAGGACATATTTAGTAAGGGTAGAGAACCGATCCAGTAGAGCATATTTAGTAAGGGTAGAGAACCGATCCAGTAGAGCATATTTAGTAAGGGTAGAGAACCTATCCAATAGAACATATTTAGTAAGGGTACAGTTCGTTATAAATTCCCAATGCAGGCTTCATTTTAATGATGTCCATTCATAAAGTACCTATCAAGTCATATTAAATAAACGTTTTGTAACAGAGGATATTTCTGAAATGTTTCTCAATAATTGCTACAAATAGCAATGCCTTGCTCTGGAACCCCAGTAGTTAACTCTTTCTTGAAAAGTAGACCAGGTGGAGACAACAAACATGGGCTGACAGTGCAGTGTGATGCACAGCAGTCTCCACTAATCACTTCATCAATTTTTCTTAGATGAAATCTGTTCCTCTGCTATGAAAACCGCCTGAAG
The DNA here is from genome assembly GCA_036172795.1 of Pelodytes ibericus. NCBI lineage: Eukaryota > Metazoa > Chordata > Amphibia > Anura > Pelodytidae > Pelodytes > Pelodytes ibericus. The sequence goes on from CM069862.1 coordinate 60,919,531, forward strand.
AGAGAGCATTTTTCTTGCTTTCCCTGCTGCTAAATTGAAGTTTCTAGCTGTTCGTGCGAGCCCTTCCTCTTCCCCTCCGTCTTTTATTTACCTCCAAACATTTAAAGCTGAGATTAATGAATTAAAGACAAATCAACCACGAAAATGTACATTAGCCGACTGTCCTGGAGATAATAGAAGATGCGGCCTGCGGTTGTTAGTTCCCCCGCTTCCCCCGGTCTTAAAGAGCCTACAAATAACAATGACTTCTCCAGCTAAAATAGGAAAGAAATCCACAGTATTGCTGGCTCCGAGGCAGTTACATAAATGCCCAGTGATCCTAATGTTTAATTCTTTTCAAAGCCTTTGTACCAGAATTGTTAACTATTGTGTCGTTTGCAGGGAAAGCAGAGTGCATTAAGGAGATCTAGTTAAAATATAACTAGTGTTTGACCCAAATCACATAATCCTTATAATGGTGGACAATTTAATTTTACATCATTTTCTTATCTTTTTCTTATTTAACAACTTGAACAGTGCCAAGTACTGCAAGTCAAATTTATTAAAAGTTTGACCAAAAAAGACAGAACCAATGTATTAGTCTGAGACCGTCATGTGACGGATATTTAATTAAGATAAACACAATTATGGTTTTAATAAAAAACTTTCATTAAAAAATTGAAAGGAGTTGGACCGTATTTCTTTTCTTCATAGTAACCCAATATAAGTTTCTTGCTGCTTTATAGTATATATGTTACATGCAGGTTGTGCAATTACACAGCTCATGAAATGCCTATTTTGTACATTTTGTGGATTTTACAATGCCCTTGTAAAGCTAATGAAATGTCTGGCCTTCTGCACAATTCATGAAATGGGCACAAAATCGTTCTGCTCATTTCAGGAATTAGAATCACAATTGATTAAGGAATTGTGTACAAGCACACATGAATTATGCTGGTACCTACACATTTTTGTGACTTGTGCAAGAGTGATGTACAGTTCACGAAATGGGTAAGAAACTACACGTTTCATGATTTGTGTGTAACATGCATAATGAGGATTAAATGATGGAAGACCACCACCTTGTATAGAACTGTTGTCACAGTAGAAGTATTTAAAAGAATAGACCTGAGAAACATTTTATTTAATTAACATTTTATTTTTAATACACAGCATACACCTGTCCTATGACATCATTTTTTCTGCTTGTTAATGACTATAGCGCAGGCCTATGAATTATGGGTGCTGTGTTCATATTGCAGAGAAAAGAAAATAGCAGTATAATGATAGCTTTGTATTAGGAATCACAATGCACATTTGGTGTGTCGCTGGTACAGCTGACTTCTGTGTGCCATTCTGTGTCATGATGAATGTTAGTTGTTCCTTGTTATTGATGTAACATGGCCTGTACATATGTTTGTGACAATGCAAAGCTGCTTCTGGCTATTGTTCTCAGTGATATACTTTGTGAGGCTTTTCCGCTATCATCAAAATATCCAGCAACATTGGTATTTGTTTTCTGTTCATTTCCAGTGGACAAAAGTACAGAATTACAATACAGTTATTAATGTTATATATGATTTAAGATGCAGGCTTAAATTATAAGATGCAGGCTTAAATACATTAAAAATGTATTTTGTATACTCTACAATGTAAGCTTGTGAGCAGGGCTCTTTACTCTGTTCATCTTACATAGTCTGTAATTACCTTTTATGCTCTGTACCAAGAGATGGTGCAGCAACTATCTCTCTCCATCACTGGTGTTTATCATGCGAAACACAGCCAATAGTGGAGGAGATGCTCTTAGACACCGCACACCAATCAGGACTGCAGGGTATGGCAATTTCAAGGAAACTGACCCAAAAAATTGTGACTCGTAGCCTTCTGTCTTATTAAAAGTTACCATGGTTTACGAAGTATAATAATGGGTATTTTCGTTGTGTGTGTTGTTGTAGCCAAAATCAATATTCATACCCCAGGATTTAAATGCGTCTGAAGAAGAAAACCAAGGAACAATAAAGAGATGTCCTGTCCCAGAGAGCCCAGCACGACCAGCCTCTTATGTACCACCACGACCTCCTCCTCCACGGTTATCATCTTACAAGCAAGGTGCATTAGGTGAATGGAAATACTCACATTTAAAATAAAATGTTATAGCTATATTTGATTGTGAAAGCATCACAAACCATAATGTAAATTAAAAAAAAAAATGTAAATCTTTTAATCAGAACCCATTACAAAAGGATATGTGTTTAACAAATAAAGCCATCTTTTTCTGGAATCCCTGTTTAAAGCACTGATTGTTTGACGTTGTCTTACTGCTGTTGATGATGGTCATTTTCTGTGAACTCACTGCTGCTATGCACATTAGAGTTGTAAATATAATATAATATATATATAAGCTGCAAGCTTTTGATACACTGTCCACATTATACTGCACAGAGCAGCCATCTTGGAGGCTAATCTGCCTAAACCATGTTACTAAGGAGATAATTAATAGCACAACTCATAAGAGATTAATTTTATTGCATGAAATGTGTAAGAATATTAATGCCAGTTTGGTCCCTTTCAAAAAAAACGTACAAGCTGATGATGATGATGTTAAAGGCCAACTGTAGCAAATAAATTACTTATGTTTAATTCAAAGATTGTATCAAGTGCAGATGATTTAGAAATAAATTATTTAATGAAAGAGTATAAATTAAGTGCCTTATTGAGCCTTCTTTACTCCATCTAGTTCTTTCAGAGGGCAGAAATGTTGTTTAGAATCTTGGGTCAGCTCTTCACTCACCTTGGTTAAGATGAACTAAGATCCGACCAAAGATTCTAAACAAAATGTCTGCCTCCAGGTAGAGCTTTATGGAGTAAAGATGGATCAATAAGGTACTTTATTTGTATTCTTCTTAAAGCATTTCTATATAAAATGCCTACTCTTGATGCCATCTTTCAATTTAACAGAAATTCATTTTTTGTACAGTTGTCCTTTAAAAGGCCATTTTTAGCAGAACATGGGCAATGTATTAAAAGTTTTACAATTTTAGTATTACTCCCTACTGACCAGTATTTTATCACCTTGTTTTTCTCCAGGCAATGGAGTGGGTTCATTTCACCGTAATGGGGATCCCGATACATCTTCATTACCACAGCAGGTGGAAAATAGGACTTCAAAGTCACTGAGTGTGCCTACACGGAAAGAGAAGAAGGACGTGCCGGTGTGTACACCGAACATATTTAATAGCTCACTGCTGGATTCAATATGTACTGCAAATACTGCTGATCTATTTATTATTATTTTATTTATGTATTATAAACAAGTTACACAAGATGTGCTGAATTCATGATAACATCTTGTTCCTATCTGTAGAGAAAAAATGAACCACAGGAAATAACACATATTTTGGGAAAACCAAGTGATATTAAATGAATAATAAGTTCTGCGTATATGCTTTTCCAGAACCAAGCATTGCTGTGGTCATCACACATGCTCTGCCCTCTCGCTTCATTACTTGTGTATGAAAGCTACATTTTTGATGTGTGTTTAATATATAGAGCTAGTGGGGGATTTGGAATGGGGACTGCAGTCACAAGTGTCTGTATAGAGGAAAACCATGATATGATGCTCCTGTTTTATACATCCTGACAGATCTTGTGCCTGAAATTGCGACTCTACTACCAAAAGGGTGGGGAGATTTTTAGCGCTATTTCAGAGGCACCTTTACACCCATTTTTTTTTAATGGGAAGCGCGGGTGCAAACAGTGCCAGAGAAATCCAGAACTAGTGCAGGTAGTGCAAACTCTCTATACAATGGCACACACTGAACTTGCACCACTTATGTGTGTGTGTCTCCCTCACGTGTAATATAGTTTGTTCCTCCTTCATGCACCCCTAACAAAGCCTGAGTCTATGACGGCATCTGTATAAAAGATGTTCTAGTTTAAGTTGGTATTTTGCTTCCCTGACTACACCTTCAGTCCACCAGAAGCATAAGTGTTAATTTCTAATATGAAGTTTCCAGATGGTTTTTGTTAAGATGTGCATAATTTCCTATTAAATTTACCTCGAGGGGAACTTTCTGCACAGTTAATTAAATGGTGACCAATTCATTTCACACTACTGTCTTTGCAAACTTCACAGATCCAAGGAATATTTTCATTTAATGTTAACAATCTTTTTCTATTTCAGAAACCTATTAGTAATGGACTTCCACCAACACCAAAAGTACACGTAAGTGTATCTTTAATACAAACACATGACCAGCCTCCAGACTTTGTTTGCCATCACTGTAGCTATCCTGTTAGATTAATTTTTTTTGTATGCTTATTATTCTTCATTTTTGAAAAGCACATTTTGAAGATACATCTGTAATTTAAAAAGACTGTTTACCCACATAAATGTATAAAACTCTGAAAACAATATCATATTCATTATTATAGGTGCTTTGCATTTTTATATCTCATCCGATATTAGGGATAAATTATGTTTGACTTATTAGGACATTATGCCACTGTCCCAGAAACATGTTGCTTTATATTCAGATGTGCAGCTCAGTATACAAACTTCTCCCACAATGACCCACACATGCTTACCAGAACTGACGCATTCCACATCTCCAAGATTTGCCAGAGGTTGGGAACATGCTCATCAATATACTAATCCAAGCAGTGTGCTTCTCAGCCCACAGTGTAGGCCTTCCCAACTCCCTTAACAATATGGCGGCACCCAACAGGGATTTACTGAAGTAAAAGGCAGTATTAAAGTGTTTGTGATATATTACATTGCACCTTACAGAAAATTAATTATTTTCATTTGGATCGTTATATCGACAGAATCCATTTTAACATATAGCTTTATTTTCTGTCTCACGCTTACTGGATTTTTTTTGTCAGGAGGCCCTATGTCCTTTTGATTAGTGTGATATCACAGTGAAATCCCAATCAATAGGATCTTAGAGCAGGATTGTATCATGTAAGGTTAGTTATTCTAGAGATTTTAATAAGTTTTCTGCTTTGAAATTCTTTTTTTTTAACAATTAGCGCTATTTTAAAAATGATAGAAGGTTAGATATATATTCCTAAAAGTTTCTATCACCTGAATACCAACTCTATAAAGGAACCGTTAGCATTGATCCCATGTAATTTCTGGAAATCCGTGATGTAGTTGTCAGTATTGTGTCATGCTTTAGACATGCCCCCAGGATCCTGAACAATGCACTATTGTAAGTAGAGGAAAGATGGTCACTGGGTAGCTTCCTGTTTTGAAAGCCATCTGGCATTAGTGACCTTATGTCACATTTAAAAGTTTCATTTAGCAGAAACAATCTTTAGGTTACGGAACCATCAAGCTTGGATTTCCGCAGGATGTAAATAAGGTTTTAATTTACAATTATTACCGATTATTATCTTCTGTTTACACATAACTTATTTAACAGGTATTCAGTTATTTTGATATCCGTCAAGGCATAATTGCTATTAATAGTTTGCACACACAATAATGTATCATCCATAATATGGCTATACTGCCCTCTATTGGGCAACCTTTTTTCCCTGTAAAAAGATGCATTTATTGCGAAAATGGGACAAGGGCACCAGTAGCAATAAAAAAAACTGCTGTGGTACGTAAATATGAATTTTAATACTGATTTTATAACAAGCTTTGCCTTGGAGTGACACATTGGCACACACTCAATGAATATAGCCAATGCTGCATAGAACTGACCAGCTGACAGGCCTTCCTGTTCAATCAATGAAAATGTCTTGTCACTCTGTTTAATGTGTTTGGAAGATGTACTGAGCTGAACTCTTCTTAAAAACTGTAAATCAGTTGTTATGAAGTGGAGCAACATTATATAAGAAAGTGCCTAAGAATGTGTTAGAAGAGGGGAAAAGGGTGTTTTAACATCAATTTAAGTAAAAATAAAGTTAAATATGAGGCCATTAGAAGCTCCAGTAAGCTTAGAAAATTAAATTGTGCAGTTGAATATCATACTGGCAGCAGAGACACAACATGGGCTACACATAGCTTTAAAGGGGGCTTGCTATGAGATATTATCTGTACACTTTGATAGAGCACTTTAAAAACTGCGTTACCTGGTAATGATCATTTTTAAACCTCTTCAGCAGTTGCTTTATAAAATAGTCTGAAAGAATTCTAATAACCTGTAGTTTGTCGTATTTTAACTCTGGGCACAGTGGGCATGTTGTATCATTTTTCCATTTTGGACAGTGGAATACTGGGAGCTCAGTGGAGGAAATACTTAGGTTAGGATTGATTGGCGGTATGATGCATTTCCAGTCGTTCCACCTCCCCATTTTTAAATTCACATGGCAATTAAATCTAAATTAAAGTTACCTTGGTTCAATGAAAACAATATTAATCTATTGGTAATGTTGTCTTAAATGTGTGTTTTTTTTATATATATATAATTTCAGGGCTTGCAGGTCTGCTTTAAAAATGATTTCAGTATAAACTAAACATTTTTGGCCCTGTTCAGTAAACAATGAACTGATGTATGAATAGCAAAAAATAAGGCATTAATAGAACTTGTGTATGTTTCTTATTCAACTGCACGATTGTTAGTTCATCTTATGTCACTGATTAATGATCAGAGCTATATGGCATATCAATATGCAAACCATATGATTACTTTCTCAATCAGCGTGTGGAGCCTCCAGCTAGACATCACTTATTTATAGGGATTCTCCTTTAACACAGCTCCATTTACTCAATCATGGTTGCGAGGTAGAGATCTCTCCCTGCTGCCCTGTCACTTGTAATGAAGCTCTGTGATGCATGAGATGTCAGGCGAGATCAGGCACATGTGGGCGGATCTTCACAAGTCTTGGGACGGATTATCGGTTATCCAACCCAAGTGACTGCACATCATGGCAGCGCTGGCAGGAGAGGCTAGCAGTGCTAAAAGTTCATAAAACTACATTTTCAGACCGTACAAATGTATTACAGGACAACTGTCACCCCCATTAAAGGGACAGTCTAGTCCCCAAACTCACTTTGGTGCAAGATGAAGATCACTGCTTGTATAATGCACAGGCTTTGATCCCTGTTAACTGCATGTGTAGCAGCACTGATTATATAGATATCGAGAATATAAAGTTTTATTTTATATATACACTTCCTGTCCTCCTTAAATTGAGTCTATTGAGTGGCCTATGAGTGACCCTGCTCTTGTACACAGTAGGATCGCGTAACAGTGCAACACATTGTTTGATGACATCACTAGAGAGACAGGACATTCCATTCACTTGAATGGCATTATTCTCATTGGTTCCTGCAGCAAAAAAAAAAGGAAATTACTTTTTCTCATCTAGTGTGGACAGTCCTTGTTTTTTTGCAAACCGCTGTAATTTCCCAATTTCATCTAGCTGTAAGTATTTAATTTTTTAAGCAATGCAAAATGTAAGACATGCATTTTAAAGTACTTTGAAAGTACATTAATATGCATTAATATTTGGCACTAGACAGTCCCTTTAAGCATTGCAATCACTAATGCATACCATCAAACTGTCCCACTACCAAATTATGCGGGACCCTTGTCTTGCACACATAGATTTACACTTAGGGGTCCTGATTCTTTGGCACAGCACAGGGTTAATCGACAGCTATCAATGTCAGATTCAGAAGTTGGGAGGTCTTTATATGTGAAAATGAACTAAATTTTAATGTCAGGTTATTTATATCTATCGCTTAAAATAAGTAGAATGTGATTTCAAAATAACTGCTATTTTATTTAATCCTGTAAGAAAAGGTCAGTGCAGGTCATATTCCCAGCATAAGACAGTGTTCTAATATCAGCCGCCATCTCTGACTCACCGCGGCTGTTTCCGTATCTCAGGATGAAAGTTGTTTTTTTGTGTTGATTACTGAGAATATGCTGCAAGCAAAATTGGATATGTAGAAGAATTATTGCCTGCTACCGCTAAATTACAGAAACATGAGGAAATGCAAAAGCCCAATATATACAGGAGCGGATGAAAGTAGATTTGACAAATTTATGTGATGTGTTTTTAAACATTCGAAGCAAATCTCATTTCAGCGGAATAAGCCATTAAGGGTATTTTGCATTAAAGAGGCATCTGTGCATTGGTTTGTTCAAAGCAGGCTTCCCAACTAAGAGAATCCATGGTAGACATAAACCATGTCACCCTTTTAAAGTCAAGTGAATGAATGAGTCATTAATCGCAGTGGAGCAGACTGTCAGCAACACATTGAAGCAGCCTGTTAAAGGCTCACTGTCACATAAACATTGTTTGAACGGAGAATAAAAAACACATCTACACAGTGTTAGCAGAATTGTAAACAAATGCATGGATTATGAGATGTGTGTTTAAAATGGTGTATGACATCATCTTGGGGGCTTTACTATAAAAATGGCGATTACTAGAGCAAGTTCTTTTTAAACGCTCTGAAAATCCCAGATTTTAAATTTAAAGGAATCTCACATGACTCTATCATGCAAGAAGCCATGATCAGAGCTCACTTTGCAATGAGAGAAATGGATTGCTAAATGCATCTCTCGGCGATGAGAGAACTAAAATGAGAAATTCTGCACATGCTTTTCGGAATAAAATGTTCATTTTACTCCATGTTATATGGGTCAGATGTGAATGATAACACGGATAATGAATTTTTTAATTACTATGAAGCTCAAGAACTATTCAAAACTGGAAATATTTTTGCAAGATTGAAACAAATATATCTATTTAATATGTAGGTCATATGCATAGGTTTACATTTAATATGGTTCGGGGGTCATGGCACCAAGAATTCAGATACATTCTGTGTTATTCTTTTTAATACACTTTGTTCCAAAGCCCATGTTTTCTATTTTAATCATCTTGTTTTCTAATCAACAGATGGGTGCATGTTTCTCAAAAGTATTCAATGGTTGTCCTTTGAGAATTCACTGTGCAACATCCTGGATTAATCCAGAGACTAGAGGTAAGTCAAGCAAATAGTAAATATGTAAGCTACAGTAACCCATACAATACAATATAGCACTTAGTTGTATAGTAGTACTATATTCTAAAAACACTAACTTTTTTTTTTTTTTTTTTTTTACTGTACAACTGAATTATAATTGTAATAGTAGTCACAGCTGAAATAAACTATATTGCTGATATGTGATAACCCAAATAATTGTAAAATAGTCTTATAAGAAGTATGATATGAACACCAGTGCTGTATCTACCCCAGAGCCAACAAGGCCCTGGCCTTGGGTGACAATTTTTAGGGGAGGGCAAAAAATGGCGCCCCAAACACCCGCCTACATTGCAGAGTCAGTGTTCTGACATTTTAGAACAACGGTCTTACACATGGTGGGTCAATGCTGTATGCCACCCTCACCGCCTGCCCCCCACACCATTAAACACCATATTTTTTGAGCTCCCGGTCTGAGACCTGCATAAGGCAAGCGCCGGGTGTCATGTGACATCCCAGTGCTCCGTAACAACAAGGCAGCGGCAGTAGCACCAGGTTGCAACTCTGGGTAATGGGGCAGGTCCTGAGTGCAACACTGGGTGATGGGGCAGGTCCTGAGTGCAACACTGGGTGATGGGGCAGGTCCTGTGTGCAACTCTGGGTTATGGGACAGGTCCTGCGAGTGCAGTCTGGGTGGTCAAGTAAATTCTGGTTGCAGTTTAGATTGGGTAAGTCTTGTGTGCATAGGAAGGGGAAAAAAACAAGAAATGTATTTTTTCAGTAACTTTTTTTATTATAAATGTAAAAAGTTAAATATAATGTTAAAAGGTGGGTGCACTAGTATAAGTAGACCTAGGGCAGCACAAAACTAAAATACTCCTCTGATAAACACGTTATATAATTGTACAATAGTGGACTGTACTAACACCTATAATTGAACAATACTGCCATCAGGACATAATATTAAATAAGCTTAGTGATACCTTAACTATATGTAGTGCAATAGTTATATAATGGGATTGCCATAGTGTCGTGATGACATAACTAGAAATTTGTGGGGGGGAAAACAAGACCATATACAGTAATGTCACTATAGCTTGTGGCACATAGACCGCACAGCAAACGCCAACCGTTTACTCACAAGTTTAGTGTTGTTAGGACTTTAATAATACTGGAATGTTCACTTTAAATTATCTACAAAAGTGTAAAAGGATCTTGTACCAGTTCATCAGATAGTCTGCCCATGATTGGTTATTATGTATCTCTTATCTAAATCCGAATCCATGGGAACAGTCAGGTCTGCCCTCAGAAAGCTTCATTAATGTACAGTGCAATGTCAACATTGAAAAAGCCACTGTTAGTTCGTCCATTTTGAACTTGTCTGGTTCTATAAACATTAGATTACAGTAAACACTGTAGGAAGAAAGTAAATCTTTCTGTACCTTCTCTTTCAGATCAGTACCTGATATTTGGAGCAGAGGAAGGTATTTACACCTTGAATCTGAATGAACTGCATGAAACATCAATGGAACAGGTACATTACATTGGGAAACAGATCCCAGATTTAATATGGACCTTTTCTGAAACTTTGCAGTAACGTGATTCATTTTCAACTACAAGAACATTTTTAAGAAGGGACCTTAAAATGGGACCTTTTTTGCTTTGAGGCCTATTCATTTCAGCACTTGGTGGACCTGCGAATGCCAAAATGCTAAACAGCAGCTCCCTCTAGTTAAATTGAACGTGCCGAGATCTGTACTTCCCATGAATCCTGACGCGTTTAACTCCTGAATTCCAACTCATTGCACCATGACTATAGTTTACTGTGTATGTATAGAAATAAACACTATGGATTCATCAAATTCCATTAATAATGCATACGAGGATATGAAAGGGGAAAGCAGTGTACTATTATAAGTTTACTTAACATATACCAAAAACATTTCCAACAAATGAAAATAGTGCTTTATAGACTGGTATTATCATTCATTGTCTCTGCTGCTCTCGTTCATGCAGAATATACAAGTGAATAAACTTTACATGTGTTTTTGTAAGATGCCATATTTGTGTTTTCACAGCTTTTTCCAAGAAGATGTACCTGGTTATATGTAATGAATAACTGCCTGCTGTCAATATCCGGTATGTACAGTTTTTAACAGTGCTTTAATAAACACTGCTATCAACATAAAGGAAATCCTTTCACAGAATAGATAAGTCATTTTATATCAAGCAGTGTATACGTTCAGTTAATGAGGGTTTTGTCTCAGTTACACTAGAAAAGCCAATGGAGAAATGAATTTCAAATCAGCAGTAACAGAAAAACTATATATTCATACATTTGCTATGTATATTATAATTAGGCAAAGTAAATAGTATATTTTTCCTTCTTCAATATTAAAATGTTCTATCCCTGTTGATTGAACTCTTGGAGGACTGTGGCTATACTGCTGAGATAATAACTAATGACAGGATGTAATTTCCCTCTCCCCTGTAGGTAAAGCTTCTCAGCTATATTCACACAACCTCCCTGGACTGTTTGATTATGCCAGGCAAATGCAGAAACTTCCTGTTGCTATTCCAGCCCACAAGCTTCCTGACCGAATACTGCCCAGGTTAGTGTAACACTGCTACATGTTAATTTCCATTGTTGGAGTGTTCAACGTTCAATGATCATTTTATTATACTGTCTGGTATAATAATTGTGGGACCCCTTACAAAAAACAATGGTCTGGGCCCCCACCTCTATGCTGTCCTGCACTCCTTATGTTAAAGTCCCCACATCCTTTACATAGCTTCATCTTGCACACCCAGGACTTACCACAGCCAGGACCCACACCACACACCCAGTACTTGGTACAGCCAGCACCCACATCCCACATCCAGGACTTACCACAGCCAGCACCCACACCCAGGACTTGGCACAGCCAGCACCCACATTGCACACCCAGGACTTACAACAGCCAGCACCCACATTGTACACCCAGGACTGACCACAGCCAGTACCCACATCGCACACCAAGGACTTGGCACAGCCAGCACCCACATCGCATACCAAGGACTTGGCACAGCCAGCACCCACATCACACACCCAGGACTTACCACATCCCACACCCAGGACTTACCACGGCCAGCACCCACATCCCACACCCAGGACTTAGCACAACCAGCACCCATATCGCACACCCAGCACTTACCACACCCAGCACCCAGGACTTACCACAGCCAGCACTCACATTGCACACCCAGGAAATGCCTCAGCACACGCGCCCTGTCACTGGCCTTGCACACACAGGGCCGCTCCCTGTCACCGGCCTTGCACACGCAGGGCTGTGTTCCATCACCGGCCTTGCACACGCAGGACCGTGCCCTGTCACCGGCCTTGCACACGTATGTCCACGCCCCGTCGCCCCCATTGCACATGCATGTCTGCACACCATCACCCCCATTGCACACGCATGGCCACTAGACCCAAGTGCACAGACATCCTAGCATGCTGCATCTTGCGCTCCTCGCAAGGTCATAAATGTGAGCACTTGGATAATGCACAGACAGACTTCCAGCTGCCTTCTCACCTGCAGAGAGGCCGGTGAGAGGAAATCTTTTGATCTCCTCTGCCAGGAAGTATAATTCCCTGGTGTTATATCAGATGTATAGCTCCTGATGGCAGCCCTGGGCTGCAGGCAACTTCACCATAGTAACGGGCACTCTTTAGCTGTGTCTTTCTCTTTTGGAAAAAATCAATGGTGGGAGTGTGGACTACTCAATTCCCAAATAACATATCAATGTTTGTCTTGAAAATGCAAGAATTAATAAAAATGCAAACATATACATACAAAAGAAAATGTAAGTACAACATACTAAGAAATATAATCTTAAAAGCACATTTTTAAATGAGGTACACAAAGAATAATACACTCAGAGAGTTGTTTCAAACAGACTATTAGTTGTTTTTTTCTGTTAGTCTTTCCGTCTGAATATTTTGTGCAAATCACAACCTTTTTTAAGGCTAACAGAAAAAACTAACAGAAAAAACTACTAATGGTTTGTTTGAAACAACTCTCAATGTGTATTATTCTTTGTGTACCTAGTTTAAAAATGTGCTTTTAGATTGTGTTAATGGAAAAACTGAAACATTATATGACAATTAAAAGAATTTAAAAAAGAAAAAAAGTTATTTTATCATGAAAGTTCTCATTATGTTGTAAATGCATATTGCTTTGTGTGTATGATATTTTTACTAATGTGTACACTATTTTGTAAATACATTTTCTACTTTCTCTTTTGCATTTCCATCCTGTATTTAAAGCAGCATTGTTCATCACTGGTATTCATCTTAATGGTTTTAGAATCGTGTTTTATGTAGTATTATGCAGCTTTTCTGTGATTATTATATGTTATCATTTCAGCTGGTAGTGCAGGCATTTCTGAATGCTATTGAGTGATTCTGTGAGGGACAAATATCTGCCCCTCTCTGTCTACTTTTTCTTAGTCCTGCCAACCTTTGAGCTACGTCAAGCACCATTCTTACCTCCATAGTAAGAGGAATGCAGAGAATCCCTGAGTCTCTAGATGTAAATCTAGAAATTGGCATTAGGCAATTTTACCTCCAGAGATCGTGGATGACATAATGAATTAGCTTTTCCATTACAATTCACGTGGATCCATGTCTTAATGCCATGGAAAGCTGTACAAGATTCTGCTCGTATTATAGAGTAATTAGTGGTTTTAACGATTAGCAATGTTGTTTACTTGTCAAGCTTTGTCACGTTGTCTGTACTCCTATTGCACATACTGCTATGAGCCATATATGTGGTTACGTAATCATTTTTAATTAATTGTTTTATAATAATGTTTTTATTGGTGTTTCATTTTGATTTTTAGTGCTGTGGTTTTATTTTGTAATCTGATTTTGTTTGCACTGGACGAAAAATAAATTTCCAGAAAGAGTCTGGGACTTGGAGAGGGGATGGGGCAGTACATGTGATCTCATCTTAGACTTGACACATTTAAATACCCTGACATGAGACCATCATTTCTTTGAATTTTAATTGAGTTTCAGGGTTCGCTAAATAGTTCTGATGCATTAATTAGATGACTTATTACTAGTGTATAGCTTTAAGACAAGTGTTTACAGAGTGTCTAACAAATCATACTAGAGTACTAGAAAGTGTATTATTTATATTGTTGCATTATTATTTTTTAAACCTGAGGAAGAATACATGATGTACTGTGCTGTCTCTGTGGATTTGTCAGCATTTCTGTAGAGTAGTGCTGTCACTAAATGCCAGTGACATTCCATATCACACTTGGGTCAATGGTCCCTAAAGGGTTAATATTGCAGTTCTGCTCTCTTTGCAACAAATTTCTGGTGAACAAATGATTCTTCTGCTGTAGAAAATAATTTGTTCTCTTGTCAAACAAACCATTGATTTTCAGGTAAAATACAGCACAATTATTAAAGGTGATGAACAACGATGCTCGCTAACTCTCTCATGACTGTTTTGCATTGACGTTTATTTTATTGCTTATTTTGCAGGAAGTTTGCTGTCTCTGCAAAGGTTCCTGACACAAAATGGTGTCAAAAGTGCTGTGTTGGTAAGTCTAATTTCTGTTCATATCTCATACACCTTGTGAACAAGTCCATTGTACAGACCAGTGGCTCCCAAACCAGTCTCCCCCCCAACCCCCCCCCCCCCCATAACAGGATTTAGGGACTTGTTAAGAGAGGCGTGAGGACTGGTTTGTGAACCACTGGTTTACAGCACTGTTGGCAAACCTGTGATTCACTAAAAGACATAGAGACCCAAGTATATGGTGTGATTTGTGCTTTGCATTATTGCAGGTCAGGTGACCTGATATGGAGACATAGCAGACAGGGGGTGGGGGTGGGAGCGTAGGAGAACACAAACAGACAGATGAAGACAATGAGCTGATATGAGGAACAGACAAGTTAATAAATACAGGAAATGAATAAAATGCTGGGACTAAAATAGAGGAAAAGAAATAAGAAAAATATATATGGTTAAAATAGAAAAGGGGTGAGGTGAAAAATGGGACATGTCCTATGAAATCTTTTGTTTCCCGCAAGATTTGGCCATTACTTATATCCGGTGTGTGTTCAGGAACCTACCCTAGCTCATTAACTGTTAATATTTCTTTACATGATGTCATTACTAAGGGGGGGAAAACAAATCTTTCACACACTGTAATCTGATCTTGGAATATACTCTCGCTGTGTAGTCATGCAGGCCGTGCAGGCAAGCTGTGGGTATTGGCTACAACCTGAGTCACCAGTCATACCATGTGCCAAATGTTGTTTATTTTTCTTCTCGGCGTACACATTTTTGGTAGGCGCATACAAAACATTAGCATTAGTGCTAAGAATAAATCTACACACAGTAGAAATCAGTAAGGAGCCAAAATGGCACTGTAAATGTATATGAACTACATCTGTTCTGATGCTCCTGATGGGAAATGCAGTTCCCAAACACCTGCCGCCATCACTAGTGTAAACACACAGAGTGAAGTAGTGTTGGAATATGTACAGAGTACAGAAAGTGCTTGCATGCTCTATATTCGTGTTATAAAGGCGAGCAGCATATATTTGTATTAGACATGATGCTCTTGTTATTCAGAGCAATTCAAATATAAAAAATATTTTATTAAACCATATTGGAAGCATAAATACTGGAAAACTAACTGTACCAATGGCAAAACTGTTCTCAAGTTAATCTTGAAAAAGGCTCACAAAAATGTCTTTGTCAGCTCTCTGTATCTAATAGTAAAGATTATTTGCCATTGATACTGTGTCATTTTTTATTTTGTGTATTTCTGCTTTTTAGTATGGTTTAATAAAAGCTTATTTTTAGGTTATCCTTAATTGATTTGCTTACCATATTTTGGTTGATAGAACACTACTAGCTAAACTAGAAAAATGGTCATAGCAGTGGCAACTGACATTTAATGTGGACAAGTGCAAGATTATGCACCTTGGGCGTAAAAACCCAAAAGCAGAATATAGACTATTTGGTACAGTCCTAACCTCAACATCTGAGGAAAGGGATTTAGGAGTAATAATTTCAGAGGACTTGAAGGTAGGTAGGCAATGCAATAGAGCAGCAGGAAATGCTAGCAGAATGCTTGGTTGCATAGGGAGAGGTATTAGCAGTTGGAAGAGGGAAGTGCTCATGCCATTGTACAGAGCACTGGTGAGACCTCACTTGGAGTATTGTACGCAGTACTGGAGACCGTATCTCCAGAAGGATATTGATACTTTGGAGAGAGTTCAGAGAAGGGCTACTAAACTGGTTCATGGGTTGAAGGATAAAACTTACTAGGAAAGGTTAATGCATCTTAACATGTATAGCTTGGAGGAAAGACGTAACAGGGGGGATATGATAGAAACATTTAAATACATAAAGAGAATCAACACAGTGAAGGAAGAGAGTATATTTAAAAGAAGGAAAAACTACCACAACTAGAGGACATAGTCTTAAATTAGAGGGGCAACGATTTAAAAGTAATATCAGGAAGTATTACTTTACTGAGAGGGTAGTGGATGTATGGAATAGCCTTTCAGCAGAAGTGGTAGAGGTAAACACAGTCAAGGATTTTAAGCATGCGTGGGATAGACACAAGGCTATCCTAGCTATAAGACCGGGAACGGGGGACTAATAAAAGTACTCAAAAAAAAAAAAAATTGGGCAGACTAGATGGACCGAATGGTTCTTATCTGCCGACACATTCTATGTTTTTGTTGTGTCAACACTCTTTACTTAAAGTGACTTCAAGTTAATACGATACTTGCAACTTGCTTCACATATAGTCCTGGTTACAATAGAGCATGGCCACTGTGATGCTTCAAGAACTGCTGAACTTTGACTCCCAGTATCTCGTGAATAGGTATTATAGCACATGACTGGTTTAATATAGAGCAAGCCAGGGATGACCAGCTCATATGTAGACATATTGTGTTCTAGATAGATCAGAAGCAAGCAGCCTGTATTGGGAATTGTACGTCAGCAACATGTAGAGAGATGCACCTTATCTCCTGTTGCAATAGAGCAGGAGTGGGGAACATGCGGCAATCCAGCTGCTGCTGAACTACATCTCCCATAATTCTCTTTTAGCTAAGAGTTTGGCAGAGAAGTGTGGCAAATCTAGTCCTCCAGCAACTGGAGGGCCGCATGTTCCCCACCTCTGCAATAAGCCATCTCAAACATCCATATTGCCCTCATGTACCACATTGTAGCACTACAACTTGTCAAGTTAAAGATCACATATTGTCTTACCGCAGTATAACATTATTCCAACTTCATTAGTTAACTACAGACCAGGAACATCTAGGTAAACAATTCTGCTCGTTATGCAGTGTTATTTGTCTACTGGAAAGGTAATCTTCAAAACTGTGGACTTTTAATTAGAAGCTGGATGGAGTAATGGTCCTGTAGCAGAAATCATTATTTATCACTGTGCAGTACTCTGAGTGGGGTCAATAGCGTTATTTGCTCTTCGCAGCCTTTCAAGAAACACACCAATGACCCCTGTAACGGTGGAAGCTGAACTGAATCTGGAGCCTTTGGTTTTATTTTGCATGTATTAATATTTCATCAAATTGTATATTCAGTCTGGATATGTCTGTAAAGAAGCCAAATGCAGACATATTTTTGGTGATATGTATGGCTTTGTAATAATGCAGGGCAGAATGGATACTATGACCCTGTTTGTATAAAATAATCTTCTGGAAAACAGAGAAGTGTAAGATACATAGTTGCCAACAATCTCTGATTTGCCAGGACAGTCCCATATTTTGGACTTTACATAGAATTACATAGTCTAGCATCTATTCTGCAGTTCAATCTTGCAATGTCGCATAACTTGAGACTCTTCACCTGCCATGGCCTAGGAACCTGGCCCAGGATTGTGTAGGACAATTTCACATAGCGTTTACAGGTTAGCAACTCACAGGTGATAAGCATGGCTTGGTGACCTAATAATAGAAACACTGAGAAAACATTTAGCGCAGACCAACACAATAAAATCCGCTTTGCAGCTGTCGATGATGCAGAGTGCCCATTGTGGTACCACCGCAAAAAGTGAGTTGTATACCAGATCTTTGCCAATGAGGGCACAGACCCTTACTGAGCCAGACTTCCAAACCAATAAATACTGGGTGACTGAGTCCATCTGTTATTAGCCATTGTGACCTGGAACTCAGTATATGCCCGGGTACAACTTGAAGTGGTACTCACTTCATATAGTCTGCAAAAAAAAAAAAAAACTCCTGCAAAATTCTACTAAAACTATTTATTGATCATTGCTATGCTTTAGCACTTGTTAAGGTGAGAGTTGGTACTGTGTTAGCCATAGAAGCACAGGAAACAATAGTAGAGTCAAGTTGATACTGTTGTTGGCTAACTGAGTAGGTTTAGAGTGTAAGCTTTCAAGGCCTCTCTGGTCTCTACATTAGGCATGTTATATACTGGTTGAAGATCCCTTTGTGAAATATATGATCATACAGTGCATTTCCTTCAATAATGTCTAATTAAAGACAACAAGTTAAGCTACCTAGCATGCTGATAATATGCTTAATTGGCACTAGGGTTGCTGGCCGGTAAAATAATGGCTTGCTGCTGATGTTTAGTCTATGGAGGCAATTGCAAGGCCTGTATTTTTTGGTGGAAAGGGTGGCAACCCAAATTGGCTCCCATTTTGGGTGCCTCTGTCCATGTGTGTCCTAACCATTTATTTAATCATATACTGCTAGCTGCCCGCTTGCTTTATTTTCATATCAATTAGAGAATCACTGGTTCCTAATTTTTGTTTCTTGGAAAATCTAATGTATACAAATAATAGGTTTAAGATGTTGGGACAAGTGGTAAATATAGCAAGTGCTTTGACATGGAAATGTTAATTCTAACCTTCAAGAACATCATAGGGCTCTGCAATGTCATTGGGTTTAAAGCACTTCTTATAAATAGCAACCTGTAATTAACGATTCTTCTAATAGCTGTATAAATAACTTTATATAGATGTATCCCCACGCACGCCTATAATTATAGTGTGTGATTGTGTACTAGTGTACGTAGCAATTTTTTAAAGGTCCATAAAACATTATTAACACCTTAGTGTTTTTACACTTCTGCGATGTTTGTGTTTAGCTGTCATTTTTCTCTTTCCCATTTAATATACCCACAAATATTATATACTGTTTTTATCACCACAAGAAAGCTTTCTTAAGATACAATTAATTTCATCATATCATATATATATATCTGACTATAAAAATACTATTTGGCATCCTCTACAAACTGAAAAAAAAAAGACCTGGCTAAATAGTTTCTAATAATTGTCCTGAGCTAAGAAATACCCATGTTTTTCTGTTGTTTTTTTTTAAGGTTATAGGGAAATAGGGAAGCTTTTTTTTTCCCTGTAACAATTTTCCCCTACAGTGAATATTTATCCCCAACCCCAGTGATCAGCTCAACCCTAACATAATTCTAACCATAACCCGAGATCTTGACTATCGGTCTATTTTTTTCAGTTGTAATGTTGCTGACTGCCACTAGAGGCAGTCTAGCAACTAAAACAAATCAATGGAAGAGGTTATTCAGTCTTGCCCACAACAGGACAGCACCATATTGCAGCTGCCTTTCCGGTATGGTGCATCCTATAATGATAGTATCCATGCTTCTAAGAGGATTCTTCAGTTATTCTCCATATGGAGGCATTACCTAATGAAAGTCCACTTCAAAAATGTCACAACAGATAAATATTGCCACACAATATTTCCCCAAAGTACAGTATTTTAGAGAACTGGATTCCTCTGAATTTCCTGAAAATACTATACTACGATAGTATTAGTTGGTTAAAGACACACACCACATCTTTCTCAAAACAAAAAGCATTGTGCAATCTTCTATATGTATATCTATGTATATGTCCTTACACCTAAACATAACTACCTTGCTAAATATACAAAAATAGAATTATTATAAATATACTGCACATTTTTATGGGGATGGGATTTATCACCACCCATTATTATAGACCTACCCACAAATGCCTATATTTATCTTAAGATGTGTGTGGAGAGGGGAAGGTGCCTTAGATTTATGTCAGGATCTTGACAACCGGGGATAGAAGCGTGGGTAGAGTCCCTTAGCCTGTTTGTTTAGAAAACAACAATACACAGAGGAAAAAGGCCCAGTTCAGGCACTCCTCTATTTCTTATAATGAAGGCAATGGCCCTCTTTGTAAAATAATAGCTTTAGTAAAAAAATAAAAATAGCTTTTCCTTCCTTGAGGACCCATGTCCTGTTAGTCTGGAGTAAACTCATGCATCTTAATAGATACCATCTGCGAAATGCAGGGGGGTCTCAATGCTAGCACAGAGAGAGACCCTCCTTTTTCCATGGGATCAGCAAGTGGACCTAGTTAAGGTCTGTCTGGAAGCATGGAAGCTGCCGGTGAGAGGATAATCTGACATGTACTATCATGCCAGTTTATCCTCACACTTGGGACAACTAACCTTTCACTTGTGCTTCTATATTAGAAGCACAAGTGAAAAGTACTGTATAGTGTCCCTTTAACTAGGACACAGTGTTGTCCTTAACTAGAACTGTACGCTGATTTTTTTATTTTATTTTTTAAATACATTATTAAAGTCTATTTTTTTTTATGAAGAGTGCCATAAATAGATATATCTTAAATTGACAATTGCAAGCCCTGAGAGTTCTCTACATTCAGGGCATTTTCCATGAGGATTTCCAAGGTAGAGAAAAACACTTTGCAGGGAACTGGTTGGTTGAGCATGTATTCTTAATTCCTGCATCCTTATTGGGGTAAGCTCACACAGCTATTAAAACAAATGGATAAGTTAAGGAACTTTGTTTTTACAGAACTTAATGGGGACCAGTCACTGTGGATCACACAGGCAATATTTCTACTAAATGTTTCACATGTAGAGTTCCCTCACCTTTGCCTTTATAAATATGACTTGTTGTCAGAGTTGGTGATATTACAGAATTGAATTGGTTTTGTAATTGTCATCCTCTGTCTGCTTTCTATCTATTATACTTATCACACCTTTCTTGCTTTTCTCGTTTGTAGTGAGGAACCCTTACACAAGCCATAAATACCTGTGTGGAGCTCTACAGTCCAGCATTATATTGTTAGAGTGGGTTGAACAGATGCAGAAGTTCATGTTAATCAAGGTAAGTGTCATGTTTGAAGAGCTGACCATGGCTTAAAGCAGCACCACATTATCTTACTACTGGGAGAGAACAAAACGAAATACTTTACTTTCTGGATTTACAAAAACCAATTTGTTTCAGACTTATTTTTACCTGGTATGGGGAGATTAATGGGGAGGTGTCTGTAGTGAGTAAATAATCACTGATCTGGGGGAAACTCCCCAAAAGAATTCCATAGGTAGACTGGTGAAATCCCATTGCAGGGAACGGTTTATATGGAGGTTTGTTATTACCTCCCACATCAGACAAGTTTACATATCTATTAGATATAGCACAGTAGAGGTCACAGCAGAACATGCCCAGTCTAGATACCAGTTATTCTATTCAAACTTGTAATTACAAACGGTGCCAGTGCCTCATTTACCACTAGAAGTGAAAGACCCTGTCCCTGCCATCTTAGTAGGTTTTTGATTTTGTGATGTCATGGAAAAGGTAGCGTACATCCCATTATAGTTTACAGGAATCGTCCATTACAATTTGCTGACGTGTATGTCTACTTGCACGGTTACATCTGGAAGGTTTCTTATTTAATGTCATTTTACTTCTCTTCCACATGTTGGGAAACGCAAAGTCATTTCCTGACTGTAGATGTCTTAATAGACTCCTGTCAATGGGACCATTTGTTTATTTTCGCCTCTTAAATCTGTTTATTTTTTTTCCTCTTTAGAGGGTGTGCTGTTTAATGTATAACCTGTATTTATGTGATTAAATACAAACAACAACAATGAAATTATTCTTTTGAACATTTAACATAATTGTTGAAAGAAAATAAAAAACACATAACAAAAATAATGTAAAGATTGACGCCATTTTTTTTTATATGTGTATTATGGGTCCAATCATCCATCGGGATCTGCACATTAAATCTCAAATACTTTTCCTAGAGATTGTGGTTTATAGGATACTTACAATTAATGCAGTTGTTTTGGATTTGACCTAAAAATCCAGTTATGGAATAGTTAAAAACATTATTTATATATTTCTACAGTGTTGTGAAAATTGCGAACTATATCATGTAAATAGCCACACTGTTCATGTTCTTTGCTATTAAATGCTTTTTATATTTTGCGTTAGTTTGAATTCAATCATTTTTACTCTTCAGATAAAATTAGCCAGGCGTGTAAAATGTATTTATTTTGCATCCAGCACATAGACTTCCCTCTTCCGTGCCCCCTCATGATGTTGGAGATGCTTGTTGTGCCTGAGCAGGAGTACCCCTTAGTCTGCGTTAGTGTCAGCAGAGGAACAGATTTCAACCAAGTTGTTCGGTTTGAGACCGTTAACCCTAACTCTACATCCTCTTGGTTCACAGAGACCGGTATGTGCTGCAGGTGTTTTCACATGTTTTTTTTTAATTGGTTTAAAAGTAGACTTAATGGGACACTGTCGCACTAAGCATTGCTTATACTGTGAGTAGAGTATAAAAAATGATGATAAATGCATTGTGTTTTATATGCGTCTGTGGGGTCTCCTGTTTATGACCTCACCTTGTGGGTTGATATGTAAATTACATATAACCCATTGCATATGAAGCCAGAGGTGATGTCATAAGCCGGAGATAGTTATTTTTCTTAATCCAAGCATTTGCATGTAATCCTCATAACACAATTTATCAATGATATCTCTACATTCTCTACATTCACATTATAACCAATGTTTAGATTGACAGAGTCCCTTTATCTTTGTGTTAGTCATAGGATCATACAAAAGATGTATTTTGAGGTAATTTAAAATGATTGTAACTATTTTAATAGCACAACTCCCTAGCTTCTAAGATATGTTTTTTCTTGTGTTGTATATCATTAGTCTTTAGCTCTGCACCAGTTATAAAACATTTTTCAGCCAATCAGGAATGCTGGTATGGTTTATGGAACAGGGAGAATGCTATTTATAATAGAATAAAAGAAGTCAAGGTAGCTCAATGTTTTGTTAATAATGGATTGTGACTGTGTTTTAAACTATTGTAATGGATTTATTTCAGGTGAAATAAACAATAAATGGTTGATGGTGAATTTGTCTTTTTTTTCACAGATACTCCACAGTCAGATGTTGTACATGTGACCCAGTTGGAAAGGGACACAATTCTCGTCTGTCTGGATCGTAAGTATCCAAAACCCAAGAATAATGCGTCTGTGCGTCAAAGAGCCTGCCTTTTGCAGGGCATTTTGGCAGATGGATTTCTTTTCCACTGAAAGTAGCAGGGGTTGTAGGGCCATCTTTACATATGGGATGTTCTCTCTTGGCACATGAATTAATAAAGGAGCACACGCATTACAAAATGATAACAATAATAAATAATTCAATAAGGTCCTGACAAACACAGTGAAAACAATGCATTATATTCAACAGTAAAGAAAAATACTAATGCATATCCATACTAAAAGAAAGGAAAAACAGTAAGATGTATGGCTTTGAGAGAGAAAAAAGAGAATCTTCTATTTTCATTCATATATCTATCTTTAAACTGTAATTTCTGAGTATCATAACATCATGCTTTACAGAGATCTACAGAATTCTGCAAAGGTAGATACCCTTAGTGTTAGTGGCAATAAGACCTCTGTAGGGCATATGTGTGTGGCTGGTTCCTCACTATGGCTACAGATTAGCATTCCTTGGTATCTGAGGTCTGTGCATGCATGTATACAAACATACACGTTATTAAATATATACATACATACACGTTATTAAATATATACATACACATATCTATGTGAAGTATACACCTCATGTGATGTGTGTAGAGCTTTACAGTCAATGTCAATGTAAATATACCCTGCTCAAAAAATATGCTCTTTGCAACTTTCCTATCCAGAGTGTAATCCACCTGCTGTTTGCTGTGGGTAGTCTTGTACACAAAACCAAAGTCACCATTATGTGTGTTAAACGATCTAAAGAAAGTGGGAATTGGTTACATCACCCAGCATAAAACAAAGGTTGATACAGCACATGTCAAGTGGACACACATTGGGGGAAAACCTTTCCTCTGCTATATGTTACACCACCATTTGAATCTGATACAATATTGATGGTGTATGTTTTCTGTTGGATTCCTTGGAATCCTTTCATATAGTGGCTATTATTACAGAAGACATGGACTTATCTAATACACAGAATGATGGTGATAAAATGAACTACATGATGTACAATATATGCAGAGATTAAACATAGATTTGAAAATGAATATAACTCATTCCTAGCTGGCAATGCAATAATCAAGAAAAATGGATAGATATGTAACGCGATTTATGAGAACTCTTATTTTATGTGAACTTTTTTCTAGGTTGTATAAAAATCGTCAATCTCCAAGGAAGACTGAAATCTAGCCGCAAGTTGTCCTCAGAACTTACATTTGATTTCCAGATAGAGTCCATAGGTGAGTGGTACTTTCTAGGGTCAATTTGGTCTTGAAATGGATTATTTAACTTTTACTTAACAAATAAATGATGCATGTTATTTCTAGCAATAAAACAGCAGGCCAGTGACAAAGGCAGGGTCAAAGTGACTCTGGCAGCCTAAACATTGCTTAATGTGTGTCTCGTGAATGAATAATGATCTATACATTGGATTGACAAAATGGCAAGCGAATGCAAAAAGAGAAATTTAGGTTTTATCTGTGTTATCTTGTGGCTCGAGGTGTTACACATTTTCATTGAAAATTAGTTTATTTGCATATTAAGCAACAGGTGATATAAACAAGAGACTCCATAGACACAGCTCAAACATATACCGTATTTGCTCGATTACCCTGATTATAAGACGACCACCCAAACTTTGGATATTCCTTTAGGAAAAATACTAAAAGCCTGAATATAAGACTACCCTCTAGGAAAAAAGTTAAACTTGTATATATTCACATGTAAATTGCTTTTTTAATAAAATATTATATTAAAAAAAATGCATTTCTTGTGTTTATTTCTTTTTATGTGCCAATGCTGCCTCTCTCTTTCCCTTGCCCCCAGCTTTGTCTCACTCCCCACTCACCTGTCTCTTCCCCCCACATGTTTCTCTCTGCCCCCCTTCCTCTGTCTCTCCCCCCACTTCCTGCTCTGTCCCCCCTGTCTCTCTGCCCCCCTCCCCCTGTCTCTCTGTTGCCCCCCTCCCTCCCCCTGTCTCTCTGTCCCCCCCCCCCCCCCCCCTTACCTGTACTTCAATCCCTGGTGGCTAGTGGGGGCAGCCGGGTGAGCGTGCCGGGCGGACTTCCTCGCGCAGACTTCCTCTGCTGCCCCACTAGGCACCAGGGACAATCGGGCAGCTGGGGGATGTCTGCACTATACGTGCAGATATCCTCCATGCTGCCCGACACGGCAGTCTATTATGACGGACAGCTGTCCGTCATAATAGTCTGCCGTGTCGGGCAGCTTGGAGGATATCTGCACGTATAGTGCAGACATCACCCAGCTGCCCGATTGTCCCTGGTGCCTAGTGGGGCAGCAGAGGAAGTCTGCGCGAGGAAGTCCGCCCGGCACGCTCGCCGGGACTTCTGTGACGAAAGCGGAAGTACCCGGCTTCTTCACAGAAGCCCCGGCGGTCGTGCCGGGCGGAAGCAGGGGAGTCTGCGCTCGTTGCGCAGACATCCCCTGCTGCTAGAGAGGGGGATCCAGGTCCCCTGCAGCTCTGCTGGGGACCTGGATCCATGTCTTATAATCTGACCTCAATTTGAGGTCAGATTATAAGAGACCTCGATTATAAGACGATGGGGATTTTTCAGAGCATTTGCTCTGAAAAAAACCTCGTCTTATAATCGAGCAAATACGGTATATCTCTTAATTCATGCATTTGCTTGCTATTCACAATGTATAGGTCATTTTTTATTCTCTGTATTCACTGTATAAGCAATATTGAGGTTGACAAGGTCCCTTTAAGAAAATTGGCTACCATCAGAGGTCCACTGTCTAAATCCCTACTGCTTTCTATCACAGATATTTTCTTAAATTGGGAGTAAAGCTACACTTTTTTTCTTTTAATGAGGCAGAATGCCTTTTTAATCAAACAGAAGATGCATTCTGCCTGTTCAAAAGATTGTCAGAAGGTTTTAGTCTTTCTTTAACTGCACACATTGCATGTGTCTGAAGGATTCCAAGCATACAGCTGTACACCTAGTGAAGATGCCTTTCTACATTTCCAGTGTGGCACATGGAAACAATACAAGTACAGTTATCTACTGAGGCATAGTGTTTGTTTTGTTTAGTTTCCTTCCTTCCAGACAAGTGCTGGAGATCTGAGTAGTAGAATCGATAGAAATATAGATATTCAAATCATATTAATATTCAACGTATATTATTCTATTTTAATATTAATGAAACGTCAGAATGATCTTTTAATATGTCTTTTTACTGCGCAAATATTTATAAAAGATAAAACCAGGAGCCCTGTACAGAGCATATGTGCAGTTCTTTCCACCAGTTGTACAGTTACGGTCGCCAGGTCAGCCAGTTTGTTACAAGGACCCCTATAACTTTTACATGCTACTCTGCAGTTTGTACAACTGTTGAAGAGTAGTAAAACAAATGAATTCAGTAATCAGATGTAACATTGATTGTTACATAGATCAAATCACCTTGTAATCACGATCACAGTGATCAAATGAAGTTTAAATTTATTCGGCTATGCAGGGTGGACGAAAACAACTCTGTGCTTCCGATTAGTTTCACCATTATAGTTCACTGGAGTATAAACGTCATGTGATTTGTACCGCTTGTGCTCTCCTTGATAATGGCGTATTAATGTTTAAACCGGCGGGGAGCACAGCGGTGTTGTGTTTGTACTCCCTGTACATCGAATAAATGAAAACTTCACTTGTTACTGAAGAAGTTGTGAAATCTGCTGCGATGTGAATGCTATTAATGCCGTGTACTAGCAAGCTTATTACTGCAAATTCCCTTGAACCTGAATGAACTGTATGTGCCTGGATTATCAACACTTCCTTGACAGATACACAAATGTATACATGGAATTAGACGTTCAGGTAAGAGCTATTCAGGCTAATAGCGAGGAAATGGTCGCAGGTCACTGCGCACCGGCAGCAGTCTTATGGGAAAAGGCAGTACTCACCTGAAAGCCTTCAATCTCTAAATATACATGTCGGGTTTACAAAGTACAAGAGGCGTTATCAAGTGCTTCTTCTATTAAAGAACCAGAAGCTAAGAATGTTTAGTGCCACTTAAATATGCTGTGAACAAACCTTGATAATTATTGTTTATGTTCATTGTATTTTGTAGTGTGCTTACAAGACAGTGTCCTTGCTTTTTGGAAGCATGGAATGCAAGGAAGAAGCTTCCGATCAAATGAAGTAAGTAATCCGTGGAACATTTGAATGTTGTTTATAATTTTAATTGGCAGAAGTGTATGGGTTATGCATGCCTCTGCACAGTGATGACGTTGGATCCAAGTTAAGATAATTGCTCAAGAATGTGGGATTTTTATAATACAAATAAAACTTAGTAGGCCAAAAAATGTTTATGCAGACTTGTTAAAGTACAATAGGGCTTGAGGCATGTTTGGTTACTAAGCTTACTAAAATGTAGGAGCCAGAGAGGTACTACCATAGGATCTAAAACAATCAAAATGTTAGGAGTCATGTGCAACTATAGAATACAAAGAGCAGGTATACAATGTCACACAGTAATGAAATTATTGATTTGTTTGATTTTTCTAATTATAGCACAAGGTATTTTAAAGAAAGTCATTTTAAAATTACCTTTTTTTTCTTTGAAAAGGAAACTGTTCTAAAAGTGTACCTGCCGTGGGAAAAGAATATGTTAAAAGAACAAGATTTAAATTTGATATATACATTGTGCTAGTAGAATTGCTAGCAAATGTTTAGTTGAAATAATGGCACCTGTCAATCATTTCTTTACATACATAGGAGAGAGCCACAGCGCTCAATCCAATATATATATATAAATATATATAAATATATATATATATATATATATATATATATATATATATATATATATCCACAGCGCTCAATCCAATATATATATATATATATAAGAAGGGCAGCAACCCAATATAGTGTATATAGGAATAAACAAGTCCCCCTTTGTTGGCAACAAAGACACCATGAAGGTGTGCCCTTGTATGTGTTGTTTAAAGGAATCTGGTGATTGGAAGGGGAGTGAGTAACCAATAGAAAGGAAAACTACGGCTCTCACTAAGCTGCACTGGGGTAAATGTTGGATTTAAATATTGTTGCTCCCTGTGTAACAACCATTTATGTTCACGTGGGTGAAGAAAGTTTCTGATTTATTTGTTTCTGCAGATAACCCAGGAAATCTCAGACAGCACACGGATATTCAGACTGCTTGGTTCTGACCGGTAAATGCTCTGTGATAAAAACTACCATTCTACTTATCTACTAAAGCCACTGTTTCTTGTTTTTTTGTGTAAAACGTCAGCTTCCGTATAGTCACATGGTTATTTCTGCTTGTTGAGATGTGGGTGGTTTTTAATGATGGCAATTATAAGTTATCAAACAAAGAGAAATAAAATTAATGTATTATAATAAACAAAGCCCTGTTCTCCAGAGCCTCTGAGATTGTATGCCTTATATGGTTTTCTTAATAGGGAGGATCAAACCATAGGCTAGTGTGCGTGATTTCATATTACTATTTTGTTTTTTTGAATGAAGGATACATTTCTCTAAACCAGATATAAAAACCTATTATATATAACATAAGACCTACATCTTATATTCCAACTAGTGTATATGACACCTTCCTATAAAAAAAAACAGGTAATTTTGTGACAAATATCTAAAAGGTCCCCCTAACTGGGCAGTTTCAATCCTTGCTTCCTGTGTTATGAGAGAATGCTGAGGTCGGTTTGCCCCTTAACATGACCTGGATGGATTGCTTCCTGTGTTATGAGAGAATGCTGAGGTCGGTTTGCCCCTTAACATGACCTGGATGGATTGCTTCCTGGGTTATGAGAGAATGCTGAGGTCGGTTTGCCCCTTAACATGACCTGGATGGATTGCTTCCTGGGTTATGAGAGAATGCTGAGGTCGGTTTGCCCCTTAACATGACCTGGATAGATTGCTTCCTGGGTTATGAGAGAATGCTGAGGTCGGTTTGCTCCTTAACATGACCTGGATGGATTGCTTTCTAGGCCATTTAATGAGTGTCCATCATATTTTTCTGAAGAAAAGCTTCCCTCTATGGTGCTGATGACACCGAGTACCGGATGTTCTGTTTAGTATGCTTTCTCACAAACCGTATGATTTAACATTTAGAGGCCTTCCAGTTCGGAGACATAGGGTGTATTCTCTACCATAACCAAACTTTACAATTATTTTATTTCCTTTTTGCAGGGTTGTCGTTTTGGAAAGCAGGCCTACAGACAACCCCACAGCCAACAGCAACCTTTATATTCTGGCAGGCCACGAAAACAGCTACTGAAACGTGTCATTGTGTGGCCAAAACGTCCAAGAAAACACTACCGCTGCAAAGTTAACAGAAGTCAGACAATGGTCACAAAAGATGCGTGGCCAATTTTTTTTTATATAGATAGAAAAATATATATATATATATAAATAATTTATTGTGGCATGACACAAAGATGAGGAAAATGTTTCCATGATGTGGTATGGATTCACTTATAAAACCGCTCCCACGCAAGTGCTACATTCACAATGATGTAATCTTTGTACATAAAGGTATTATTATTTCTTTACCCCGCTGCTGTGGCTGTAACTTCATACTGCTGAAAACCTATGCGAAATGCTAATGTAGATAGCGATCCTTTTATGACGTACAAGTGTCTTAATTGTACAGATGTAAAGATTGTCTGAAGCTGGGAGGGTCGTGGGTGGACTTTATAAGATCTGTTTCTTCTGTCTCTCCCATGGCCCAGAGGCCATTTAAAAAAAACACACACAGAACACAAGCATTTATTAACACTATTGTATTTTTTATTCTGTGTAATTTAGTAATGCCAATATACATTTTTGTAAGTTTGAAAAGAAAAATAGGAGACTGTAGAGCGGTTGTAAGAATTTTTATGAAACCCTTAACTTTAATGCAAGTACACTGGTGTTTCTATTTGCACAAAGTATTGTTACATTATGTTCTGCGTCACAGCATTACGAGGAAACTGCTGTGAAAATGGATCAGTTCCCATTACTAATATATATTTTTTGTTTGCATGCTGAAATTGTATTTTGTATGGAGGAGAACAAACAAATTAGCATAGGTTTTATTTCATATGTATATATATATGTATGTATACATGTGTGTTTATATACATATATCACATAGCAGGATGCTGCTGGTAATGCACAGAATCTACAAAAAAAATTAAAAATGCAGGCTCACGAGCAGCATGGTAAGAGCATTGCTAAAAAAATCATTACCCCTTTTTTCCTGTTCTTCCGAGTGCCTCTGGTGGTATGGCCAACACCTATTAAATAATACAAACAAACTGGGGAACAGGAAAACCGTCACTCACGGACAAAAGTAAGTAAGGTATTTAATAAATCATATGCATATGATGAAGTGCTTTCAGTGCGAAACGCGTCATGCTGGCTACATCTTTGGCTCACCTTTTCCCCACTTTTGCTGTGTACATGTGAAGATTTATTAAAAATCACATCACCACTTACTTTTGTCCGGGAGTGCCGGTTTTTCTGCTCCCTGGTTTGTTCGTATTAATGCACAGAATCTGGCTTAGTCAGATTAGGTCAACATTTTTCAGTCCCTCTAGCATGTCTGAAATCATGTCCCTTTCTTTAGATCCCAGAATATTGGCTAGATTACTCTTATTGCCGACAGAATGCGTTTAGCACAAGTAATGGCTGCAGCCAAATCTGATAGAAGTAACCTATAACCTCTTGAAACGTTAGCCTGTTTGTATCTGCTTAGGTTATGCTCCTTTGCAAGATCTCACCAGGTTTCTTTATTGTCTTAGAGTAGAAAGTAAAAAAAAAAATGTTTCACTTAATGGGGCACCTCAGTCTCACAAACAATAACATTGATGCAAATTAAATATAAAATAACAACAAAACTCTTTAATTTCCAGGGATGTAACCTCAGCACCTCTCAGAGTTGTTAGTAGGTGGAGAAATAGTTCTAATTTACTTAATTATTTGCCTACTCTAACATGCAAAAATGAGGATAAATTACAGCAACCACCCCTATCATATGCATTAAAAGAGTGCTGTGTAGTGTCCCTGAACCCATCACAAGCAGCTCTGTGAGAATGAAAGTGGACTAGCTAACACCCATTTGATTTATAGAACACGCATTATTTCAGACACCAGTGAATTCTTAGGATATTTTCCAACCAGCCAGATTACAACACACACACTTCAGCTTATATTCAGATGAAGACCACTCAGGTTCTTTTGGTTATACTGCTGCAGACAGAGCCCTTGGCAAATTGACTCTGTTGGACTTTCTGTTTTCCTTTTCTCAGCATAGAAAATACCATTCTGATTCAGAGTGTTTAAAACCTGTGACCAAACCGTTTAGTATAAACTAGAGCACGTGTGTCCATTATCTTAGTGGATACATATTCAACATTTCAACCACACACTGAGAACCTCGAACATTCCTTGGAATGGAACCTATTTTTTCATGCTATGTGTTTCTGTCGATTTTGCCTTATTTCATCCCTTGCTTTTGAACGTGTGGCCAAAATGATTTAGTTACTACCTCATGCAAATAGACTAACGAAGACGACGCATCAAAGAAGCTGTGTTTTGTTATTTTTAAATGGGTCTGGAATAGAGAGTGCATTAAACTATGAAGCCATTATTGGTTCAGTTAGAATTACCCCGATGACGTTGTTGAATGGTTAAAGGGAAAAGTACCACAAACATGGATAACAAAACTGTTCCTATATGTCTTTAATATTATATTCACCTTGGCAGTTGTTTTGGGAAGTAATCTTCTTACTGGTCCATGAGGCAGTGTTACTATGCCTACTTGTCATGAACTTCTAGGTTTGCTGGAAACACGTTGGTTGGAAGTTACACCTCCGCTTACATGAAATATATATGCACACAACTTAGAGGAAAAGATACCTTTGACGGGGCATTACCTGTGTATTAAAAGCAAATATCGGCAAAATACTCACTCTGGACAACCTAGAAGAATCAAAAATTTGTAGCCCCCATTTATTTGTGGTTTAGAAGACCTAAACCTTGGAAATGTCCAGTAACTTGGACGGACGATCCATGCTTTTGTTTATATTAATGCACTTTTGGGCATATCTGCCCTTAAGTTTTACAAGTTCAATGTTTTGGCACTGAACATCGCCTCACCAGCTCAGAACTGGTTTTATTAAGAGACTATAAATCTTTATTTCCTGTTGGGCTTATTATACCCAGTTTGGTTTTCTCCATTGCATACACACAGCTGTGCACATCAGACATTTTGTGAAAAGAAGATTATTTTCACTTTACCAGGTAGGTTTTAAGCAAAATTCATACATTTTTAATTTTTTTCTGCATATTTTGTTGTGAGTTCAAAACACTAATCAAAGTGAAACAACTGTAGGTGATGTACATGTATATTCTTGATGTGGTAATGCTTTTGGATACGTTAATGAATGTATATACTGTAAAATAAAAAAGATTTTTTTTAACAAACTTTTAGCCTTTTGGATCTTTTGTTCTTAATTTTATATAGTTATATTCATTCATTTTATAATGATAAAAAAAAACATTAATAGCACGAATGGCATCAGGATTTCAGCAAGTATTATCATGATACAAGAAAGACATACGTTATTTGCTTAGCCCAACCTTGGTCTGGGAACCGGGGCACTGCATTACCACAACATATCCTTAATTCGAACCATAAAATTTTTATACTTTTTTTTATTTATTTTTTATACTGAAGATGGAAACGAGATGTTATGTCAACTCCAATTGTTTCCCAGGCATCTCTTATCGCATGGCTACTAAATGTGGATGAAGCTTCTGCCTTGCTGACCAGCATTCCAGTATTCATCGAGAATGGAAATTTCAAATGTATGCATTTGTTCTTTGGGACCATGTACATTTGATAATTAAACTTGTAACTCTGGTAAATTTAGACAGTGGGTAATTTTCCCCAATTGCAACCAGTTCTTATACCAACTGTCCAAATACAATTTTTTCCACATGTCCGTTTCTCAGCTTTTCCATGCTGCTGGAGTCGACTCAGCAGCCCTAGTAGAGTACACAATTTTTGAATTATCCCTGTTTTGGGTCTTCTGTCCAGAATCTTTTCCAATTAATCCTGGGCCTTCAAAGGTTCTGAACTTAAGGCCTGAGTATTTATATAATGTTTAATTCGCATAAGGAGGGGAAAACATTGTCACTTGTATGCCATATTCATCCTTTAGTTGTTGATAGAATATCTGAAAACAAGGGAAAATCCTCTATTGCCTCAATCAAACAGGCTCAAGTATTTATATATTTTCCCCCTTTCCTCTCCCACTCCCCTTTCCAATCCACCAAGTCTACAAAATCACCCACAATTTATATAATCAGTTAAATAACAAAGTCCCAACACTCGTGTTGGTACATATATATATATCTATAATAAAATTTCCACTTTTGAACATTTATATAGGCAGACTGTGTGTCAATGGAGAACTATAGCTTCATCCCACTCTTAAGTCAACTATCCTCCACAGCCCATTCTACCTTAGCAAATCTGTATTTTGTATGAAGAGAGAGGAGTATGAGATAAAAGAGAAGGAGGTTATACCTTCATCTTATTAAATAACTCTATTGCCCAAAAATCTGCAATGTACAATACACATTGATAACCTAGCACAATATTTACATTAATAAGTATATACAGATAAGTCAAAAACAATTGTGTATATAAACCATCTTCACTTTATCTATAAGCCCGTTTTTAGGTTTCGTCAAAGAAATCTGTGAACTTGTACATTTCTGTAGCCAAACAAAAAACAATCCTATTCCCTCCTCGTCTGACCCTATATACAGGAAAGCCTAATCTGTGCATTCCTGCGCATGTTTAACCAACTTTATTGTGTTAGACTGTTCACTGTGCTAAACAAAAACAAAAATTCTACAAATCTTATTTTAAGGTCCATCAGAGACTATGTAAAAAAAAGCTCAAAGCTCTTCTGTCCTGTTGTGTGTAAACCAACAATACCTGAAAAAACAGCACTCGTTTGACACCAGCATCGCTTTCTGATATGTTATGTATCTCACAATTATGTCCCTAGTGACTTCATTGGGAACATTTTGTGGCTTGTAAGTTCTGTGTGCTCTATCTGTAACCTCTAGTTTATTAGCCTCAAGGATGCCCATGGCTAGGAAAAGTTCCAATAGAAAGTCTATGATCCCATGCTGTTCCATTTCCTCTGATATTCCTCTTATTCGCATGTTCTTTCCGTGCACCCTGTCTTCTGAATCTGTGGCTTTGGATTCCAGACTTCAAGAGGCCTTTTTTTTATTTATTTTTATTCTTTCAGTTCATATTAAGTATGAAATTTTCTCTTCGTTTACCTTGACTCTGTCTCCTAGCATTTCTGAATCCTGTTTAATATTTTAAATTCTACTTTGATCTGTGATGAGCATCCAGACATTGTTGTAATATAATTGTCCTCCTGCAATGGAAGACTCTTCTTCTGGGCCCTTGCTATTTCCAGATCATTATAAGATGAGAGTATAGATTCCTTGCCACACAGTGTATTGGGCTGCACGGGCTTCTGAGCACTAACTCCCGATAACTGTTTTTTCATATTTAATAAAATTATAATAGAAAAAAAAATGCATTTCTTGTTTTTATTCCATTTTATTTACCAATCTGCCCCCAATGCATCCCCTCACACTTATCAGATGCATCCCCCGCACAGCCAGTACTGCCCCCTAGGCTTAGCCAATGCATCCCCCAACAGCCATCTACCCCAAGAATTTGCCTATGCATTCCCCCACAGCCATCTGCCCCCCAGACTTGGCCAATGCTGCCTCCCACCCCTATGCCAGACTAAGCCAATGCTGCCCACTCCCACCAATGCTGCTGCTTGTCATAGAAGTCCCGACGGAAGTGCCGGGC
The DNA here is from genome assembly GCA_036172795.1 of Pelodytes ibericus. Lineage (NCBI taxonomy): Eukaryota > Metazoa > Chordata > Amphibia > Anura > Pelodytidae > Pelodytes > Pelodytes ibericus. Next base: position 60,954,723 of record CM069862.1, read on the forward strand.
AGCACCGGAGGATGTCTGCGCATATTGAACAGAATAGATTATCAGGTTGTCCCAAGATGTCTAGTTAGACCGTCCGACTCTGAACTATATTTTTGCTCCATTTGTTCTGTGGAAGATGAAATTTCCCTGGAAGCCATTTTGTATCTTGGAAGCCATTTTGTCCTACTGACTCCATTTTGTATGCCTTCTTCCATGTTTGTCCTTTGTGATACCCAAAGAGAGTGAGAGGTTTATGTGGAAATTGAGGGGGACGTACAAGTGAGTTCTGCTTCTAGTGTTGGGATATTTCACAGGAAACCAGGCTTGCTCAACTATGTCTGAGAATGTCATAAGAACCTGCAATCGGTTAGTAGGGGTAGAGCTTTCCAACAAAACCAAGTCATGAATCCTTTCACATGCACACATATATTGGGTGTTTCTGCCTTTAAGCCATTTGCTATTTTACAACTTGTGTCCCAAAATGTTGTGCCCAGGATGTAATTAACACAAAAGAGAAATGATCAAGGGTATATTTCAATTATATAAAAGTCTCATATAGAAAATAGGAACTAAGAACTGCTGGCTTCTCAGATATCCACACAGATTAGTTTACTTCACAAGTAGTGTTTCTTGTGCCGATCTATTTAATCTTCTCTCCAGAAGCTCCTTACTGCACTTCATGAGAGTATATATTCTTCCCCTGCAAGCTCTGCTTTATTGTGGCTCCGGTCAAAACGAGCTTAGGAGGGTAAGTATAATAGAGGGTTCCTTCCCTTCATCGCTCACTCAATGCTAACTGCTGGTGGTCTGCCATCCTTCAAAGAAGATGAAATATATAAAAAATTTTAAAAAGTGTCAACCAGCCTTTAACCCCTTCGTGACGTTAGGACGTTCTATGCCGTCCTGACTTTAAGTGCCTTAAAGTCGTTAGGACGGCATAGAACGTCCTTTGTTAAACAGCTCATCGCGGCTCCCCGCAAAGAGCTGTTTTCGGATCCCGCTGCAGGCACTTTCAGCGGGATCCCACCTGTCATCTGAGGCCACTTTGAGTGGCCTCAGTCCGACAGGGAAAATGTAGCCGGTGCTCAAAGCGAGCACCAGCTACATTTCTCTAAATCGCGCCGTGCCTGAACTTCCGGGGTTCGGGCACGCCTCCGCGATGTCACAAGTGACGTCCGGAGGTCTCGTGATTTTTTGGCAGGGACCCACAGGGTCTATTAAGACCCTGATCGGGTCTCTGCCAGAGTGTTCCTGGCTACCGATCACCTTGTGATCGGTGGCCAGGAACAATTTGTGACGTTTTGGTGCTTGCGTCGTTAGGGACGCAAGCACCTAGCGTCATGAAGGGGTTAAGATCAGCAGTTAGCACCATGCAATATTATCAGCTGAATGTATGTCTGTCACAAAAGGTAGTCTGTAAATGCTCCAGAGTAAATGCTCCTCCAATATGGGTCTTGCTCGTATTAGGAAAGAACGAGGGAATTGCATCATTCTGTTACTGTTGCTTGATTTCCCATAGAGGCAGTCAGCAACATTACATAAAAGAAAAAATGAACCCTATATCTAGGCTTAGAGTTACAGATCAATTAGGATTTGAATTGGGGTTACGGTTACATTTAGAGTTAGGGTTGGGGGTCAAAAGATCACTGTAGGAGAAAATGGTTAAGAAACAAAAAACACTACTATTGGTTAATGCCCTATAACTTGCAAAACATTTGTATTTCTAAACGCATGACAAATATTAAAAACTACAGGTGATACTCAAAAAATTAGAATATCATGCAAAAGTTAATTTATTTCAGTAATGCAACGTAAAAGGGGAAACTAATATATGAGATAGATGCATTACATGCAAAGCAAGATAGTTCAAGCCGTGATTTGTCATAAGTGCGATGATTATGGCTTACAGCTCATGAAAACCCCAAACCTCAGTAAATTAGAATATTGTGAAAAGGTGCAATATTCTAGGCTCACAGTGTCCCACTCTAATCAGCTAAGTAAGCCATAACACTTGCAAAGGGTTTCTGAGCCTTTAAATGGTCTCTCAGTCTGGTTCAGTAGGAATCACAATCATGAGGAAGACTGCTGACCTGACAGTTCTGCAAAAAACCATAATTGACACCCTCCATAAGGAGGGAAAGCCTCAAAAGGTAATTGCAAAGGAAGTTGGATGTTCCCAAAGTGCTGTATCAAAGCACATTAATAGAAAGTTATGTGGAAGGGAAAATTGTGGAAGAAAAAGGTGCACAAGCAGCAGGGATGACCGCAGCCTGGAGAGGATTGTCATTCAAATGTGTTGGGGACTGAGGCTGGAGTCAGTGCATCAAGAGCCACCACACACAGAAGGATCCTGGATATGGGCTTCAGATGTCGTATTCCTCTCGTCAAGCAGCTCCTGAACAACAATCAACGTCAGAAGCGTCTTACCTGGGCTAAAGAAAAACAGACCTGGTCTGTTGCTCAGTGGTCCAAAGTCCTCTTTTCTGATGAGGACCCAGAGTCTGGAGGAAGAATGGAGAGGCACACACTGCAAGATGCTTGAAATCCAGGGTGAAGTTTCCACAGTCTGTGTTGATTTGGGGAGCCATGTCATCTGCTGGTGTTGGTCCACTGTGCTTCATTAAGTCCAGGGTCAACACAGCCGTCTACCAGGAGATTTCATGTATCAGTCTGTTTTTGTTTGTATAACATACTATGCAGTCCCCTTCTATGCTCTTTATCTAGCACTATGTGAATTGTTGCCGCTATCTAAATAAATATTAATGTAATGTAAAATGAGATTGAAAAACTACTTTCTACATTTACTCACTTGATTTGTAATCTAGCTGTAAATCCTCAGTTTTCCACTAGATGGCAGTCAATAATAATATATTTTGTAGAAACTATAAAGTGTTTTTTCAGTACACCGTGAGCACCACTTCAAGTATTTTTTGGAAGCAGATAAAATACATCATAATGCATATATATATAGTTAGATGGATACATATATATATATTTTTGGATCTGCATATTTAAAGTGACACTGCACACAGGCAGAGTTATTTGCTTTTCTTCAAAGACGAATGCACTTACTTTGGATATATATATATATATATATATATATATATATATATATATATATATATATATTTAGATATATTTGTGTGTATGTGTAATTTACATAGAAGTTAGTACTGGAGTGCATACAATTAAACATATAATATTAAAAGATTTGTATCTGCAACACAGCCATAGTGAGCTCTTGCTGCACCCAAGGCAAGAATAGAGCATTTTATAGCTGTTATTTTGCAGAAAATAAAAGCATAACAAGAAAAAGTCTTTCCTGGAGCCTTGATCTTTGTACCCAAATAGCAGGCAGGACCACTAGCAGAACTTTGACCAGTTTCCCAGTCCTTGCTGCTGAAAAACATTCCCACAGCAAGATGCTGCCACCACCATGAGGCTTTCTTCTGGCCACTCTGCCATAAAGCCCAAATCTATGGAGCTACGGCTTATTGTCGTCCTATGTACAGATACTCCAGTTTCTGCTGTGGAACTCTGCAGCTCCTCCAGGGTTACCTTAGGTCTCTGTGCTGCCTCTCTGATTAATGCCCTCCTTGCCCGGTCCGTGAGTTTTGGTGGGCGGCCGTCTCTTGGCAGGTTTGCTGTTGTACCATGTTCTTTCCATTTGGTTATGATAGATTTGATGGTGCTCCTGGGGATCATCAAAGATTAGGATATGTTTTTATAACCTAACCCTGACTTGTACTTCTCAACAACATTGTCCCTTACTTGTTTGGAGAGTTCCTTGGTCTTCATGGCAGTGTTTGGTTAGTGGTGCCGCCTCTGGGGCCTTTCAGAAAAGATGTGTATATGTAATGACAGATCATGTGACACTTAGATTGCACACAGGTGGACATCATTTCACTAATTATGTGACTTCTGAAGGCAATTGGTTGCACCAGAGCTTTTTAACATAAAAACAAAGGGGGTGAATACATACGCACATGCCAATTTTCTCTTTTCTATTTCTAAAAAACAGTTTTGTGTATATATTTTTCTCATTTCACTTCACCAACTTAGACTATTGTGTTCTGATCCATCACATAAAATTCAGATTAATAAAACATTGAACTTAAGGCTGTAATGTATCAAAATAGGTAAAAAGGTCAAGGGGGTGAATACTTTTGCAAGGCACTGTATATGCAAAAATATGACATCAACTAAGGGAAAGGCACAGGGATCTAATTATAACATGTAAGCCTCAAACAATAGAAAACCTAACTGGTATTCAAGTGGGGAAGCAGGAATTTAACATTTCACTTTATGCCGATGACGTGCTATTATCTTTGACGTCACCGGAGAATGCTATCCCGCACATTCTCCAACTAATTAGCCAATATGGCTCTTTCTCCAATTACAAAGTGAATTTAAATAAAACTCAGGCACTTTCTTTTTTTCTATCATCCTCTCAGATAGTGAGGATCTCACGTATAGGCACAATAAACTGGGCTAATAAAACTCTCACTTACCTTGGGATCAAGATCACTGTAGATCCCAGGCAGACCCTCTCCCTTAACTATGAGAACCTGATTCGTGACCTGAGAGACCTGTTCCTAAGTTGGAAAGGATTGCATACTTCATGGCTTGCTCGCCTTAATATTCTTAAGGCGTATGCTCTTCCGAAAGTTCTCTTTTTGATGAGGACTATTTCCTTGCGGGCTCCAATCCGATATCTTAAACAATTGAGTGTGCTCTTTTCCGCTTGTGTATGGGATGCTAAGAATCCTCGTATCGCTGGTAAGACATTGAAGCGAAATCTTAGAGCTAGAGGGTTGCGCTTTCCAGATTTATTTGCGTTACAGGATATCTGTATATTCTCCCATTTTTTGGCCTGGAAACAGAAACCTTCCACTCACGCGGCTTGGCATTATGTAGAGACAATGGAGTGTGAAGGTTGCAATCCCCTTTTCTTCTTTTGGTCCACTCCCTTGACATTTAACAAACTTAAAATCAACAATCCAATAATAACAGATGTAATGAGGGGGGCATTTAGATTTAAGAAGCTGTTCTCTTCATGGCTCGGACTAACCGGCCTCGCCCCACTGGGTGCAGCGACATCCTTTATTCCAGACTTTCAGCACTCTTTGTGGCTTTCCTCTGGAATTCTCCATTTGAGCGATTTGTTTCACCAGGGTGATATACTTCCTTTTTCTGAATTAAAGACTCTTTATAAACTACCAGATTCTGAAAGCTTTAATTACTTACGTATTAGGAGGTTTCTTGAAAGTAACCCATTAGTAGAATCCTCCCTCCTCGATAAATTGGTGCACTCCGCGGGTACTACCAAAATAATCTCTAAGCTACAGGTCCTCCTTGATAACTTGTCCACCCAGGATAAGATTGATCACTTTAGACACTGGGAAGGAGATCTTGGCAAGATTTTTCCGGTAGAGGTTTGGTCTGCTGCATGCAGGAGTACTAGAGCAGCACTACATGGGATTACCCTACAAGAACAATTTTACAAAACTCTTTATCGATGGTACATGGTGCCTTCACGCCTTAATAAAATTTCCCCCAATATTTCAAATCAATGCTGGAGATGCGAAAGGAGGGAAGGCACTCACTATCATATATGGTGGTCTTGCGATTGTCTGACCCCTATTAAAGGAAAACTGTACACTCTCACAGATCTTATATTTCAAAAAACTGTCTCTTTCTCCCCGCAGTCCTAACATATACACAGCAGCCAAATTATCCCTAGCACGGGTCTGGAGAAGACACGAGATCCCAAGTTGGATCGAGATCCAAAACCAGACAGATCACCAGTTGATGTTGGAGAGAGGATTCTATAGTACCAGTGGGAAAGAGCATATAATTGGAGAAGTAGAGGAACTTTGGATTTCAGTTAAAACCCAGCTCCGGGAGTTGGTATGATACAATAAAATCATACGGGTCGGGGGGCTTCGGATGGGGGGGGGGTACGCAAGCCCCCGCGCGGCCATGGGGGAGTAGCTTCAGCGAAAAGTTTGTTTAAGTGTGTGATTGAGGATAGATTGTATGACTGTGGATTGGGACGGGTGAGGAATGTTTTTAGAGTCACGATGTGTTAAGAATGGTCTGTTTAAGCTTAACTTCGACTCCCCCCCCCCCCTTTTTTTTTTTCTCCCTCTCTTCCATCTTACCACTGAAAGGATAAGTTAACCAGATACACCGATCATAATTATGATTCTCAGCTCAGTAGGAATCTGGGTGCAGATGGGGATTTGCATTCTGTGGGGGGAGGGGGAGGTGATGGGACTAGGGGGGAAGGGTAGGGGTGGGAAGGAGGAAAGAACATTTTGGAAACATTGGCCTAATTGTTATTTGTAATTGTATGTATGTGTTGTCTATATATGGTCCCTATTTATAAATGGAAATAAAAGATTAAGTAGTAGAGACACAAGGATGTGCACAAGAATAAAACTGGGGAGGGTTAACCCGCTCACAATATTTTAACTGAGTGTCTAATAAAAAAAAAGAAAAGAAAACCTAACTACAGTACAACTTTACTTAAAATAAACATGCCATCTGTAGATCCAGACTACAAGGGACAATAGATGGCCCACAGGACAATAAACACTTATTGATTGGATAAGTACACAATTCAGCACTAACATTTAATAACATTTCTTAACCTGGGGGAAACACAATGAATAGAGCAAAGGCTTGGATACCAAGGTACACATCTTGGCTGACATCCGGAGTGAGCCTGTGTTGAAGTCCAGCTGTATTGAAGCAGGGTGTCACAGATGCCCCCAAAGTATGCACCCCCAAATATAGCATATCTAAAGACAGGGTCCATAGTCCACAGGGAGGTGTTTGGCACTCCAAGAACTCCAGTCACACAGACTGTCATGATTCACTTCACTGGCATATTAATGGTCAAATTATAAGTGGCTTTTAATGGTCAAATTATCAGTGGCATATTAATGGATAAATTATCAGCTGCATATTAATGGATAAATTATCAGTAGCATATTAATGGACAAATTATCAGTGGCATATTAATGGACAAATTATCAGTAGCATATTAATGAACAAATTATCAGTGACATATTAATGGTCAAATTATCAGTGGCATATTAATGGTCAAATTATCAGTGGCATATTAATGGTCAAATTATCATTGGCATATTAATGGACAAATTATCAGTGGCATATTAATGGATAAATTATCAGTGGCATATTAATGGACAAATTATCAGTGGCATATTAATGGACAAATTATCAGTGGCATATTAATAGGCAAATTATCAGTGGCATATTAATGGTCAAATTATCATTGGCATATTAATGGACAAATTATCAGTGGCATATTCTTCTTCCATCTTTCTTTCTTTTTTATTTTTGCAGTAAACAGTAATACATTACAAAAGTCATAGTATAAAGACAAATTACACACATATACAAACTGTCTATATGGTCGGGGCCACAACGGTAAGCACAAATTTATAACACATAATTGTGAGATCGGGAATATTAAGTGGAAATCGAGAATTTTAAGTGGAGGACTGCGAATCTTGTATCATAGGCGGTAAAAATTTAGATTGCTAAAACAATTCCTACGATCACCGCTAACTTGTCTCATAGTTAGTACAAGCTAAATAAGAGATCTTTAATCTTCAAACAAACTATAAAGACAGGAGGCTCTCGCCATACAGGCAAACAATAAACTTAGGTGTAGAGAGGTCAGGGACTCTATGTTGGTATGAAGTCAAGAACTACGGAGGATGGATGGAGATATGTTAGATTCAATGCCCGGGAGAAATATTCATTAAATATAATCTCAGTGGGATATCTTAACACCGTGGAGTAGCACGCTGGCATAATTATATGGGGGAGGGGAACCCAATAGTGAGTGGGCCAAATTAGGGGATTAAGTTTAGATTTGATTTTTAAGTTGAAGTTGGAGGGGATGCATATAATGATAAGACTGGATTCCAGATGTTGTAATAGTCATTTAAAGTTAAATTATCCAGATAGAATAATCTTTCCATTTTACATTGATAATAAATTTGGGTTATTATTTCCGTTTTAGAAGGTATTTCCCTTTTCTTCCAGTGCCTAGAAATACACCTCTTAGTTGCCATTAAGACATGCAGTATCAGTTTTTTTGAATGCATGTTGTTACCAGGCAATTCGAGGTGGAATAAGAAATTTTCTGGAGTCAAATTCCCTGAGTTGATACGTAGGTCTGCAAGGATTTCGGTGAGATTCGTACGGAGAGGGTTTAGGTCTTGACAGTCCCACCAAATGTGCTTTATAGTGCCCGTTTCTTTAAGGCATCTCCAGCATAATGGGGAGGTAGTTGGTTGAAATTTCTCTAATTTTGATGGGACCCAGTACCACCTGTGTAATAATTTCATGTATAATTCTTGGAGGGAAATGCAATGGGTTGTTTTTTTCATTAGGTCAACTGCTTTATACCACATTTGTAGAGGGTAAGTTTTCTTGAAGTCAATTTCCCATTTAATCATCGTGTCGTGTTTTTTTTCTGAAAGCTGTAATTGTTCTAAGGCTTCCCTTATTTGAGAGGATAGCTTATGGTGGGTACCATACAGGATTTTTTCTAAAGGGGAATCATATTTAATATGGTAGTTTTTAAGAAGAGACCTAATTCGAACATATGAAAATACTTCATTTCCTGGAAGATTGAATTTCTGTTGAAGGAGAGAAAAAGAGAGTATGGTAGTATCATCAAATAGATCACCGATCTTGTTAAGACCAGATCTATACCAGTGTTCAAGATTCAGATCCTGCATAAGAAGTTTCAGTATATCAATCGGTATTCTAGTTATTAATTGGTTGTCCTTAAAGAATTTAGATTTAATTATACCAATAGAGATAACTGCGTTGTTTATAATTGGGTTAGCTATTTTCAATGCTCCATACCTTTGCTTGCCCGCCCAAAAGAGAAGAAAGGGGTCTATATTGCCACATAGTTCCCTTTCATATCGATACCAATTTTTGTTCTCAGATGACTTATTGCCCCATATCAGAAAGTGCGAGAACATCCACGAGTCATGAATGTGATACACATCCGGGAACGAAAGTCCCCCGTGTGAAAAAGGTTGTGACATAATTTTAAATTTAATTCTGGGTTTCTTACCCTCCCAGACATACAGGGTAAACAGACCGTGGAACATAGACAAGATCCTCTTTGGGACTCTTAATGGAATAGTGCGGAGCAGATATTCCAATTTAGGCATCAGGTAGGACTTGACTAAGTTGATCCTCCCCATCCAGGTTGTCGGAATTTTCCTCCAGGTCTTTACCTTGGTTTCCAATTCCCTATACAGTCTCAAATAGTTAAATTTAACTATGTTGTCAATATCGAACTCAAGGTTAATACCCAAATAGCCAATTCTATCGTTTGACCATTTTAGATGGTAGGACTGTTTAAGGAATAGAATCTGAGATTGGGTTAAATTTTTAGAAATAACTTGAGTTTTGGCAAGATTAATTTTATAATTTGAGCAGAGACTGAATTCTTCTACACATCGCATTACCTCTGGAATAGAGCGCTCTGGATTAGTAAGGGTAAGAATGACATCATCTGCGTAAAGCAAAATTTTTTTTTGTATTTTCCCAAACTCTATCCCAGAGATTGATTGCGTTTGTCTAATATATGAGGCTAGAGGCTCCATAGTCAGGTTGTATAGGAGGGGAGCCAGCGGGCATCCCTGCCTAGTACCATTCCTGACTTGGAACCATCTAGAGTTTAGGCCATTACCAAGAATTTGTGCTGAGGGGTTTGTATACATTGACATTATCATTGTTTTAAACATTCCCCCGATACCGTAAGCGGACAAGACCTCAAACATATATGCCCAATTGACTCTGTCAAATGCCTTTTCGGCATCAACAAATACAAAGATGCATGGTGTATTGGTGGTATTTACTATTGTGACCAAATTCAGTATCTCCCTGACATTATCACCCCCAGATCTGTTGGGTAAAAAGCCTGACTGGTCCGGGTGAATCACCTCTGGTGCAACTGTTTTCAAACGGTCAGCTAAAATTTTAGAAAGAATCTTAAGGTCTATATTTATTAATGAAATTGGGCGGTAATTAGATACAAAGTTCGGGTCCTTGTCCGGTTTCGGTATCGGGGAGATCGTAGCCCTCAACATTTCAGAGGGAATGCTCCCAGAACTTCCTATAATTTTGTAGAGCGAGCATAGAAGGGGGGATATTTCTGGTTCAAAAGTCTTGTAAAAAAGTGCTGTGTACCCGTCCGGGCCCGGGGCTTTACCATTTTCAAGGTTTAAGATGGCCTTACTTATTTCTGCTCTATTGATCGGGTTATTCAAGTTAGCCATTTTTTCTTTAGAGACTTGTGGTATATTGATTATTTTTAGGAAAGATCTCAAATTATTAATATCAGGGTCAGTATCTTTAAGATTGTAGAGTGATTCATAGTACTTAGCAAAGGATTCACTTATTTCCTGTGGAGTGTGGTATACTTTATCTGCCTCAACAATTTTTTTTATTTTCTGATTCGCGCGATCTTGTTTGATTTTTCTGGTGAGCATTTTCCCTGTTTTGTCGTTACAGTTATACCATCTCTGGTTTGAAGTCACTATCATATTGCTGACTTGTTCTTCTAATTTTTTTACAATCGTTTCACGTACTGATTTAATTTGTTCCATGGTTCCAAATAAAGGGTTGCTTTTGTTACTGTATTCTAATTTGGCCAAATCTATATACAAATCTGATAGGGGGGTTCCCTTTTCTCTTTTCCTTCTAGCCTCGAGTTGTATCAAGTAACCACGGATGACACATTTAAGTGTAACCCATAGTATTTGATCAGATACTAGACCATTGTCATTATTCCTAATATATTCTATAATCAGGGCCCTTATATGTTCTTTGTCTTCTTTATTTAACAACAGAGACTCTTTTAATTTCCATTGAGTTTTTATATTATATTTAGGGTTGTCTTTAATTATGATACTTATAGGTGCGTGATCAGACCAAGTTATCTGACCTATTTCTGAGTTGATTATATTTTTTAAATTATATGGGTTGGTTAGAAAGAGGTCAATTCTTGAATACACACCATGGGCACGTGAATAAAAAGTGTAATTTTTATCTCTGGGATGGTTTACTCGCCAGATGTCATATAAATCATATTTTATTAGGATTTCTTGAAATAAAATTCATAATAATAAAATTTCCCCCAATATTTCAAATCAATGCTGGAGATGCGAAAGGAGGGAAGGCACTCACTATCATATATGGTGGTCTTGCGATTGTCTGACCCCTATTAAAGGAAAACTGTCCACTCTCACAGATCTTATATTTCAAAAAACTGTCTCTTTCTCCCCGCAGTCCTAACATATACACAGCAGCCAAATTATCCCTAGCACGGGTCTGGAGAAGACACGAGATCCCAAGTTGGATCGAGATCCAAAACCAGACAGATCACCAGTTGATGTTGGAGAGAGGATTCTATAGTACCAGTGGGAAAGAGCATATAATTGGAGAAGTAGAGGAACTTTGGATTTCAGTTAAAACCCAGCTCCGGGAGTTGGTATGATACAATAAAATCATACGGGTCGGGGGGCTTCGGATGGGGGGGGGGGGTACGCAAGCCCCCGCGCGGCCATGGGGGAGTAGCTTCAGCGAAAAGTTTGTTTAAGTGTGTGATTGAGGATAGATTGTATGACTGTGGATTGGGACGGGTGAGGAATGTTTTTTAAGCTTAACTTCGACTCCCCCCCCTCCCCCCTTTTTTTTTTTTTTTTTTCTCCCTCTCTTCCATCTTACCACTGAAAGGATAAGTTAACCAGATACACCGATCATAATTATGATTCTCAGCTCAGTAGGAATCTGGGTGCAGATGGGGATTTGCATTCTGTGGGGGGAGGGGGAGGTGATGGGACTAGGTGGGAAGGGTAGGGGTGGGAAGGAGGAAAGAACATTTTGGAAACATTGGCCTAATTGTTATTTGTAATTGTATGTATGTGTTGTCTATATATGGTCCCTATTTATAAATGGAAATAAAAGATTAAGTAGTAGAGACACAAGGATGTGCACAAGAATAAAACTGGGGAGGGTTAACCCGCTCACAATATTTTAACTGAGTGTCTAATAAAAAAGAAAAAAAAGAAAAGAAAACCTAACTACAGTACAACTTTACTTAAAATAAACATGCCATCTGTAGATCCAGACTACAAGGGACAATAGATGGCCCACAGGACAATAAACACTTATTGATTGGATAAGTACACAATTCAGCACTAACATTTAATAATATTTCTTAACCTGGGGGAAACACAATGAATAGAGCAAAGGCTTGGATACCAAGGTACACATCTTGGCTGACATCCGGAGTGAGCCTGTGTTGAAGTCCAGCTGTATTGAAGCAGGGTGTCACAGATGCCCCCAAAGTATGCACCCCCAAATATAGCATATCTAAAGACAGGGTCCATAGTCCACAGGGAGGTGTTTGGCACTCCAAGAACTCCAGTCACACAGACTGTCATGATTCACTTCACTGGCATATTAATGGTCAAATTATAAGTGGCTTTTAATGGTCAAATTATCAGTGGCATATTAATGGATAAATTATCAGCTGCATATTAATGGATAAATTATCAGTAGCATATTAATGGACAAATTATCAGTGGCATATTAATGGACAAATTATCAGTAGCATATTAATGAACAAATTATCAGTGACATATTAATGGTCAAATTATCAGTGGCATATTAATGGTCAAATTATCAGTGGCATATTAATTGTCAAATTATCATTGGCATATTAATGGACAAATTATCAGTGGCATATTAATGGATAAATTATCAGTGGCATATTAATGGACAAATTATCAGTGGCATATTAATGGACAAATTATCAGTGGCATATTAATGGACAAATTATCAGTGGCATATTAATAGGCAAATTATCAGTGGCATATTAATGGTCAAATTATCATTGGCATATTAATGGACAAATTATCAGTGGCATATTAATGGATAAATTATCAGTAGCATATTAATGGACAAATTATCAGTGGCATATTAATGGACAAATTATCAGTGGAATATTAATGGACACATAATCAGTGACATATTAATGGACATATTATCCGTGGAATATTAATGGACAAACTAGTAGTGGCATATTAATGGACAAACTAACACTGGCTGTGGCATATTAGGTATTGGTTGTTCAATGCGGGTAATGGGGAATGTCCTGGGGGGGCAGCAGCAAATCCTGGGTGTGCCATACAGATGATGGGGAATGTTCTGGGGTGTATTTAAATCATTGCATGATATACAAAGACCTGGATAAAATGACTTTGGGAGGGAGGGAGGGGGCATCATGCCCTGCATCATCACTAAGCATGGGGAGCGCGAGCAGCACTTACTCATGCTGTCCGCGGCCCCCAGTGAAGCAGACGCCGCTCTGCTTCACAAGGTGGGGACGGAGCTTCACCTCTAACCTGGTGAGCTCTGCCCCCTCCCGGATCCATCAGTTCGGCCATGCAGAGGGCTGGTGAGGGGAGATCTTTTGATCTCCCCAGACAGTGCCTCTACTGGCAAACTTTTTTTTCTTGTTTTCGTGGTGGCCCCTGGGGTGTTGCGCCCACTCCCCTAAGGCCGGCCCTGCATGCAATGCTGTGTTTCCCAATATTATTTGATCTACACCTAAACTAGAGGGTTTGTATGTGTCATGCTGTTGATCTACATCTGCTTACTGGTTTTGCATGCGTTATTCATAATTTATTTGTTACCTCTCTTTTTGTTACTGTTGATGTTTAGGTGACGTGTGTTTTGGGGGGGGGAGTGCCGCCACAGTCATGGCATGCACAAGGAACCTGAACAACTAAGCCCTTTCTATGTGATTATACGTGAGGCCATCAGATTTAGCAGTTGTGTAGTCTGTGTTTTTTTCATATATAAAAACTCATGAATCTGACTTTCCAAGAAGTTCTGTAATAGTTACATTACCCTCCCGTTCAATGCAAGTCCATGATCCGAATTTTGACTTATAGACTGCAATCTATGTCCCCAGCCCCAAAGTTAGAAATTTTTCACAAAATGGAAGCGTCCAGTCACACTTGTTTAATTACATATTTTATTAACCCTTTAAGGACCAGGGATTTTCCTGGGCCAAGGACCAGAGCGTTTTTCAATTTTTAATACGCGGTTTTTGAAACATAAATTTCCTCTCTCTCATTTAACGTACCCATACAAGTTACATGTTGTTTTTTAGAGGACAGTTAGAGCTTTCTTTTGATACCCTATACATAAAAATGATTTACATTTTAGTATTAAAAAAATACATATAAAAGAGGAAATTTTTGAGGAAAAAAAAGTTTTTCCCCATTATTTTCCCAATAATAAGCTACATAACTAGTGCAACACTAACCCACTTATCCCCCCTAATTAACTAACTAATAAAAAAGAAAAATATTGGTTCCCAAACCCCCCATAACAAAAAAGACAGAAAAAAACTCTGAAGAGTGCGATGTCAGATCAGTAAAAATCATGCAACAGGCATGCAGGGGTTACATTCTATTAAATAAATATATTAAAATTACCTTTATTTATTCAAAAAAACTTTATAAATTGTAAAAATAAAAAAATCTGTTAAAAAAAAAACTAAATGAGGGCCATAAAGTGGAAGGAAACTGATCACAGTTAAAAACTGTGATCAGCAATGAAAGGGTTAATTTTTTTTTTATTTTTTTTTTTACCTATGTGTATGTAATTAATTTATTTTTACTTACAGGTCACTCTCTGTGCTTCACTATAAGAATGTGAAGCACAGAGAGTGAATTAGAGGCAAAGTCAGTATGTGAACACACTGACTTTGCCATCTAATTTGCATGTTATCGCGGTGATGACTAAATCACCGCGATCACATGCCCGGAAACTGATCGATCGGGTCCAGGAGCTTTGCCTCGGGTGCGAGGCTTAGTCCTGGACCCGTTGCAGACTAGCTGGCGGTGCCCACGGAGCGCACCGCCGGCTAGACTGCATGACGAGTTAACTCGTCATAAGGTCGCTAACGCTGCGGCTCTTATGACGAGTTAACTCGTCATAAGGTCGGGAAGGGGTTAAATACAGCCACATAGCAAAAACAAATGACATATCTGAAATCAACAGTACACCATAAAAAAAAAACGTTTTCATTGTTTTGGTGGGAGTATTCTTTTTTTTTTAAAGGGACACTCCCACCCAAAAATGAAAAGGTTTGTTCAACAACTAAAAAAAAAAAAGGTGGCTCCTGATCAATTGTTATCAACCCCATCAAAGAGATATGAACTCGCTCTATAAAATGTTATATTTACATGTCAACTGCTTGACAATGCAATCAAGAATTTTAATGATCTCAAACAATTGTATATGAAGGAGGTAAATTAAGGTTGTCATTTAATGAATTGATTTCCATCTGAACACATAAGAATTGTATTTTCCCATGCATCCAGGAAAAATGGTTGATCTGGCAACCCTAGGTTAAAATTATGATGTTTTTTCTTGCCACAGCAAGCATTGGTCTGCAATGAGGGTTGTCACTTTGGCCATTTTTTTACCACATATAACTTTTGACTGCTGCCTTTCCATGTGTAGAAGTCATATGTGGCAGACAGAAATCAATTAACTAATCAAGCATCTGATCCCACATAACTACACAGATTAGTTACTGAGTTCCACCTGGTCACATATAACAGCAACATAAACCAAGGCACCATGCAAACGTTATATGTGAGTGAGGAGGCAACCAAAAGACAATTAATTGTTTTGCTTATTAGCAAATACTGATTTTTCACAAATGTTAATCTTGTAAATTGAAGATGAACTTAGTATATGTTTAGATGTAAAGGTATAGCCAGGATTTTTGAATCTTGATATGATACAGCCATTAGTTTACATTCTTTTCACGCATCTGTGTGAGCAGACACCTTGTTTCCTATTTCATGGTAATCCCCCCCCCACTACATATCACTAGTGTGTCATACCAGTTAAGCTAGAGCACATCTGTCTCCCATATACTTAGTAATCAGCCAGCAGTCAACAAGATTATCCTTTATACTCACAAAACTGTTCCAGCTGAAGGAGAGAAGCACTTTGCAGTCAATAGAGACATGTTAGATACCTTTTGTTTATAAATTAGATGTGTGAAATTTCTATAAGTATGTACAATAATGTGCCTTTTTTTTTTTTTTACTGTACCCAAGTACATTCACATATATTAACATTGGGTTTTCTATTTCTCTGTTAGTTTTTTGAAGAACAACACACCATTTCTTCAGCTGTATCTGAAATTATTTGACAACAGTGAACACCGCCCTCTTAACTAATGAGAACTTATATTTTACTTGTTACATAATTTGACTTGCTTCACTCCTGTTTACCTGTTTATGTCCCCTGCTGACTGAATGCACCAAGAACCACCTTTCATTCTATTCCCTCTATACAATCCAGATGCCATTGTGTGATATATTCATATATTTATTTTTGTATAAAACTGAACATGCTGTGGCAATCTTACACTTTATAACACCCATTGCACTTCTTCTATGGGACGCTGGTTTCTGGAAGAACAGACCACCCTTTTCTTTCATGATTCTATTTATCATTACCGTCACTAACTGATAGTAAGACAAAGGGCCAAGAACATGATTACCTCGTTTAATTTGGAGCAGGTTTGGGGAGGACTGGCAAAAGGGGCAGAGTAACAAGAGACCCTCAAGAAATTCTCCTTCAGAAAAAAAATAATAGAATTTCAGGTGGATACACCATAGCTATAAAACGAAATAATGTAGAAAACACAAGTAGCGTAAAATCTACATACACAAGTCACAGAAGTGTAAATAGTTATCTTCGTTGGTATAGATAACTAAATTCCAGTTGACTGCAAAGTTTTGAAAAATAGGGAAGTATACCAAATAAATATGACATATATGATTGATTTACATAGCATATCATGGACTGGTATGAAAGTATACGGGGGAAAAGACTTAGACTATACGTGTTCCTTCTGAGTTATGCTATATAACTCTAGGCATATTCTCAATATTGTAATATGTTCAAATTAAATTAATACATAACCACAAATTAGTACAATCATTAAATGTATTATTACAAAGGGACTACATTGTACAACCCTTTATTTACCCTTACACACTGTCTGTTACAATACCGCTTGTGGTTAGAATTATAGTACAATATACAAATATCTAAGTGGCTATGTTTACTGTACACCAGCAATGTCCCAGTGCAAACTCTGTTTTTACTACTTTGGAGAAGACCTTTATTTACCACCACATTTTAAGTTACCGCGCCAGGCCTCTATTTACATCTAGATAGCTGGCACTTACAATGCCAGCTATTAACTTACAACTATAGTCATGCCCCAGTGCCAACATACTCTTTATAAGACACTGCAAGACCTGCCCACTATCAAGATGACAGCCTACCATATTTTTATTTTTCTACTTGAAGTGCAGATTTGTGTTTGTTTTATTAACATAGATATTGCAGATTTCGTGTATATATATATATATATATATATATATATATATAAAATTAATATTTAACTTTATGGCTTTCATTGTGCATGGATTTTAACCCCTTAACGACAGATGACGTGCCAGGCACGTCACGGCAAATCGAGGACTTGCCGACAGGTGACGTGCCTGGCACGTCATGCACTAAATGGAGTAAAGAAAGTGACCAGCGGTCGCTTTCTTTACTCTAATGGTGTTGCTACAATGCCTCTAGGTAGAGGCATTGTGCAACACCCCCCAAATGTGCAGGGGCGCGCTACGATCACTCCACGGAGTGATCGTAGCAGCCATTTAAAAATGGCTGCGCCCGCTGCACACATGTGCTTATAAAGCGAACGATCGTTCGCTTTCTAAGCATCTCCGGTGTTGTTAAAGTGCCTCGCTAGGCACTTAACAACACCTTCAGCTGCCCCAGATCCGATGGTGGTCGCTCTCCTGAGCGACCCCATCGGCTCAGTAGAAGGGAACGCTGCCTGTACAGGCAGCGCTTCCCTTCTAATGGCAAGAGCATCGGAAGTGAAAGTATTTCACTTCCGATGCTCTAGGGGGAGCCAATCGATGCCGGCACAACAGATCTATGTGATCTGTGTGCAGGCATGTATGGTAAGTGCTCTGATGAGCACTTACCATACTGTCAAAGGCAATATTACTAAATATTGCCTTTGACAAGTATTGATCTGCCTCCCTCACCTTACTACTTTTAGTAAGGGAGAGAGACAGATCAGATCAAGTAAAAAAATAAAATAAAATAATAAAAAAAATATTTAATAAAATTTTAAACACCAAGGGCTTTTATAAAAGCCATTTAACCCCTTCCCTGCCATTGATCGCTGTGTACGCAGTGATCATACACAGCAGCACATTTTTTTGCTGTCTGTGCATTTTTTAGGGGTTATTTTTTTTTACTGTAATTCATTACAGTATAAAAAAACCTCTTTTAAGAGAGATTAACCCCTTTCTTGCCGTAGATCACTGCCTAATCAGCGATCTGACGCAAATGCAGCAATCTTGCTGCAGAAGCATTTTTAATTTTTTTAAAACTATTTTATTACTCCCGTCACGTGTTAATTATACCCGCTAGGGGACTACGTTTAACGTAAAAAATTTTTTTTAGCTGTCTGAGCGCATGTATAGCGATCAGTAACAGCTGATAAGTGACAATGGCGGGTTGGCGTTTGCTCAGATGAGCATCACCATTCGTCTGGTTAGATCAATATGTGTAAATATTTGATCTGACCCGTGTAGATCTGCCTCCCTCTCACTTGAGTTTTAGTGAGGGAGGGAGACAGAGCTGTATAATGTAAGTTTTTAATTATAATATATTTAATAGAATTGAGACCCAAAGGCTTTTATAAAAGCCGTTTCCAGTATTTAACCCCTTCCCTGCAATTGATCGCTGTGTACGCAGTGATCTTACACAGCAGCACATTTTTTGCTGTCTGTGCATTTTTTTAGGGGTTATTTTTTTTTACTTTGATTTATTACAGTATATCAAAGGCTCTTTTAAGAGCTATTAACCCCTTCCTTGCCGTATATCACTTCCTAAGCAGCACATATGGTCACTGCCTAAGCAGTGCATATGGTCACTGCCTAAGCAGCGCATATGGAGCAATCTAGTCGCCGAAGGATTTTTTTTTTGCTATCAGCATTTTTTTTGTCAGACTCACTAGGGGTTAATTATACCCACTAGGGGATTACGTGTATTCATTTTGAAGCTGTCTGAACGCGTGTATAGCGATCAGTAACAGCCGATCAGTGGCAAAGGTGGTTTGGTAATTTCTCAGATGAGCATCACCATTCGTCTGGTTCGTAAATATTGTTCTGACCCATATGGATCTGCCTCCCTCTCCTCACTTGAGTTTTAGTGAGGGAAAGAGACAGATCTGTATAACATAATTTTTAAATTGTAATAAATTAAATAAAATGTTAATAAATTGTGAGTCCCAAGGGCTTTTATAAAAGCCATACCTTTTGTATAGTGTAGTGTATTAACCCCTTCCCTGCCACTGATCAATGCACAGCAGAACATTTTTTCTTGTCTGTGCATTTTTAGGGGTTAATTTTTTTGTACAGTACTACAAAGGCTCTTATAAGAGCTATTAACCCCTTCCTTGCTCTACATGTTCAAATTCCAAGTTTGAAAATCAAAAAGCGCACCTCTCAAATGTAGCCTTTCAACCCCTAACAAAGCTGACAAAGCTATGCATGGGTGGTATCCCTGTGCTCGGGAGATGTTGCTGAACATATATTGTGGTATTGTTTGTCAGTGACACATACCGAAATATGTGAATTTGTGTCTAAAGTGCAATGTATGTGGGAAAAAATACACAATAAAATGACTACCACAAACTTTGACAAAGGCTGGTGGTAGAATTAGTGCATGGAAAGTGTTAAAATAACACCATTTAAAATAGCCTAGGGTGTCTACTTTTACAAAATATATACTTTTTGGGGTAAAATACACTGTCCTACTTTAAAAAAAAGTCCCAAATGAAAGATGGGCTCAGGCTGACTACACGTCAATATTCCAAGTTGAAAATGCGCACCTTCACAATGTGGCCCTTTAGCCCCCAAACAACCCAACAAACCTATGCATGGGTGGTATCCCTGTACTCAGGATATGTTGTTGAACACATATTGGGTTATTGTTTGGCAGTGACACATACCAAAATCTGTGAATTTATGTCTAAAATACAATATTTGTGAAAAAAAAACACACAAAAATTACTACCAAAAACTTTGACAAAGGCTGGTGGTAGAATTAGTGCATGGAAAGTGTTAAAATACCACCATTTGAAATAGCGTAGGGTGTCTACTTTTAAAAAATATATGGGTTGATGGGGTAAAATACACTGGCTGGTTTCAAATATGTCCCAAATGGGACATGGGTGCAGGCAGTCTGCATGTCAAAATTTTAATTTGGAAAACCAAAAACTGCACCTACCAAATTTGGCCTTTTACTCCCCAAACAACCCAACAAACCTATGCATGGGTGGTATCCCTGTACTCAAGAGATGTTGCTGAACACCTATTGGGGTGTTATTTGGCAGTGACACATACCAAAATCTGTGAATTCATGTCTGAAGTCAGGCCCGGACTGGCCATCGGGCACACCGGGCAAATGCCCGGTGGGCCGCGGTGGCCATGGGCCGAGGCCGGCAGGGGAGGTCCCAGGATCCCCCCTGCCGGTCTATGCAGGGCCGGCACTATCCGAGCGCCGGCCCCGCTGTTTGACATGAAGGGCCGGTGAGGACATCAAAGATCTCCCTCACCGGCCCACATGCCTTCAAATGCGGCCGCCGGCGGGGAGAGAGGGAGGGAGAGGACCCGGCGGAGCTTTAACTTGCAGCTCCACCTTCCTCTCGCTTCCTCCTCTCGCGAGATCCGGAGCATTGCCATGGCAACGACCGGATCTCGCGAGAGTGAACTCTAGCCCACAGGCTAGAGTTCACTCTCCACGAGGACCACCAGGGAACACCGCCTCCCAGTCTAAAGGTAAGAAGGGAGTGGTGGGTGTGAGAGTGATGGGTGTAAGAGTGCTGTGTGTGATGGGTGTGAGAATGCTGTGTGTGATGGGTGTGAGAGTGCTGTGTGTGATGGGTGTGAGAGTGCTGTGTGTGATGGGTGTGAGAGTGCTGTGTGTGATGGGTGTGAGAGTGCTGTGTGTGATGGGTGTGAGAATGCTGTGTGTGATGGGTGTGAGAGTGCTGTGTGTGATGGGTGTGAGAGTGCTGTGTGTGATGGGTGTGAGAATGCTGTGTGTGATGGGTGTGAGTGCTGTGTGTGAGAGTGATGGGTGTAAGAGTGCTGTGTGTGATGGGTGTGAGAGTGCTGTGTGTGATGGGTGTGAGAGTGCTGTGTGTGATGGGTGTGAGAGTGCTGTGTGTGATGGGTGTGAGAGTGCTGTGTGTGATGGGTGTAAGAGTGCTGTGTGTGATGGGTGTGAGTGCTGTGTGTGATGGGTGTGAGAGTGCTGTGTGTGATGGGTGTGAGTGCTGTGTGTGAGAGTGATGGGTGTGAGAGTGATGGGTGTGAGAGTGATGGACATAATGCCTGTTATTTTATTTGTTTATTTACCCCCCCCCCCCTACACACACACACACAATCCATTCTAACATTTATACAGCACTCTCACACCCATACCACACAGCACTCACACACAGCACTCTCACACCCATCACACACAGCACTCTCACACCCATCACACACAGCACTCTCACACCCATCACACACAGCATTCTCACACCCATCACACACAGCACTCTCACACACAGCACTCTCACACCCATCACACACAGCACTCTTACACCCATCACACACAGCACTCTCACACCCATCACACACAGCACTCTCACACCCATCACACACAGCACTCTCACACCCATCACACACAGCACTCTTACACCCATCACACACAGCACTCTCACACCCATCACACACAGCACTCTTACACCCATCACACACAGCACTCTCACACCCATCACACACACATAGCACTCGCACACACAGCATTCTCACACACAGCACTCTCACACACATCATAGACAGCACTCTTGCACTCTCACACACATCATACACAGCACTCACACACACCGCCCCCATCATCACACCGCACCCCTCAAACACACACAGAACCCCCCAACACACTGCACAACAGACGTACACAATACTTCCATATATATATATATATATATATATATATATATATATACACACACACTGCACCCCTCACACACATACTGCACCCCTAAACACATTACATTCCAGACACACATTAGATCCCTTACCCAACTCTGGATCATCTACACACATACACACGCTAGATCCCTATATACACTCTGAAACCGTTATAAACACACACACTCACTAGATCTCCTATACACATTCTGGGTCCTTCAAACACACACTAGACTCATATATATATATATATATATATATATATATATATATATATATATATATATGTGTGTGTATATATACACACACTAGATTCTTTGTAAGCAAACACATACTACACCCCTAAACACACACTACATCTATATATACACACACACACACACTATAGCCTGTATTCACACACTTGCTATATCCCCTATACACACATTCTCTACAGCCCCTAGCCACATATACATCACATTACACCACAAACACAACACAACTAAAACCGACCTTATTACACAATACCACACCACAATCAGCTCACTCTACACACACGCAATCCCACAAGCAGGCTCCAAACAGATGCTCAATACTCTTTCCTGGCATTTTTGTCTTCTGGTATCCATTTATAGAGACACCAGAGACAAGTTGCAAGGAAACACAGTGCAAGCATGTTATTACATTTGCTTGCACTGTGCAGAACAAATACAGGGTTTTTTCTCATGCTAGAGCTCTTCAGCAGAGCTCTGCGCATGGTCTGCCCTGGAAGAGCATTGAACCAACATGCTCACTTTGAGAGGGAGCGTGTTTGTCATTGGTGATGACAAAACACACCTCCTCTGCCCCGCCCCCTTCTTAGTGGGCCGCTGTGATCAAAAAATGCCCGGGCCGAATTTTTCTCCCAGTCCGGCCCTGTCTGAAGTACAAGGTTTGTGAACAAAAACCACAAAAAAATTACTACCACAAAGTTTGACAAAGGCTGGTGGTAGAATTAGTGCATGGAAAGTGTAAAAATACCACCATTTGAGATAGCCTAGGGTGTCTTCTTTTAAAAAATATATGGGTTGATGGGGTAAAATACACTGGCTGGTTTCAAATATGTCCCAAATGGGACATGGGTGCAGGCGGTCTGCATGTCAAAATTTTAATTTGGAAAACCAAAAACTGCACCTACCAAATTTGGCCTTTTACTCCCCAAACAACCCAACAAACCTATGCATGGGTGGTATCCCTGTACTCAAGAGATGTTGCTGAACACTTATTGGGGTGTTATTTGGCAGTGACACATACCAAAATCTGTGAATTCATGTCTGAAGTACAAGGTTTGTGAAAAAAAAACCACAAAAAAATTACTACCACAAAGTTTGACAAAGGCTGGTGGTAGAATTAGTGCATGGAAAGTGTAAAAATACCACCATTTGAGATAGCCTAAGGTGTCTTCTTTTAAAAAATATATGGGTTGATGGGGTAAAATACACTGGCTGGTTTCAAATATGTCCCAAATGGGACATGGGTGCAGGCGGTCTGCATGTCAAAATTTTAATTTGGAAAACCAAAAACTGCACCTACCAAATTTGGCCTTTTACCCCCCAAACAACCCAACAAACCTATGCATGGGTGGTATCCCTGTACTCAAGAGATGTTGCTGAACACTTATTAGGGTGTTATTTGGCAGTGACACATACCAAAATCTGTGAATTCATGTCTGAAGTACAAGGTTTGTGAAAAAAAAAACTCAAAAAAATTACTACCACAAAGTTTGACAAAGGCTGGTGGTAGAATTAGTGCATGGAAAGTGTAAAAATACC
This sequence comes from Pelodytes ibericus, assembly GCA_036172795.1. NCBI lineage: Eukaryota > Metazoa > Chordata > Amphibia > Anura > Pelodytidae > Pelodytes > Pelodytes ibericus. Next base: position 60,978,718 of record CM069862.1, read on the forward strand.
ACCATTTGAGATAGCCTAAGGCAGGGGTCCTCAAACTTTTTCAACAGGGGGCCAGTTCACTGTCCCTCAGACAGTTGGAGGGCCGGACTATAGTAAAAACAAAAACTATGAACAAATTCCTATGCACACTGCATATATCTTATTTTGCAGTGAAGAAACAAATCGGGAACAAATACAATATTTAAAATGAAGTAAAGTTAAATCAACAAACTTACCAGTATTTCAATGGGAATAGTGTGCCAGTCAGATGCCCAGGAATATTATGCCAATCAGAGCCCAGGAATAGTATGCCAGTCAGAGCCCAAGAATATTATGCCAGTCAGAGCCCAAGAACATTATGCCAGTCAGAGCCCAAGAATATTATGCCAGTCAGATGCCCAGGAATATTATGCCAGTCAGATGCCCAGGAATATTATGCCAGTCATAGCCCAGGAATATTATGCCAGTCAGATGCCCAGGAATATTATGCCAGTCATAGCCCAGGAATATTATGCCAGTCAGATGCCCAGGAATATTATGCCAGTCATAGCCCAGGAATATTATGCCAGTCAGATGCCCAGGAATATTTGCTTTGCCCCGCCCCCCCGTGCATATGATCACCGCGAATGTGATCGTATGCACGTTACACACATAGGCAGTGAAAGCTGATCACTGCCTATGTGTGTTAAAGTGTTGCAATGAAGGCATCATGCAACACCTTGTGTGCCCCCAGGAGCACCGCAATCACCCGGTGATCGCGGGTGGGTGCTGTATTGGAGGAGCATGCTCCTCTAATATAGCGTGCCAAGAGGAGAACAACGAAAGAGAGAGAAAAAAAATCTCTTCCGTCGATCTGAAACCGTTACTTGACTGCTCCAGAGGCAGTTAAGAATATTACAGTTTGAAAGAGAAAATGAATTAAATAATTGAAAATTATACTTACCGTAATTTTCTTTTCCTGGTCATTATCTATGGCAGCAGTTACGTATGGGTTAGCTCCACCCTCAAGGTAGGTAGGACAGAAACAAACTTATAAGAGAGCCCCCGCCCCCTGTCTCCTCAGTCTAGTAACCAGCTCCTCATAACCAAGAAACAACAAGGGAGGGAACTGACTGCTGCCATGGATAATAACCAGGAAAAGAAAATTACGGTAAGTATGAAACAATTTTCAATTTTCCTGGCTAACCATGGCAGCAGTTACGTATGGGACATACCCAAGCCAGAAATAGATAGGGATGGGAGAACATACAACAAATAAACACAGACACAGAAAAATTGCTGCAAAAACGAGAAAAAGTTTAATGAGAGGAGACAGAGGCCAAAACAGCGTGAGAGAAGGAGGATTCATCAGCCCGGCGGACGTCCAGACGGTAATGTCGGAAAAAGGTGGAAACTGATGACCAGTTCCCAGCTCCGCAAACAGTAGCCATTGAAGAACCAGCCTCAGCCGTTCATGAAGAGGAAACAGCCCTAGTGGAGTGAGCCTTGAGACCTGGGGGAATTGGAACACCACTGGAGCTGTAGCACTTGGAAATGGCAGTCACAATCCAACGGCGTAGAGTGGAGACAGAGGCTGCATCACCACGTCGAGAGCCCAGAGGAAGGATGAAGAGCCTGGAAGACTTCCTCAGGGAAGAAGAGGCGGCAATATAGAGGCGTAGGCAGCGCACCACATCCAAGGTGTGCCAGCGGGATTCCTCAGGAGACGAGGGGTTCGGAAAAAACACCGGAAGGACAGTCTCTTGATTAAGGTGGAAGGCTGAAACCACCTTAGGTAGGAATTCCGGGACAGGTCGAAGGAGGGCATGATCCAGAGAGAAAACCGTGTATGGAGGGTCCACAGAAAAAGCCTGAAGTTCGGAACAACGTTTAGCCGAAGTCACTGCCAGTAGCAAGAGAGTCTTCAGGGTCACCAACCACAGGGAGGCATCCTGTATGGGCTCAAAAGGAGGTCCAGACAGAGCACGAAGCACCAGAGGAAGGCTCCAAGGGGTCATGAAGGAACGGGCCGGAGGACGGAGTTTGAGAACCGCTTTGAAGAAACGAATCACCAAAGGATCCAGCGCCCAACGAACTGATGTGAGTGCAGATAGGGCAGATACGTGAACCCGGAGGGAGTTCAGACCCAAACCCCGATCCAGGCCAGCTTGGAGAAAGGCCAGGACATCAGACAGGGAAGGTGACAGTGGATCCAAATTCCTACCCTCGGACCAAACCAGGAAGGCAGACCAAATACGATGGTATGTGGACGAGGTGTTAGGCTTCCGAGCCTTCATTAGGGTAGAGATGACACCCTCCGACAGACCATGGGACCGCAGTGACTGCCGCTCAATCGCCAGGCCGCTAGTTGAAGAGAGCGGGGGTAAGGATGGAACACCGGACCCTGAGACAGGAGGCCTGGGCGAGGTGGGAGAAGCCAAGGGTCCTGGATGGACAGCCTGTTTGCCAGCGGAAACCAAGGTCTCCTGGGCCACCATGGAAGGATGGCCATCACTTCCGCCTTCTCTAAACGCAATTTCCCCAGGAGTCTCGGAATGAGAGGGAGAGGAGGAAAGACATATAGTAACTCCTTGGGCCATGGGAGAGATAGAGCGTCCACGCCCTCCGACATGGGGTGAGGAGTCCTGGAAAAAAAGCGAGGAAGCTGAGTGTTCGTGGGAGAGGCCATCAGGTCCAATGCCGGATGACCCCACAGTAGACAGAGATGATTGAATACCTGGGATGAAAGACAGAATATAAAGGAAAATACCTGAGACTGGAGTAAAGGAAGGCACAGGGAACAAAGGTCCTGGGAAATTGAAAACATAGGGCTGAAGCAGAAGCCCTTAAATAGGACAAAAAACGCCCTAAATTAAGTGGTGGAACACATATGCGTTCCACCTGCCTAGAAAGGAAAAGAAAAGATGTTTGGAACGCATATGCGTTCCAATGCCGAAAAACGGCACTGAAAACGAGGCGTGGAACGCATATGCGTTCCAACGCCGAAAAACGGCACTGAAAACGAGGCTTGGAACGCATATGCGTTCCAGTGCCCGAAAATAGATCAAAAAAGGCACAGAAAGGGAGGGTTGGAGCGCAGAAGCGCCCTAGAGTACACCAGAGAGGTACAGCCTCGAAAATAAAACGGAGGGGGAGATAAACAGCCATGCCCAAGAATGAAAGTAAATAAATATTTTGATTAAAAGGGTTAGATTAAGGGGTGGGTGTAGATTTAGGGTTAGGGTAAATTTAGACTTGGGGTGAATTTAGGGTGGGGGTTAAAAGGTCACTGTAGAAGAAAATGGTTAGAAAACAAAAAAACACTAGAATAGCCCTATTACTTGAAATAAAACAAACATAGACAAACAAGGAAACATTGATATTACTAAACTTAGGACAAATATTAGTTAGAAAAGTTAGAAAAAGTGTTTTTTATGGCATATTTTCATCATATTTTATATATTAAATGAAAGCCCTATATATCATTTGTGCGGGTGTACTGAACACAAAGAAAGAAATTCACAGTTCAGTAAACATAAAAAATAATGGACTTCTGGTCTTCAAGGCACATCAAATATAACATAGCACTTGGTCACTAAGGGGTTAAAAGGCTGTTTTTACAATGTCTGCTCAGGTGCATGATGTCATAAAGGGAATTAAGTGTCATCACAATGCGTGTCATGTATAAAGCAGGACTGCTGCTGCTGCTTGAGTAGTTAAAAAACGACAGTCATGGCGAAACCACGTATATCAAATCAGATAACAATTACGGTTAATCTTCATAATATTCAGAAAAGAAAGAGAAAGAGAAAGAAGTGAGTGTATTTTATTAAGAGAATCAAGTTTGATTTAAATGGAGTAGAGGAATGTGTTGATTTAAATTTCCATCATGTTTATTACATTTAAAACCATATGCTTATTCCTTCATGTCATGCTCGTATATGGTACAGTGTCATGTGGAGATCAAGTGCAAAAATATCATTGTATACTGTGTGTAGATGACCATGAAGCTATTCCATATAGTAACTAGAGAAACCTGGCTGTGAATGTAATGCTTAGAAAATAATCCTTAATGTATTTTAGGAGGAAACAGAAAAAAAGAATGGTAATTAAAGAAGGAAAACGACTGAGGGTGAAGTTCTGGACAAAGAAGGAGGGGCGAATAACGGTAAGACTAGAAACTTTACCATTCTAGGTTTATGCTATATTTACAGTCATGCTGCAGGAACACATCTATAAAATATACTGCTGTACAATAATAAACATTACAACACAAGTAGGTAACCCCATGAGGACAAAGGACGTGCCAGGCATATTACAGTTATATAGTAGTTTAGGTTGAGAAAAGGACTATTGTTCAACTCTGTTCTTGATTACTGCTGTTGATTCAAAATAAGGCAAACAAGCATTATCCAGGCCCCCTTTAAAGGCATTCACTGAAGTGTGATACTATCATTTGATTTGTGACCCCACCTTAAGTTCTGTACTATAACGTTTCCACGGTGATAAGACAGTATTGATTCTGGACCATTATTCCATGTTTCAATATTCATTTTCCTTGTTCGGAACATCACATTAAGTGTGTCCCGCATTGTCGGAGGGAGAGGTTGGGAGGTATGAGAACTTAAACGATAATACTGCTTCTTTTCACATGAAAAAGCTAGAGGATTTCCCATAACAACTCAAATTCATTATTTGCAGTATTAACTCACACATTGATGCTCTTTTTTGCAATACTGAAATATACTTTTAAATCTTTTGTGAGTGTTGCAGAACTTTTCATTATACAGCACACTGATACCATCAGCAGCTTTTGGTCAGTGACTAATATCTGAGTTCATGCTGTATCCATTGTACCTTTCCACAGTGTGTCAATTTAACATGTGATAGCTTTTATCTTAAGCATTTAATAATCTTTCTTCAATTTGATATCTTAATTCTTTTTGCAGACTTTTGGATAAATACATGGAAAAAGAGGAGAAAAAATTATGATTTTTGACTTGAAATAAAAATGTTTCCATTTATTGACGTGATGAGATGTTATTGGGTTGAAGAAGAGTGAGTGCAAAATAAAAAGAGATTATGGCAATGAAGACTGATAAAATAGGATAATGGGCAAATTCAAAGCTCACCTGGTATATACTTAAAGGGACATTACCACTTACATAAGATGTAACTAGATAACATGGTAATTTACAACAAACACATATATAAATCATATACCACTGGGGTTTTTTTAATATGATTTAATTAATTGCATATAAAAAGAAAAACAAAATTAGGTGTTTATCTCCTGGCTCCATTTTGTGAATATTTCCCATAATGCAACATTGTCCAAAATCAGTCTCACTTTACAACTGTGGTTAAAGCCTGCATGATGATGTCATAAGATACTCCCCTGCACTCGTGGCTGTGTACAACCTTTTTTTTACCTGCCTTCCAACACAAAGAGAGGAGATTAACCTAATCAGACTGGATCATAACTCCGCCCCCTTCTCATGAAATAACTTCATTACCCTCCCATTCAATGAAAGGCTATGATCCTAATTCTGCTTTATAGACTGCATTCTATGTCCCTTTTTGGGGGTGGCACCCAAAAAAAGCTAATGAATTCAGACGAGCCGAAAATACAGGTCATGGGTCCACTTCCCTAGACATGCTTATATATATATTCAGAATGTAATCTGTCTGAGACAAATAACCACTGTAGGTTAAAGGGAACAATCTTGGCACTAATGTAACAATCTAATGTCATGTGTGCACAGCATGCACTTTACCAGGATCAACATAAGCATCAGTATTCATGAATGACCTTGAACACTGTGAATATAACACTATGTTAAATACACAGATTCACATTTAAGTGGATGTTATTCAACACTAACAGTTGAAGCGCCTATTTATCTGGGTGAGTGTGCCTTTTATATTCTTTGTAGAATATCAGTCTCTGAACAACCAGTTTAGAAAGTACTCTATAAAATTACTATCAAGTTATCAGTCACCTCTTGTACTGATGGTGAAGCCTGGAAGGCTGTGAACCACAAAAACTGGAATAGTCCAAGCTAGGGGAAACAAGGCTGGCCTTTGGGGTGTGCGACCTGTACAAATGCACAGGGCTCAACACCCAGAGGGAGCCAAGCCAGGATTTCCAATTAAGCAGAGGAGATAGTCTCCGAGGCAGGAGTTCTGCGGCCGGGCGGCACTGACAGTGTGAGACTATATTACAATGTCTGATGTGTGAGACACTATGTGATGTGTATGGTGTGTATGTGCACATGACACTATGTCACACTGTATTTTTGACTGTGTGAATTTAAGAACTATACATATAATTGTCATGCCTACCTGGATCGGGGTCCCTGTCTGTCGCGATCATGCCCCAAACAACAGCGACAATGATGGATATGATGCACGCCTCAACCAAGATGGTGGATGCGATCTCCACCACCTGTCTCCTCCAAGATGGCAACTCTCAGTCATAGCCCCTATCAAACTCCAGACAATCCCATATGGGCTTAACAATCATTCCAGACACCACAGTAGGAAGACAGGACCACACCCCCTTCTCCTCCTATTAGTGCATGGTCATAAAGGGGGCGTGGCTTCACAGTCAATCCAACTCCATGGCAACATGACAACCTGTGCTGAATCTCCCACTAATTGAAGTAGAACACACCCTATATAAACCCTCTCTGCCAAACCATCCTTACTTTCTGATTAATGAAGCTACCAGTACTCAAGTACACCTTGCTACTGTGCCTCATGCTCTACTCCTTCTTTCAAGCCTCATATGGCTGTGTTGTTGGTCTGACGGTTAGGGTTGCCACCTTTTCATTAAAAAAATACCGGCCATAGTTGTAGGTGGAGCCAAAGCGGGGTGCATCCGTTCACTGTCCCTCTCAGATTCAGAAACTGCTTTTGCATTGCCGGTATTTAACTAATACTGTCACCGGCTCAGAAGGGTCATTTACCGGCTGTGCTGGCAAAATACCGTCCGGGTGGCAAGAAGGAAAGCCACGCCTCCCTTTAAACGTTGTATAACTAATGGACACAATTAGTGCTAAACAGTATGATTTAATAGGAATCAGACACGTGGTGGGATGAGACCCATGACTGGTCAGAACATTTACAAGCTGCTCACTTTTTAGAAAGGACAAGGAGAAAGCAAAGGAATAAATAGAAAAGGGGGAGGGATTTGTCTATATGTAAATATTAAATTAAAGTCAAGTATTAAAGAAGGTGTGCATGAGGAAACTGGAACTGATGTGGAGACAGTGGGTGGAGATTAGCATAGACACTAAAAAGAATTGCACATTACTTGTAGGTGTATGCTACAAGCCACCAAATATTAGCATTGATGGAGAAGATCAGATTTTATTACAATTTGAAAAGGCTGCAAATCTGAATTAATTTTTAATTATGGGAGATATTTGTTACCCAATGTACCTCAGTCAGAACTCTGCTTCCTTGTATCAGCCACCCCAAGCCACAAGGCAGAACCAGTGTTGTCTGCCACTTACACTATGCCACTCATATACATACACACTCATAACTCTGCCACTCATGCTTACACTCACTCACACACTTACACTCTGCCACTCACACCAACTTACACTCTACCATTCACACCCACTTACACATGCACACTCATAACTCTGCCACTCATGCTTACACTCACTCACACACACTTACACTCTGCCAAACACTCACACTATGCCACCCTCACTCTCACTCACATTCTCACACACACTTTCTCTGCCACTCACACACACTCACACATGCACACTCATAACTCTGCCACTCATGCTTACACTCACTCACACTTACACTCTGCCAAACACTCCCACTCTGCCACACTCACTCACTCACTTGCACTCTGCCACTCACACACACTTTCTCTGCCACTCACAAAAACAGTATTTCTTTAATAGTCTTACCCCAGCACAGATATTGTGCTTACCTAGCAGTTCAGGACCCAGCCTGTGATGGCATGGAGGGAAAATCTGCAGGAGGAGGATCCAAGGAACTGCCGATAGAGCAGCTATTCATTCAAAGCTTGAGGGGGTGGAGTTGAGCACGATGGGGCAGAGTCTGGAGCTGTCCAGCGTCCAGATTGCAGTATGCAGAGTCTTGAGGGGCCGAGCATGAGGGGCCAGTCAGAGCCCAAGAATATTATGCCAGTCAGATGCCCAGGAATATTGTGCCAGTCAGATGCCCAGGAATATTGTGCCAGTCAGAGCCCAGTAATATTATGCCAGTCAGAGCCCAAGAATATTATGCCAGTCAGATGCCCAGGAATATTATGCCAGTCAGATGCCCAGTAATATTATGCCAGTCAGATGCCCTGGAATAATATGCCATTTAGATGCCCAGGAATATTATGCCAGTCAGATGCCCAGGGATATTATGCCAGTCAGAGCCCAGGAATATTATGCCAGTCAGATGCCCAGTAATATTATGCCAGTCAGATGCCCAGTACTATTATGTTAGTCAGATGCCCAGGAATAGTGTGCCAGTCAGATGCCCAGGAATATTGTGCCAGTCAGAGCCCAGTAATATTATGCCAGTCAGAGCCCAGGAATATTGTGCCAGTCAGATCCCCAGGAATATTGTGCCAGTCAGATGCCCAGTAATATTATTTTAGGAATATTATGCCAGTCAGATGCCCAGGAATATTATGCCAGTCAGATGCCCACGAATATTGTGCCAGTCAGAGCCCAGTAATATTATGCCAGTCAGAGCCCAGGAATATTGTGCCAGTCAGATGCCCAGGAATATTGTGCTAGTCAGAGCCCAGTAATATTATGCCAGTCAGAGCCCAGTAATATTGTGCCAGTCAGATGCCCAGGAATATTGTGCCAGTCAGAGCCCAGGAATATTATGCCAGTTAGAGCCCAGGAATATTGTGCCAGTCAGATGCTCGTTATACCTCCCTCCTCCCCCGCTTCCCCATCACTTACCTCCAGCTGCTGTGTCCCCGGCCGGACGTCTCGCGCAGTGTTCCCTCCTCCCTGCACGGAGGAGGGAAACACAGTTACCGGATGCGGTCGCGGTGATTTTTATTTTTTTCGTTTTCCTGCAGCAGCATCCGTTGCGGCTGCGAAAAAAAACAGCGTGAGAGAAGGAGGATTCATCAGCCCGGCGGACGTCCAGACGGTAATGTCGGAAAAAGGTGGAAACTGATGACCAGTTCCCAGCTCCGCAAACAGTAGCCATTGAAGAACCAGCCTCAGCCGCTCATGAAGAGGAAACAGCCCTAGTGGAGTGAGCCTTGAGACCTGGGGGAATTGGAACACCACTGGAGCTGTAGCACTTGGAAATGGCAGTCACAATCCAACGGCGTAGAGTGGAGACAGAGGCTGCATCACCACATCGAGAGCCCAGAGGAAGGATGAAGAGCCTGGAAGACTTCCTCAGGGAAGAAGAGGTGGCAATATAGAGGCGTAGGCAGCGCACCACATCCAAGGTGTGCCAGCGGGATTCCTCAGGAGACGAGGGGTTCGGAAAAAACACCGGAAGGACAGTCTCTTGATTAAGGTGGAAGGCTGAAACCACCTTAGGTAGGAATTCCGGGACAGGTCGAAGGAGGGCATGATCCAGAGAGAAAACCGTGTATGGAGGGTCCACAGAAAAAGCCTGAAGTTCGGAACAACGTTTAGCCGAAGTCACTGCCAGTAGCAAGAGAGTCTTCAGGGTCACCAACCACAGGGAGGCATCCTGTATGGGCTCAAAAGGAGGTCCAGACAGAGCACGAAGCACCAGAGGAAGGCTCCAAGGGGTCATGAAGGAACGGGCCGGAGGACGGAGTTTGAGAACCGCTTTGAAGAAACGAATCACCAAAGGATCCAGCGCCCAACGAACTGATGTGAGTGCAGATAGGGCAGATACGTGAACCCGGAGGGAGTTCAGACCCAAACCCCGATCCAGGCCAGCTTGGAGAAAGGCCAGGACATCAGACAGGGAAGGTGACAGTGGATCCAAATTCCTACCCTCGGACCAAACCAGGAAGGCAGACCAAATACGATGGTATGTGGACGAGGTGTTAGGCTTCCGAGACTTCATTAGGGTAGAGATGACACCCTCCGACAGACCATGGGTCCGCAGTGACTGCCGCTCAATCGCCAGGCCGCTAGTTGAAGAGAGCGGGGGTAAGGATGGAACACCGGACCCTGAGACAGGAGGCCTGGGCGAGGTGGGAGAAGCCAAGGGTCCTGGATGGACAGCCTGTTTGCCAGCGGAAACCAAGGTCTCCTGGGCCACCATGGAAGGATGGCCATCACTTCCGCCTTCTCTAAATGCAATTTCCCCAGGAGTCTCGGAATGAGAGGGAGAGGAGGAAAGACATATAGTAACTCCTTGGGCCATGGGAGAGATAGAGCATCCACGCCCTCCGACATGGGGTGAGGAGTCCTGGAAAAAAAGCGAGGAAGCTGAGTGTTCGTGGGAGAGGCCATCAGGTCCAATGCCGGATGACCCCACAGTAGACAGAGATGATTGAATACCTGGGATGAAAGACAGAATATAAAGGAAAATACCTGAGACTGGAGTAAAGGAAGGCACAGGGAACAAAGGTCCTGGGAAATTGAAAACATAGGGCTGAAGCAGAAGCCCTTAAATAGGACAAAAAACGCCCTATATTAAGTGGTGGAACACATATGCGTTCCACCTGCCTAGAAAGGAAAAGAAAAGATGTTTGGAACGCATATGCATTCCAATGCCGAAAAACGGCACTGAAAACGAGGCGTGGAACGCATATGCGTTCCAACGCCGAAAAACGGCACTGAAAACGAGGCTTGGAACGCATATGCGTTCCAGTGCCCGAAAATAGATCAAAAAAGGCACAGAAAGGGAGGGTTGGAGCGCAGAAGCGCCCTAGAGTACACCAGAGAGGTACAGCCTCGAAAATAAAACGGAGGGGGGGATAAACAGCCATGCCCAAGAATGAAAGTAAATAAATATTTTGATTAAAAGGGTTAGATTAAGGGGTGGGTGTAGATTTAGGGTTAGGGTAAATTTAGACTTGGGGTGAATTTAGGGTGGGGGTTAAAAGGTCACTGTAGAAGAAAATGGTTAGAAAACAAAAAAACACTAGAATAGCCCTATTACTTGAAATAAAACAAACATAGACAAACAAGGAAACATTGATATTACTAAACTTAGGACAAATATTAGTTAGAAAAGTTAGAAAAAGTGTTTTTTATGGCATATTTTCATCATATTTTATATATTAAATGAAAGCCCTATATATCATTTGTGCGGGTGTACTGAACACAAAGAAAGAAATTCACAGTTCAGTAAACATAAAAAATAATGGACTTCTGGTCTTCAAGGCACATCAAATATAACATAGCACTTGGTCACTAAGGGGTTAAAAGGCTGTTTTTACAATGTCTGCTCAGGTGCATGATGTCATAAAGGGAATTAAGTGTCATCACAATGCGTGTCATGTATAAAGCAGGACTGCTGCTGCTGCTTGAGTAGTTAAAAAACGACAGTCATGGCGAAACCACGTATATCAAATCAGATAACAATTACGGTTTATCTTCATAATATTCAGAAAAGAAAGAGAAAGAGAAAGAAGTGAGTGTATTTTATTAAGAGAATCAAGTTTGATTTAAATGGAGTAGAGGAATGTGTTGATTTAAATTTCCATCATGTTTATTACATTTAAAACCATATGCTTATTCCTTCATGTCATGCTCGTATATGGTACAGTGTCATGTGGAGATCAAGTGCAAAAATATCATTGTATACTGTGTGTAGATGACCATGAAGCTATTCCATATAGTAACTAGAGAAACCTGGCTGTGAATGTAATGCTTAGAAAATAATCCTTAATGTATTTTAGGAGGAAACAGAAAAAAAGAATGGTAATTAAAGAAGGAAAACGACTGAGGGTGAAGTTCTGGACAAAGAAGGAGGGGCGAATAACGGTAAGACTAGAAACTTTACCATTCTAGGTTTATGCTATATTTACAGTCATGCTGCAGGAACACATCTATAAAATATACTGCTGTACAATAATAAACATTACAACACAAGTAGGTAACCCCATGAGGACAAAGGACGTGCCAGGCATATTACAGTTACATAGTAGTTTAGGTTGAGAAAAGGACTATTGTTCAACTCTGTTCTTGATTACTGCTGTTGATTCAAAATAAGGCAAACAAGCATTATCCAGGCCCCCTTTAAAGGCATTCACTGAAGTGTGATACTATCATTTGATTTGTGACCCCACCTTAAGTTCTGTACTATAACGTTTCCACGGTGATAAGACAGTATTGATTCTGGACCATTATTCCATGTTTCAATATTCATTTTCCTTGTTCGGAACATCACATTAAGTGTGTCCCGCATTGTCGGAGGGAGAGGTTGGGAGGTATGAGAACTTAAACGATAATACTGCTTCTTTTCACATGAAAAAGCTAGAGGATTTCCCATAACAACTCAAATTCATTATTTGCAGTATTAACTCACACATTGATGCTCTTTTTTGCAATACTGAAATATACTTTTAAATCTTTTGTGAGTGTTGCAGAACTTTTCATTATACAGCACACTGATACCATCAGCAGTTTTTGGTCAGTGACTAATATCTGAGTTCATGCTGTATCCATTGTACCTTTCCACAGTGTGTCAATTTAACATGTGATAGCTTTTATCTTAAGCATTTAATAATCTTTCTTCAATTTAATATCTTAATTCTTTTTGCAGACTTTTGGATAAATCCATAGAAAAAGAGGAGAAAAAATTATGATTTTTGACTTGAAATAAAAATGTTTCCATTTATTGACGTGATGAGATATTATTGGGTTGAAGAAGAGTGAGTGCAAAATAAAAAGAGATTATGGCAATGAAGACTGATAAAATAGGATAATGGGCAAATTCAAAGCTCACCTGGTATATACTTAAAGGGACATTACCACTTACATAAGATGTAACTAGATAACATGGTAATTTACAACAAACACATATATAAATCATATACCACTGGGTTTTTTTTTAATATGATTTAATTAATTGCATATAAAAAGAAAAACAAAATTAGGTGTTTATCTCCTGGCTCCATTTTGTGAATATTTCCCATAATGCAACATTGTCCAAAATCAGTCTCACTTTACAACTGTGGTTAAAGCCTGCATGATGATGTCATAAGATACTCCCCTGCACTCGTGGCTGTGTACAACCTTTTTTTTTACCTGCCTTCCAACACAAAGAGAGGAGATTAACCTAATCAGACTGGATCATAACTCCGCCCCCTTCTGATGAAATAATTTCATTACCCTCCCATTCAATGAAAGGCTATGATCCTAATTCTGCTTTATAGACTGCATTCTATGTCCCTTTTTGGGGGTGGCACCCAAAAAAGCTAATGAATTCAGACGAGCCGAAAATACAGGTCATGGGTCCACTTCCCTAGACATGCTTATATATATATTCAGAATGTAATCTGTCTGAGACAAATAACCACTGTAGGTTAAAGGGAACAATCTTGGCACTAATGTAACAATCTAATGTCATGTGTGCACAGCATGCACTTTACCAGGATCAACATAAGCATCAGTAGTCATGAATGACCTTGAACACTGTGAATATAACACTATGTTAAATACACAGATTCACATTTAAGTGGATGTTATTCAACACTAACAGTTGAAGCGCCTATTTATCTGGGTGAGTGTGCCTTTTATATTCTTTGTAGAATATCAGTCTCTGAACAACCAGTTTAGAAAGTACTCTATAAAATTACTATCAAGTTATCAGTCACCTCTTGTACTGATGGTGAAGCCTGGAAGGCTGTGAACCACAAAAACTGGAATAGTCCAAGCTAGGGGAAACAAGGCTGGCCTTTGGGGTGTGCGACCTGTACAAATGCACAGGGCTCAACACCCAGAGGGAGCCAAGCCAGGATTTCCAATTAAGCAGAGGAGATAGTCTCCGCTGCCGTATTGACAGTGCTATGCCGAGGCAGGAGTTCTGCGGCCGGGCGGCACTGACAGTGTGAGACTATATTACAATGTCTGATGTGTGAGACACTATGTGATGTGTATGGTGTGTATGTGCACATGACACTATGTCACACTGTATTTTTGACTGTGTGAATTTAAGAACTATACATATAATTGTCATGCCTACCTGGATCGGGGTCCCTGTCTGTCGCGATCATGCCCCAAACAACAGCGACAATGATGGATATGATGCACGCCTCAACCAAGATGGTGGATGCGATCTCCACCACCTGTCTCCTCCAAGATGGCAACTCTCAGTCATAGCCCCTATCAAACTCCAGACAATCCCATATGGGCTTAACAATCATTCCAGACACCACAGTAGGAAGACAGGACCACACCCCCTTCTCCTCCTATTAGTGCATGGTCATAAAGGGGGCGTGGCTTCACAGTCAATCCAACTCCATGGCAACATGACAACCTGTGCTGAATCTCCCACTAATTGAAGTAGAACACACCCTATATAAACCCTCTCTGCCAAACCATCCTTACTTTCTGATTAATGAAGCTACCAGTACTCAAGTACACCTTGCTACTGTGCCTCATGCTCTACTCCTTCTTTCAAGCCTCATATGGCTGTGTTGTTGGTCTGACGGCTAGGGTTGCAACCTTTTCATTAAAAAAATACCGGCCATAGTTGTAGGTGGAGCCAAAGCGGGGTGCATCCGTTCACTGTCCCTCTCAGATTCAGAAACTGCTTTTGCATTGCCGGTATTTAACTAATACTGTCACCGGCTCAGAAGGGTCATTTAACGGCTGTGCTGGCAAAATACCGTCCGGGTGGCAAGAAGGAAAGCCACGCCTCCCTTTAAACGTTGTATAACTAATGGACACAATTAGTGCTAAACAGTATGATTTAATAGGAATCAGACACGTGGTGGGATGAGACCCATGACTGGTCAGAACATTTACAAGCTGCTCACTTTTTAGAAAGGACAAGTAGAAAGCAAAGGAATAAATAGAAAAGGGGGAGGGATTTGTCTATATGTAAATATTAAATTAAAGTCAAGTATTAAAGAAGGTGTGCATGAGGAAACTGGAACTGATGTGGAGACAGTGGGTGGAGATTAGCATAGACACTAAAAAGAATTGCACATTACTTGTAGGTGTATGCTACAAGCCACCAAATATTAGCATTGATGGAGAAGATCAGATTTTATTACAATTTGAAAAGGCTGCAAATCTGAATTAATTTTTAATTATGGGAGATATTTGTTACCCAATGTACCTCAGTCAGAACTCTGCTTCCTTGTATCAGCCACCCCAAGCCACAAGGCAGAACCAGTGTTGTCTGCCACTTACACTATGCCACTCATATACATACACACTCATAACTCTGCCACTCATGCTTACACTCACTCACACACTTACACTCTGCCACTCACACCGACTTACACTCTACCATTCACACCCACTTTCACATGCACACTCATAACTCTGCCACTCATGCTTACACTCACTCACACACACTTACACTCTGCCAAACACTCACACTATGCCACCCTCACTCTCACTCACATTCTCACACACACTCTCTCTGCCACTCACACATGCACACTCATAACTCTGCCACTCATGCTTACACTCACTCACACTTACACTCTGCCAAACACTCCCACTCTGCCACACTCACTCACTCACTTGCCCTCTGCCACTCACACACACTTTCTCTGCCACTCACAAAAACAGTATTTCTTTATATATAATAGTCTTACCCCAGCACAGATATTGTGCTTACCTAGCAGTTCAGGACCCAGCCTGTGATGGCATGGAGGGAAAATCTGCAGGAGGAGGATCCAAGGAACTGCCGATAGAGCAGCTATTCATTCAAAGCTTGAGGGGGTGGAGTTGAGCACGATGGGGCAGAGTCTGGAGCTGTCCAGCGTCCAGATTGCAGTATGCAGAGTCTTGAGGGGCCGAGCATGAGGGGCCAGTCAGAGCCCAAGAATATTATGCCAGTCAGATGCCCAGGAATATTGTGCCAGTCAGATGCCCAGGAATATTGTGCCAGTCAGAGCCCAGTAATATTATGCCAGTCAGAGCCCAAGAATATTATGCCAGTCAGATGCCCAGGAATATTATGCCAGTCAGATGCCCAGGGAAATTATGCCAGTCAGATGCCCAGTAATATTATGCCAGTCAGATGCCCAGGAATATTATGCCATTGAGATGCCCAGGAATATTATGCCATTCAGATGCCCTGGAATAATATGCCATTTAGATGCCCAGGAATATTATGCCAGTCAGATGCCCAGGGATATTATGCCAGTCAGAGCCCAGGAATATTATGCCAGTCAGATGCCCAGTAATATTATGCCAGTCAGATGCCCAGTACTATTATGTTAGTCAGATGCCCAGGAATAGTGTGCCAGTCAGATGCCCAGGAATATTGTGCCAGTCAGAGCCCAGGAATATTATGCCAGTCAGAGCCCAGGAATATTGTGCCAGTCAGATCCCCAGGAATATTGTGCCAGTCAGATGCCCAGTAATATTATTTTAGGAATATTATGCCAGTCAGATGCCCAGGAATATTATGCCAGTCAGATGCCCACGAATATTGTGCCAGTCAGAGCCCAGGAATATTGTGCCAGTCAGATGCCCAGGAATATTGTGCTAGTCAGAGCCCAGTAATATTATGCCAGTCAGAGCCCAGTAATATTGTGCCAGTCAGATGCCCAGTAATATTGTGCCAGTCAGAGCCCAGAAATATTATGCCAGTTAGAGCCCAGGAATATTGTGCCAGTCAGATGCTCGTTATACCTCCCTCCTCCCCCGCTTCCCCATCACTTACCTCCAGCTGCTGTGTCCCCGGCCGCACGTCTCGCGCAGTGTTCCCTCCTCCCTGAACGGAGGAGGGAAACACAGTTACCGGATGCGGTCGCGGTGATTTTTATTTTTTTCGTTTTCCTGCAGCCGCATCCGTTGCGGCTGCGAAAAAAAAACAGCGTGAGAGAAGGAGGATTCATCAGCCCGGCGGACGTCCAGACGGTAATGTCGGAAAAAGGTGGAAACTGATGACCAGTTCCCAGCTCCGCAAACAGTAGCCATTGAAGAACCAGCCTCAGCCGCTCATGAAGAGGAAACAGCCCTAGTGGAGTGAGCCTTGAGACCTGGGGGAATTGGAACACCACTGGAGCTGTAGCACTTGGAAATGGCAGTCACAATCCAACGGCGTAGAGTGGAGACAGAGGCTGCATCACCACGTCGAGAGCCCAGAGGAAGGATGAAGAGCCTGGAAGACTTCCTCAGGGAAGAAGAGGCGGCAATATAGAGGCGTAGGCAGCGCACCACATCCAAGGTGTGCCAGCGGGATTCCTCAGGAGACGAGGGGTTCGGAAAAAACACCGGAAGGACAGTCTCTTGATTAAGGTGGAAGGCTGAAACCACCTTAGGTAGGAATTCCGGGACAGGTCGAAGGAGGGCATGATCCAGAGAGAAAACCGTGTATGGAGGGTCCACAGAAAAAGCCTGAAGTTCGGAACAACGTTTAGCCGAAGTCACTGCCAGTAGCAAGAGAGTCTTCAGGGTCACCAACCACAGGGAGGCATCCTGTATGGGCTCAAAAGGAGGTCCAGACAGAGCACGAAGCACCAGAGGAAGGCTCCAAGGGGTCATGAAGGAACGGGCCGGAGGACGGAGTTTGAGAACCGCTTTGAAGAAACGAATCACCAAAGGATCCAGCGCCCAACGAACTGATGTGAGTGCAGATAGGGCAGATACGTGAACCCGGAGGGAGTTCAGACCCAAACCCCGATCCAGGCCAGCTTGGAGAAAGGCCAGGACATCAGACAGGGAAGGTGACAGTGGATCCAAATTCCTACCCTCGGACCAAACCAGGAAGGCAGACCAAATACGATGGTATGTGGACGAGGTGTTAGGCTTCCGAGCCTTCATTAGGGTAGAGATGACACCCTCCGACAGACCATGGGACCGCAGTGACTGCCGCTCAATCGCCAGGCCGCTAGTTGAAGAGAGCGGGGGTAAGGATGGAACACCGGACCCTGAGACAGGAGGCCTGGGCGAGGTGGGAGAAGCCAAGGGTCCTGGATGGACAGCCTGTTTGCCAGCGGAAACCAAGGTCTCCTGGGCCACCATGGAAGGATGGCCATCACTTCCGCCTTCTCTAAACGCAATTTCCCCAGGAGTCTCGGAATGAGAGGGAGAGGAGGAAAGACATATAGTAACTCCTTGGGCCATGGGAGAGATAGAGCGTCCACGCCCTCCGACATGGGGTGAGGAGTCCTGGAAAAAAAGCGAGGAAGCTGAGTGTTCGTGGGAGAGGCCATCAGGTCCAATGCCGGATGACCCCACAGTAGACAGAGATGATTGAATACCTGGGATGAAAGACAGAATATAAAGGAAAATACCTGAGACTGGAGTAAAGGAAGGCACAGGGAACAAAGGTCCTGGGAAATTGAAAACATAGGGCTGAAGCAGAAGCCCTTAAATAGGACAAAAAACGCCCTAAATTAAGTGGTGGAACACATATGCGTTCCACCTGCCTAGAAAGGAAAAGAAAAGATGTTTGGAACGCATATGCGTTCCAATGCCGAAAAACGGCACTGAAAACGAGGCGTGGAACGCATATGCGTTCCAACGCCGAAAAACGGCACTGAAAACGAGGCTTGGAACGCATATGCGTTCCAGTGCCCGAAAATAGATCAAAAAAGGCACAGAAAGGGAGGGTTGGAGCGCAGAAGCGCCCTAGAGTACACCAGAGAGGTACAGCCTCGAAAATAAAACGGAGGGGGGGGATAAACAGCCATGCCCAAGAATGAAAGTAAATAAATATTTTGATTAAAAGGGTTAGATTAAGGGGTGGGTGTAGATTTAGGGTTAGGGTAAATTTAGACTTGGGGTGAATTTAGGGTGGGGGTTAAAAGGTCACTGTAGAAGAAAATGGTTAGAAAACAAAAAAACACTAGAATAGCCCTATTACTTGAAATAAAACAAACATAGACAAACAAGGAAACATTGATATTACTAAACTTAGGACAAATATTAGTTAGAAAAGTTAGAAAAAGTGTTTTTTATGGCATATTTTCATCATATTTTATATATTAAATGAAAGCCCTATATATCATTTGTGCGGGTGTACTGAACACAAAGAAAGAAATTCACAGTTCAGTAAACATAAAAAATAATGGACTTCTGGTCTTCAAGGCACATCAAATATAACATAGCACTTGGTCACTAAGGGGTTAAAAGGCTGTTTTTACAATGTCTGCTCAGGTGCATGATGTCATAAAGGGAATTAAGTGTCATCACAATGCGTGTCATGTATAAAGCAGGACTGCTGCTGCTGCTTGAGTAGTTAAAAAACGACAGTCATGGCGAAACCACGTATATCAAATCAGATAACAATTACGGTTAATCTTCATAATATTCAGAAAAGAAAGAGAAAGAGAAAGAAGTGAGTGTATTTTATTAAGAGAATCAAGTTTGATTTAAATGGAGTAGAGGAATGTGTTGATTTAAATTTCCATCATGTTTATTACATTTAAAACCATATGCTTATTCCTTCATGTCATGCTCGTATATGGTACAGTGTCATGTGGAGATCAGGTGCAAAAATATCATTGTATACTGTGTGTAGATGACCATGAAGCTATTCCATATAGTAACTAGAGAAACCTGGCTGTGAATGTAATGCTTAGAAAATAATCCTTAATGTATTTTAGGAGGAAACAGAAAAAAAGAATGGTAATTAAAGAAGGAAAACGACTGAGGGTGAAGTTCTGGACAAAGAAGGAGGGGCGAATAACGGTAAGACTAGAAACTTTACCATTCTAGGTTTATGCTATATTTACAGTCATGCTGCAGGAACACATCTATAAAATATACTGCTGTACAATAATAAACATTACAACACAAGTAGGTAACCCCATGAGGACAAAGGACGTGCCAGGCATATTACAGTTACATAGTAGTTTAGGTTGAGAAAAGGACTATTGTTCAACTCTGTTCTTGATTACTGCTGTTGATTCAAAATAAGGCAAACAAGCATTATCCAGGCCCCCTTTAAAGGCATTCACTGAAGTGTGATACTATCATTTGATTTGTGACCCCACCTTAAGTTCTGTACTATAACGTTTCCACGGTGATAAGACAGTATTGATTCTGGACCATTATTCCATGTTTCAATATTCATTTTCCTTGTTCGGAACATCACATTAAGTGTGTCCCGCATTGTCGGAGGGAGAGGTTGGGAGGTATGAGAACTTAAACGATAATACTGCTTCTTTTCACATGAAAAAGCTAGAGGATTTCCCATAACAACTCAAATTCATTATTTGCAGTATTAACTCACACATTGATGCTCTTTTTTGCAATACTGAAATATACTTTTAAATCTTTTGTGAGTGTTGCAGAACTTTTCATTATACAGCACACTGATACCATCAGCAGCTTTTGGTCAGTGACTAATATCTGAGTTCATGCTGTATCCATTGTACCTTTCCACAGTGTGTCAATTTAACATGTGATAGCTTTTATCTTAAGCATTTAATAATCTTTCTTCAATTTGATATCTTAATTCTTTTTGCAGACTTTTGGATAAATACATGGAAAAAGAGGAGAAAAAATTATGATTTTTGACTTGAAATAAAAATGTTTCCATTTATTGACGTGATGAGATGTTATTGGGTTGAAGAAGAGTGAGTGCAAAATAAAAAGAGATTATGGCAATGAAGACTGATAAAATAGGATAATGGGCAAATTCAAAGCTCACCTGGTATATACTTAAAGGGACATTACCACTTACATAAGATGTAACTAGATAACATGGTAATTTACAACAAACACATATATAAATCATATACCACTGGGGTTTTTTTAATATGATTTAATTAATTGCATATAAAAAGAAAAACAAAATTAGGTGTTTATCTCCTGGCTCCATTTTGTGAATATTTCCCATAATGCAACATTGTCCAAAATCAGTCTCACTTTACAACTGTGGTTAAAGCCTGCATGATGATGTCATAAGATACTCCCCTGCACTCGTGGCTGTGTACAACCTTTTTTTTACCTGCCTTCCAACACAAAGAGAGGAGATTAACCTAATCAGACTGGATCATAACTCCGCCCCCTTCTGATGAAATAATTTCATTACCCTCCCATTCAATGAAAGGCTATGATCCTAATTCTGCTTTATAGACTGCATTCTATGTCCCTTTTTGGGGGTGGCACCCAAAAAAAGCTAATGAATTCAGACGAGCCGAAAATACAGGTCATGGGTCCACTTCCCTAGACATGCTTATATATATATTCAGAATGTAATCTGTCTGAGACAAATAACCACTGTAGGTTAAAGGGAACAATCTTGGCACTAATGTAACAATCTAATGTCATGTGTGCACAGCATGCACTTTACCAGGATCAACATAAGCATCAGTAGTCATGAATGACCTTGAACACTGTGAATATAACACTATGTTAAATACACAGATTCACATTTAAGTGGATGTTATTCAACACTAACAGTTGAAGCGCCTATTTATCTGGGTGAGTGTGCCTTTTATATTCTTTGTAGAATATCAGTCTCTGAACAACCAGTTTAGAAAGTACTCTATAAAATTACTATCAAGTTATCAGTCACCTCTTGTACTGATGGTGAAGCCTGGAAGGCTGTGAACCACAAAAACTGGAATAGTCCAAGCTAGGGGAAACAAGGCTGGCCTTTGGGGTGTGCGACCTGTACAAATGCACAGGGCTCAACACCCAGAGGGAGCCAAGCCAGGATTTCCAATTAAGCAGAGGAGATAGTCTCCGCTGCCGTATTGACAGTGCTATGCAGAGGCAGGAGTTCTGCGGCCGGGCGGCACTGACAGTGTGAGACTATATTACAATGTCTGATGTGTGAGACACTATGTGATGTGTATGGTGTGTATGTGCACATGACACTATGTCACACTGTATTTTTGACTGTGTGAATTTAAAACTATACATATAATTGTCATGCCTACCTGGATCGGGGTCCCTGTCTGTCGCGATCATGCCCCAAACAACAGCGACAATGATGGATATGATGCACGCCTCAACCAAGATGGTGGATGCGATCTCCACCACCTGTCTCCTCCAAGATGGCAACTCTCAGTCATAGCCCCTATCAAACTCCAGACAATCCCATATGGGCTTAACAATCATTCCAGACACCACAGTAGGAAGACAGGACCACACCCCCTTCTCCTCCTATTAGTGCATGGTCATAAAGGGGGCGTGGCTTCACAGTCAATCCAACTCCATGGCAACATGACAACCTGTGCTGAATCTCCCACTAATTGAAGTAGAACACACCCTATATAAACCCTCTCTGCCAAACCATCCTTACTTTCTGATTAATGAAGCTACCAGTACTCAAGTACACCTTGCTACTGTGCCTCATGCTCTACTCCTTCTTTCAAGCCTCATATGGCTGTGTTGTTGGTCTGACGGCTAGGGTTGCCACCTTTTCATTAAAAAAATACCGGCCATAGTTGTAGGTGGAGCCAAAGCGGGGTGCATCCGTTCACTGTCCCTCTCAGATTCAGAAACTGCATTTGCATTGCCGGTATTTAACTAATACTGTCACCGGCTCAGAAGGGTCATTTACCGGCTGTGCTGGCAAAATACCGTCCGGGTGGCAAGAAGGAAAGCCACGCCTCCCTTTAAACGTTGTATAACTAATGGACACAATTAGTGCTAAACAGTATGATTTAATAGGAATCAGACACGTGGTGGGATGAGACCCATGACTGGTCAGAACATTTACAAGCTGCTCACTTTTTAGAAAGGACAAGGAGAAAGCAAAGGAATAAATAGAAAAGGGGGAGGGATTTGTCTATATGTAAATATTAAATTAAAGTCAAGTATTAAAGAAGGTGTGCATGAGGAAACTGGAACTGATGTGGAGACAGTGGGTGGAGATTAGCATAGACACTAAAAAGAATTGCACATTACTTGTAGGTGTATGCTACAAGCCACCAAATATTAGCATTGATGGAGAAGATCAGATTTTATTACAATTTGAAAAGGCTGCAAATCTGAATTAATTTTTAATTATGGGAGATATTTGTTACCCAATGTACCTCAGTCAGAACTCTGCTTCCTTGTATCAGCCACCCCAAGCCACAAGGCAGAACCAGTGTTGTCTGCCACTTACACTATGCCACTCATATACATACACACTCATAACTCTGCCACTCATGCTTACACTCACTCACACACTTACACTCTGCCACTCACACCGACTTACACTCTACCATTCACACCCACTTACACATGCACACTCATAACTCTGCCACTCATGCTTACACTCACTCACACTTACACTCTGCCAAACACTCCCACTCTGCCACACTCACTCACTCACTTGCACTCTGCCACTCACACACACTTTCTCTGCCACTCACAAAAACAGTATTTCTTTAATAGTCTTACCCCAGCACAGATATTGTGCTTACCTAGCAGTTCAGGACCCAGCCTGTGATGGCATGGAGGGAAAATCTGCAGGAGGAGGATCCAAGGAACTGCCGATAGAGCAGCTATTCATTCAAAGCTTGAGGGGGTGGAGTTGAGCACGATGGGGCAGAGTCTGGAGCTGTCCAGCGTCCAGATTGCAGTATGCAGAGTCTTGAGGGGCCGAGCATGAGGGGCCAGTCAGAGCCCAAGAATATTATGCCAGTCAGATGCCCAGGAATATTGTGCCAGTCAGATGCCCAGGAATATTGTGCCAGTCAGATGCCCAGGAATATTGTGCCAGTCAGAGCCCAGTAATATTATGCCAGTCAGAGCCCAAGAATATTATGCCAGTCAGATGCCCAGGAATATTATGCCAGTCAGATGCCCAGGGATATTATGCCAGTCAGATGCCCAGTAATATTATGCCAGTCAGATGCCCAGGAATATTATGCCATTGAGATGCCCAGGAATATTATGCCATTCAGATGCCCTGGAATAATATGCCATTTAGATGCCCAGGAATATTATGCCAGTCAGATGCCCAGGGATATTATGCCAGTCAGAGCCCAGGAATATTATGCCAGTCAGATGCCCAGTAATATTATGCCAGTCAGATGCCCAGTACTATTATGTTAGTCAGATGCCCAGGAATAGTGTGCCAGTCAGATGCCCAGGAATATTGTGCCAGTCAGAGCCCAGTAATATTATGCCAGTCAGAGCCCAGGAATATTGTGCCAGTCAGATCCCCAGGAATATTGTGCCAGTCAGATGCCCAGTAATATTATTTTAGGAATATTATGCCAGTCAGATGCCCAGGAATATTATGCCAGTCAGATGCCCACGAATATTTTGCCAGTCAGAGCCCATTAATATTATGCCAGTCAGAGCCCAGGAATATTGTGCCAGTCAGATGCCCAGGAATATTGTGCTAGTCAGAGCCCAGTAATATTATGCCAGTCAGAGCCCAGTAATATTGTGCCAGTCAGATGCCCAGGAATATTGTGCCAGTCAGAGCCCAGGAATATTATGCCAGTTAGAGCCCAGGAATATTGTGCCAGTCAGATGCTCGTTATACCTCCCTCCTCCCCCGCTTCCCCATCACTTACCTCCAGCTGCTGTGTCCCCGGCCGGACGTCTCGCGCAGTGTTCCCTCCTCCCTGCACGGAGGAGGGAAATACAGTTACCGGTTGCGGTCGCGGTGATTTTTATTTTTTTCGTTTTCCTGCCGCCGCATCCGTTGCGGCTGCGAAAAAAAAACAGCGTGAGAGAAGGAGGATTCATCAGTCCGGCGGACGTCCAGACGGTAATGTCGGAAAAAGGTGGAAACTGATGACCAGTTCCCAGCTCCGCAAACAGTAGCCATTGAAGAACCAGCCTCAGCCGCTCATGAAGAGGAAACAGCCCTAGTGGAGTGAGCCTTGAGACCTGGGGGAATTGGAACACCACTGGAGCTGTAGCACTTGGAAATGGCAGTCACAATCCAACGGCGTAGAGTGGAGACAGAGGCTGCATCACCACGTCGAGAGCCCAGAGGAAGGATGAAGAGCCTGGAAGACTTCCTCAGGGAAGAAGAGGCGGCAATATAGAGGCGTAGGCAGCGCACCACATCCAAGGTGTGCCAGCGGGATTCCTCAGGAGACGAGGGGTTCGGAAAAAACACCGGAAGGACAGTCTCTTGATTAAGGTGGAAGGCTGAAACCACCTTAGGTAGGAATTCCGGGACAGGTCGAAGGAGGGCATGATCCAGAGAGAAAACCGTGTATGGAGGGTCCACAGAAAAAGCCTGAAGTTCGGAACAACGTTTAGCCGAAGTCACTGCCAGTAGCAAGAGAGTCTTCAGGGTCACCAACCACAGGGAGGCATCCTGTATGGGCTCAAAAGGAGGTCCAGACAGAGCACGAAGCACCAGAGGAAGGCTCCAAGGGGTCATGAAGGAACGTGCCGGAGGACGGAGTTTGAGAACCGCTTTGAAGAAACGAATCACCAAAGGATCCAGCGCCCAACGAACTGATGTGAGTGCAGATAGGGCAGATACGTGAACCCGGAGGGAGTTCAGACCCAAACCCCGATCCAGGCCAGCTTGGAGAAAGGCCAGGACATCAGACAGGGAAGGTGACAGTGGATCCAAATTCCTACCCTCGGACCAAACCAGGAAGGCAGACCAAATACGATGGTATGTGGACGAGGTGTTAGGCTTCCGAGCCTTCATTAGGGTAGAGATGACACCCTCCGACAGACCATGGGACCGCAGTGACTGCCGCTCAATCGCCAGGCCGCTAGTTGAAGAGAGCGGGGGTAAGGATGGAACACCGGACCCTGAGACAGGAGGCCTGGGCGAGGTGGGAGAAGCCAAGGGTCCTGGATGGACAGCCTGTTTGCCAGCGGAAACCAAGGTCTCCTGGGCCACCATGGAAGGATGGCCATCACTTCCGCCTTCTCTAAACGCAATTTCCCCAGGAGTCTCGGAATGAGAGGGAGAGGAGGAAAGACATATAGTAACTCCTTGGGCCATGGGAGAGATAGAGCGTCCACGCCCTCCGACATGGGGTGAGGAGTCCTGGAAAAAAAGCGAGGAAGCTGAGTGTTCGTGGGAGAGGCCATCAGGTCCAATGCCGGATGACCCCACAGTAGACAGAGATGATTGAATACCTGGGATGAAAGACAGAATATAAAGGAAAATACCTGAGACTGGAGTAAAGGAAGGCACAGGGAACAAAGGTCCTGGGAAATTGAAAACATAGGGCTGAAGCAGAAGCCCTTAAATAGGACAAAAAACGCCCTAAATTAAGTGGTGGAACGCATATGCGTTCCAACGCCGAAAAACGGCACTGAAAACAAGGCTTGGAACGCATATGCGTTCCAGTGCCCGAAAATAGATCAAAAAAGGCACAGAAAGGGAGGGTTGGAGCGCAGAAGCGCCCTAGAGTACACCAGAGAGGTACAGCCTCGAAAATAAAACGGAGGGGGGGATAAACAGCCATGCCCAAGAATGAAAGTAAATAAATATTTTGATTAAAAGGGTTAGATTAAGGGGTGGGTGTAGATTTAGGGTTAGGGTAAATTTAGACTTGGGGTGAATTTAGGGTGGGGGTTAAAAGGTCACTGTAGAAGAAAATGGTTAGAAAACAAAAAAACACTAGAATAGCCCTATTACTTGAAATAAAACAAACATAGACAAACAAGGAAACATTGATATTACTAAACTTAGGACAAATATTAGTTAGAAAAGTTAGAAAAAGTGTTTTTTATGGCATATTTTCATCATATTTTATATATTAAATGAAAGCCCTATATATCATTTGTGCGGGTGTACTGAACACAAAGAAAGAAATTCACAGTTCAGTAAACATAAAAAATAATGGACTTCTGGTCTTCAAGGCACATCAAATATAACATAGCACTTGGTCACTAAGGGGTTAAAAGGCTGTTTTTACAATGTCTGCTCAGGTGCATGATGTCATAAAGGGAATTAAGTGTCATCACAATGCGTGTCATGTATAAAGCAGGACTGCTGCTGCTGCTTGAGTAGTTAAAAAACGACAGTCATGGCGAAACCACGTATATCAAATCAGATAACAATTACGGTTAATCTTCATAATATTCAGAAAAGAAAGAGAAAGAGAAAGAAGTGAGTGTATTTTATTAAGAGAATCAAGTTTGATTTAAATGGAGTAGAGGAATGTGTTGATTTAAATTTCCATCATGTTTATTACATTTAAAACCATATGCTTATTCCTTCATGTCATGCTCCTATATGGTACAGTGTCATGTGGAGATCAGGTGCAAAAATATCATTGTATACTGTGTGTAGATGACCATGAAGCTATTCCATATAGTAACTAGAGAAACCTGGCTGTGAATGTAATGCTTAGAAAATAATCCTTAATGTATTTTAGGAGGAAACAGAAAAAAAGAATGGTAATTAAAGAAGGAAAACGACTGAGGGTGAAGTTCTGGACAAAGAAGGAGGGGCGAATAACGGTAAGACTAGAAACTTTACCATTCTAGGTTTATGCTATATTTACAGTCATGCTGCAGGAACACATCTATAAAATATACTGCTGTACAATAATAAACATTACAACACAAGTAGGTAACCCCATGAGGACAAAGGACGTGCCAGGCATATTACAGTTACATAGTAGTTTAGGTTGAGAAAAGGACTATTGTTCAACTCTGTTCTTGATTACTGCTGTTGATTCAAAATAAGGCAAACAAGCATTATCCAGGCCCCCTTTAAAGGCATTCACTGAAGTGTGATACTATCATTTGATTTGTGACCCCACCTTAAGTTCTGTACTATAACGTTTCCACGGTGATAAGACAGTATTGATTCTGGACCATTATTCTATGTTTCAATATTCATTTTCCTTGTTCGGAACATCACATTAAGTGTGTCCCGCATTGTCGGAGGGAGAGGTTGGGAGGTATGAGAACTTAAACGATAATACTGCTTCTTTTCACATGAAAAAGCTAGAGGATTTCCCATAACAACTCAAATTCATTATTTGCAGTATTAACTCACACATTGATGCTCTTTTTTGCAATACTGAAATATACTTTTAAATCTTTTGTGAGTGTTGCAGAACTTTTCATTATACAGCACACTGATACCATCTGAGTGACTAATATCTGAGTTCATGCTGTATCCATTGTACCTTTCCACAGTGTGTCAATTTAACATGTGATAGCTTTTATCTTAAGCATTTAATAATCTTTCTTCAATTTGTTATCTTAATTCTTTTTGCAGACTTTTGGATAAATACATGGAAAAAGAGGAGAAAAAATTATGATTTTTGACTTGAAATAAAAATGTTTCCATTTATTGACGTGATGAGATGTTATTGGGTTGAAGAAGAGTGAGTGCAAAATAAAAAGAGATTATGGCAATGAAGACTGATAAAATAGGATAATGGGCAAATTCAAAGCTCACCTGGTATATACTTAAAGGGACATTACCACTTACATAAGATGTAACTAGATAACATGGTAATTTACAACAAACACATATATAAATCATATACCACTGGGGTTTTTTTAATATGATTTAATTAATTGCATATAAAAAGAAAAACAAAATTAGGTGTTTATCTCCTGGCTCCATTTTGTGAATATTTCCCATAATGCAACATTGTCCAAAATCAGTCTCACTTTACAACTGTGGTTAAAGCCTGCATGATGATGTCATAAGATACTCCCCTGCACTCGTGGCTGTGTACAACCTTTTTTTTACCTGCCTTCCAACACAAAGAGAGGAGATTAACCTAATCAGACTGGATCATAACTCCGCCCCCTTCTGATGAAATAATTTCATTACCCTCCCATTCAATGAAAGGCTATGATCCTAATTCTGCTTTATAGACTGCATTCTATGTCCCTTTTTGGGGGTGGCACCCAAAAAAAGCTAATGAATTCAGACGAGCCGAAAATACAGGTCATGGGTCCACTTCCCTAGACATGCTTATATATATATTCAGAATGTAATCTGTCTGAGACAAATAACCACTGTAGGTTAAAGGGAACAATCTTGGCACTAATGTAACAATCTAATGTCATGTGTGCACAGCATGCACTTTACCAGGATCAACATAAGCATCAGTAGTCATGAATGACCTTGAACACTGTGAATATAACACTATGTTAAATACACAGATTCACATTTAAGTGGATGTTATTCAACACTAACAGTTGAAGCGCCTATTTATCTGGGTGAGTGTGCCTTTTATATTCTTTGTAGAATATCAGTCTCTGAACAACCAGTTTAGAAAGTACTCTATAAAATTACTATCAAGTTATCAGTCACCTCTTGTACTGATGGTGAAGCCTGGAAGGCTGTGAACCACAAAAACTGGAATAGTCCAAGCTAGGGGAAACAAGGCTGGCCTTTGGGGTGTGCGACCTGTACAAATGCACAGGGCTCAACACCCAGAGGGAGCCAAGCCAGGATTTCCAATTAAGCAGAGGAGATAGTCTCCGAGGCAGGAGTTCTGCGGCCGGGCGGCACTGACAGTGTGAGACTATATTACAATGTCTGATGTGTGAGACACTATGTGATGTGTATGGTGTGTATGTGCACATGACACTATGTCACACTGTATTTTTGACTGTGTGAATTTAAAACTATACATATAATTGTCATGCCTACCTGGATCGGGGTCCCTGTCTGTCGCGATCATGCCCCAAACAACAGCGACAATGATGGATATGATGCACGCCTCAACCAAGATGGTGGATGCGATCTCCACCACCTGTCTCCTCCAAGATGGCAACTCTCAGTCATAGCCCCTATCAAACTCCAGACAATCCCATATGGGCTTAACAATCATTCCAGACACCACAGTAGGAAGACAGGACCACACCCCCTTCTCCTCCTATTAGTGCATGGTCATAAAGGGGGCGTGGCTTCAGTCAATCCAACTCCATGGCAACATGACAACCTGTGCTGAATCTCCCACTAATTGAAGTAGAACACACCCTATATAAACCCTCTCTGCCAAACCATCCTTACTTTCTGATTAATGAAGCTACCAGTACTCAAGTACACCTTGCTACTGTGCCTCATGCTCTACTCCTTCTTTCAAGCCTCATATGGCTGTGTTGTTGGTCTGACGGCTAGGGTTGCCACCTTTTCATTAAAAAAATACCGGCCATAGTTGTAGGTGGAGCCAAAGCGGGGTGCATCCTTTCACTGTCCCTCTCAGATTCAGAAACTGCTTTTGCATTGCCGGTATTTAACTAATACTGTCACCGGCTCAGAAGGGTCATTTACCGGCTGTGCTGGCAAAATACCGTCCGGGTGGCAAGAAGGAAAGCCACGCCTCCCTTTAAACGTTGTATAACTAATGGACACAATTAGTGCTAAACAGTATGATTTAATAGGAATCAGACACGTGGTGGGATGAGACCCATGACTGGTCAGAACATTTACAAGCTGCTCACTTTTTAGAAAGGACAAGGAGAAAGCAAAGGAATAAATAGAAAAGGGGGAGGGATTTGTCTATATGTAAATATTAAATTAAAGTCAAGTATTAAAGAAGGTGTGCATGAGGAAACTGGAACTGATGTGGAGACAGTGGGTGGAGATTAGCATAGACACTAAAAAGAATTGCACATTACTTGTAGGTGTATGCTACAAGCCACCAAATATTAGCATTGATGGAGAAGATCAGATTTTATTACAATTTGAAAAGGCTGCAAATCTGAATTAATTTTTAATTATGGGAGATATTTGTTACCCAATGTACCTCAGTCAGAACTCTGCTTCCTTGTATCAGCCACCCCAAGCCACAAGGCAGAACCAGTGTTGTCTGCCACTTACACTATGCCACTCATATACATACACACTCATAACTCTGCCACTCATGCTTACACTCACTCACACACTTACACTCTGCCACTCACACCGACTTACACTCTACCATTCACACCCACTTACACATGCACACTCATAACTCTGCCACTCATGCTTACACTCACTCACACACACTTACACTCTGCCAAACACTCACACTATGCCACCCTCACTCTCACTCACATTCTCACACACACTTTCTCTGCCACTCACACACACTCACACATGCACACTCATAACTCTGCCACTCATGCTTACACTCACTCACACTTACACTCTGCCAAACACTCCCACTCTGCCACACTCACTCACTCACTTGCACTCTGCCACTCACACACACTTTCTCTGCCACTCACAAAAACAGTATTTCTTTATATATAATAGTCTTACCCCAGCACAGATATTGTGCTTACCTAGCAGTTCAGGACCCAGCCTGTGATGGCATGGAGGGAAAATCTGCAGGAGGAGGATCCAAGGAACTGCCGATAGAGCAGCTATTCATTCAAAGCTTGAGGGGGTGGAGTTGAGCACGATGGGGCGGAGTCTGGAGCTGTCCAGCGTCCAGATTGCAGTATGCAGAGTCTTGAGGGGCCGAGCATGAGGGGCCAGTCAGAGCCCAAGAATATTATGCCAGTCAGATGCCCAGGAATATTGTGCCAGTCAGATGCCCAGGAATATTGTGCCAGTCAGATGCCCAGGAATATTATGCCAGTCAGATGCCCAGGAATATTATGCCAGTCAGATGCCCAGGGATATTATGCCAGTCAGATGCCCAGTAATATTATGCCAGTCAGATGCCCAGGAATATTATGCCATTGAGATGCCCAGGAATATTATGCCATTCAGATGCCCTGGAATAATATGCCATTTAGATGCCCAGGAATATTATGCCAGTCAGAGCCCAGGAATATTATGCCAGTCAGATGCCCAGTAATATTATGCCAGTCAGATGCCCAGTACTATTATGTTAGTCAGATGCCCAGGAATAGTGTGCCAGTCAGATGCCCAGGAATATTGTGCCAGTCAGAGCCCAGTAATATTATGCCAGTCAGAGCCCAGGAATATTGTGCCAGTCAGATCCCCAGGAATATTGTGCCAGTCAGATGCCCAGTAATATTATTTTAGGAATATTATGCCAGTCAGATGCCCAGGAATATTATGCCAGTCAGATGCCCACGAATATTGTGCCAGTCAGAGCCCAGTAATATTATGCCAGTCAGAGCCCAGGAATATTGTGCCAGTCAGATGCCCAGGAATATTGTGCTAGTCAGAGCCCAGTAATATTATGCCAGTCAGAGCCCAGTAATATTGTGCCAGTCAGATGCCCAGGAATATTGTGCCAGTCAGAGCCCAGGAATATTATGCCAGTTAGAGCCCAGTAATATTGTGCCAGTCAGATGCCCAGGAATATTGTGCCAGTCAGAGCCCAGGAATATTATGCCAGTTAGAGCCCAGGAATATTGTGCCAGTCAGATGCTCGTTATACCTCCCTCCTCCCCCGCTTCCCCATCACTTACCTCCAGCTGCTGTGTCCCCGGCCGGACGTCTCGCGCAGTGTTCCCTCCTCCCTGCACGGAGGAGGGAAACACAGTTACCGGATGCGGTCGCGGTGATTTTTATTTTTTTCGTTTTCCTGCAGCCGCATCCGTTGCGGCTGCGAAAAAAAAAAAAAAAGGTAAACAGTGCCGGCAGCACCACCCGCGGGCCGGATTAATGTACTCGGCAGAGGCCGCATTTGGCCCGCGGGCCGTAGTTTGAGGAACCCTGGCCTAAGGTGTCTTCTTTTAAAAAATATATGGGTTGATGGGGTAAAATACACTAGCTGGCTTCAAATATGTCCCAAATGGGACATAGGTGCAGGCTGTCTGCATGTAAAAATTTCAAGTTGGAAAACAAAAAACTGCACCTCACAAATTTGGCATTTTAGCCCCCAAACAACCCAACAAACCTATGCATGGGTGGTATCCCTGTACTCAGGAGAAATAGTAGAATCTATTTAGCATGTTTTTTTGTTCACTATTGTCGATGAGGAGAAGTTGTTTCAAATAAAAACAAAGAAATTTGTGTATTTTTTTTTTTTACCATATTTTATTATTTTTTTTAATAATATGATAAGATATGATCAAAAAGATGGCATCCATAGAAAGCCCTTCTTGTCCCGATAAAAACAATATATAATATGTGTGGGTACAGCAAATGACAAAGAAGAAAATTACTGCTAAACACAAACAGCACAGAAATGTTAAAATAGCCATTGTCCAGAAAGGACAAAAATGTTTCAAAGGCTCTGTCCTTAAGGGGTTAAACAGAGGCCAATGTGTAGAAAACGTGGGCTGTAAATATCATGCACTTAACATATGAAAAAGGCATGTTGTTGGTAATAATGCTATTGCTTACTGCAAGTCATCTGCCAAGAAAAGCAATCCAAATCTTTTTCTTCTCAATGGTAAATAGATTTAAACACCAGTAATGTGTAATTACATTACATTAACATTTATTTATATAGCGCCAACAATTTATGTAGCTCTAGATACAGAGCATAGAAGGGAACTACATACTAAGTTAGACAAGCTAGAACAGACTGGTACATGAGGTAGAAAGCCTGCTCGCAAGCTTACAATCTAGAGGGAGTGGGGTACATTACACATAAGGGAGTGAAGAGGACAGAGGGAATGTAGTTGCAGTAACAGTAGTGTGGATGGTTGGCACTAGGTTGGCCAAAGATTATTTGTGTGTGTTCTAGCTGGATCAGTTATAAGCTACCTGATATTAACAGTGATTGAGGACAGCGAGAGCTAGGTGGGATTAGCTAGAAGTAGGGTTGCCACCTGGCCGTTTGTTTACCGGCTCAGCCGGTATTTCAACTCTTGGAGCCCGTGCCGGAACAACTGAAATACCGGCCATTCTAAGGCCGGTATTATTTGCAGCAGGGGAGCGGAGAGAAGGCAAACTATGTGTCTGCATGGTCAAAGTGGTGTAAAGGCTCTGCAGACTAGCGCAGCGCGAGGGGGAATGTCTGTGCTTCCTGCACAGACTGGTAGCTCCGCCCCCTCAAGCATAGCACTGTAACGTCAGAGAGCTGGGACAACCGACTCCCAGGACGAAGAAAAGATGTTGAGTGTCTGGCAGACCAGGCTGTTGAAGAAGTGTCCCCCTCCTGTGCAATAAGGTCAGGGGCGTCACTAGGGTTGGTGTCACCCGGCGCGGAAACTCATGGTGTCACCCCCCTGGATTTCCTCCAATACAATGCCAAACAGATTCCTTAGTAATGCCAGTTAGATGGCCTATTAACTATGCCACACACAGGAGCCCCATAACTATGCCACACACAGGAGCCCCATAAATTATGCCACCAGAGCCCCATAAATTATGCCACACCAGAGCCCCACTATTTATGCCTCACCTCTGCCCAATTAATTATGCCACACACACAGGTGCCCCATAATTATGCCACACAAAAGAGTCCCTTAATTACGCCACACATGGGGCCCAATAAATATGCCACACACATGACATCTTGTCATTAATAAGCCACAGCCAATTTGCCCATTAATATGCCAGTATTATTGTGCCAGATGCCAATACCATTGTGCCATTCATATGCCAGTATTATTGTGTGATTCAGATACCAGTAATATTGTGCCATTCAAATACCAGGAATATTGTGGCATTCAGAGCCCAGTAATATTGTGCCAGTCAGAGCCCAGTAATATTGTGCCAGTCAGAGCCCAGTAATATTGTGCCACTCAGAGCCCAGTAATATTGTGCCAGTCAGATACCAGGAATATTGTGCCAGTCAGATACCAAGAATATTGTGTCATTCAGAGGCCAGTAATATTGTGCCAGTCAGATCCCAGTAATATTGTGCAATTCAGAGCCCAGTCATATTGTGCCACTCAGAGCCCAGTAATATTGTGCCAGTCAGAGCCCAGTCATATTGTGCCAGTCAGATGCCAGTAATATTGTGCCAGTCAAAGCCCAGTAATATTGTGCCACTCAGAGCCCAGTAATATTGTGCCAGTCAGAGCCCAGTAATATTGTGCCAGTCAGAGCCAAGTAATATCGTGCCAGTCAGATACCAGGAATATTGTGCCAGTCACAGCCCAGTAATATTGTGCCAGTCAGAGCCCAGTAATATTGTGCCAGTCAGATGCCAGTAATATTGTGTCAGTCAGAGCCCAGTAAAATTTTGCCACTCAGAGCCCAGTAATATTGTGCCAGTCAGAGCCCAGTAATATTGTGCCACTCAGAGCCCAGTAATATTGTGCCACTCAGAGCCCAGTAATATTGTGCCACTCAGAGCCCAGTAAAATTTGTGCCAGTCAGAGCCCAGTAATATTGTGCCAGTCAGATACCAGGAATATTGTGCCATTCAGAGCCCAGGAATATTGTGCCAGTCAGAGCCCAGGAATATTGTGCCAGTCAGAGCCCAGGAATATTATGCCAATCAGAGCCCAGTAATATTGTGCCAGTCAAAGCCCAGTAATATTGTGCCAGTCAAAGAACCAGTAATGTTGTGCTAGTCAGAGCCCAGTAATATTGTGCCAATCAGAGCCCAGTATAAATGTGCCACTCAGAGCCCAGTGATATTATGCCAGTCAGATACCAGTAATATTGTGCCAGTCAGATACCAGTAATATTGTGCCAGTCAGATGCCAGTAATATTGTGCCAGTCAAAGCCCAGTAATATTGTGCCACTCAAAGCCCAGTAATATTGTGCCACTCAGAGCCCAGTAATATTGTGCCACTCAGAGCCCAGTAATATTGTGCCAGTCAGCGCCCAGTAATATTGTGCCAGCCATATTGTGCCAGTCAGATGCCAGTAATATTGTGCTAGTCAGAGCCCAGTAATATTGTGCCGGTCAGATGCCAGTAATATTGTGTCAGTCAGAGCCCAGTAAAATTTTGCCACTCAGAGCCCAGTAATATTGTGCCAGTCCGGGCCCAGTAATATTGTGCCTGTCAGATGCCAGTAATATTGTGCCACTCAGAGCCAAGTAATATTGTGCCACTCAGAGCCCAGTAAAATGTGTGCCAGTCAGAGCCCAGTAATATTGTGCCAGTCAGATACCAGGAATATTGTGCCATTCAGAGCACAGGAATATTGTGCCAGTCAGAGCCCAGGAATATTGTGCCAGTCAGAGCCCAGTAATATTGTGCCAGTCAAAGCCCAGTAATGTTGTGCTAGTCAGAGCCCAGTAATATTGTGCCAATCAGAGCCCAGTAATAATGTGCCACTCAGAGCCCAGTGATATTATGCCAGTCAGATACCAGTAATATTGTGCCAGTCAGATGCCAGTAATATTGTGCCAGTCAAAGCCCAGTAATATTGTGCCACTCAAAGCCCAGTAATATTGTGCCACTCAGAGCCCAGTAATATTGTGCCAGTCAGAGCCCAGTAATATTGTGCCAGCCATATTGTGCCAGTCAGATGCCAGTAATATTGTGCTAGTCAGAGCCCAGTAATATTGTGCCAGTCAGATGCCAGTAATATTGTGTCAGTCAGAGCCCAGTAAAATTTTGCCACTCAGAGCCCAGTAATATTGTGCCAGTCAGGGCCCAGTAATATTGTGCCAGTCAGATGCCAGTAATATTGTGCCACTCAGAGCCCAGTAATATTGTGCCACTCAGAGCCCAGTAAAATGTGTGCCAGTCAGAGCCCAGTAATATTGTGCCAGTCAGATACCAGGAATATTGTGCCATTCAGAGCCCAGGAATATTGTGCCAGTCAGAGCCCAGGAATATTGTGCCAGTCAGAGCCCAGTAATATTGTGCCAGTCAAAGCCCAGTAATGTTGTGCTAGTCAGAGCCCAGTAATATTGTGCCAATCAGAGCCCAGTAATAATGTGCCACTCAGAGCCCAGTGATATTATGCCAGTCAGATACCAGTAATATTGTGCCAGTCAGATACCAGTAATATTGTACCATACCAGTGCTCGTTTTCTTCCTCCCTCCCCCCCCCCCCCCCCCTTCCCCATCACTTACCGCCTGGCTGCTGCTCCGTGTCCCCGGACAGACGCCTCCTCTGTGCAGTCTTCCCTCCTAACGTCACATCCGGTCGCTATGATTTTTTTTTTTTTAAATTCCGGCGGCTGAATCCAGCGGATGCGGGTGCCAGAAAAAGAAAAAAAAAGTTAAGCAGCACGGTGCAGGGGGGTGCCGGCAGCTTGCCGTCTGGCTCTCAGACTGAACGGATGTCTGATTCTTGTCTGCAGCTCTGAAATCCTTGCTGATGTCTATGTGAGCGTCTCGGTCTGTCAGTATGTCTATGTGACCGTCTCTGTGCTGCCAGCCCGGAGCACGCCTGTCACTCAGAGGCGCGACGTCTCTCGTGTATTTCCGGGGGTTTGTGTGCTGAGAACAGCCCGCACACAAACCCCCGGAAATACCTGAGACGTCGTTACATCCGAAAGACGACGCTGTGCTGAATTCGGCAACAGAGTCACTCACTCTGTTGCCAATTCAACAAGCACGAATATATAGGAAAATTCGTATACTTTTCGTGCTTGTTGAATTGGCAACAGAGTGAGTGACTCTGTTGCTGAATTCAACGCAGCGTCGTCTTTCATATTGGATGTTTCTGTGATCGGCGTCTAGGAACAAAAAGATGCCGGTTTGGTCGTTAAGGATGGTGTGAAGGGGTTAAAGAGATGAGAATCAGGTCTACCGCGATCGCGGAGGTCATCTGATCACATGACGTCATCGCACGACGTCACGTGATCATGAGCACAACTGTGTGCGCGTCCTCCACAAGCCACACAGTCCCACACACTTAACTGGAATGAACGAGGAAGGAACACACTGACTGTGACACTGTGCAAAATGTACCTTTTTTCTATCTTAATATGTAAAATATTTTATTATAGCAGTTTCGGAACGTTATTTAAAAAATGTCTCTTAGAGCTGCAATAATCAATGACTTCCAAAGCTGCCATATTAAATGTCTCTTAAATCTGCCAATGACTTCTGAAGCTCTGAAATCAATGATCTGTTGTCTATTGTGTAAAGATTTCACTGCATGTTAATAAAATGTGCTATGACAACAGATAATGTACTAAATGCCATTTTTAAATACTATAATTTGCCTTTTTATTTGTAAAATGTGGCTTTTCTTCAAATGACTGCATTTTTTTTTAATTTCATCATTATTATGTTTGTTATGCAGCTCTCATCATATATTTATATTTTTAGGGGTCCACCTTTTGAATAGGTTGGAAGTATTTAATATTTTGTTTTATTCCATTTTTTTTCAAATAACTATGGAAAAAATATATATATGATGAGAGGTGCAAACATAATAATGATGAAATAAAAAAAGATGCAGTAAATTGAAGAAAAGCCACATTTTGCAATTAAAAAGGCAAATCATATTATATTTTTTAAAAATTGCATTTTGAACATTATCTTGGATGTTGTCATAACAGCTTTATACATATGTAGTAAAATCTTTCCAAAATAAAGACATTAAAGCTTAAAGGAGCAGCATGTTGTTCTTTTAACTGAGTAAAGTAATAACAGAAATACCCTCCATTGTGAGGGTAATGGATACATGGAATATCCTTCCAGCAGAAATGGTTTATACCATGGAGGTCAGAAACTTAATATTACTCTGCTGGGAGGGTGGTGGGTGCATGGAATAGTCTTCCAGCATAAGTGGTAGAGGTTAATACTGTGAAGGAATTTAAGCATGCATGGGATTGGTATAAGGCTATCCTAGATGTAAGATAAGGCCAGGGACTAATGAAAGTATTACTTTACTGAGAGGGTAGTGAATGCATGGAATAGTTTTCCAGTAGAAGTGGTAGAGGATAACACAGTGAAGGAGTTTAAGCATGCATGAGATAGGTATAAGGCAATCCTAGATATAAGATAAGGCCAGGCAGTATTACTTTACTGAGAAGGTAGTGGATACATGGAATGGCCTTCCAGCGAAGTGGTAGGTTCATATTAATAAATGTTTTATGGTGTACACACAGCTCTCTGGCTGCGGCACATCTGCACCAGGTCTTACTATATTTCATGTAAAAGTGATCAAATGTCTGATGTAGATGTTGTGTTGTGAATGTATCTGTTATATACCAAGGATGCTGGTAATGTTGGTGGGAACTTGGTGATCTTAGCTACACTGTGACAAGTGGGTGGAGTTACATTATGCTAATTATATAGAGTGGGCGGGTCTTTTGAAAGGAGGTGTGGTCTGTTGGAAGCTAAACTGCAAAGTGTCCCTAGAAATTTCTTTTAAATGTTGGCAACTATGAATGTGTCTCCTGTTATGACATCACATGTGACTTGATATGCTAATTACAAACTTCCCATTATGGTGTTATCATAAGCAGGAGACGCCACAGACACATGTAAACTTATTTTTCTCTTAGGCACTTCCTTTCAGTTTTGCTAACACAAAGTGTAGACATTTTTTATGCTCTACATGCATGCACAGTGAAAACAATGTTTAGGTGATCCAGGCCCTTTAAAGTTGAACAGGATAATACAAGATTTCATGATAACCCTCAGTTGGTACCAGGAAGTCCAGTCACGTTTGGTACGAAATTGGGTGCAGTGTTATTGAAGGAGAGATGTTTCCTTACTTGCCACAAACAAAGATGGACGCCAGCGCTGCGTCACCCATCCCTCCTACCCTCTCTCCCATCCCAGAGGATACCGTGCTCATTTGTTACCAAACCAGGGACTAGAGACTTCCCCGTGCTGAGTTGGACGAAAGACTGAAGAGCGCGGCGAGCTTCGGGGAGCGCGCATTCTCTTGCGGTGAGGTGTCAGGAGCGCGCCTCCTCTTGCGGTGAGGTGTCAGGAGCGCGCCTTGTGCGGTACCGTGCTGACATGGCGGCTCCGCTCGCTCAGTTTGACGAGGACTGGCAGGACTTTTACGAGTTCAGACCCGTCCCTGCCTCTCCCGGAGCCAAGAGCTGCCTGGACAGGGCAAACTCCAACCCGTCCGCCTCCCCCAGTGGGCTGGCAGCACTGGAGGATCTGACCGAGCTGGATAACGGCTTCTCGGTGGAGATCATGGGGGGGTTCAAGTCCATGGAGGATCTGGTCAATGACTTCGATGAGAAGCTGACCGTGTGTTTCCGCAACTACA
Source organism: Pelodytes ibericus (assembly GCA_036172795.1). Classification (NCBI taxonomy): domain Eukaryota; kingdom Metazoa; phylum Chordata; class Amphibia; order Anura; family Pelodytidae; genus Pelodytes; species Pelodytes ibericus. Next base: position 61,018,577 of record CM069862.1, read on the forward strand.
GCACGGACACCGGCAACATCGCCCCGGTCAGGCCCATCACCGAGGAGGGGGTTATGAAGGATGACGAGTGAGTTTCTCATGGGTTAATGGGCTCCTGTCCTGCGTGCGAGGGACAGATAATAACAAATACTGCGTGTGGTGACATCATATACTACACCGGTATTAGCTAACCTCTGGCACTTTAACCAGGCTGGCTGAGCATCACTGAACGGCTGGAGTGCCACGGGTTAACCCTGTATTTGGAGTGTATATGAGGTGACCTGCAGGGAATACCCTGATACAGTATTATCTGATACAGGTGTAAACATACCTTGTATTACACTGGCCTGTGCCATATATAATGAGGAGGTGTACAAGTTATCATGTCTAATGAACTGTTTTTAACAATTGGTGTATTAAGTCCATGGTGTTTACACATCCAGTGTATGTATACGCTCCTTTCGTTATATGTTAGTGTTTACGGCTTTAATATTGGTATATGTTCAAATATAGGGGGCTTTTCACTAAAACTGAGATGCAAAAGTCAGGCATAAATAGCTGAGTTGGATACATTCACTAACTTCTCTGTCTATGCAACTCTCTGATTTTTATTACTGATTTTTGCAATCTTAGGGAATACCCTTATTGTTTGTTAAATTTCCCTATGTGTGGGCAGTTAGCATGTGTTATTGCTTAGTGCACCAACACCACTAATATTCATTGGGTGTGTGAAATGGTGCTGGGTGTGTTTTATATTTTATAGTAGGTGAATTCTGATTGTCAATGAAAACGTTTTAAATAACTGTGTACAACCAAACACTGTGTATCTAGAAAAACAGTTTTGTACTGAGCAGGTGACAGTGCTCAGTACAAAAAATATATATATTAAGAATATACTGAGATTTTTCTGTTTTTCATATGGCTTGCAGTAGTAATTGGGTGTTTACACATTCATTGATATATAAATATCCCCAGTTTTTATATTTTTTTTGTAAGTCCATTGTTTTGGTTTTTTAGAAATGTGACTGTGGTTTACACAGTATAATGAGTGTTTTACATAGAATAAGTTCTTGATGTGGTTTGAAACCTTAATAATATAAAGCTATGTGTGCCAGGTATGAAATAACGTCCGCTCATTTTTTTTCTATGGTGAAAAAAGCTTGCTTTAAAAAAACACTGGATCATATATATGTGTTCATTATACATTGGTGTAAATAGAGGATTGCACCACTGTTAGGTGCAATTTTGTATACGCTATATTTATAAATTTACCTGCTATAAACATTTGTTTGTTTGTTCACTTTTGTCACAAGGATTGTAGTCTGTTAGCTGCAATACTGAATCCCACACTGACATTATTTGCTCTTCCAGTCTGGTTTCTTTGTTTTTCATATTTATTCCCTGGAAGAGCTTAACCCTTTTTACTTAAAAGGTTTGGATAACATAGTATGGCTCAAACTTTGAATAGCCCTCTGCACCACAACAAACACAAGCAGCAGATCAAAGCTTGTAAAATACCCTATGACCAAAGCACCTTAACTTTTCTATTGTGAGTATCTTTTTGAAGTGGCCAACTATTGCCCAAACTTGATCATTTTTATTCAATAGGTTAAAATAATTATTATATTGTTATATAGAAATTTTAATTGTCTTTTTTTTGTATTATTTATAAAACTTTGTTCAGCAGGCAAGTCCTACAAATCGAGCAATCACCATGGAAACCAATGGAATTTTCCTGCTGTTTAGACCACTTTTGGAACTTTGCCCTGGGACTGACTCTTATGAATAAGCCCAGTGTCTGCTTATTTTCATTTTCAAAAGCAAATGGTTTTATATAGAGCATTATGTATAAAGAGACTTTCTGGTACAGTTTTTAAAAATATCACAAATTTGGTGTGAAACGCATCAAGCATGCACCCAGAACTCATCTGGATCTTTCCCTTGTTGCTTTTATTACCTACAGATCAAAATAATATTTGTGACATTTTAGCATTACTGGGCGTCAATTCTTTTTTGTCTGGTGTCGGCTGGCGCTTTTGTTTTGGATGTATGTAATTTTTCCACAGCTGGAATAACATATATTTTTACCTTTTTGTGTGTGTGCGCTGAACTGTTAGGTACACATCCTATAAATGAATGCATCACAATACAAAAAATTGGCAGAATGACTGGAAGTTTTCTAGTCTAGTTCTTTCATTGTCATCACTCTTAACTCTGTTCTTTGGTTGTCATCGCTAATAACACACAATGTACGGTAATATTTAACTGTTGGTGTGTTATATGTCAAGTGGCACTGACTGTGTATCTCTTGGGATTAGGAGAAGTGGTTTGAGAATCATATGTTTGGTTTATTTGATGGGGAGTTTCATGTTGTTGTCTCATTTATTGCAGCAATCCTGCACCACTCTGCTGACTGTAGAGCCACTTGCAGCCCTGATTGATTGTAACTTTATTTCTGGTTGCTGTGATGATGCAATGCTAGCAGTTGTGGTTAAGATTGATTGACTTAGCCCTGTAGCTGATAAATGACCTTTCGACTCTCCTGCCATAAACACAGTGCTTTCTAATAATTGGATTGTGTGCAACCAGGCAATTGCATCATTATAGAAATCAAAGGTCCAGTTCAAGAAAACCAAAACATTCTGCATAATCTAGAAGACTCATGTGTTCAGATGAAAATCATTAAATTAATGAAAGTAGTAAGACAATGGAACTGGTATGAGGCAGGTGGCGCTAAAGAAAATTATGCACAAGCTGCAACTTGTCTAGCAGTTATCCCAAAATACTGCAGTAAAACACAAATACAAAATACACAAAGTGACAGTGCGCTATATGTGCTTTAAAGTGACAGTGTAATCAATCTGCCATGCAGGGAATACAGGATATGTAACTTGTATCTTTAAAACAGTAGAAATGTAAAACACTCACATATAGTCCCTTGACATGGGACAAAACATAAATGTAAGTGGCAGTTTTCGTCCTGGTTCGATGCAACCTCCGCAGTGGATATGCAATAATCAACCTCCAAAGGACAAGAGATGGTGTTAGTAGTAAAAAGTATAATTTAATACAAAAGTGCAAAAGATGCCTTACACTTAAAATCTGGAACAGCAGCACAGGGTCATAAAACAGGAACAATGATGAACAAGGATCTGGTCCAATCTCGTATGAGTGTTGCTTGATCTACGCGTTTCGCCCGTTTTAGTGGGCTTCCTCAGGATCCAGCAGCACTCATAAGAGATGAGGCTGTCTATAAATACTGTCTGATTAATTAGAGTAGGTGACGCGACCTGTTTTCAGCGTCACGTCACTCTTAATGCGACTCTCGGAGAAAAGCCGACTCCTCGGCTTTCTCCGCTGTTCGTATCAGAAGTCTGTCTGTTTTTCCGAAGGAGCCGACCTCTCGGCTTTCTCCGTTGTTCGTATTCCGAGATTCGGCTTATGGCGAGTTCGAGTATTTCCGTAATTCGTACTGATAGCCTCGTGGATTTCCGACTGTGGTCGTCTAAACAGTTTCGTATTAATCCATCTTCGGTTTAGACTTTCCTCTTTCGGTTTAATGAACTTTTCAAGTCTTAAATATCTCAGTCCATTACTTTTCGGTTTATAGAAGGAGAAACCTTTCAGTTTTAGCAGAGAAGTTCGACTTATATCTCGAACAATGTCCCATGTGTAAGGAATATTTATAAAAGACAAAGAAGTACACAAAGTTATATAATACATAATGATACACTTTTGAAATACATATACGTAAACATATAAATAAATCTTGTGCATAAATCAAAAAGGGCTATAGAGATAAAAATGATCTCAATAAAAATGTATATATAAAAAAAAAAGGGAATATTCATTAAAATAATCAACTTTTATTTAAAATAATTAAAAAATATATTAATTAATTTGCACAAAATGTATTATATAAAATTAAAAAGGTCGAAATCTGCATTCAAACCAGTAGGGTGCAAAGTGCCCATCCTAAAAACCCATTCCATCTCCGTCTTTCCTATTTGTTTGACATTATTACCTCCTCTCCAATATTTCTTTACTTGCATTATGGGCCAAAATTTGAGATCTTTCGGATTTTTATGGTGGCATTCTGTAAAATGTTGTGGTAGGGAATAGTGTGTATTTCCCTTCCTAATATTTGTAACATGTTCTTCAATTCTTTTTTTGAGGGGTCTTATCGTTCTGCCTATATATTGAAGACCACACGGGCATTCTACCACATAAATTACATTTTTTGTGTGACATGTAAGGAATTCTTTGATGTCAAATTTTTCGGACGTAGCGGTAGCTATAAAGGATAATCTAGGACTTTTTTCATGTTTCGCTACATTACATCCTGAACACATTTTACAAGGAAAAAAACCCGGTTTTTCCATAAGGAAGTGAGAAACTACTTTTTTGTTGGTGTTTTTAAGTTTAGCAGTATAATTTTTAGTGAGTTTTTGTTTAAAATTTGGAGCTCCTCTAAAAATAATTTTTGGCCTTTCTGGTAGTAATGGGCCCAAAATATCATCTTGTTTTATGAGGTTCCAATGTTTGTTAATAATTTTCTTTATTTTTACTGCTTTCTGATTGTAGTTTAAAATAATGGGTAAGGCTAGTTCTGTTGGATTAGATAGTTTTTTTGTCATTATATTTTAGGAGTTCACCTCTTGGTTTCATTAAGACTTCTTGAATATGAGTATCTAAAATATCTTCCTTATAACCTTTTTCTAAAAATTTATTTTTTAAAATATTACATTGTTCCAAATAAGATGTCTCATCGCAACAATTCCTTCTTACTCTTATAAATTGGCCTTTGGGGACACCTTTTAGCCAAGTAGGGTGGTGGCAACTTGTGGTGTCTATATAGCTATTTGAGTCGACTTTTTTAAAGAAATTTTTTGTGCAAATCTTATCTTCTTTTATGTAAATATCCAAGTCTAGGAATTGAATGCTTTCCTTACTGTAATTGGAAGTCAAAACAATATTGTTATCATTTTTATTTAAATGTTCCAAAAATAGTAAGAGATCCCTTTCTGCACCCTTCCAAATAAAAAGGAGATCATCTATATATCTCCGATATAGCACCAGGTTTGCCTGCCAGCCATGCCCCGTCCAGACCGACCTGTTCTCCCAGTCGGCCATGAACAGATTGGCATAGCTGGGGGCAAACCTGGTGCCCATCGCCGTGCCTCTACACTGCAGAAAGAATTCATCATTAAAGAAAAAATAATTATGAGTAAGGATGAGTTCTATCCCTTCAATTATAAAATCGATCTGATTGTTCTTAAAGGAGCTCCAATGACATCCCATTTTGTGATTGGTTCTCCCTAAACACACACATATTCTGCAGGGGCGCATGTAAAAGTTTAGATCTGGCAGCTCTCTAGCTGTGCAGATGTTGGGGAAAAAGCAGAGAAGCATAAAATGGCAGAGCTGGAATAGCTGCAAGAGGCTGACCTTGCTGCCAATCCTAAGATCGATGTAGTGTTCCAGCCAAAGGGACCAATGTGCCCACATCACTGTTTTACTCAGGGATGCTTATGATACAGTTATAGTCCAGGGCTCTAATCTGTAAAATTTAGATCTGTCTTTATTTCTTCCTAAGCAGCCTTGAAGTATGCATCCCTAAATAAAACTACAGTACATACCAAAAAGGGGACCCTGACCCAAAAAACGTATTAGGACCATAATTTCATTATATGAGGTGGGGGGGTTTCCACTTACACCAAAACCATTTTGCACATCTTAACCCCTTCATGGCCGGACGGTTTGCAGATTTTTTGCAAGAAACCAGGACTCTCCACACTAGCTGAGGTAAAAGTTATTTAATTTTGTTGTTGTTGCTGCTGCAGGAACCAATGAGAATAATGCCATTCAGATGAATGGAATATCCTGTCTCTCTAGTGATGTCATCAGACAATGTGTTACACTGTTAAGAGATCCTAAGGTGTACAAGAGCATACACAATATAATCAATTTGGAGCACAGGAAGTGGCTATTTAAAACAAAACTTTATATGCTCAGTGTCTATATAATCAGTGCTGCCGCACCTGTAGTAAACATATAGAGTAATAACTGGGGAGGGCTTGAGTCAAATATTAAAAATATGATTTATGCAGAATGCCTGCCTCAAATCACACTGGAAAAAAGCATATGCGCTATATAAGCAGTAATCTTGATCTTGCACCAAAGTGAGTTTTTTGGACTAGACTATCCCTTTAAGTGAGGTGAAGTTTTTAATCCAACATGCACCTCGCTCATGTGCTGAGCATCGTGTCTGTTTCTTTCTGTTGTTGGGGGTTGTTGAGTCCTGGGTCGTGCATTTTGAGAGTGCTGCTTTCCAATTTTCTCTGGGTGCTGTCATAAGATGCACCCCTGCTCTCTTATTGGCTCCTGTGTAAAGGACTAGGTGGCTGTGTACAACTTACCCCAACCCTGAGATCCAGGTCCCTGTAGTTCTGGGTTTGTGTCATGTAATCGGACCTTTAGTGCCTCTCACTAGAAACCAGGTATAAGGGGTAAGTCATTTTGGGACAATATGTGTGTAGTGGCGCTAAATCAATTTATGTGGGTGCAAGAGAAAGGAAGTAAAAACAAGAAATGCATATTTTTAATAACCTTTTTATTTAAAAAAAAAATCATGTTTAAAAGTCAAACAATAATATATACCGTATTTGCTCGAATATAAGACAAGGTTTTTTTCAGAGCAAATGCTCTGAAAAAGACCCTTGTCTTATATTTGAGGTTGTTTTATAATCTGACCTCAAATCAAGGTCAGATTATAAGACTGGGATCCAGGTCCCCCGCGATGCGCACAGACCTCCTCCGCTGCTGCCTGGCACAACCGCCGGGACTTCTATGATGAAGCCGGGTCCTTCCAGCTTCATCATAAAAGTCCCGGCGGAAGTGCCGTGCAGCAGCGGAGGAGGTCTGCGCGTATCGTGCAGACATCCTCCGGCTGCCTCCACTAGCCACCATGGAGATTTGGGCAGCCGGGGGATGTCTGCACGATAGTGCAGACTTCCTCCATGCTGCCCAACACTTCCGTCTATTATGGCGGACCGGCTGTCCGTCATAATGGACGGAAGTGTCGGGCAGCATGGAGGATGTCTGCACATATCTTATAATCAGTGTCGTCTTATATTCAAGCAAATACGGCACAACAGGGCTCAACACACCCCAGTGCCGTTGCTGCTGGAACCTATTTTTAACTTTTAAACGCAAAATATCTGTGTGTGTGCACTGGCTGCACAGACTTCCTGCTCCGCCCCCTGATGCATCGTGCTGTAGTGCCAGAGTGCAGGGCTAGAAGCAACGATGGTCTGTGCCTGTGTAAGAGGCACAGACCAACCTGGAATGGAAATGCCCCGCTTCCCTGTAATGAGGTATAGCAGCAGGGAGGGGGACATATTGATACATAAGCATTTTGTTTTTAAAAATGATGATGATAAACAACACGCTCACATGTATGACTGGCTGTATGTGTGAGTCTGTGTGGCTGACTGTATGTGACGTGTGTGTCTGTATCTGACTGAGTGTGTTTGTCTGTCTCCTAAAACTCTGTTAAGTTTGTCAAGCCCTGCAGTTATGCTATGATTACTAGAAATCTAGGAGATTTGTTTTAAGACGCGTTAAAGAACATGAAAATTAATGTAAATCGTAATTGTGAAGGGAAAAAAGAAATGGATCAAAACTAGTTAATGTTCCTGTCACGTAAACCTTGTCATTGTTGGCTGGGATATGTCTTGCTGGATATTCATTAACCTCTGAAGCCAAATGTCTAATTGCCCTGTTAGGCCACGATACTTGATTTGGAAGAGGCTAAATAATTCGGAGTTATATGGGCATAAATAACTCCTGCAGCATTTTAATCGGCTCTGATAAACCAGTCTTGCGTTTCTGTTGGCAAAGGGATGTGGAAACTTGACATCTGAAAAGACCACACAACTCTGCAATGAGGTGGAAAAATCACCATCAAAAATGGCCTAATTAAAATTCTAGACGTGTACAATGTCCCCCAGCTAAGATTGACCAATGTGTAAGATAAATCATAAATAAGGTCATCTCGGGACATCTATTTGCTTCGGTCCAGTGGAAGTACGCTTTATAGATGCTACCTGATTGTAGCATAGTAATTATAGATCACAATTTAAGTAAGTTTTTAGTTGTTTTTATGGAGTCATGTTAGTTTTGTATTGCTTTCATTTGACCTCCTGCACCACAAGGAATCCTGACTGGAATATTTGTTACATGTTCCCTCTGAGCAATGCAGGGTTTGTAGAAATTGCTGAATGCGATCCGTTAGCTGATTTGTGCTGTAATTATTTCCCTGCAGTGCCAACCTCAGCAAATTGTTTGCAATGGTGATACCCCGCCAAGACAATTCATCCCAGTAAAAACCTCAGATAAACTCTGCCATTTAAATCCAGCAATGCATTTACAGTGTTACTTTACACTTCACTTCATAGACAACCTTTTCTCAGGGTTGAACCCATTTATACATAATGCAGGAGACATTGTTGATGTATTATGAGCCAGAGAAGACGTTTGTTTTGAGGATTGATAATGTTTGTGATTTATTTTCATTTATTGTAAAATATAATTTGTGTATGTGAAAAAGATAAATCTCCAGTAGGCTCACATAATACAGTTATCTATTTCCCGCTCTTATTGTTAAATATGTGCATTCTGTCTTGTTATAAATTTTGTTACCCTGTTTTATGTTCTCTGTCTAGGATCTGGAATGCTTTGACTGATAACTATGGCAATGTGATGCCTGTGGACTGGAAATCTTCTCGTACCAGAGCCTTGCACCTGCCAAGCTTAAACCTTTTGGACAAAGCTGTAAGTTCTGCATAATGTGTTTTTTCCTGTATTCATTACACATACATCCTATAGCCTAGAGCAGTAATGGCGGACATTTTTGAACGGTAGTGTCAAATCCTGTACAGTAGGTGTAGGCAACAACGCTACAGCTGCCGATGAACTACATCTTCTAATGCTCTTTCAGCTAAGGAGGTGACAGAGAAGTATGGAAAATGTAGTCCTGCAACATCTGGAGGGCCACAAATTGCCTACCCCGGCTGCAGAGCAAGCCAAGATGAAGCTCTGAAAGTGCCCTCTGATTTCAGGCATTTTTCTGCCCTTCACTATCAGCCACGCTGCTCATTCTTGCTCTTTCTCTTGCACCCATGACTTTTTAAGTAAAAACTATGCAGTGAAGTCTGTAATAACCACTAATGTTATCTTTATATTATAGCATTTACTGGGCCCTCCATAATTGTAGGCACATGCTGAGTGCTATCTCAGAGGTCTCTGAGTGCCACTGTGCCATAGGTTCGCCATTACTGGCCTACAGGGTTGAAATAGCAATAGTATTTTGTTAAATGTCATTTACGACATGTTACAGCATATTATTGTTAATACAGTGGATATAAAAAGTCTACACACCCCTGTTAAAATGTAAGGTTTCTGTGCTGTAAAAAAATGAGACAAAGATAAATCATTTAGAACTTTTTCCACCTGTAATGTGACCTATAAACTGTACAACTCAATTGAAAAACAAACTGAAATCTTTTAGGTAGAGGGAAGAAAAAATATAAAAATAAAATAATGTGGTTGCATAAGTGTGCACACCCTTAAACTAATACTTTGTTGAAGCACCTTTTGATTTTATTACAGCACTCCGGCTTTTTGGGTATGAGTCTATCAGCATGGCACATTTTGACTTGGCAAGATTTGCCCACTCTTCTTTGCAAAAACACTCCAAATCTGTCAGATTGCGAGGGCATCTCCTGTGCACAGCCCTCTTCAGATCACCCCACAGATTTTCAATCAGATTCAGGTCTGGGCTCTGGCTGGGCCATTCCAAAACTTTAATCTTCTTCTGGTGAAGCCATTCCTTTGTTGATTTGGATGTATGCTTTGGGTCGTTGTCATGCTAAAAGATTAAGTTCCTCTTCATGTTCAGCTTTCTAGCAGAAGCCTGAAAGTTTTGTGCCAATATTGACTGGTATTTGGAACTGTTCATAATTCCCTCTATCTTAACTAAGGCCCCAGTTCCAGCTGAAGAAAAACAGCCCCAAAGCATGATGCTGCCACCACCATGCTTCACTGTGGGTATGGTGTTCTTTTGGTGATGTGCAGTGTTGTTTTTGCGCCAAACATATCTTTTGGAGTTATGGCCAAAAAGTTCAACCTTAGTTTCATCAGACCATAACACCTTTTCCCACATGCTTTTGGGAGACGTCAGATGTGTTTTTGCAAAATGTAGCCTGGCTTGGATGTTTTTCTTCGTAAGAAAAGGCTTTCGTCTTGCCACTGTACCCCATAGCCCAGACATATGAAGAATACTGGAGATTGTTGTCACATGTACCTCACAGCCAGTACTTGCCAGATATTCCTGCAGCTCCTTTAATGTTGCTGTAGGCCTCTTGGTAGCCTCCCAGACCAGTTTTCTTCTCGTCTTTTCATCAATTTTGGAGGGAGCTCCAGTTCTTGGTAATGTCACTGTTGTGCCATATTTTCTTTACTTGATGAAGACTGTCTTCACTGTGTTCCATGGTATATCTAATGCCTTGGAAATTCTTTTGTACCCTTCTCCTGACTGATACCTTTTAACAATGAGATCCCTCTGATGCTTTGGAAGCTCTTTGTGGACCATGGCTTTTGCTGTGGGATGCGACTAAGAAAATTTCAGGAAAGACCAACTAGAGCAGCTGAACTTTATTTGGGGTTAATCAGAGGCACTTTAAATGATGACAGGTGTATGCTGACTCCTATTTAACATGATTTGGAATGTGATTGCTTAATTCTGAACACAGCTACATCCCCAGTTATAAGAGGGTGTGCACACTTATGCAACCACATTATTTTATTTTTATATTTTTTCTTCCCTCTGTCTTAAAGATTTCAGTTTGTTTTTCAATTGAGCTGTACAGTTTATAGGTTACATTAAAGGTGGAAAAGGTTCTGAAATTATTTATCTTTGTCTAATTTTTTTTACAGCACAGAAACCTGACATTTTAACAGGGGTGTGTAGACTTTTTTTTATATCCACTGTATATTTGTACCAAGCCCTCCCTCTCTTTGTGTCTCGGATTATCTCTTGTCATTTTGTATCCTACTCTCGGTGCATTGTTTTAACTTTGCGTAAACGGTTGGCGCAGTATAATGATTGGATGCTGATCATAATGAAGGAAATTGAACCACATTGCCAATAGAACGAAGGTTAAAATTCTGGTTCATATTCATAGTTCTATAGAATACTATCTGTGATGCAAAACTTGCTAATCAAACTGTTGCTCTCTGTTGGACAAGACATTTTATCATTCTGGTCAAGGTTTTTTTTTTTTTTTTAAACTATTGTTACTGTCATTTGAGGAATTTAGATATGAGTGTTCAACATCTCTACCGTTATTTACATTGGGGCACATTAGGCTTCCTTTTTTGACAACCTGGTAGTTCTATAACCAGGTTCCTTTTGCTCTTGGAGGACCTGTTTTAATTCCCAGTGTCCTCTAAGTCAGTCATCTTTCTTGACTTATTTTTTAAATCAGCAGAGATTTCTCCTAGTCTACAAACTGACATCTGGAAATATGTAGCCTCTTCAGACACCATAAAGTTCAATTCCACTTGCATATATTTTAAGTTTTTTTGGGGGATGGATTGAAAATTGTTTGAATTCCTTCACGTTTGCACTGAGCAATTTAAGCCCTTTGATAAAGGCTCTTTTTCTTTCAAAAATGATCAAAAACAAACACAGACCATTATTAGAGCCTGCATGTGCTTCCGTTTTCTCATATGCAGGTTTGGTAAGTTGTGTGGAGTTTATTACTAGATTACAGGTGTATACATCACAAGAATGATATCGATTGTGGTCTACATTCCTATTTTATTATGGAGTTTGATTGCCTGATAATTTTTCACCCTTCAAACAGTTGCCATTTTATGTAATTTCTAACTGTTCTCTTGATAAGAACTATTGGTAATTGATTACAAATCTTAGCTGTTCGCTGTACACACGAGGAGATATATCATGTTTCTTTCTCATATGAGCTGAAACATTAATATGTTTATGTTAAGTTCTTATTTGGATCTTAAATGGAATCTACTGATTCTGCTAATTGTGGCCTGAATGAGTGCACTCCAGGGATATTTGTGGCTCATAAACACTTTTTGCAGCTTTTCATCAAGCTGAAGGAAGCAATTGTAGACATAAAGTAATGATATAGCTGGATCTATGCAAATGTATAGATTCCTGAAAGAAGCTATGGAAGTTCACATTGTTTAAAGAGCAGTAGGTGGCAAAATCTGACTTTGTGGGCTATTTTCCCTCCTCAGCCCTGGACTTAAACAAAACTGGTATTTTCTATACATTTGACAGTTTCAGGGTAATTAGCCATAAACTGCAAAATGTCCCCCATCCCCAAAATTGAAATTCCACTCTTGTATCAACTAGTGGCCAATCATTGATCCATTCTATCCGTTGGCAAAATGCTTACCTAATTCACCTCAACCCTTTCATGAAACTTGATCGGGATATATCTCTGTTCACAGTTGGCTCCTCCTCTGTAAATATAGTTGCATTCCATAGTTTATTATCCGCCAAATCTAAAGGTCACTTCTCCATAATGATACTATAAGATCTTTCTTCAGTCTTTGACACTGTTTACCACCGCCTCCTTAACAGTTTATCCTCAATCGAGAATATGTGGTGTGGCTCTCTTGGATCAAGTCATATCTATCTGAGCTCTCCGTCTCTGTGACGCTTGCTGGAGATACTTTGTCACCCGTTCCGCTCTCAGTTGGTAATCTGCAAGTCTCGTTCATTGGACCTCTGCTGTTTTCCCTGTACACCTCCTCTCTAGGAAAACTTATCAACTCTTTGGCTGCCAATACCTGTATGCTGATGACACCCAGATCTACCTCACTCCCTCTGCTGTGCCTTGTGTCATGGACTGTCTGATGGCCAGCTCCACCTGGGTATATAATCAGTTCTAAAATATAAGCTCTCTGAAACTGAGCTGATCATCTTCCCTGTCTCGAGCTCCATCTCTGTACCGGACTTCACCATCACTGTTGAAAATTCGACCATGGAACCTGCTGACTGCGTCCGATGTCTTGGGGTTGCTTTTGATTCTGCTCTTTCTAAGGAGCTTAGAGTCCTGCAATGCATTCGCCCGGTCCTCAGCAAAAGAAACTGCCAAAATCATTGACTACTGTAATATCATCTTGACTGGCCTACCTCTGGCTCATCCCTCCACCCTTCAATCTATTCAGAATGTAGCTGCCAGACTCCTCTTTATTGCTCATCATTCAGATTTGGCCGCTCCTACCCGCAATTGCCTACACCGGCTTTCTGTCTGCACTAGGAAATTTAAAAAAAAAACTATCATAAAACTTCAAAAGCCCTCTACTCCTTGGCCCCTGCCTACATTGCCTCCCTCCTTAACCGATACTAACCTGCGCAACATATGTGCTCCTCAAATAGACTTTCTCCCCTGCAAACCTAATCACCTCTTATCATTCACACCTGCAAGATTTTGCCCCAGCTGCCCCCTCTCTCTGGAACTCCCTTTCACAGAGCATTCAACTCTCTCCAGCTTTCTCAAACTTCAAAAACTCCCTCAAAACTCATCTCTTTAGTGAAGGTTACTACTCATCCCAGTAGAATACCGTTAATCAACCTCTAGCCAATCCCTCCTAGCTCTCTCTGTCCACAATCACGTAGGAATAGGAAGCTTACAACTCATCCAACTACTAGAACACGCAAAACTAATTTCTTGCCATACCCACCTTGGTCCAACAATCCAGAATACTGCTGCTACCACCACTTTCCCTTTGACCTCTTCGCTTATGTGTCTCATGTCTCCCTCTCCCTCAAGATTGTAAGCTTGCAAGCAGGGCTCCCGATCTCATGTCTCCGTCTGTTCCTGTTCATCTAACTTCGTGTGTAATCCACCTCTATGATCTATACCTAGCGCTATGAAAGTTGTTGGTGCTACATAAATACATGTTAATGTAATTATGCCACCACACTCCACAGCTTGTTGATATGCTATCACACTCCATGGCTTATTATGTTATGTCATCTGTGATTAAATACATTTTTGAAGGTTTGTAAAAGTTCCTAGACTCTCCAGTAGAGGATTATCGACTTTGTTCTGATACAAGTGATTCCCGGTCTGCCTATCCACATAATTCAGAAGACACTTGAGGCATGTTCTTATTCATGTTGCACCAGATTAGTGTAAATTTTGTTATGTAACTAACTAGGTCAACTGTCCCCATTTTAATACAGATGGTGAAGGATCACTGAAAGACAAGTAATATTTTCAAATCTGTGGAAAATGTCATAACCTTCATGTGCATACATTTCACATTGTTCCCCCATATGAGATAATTGGCTATACTGTTCAGAGTATATATGCAAATTATTTGTATTTATAAGGAAAGGGTTAACCTATATAACCTCTAGGAAAAGCTCCTAAGGAAATGGATTTCCAGCAGTAGTCATTCAAGATTAAGAGATATAAGAACAAATAAATACATTTTCTGGATGTTTCCTCATTTGGAAGGATGTGTGATATGTTTCAGTTGTAGATGATGGTTGGTAAATCATTTTATTGTTTTGTAGGTGAATAACAATTTGAATCTCGATCTATCTGACGATGAGGAGTTAAGGGAACAACTAGACATGCACTCGATTATTGTCTCCTGCGTCAATGAGGAGCCTCTCTTCACTGCCGAGCAGGTAGTACATTTCTTTACACAAATACAAGCTCAGTGTTGCAAATAAACAATAGTTAATTCTACACGTCGGGCTGGGGTTTAGTGCCTAAAATGTGAGCCTTAAATATGCATCCAAAAATAGGCATGTTGAAGCCACTGGTACTACATATTTAAAAATTCCAAGAATACAGCTGTACACTCAGTATTGAGCATGCCCAAGGCTTCCATCCTTTGAAAATAATTGGGGAAGCACCAGGCAAATGTGAAGGTGATGTCATGTGCAAGTTCATCCAGTGTACATGCATTATTAGGGGTGCCCGCTGAATAGCTGTCTAGATATGAGAAGAATAAATAGAGGAGGGTCCACCTCAAGAGAAATACTACAAAATGTAGGTTTTAAAGAGAAGTAATTTAAAAATATCAAGCAAATTAATGCTTTTTTTTTTAAATTGCAATGTTCATCTGCATTAATTATGTTTTTAAGCGTAGTAGACCTTTTTTTTTTTTTTTAATCACATTTGCAAATTAATTTCCAATAAATGTCTTAAAGGTTATTGAAGAGATTGAGGAAATGATGCAGGAGTCCCCTGACCCAGAAGAGGAAGATACACCTTCTCAACCAGACCGCCTTTCTATGCTTTCACAGGAGATTCAGACCCTGAAGAAATCAAAATATGAAGATAGTAAGAGTACTTTGTGCTGTATTTATGAATGTTATAACATTCATTGTCATAAGCTGGTTCAACAGAACAGTGACTTCCGTTTTTCCCAAAGACTTGTACAATCCCCAGATTATTAGTAATCTAGATAATTAGTAAACATCTTTAGTAATTATTTTTTCAGCAATTTGTTGAATCGATGTCATGAAGATTTCAGTGTGCTTAATAGGCAAATGGGTGGGTGTCTCATGTGGTGTAATAAATGGGTACTCCTAATAGAGCGGGTAGTGTATCTACCGGTATTAAACATATTCATACTCCATGTTGTAGAGGAGTATGTTCCTTTGAGAATATTACCCTACAAGCTTTTTCTGTCCTTGAATATGAACAGCCTGCAGACAATTAGGCACGCTTGGAACTCCTGGATCTCTGTCATTGAAAGAGAAACATAGCCAGTGGGGACTTTATCAAATGTGACTTCAAAGAGTTCTAAATTTAGAAGCAAAGCCATCCCATGCTGTTAAAAGACACATGCCTGTGTGTGTATATAATATATATGTATGTATGTATGTACATTATATACATTTGTCTGTTTCTGTATTGCAAACATTTAACCCAAATATGTAAATACATTTCCAAAACATTGAATTAGAAATAGAATTAACCATCTTTTGATGTTGAATTTCAAAGCGTTAGAGTGAATGTAATATAAAATGGGTCCTCCGTAAAAATGTAATGATTAGAATAGCATGCATGACTGCAGGAATTCTGAACCTAGACTTTACACCTAGACATTTATAATATTTGGTTGGACCCAGCTGGATCTGGATTTATATTGAGTATCTATTATATGTGGAGACATGTGTGTCCGGAGTGGGGTCAAGTGACCCCTGTTCCCCTCCCTGAAAATTCTGACAGGCCCATTAGACCCAGCAGCAAGGGAGGGAGAAGCAGGAGGCTGTTTAGGGTAGGTTAACTAGACATAGAGAGGAGAAAAAACACCTGGCAGGCAGGGAAGTTCAGCAAAAAAAGCTTTATTTAAATCTATGCATCTCCTTGCTGTCAGAATGGTTTGGTCTCGTCATCAAGAGTCCCCACTTCGGCAGGGATGCAGCTTGCATGCTGCAGATACAAAGTAGTGATTGCAGCAAGGGTTAGTTAATACGCCATCTGTTGAGACTACATTTTCCAGAGCTTTGTCAGTCTGGTATGTCAAGCATTATTTTGAAAGCGAGTACTCGGCAACTATAGTGCCAGTGGTTAGCTAATATATGATAATGGGTTGGTCCTGCAGCTTCTCTGGAATTTACATCTCATAATCCTTAATCATCCATTTGGTTGGCTGAACATCATGAGAAATCTAATAACAACCCCTGGAGTGCCATAGGTTCACCACCACTGCTGCATAACTACCAATTTTCCGTTTTCGGATAGAAGCATTTATGTCCCTTTTTACTACCCTCTATCTAGCTACTGTCTTTTTTTGTAATACCTCCAGAATGTTTGCTGAGCATCTAACAGCTACAATAGACAAGATTAACGTTTGTTTACAGCAACACCCATGATGTTGAGCAAATAACATTGCTAGTTATTATGGAAATAGTAGTAACTGTTGGGGCTTTGCGAGGGGTTTGGGGGGTTCCTTTAAATGCTTGTTTTCCAAACCTTTATGAGGCAATGAAAACCTGAAAAGAGAGAACCAAAGCTGGCCAATGTGTGTCCACACAGCAATGCATGAGAGGGGACTGCTCCATCAATGTGTTACAAATCGTGTCTCCTGTTTCTGTTACACACCTTTCATAAACATTTCATTTTAATTCATCCAATTGTTTTTAATACTTCTTTTCTCACTTCCCAAAGAGGTGAAGAGGATGTCTGTCACAGAGCTGAACGATCTGCTGGAAGAAATTGAAACTGCTATTAAGGACTATTCGGAAGAGCTGGTACAACAGCTGGCTTTAAGGGATGAACTGGAGTTTGAAAAAGAAGTGAAAAACAGCTTCATCTCCGTGCTGATCGAAGTACAGAACAAACAGAAGGAGCACAAGGAGAACGTGAAGAAAAAGAAAAAGCTGAAGAGCAATTCCCAGAACGGAAAGCAAGAGAGGAGTCATATGCCAGGAACGGTATGGATATTCGCTTTAAGTGACCATGTTCTTCAAATGGTGTTTTAAAACGCCATTTAACATGTTCACTTGTTACATATAGAGCACAGTTCATTAAATACTTTTTAAATGCCAGCTATGTACAGATAAAGGAAAAGAGATGTAATGGGGTCTTCTCGAGAGAGAATTCTGTATTTAGTACAGTTGTGCATTTGATATTGTTTTTGTTAAGATCTGAAGCAGGTTCTTTGCTGTTCGAACATACAGCAGTGATATGAAAAGATGCCATTAACACCATTGGATCTTACTAAAGCTAAACCTCTCCTGAAGCAGTAGAGAAACCTTTTTGAACTGTTCTTGAACTGATGTTGAAATAGTGATTTATGTTATCCATTCCCAGCGAATACAATGTTTATAGTTGGATGCAATACTAGTACGTGTAAGTAGAGTTCTGCTCCTCTGTCGTTCATTGTGCAGTCCTTCCCTGGTTTTAGCCGGCAAAGACTAAAGACTGCCCAACTTTCTTCTCAGTCACATGCGTCATGTTTCAAGGGGAGAAGGATTTATTTATTGAAGGTTTATAGAATTTTATATTTTTTATGGTTAGCAAGTAATGTTAGATCTTTCATTGTGTTCTTTCACTTTAACAGTTGATGTTATACTGTTTTTCTGCTGAATGGCTAGGCTTTTTGTATGAGAATTTCTTGCAGTCAGGTTAATTTAATAGAACAGTGGAAAGGGGAAATCTGAACTAACATTTTGCACTGGGCCCCATTCATTTCTAGGTAGCCTTTGCGGTTTAGAGCAGTAGTAAAATCATGACATCTGTGTACAGGAGCTTTTTTTTTTATATATTCAGATAATATAGTGCAATATTTGTGTAATACTAACACTATTGTTTAATCTTTTTTCCATGTTCTCTGTTCCTGCTTTGTTTCTATTGTTTGTGTCGTCTGAGAAAGTGTCTGTGCACAGCGTATGTCTCCTCTTGTACATGTCTCTCTAACGCTTGTATTAACAATCTGTTTTCTCTTTTTCTTGCTGCAATGCTTTGTATATATGCTGTAGCGCTTCAGCATGGAAGGCTTGTCAAACGTCATACAGAATAGCTTTCGCCAGACGTTTGGAAGTTCAGGTGGAGAGAAACAGGTGCTGGGATTTCTTTTTCTTTTTTTTCCCCCCACCTCTTTCCTGCGTCTTTCTATTCTCTCTCAACTAATGCAGTGGTTTACAAATATTTGTAAGAAGTCAGCAAGATGTATGTAAAGCGGATTCCTTAGCAAGTCTTTGGCATTTAAATAAAGCTTCATATGTTAAAGAGATGGATATCTTTGTAGCCATTTACTCCCTGTGAATATATTATTTAAAGGATGTGCTTCCAATTTACAATGTATTTCATTCTCCCTTTTATAATTATCTTTCCACCCTATTTCACATTGACAATTATTATTTTACCCTGGTGATTTGCATGATAACTTAAGTTCATGTTTAACTTCTTTATATAGGGTTCAGGTAGCTATAGTAACCTGCAGCAATCTCTTTTTATTTTTATTTTTTTGCATGATCTGTATATGTTTCTAATCAGTGTTTGACTCTTTAAAATCTTCTACATGTCTCTGTATGCTACACGGGATATTTAGGTGTGTCCTCAGCTACTGTGGGTGGTGCTTAATTTTGGTTTACATCACCTTAAATGTAAGCTTCTCAACTTGTAGTACCATTTGACATCTGTTGATTGACATGTTGGAAAACATTTTTCCCAGAACTAGGTTTCAGCATGAATCCAAGGTGTTTTGATACAATGATCTGGTTAATCTGCAGAAAATCTTAAAACATCATGTTCACATGTCCATTTGATTTACTACATTTATTTTCTCCTTTTAATCAGTGACTGGACTTGTTGGCAATGGTGTACCTTTTGTGACAATGGCTGTTTTAACACTTCTGTGTGTGGTAAACTATGATTGGCTGTCACCGCTATGAGATGTGATGGAGGAGGCCAAGGCATTTAGCCATGTCTGTTTCAGTCCGATTAATATATGCCTGCAGACATACTGTGCTCAGAACTGCGGGACATCCTATGTCGGCAAGGAAGCTTTATTCCTGGACGTACTTGGCAAAGGGGTTAACGGCTTGACTCTTATGTAATACTAGATTGGACTTATCCTGTTGTATAGGTTTATCCAAAGTGGATTGAAGATGCCTCAGAGAGCTCTACGTGCATGCATAGAAGCTCTAACCCTATATTGTATTACTAATTCTGTCAGGTGTCTTACCATATCCTAGTCTAAGTCCCCAGTACCAATAAGGCCTTCAGCCCCTTGAATTGCAGTGTTACTGACTTTGGTTCTCTTAAAGTTTCTAAAAACCAGAAGCTGCTTTTCATTATGCAATATGAATGATAAACCATGAAAAAAAGCGTGTTGTGTTAATAAATATTTATATATATAATTTTACATTTAATATTAGAATTTAATATACATAAGGCACTTATTGGGTATTCTTTGCCATTGACAGTCTTTTTTGAACATAAAATTACTCTCATTGCTCCTCCTCTATGGCAGGACATAAATCGCTTCATGAGGGTTGGAGTGACATTTAGTACTGCCTACTTCCACCTGGTCGCTTCCACAATTGCCAAAACCTCCCACTTTTCCTACTTTCACATACAAACAACCTTTACATACAGTTTACTAACCTTAACCGTACATCCTATTCTTGATTGGTAGCCTGTTTTTGTAAATATGGAGTTGAAATATAGCACAAATGTCCATTGCTAATGACTTTTGGAGGCATGGTGAGAAAACAAATAATAAAGTTGTGTATTCATATACATAGACATAATAACTAGACACACATTTATTTTAGTGGAGCCAGGTCCCAGGTAGAACTGCTACAATAAATGTCTAGTGTAACACAATACAAATAATATATTTCGAAAGATACCTAAATGGATCATTTACAAAAAACAGGTGAGCTAATTAACACCCCAAGATTCTCAGGTAATTTGGCCATTAAGCTAAATATTAAATTGTGGAGCTAGCAGATGTGTCATTCTATTCACTTTACCAATGGTGGAACCACTTTGAAACACTAGTGGAGCCTTTTGTGTCATTGTGTTAGACATTTGGAAGCAAACTTTGGTACTGTTTGACACATACAGTGATAAGAATTAAACATTTGATGATATGAACCCGTGTTGGTCTATGCTAACACAGGTGAAAGCATTCGGTATGATGTATGCTGTTTTTTAGTTTTCACATACATAATTGTGTTTTACATTTTAACAGTATTTGACCACAGTTATTCCTTACGAAAAGAAAAATGGCCCCCCATCTCTTGAAGACCTCCAAATACTAAGTAAAAGTAAGTAGGAACTTGTGTTTGCCTCTGATGGCTGAAATAATTTTTTGTGGTAGCTACATTGCCTTTTTAATTTTTTTGCCAGGTTTAAATAATTTTAAGCATATGCATTAAAAAAAAAAAGTTACCTTCTCTAGTACACATAAGTATGGGATTATGGGATGGAGTACTGACATGTGAATTAATTGCAGTGTTCATATTTAGTTTTTCTCTTTCTGTATCCTCTAGTACTTCGTGCAATGAAAGATGACAGTGAGAAAGTTCCAACATTACTAACAGACTACATTTTAAAGGGTGAGTTGTCCAATATGATTTCTGAATCTTTCTGAGACAGATACCGGGATGATGGTTTCTCTTCTAGTTGTGGAAGAGTTGCTTGTCTGGTTGAAATACAGCTCACGATCAGAAAACGTGTTTTTCTTGTAAGAAATATATTATTTACCCAACATTCTATTTTGTTTGTTCTTTGGGAGACTAGTGGCAGAGAAACCCACACAAAGCAACAAGTATTAAAAGGCATTATAAGAAAATTACATCACAACAAAACACTATTGGCCTGTGGTTGTGGGAGGGGCATTGGATATATAAGACAATGCCTCTCTCCCACAACTCTGTCGCTGTGTCTCCATCATTTCCCTCCCATGCGCCCCTCCTTTCTCTCGGATTCTTCTCTTCTCTCTCCGTTCCTTTTATTTATTTTCATTCATGGGGGGCCCTCTTTTAGGCCTACCTGGTACGTCGGTTTTGGCACACCTCAAACTGAATTTACCTCATATCTCTATGTACTACTACTACCATTTCCTAACATTGCCTCTACAAAAAATAATACACTACACTGCAATACATGGAACAAAAATAACCAACACTACCAAAGTATTAACGGAATTGAGCATTAACACTGTTACTAAAAAGGCATAACAGCAATATAGTGACCACCATGGTACTATTAACATCTTGATCCTGGGAAGGACACGGCAGTTTCAATTCTCCATATCATTTTGCACGTAGCTGAATTCTTTAGGAATCCTTTGTTAAATTAAGGATCAATCACAGCTTAGTCCGTGCATCTCCAATAAATGATTGCTTCACCACTGATTCTTTACCGGGAACTGGGGACTAATAAAAGTATTTAGAAAAATTGGGCAGACTAGATGGACCGAATGGTTCTTATCTGCCGACACATTCTATGTTTCTATACTTCCTCCACTATTGGCTTAGTTCCAATTGCCTCCTTGAAGTGACCAGCATTTCAGGTCCTAGACTTTCTTGTAGCAAGGATATGCTCATCCTTTCCAGGCTTGGAATCATTATCCCTGGTCACTCTTCATTGAGTGGTCTGCCTATAGTGTCCATTTTTCTATAGGTTTTTTTCTGGGGGGCCAAATCAAAGTGTGGATTCTGCCTTGTGGAAATTTGCCAGGTTTTACTTGTCCCAAAGTCCACAATAAACGGAGCCAACTATGAACCCCTTGACATAAATGTGTTAATTGACAGTCTGATTATTGATTACATCAACAATACAGGAGCTGACTTTGAATCCTTGTACGCAAAGTGAGAGAGTCCACAATAGCTAGAGTGAACTAATAATTAGTTTAGATACCACACAGCAAATGCAAATATCCTCAGATTTAAGATATCTGTTTTTCTATATGGCTTATTATTTATTTATTTTATCTGTAATCCCCAATTCTTACAGTCCCCAACTAGAATGAATGACTTACTGTCCATTTGCAATTCATAAAAGATTTTTGATTGTTCTCCTTAGTTTGCAAAAAATCCATTACGTTTTCATAGGTCCATGGAAAAAGGACATGTCTATTATTAGTGTTCTGCCATATGAGCCCAACCTTGTGCATTGTACTGGTTCCCTTATCTCCCAGGTCCAACTATAGTTCCTGAACCTTTCCTGACTTTTTTTTGCATATTGTAACAGTGTCTGGCAATGTGCCCTCCTGGCCATTTAGTTATCTTCTGGAAAGACCTGTGGTTCTGTTTACACAGGAGTGGAGTACTCTGCATAGCTGACACTCAACTCATCACCTCTTATCTAACACCAAATGTCCCATCTAAGTGATAATAATTAACCTTGTTTTCCTTGACCCTTGTTACCTCTTAACACATCTTATTATTATATATATATTTTATATTAAAGAGCTAAAGATCAATCATACAGATGTTCACTCCAATATTTCGTACATATTACTGTTCATTATAATAATCTATAATCATTCCGATTATTGCAAATAAATAAATAAAAAATTTGTGTTTAATGAAGATGAAGACACGTTTTAGCACACAAAAAATTACACTCAGCTGACAAAGTGTAATCATTTCTTCAAACAAAAAGCGTATAGAGTGTAAAAATGTCTGCCGATTACACTGGGATAATAAATGCCTAATTTGTACCTTCAGTGTGACCTATGGCATACCCCATGTAGTTGCCAGCTGTCCCTAATTTGATTTGACATTACCATTTTTGGGGTCTAACTACAGTCTGTGCACAAGTGGCATTGCATTTAAACTCTGTGTCTATGAGACATACCTGTTGGGTGGCCGTTTTGGCTCTGACTCCACTGCGTTGGGGATACTGGGATGTTGGCAAGTATGACTCCATTAAAGAGTTAAACAATTCTTGCATGATAGGGAAGTGTCAGCTGGTGCCATGGAAACATTTCTTATTAAGTTTTAATCTAGACTAAGCACAATAGCTTTTTATTTTCCACCCATTTCTGTCTCTATTATCTTGTCTTTTTGTTTCATCTGACTTTCTTGTTTTTGTGTTTGTGCTAGCACTGGTGTAAAAGCTGGATGCCTAAGAGGTTTGTGTAGTATTGCACTCGTGTTAGTGAGACTGTGTGTAGCGTGTTTGATACCGTGTTTTGTGGCACATGAGACTTTATGGCAGAGGCACGCAGCTTGTACCCTAGAGGGAGGTCAGGCTTCCACAACAACATGAACATTTTGCTCTATGATATAAGAGATTAACAGAATGAGTTTGCAGGTTGGTGTGCCCCAGTTATTTACAACAAGAGTTTTAAATCCCCCTCAATTCGATATAAACATTTTGGAATCTGGTACAAACATTTTCAAGAACAGACTGACTGTGATGTGCTTGTCTACTCATGTGTCCCTGGGGATAACCTGGAGATTTTGTTTTTGTATCTGAAAGGTCTACAGCCAACCACTGTATGACTGTGGTACCTTTTACTTATGCAGTATTCAGCACAGTCTTTAATGTCACACTGCAGATAAATGACCGAGTAAATGGCTTAGCTTTATTCAATGTAGTATGCTGTAAGTGTTAAATCCAATTTCTCTTGTATTTAAGGACATTTTTTGCTTCTTTCCCTGGCACACTCCAGAATATATTTTATATAGTACATCCTTTTGCTTCAATGGGCATCCAGTGCCAAAAGCCAAGCAACCACTTTCTTCTTTTGTTCCTGGAAATGTAATACTTGTGTATGCAACCATCTTGGTTCATTGCTAAGACTCTCCAAGATATAAACAACAAGCATAAGGGCGTCAGATTTGCTCCTCGATTACCATAGTCCTCCCAGAGTTGTAAAGATTGTTTTAGTTAATCTTTAATCAAACCGCACACCCAACTTGCTTTTTCTGAATTCCTGGTTTATTAGGGGCCTTTGAGAATTCCAATCTGGACACCCATTCAGCTGTATGGCAGTGGATTACATATTCAGCTAAATAAGGATTTGCAATTAATGCCCACTGCACATTTGCCTAAACTAGCATTTTGTGATACACTAGGTATGCAGATGACCAAGAGTTAATAACATGACAGAAGATCTGCCCTTTCTAAGCAGCTGTCTGTGTTATGATAGAATCTAGCTTTTTTTTTTTTATTTTTTTTTTTATTATAAATATCTGTAGCTAAAAAATAAAAAATGTTTGTCATACGCCTAGACTATTTTTCTTTCTCCATAAATGTACCTTTACAATGCTCATTGTTCTCTGCCTTCTTCTGTTGCAGTTCTGTGTCCTACATAAGAAGCTGGTGTTTGGAGGATCCGCATGTGTTTCCTGGTATTAATAAGATGGATCCATTAGAAATTCTCTGTCTGCTGGCCTTGTTACTAAAGCTGTGTTCATCGACATCCCATCTCTTTTAGCAAAAACAGAGTGGTATTTGGAGCATGGAGATAGAAGTTATTTGGCTGTTCCACGTGTCTGTGATAGCAACAAGTATTATGTGCCGAATGTTTGCATGTGACGTTCATGCAGATTGCCAGATACCCGGTGGTGTTACCTCTTGGATGCAGTGCACTGCATTTAATAGGTTAATGTGATATTTATGAGTGTAGAACAAATGTACAGTTTTAACCTGTTTTTATGTGTTTAAATCTATTTTTACAGCAAATCCAATTACAATGACCACAATCCTTCTCTTTACTTGTTTCAAGGGGTGGAAATACAATCTTGTATGAATATTTAGCACTCCAATATAGCGAACAGGCACAGAATGCTAGCTATTTTACATTGCAATGTATAAAATCTGTTCACTGCAGTGTATAAAAGGGATCAAAACAAATTGCACTGAGAAAATAGTATTTAAACAAAAATGTCAAATGTTTCAAGACATTACAAACACTACAAAAATGTGTTACTATCATATAAAATGATTTGGGTTTATAAGTCCTAACCTTTTAAGGGCAAGTATTTTTGGACATGCTTTAATAGGTTTTGTACAGAAATGTAGGTTAACAAGTAAAATCAACTTTTTAAAGTGTATCCTGTTCTTTCTCTAAGGCATGTTGGGATTTTATCAAATGAATGATGTAAGTGATAACCAAACCACCGAAAGGATTAATTCTGCTAACAGCACACACATTTAAATTGAATTACAGACTAAATGACATTAATTGTTAAAGAATACCTTGTGACCCTTTAATAACCTCTAATCACGTAATGTGCACTACCTTGAAATGTTTACCTTTTTATTAAAGACCATATACATATATATAGATAGTATTATTTCAGATGTAAGTGTATGCTGGTTCTGGATGGTATAGAAGAAAGGTGATGGATGGAAAGGATGAGCTGAATCCTCCAACACTAACAGGAATAATTGGCTTTATGTCTGAGCCATTTAACACTTTGCATATAAGAGAATTACGTACTAAAGGATTGAATGGGTAACGAGGAATATTCTGTCTTGCACTGCTGTGCTTTTAAGGGATGAAGCAATTAACCAACACCTCTAAATAGATTTTTATTTTAGGTTAAATTTAGTGGCTTAGCAGTACTTTTAGAAAATTCGAAAGCCCAGATCTGTTCCAGGTTGGTCTTTCTGTTGCGGATCCACAACTCTCCTTTTCAGTTCTCTATTCAGTGTATCCCAGTGAAGCACTGTGCATAGGTAAAGGAAAAGAAGGAACACACATCAACATATTTTAAGCATTATTATCTTTTATAGCTTGGTATCCCCAAGCAAGTTTTACATTTCTAATTAAGGATAGGTGCTCAATTCTAAAACTTGTCTCTCTCAAACATACTTCATGTGGCAACAGTGGTACAGTTCAGTGGATCTAGACACACTTGCTGAGAATTAAACTCATTTCAGCCAGTCTCCCTACAGTATACAAGTTAGCTCAGTACTTATAAAGTGAGGTGAATTTATTCCGCAATAGTGGCAATGACTCAAGCTGCATGGTCTTTCTCAAGCCACTATTGCGGAATAAACAAGTGCTGAGCTACCTTTGTCATTATTAATCTCCCTCCAGTATGTTTTGATGTAAGCAGGTAAATAAATGCTAAATACTTGTAAAATGAGTTTGTGTCCAGCTAAATAAGGCTTCTAAAGTAATACAAAATGTAGGAGCAGCATATTGCTCTGCTTTGTGTGTAGTCTATTCATGTGACCCTGGGGAATAAGGTTTGTGTTAACAGATCAGTGTTATCTTAAGATGTGTGTGTATATACTGTGAACCTAAAGTGTATATTCTAATGTTTAAATACTTGAGAGCTCTGCCCCTCTGCCTTCCTTTTCTCACTTATCTTATTAGTCTACAGTACAAATGTAATAGTCAATTCTGTAGAGTACTGTACTGCACAATCTCAGACATTAAAGTATAAACATGAGAGTCCATGAACAGGATTGGCTGCACCGTAATGATGTCTTATAGTGGGGTATACCTGTATATGAAATGATACATACATGCAATGACCCTGATTTCAGTACAAAGCAATTTGATTTGAAAATGACTTAGCATAAAATATTGCAACTTCTACACCTTATGTGCCATTTAGTTGCATGTATCAAAAGAAATAAACTCCTAAATACACAACTGTCTGTGAAATATGGTTTAATGGGTAAATATGATAATCCAATGTAATGGTTTAGAATTGAAGAAAAAACATCTTCTGCATCCTTTTATTATTCTAAACCTTTACAATAGGGTATAATATTTACCTATCAAACACTATTTCACAGACAAGATTGATACAGCATGATTGGCTCCACTACTTGCAAGTTTCACGCAATTAACCTATGTATTTGCTTAGTCACTGTGTTTTGAAACCCTATAGAGAGAAATTTTGCTATAAAATTGTACTCACAGGTACTTACGTAACTAGCGCTCCTACCTGTAGTCTATTCTAAAGGGAACCAGCACCAAAACAAGAGGTTCATTATTTTTAAATGTTGTGACAATTTATATAGCATGTATGTTTACTGTACTGTGTAAGGTCTGCAGTAGTCAAATATTAAGCACCTGCTGTTGGCAGAGTATAGCCATAAACCTCTGCCAACCACAGGCTGGAAGTACCTATGTGGTCGTTATATGTGACTATCCCTTTTCTAGGCATCAACAAGACAGAACTGAGAATGCATTATTCTGTTGATGTCTGTGTCACATGCGCCACGATATTCATTGTACAACAAAGTCTGCTTTTATTATGTAAGTGTGGTCATTTTACATGCTAAAGACTGAAACCATAGAAACAAACTGGGATTCCAGTTTTATTTTCTTTCACTGCAGTTTGACACTTGCCTTTCCTAGAATATTGGACTATTTCATGCTTATTTGTTTTAATAGATTTCATTAAACAGAGTGCCACCCTCTACATCTATCTATCTATAAATCTGAAAATAAATTCAGGTTATTTTCTAGTAGAATACCCATATGCCAGCATATTTTATTTTGGCGTGCAAATCCAAGAATATTCTGAAGAATACGACTTCCATTAACAACACTTATGTATAAATCCACATTTCACATTGAATTGTGTGCCCGCGAGAAGGAGTTGTAATAATTTCATAGCAGATTTATTTTCTGCAGTGTAATCAAACGATCACTCATTAAAATAAACTGAAAGCACTTAATGATGAAAACAAAAAGTTAGAACACTAGCTTGCTTACATCAAATATCTATATATAGAAATATATATATTTTTTTTATAATTGAAGTGAAGGATGTTTTTTAAAAAGCATTTTGATATTCTGAAAAAGGAAAAATGATGTCCTGGAATTTAACCATGGGAGGCTTTTAAAGATGGCACACCGTATAAAGTCGTGCACCTTTGTTATGCAACTTATTATTAAATTATGCAATAAACTTCCCTGTATCTCTGATCACAAGCTGTCCATGGCATATGGGATGGCTTTCATTGAATGAGTTTTATATATTCATAACCATTATCTTATCCATATTATTCGGTGTTATTTCAATGACTTGACTTTTAATGTGTTAATAGTTAAATTATAGTTTTGTCTTGTGGCATAAAACTGTCTTTCAACCCCAAATATTCCATTAAAACTGTTTCTTTAAACAAGTGTGTTAATACAAAATGCCCATCATTCATGTACTGGTAATTGGTTTTTAGCAGTCATGCAATGCCATGCGCCTTATAGCATCTTTAAATACTTGGGTTATGTATTTGCTCAAGCTGATATTGTTGAACGTTGTGCTGCTGTGATGTCTCACTGTTTGCTTGTGCGGTTTTTGTTTTGTGTTTTCTTTTTTTTTTTTATATTTTTATATTCTACCCGACTGTTAAATCAGTCAGGTCAGGTGGCATGGGCCAGGTTTGGTTAAAAAAAATGATTTTAAAAGATGTTTTTTTTTTTTTACCAGGCCTGATGAAAGTGACATCTAAAGAGGCTTATTTTTTTTGTGTTCAGGAGCATGTGTAAATATAATTCGTTTTTGCCACTTTAAGCCATGTTTTTGTTTTTAATTCATCATTCTCTTATACATTTATATCTCTAACTTTTTTTTTTGTCTGTTGATACTGGAGTGTGAAGCCAGACCCGAATAAACCCTGATTTATTACAATATCAACATGTTTCATTGTTTTTTCTTGCTCTATTTTAAGTTCTCTGCATTTCAAGGAGGGACTAAACCCTGATATTTTAAAATGCCTTGTTAATGGTTCTAATAGCTGCATCCTTCAAAAGGGAAAATAAAGAAAAAAAAAATCTGACTTTTATTTGAAAAATCGTATACTCATCTACAAAAGATAACAAAAAAAACCATGCTAAATAGATTCTAACATTTGTCCTGAGTTTAGAAATACCCAATGCTTTTATGATTTTAAAATTCAGGTTACAGGGCCATACGCATAAACCATGCAATGCTATTTCAAAACTATTTTGGCCATGCTTCCTGAGGCTGAAGATCTGGGGCTAAATTTTCATATTTTTTTTAGTGTTGCTGACTGCCTCAGCTTGTGAGGCATGTCAGCAACACACACAGAGCATTCAGAAATGTGAAAATGTGCGCTATAACCAAACACTAAATACAAAGATTACCCTTAAATCTGAGGCAATCCATTCCTAATCCACACACAGAGCAATAGGAAGTGATTAAAACTGCTGACGGTTTTAATGGCACTGCCCCTTTAAAAACCACCATTTTAAAACGCTCTCCGGAGCAATCAGCCGTTATTTACGGTATTGTACAATGCCTCTCTACCGGAGGCATTGTAGCAATACACCAGAGCACTAAAAGTGACAAAAAAAGTAACTTTCAGTACTCTTTTCACTGGCACCCGTTTTAAAATCAGTGTGCCTTTAAAACCAGCATTTACATCGCTCTCTGGAGCGATCTAAATGCGGGTGGCGTTTTTTTTTTTTTTTTTTTGGTATTGCACAATGCTTCCGTGCGGAGGCATTGTGGCAATACTGAAAAAGCACTGAAAGGAGAAAAAAAATCGCTTTCAGTGCTTTTTTCAGCTCAGGACGTGTCAGGAACATACTTTATCGTTAAGGGAGTTTCTCCCAGGTCGTGCCAGACCCGTCCATTGTGGTTAAGGGGTTAAACACAACCACTAACACGAATTTGCAGGTTTTCTTGATATTCTCTTCCCGCGTTCACCTACGTTTAAGATAATTTCCTAAATGCTTTGATCTGAATGATATTCAACAAAAATACCACAATGTGTCAGTGTTGTTCCAGTGTGTGCTCGTTTAGCCTTCTTTTCTGCAAGGACCCATGATGACACCAAGTAACAATCAGACACAACAGGAGTGCTGAACATAAGATTTATACATGCTTAAAATCCTTGACTGTGTTTACTGTGAAAACCAGTTGTCCAGTTGTGTTTTATAAACAAATGTTTTACCAGGAATCCAGAAATATCATTGTATGGTACAGTATTTTCAACACCGCTATATGTCCCAATACTCTATAGTTGGCAAAAGGAAAATGGGTAGTAGGTGACTGTACAGGGGTGACATGAGAAGACTGTCCTACTCAAGCAGTCTGTCAGTCTAAGCTATTTGGTATGGTTATACAAGAGGTTAGTTGAGGTCATCCAGTCACACTATCCAAAGGGACAACTAAATACATCATTTTCATATGACGTGGGCACACATATAAATATCTAAATGTAAAGTACACAGTCTCATCCAGTGAACACCAATAATGGAAACTGAAGTGATGGATGTACAATGTTTATTTTCTGCCATTGTTTCCTTGATAAAAGCTACAGTACAGCTGTACATTATTACATGACACAAGTAAACATAATTGTTAAGAGCTGTGACGGTAAAGAACAGCATTACTTTCACAGAGTACAGAGTACACCAGCAAGAAGGCAGCGGAACGTCAATCCAATGTAACTGAAGATGGGATATAAAATGAGGCATAATGTAAGTCAGAAGTCGTAGATTGTACTGACGCAGTAAGAGTTGCAAGCAGAAGATCTACTCCTCAGGGTAGAGGGGCTAAGCATAGATCCCAGTGGTTCCACCTGCTGGAATTTGCCATGGGACAAGAGGGGAAAAGGGCACTACAACAATATGATACCCAACAGGGGCGTCACTAGGGTTGGTGTCACCCGGTGCGGAAATTCATGGTGTCACCCCCCCTGGATTTCCTCCAATACAATGCCAAACAGATTCCTTAGTAATGCCAGTTAGATGGCCTATTAACTATGCCACACACAGGAGCCCCATAAATTATGCCACACACAGGAGCCCCATAAATTATGCCACACCAGAGCCCCACTATTTATGCCTCACCTCTGCCCAATTAATTATGCCACACACACAGTTACCCCATAATTATGCCACACAAAAGAGTCCCTTAATTATGCCACACAAGAGTCCCTTAATTATGCCACACATGGGGTTCGATAAATATGCCACACACAAGCGTCCCATAATTATGCACACATGGAACCACCAATAATTATGCAACACACAGGAGCCCCACGAGGTGACAATTGTACAATTATAGATACCAGGAATATTGTGCCACTCAGAGCCCAGTAATATTGTGCCAGTCAGATACCAGTAATAGTGTGCCACTCAGAGCCCAGTAATATTGTGCCATTCAGAGCCCAGTAATATTGTGCCAGTCAGATACCCAGAAAATTGTGCCATTCAGAGCCCAGTAATATTGTGCCAGTCAGATACCAGTAATATTGTGCCAGTCAGATACCAGTAATTTTGTGCCACTCAGAGCCCAGTAATATTGTGCCAGTCAGATACCAGGAATATTGTGTCATTCAGAGCCCAGTAATAGTGTGCCACTCAGAGCCCAGTAATAGTGTGCCAGTCAGAGCCCAGTAATATTATGCCAGTCAGATACCAGGAATATTGTGCCATTCAGAGCCCAGTAATAGTGTGCCAGTCAGATACCAGTAATAGTGTGCCACTCAGAGCCCAGTAATATTGTGCCATTCAGAGCCCAGTAATATTGTGCCAGTCAGATACCCAGAAAATTGTGCCATTCAGAGCCCAGTAATATTGTGCCAGTCAGATACCAGTAATATTGTGCCACTCAGAGCCCAGTAATATTGTGCCAGTCAGATACCAGGAATATTGTGTCATTCAGAGCCCAGTAATAGTGTGCCACTCAGAGCCCAGTAATATTATGCCAGTCAGAGCCCAGTAATATTGTGCCATTCAGAGCCCAGTAATAGTGTGCCAATCAGAGCCCAGTAATAGTGTGCCAGTCAGAGCCCAGTAATAGTGTGCCAGTCAGAGCCCAGGAATATTGTGCCCTTCAGATACCAGGAATATTGTGCCAATCAGAGCCCAGTAATAGTATGTCAGTCAGAACCCAGTAATAGTGTGCCACTCAGATACCAGTAATATTGTGCCAGTCAGAGGCCAGGAATAATGTGCCAGTCAGAGCCCAGTAATATTGTGCCAGTCAGAACCCAGGAATATTGTGCCAGTCAGAACCCAGTAATATTGTGCCATTCAGAGCCCAGTAATAGTGTGCCAGTTAGAGCCCAGTAATAGTGTGCCAGTCAGAGCCCAGTAATATTGTGCCAGTCAGAGCCCAGTAATAGTGTGCCAGTCAGAGCCCAGTAATATTGTGCCAGTCAGTGTCCCGTAATAGTGTGGCAGTCAGATACCAGGAATATTGTGCCAGTCAGTGCCCAGTAATAGTGTGACAGTCAGAACCCAGTAATAGTGTGCCAGTCAGTGCCCAGTAATAGTGTGCCAGTCAGTGCCCAGTAATAGTGTGCCACTCAGATACCAGGAATATTGTGCCAGTCAGAGGCCAGGAATATTGTGTCAGTCAGAGCCCAGTAATATTGTGCCAGTCAGAGCCCAGTAATATTGTGCCAGTCAGAACCCAGGAATATTGTGCCATTCAGAGCCCAGTAATAGTGTGCCAGTCAGAGCCCAGTAATAGTGTGCCAGTCAGAGCCCAGTAATAGTGTGCCAGTCAGAACCCAGTAATATTGTGCCAGTCAGAGCCCAGTAATAGTGTGCCAGTCAGTGCCCAGTAATAGTGTGCCAGTCAGAGCCCAGTAATAGTGTGGCAGTCAGTGCCCCGTAATAGTGTGGCAGTCAGTGCCCAGTAATAGTGTGCCAGTCAGATACCAGGAATATTGTGCCAGTCAGAGCCCAAAACTATTGTGCCAGTCAGTGCCCAGTAATAGTGTGCCAGTCAGTGCCCAGTAATAGTGTGCCATGCCAGTGCTCGTTTGAAACCACCCTCCTCCCCCCCTTCCCCATCACTTACCTAATGACTGATCTGTGTCGCCGGACGGACGCCTCCTCTGTGCAGTCTTCCCTCCTGCACGGAGGAGGGAAAGACAGTCGTCGGATGTGATGTGTCGTCACATCCGGTCGCTGTGATTTTTTTTTTTTTTGTATTCGGCGGCTGCATCCAGGTGATCCAAAAAAAAGAAAAGGTAAGTAGCGCGGTGCGGTGCCGGCAGCACGGGTGTCACCCCCGCTGGAGGTGTCACCCGGTACGGTCCGCCCCCCCTCGGGACGCCACTGAAACCCAATGAGCTTGGTGACATCCTAGATATAATGCTATTTGTAACTCCTCATTCACACCCCAGCATATGTTTCTCTTCTTTCCTTTCTTCTCTGTTTTCTCTTCTATTTTTTCATTTCCATTATTTGGTTTTTGGTGCTTCGCACGTTTCTGTTATTTTTACCAATTTTATGACAGAGAGACACGTGGAACGTTCCTGAAATACCTCCATGGTTAGAGCAATTGTTTATATATATATATATATATATATTATGTTTTATGATTGTATATTGTGTTCTTATATAACATCTGGAACCTCGAAACCTGATGATCACTTATTATACGCTCTATATTGGAACTGTATGTACCCATATTGTACATGTCTTTTAAAAAATCTAATAAAACAGATACTACAAAAAAAAAAAAAAGAGTTGTTGTATGGTAGGGTTAAGCCAGACCGTATAGTGAAGTGAGCCAGAAGGAGATTAGAAATGAAGGAGGGGAAGATCAGCAGTAGGTGTTGTTTGGAAAGTCTGTGCTAAGCTTGATTCAGACTCCTGATTTGTTTTGTTAATGGCAAAGGTTCATTGGCAATGTTTGTAGACCCATTTCTGTAACATGTGCTTTTACACTGCTTTTTTTTTTATTAATCACTTCTATCATTCTACAACCATTCATATACATAGTATATTGATATGAGTATATATTTATAAGTGCTAATTTTTATGTGGAGCGTTTTACCAGGAAAATGAATGTAGAGAATAAAAAATGATCTATACATTGTGTTGGTAAAACTGCAAGCAAATGGTTAATTAGGAGAAAAATGTGTTTTAAAAGATTATAGAAATAGAAAATATTAAAGGTACACACCAGTTAACAAACAACATATAATAAAACAACTATATAAGGGTGATATGCATTAATATAGTGCCCTCCATACAATACAAGATATGCAAAACTGGAGGTATCAGCATCCACAGTCTATAGTATAAGAAATGCCACAGCACCAAAAATGGATTACAAAATGTGTCTGTATTCACTTTAATTTAGCATGAAGACTACAGTCACACTGTTACAAAGTACACATGTGTAACAAATATGTACAAAACTATGAGGTGTAAACATCAGTTATCACAGACCCATTCCAGGTTAAAAAGTGTTGTTTCTCATCATGTTAATGGGTATTTGCAGTCTACGTCTCTCACGTTAGCATATTGGTAAATCCCATGGGAACTTGGACAGCTGTTTATTTGGCCACCTCATCAGTACTTCCCATATACACGCACATATCCCAAGGAGTATTCCAAGGAGTACAATGGAGAACCACTTGTCACATTTTGTGTTCCTTCTGGTTTCATGTTGGATTTTTATGACTTGTGCTCTGGAGAGTAAAGCAGCTAAAGACAACTTTCCATCACACGCGTTTCACAATAAAACTATTATCACAGACCACCAGTAAGTAGGTTTCCTTTTATTGGTTTACATTTGTTCTTAATGTATAATATATTTCTAATATTGTCTGAATTGTGGATATGGGTTAAATATGCACTGGATGGGATCAATTAAAATGAATAATACCTTACAGGGTGCGTTTTTTAATAAATCTTCATTGAACAATTACATTTTAGGTACTAACTGACTTCAAGAATATACTCTATATATATATATATAAATAATATGCAGCAGGTAAAGAGCAGTCCTTTCGCTTTGTGTTATTCTTTAAGAATAATACTTTGGAGGGTCTTCCAAAGTAAATTTCCTTTGATTATATCTACAGCAAGCAAGATACCCCCAGAATTAAATACTACAAGTGCGAGCAGTGCATGTTAACCTACTACTAGGAGAAAATGATTTGCTTTGCAATTGGCTTTTATAATTATTTTTATTAAATGCAACTTCTTTTTTTCTTACACAATGAATTCACACACTAATCAAATTAATCTGAAAGGTGTGTTTGAATTAATTGTGACCCATTATTTTTTTAAAGGACCAATAATCTTGTTTTTCCGACTCCGTATCGTTCCCCAGCCCCTGCTACTTTTATTCCGGACCAATTAGCTCAGTTGTATTACCAACTCAAATAAGCCAAAGGGCTGAATGTGGCATGCGAATTGAGTTTCTGGCACAGCCTGCGTCGGGGATGCAATTCAGAAGATGCCCGATGGTGAACTGTGTGCGATCATGCGCGGTTGAGGCTTTTAAATTAAAGGCGAATAAATGGGAGCTACATTTCCCATTATTCTGTGGTGGAGGAAGCCTCAATTAAACATGTGCGCACATAGTTCACCATTGGGCATCTTCCGAATTGCAAAAAAAAAAAAGTTTAGTTGCTCTTTAAAGATTATGCAGTCTAATCCACAGCAACTGGATTGCAGTTTGCACAAGTTGCAGTTTATTAGTAGCCCTCTTGTTATACATCAATCTCCCTCTCCGTCTATGAGTGACAATCTAATCAGCGGGGGAACTGCCGATGCACAGTTTTTCATTTGAAGGCACGCCCACTATTTATAACGCAAAACCTTTGGATACACATTTGTCACAGTGGAAAGAAAGTGTGATATTGAACTTCACTTAAAGAAAATCGATAAACATCCTGTTCTTTTGTAATCTTTGAGATCCTCTGAGGAAGCCGTGGTGTAACAGTGAAACGCGTCAGGTCAAATCTCAACCCATAGGGTGTTGTAATAACCTCAAAATATAAGGAATTAAAATGTACGGATTATATGTATTTTAAGGATCATTTTTTTAAACTGTATCTTTTATTTAAAAAAAAAACAACTTTTTATTCTATTAAAAAATAATATAAATGCTAAAACAGGTTCTGCCAGTATCTGACATTTGTTCATCACCTAGAAAAATCCCTTATTAGAAAGAAAACACTGTTTTCTTTCGCCTAACGCTCCCACCATCTTTCCTTACTTGCGTTTACCTTTTTTGTTGTGCCGAGAGAACACATCCCTGGTGATTAGGTAGCTGCTTCAAAAACATTTCTCCTAAGTGGGGTCCATCATCACTATTTTATTAACTACACTATATAAATACTTGAATGTATGGGTGAAATGTAAAAATAACGACACTTGTCTTGTAACTGCCCAGCCATCTAGAAGACGACCTCAAGCATGAAATTGGTGATATTGACTTGGACAAGGTCTCAGAAGAAGAACTGGAGTTTTACTATTTCACGTAAGTGTAGTTTGAAGGAAAAGATTCTCCTAACTGAACAGGACTGATTGGTTCTCATTGCTTCATATTGGCCGAGCACAGGAGGGAATAACACATTTTATGCTCATGGCAGTAAAATGTACATTTCCAATTTAATTGTTGAGGGAAAGGTACTAGATAGGATGGATGGAATGGCACCAACCCACCATAATATTAAGAAATAGTTCCCTACGGGAAAATGTCTATATTAACCTATGGAGCCATCAGAATGCAAATTAGGCTCTAGGGGACTTATTTATCTAAACAGTGTTTATATTGTAAATGTACAGGTCTGTTGGAAGAAGTGCATAAAATAAGCAAGGACAACTGTCAGCAAAAATAAAGTTATGTAATAATAATAAATATTAACTAAAATGAATATAGGTGGGTGTGCTCCCCAGTAAGTGTTAGTAATGAGATGGACAGTGCAGTAAACTCCCCTCACAAGCTGGTCTAATTATTTAATTACCGTATTTGCTTGAATATAAGACAAGGTTTTTTTCAGAGCAAATGCTCTGAAAAAGACCCCTCGTCTTATATTCAAGGTCGTCTTATAGTCTGACCTCAAATCGATGTCTGGCTGTCCGCCATAATAGATGAAAGTGTTGGGCAGCATGGAGGATGTCTGCATGTATCGTGCAGACATCCCCCGGCTGCCCCCACTAGCCACCAGGGGGAGAGAGACAAGGTGAGGGGGAGGGAAGGGGGGAGAGAGAGAGAGAAAAGGAAGGAGGGAGGGGGAGAGCGAGAGAAAAGTTTGGGGGGAGGGAGAGAGAAAAGGGAGCATTGGGCAAGTCTGGGGGGTAGAGGCAGCATTGGCACATACAAGGAAATAAAAATAAGAAATGCATTTTTTTATATCATAATTTTTATTAAATATTAAAAAGCAATTTACATGTGAATATATACAAGTTAAACTTTTTTTCCTATAGGGTAGTCTTATATTTAGGCTTTTAGTTTTTTCCCTAAAGGAATATACAAAGTTTGGGGGGTCGTCTTATAATCAGGGTCGGCTTTTATTCAAAAATGTGTTTTAAATGTGTCTGTGTGTAGGACATCAAATCCCAATCAAAATTAGATTATTTGCATATCAAACCACACGTAATCTCATAAACAGGAGACGTTAGAGACGCATCAGAAAAACCTGTTTTTCTCTTAGCAGAAATGCATTCATTAACACAATGGACGGATCATTTTTGATCATTTTTATTTTCTCCATTCACAGTATAAACCATATTTAGGTGATAGAGATGGGCAAAGCATCATCTTTACATTTAAGGGCTGTTTTCATGCAGATTACTGTGGACCAACAGGGTGGATCGACTGGTTCCTATCTGTAACCCATGTTTCTGTGTTTATATTAATATGAGCCATGTTCCTACTCTGCAGTATGCATGATTTTGATCACAATAAACTTCTGGATGGATTAGAGATCATGGCTGCTCTACAAGACTCTCTTGAACATTATCTCGGAGATGCATTTTCTAAGGAAGGGAAGATGAAGCACTATATAGGTGAGTAATGAGTGGAGAGAGCTGCCTCTGCTTCTGCTAAACCACAACATATTCAAACCAGTGAGGCGGGAGATGTGCAAAAGTGATGGAGCTTTGTCTGTAAAATATGGCACCCACCAGGAATTTCAGGGCCCCTTACTGAATACATTTTCTGCCACTGCCCCCCCCCCCCCAACATGTTATCCTGGTCTAATGCAATATGGAGGGTGGTTGGGAGGAGTTGGTCAATATGCCAGTAATATTTTGCCACTCAAAAAGTCACTATTTTCCCCTCAATATGCCATTATTTTGCCATTTAATATGCCAGTATTTTGCGCCTCAATATGCCAGTATTTTGCCATTTAATATGCCAGGTTTTGCCCCTCAATATGCCAGGATGTTACCAATAAATATGCCAGGATTTTGCCATTTAATATGCCAGGATTTAGCCCCTCAATATGCCAGGATTTTGCCAATTAATATGCCAGGATTTTGGCCCTCAATATGCCAGGATTTTGCCATTTAATATGCCAGGATTTTGCCCCTCAGTATGCCAGGATATTGCCATTTAAAATGCCAGGATTTAGCCCCTCAATATGCCAGGATTTTGCCAATTAATATGCCAGGATTTTGCCCCTCAATATGCCAGTATTTTGCCATTTAATTTGCTAGGATTTTGCCCCTCAGTATGCCAGGATTTAGCCATTTAATATGCCAGGATTTATCCCCTCCAATATGTCAGGATTTAGCCATTTAATATGCCAGGATTTAGCCATTTAATATGCCCGGATTTTGCCCCTCCAATATGCCAGGATTTTGCCATATAATATGCTAGGATTTTGCCCCTCAGTATGCCAGGATTTAGCCATTTAATATGCCAGGATTTTGCCCCTTCAATATGCCAGGATTTTGACATTTAATATGCCAGGATTTTGGCCCTCAATATGCCAGGATTTTGCCATTTAATATGCCAGGATTTTGCCCCTCAGTATGCCAGGATATTGCCATTTAAAATGCCAGGATTTAGCCCCTCAATATGCCAGGATTTTGCCAATTAATATGCCAGGATTTTGCCCCTCAATATGCCAGTATTTTGCCATTTAATTTGCTAGGATTTTGCCCCTCAGTATGCCAGGATTTAGCCATTTAATATGCCAGGATTTATCCCCTCCAATATGTCAGGATTTAGCCATTTAATATGCCAGGATTTAGCCATTTAATATGCCCGGATTTTGCCCCTCCAATATGCCAGGATTTTGCCATATAATATGCTAGGATTTTGCCCCTCAGTATGCCAGGATTTAGCCATTTAATATGCCAGGATTTTGCCCCTTCAATATGCCAGGATTTTGACATTTAATATGCCAGGATTTTGCCCCTCCAATATGCCAGGATATTACCACCCTACCTCCCCACCTCCCCCCTCCACAGTACTTACCTCCTTGCTGCTGTGCAGGTCCTCGGCTGTGAGGGAAGCGTTGTGCGGTCCCCTCCAGCCACGCGGCTTCAATAAAGTTTGCTAAAAAAAAAAAAAAATGCAACCAGAGTAACTCCGGTCACATTTTTTTTTTTTTTAACAAACTTTATTGAAGCCGCGCGGCAGGAGGGGACCGCACAACGCTTCCATCACAGCCGCTGACCAACTTATAGAGATTTTTTTTGCTGGCACGACCCTGGCCCCCTGGACCCGCCAGTATCGCCCGTCACCCCTTGATTGCGAGCCTGATGGCACCTTCAATATATGTGTGTCCGTCTATTATATGTTCCAATAATACATTCACCATATTTATACCTCAACTTATTTACAATGTGACATTTTGATCAGGTTTGATGAATATAAGATATCCACTGCTTAACAAATGCCAACCAGTAAACATCTGTCTTAGTGCCTGATGAAAGAGATGGGACACATCATACAAATAATGATCATGAGTTTAGTAACTTATAGAAAGAGCTGATGGTCTACTATTTCCACTATGACTTACCAGCCTTTTATCTCAATTTGTCCAATACAAACCCAATCTATGCTTTTCTGGACAGCTGCCCCAAACTATATTTTTCGTAAACAACGTAAAGATGTTTGATAAAATATCAAAGGTGCACATACTGTGTAACTATTAGACATGTGCAAAACTAAAATTTTCGTTTTCGTCCATTTGGACAAAAATGTTATTTATTTCGTCTAAAACGAATTTCGTTCATTACTGCATTTGTTTCAGACTAAATTCGTTCATTATTTTCATTTCGTTAATTTTTATTCGTTCGTTTTATAGAATACAATGTAATACTATTGGCTTTCTATAACCCGAACGAGAGCCCCATTCATAAGAAATTCTTATGAATGGGGCTCTCTTTCGGTTCATAGAAAGGCAATAGTACTACATGTTTTCTATAAGCCGAAAGTCTATAAACCGAACGTTCGGTTTATAGACTTTCGGCTTATGGAATACATGTAATCCTATTGCTATTCTATAAACCGAACGTTCGGTTTATAGAATAGCCATAGGATTACATGTATTACATAAGCCGAAAGTCTATAAACCGAACGTTCGGTTTATAGGCTGTCGGCATTTAACTATACAGAGACAGAGTCTCCATTCATAAAATTATGAATGGAGACTTTGTCTCCGTATAGTTAAATGCCGACAGCCTATAAACCGAACGTTCGGTTTATAGGCTGTCGGCTTATGGAATACATGTATTCCTATTGCTATTCTATAAACCGAACGTTCGGTTTATAGAATAGCAATAGGAATACATGTATTTCATAAGCCGACAGCCTATAAACCGAACGTTCGGTTTATAGGCTGTGGGCATTTAACTACAAGGAGACAGAGTCTCCATTCATAAAATTACGAATGTTCGGTTTATAGGCTGTCAGCTTTTAACTATACGGAGACAGTCTCCATTGATAATTTTATGAATGGAGACTCTGTCTCCGTATAGTTAAATGCTATTGTATTCTATAAACCGACTCTATTTCGGCTTATAGAATGCAATAGTACTACGAATGGACGAATGAACGAATGATTTTCGTTTATTAACCATTCGTTCATACGGATTTCGTTAGCTTAGCATTTTCGTTTTTCGGACGAATATGCTATTTTCGGACGAAAATGCATTCGTCCGAAAACGAATGCACATGTCTAGTAACTATACACAAAAAGAAGTACTCTGAAACTGCTGCAAAGTATGTGGATGGAGCTAGGTATAACACCACACACAGCTGACCATACCCAACATGTGATGGACATGCTCAGATTATGTGGATGGAGCTAGGTATAACATCACACACAGCTGACCAATGTGCCCAACATGTGACGGACATGCTCAGATTATGTGGATGGAGCTAGGTATAACACCACACACAGCTGACCATACCCAACATGTGATGGACATGCTCAGATTATGTGGATGGAGCTAGGTATAACACCACACACAGCTGACCAATGTACCCAACATGTGATGGACATGCTCAGATTATGTGGATGGAGCTAGGTATAACATCACACACAGCTGACCAATGTACCCAATATGTGATGGACATGCTCATAAAAAAAATAACAGATTAGTACTTTCCAATCTCCTTGACATGGTAATAATTCCCTTCCCACACTATATGCATTGATCGGTCAGTACTGACACATATTTAGCCTTAAAACCATAGTTCATCTATAACAATAAGAGCCATTCTACATACACTGCCTACAAAAAAATGTTATGTAATTAACCTTGTGTTTGCCAAGATGGGAAGGAGAGTAATGATGTTAAAATGGCCCACTCTGCTGGCACAGCAAGTGTTAAGGGATTACTGCTTTTTCCTGTTTCTTTTTAACATAACTTGCCATGCAAGTTTATTCATATTTAAAATGCAGGCAGAGAAGCTCTGTGACTGCAGTTCAAAGTGATCTGCAAAATCAAGTTTGAGCTCAAGTAGATACAGAAGATCAAAGCCGAGCTGGCAGTACATAGAGAAGCTCTACCATAATAAGGTGTCTCTCCTGATTACTGCTCAGCAGAGATGTGGCAGCTCAGGAGATGGGTTATTCATTTCATTCCTGGTATTAGAGACTATCTTGTACAAGTTTAAAGCACAGGTAGACTTTCATTATTCAGTTTATACTGACATTTTTAGGTCACGGATTTCTTTAATGTGGGGGTTGGTACACAGCATAGCGTTGCTTTTTTCATTTTGACTGTACGATATTTCTTGCAATATCCTCCTTTGTGCTTGTGTCTGCTGCAATCTGACCCAAGGCATCCCTGTCTTATGCACATCATAAACATTTACCTAAACACCATGGCCTAGTGCCATTTAATTGTGCTTTAAAGGGCCTGGTCCTTTTTCCAATACTGTGAAAAGTAAAATGAGTAAGGCACAGAGTGGGTGTTACAGGTTCACAGCATTACTGACTGGCCAGAATCACCCCACAAAAAGGGTATGCAAGGTAATATGTTCTAAACTTGATTTGGCACATCACTAGCCCTTCTTTGTAACTTGTAGCCAAACTCTAGTCATGATTTGATGAATACTCCCCATTGAATGACATACTCTTATAAAATATATCCAAGAAATGTCACTGTATATAAATCTATTAGATGTTCAAGTTGTACAGAACAAAGCATTAACTCATAAGTGAAGGCCTCCTCCATCAGTGGACAGAAGAAATGTTCTCCATTTCTTTATTGGCCAAAACAAGTAAATGTTCTGTTGAGTATAATCTATAGCATCACCATGACTTCCATTCAGTTCATCAACTGTTCTTCTGAATTAAACCTGATTGGACAATTTGTTTTTAAATGCAGAAATGACAGATGAAGTTCTGGAGGAGGATGATCTAGATAAAGATGGATTTTTGTCCTATGTTGAGTACATGCACTCACAACACCGTACAGCAAGTCCCACCACCATTCTGGACAAAAATGCCAAGGACAAAAAGGGATCTAAGAAGAGTACTTGACATGGAAAGTCCTCCTCATCCCTGCAGGCATTTTCTGTGTATTAATA
This sequence comes from Pelodytes ibericus, assembly GCA_036172795.1. Taxonomy (NCBI): domain Eukaryota; kingdom Metazoa; phylum Chordata; class Amphibia; order Anura; family Pelodytidae; genus Pelodytes; species Pelodytes ibericus. The sequence goes on from CM069862.1 coordinate 61,061,799, forward strand.
AACAGTCACTTTCAATTGCTCTGGCCCTTTTCATTTTGTGTTAATAGTGTAAAGTGAATAGTTAAAACAAACAAAAAAAGGCAAATCCAGATTTGACAGTACTAGGAAATGACATAATGACAAGCTTGGCTTCCAAATGAAGACACTGTACTTCTAATAGAAGATATATACAGGACAGCTAGATTGTCTGAACCCTCTGTAGCCCACAGCCCCAGACTGCCACATATGAACAGCACACATCACTAAAACCATGTTTCCATTAATATGTAAGTGGGCTGCTGCTTTAGTATCTATAACACCCAAATTATGCAATAATATGACAAGCGCAGGCATGCACTTCTAATATAAAAAGTCATTGGCAGTGTTTAATTTGCTACAAGTTGTTACATGCTTAATCATTGCGTCAAACCATATGGTTGCTTAATTCAGCCTTCATGCAATCTATGGGAACCATTTACTAAAACTGAATAGACAAGTCAAATGGAGAAATGAGACAATAATACAAATTTAAACAATTCTCCATCTTATCTCCCCAACTTGGCTAGTAATGTCTGAGATTGCTGCCGCTCATCTGCAAGTTCAGTTTTAGTAAATACACCTTAATTTTAAGTGTGCATTATCTAAAAACACCACCATGAATGTGGATTTGGCACTACACCTCATACTCGTAGGTGATGTTCATTTGTTACTAAACCTTTTTTTAATGTTTGCTTCCCTTTTTCTTGCAGATTTATTTTAAGGCCCAGTAAAAGGGCAGGTTGAGCTTAATGCTTGCCTTTGGTTGAACAAACTGCTTCTGTTAAACCAAAACATGTTGGTACTCTTCTTCTAGTGACATCTTAAAATGGATAAGGTGTTTGTTATCCTGGTTGATGTATTGCAATGTAAGTAATCTAAGTGTAGTGCATTCTGGATTACATCCCCACAAGCCTTTTCTGGCAGGTTTTTAATCTAAACACAAATTCAAAAAGTATAATCACATTTATACTGGACTTCTGGTTATTAACAGTATAGTTAACAGACTTGGCCATTCGTTTTCAGCCAAAAATTTAATTTTGTCCATTTGTCTAAATTGTGAATCTGTACAAAAATGTAAGTCATACATTCGGATTTCATTTGCTTCCAAAATGGTAGCCTTCTATGGGGAGGACTGAGGCTATTACAAAAACAGGCAAAGGCCTTCTGAATGAATGAATATAAATAAAATATATATAAATAAATAAGACCTCTATGGGAGGACTTCAGCTATTTCTATAATCAGTTGGGAGGACCGCGGCTATTTTTTCAGCAGTGATACTCTGTAAGGAGCTAGACTGCAGACTGGCCTATTTGAGATCACTTTCGTGGTCTCACAGTAGCCCAAATTTAAGGGCTATGGAAGGGAATGGAAAATAATGGATGAATGTATTTGGATGAAAAAAACATTTTGGTCTAACAGGTAATATCCATTCAGTCATCTCATATCCCTTCAAAAACCATTCAGCTGCACATGAATTAAAATGGATTATAATGTGGTTGCTTAAGTTCTAAATTAATCTTTGTTTCTGTACTTTTCCGTTGAGCAAAAAACAAAGACACAAAAACTAATAAAGTGATCCATTGTTTGAACAAATCAAGATTTTTTTTCAGACTTCAGAATACAAGCAGTTCATGTAAATGTCTCTAGAACACGTTCCTTCATTTGGTGGATCTTTCTCCTGCCCAAACTGTTAAAAGTCTGAGAATAAAATGTCAGCCAGTCCGCTGGATATCCCTTGCATGAATTTTATTTAAAAGGAACTTTCTTGCAGGTCATCGTAAGGCATTAAAGCTCTCCTTGGTAGTCAGTAGACCTTTCTCAAACAGGATAGTGGCCACCGTTATCTGAAGAAAGTAAAACAAGGTCACAGATTTTATAAAAGTGCATTAGGAATAGAATATAGAATCTATGAAATGCCTGCACCGGACAGATAATATGGAGAAAAACATGATTACGGTAAGTGCAAATTCTTACAATGTAGTGGGATGTCTCCAGTCTTTCAATTTACAAGAGATTTTCAGGCAAACATAGCACTTGTAAGCTTAGATGATCAAATCTAGTTATAAACATGGGTAATCTGAGCTTCTAGAAAAAGTAGCTTATCTTGTCTAGAGTGAATTCCGCTGCTCTTGCTCCCAAATTTCTAGATTTGGTGCAAATGTCTAGCAAATGCTCCTAAGCCACTTTTATCCATCAGGGTTAGTCCCTCTATCCCATAAAGTGAGTGAAAAATGTGAGGATCCAAGTGAGATGACAAGATTATTGTGTGATGGGGAGTGGAGGAAAACATGTTCGGAAATAAACGGAGGGAAACAGAATAGACATATTAAAAATGTCAATTAAAACGATTTGCTTTCAAGATTTATTAGGCAGTAGGATAAAGCATTTGATTCACCTCACTATTACACAATATACAGGACAGGTGCAGTACTAATCTCCACTAGGATGGAATACAGTTAATACTGACTGGATGTGACAGTCTGGTTGTATTTAGCATGTTCACCACGATCTTTTGCTAGTCTAAAACAAATTATAACCACACATGTCGAGTGTTCCAAATGAGTCACGCTACCTCTTGACAACATCTTGCTTTATATCCTATCACACTCTTCTCTCAGTCATGTTTTACCTGTGATGCCTGAGAACTGTAACATACGGTAGTAGCAATACAGATGGGTCACAATGATACACTCTACTGACCTTTTCATCTAGTGTCCCATTGGGAATGTTTTCCAAAGACACATATTTTGGGTAGGAATGGAGAAGGTATTCTACTATATCCGCATGCTGCACAGGAAGGAGAAAGAATCAGTAAATAGACTGTCTGCTCGTATGTCTGGCATTAGGAAAATGATTAACATTCATATTATCAGAATTGTAACCACCATTACCCATAGCAACGTCATGGCTGGACAAAAGCACAAGGAAGCTGTATTTTAACAACACAGACACACTATATGTGTGCTTGAAGCAGCCAGGGCAACAAAAAAAAAGCAGTTATATTAACAAAGAAACCGTTACCAGAGCTAAATATACAACCTTGCAGACAGACATGTAGAATAACTATGGATTCTTTAGTGCTGTAATTGGTTCAGTCAGGGCATTTCAATAGGGTGGGATAAAGCAGTGTTGGCGCATACCTTTGCTGCACATCCAACCTAAAAGAATGTCTGCAATATTTATACCTCACCCAATTAACTCTTTAACAGGGAGCTTACAACCAAAGAGAGGGGAGGGGCTATTACAGTAAGCATAATAAAGGTATGGAATTCATTGCCAAGAGAGGTGGTGCTAGCAAATACAATAGATGCCTTCAAAAAAGGTCGGAATGTTTGTTTGTTTTTTAAAAACAGGACATACAGTGCTATGAATAATAGAATAAACCTTAAAACAATTTAGATGGGGGCATGATGGGTAAAAGGGTTGAACTTGAAGGACGCTGTAATTAAAAATCAAAGCAGGTTACATCTTTAAAAAAGGACATTTAAAAAAAAAAATGTGCTTCTTTAAAAGAAACTTAGTACCCTTGTCTTAAAGGAACTATCAGTTTAAACATTGCTTACACTGAGAATGTAAAGAATAAAAAAAATAATGATTTATCTATACATTGTATTAGCAGAAAAATGAATGGATTTTCAATGGGGGCATTGTGTAATTTGCATTTCCAGCCACAAGGTGACTTAAAACATATAATTTTTCTCATTGTATGCATTACTTGCAATTCTGCACACACAATGCGTAGATCTTATTGCATTGCTAAAAAATGACATGCCTTTTTACTCCCAATACAACCACTCTGCTTTTCACCTGGGCTTTTATCATAGAAGCACAATTGGAAAAAAGAAGTTGTGTCCCTTTAAGATTTTTTGAAATATGTATATTTGCTTTGTTAGTTTGCAGCAGAATGTTTCTATCAAATTCTAATTAGAAAAAAAAGGGAAAAAAAGTTCCTTCATTGTTTTCTACAGAGTCAAATAAAACAAATATTTTGCAATACAATAGCATACACAGACAATACATCCAAAAATGAATTGACACTCAAGGTTGTCTGTGAAAATGAAAAGGGGAAGATTTTTCTTATAAAACCTAACTCAGCCTTGAGGATTCATTCGTTTTTCATTACATTTACTTCTCTAGAAAAATCACAAACATGTATCAGGATGTGAACGGTGAGGTTGGTCACTAAACAGATGTACATGCAGTAGTTGCTTTTTATTTTGTGAAATGGCTGTAAATATTTTGTATTAGGTTTGTAAATTAGTGCTGAGGTTCGCAAAGCCAGATTTCATAACACTGAATAAGTTTCAATTGTATGCGGTCCAAACCGAGCCAGATCCAGATGGCTCATGGCTTTCATCATGCAGAGGTTAAGAAGTCGGAGAGGCAAATTGGCCAACGCATTTTCTCAATGTGTTATCAAAGAGATATTGATACTGCATAAGACTTAAATTACTTTTCTTGGTAGAGTGTGTGTATGAGAGAGAAACACTTTAAAACACAGTTGGAACGTTTTGAATGATATTAGATTTTATAGAATTATAAAGAAATTATCTTCATTGCTCAAAACATTTTACAATAATTTAGTGAGAAAAGAACAACATATTCCTTTGTAGTATCCCTATAAGAAGGCAACAGAAAAAATATCTAACTGGAAGCATAGTTATAGGTAGCCAATTTGTCTGCTCGCTCAGCATTCTGGGATTTTTGGCAGCTGAGCAATATTTCATAGTGTGAAATTCCTTGGCTGTTTAGTGATTTGATAGTTTGTGACACATTAGAATGGCTTAACAACCTGACTGAAAAACGGCTTTAAGGCTTGTCAGACAAATAACTGTTTCTAACATACAACATATGAGTGTTTGGGTGAAAGACCTTTTGCAGTGTTACATCAATCTCACGTTTGAAAGCATTTTACCTCTAAATCTATCTCCAAACTCTTTGGTTCCTCTCGGTGGTATATTCTGGAATTGTCAGTGGAGTAGTATAATAGACAGGCTTCTCCTTCACTACATAACCTGCAAAATGACAGTATAAAATGACTTTGTAAGAGTTAGAACAAAAAAAACCAATACTTTTCTATAAATAGTAGATATATCCTGGCCAAGCAAGGCTCCCAGAAATATATGACAAAAACTTGAAGGGAGGGAATAGTGATTCAAAAGCAGTCAATGGACTCCAAAAATGATATGCAAGACAATAAAACCGGTTTCTACTTGTTTATCTAGTGCACCTGAGGATGTTTTATGCATTTTAACTGAAATGTAACTCCTTTGTGATTGCACTTTTATATAAAGATATCAAATGTGACATTTATTAGAAACAGTTACGCTATTTGTTCCTTTTTAGTTTTTGCAGTCCATTCACTGTTTTAAATGCTTCAAGTTTTTTTTTTGAATGAGAATTAAAACCATACAGACCATGCCACAAGTATGGGATTCAATAGATGAGAGCAGAGATCCATTTCATTTGATAAATATGTACATATGATAAAAGCTACTTCCTCATATAGACAGTCTTCTTTACTCAATATAACAAAGATGTTCACAATTAAACTTAAATATACACACAGCAATACATACATACATACGTGTATGTATGCATGTGGGTATATGGCTATCTATCCAAGCACATTTAACAGAAAAGCTGCCTTGTCTGCATTAAATCTTAATTCCAATATTCTTCTAAATATCAATAGCAAAAGCACAAGACAAAATACAATTTGGGATAAGATGTAGAAAATCAATGAATTCTTCAAATCAAATATAGGGGGGAAATGTTTCAGCAAAGGAAACAAGCATTAAACATGTATCAATATATAATGTAATATTTAATGGACAGCAGCAATTTAATTTGCAATTGATCTGAACATAATGTGAACACTATCCCAATATTAAATCTAGTGCAAGAGGTCATGTGATTGTTTTTTCAAATATTATACGTTTTCTCTGCATACCTACAAATACTAACCTTGCAATGCCACCTCTGAGAAGCCTTATTTTGGTGTATTTTCCAATCTGCAAGGTATTATCTTGGATACGGCCATCTTCCCACTTCACTGGGGCTCCGTGTACACAGTGATTCTGCTCAGCTTGAAGGCGAGATATAGTACATTATATGAGAATGGAGTGATAAACGGCAATTCTAAAAGTGCATCAATCAGCATGACTTACCATCGGTTTCCTTTTAAGACTATGTCATAGAGCAGACATTTATAGATAACCCTCAATAAGGTTTTCACAGATTACCAAAATATGAGACGGAACAGTAAATATTAAATGTATGATATACTTTAAAGGAGAGCATGCCTGGTAGGCTTCGTTTTACACATTTCCATTATTTGAGCCTGTGACTAGCTGGGAACAGAAAATGTGTGTAATACACAGTGTAACAAATAAATGAACGAGGTGCTGCACATGCATCTTTAACACACCACTATGTATATCCGTCAAGAAATAGACTTACATTTTAGTGGTTTAATCCCTTTGCGACGTTAGGACGTACTATGCCGCCCTGACTTTAAGTGCCTTAAAGTCGTTAGGACGGCATAGTACGTCCTGTACTAAACAGCTCATCGTGGCTCCACGCAGGCACTTCCAGCGGGATCCCACCTGTCAGATGAGGCCACTTTGAGGGGCCTCAGTCTGACAGGGAAAATGTAGCCGGTGCTCAAAGCGAGCACTGGCTACATTTTGCTAAATCGCGCTGTGCCCGAACTTCCGGGTTCGGGCACGCCTCCGTGATGTCACACGCGACGTCCAGAGGTCTCGCGATTTTTTGACCCTGATCGGGTCTCTGCCAGAGTGTTCCTGGCTTCCGATCACATTGTGATCGGGGGCCAGGAACAAATCGTGACGTTTTGGTGCTTGCGTCATTTGGGACGCAAGCACCATGCGTCACAAAGGGGTTAAACAACTAAAATGTAAGTATATTAATATATATATATATATATATAATATGTCTTAAAGATAAGTATGCAGCATCTGATTCATTTATTGGTACAGGAGATTTGTACATTCAATTAGAAGAGCTTGTGCTATTTGTCATATAATAGTTCAGCACAGCAGGACAAATCTGTGCAACCTGAAGCACAAATATCCCCTTCACGCATGTGTTGGCAATCAGACAGCTAACAGAAATTGATAGTGCATGATTTTAGTCTTTTACATTTTAATTCACCTTTTTTTAATTTGACTTGTTAAAATGGGAGTATTTGTAGGTAGTTATTAGTTAATATTTAATTGAATAAGACCTTATTATTTTAAATGATGAATGAAGCCCCCACCATTATAATTATTTTAATGGCTAACGATAATAGTTTGCCAACCAGGACTGCCCCTAACCACTGATCTTTGATCCCACAGTTCCTGAATGCACTGAGCCGCTTAAACTGCGATATAACTCAGATAACCAAATAATAACTTGGCAAAAGCAAAGACTAGGGGGGCTTCCATGTCGCAGCATAGTCCAATCTGTCGCTCTCCATCACTGGAGCTAGTGTGTGTCAATCATGCACTAGACAGCCAATGAGTGGAGAGGAGATGATCATTTACCCCCTAGCTGGAGGTCAGTTTGGCATCATAGACGCCAATTAGCACTGCCAGATTGCAGATAACCATCTCTGCCAGGTAGCAGCCTAGAAGTCAGTGTTTGACTCCCAAAAGAACTAAAACGGATTCTACAACGAGAGAATAGTAACAATAAATACATAAAACACAATATTAGAAGCATTTTAGAAAAAGGCAATGGGATCTGTTTCTGGGATACCTGGTGTCAGCACAGGAGGAAGGCAGTCATGCAGAAATTCCTTCGCTTTCTGATCTACAGCGGCATCGACTGGTGCATAGTCTGCCAATTTCTTCATCAGAGTATGAACTTTCTGTCGAAACGTGTCTCTGCGCGTGTCCTCCTGACAGGGAACATGGAAAGAATGAGAACTTTGCCCAAGGAGATGATTTATAATCACGGCTCCACTGAACACAGGCACATGTGAGGCCAACTGCTACTATACTATACTATAATGGGCGTTCTTTATGAAAGTCAGTTCGAGAGCAAAGTTCTAAAATTGGAGCAGTAACCATGGAAACCAATGTTCTAGCTGTTTAGACCACTTTTCGAACAATGGTCTTTTATAAAAAACCTCTATGGATTTATTTGGCGTTTTCTCCACACATGTGTGAGCCATCATGATAACCTAACAGGGATGAGCAATGCTAATCACCAAAGTGAGAAATGTAAGTTTCTCACTTTGCAGCAGTATATAGGGTAACAGAATAGACCAACTGTAACATAAGTGCAGCTAATTATAGATTCTGGTTCTATAAACACATTAAAACAGGGAGTGCAATCACAGACAATGATAATAAACACATATATAGACTCAATACTATTGCAATTTCTCTGTGTCAGACCATTGGTGTCAGAGTGATGGGCACAGCAGTTATAATAATGCTAGGTTACAAGCACTTTGATGCAGTTGGCTATTTGAACATCAATCTCCACTTTCCATTTTATGTTGCACCCAAAATCCTACGGCATCAGGATGTTATCCAGGTGTGGGCATATTCATGCTCACTATATCATTGCCACAGCACATGGTGAAGAGGGAGAAGCACCCATCAGCTGCACCCAACTACTTATTATTTCTTGAATAACTCACCTTGCTGCCTCTTTGTGTCATTGTTTGTTATGTACAAGTTCAAATTACATTTATTCAGGGAATGAAAATGTGTATTTTCTCCTGGTCTTTAGCTACCCAGGAAATGCACAAAGGGTTAAACGAAAGAGTGCATAATTATCAAATCTGGGTGAATGCACTCCCAAGTACAACATTAAGATCAGGCAGAATCAGATGAATGTGTGGCTGAGTGTGTGTTAAGATCAGGCAGAATCAGATGAATGTGTGGCTGAAAGTGTGTTAAGATCAGGCTGAATCAGATGAATGTGTGGCTGAGTGTGTGTTAAGATCAGGCAGAATCAGATGAATGTGTGGCTGAGTGTGTGTTAAGATCAGGCAGAATCAGATGAATGTGTGGCTGAATGTGTGTTAAGAACAGGCTGAATCAGATGAATGTGTGGCTGAGTGTGTGTTAAGATCAGGCAGAATCAGATGAATGTGTGGCTGAATGTGTGTTAAGAACAGGCTGAATCAGATGAATGTGTGGCTGAGTGTGTGTTAAGATCAGGCTGAATCAGTTTCCATTTTCTTCATTGTTTTTCATTGAGTCCAATGCCAGTTTCCAAATACAGCTAGTCATTCACTTTAACACTTTAACCCGCTTAGAAAAATGTAATTACCAGTTCGGCATTTTGAACGCCCATATATTCCAGGTAATCCAGTGGAAGACCTTTACGAAATTCTACATCTTCCTCAACTGCAACTTGCAGAGCTGCTGGCAGGAGCTGGGGAAACCGAAAACAGGGACATATCCAGTATATTAATAACACATGTACTAGGACATTTACAGAAAAGCCTAGCAATAGTGAACCTTCCCCCACTCTTTGATTGTCACATACAGTTTTTAATAACCGAGGTTTCACAGATATATACATCTTAAATGCACAGGAAGAAGACAAAACCTGCTGGTATGGAACTGTAATATCCAACCTTGATGATCCAGCACACTGTGGTAACAGTGATGCTGAGTGGTACCAAATGTCATGTGTTGATTCATTAGAACTGTAGAACACAACAACTGAAGTGTATATAACACACCCTTTTTATAGATACTAACATTTGGGATTTTTTTGTGTGAAAATGGAACACTGTGCACATTGTTGAGCAGAAATATTTACAAGAAATTGAAGTTCACAGCCTATTTAAGTCATTTTCATTGACAAGGTAAAGGTTAAAGCTGTATGAACAGGAAATCAGAATCAGACAGACTTCCTCCATAAATGCTTGGCAGCTCAGGGACATCTGGCTAGATCAGAATGCCAGGGTTTTGCATGTGAATGATGTGACTAATGGGTTATGAATGATTCTAAGTTACCAGCTTTGCAAGAATGGAGTTTTAAAATGAGGCAGCTATAATTTGGTAAGAGGATTGAGATGAAAGGTGGTCAATTGGAGAATTGAATGGAGGCCTGGAAGGACGTTGTTTCACTCTTCCTAAATTATGGAGCTTTTTTGCCCAGATACTAAAGCGGGCAAAAGAACCATCAGGATGGAAGCTTCCGCTATTTCATCAACTAGGTTTCTACAGCACATGATCAAACAGCCTTCAGAGGACTGTACAAGACCGAAGTTCCTACACCTAACCACAGGATTTTTTTTTACTCAGGACTGGGTGCTATAACTACCACAGGATTCTTACTCAGGACTGGGTGCTATAACTACCACAGGATTCTTACTCAGGACTGGGTGATATAACTACCACAGGATTTTTTTTACTCAGGACTGGGTGCTATAACTACCACAGGATTTTTTTTACTCAGGACTGGGTGCTATAACTACCACAGGATTCTTACTCAGGACTGGGTGCTATAACTACCACAGGATTCTTACTCAGGACTGGGTGCTATAACTACCACAGGATTCTTACTCAAGACTGGGTGCTATAACTACCACAGGATTCTTACTCAGGACTAGGTGCTATAACTACCACAGGATTCTTACTCAAGACTGGGTGCTATAACTACCACAGGATTCTTACTCAGGACTAGGTGCTATAACTACCACAGAATACTTACTCAGGACTGGGTGCTATAACTACCACAGGATTCTTACTCAAGACTGGGTGCTATAACTACCACAGGATTCTTACTCAGGACTAGGTGCTATAACTACCACAGAATACTTACTCAGGACTGGGTGCTATAACTACCACAGAATACTTACTCAGGACTGGGTGCTATAACTACCACAGGATTCTTACTCAGGACTGGGGGCTATAACCACAACAGGATTCTTACTCAGGACTGGGTGAGATCTTGCTTGTACATATACTTTTTGCATAATGTTTAATTAATTTTTCACTTTCATTCATTGCATATGTTGACTAGCTGAGGCATTCACCTATTACATTTATATTGTGCAATCTGCTGTTTGAGTGACTATTTTTTCCACTGTATGCTTTGATGTGTACCCCTTAGGGAAAGAGGCTACTTGTGGTCAGCTCCTTATTTTGGGGAGTCTCTCAAATATATAAGCTTTCTTGAAGGCACATCATGGACACTGAGATTTTATTTGAGACACTTGGAGCACTATAGGGGGCACAGTCTGATTGCAGGTTAACATGTGGTCATCAGAAAGGGGAATGAGTGTTTGAAAGTTTAGAGATTGAGCAACAGATAGAACAAATAAGGTAGAAAAGTAGATCTATCATGAGTAGGTGACCTAATCCACAAACCAGGCACCATAAATCCTCTATGAATTAGGAGGTCAGAACAGGTAGGAGGATGTCAAAGCCAAGGAGCTTAAGGAGTATTACATATATCCCACAAGCCTAAAATGCTGTTTACCTTTCCCAGTAGGTCTGCCCAGCAATTCCTCTGGTAAGAGGAAATGGTTATATGTAGAGAGTGCACATCAGGAAGGCAGTCCCCCTGGTGAATGAATCCTCGGGGGAAATAGAGCAGATCTCCTGCTTCAAGGACTGTTTCCAAAACAGGCTCTCCAATGTCGTGGTCATTGAAATTAGCTGAAAATAACAGAATTGGTGATGATAATAAGATATTACATTTTTTACGTTAATTACCATTTTGATCATGGTAAATTAATCCTTATATTTCACAAGGTACAAGAAAGGGAACTACTTACGACTTGAAAACTGAGGGAGATGTTCAGACTTTTGTCTATAAGAAGCAAATAAAGAGTTTATCAGTCTCCGAAAAATATAAAAATCAATACATTGTACTTTTAATTTTGTATGATATAAAACTACTCTAACAACCCTAACATGGATGCTACACCAGAAGAACCACGTGGGACATTATTAAGTGTTTGCAATGACTAGATAAAAATAACGTAGTCCTCAAATACACTTTACAAATAATACAGAATAAAAACAACAATAAATGCTTGCATGAAGCACAGGGCAGTTCAGTGTGGTTAAACGAAAAACTGTTAGAAATTATTATTACAGTTATATTTAAGCAAATAATTTTTTGTTAAAAATGTAAATGTATGTTTATGGTAACCAGGTAGGTTGAGGAAGCTAGTGCATGAATAAAAATTGCATATTTACGAGTGCCATTTTGATAGAATTGTCAAATTGTAAACTTTTTAACATATTGTTGGAATAATTTATATTCTGCAGTTGGCCGCCTCCGTCACATCTATATTTTTCTGGTCACTTCAGGTGATGTAATGAACTTCTGTTTGTAATTTAATTACCATCCACGTCCGGGCACACACTATTATATAGAACCTATTACTTAGACACCAATGAATTCATTCTTCCCACTACTTTCATAGCACTGGTTTTTGTAAATAGGATTAAATGATGAAAGAAAGTCTTGCCTGGGATTGTAAACTCTCCAGTGCTTCTTCCCTTCTAGCTGAACCACAAACGCTTCAATGTCATCGTAATGTGGAGCAAATCCTTGTGTGCCTGCAGGTGTCAGGTAGCTGTTATAGAAGAATCACTGTTAGTATTACATTTGCTGCTACAATAATGCTATACAAACATCACACACAGCTGGTCATTATGTAAGTGACAATGAAGAAGAACATTTTGCCTTACAGAAATGTAATTAGCTTCAAAAGAATAATAAAAACAAATACCCATTATAACCCTCCCTGCATAAAATGAGACATTAAAAAAAACAAAAAAAAAAACGTTTTCTGTGTTTGGTTAAAGTGGGAGAGGTAAAGGTGTCCATTTAAAATCCCACCTTATCCTTTATCTCCCCATTCTGTCCCCATGCCCTAATATCACCCTGTAATGGTTCTCATTGTACCCAACTATAACTAAATATTTGTCTTTGGCTCGCTGATGCAGTCACTAGTCACACAGGTTTCTGTAGGTGATGTATTTTATATGCAGTTGGTAGAGCAATTTACATGGTTAATTCTGAACACAATACAGTACATGACCACAAGCACTGATTCAAGGCAAATATATTGAGATTTGGTTCTTTTCTGCGCAGTTATTTTTTTCCTCTGCAAATAATTCACGTCATGTTATTTTGAGTCTGCTTTGTGTTTTGATTTTATTTTACGTATAAACTATGAGATACAGCTCTTCATTTACAATGTAGGTGTCAAAGTGCAGCTCTCCGGCTCCTGAAGGCCTACAACTCCATGATATCCTGTCAGCAAAGAAGCTACGAGCAGAGTATGTCTACCAATAGCTTGAGAGCTGCACTTTGATGCCTATGTTGTAACTTCAGAGAAAAAGCTCATAGCTTGCAAGTAAAAAAAAAAAAAAAAGTAATATACCAAGATTTCCCATATTTATCACAGCTGATAATTATACACACGCATACATATGTTGTGTTTAAATATTACTTTAACAGATTTTTTTTATTGCTGCACGCCTTTATGTTGCTGTGTATTACTTCTTTACGGGGGGTTTGGTACAGGAAAACTACCACCTCTAAAAAGTGTTTTCCTTTATTTCTAGCCATAGGCTGAACAGTCAGTTGACAGGTACAATTTAAACACAACACTAACACGAATTTGCAGGTATTCTTGATATTCTCTTCCCGCGTTCACATACGTTTAAGATAATTTCCTAAATGCTTCGATCTAAACATATATACTCTCTTCCTTTACTGTGATGATTCCCTTTATTTATTTAAATGTTTCTATCATATCCCCCCGTTACGTATTTCCTCCAAGCTATACGTAAGATGCTTTAATCCTTCCTGGTAAGTTTTATCCTTCAACCCTCTAAGTGGTTGGGAAATTCGGATATAGAAGCTTATGGACATCATTTTGTTGAAATCAAACAGATAGAAACATAAAAAGTCAAATTTTAGTGGTGTATATGTAAACCCAAAAGTGTGATAAAAATAATATTAATAAGTGTACAATTTTTTTTTTGATATGTTGCAAATTCAATTTTAAAAAAAAACAGGAAATGGGTTTTTTTTTTTTTTTTTCCCTTTCCCTTGCTGTCATTCTCTGTACTTCACAATCAGTATGGATGTGAAATATAAACATTTTTAAAATATATTACATGTTAAAAAAAGTTTATAAATTTCACATCTATAATTATCAAAATGTTTAGCAATACATTATACAAAATGGACAAATACAGACAGACACACAGTATAGATTTTTTAAATCAAACTAAAAGCAATTCCCCAACGTTAAACTAGTAGTGCCGTATTTGCTCAAATATAAGACAAGGTTTTATTCGAGGTTGTTTTATAATCTGACCTCAATCAAATCGAGGTCAGACTATAAGACAGGGATCTTGGATCCCCCTCGCTAACAGCCGATGGATGTCTGCGCGATGCGTGCAGACATCCTCCGCTGCCGCCCGGCACGACCGCCGGGACTTGCTGGGTCCTTCCGGCTTCATCATAAAAGTCCCAGCGGAAGTGCCAGGCAACAGCGGAGAATGTCTGCGCATATCGTGCAGACATCCTCCAGCTGCCTCCACTAGGCACCAGGGAGATTTGGCCAGCCGGACATCCTCCATGCTGCCCAACACTTCTGTCTATTATGACGGACCGGCTGTGTAAAGAAGTTTGTGGCCACTGAACTGGCTGCTGCATTATTTTTGTTACTATGCACGCCACAGAAATTCCAAGGTTGCAGACTGCATTTAGCATTACCAAGCAGTAGGAAGAACTGGAAGATTGGGAACCTATAATAGCAGCCTCTTCCAGGAAAGTGCCAAAGCACATTATGTAGAAGGCGTATAACATAGTACTTTTATGTACTGTGTGTATAAAAAAACAGCACTGTGCTACTGATGACACCATTATCCTGTGATGAGCGAAAAGCATTTCACAAAATATTAACATTATTTGCTGTAAAATTCTAATCATAGTTCACCAAAATCACATCCTTTAAAAAGTCCACTTGTTTATGTGCTTAGTAGAGAAAAAAAAATCAAAGTGTAAAAAAGGTTGTGCCTAAAGCCAATTTATTTTGAGGATATTTTCTCTAATCTACAAGTAAACAGTTGGGCAGGAGTACAAACTTACTATCAGATAAACTAACTGCAGATCGCGACAAGAAACAAATTAAATAAGGAAGCAAAAGGAAAAGAAGCATTTTCTCTTTGTGAAGATAAAGGC
Organism: Pelodytes ibericus; assembly: GCA_036172795.1. Lineage (NCBI taxonomy): Eukaryota > Metazoa > Chordata > Amphibia > Anura > Pelodytidae > Pelodytes > Pelodytes ibericus. The sequence goes on from CM069862.1 coordinate 61,077,013, forward strand.
AGGGCTTGACAAATTTAATTTAGTTTTAGGAGCCAGACAAAAAATTAAGGAGCCAGACAACGGCACATCACAAAATAGCACGGACACAGTGGCATACACCCACCTCACATACACAGCCAGTTACATCCACACACACACACCACATACACAGCCAGTTACATCCACACACACACACACCACATACACAGCCAGTTACATCCACACACACACACCACATACACAGCCAGTTACATCCACACACACACACCACATACACAGCCAGTTACATCCACACACACACACCACATACACAGCCAGTTACATCCACACACACACACCACATACACAGCCAGTTACATCCACACACACACACCACATACACAGCCAGTTACATCCACACACACACACCACATACACAGCCAGTTACATCCACACACACACACCACATACACAGCCAGTTACATCCACACACACACACCACATACACAGCCAGTTACATCCACACACACACACCACATACACAGCCAGTTACATCCACACACACACACCACATACACAGCCAGTTACATCCACACACACACACCACATACACAGCCAGTTACATCCACACACACACACCACATACACAGCCAGTTACATCCACACACACCACATACACAGCCAGTTACATCCACACACACCACATACACAGCCAGTTACATCCACACACACCACATACACAGCCAGTTACATCCACACACACCACATACACAGCCAGTTACATCCACACACACCACATACACAGCCAGTTACATCCACACACACCACATACACAGCCAGTTACATCCACACACACCACATACACAGCCAGTTACATCCACACACACCACATACACAGCCAGTTACATCCACACACACAGCCAGTTACATCCACACACACCACCAGTTACATCCACATACACAGCCAGTTACATCCACACACACCACATACACAGCCAGTTACATCCACACACACCACATACACAGCCAGTTACATCCACACACACCACATACACAGCCAGTTACATCCACACACACCACATACACAGCCAGTTACATCCACACACACCACATACACAGCCAGTTACATTCACACACACCACATACACAGCCAGTTACATTCACACACACCACATACACAGCCAGTTACATTCACACATACATACACACACAGTCCGTTACATTCACACACACACACCACATACAGTCCGTTACATTCACACACACACACACCACATACAGTCAGTTACATTCACACACACACACCACATACAGTCAGTTACATTCACACACACACACACACCACATACAGTCAGTTACATTCACACATACACACCACATACAGTCAGTTACATTCACATACACACCACAGTCAGTTACATTCACATACACACCACATACAGTCAGTTACATTCACTCATAAATACACACAGACCACATACACAGCCAGTTATATACACACACATACACACCATTTTTGTGTTGTTTTTTTAAAGAACAAAAAAAATATTTCTTACAGTGTCCTCCCTCCCTGCTGCTTACCTCATTGCAGGGGAGGGGGACATTTATGCTGGAGCCCGATCTCTTTCGGTTCATGTGCCGTGTTGTCACATGACACTCGGCACTACAACGTGTTGCGCGAGGGGGCGGAGCTTACAGTCTGTGTGATCCACACAGACTTTCTCCCCTCGCGCTGAAAAAGAAAGTAAAAGAAAAACGGATGGCAGCCGGCAAGGGCTCCCTGTGACAAACAGTACCCGGGCGCCAGGTCTGATTTCATGGTCGCCATGGCGACCTGGCGCCCGGGGTTTGTCGAGCCCTGGATAAAGGACTTACGTGTTTGCACCAACCATGCTCCCAAAAAGCTCCTGTAGAACCGATAAGAAGTTCCAAACCGAGTGAGAGAAAGCCTGGGGGTTTAACAACCTCAGAGAACAGCCATTCTGTAAAGAGACAGGTGGGGATTGAAGCGGGAATGTATTCCTGCAAAACTTAACATAAATCTTTGCAAAACAGACAAAACCCATTCCCTTGTGTTAAAACTTCCACATAGAACAGTGGGCTTAGAGGGATGAAGAGCCCCGATGCCCTATTTATATAGCTACACATATACACTGAACAACTGCCATGTGCTTAAAGGGACACTCCCACCAAAAAATGAAAAGGGTTTATTAATTTTTTTTGTTTTACATTGTTGATTTCAGATAGGTCTTTTGTTTTTGTTATGTGAGTTTATATTATTATGAAATATTTTACTAAACAAGTGTGACTGAGTGCCGCCATTTTGTGAAATATTGTGTTGTTGGGTGCACTGAACGGGAGGGTAATGTAACTATTACATCACAAGGGAGCAGAGTTATGATCCTGTTTGATCAGGTCAATCTGATCTCTCAGTGTCGGAAAGCAGGTAAAAAAAAAAGTTGTACACAGCGACCTAGTCCTGCCCAGTATGATCCAATAAGAGAGCAGGGGTGTAACTTATGACATCATCATGCAGGCTCTGGCCACAGTTGTAAAGTAAGACTTGCTGGAAGATTTTGGAGAATGTTGCATCATGGGTAAAATTCTCAAAATGGATGCTGGAGATAAACACCTAATTTTCTTTTTACTTTTATATGCAATTAATTCAAAAATAAAATAAAAAAGTGACATATGTCTCATATATGTTTGTTTTAAATTCACAGGTAATCTAGTTACATCTTATGTAAGTGGTAGAGTCCCTTTAAGGGACTTTTCTAGATAAGCAAAAAGGATCAGTTTGGTCTTTTACCAACATTAAAATGTAATCATATCTGCACATCACATACATATTTAAGAAAGAACATTTCTTAGGAAAGATATACACAGCCTGTTGTGCATTCTAATACAGCTAATCTCTATAATGTGTTAGTCTTGTGCTCACCCTGAAATAGTCCCATACTACCAGAGGCAGTGCTCGACCAGGAGGATTATGGGTTTCACGTTTTCCATTAGTATAGCTGGTCACATCAAGGTTAACGCCAAACTGCACATTATCCTACATACAACAAGAATACAAGGATATCTATGAGACCGCAGAATAAGACACCACTTTGCTTAACATAAAAGTGATAAATGATTATGAAAGTTGTATAAACGTTTGCATGCTTTCTCCCAGGGTTGCATGTCCTCAGGAGATTACTCTTGCTGAAATGGGCATCCCCAGCGGCCAATCATAGAACTCCCATAAAGATACATAAGAATGCCCATTTTTTCATATGCCAGTGTTACTTGGCATATTCACAAGCAGCCAAGGTAAACAAACTGTAGCATAAGGCCCGGTGAATTGGTTTTTGAAGATGAACTGTGTTTCAGTATCTCATGATTTTCCCACCAAAATGATTTAGAGATAGCGTAGAATGGAATTTTTAGGCCAGAGATCATGGATCAGCAAGGTCTAGTAAAACCAATAAAGAAGAGATGGGAAATGGCTGGAACTGTGCTGCTGATATCCGGGGTGCAGAGCTGGCCACACCTCTCGGCACTCCTACTGTGATCTATACCATAGAGTTGTAAAGAGAGAGGGGTAGAGGGTCACCTTCATGCAGAGCAATAGAAGATAAAGCTTCAGGAACCAGCTGTGGATACACGTTTAATAAAATACGAACGCCACAGCTAAAAGCATCAAGTGAGAGTCACCCGGTGGGGCAGTAGAGCCTACGCATTTCACGCCTAAAGACTGTTTCTTAGTCCCTTGACAATTAATGTTTATGCACAGCCAGTTCCTGACGCTTTGTCTTTTATTCCTCTGCATGGAGGTGGCCCTCTGCCCCTCTCTCTCTACAACTCTATGGTCTAGTAAAACCAATCACTCACTTCTCTTAGTGTCCGGTCAAACTCGGAAGTAGAATATAAGCCATGGAAGTAACTGTTGTTGCGCCGTTTAAGAAGAGCAGGCTTTTTTTCCCAAATATCCCTGAAAACAAAAACAAGATGTCAGACGAAAAAGGAGGAATATCCAATCTGTAGTGGAACACAGTCATATCTGCCAATCTGCAGCCGAGCAAGTGACTAGTTACAAGAATATTTAACAGTTATATTTCAACTTATAGAAAGCACACATTTAAAGAAGCTGAAACAAATGTAAATGTTGCCTATTTCTACTTTATTGCACAAGGACATATGCATGAGAGCCATAAAAGCAAGAATGCAACTTCTATATACACACGTGAATGAGCCCAGTTTGTATTAAACCCATTTATGAAGGGATTAGGATGCTTCAAGACAATCATGGTTGTTTTAAATCACCCTAAGGTCTATTTACTGCAAAGCAGTGGTGACTATACATAGAAAAATGTAAACAACAATTAAAATAGTTTGTATATCGGCAATCTAACTGCTAGGTCAAGACGTGGGTGCAGGGCAAATCCTAGGTAAGCCAAGGCTGGGTAAAGGTTCTCTGAACCGAAACGTTGCCAAATTTGTTGCAATAAATTCATACTTCTCACCATATAGTGTGCTGGGCATCTTTTAAAAATCGCATTTATTGAGGATGAGGACAGTTCACTTCAATACAGGCAATTCAAAAAACAGCCAAAAGTACTATACCTGAAAAAATCTGCAGGTTTAATGGGAGAAATCAGCCACTCAAAGAGAGCCATTGCTCTGTCTTTGCTGTTCTGAATCTTGCCAAGATCTTGTAAGACAGTGAGAAGTGGTGGGCCAACATGCTGCTTGTTTCTACCAGCGGAATCCTGAAATAAACAAAAATAAATATACATTATCTGACAAAACACCATGTGCCACCCATACAGATTATATATATATATATATATATATATAGGTTTAGGGTCCTATTGTCCTCCTGTCTGTCTTCTGTGTCTTATATTTAGTTCTTACTGCTTGTTTTACTGGCGTTTGTGGTGCCAGCCCTAGCCGTTAATTAAAACAAATGTATTACCTTTATCTCTGGGCAGACCTGGCTGCACTATTAACCAAGACTTAATTTCATTTGCAGCTATATGAACTTCTAGTAATATACACAGGAATTTGTACTACTGTGGAATACACACTAACACAGGAAACTACTTCATTCTGTCCTTGATTGTTTCAGGCACTTTACATACTGCACCTCCAGGGTCAGTTATTTCCTTATTTCATAATAGATTTAACATTTAAAGAAACAGTGGGCTATTTTTTCCTAACCTGGGGTGTAATTATTTCATTACCTTATCTAAATACTATGTATATTACCTTTACACAGTGCTAATATTACAGGCAGTAGTACTTTAAGACCTTTATTCAGTGATCATTTTCTTTTTTATTACTATTACTGTCTGATATGGACAGAATTATATAGCTATTACCTATATTTTTTGATCACTGAACTTGCTTCCTGATCTAATAATTAAAAAAAATTTCATACACAGTTATTTAAACTATCAATAAGGGTATGCAAGCGTGATTTTATTTTTCACGTTTTCTCACTTGTTTGTCTTTATGTACACCGCTTTCTATTTTACTAGTTTTTATTTAATCTAAATAAAAAAGTTATGTTTTAATTCCCAGACGCCACTTATGTCTATTTAAACTCTGTTTTATTATTTAGGGTTACCCCCTAGTGGTAGTCTTCCTTTACAGCAAATTGGCTATTTTGTGAGACTTATAATCTTTGTATATATATATATATATATATATATACACACACAATATTTAATTGCCTTCTTACACACATTTTATGCATAATAAATGGAAATATTACCGTGGACCCAGATAAATCAATATCCGTTTCATTTTTTGCTTGGGTGTTAAGTTTTTTTATTTTTTTGTTAGCATGTTTAGCTTTCTTTTTGGAGCTGGTAATGGATTCGGATGTTGCCTCTTCGTGTCCTTCTTGAAGACCATTTAAAATGTTGTGGTTAGGGGTGCTGGTCACAAACTCCTTTTCAGTTGCCAGGAACTTTCTTTTTTTCTTCAGTTGTTTGTGTTTATGTGAAGGGTTTGAGATCGCATGCTTGTGCTTCTTCGTAACACCTTCCTGGAAAACACAATCACAGAATAATAAACACTCTAGAGAATAAAGAGCACAAGTACAAAAAAAGTGTGTGTGTGTGGTTTTTTTTTAGGGACATTAAAAACTTTTGTTTCACTTGTGCTTCCAATATAGTATATTATCAGACATAATAGTAGATATTTAAGAGAAAATCTAAAGCTTTAAAATACTGGACTAAAATCTAATCTGTGGATTTTATAATACACAACATTACATTTAAAAATAATAATAATATGTACAAATGGTTAAAATCTTTACAAAACAAAAGTAGTCTACTGGATCTGGCTGATGTCAAGTCAGTGATGCTAAACATGAAGTTTTGGGAATTAAAGGCTTCTTTCAATGGCAACATATTTAAAAGAAGTAGATCATGCAGCATATTCTCTGTCACTGGCCACCTTTCCAGAAATCTGTGCAGGATTTCACATGGAAAAGCAGCACAGATTAAATGTTCCTTCCTCATTTAACAAGGGTTCAGTAAACCCTAAAAGGTGGGCTGCAGATGACTTCATATGAGATAAATAGAGCATCTCACCAATTTAAAGCAGGAATAAACCTGGTGAGTTTCCCCCCTAAGCAAATGCATCACGTTTGTCCATGCACTACGTATAGCATGGACCTTTTAGTGAACAGACCCACATGATAAGAGTAGGAAAGCAATGGAATGCATATTAATAAACTCTATGGTGACTGGGTTCTGCCTAAATCACAGAGGATTAAGGAGAGATTTGTAAGCATGAATTAAAAGTCTAATTTTGATGGTTTGTTCATTAAATTATATTTGATTTTGTTTCTAAGGATGAAACAAAAATTCACTACTACGAAGATTAATTTCAGCAGTTAAGGTAGGTACTGTACTAACCAACCCTCCGATTGTGGAAATGTGACACTATATATATTAACCACATTATCCCTATTTATGCAAACATGATATTTGCAAACTGTTCAGGGCATTCATGGGAACAACAGTCACACGACGATTTACTAAAAAAAGAGAAAGAAAAGTAGAAGGCTGCAGTTCCCGAGGCTATTTACAATTCGGCACTCCAATCCGTGCACTACCTTAGCCAAGATACTCAGCCAGCCATCTGTCTGTCTGTCTGGGCGTCATCATGGGTAGTGTAGTGAACTAAAACGTGAGTGCCAGACATTGTCATCACTGCTTTGCAGGGTTTTGAACAACGTACACCATCCAAATCCCCCTTCACTGACCTGCTGTTTGGATTGTTTCTGGTAAACAGAAAAAGCTGACACACGTGGGCCCTCCATCACCAAAGTTCACTAACTTCCTGTGCAGTAAGGGAAAAATGTGTGCGCTACAGTGTCGATTGCCAGGATTTCGTTTCCTGACGTCATCAGGAACGGACAATCAACTGCAGAAGGAACTGCGTCCCTAGTGGTAAGAAAGTCCTGGACATGTAGAGTGTTTGAAGGATGCAGGATCGGTACATTTTCTGTGTATGGCCTGTAATTAGCATATGAGTTGCAGTTGACGCCAGTTCCCATTCTGCTCAGCCAGCCACCAAAGGTTGGCCATCTTTACCTACATTTTATTTTTCATGGGAAATGTTATTCCTTTTAAACAAGCAGCCAAGCCCTTTTTAAAAAAGGTTTTTACTTTAGTGTTTGATCGGTCATTTTTACTGGCTTGCAGTGTGTAAGATACGTATGTATCAACAAGAAATAGATTAATTAATCAAGGTGGATATCACCATCATTTCCTTCTGGACGCATAGTTCTTATCATGATGCAGAGCAAAATGTATAAGTGATGTTTGTCTTGCCGCAAATAACTTTTCCATGCAACTTTTCAGTATGAATCCCTGAAAGAAATATGGAGAGATACGGGAATGATCCTGTTTCAGGAACTTCAGGATAGATATCCAACCTTAAGAGGGGAAACTTTCAATTACCTAAGAATGAAAGGTTATTTGGTAAGATACCTACATAAAACCAAATCAGATAGGGTGAAATACTTTGGGAGAATGCTGGAAAATAATAATTGGAAAAATCTATTGGGGAAAACTAAAAATATGATGGATTTGGACATGGAAGACTGTGACTTTCCAGCCTTTGTCAAATGGAAACGAGATATAGGTCGTAAATTACCAAAGGAAGACTTGATAAAAGATTTTTCAGCAACACATAGGGCGGTGAGATGCCTTAACCTGGTAGAAACACACTATAAAATACTAAACAGAATGTACCTGGTACCTACTCGACTGGCAGCGATGAGGGCGGGCGTGTCAGATACATGTTGGAGGTGTAATGGAGATAGAGGAGACATGTTGCACACTTGGTGGGCATGTCCGCCGCTTAAACTTATGTGGCAGGAAATGCTGAAGAAATTTCTTCTTTTGACTAACATCTTGCTATTAAACAATCGTGAGACACTACTCCTGCATCTAGATCTTCCAGGTACTAAAGAATGGGAGAAAGTCTTCATTCTTCACTTTATATCAGCAATAAAAATATCAATAGGCAGAACTTGGAGATCATCACAAGTCCCTAGCTGGGTGGAAATTAGGAAACAACTAGAACACCAATTAAAGATGGAGAGAGGAATTTCCCTCTACTAGTCAAAAAATCAAAAAAATGTGGAAAAATGGAATACATGTCTAGATCTCCTAGCTCGGGACTTGGGATGATAACCTAAAGGTCTCAGACACGTGAGAACTGTAAATAAATGATGGAATAACATGAAATATGAGTTGAACATGTCTTGTGGCTGGACCGTGCTCTCTGGCTTCTCCTCTGACCTCTGCGGACGTAAATGTTTGTATGTGTTTGGTGTTTTGTGTATTGTTATAATGTCCCTTCATAAGAGAGAGGAAATTTTTGGTATTTTGGATATAGCACTTTAATAAGGGATCCTCACGTAGGTTTATATTCTTGGGTAGTACTAACAAGAAATATTTGTCTGTGCTGGGAAAGTTTTTGTACAATAATTTTGTAAAATTACTAATAAGAAATGACACAAGGATGAACTGAAGACATAAAGTGAATGGGTGAATTAATCAACCTAAATAAAATTGTCTCAGAGTCTGAGTGTCGGGACAAAAAAAAAACTTTTCAGTATGAGTAAAAAGGATTGCCAGTTGCCACTATCTGGTAGAACCTGCAGGTCACTCTCTGTGCTTCGCTATAAGTACGTGAGGCAAGGCAATGCAATGTGTGAACACTGCGATCACATGCCCGGAGACCCGCCGATCAGGTCCAGGTACTTTTCCTCAGGTGCGAGGCATAGTCCTGGACCCGTTTCAGACCGCTTGGTGGAGCGCACCACCAGCTTAACTACATGACGAATTAACTAGTCATAAGGTCGCTAACGCTGCAGCTCTTATGACGAGTTAAATCGTCATAAGGTCGCAAAGGGGTTAAGAGATCCTACTGTGTACAAGAGCAAGGTCACTAACAGTCCACATTATGTATTAAATTGCAAGAGCACAGGAAGTGATTAAAAGAAACTAAACTTTGTATCCTCAGCGTCTATATAATCAGTGCTGCTGCACCTGCAGTAAACGTGCACAGGGCTCAAGTCAAATATTAAAAATGTGATTTATGCAGAATGCCTACATCAAATCACACTGGGGAGAAAAGCCTGTGCACTATACAAACAGTAATCTTCATCTTGCACCAAAGAGAGTTTGGGCACTAGACTGTCCCTTTAGAAGAACTGTATGGCACAAACATTGATTATAGGGTGAATATAGTGAATACAAAATAATTGAAAATGATCAATAGATTGTGTTAGCAAAATTGCTAACAAATGTCTAAATTAGCAGAAAAATGTGTTTTAAAAGGACTGTATCACCTGGACATTGTTTTTACTGTGCATATAGAGCATTAAAAAAATGATTGAAAATTATGTTAATGATTATGCTGCATATTAATCTTTACAGAAATCGCTACATGCAAACCTGGATATTAGTAAATTCTAAAAAAAAAAAACAACCTGGGTAGGTGAAACAATCCTCAAAAAGAGGACATGTCCAAGGAAAAGAGGACATGTCCAAGGAAAAGAGGACATGTCCAAGGGAAAGAGGACATGTCCAAGGGAAAGAGGACATGTCCAAGGGAAAGAGGACATGTCCAAGGGAAAGAGGACACATGGTAACCCTAGCCCCATGACTTCTGCAAAACACCATGCAGAAGTACCATGTGTAAAAAGATGGCCGTGGTGGCAACCCTAATGCAAAAATCAAAATAACAATTATATCTTTGCATCCTTCCAAATGTCCAACTTTGGAACCTATGTCCGGGGATCTCTTTTTCAAGGAACCTGCATAGGTATGCATTTGGTGCTCCAATTCTTGGGGACAGTGCAGAGGGTTTGCACATAAATATCGTCTAACTTTTCACAAGGTGGAACAAGGACATAAGGGAACAAAGCATTAAAAGGGGAGCAATGAAAAATACGCACGCACATGCAGCTTGCTAGCATGCCCTATCTACATGCCTCACCTGCTGCTTGCTAGCAGGCCCTATCTACAGGCCTCACCTGCTGCTTGCTAACAGGCCCTATCTACAGGCCTCACCTGCTGCTTGCTAGCATGCCCTATCTAAATGCCTGACCTGCAGGTTGCTAGCATGCCTTATCTAAATGCCTCATCTGTAGCTTGCTAGCATGCCCTATTTACATGCCTCACCTGCAGCTTGCTAGCATGCCCTATCTACATGCCTCACCTTCAGCTTGCTAGCAGGCCCTATCTACATGCCTCACCTGCTGCTTGCATGCATGCCCTATCTAAATGCCTCAACTGCTGCTTGCTAGCATGCCCTATCTACATGCCTCACCTGCTGCTTGCTAGCATGCCCTATCTAAATGCCTCAACTGCAGGCTGCAGCTTGCTAGCAAGACCTATCTAAATACCTCTCTATATGTATTATCAGGGACCTAACAGATGATTTGGGGGAGGGTATGTCTACGTGAAATAGAAACGTTTGTGGTGATAACTCTATTTTTGTGTGAGATAATTTTTCGATTGTTTCTTCCAATTTATGCTTAACTGGTCCGAGTTTAACACAGAGCCACCATATGTGTGCTTGGGTGCCTATCTCTTCCTCGCATCTCCAACATAAGTTCGAATGTGAGTGTTGAAATTTAGCTGTCCTTTCTGGTACCAGATACCATCTGTGTATAACTTTGAGGTAGGTTTCTTGCATGTTAATTCCGTGTAGGGCCCTTCTTGTGTTTCTGAAGTCGTTTTCCCACTTTTCCAGAGGGATTTCAAACTTTAGTTCTTTTTCCCATTTCTCAACTCCTCCAAGTTTACCCTTTTTCTCCAAAATATGTAAGTTCCTATTAATTTTTGAGATTATTTTGGTATAGTTTTTAATTTGGAAAATACCAGCAAGGTTATTTTGATCAGTAGAGTATCTGCTATTAGTTAGATTTTGTATCTTGAGATAAGTCAGGAATTCGCTATTGTCAATACCGTATTTTTCCTTTAGACTGTTAAATGTGATTAGTTCTGTATTAACATAAAGATCTCCCAGTTTTTTTTATTGAGGCCTGGTTCCATGAGTTGTAATTAATATTCTCTAAATACATTTCTAGGGCTTCCAAGGGGGGGTGTCTGCTGTAAAGAGTTTTTCTGCCTCATATTTCTTCCTTAGTTTCCTGAGTGTCTGATACAATCCCTTAATAAGTCTTTTATCTATTTTTAATTTTTTGAATATTGGTTTATCTACCCAAATTAAATGTAATAGATTTCTTTGTCCCAATATACTTTTTTCATATTTGTACCAGGCACAGGTATTGGAGGTTTTAAATTTCCAAGACACCAGATGTGACAGCATGATTGCGTCATGTGTGCTGTATACATCTGGAACGAAGGAACCCCCTTCTTTCAAATTATATGTTAGATTCCTAACAGAGATCCTGGATTTCTTCAGGCCCCATACAAATTTATCAAATAAATTATGATACTCTTTCAGTATACTTCTGGATATCGGAATTGGAATGGTTCTCATCAGGTATTCTAGTTTGGGCATTAAATATGATCTAATTGCGTTTATTTTACCCAGCATTGAGAGATGAAGATTTTTCCATCTTGTGATTATGGTCTTTAATTCACCCAGTAGGAAATCATAGTTAATACGTGTGAGGTGATCCCATGAGATACTGAGTTTTACACCCAAATATGTAACTTCTTTTTTCCCCCATTTACATTCAAATTTTTTATTGAGCTTTATTAGTTCCTCTTCTGTTATGTTCTTGTGTATAATTTGAGTTTTTTTGAGGGAGAATATATTTTTCAAGTTATATCCCAGCATGCTTAGCGTCATGTCTATAAAGGCAAAGATACTTAGCACTCCTTGCATGACCTGTTTGTTTCATCCAAGGAAAGTTTCAACCACAAAGTAGTTTTTTTTCTCGAGGCCTTCAGTTAATTATTGCATTTTCCATCTTTCATACTGATACAAGCAATGTCTTTTCTTTTGTACACTACACGGTTTATTATAAAACAAACAAAAAACTGATACATTTTTCAAGTCATCCAGGTACGTCTAACAATAACAGAGACAGAGCTTGAGATGTGCTTCAGGCAGTTCTTAGTCAGGAATCTGCCACAGTCACTGGATAAAGTGAGGCTCTTTATGAATAGGGAACATAAGAAGGAAGGGGGAGGGAGGGCTTCTGAGAGGTGTTCCATTAAGATAATCAACATATCCAGTAGGTGGTGTAAATATACTTTTGAAAAGGCATCCTAAAACGTCATTTTTCCCTAAAAAAGTTATTGTACAACCAGGAAGTGAAGAGTGCAGATCATTTCAACACTTGTGGCAGTGTCAAACCCAGATATTAGAGAACCCTGAGACAGGCATATGGCTTCTGAGGAGGCTCTCGCTGACAGTAAGACTGATTAACATGTTGTTAAGTTCTTAGCTTTCTTTTATGGATAGTGTGTTTGCATGGGAGGGGGGCTCTGCATGTTTTATGTTATGTTTTCACTGTTTCATTGCAAAAGGGACCAGTAAATCCCTGGAGGGCCTTGTAGAGTACAGACAGATGGGTCAGACACTACAGCTTTAAGACAATAAAGGTCTTGAAAGGTCATCTTGTTCCAATTCTGGCCACTTTCATGACATAATGTTAGTTCTATTAAAGGGAATGTAACACAAAAGAGCTGACCTTTTGCATTGCCATTTAAATGTTGGGTTAATGCATTTTTTTTTTTTTTTGCATGTTTATATTACGGTAAGTGTACTTTTTATACTCTTTGTTTCTCAGACACTATTCTTGATTCTTATTGCTTTTTAACTAATTCTGCATTATTTGTCTGACATAAAGTAAATACAGTACGGTCACATTTTATGGCAGATCTCCTTCTTAGCTTTCTCATAGCGTATCAATATAACTTATCCAGATGCTCTATGTAATTAGTAAAAAAAAAGTTTAATGCCTGACCTTAGCATCAGGAATGTAAAGTAATATCAGGAATGTAAAGTAATATCAGGAAGTATTACTTTACTGAGAGGGTAGTGGATGTATGGAATAGCCTGCCAGCAGAAGTGGTAGAGGTAAACACAGTTAAGGATTTTAAACATGCGTGGGATAGACACAAGGCTATCCTTGCTATAAGACCGGGAACGGGGGACTAATAAAAGTACTCAAAAAAAAATTGGGCAGACTTGATGGACCGAATGGTTCTTATCTGCCAACACATTCTATGTTTCTATGTTTCTATGTTAATGGAGCAAGTAATTCCTGAAGAACACTACAACAGTCAAGAACTTAAAAAGCTTTATGAACTGGTTCTGTGCTGTAAGGTATTTGCCACCTTTAGTTATTTAAGTTATAAGGTATAATATAATAAAATGTAGTGTGATGTTTACAAATCCTGTAACAGGATGAGTGTTTTACTTATTGTATGTGCTACATAATAAAACTTTAGATGTGATTATATTCTAAGCCTGGTGTGTGAAGTAGCTATACATTGGCATGGATAAAGCTAATGGATAAGGGAAGGCAGGTTTGTTTTGTGATTTTGAAACAATAAAATGTGCAGAATGTGAGAATACTGCATGTTTTACCGATGTAGAGAAACCACACGTGTGCGTGTCTGAGCTTGCATTGGATTGATTTGGGATTAAACCTAAATATACCATATCTCCCAGTCTCTGTGCTACAATGCACAATATACATTTGCGCACCTATCAGTTAGACTAGTGAAGAACCTGTTTATAGAGACATTCTCTCAGACTGGTTTATAATGAATACAAATTCCATCTAACTTGTCACGTAACATGTCTATATTATCACCAGGCTTTAAACCATAGACAACCTTGCAGGGCCCATATATAAGTGTTTTTATTTAGCCTGGCACTAATACATGGAACATGAAAATATCCAGAACACACGATGAGTTTTTATATACCGTATTTCATAAAAGTATTACTATTATATTGTATAGTACATAAAACATACACTATTGTGGTAATCGTAAATATGAGGAGATAACGATCATAGGGGGAGTCTTATTTTCCCCTGGGGCAAGTGAATTTGATTGTCACAGTTTTACAGAAATATTTTTAAATCATAATTATGGTTATTTACTAAAGGTAAGTTGAGGTGAGATGCACATTTAATCTAGCCGCATCAACTATACATTGTGCAGGGCCAAATTTGATGAGCAGCTCCTACTAGAAGAGATCAGTAGGTCATGAGTAATGCAAAAGTAAAATGTTTAAAACGTTTTAACAATGCATTAATAGCCCACTCTATTCTTTTTGCAGTCGGAATACCAGGTTTGTTGTTGCACAATGCATAGTAAACTCCTTTGCTTCCTTATGAGAAGTTAAATCGTCATAAGTGGCGCATTGATTGCGACCTGTTTAACAAGTGAACTCGTCATGTAGTTAAGCTGAGCTCACCACTTTCTGACATTTATAGAGCCCAGTACTCTGCCTCGCTATCGAAGGCAGAGCTCCTGGACCAAATCGGCTGTCGTGTGGTCATGTGATCTCTGTGCTTAACCAATCAAATGCAATCTCAATGCAAAGTTTTGAAACATTAAATTTGCTTTCTGCTCTCTCTGTACCTTCAATACTGATTGTGAAGTACGGAGAGTGACAGATCTGGAAAAAATCCAGCATCCTGTAAAATGAATAGTTTACCCTTGCCATCGCTGTCTGATAACAGTTTACTTTCGTGATTAATGTCCTTCCTACTTAACGGCACAGATTTTATTTAACCCTTTTTTTGTTGTCATTTTAAAGTATTTAAAAATATATATTAATCATATTATTTTAATATATTAATTTAAGTGCTTTAGTTCTCATGGAGTTTTCTTTTTTGTTGTTTTCTGGCCATGAATCGTGGTTATTATTTTTAATAGTTAGTTGGGATAAGTGGTTTGGTGTTAGTGGTGAACTAGTTGTGTTGAAGATTATTGGAAAAATAATGGAAAAAAACATGTTTTGTTTAAAAAACAAATTCTCCTTTTATATGTATTTTAATAGTAAATTCTAGTCCAAAGAAAGCTGTAAGTGTCCTTTGAAAAACAACATATAACTTGTATGGGTGCATTAAGTGAGAGAGAGAAAAATGACATTTAAACAACCACATATAAATGGGAATATCTCTCTAGTCATTTACCCAGGAAAGTCCCTGATTATAATATGACTGTAGAAGATTTTAAAAAATCACCATCATCTGTTGCTTGATATGCAAATGTACATGTCACTTTAAGTGAATAAACCCTAAGGAAAGAGACAAGGTCATTTCAAACATACGGCCCAAATAGCAGAGTTTGAAATATAGCTGAATGGTAGACATTTTCCAGCTTGGCTACTTTAACCGTAAGTTTGTAATTCTCTTCTCAATTCCCTGCAAATCCCTTTTTCATGAAAAAAATGTATTTTTCTGTTTAAAAAAATCTTTATTTCATGGTGGAAATTCATCAAACATTTTTAAAAAATACAATGTAAAGGATAGAAAATGTTTTCTGTAGTATACAGAGGGTCAACTCATAATAGACTGATTTTGGATCGGCAAGAGGCACAGGTAACGAACTCCGCCAAGGATAGCAGATGTAACCAGTTGTTATGGCAGTCTGAAATATAGCAATACAGAAGCCGCTCCAAGACTTGGTTTTCTCGGTTATGTTAGATTGCGTATGGTGGGCTGAGGTGCAGGAAAGCTGCATTACCATTTGCATACAGAAAGTTTGCTAAAATCTGGGCACAAACTGGCTACCACGATACGAGATGATCACTTTAGGTAACCCATATCAGCAGAAGACCTCTGAAGCAAAAAATGAGTTCTTGAGATGTAGGTAATTTTTTAAATTTAATGCAATGCAACATCTTAGAAAACAAGTCAACAACCATGAGAATTACCATATTGCGGAGGTTGGAAAATCTACAATAAAAATCTGTGGACAAGTGTGTCCTGGGAAGTTTGCAGGAGGCCCACTAAAAGGTGTCTTATTTTGAGCACACACAGGACAGACCGCTACAAAAGCGGTGACATCTGAATGGAGACTAGGCCACCAAGATTGTCAAGAAACGGGCCATATTAACTGGTTTTACCGTATATACTCGGGTATAAGCCGACCCGAATATAAGCCGGGGCACCTAATTTTACCACAAAGAACTGGGAAAAAATATTGACTCGAGTATAAGCCTAGGGTGGGAAATGAGGCAGCTACTGGTAAATATTGCCCCCAATATGCCATTTAATATTCCAGGATATTGCCCCCAATATGTCATTTAATATTCCAGGATATTGCCCCCAATATGCCATTTAATATTCCAGGATATTGCCCCCAATATGTCATTTAATATTCCAGGATATTGCCCCCAATATGCCATTTAATATTCCAGGATATTGCCCCCAATATGCCATTTAATATTCCAGGATATTGCCCCAGACCCCAGTACTTACCTGTTTGCTGCTCCGTCTCCCGGTGCTCTGAAGGTCCGTGGCTGTGAGGGAAGCGTTGTGAGCTCCCCTCCAGCCGCGCGGATCAATAAAGTTTGTTTAAAAAAAAAAGTTTCAACACACTTTGTTGACCGCGCGGATGGAGGGGAGCGCACAACGCTTCCCTCACAGCCACGGACCTTCAGAGCACCGGGAGACGGAGCAGCAAAGAGGTAAGTTTTAGATTATTTTTTTTTTAAGATTCTGACTCGAGTATAAGCCAAGGGGGGCATTTTTCAGCACAAAAAATGTGCTGAAAAACTCGGCTTATACTAGAGTATATACGGTAACTGTTTTTTTAGCATGTCATCTTTGGTGTTGTGATAACTACATAATAATTTAGTGTGGCGGTACAAAGCAACGACCACTAGGTTTCGCAAAAGTGGAATTAATTTGTGCCGCCAGAATCTCCTCACCTAGTGGTGAGCTTAGAATGGAAAGTGGCTAATATTAGGTCTGGAGGAATTACAGGAGTTGGAGCTATCTCATCCTTGGATAGGGAAGAGAACTGTCAGGACAAAACGTCAGCCTGGATGTTTTCTAGCACCAGGCCAATATGATACGACATAATTAAATCTTGATGGAAGAGAGCCCACCTAGCTTGCCGAGGGAAAAGCCATTTAGCCCGAACAGGTATATAAGACTCTTGTGGTCCATGAGAAGTACCCTCAAGGAGTTGCCTCCATTCTTTGAGAGCTAAAATTACAGTTGAGAGTTCTCTATTCCCAGTTTGGTAATGGCATTCTACCTGGTTCAATTTCTTCAAGAAATACCCACACGGATGCATGTAGCTCTCGGGTGTAGGACATTGAGACAGGAGATTGCCTTCTCCTTTCTCAGACGCATCAACTGGCAGCAAAGGCGGCTTTGAGAGTTGCAAAAGCGTAATGACATCAGGGGACCAATGTTATGGTTTGCCATCTCTCCTGGTCATGCCCATGAGGGGTTTAACCAAGGTTATTAATTGATGAAGCCTAGAAAACACTGGATGAAGAGAAGACCCATAGGTTGTAGTACAGAAGGACCCATAGTAAATCCGGCAGAAATAGCATACAAAAATGTAACCTGTTTGCTGTGGAAGTCAGTTTTCTTCAATTTACAGGACTGATTATTTTCTTTAAGTCTCTGTAGGGCACAAGAGATGTCTGCTTGGTGGTTCTCGAGGGATGTGGAATGAATGAGAATATCATCAAGATAAACCAACACACATTGCTGTAACATATCTTGCAGGACATCAATTACAAACTCCTGGAAAACATTGCAAAGACCGAAGGCCATTACAAGGTATTCACAATGCTTCTGGAGTTGAACGAAGTTTTCCATTTGTGGCCCTCTTTATCCTGATGGCAATATACGCCCCTCTCAGATATAGAATCGGAGAGCCCATGAGAAAACGCAGCCACAAGAGCCTCGGTGTTCCATCCAACTTGCTGATAGGATACAGAATTCTGTGGCAAATGTGCCAACCAGTCTCGTGCCCTGTTTGATAGACATAAACTGCTTGGCAGCAGAGATGGAGTGAGCTAGAATATCAAATTCCCTATTGAAAGATGCAACAAACTGGAGGAAATTGTAAACAATGGATCTCTCAGAGGCTTTGCCCAAGGCTTTATCAGACAGCAAAGAAACCATGAACCCAACTTTGCTTCTGTCTGTGGAGAAGGTACCATTTCAATGTATATTCCAATCTTTTTAAAAAAAATCCCCTGCACTGAGCTGGATCACCCTCAAAACTTTGGAGAAGTGGGACAGACCCAGTCATGCCTTAGCCGCAGCAGATTCGGAGGCTACAAACGGTAGTGGAACAGGAAGTGGGGCAGAGGTAGCCATAGGTTAACTGGATGCTGGATCCAGAGTCGCAATACAAATTAGAAGAGTCTGTAATGCTGGTGCAGACTGGTCCAAACCTTGGTCCAACCCAGTGGTTACATTCGGTATAGGTGGATTGCCTGTTCCATCCGGATTAATGGCCCTTGCATGATGTTAGGTACCAGGAACCGAACCGAGACCGAAAGTAAGACGCAAAACACTACTAATAATAAATAGAAATATGTAAAAAATTATATAAAAACTAAATCCAGGAGCAAGAATTAGGAGAGCAGAGATTAGCTAAGTCAGGATCACAAAACTAAAAGTCAGGAACCAGAAGGGAAGTTAGTTGAACCAGGTAAAACACAAGAATCACAGGAAATGGTAACCGGAAACAAAGCAAAGACAAGGAGTTAATGAGATTTGCTGCTTAAATAGCTTGGACTGAGCAGGAAAGGGGCTGGTTGATAGCAGCCAGGTGAGTAACTGTAGTAACAGTTGAGGAAAGGAGGTGGTTATTATTAAACAGCTGAGCACCCCAGACACAGGGTAGGAAAGGACTGCTGTTTAAACAGGTGAGAAACACTGATGGGAGGACCGAGGTCTACCACCTTGTTTTCGTACATTTCTCAGCAGTACAGGGAGTGCAGAATTATTAGGCAAATGAGTATTTTGACCACATCATCCTCTTTATGCATGTTGTCTTACTCCAAGCTGTATAGGCTCGAAAGCCTACTACCAATTATGCATATTAGGTGATGTGCATCTCTGTAATGAGAAGGGGTGTGGTCTAATGACATCAACACCCTATATCAGGTGTGCATAATTATTAGGCAACTTCCTTTCCTTTGGCAAAATGGGTCAAAAGAAGGACTTGACAGGCTCAGAAAAGTCAAAAATAGTGAGATATCTTGCAGAGGGATGCAGCACTCTTAAAATTGCAAAGCTTCTGAAGCGTGATCATCGAACAATCAAGCGTTTCATTCAAAATAGTCAACAGGGTCGCAAGAAGCGTGTGGAAAAACCAAGGCGCAAAATAACTGCCCATGAACTGAGAAAAGTCAAGCGTGCAGCTGCCACGATGCCACTTGCCACCAGTTTGGCCATATTTCAGAGCTGCAACATCACTGGAGTGCCCAAAAGCACAAGGTGTGCAATACTCAGAGACATGGCCAAGGTAAGAAAGGCTGAAAGACGACCACCACTGAACAAGACACACAAGCTGAAACGTCAAGACTGGGCCAAGAAATATCTCAAGACTGATTTTTCTAAGGTTTTATGGACTGATGAAATGAGAGTGAGTCTTGATGGGCCAGATGGATGGGCCCGTGGCTGGATTGGTAAAGGGCAGAGAGCTCCAGTCCGACTCAGACGCCAGCAAGGTGGAGGTGGAGTACTGGTTTGGGCTGGTATCATCAAAGATGAGCTTGTGGGGCCTTTTCGGGTTGAGGACTGCCAGTTCCTGGAAGACACCTTCTTCAAGCAGTGGTACAGGAAGAAGTATGCATCCTTCAAGAAAAACATGATTTTCATGCAGGACAATGCTCCATCACACGCGTCCAAGTACTCCACAGCGTGGCTCGCAAGAAAGGGTATAAAAGAAGAAAATCTAATGACATGGCCTCCTTGTTCACCTGATCTGAACCCCATTGAGAACCTGTGGTCCATCATCAAATGTGAGATTTACAAGGAGGGAAAACAGTACACCTCTCTGAACAGTGTCTGGGAGGCTGTGGTTGCTGCTGCACGCAATGTTGATGGTGAACAGATCAAAACACTGACAGAATCCATGGATGGCAGGCTTTTGAGTGTCCTTGCAAAGAAAGGTGGCTATATTGGTCACTGATTTGTTTTTGTTTTGTTTTTGAATGTCAGAAATGTATATTTGTGAATGTTGAGATGTTATATTGGTTTCACTGGTAAAAATAAATAATTGAAATGGGTATATATTTATTTTTTGTTAAGTTCCCCAATAATTATGCACAGTAATAGTCACCTGCACACACAGATATCCCCCTAAAATAGCTAAAACTAAAAACAAACTAAAAACTACTTCCAAAAATATTCAGCTTTGATATTAATGAGTTTTTTGGGTTCATTGAGAACATGGTTGTTGTTCAATAATAAAATTAATCCTCAAAAATACAACTTGCCTAATAATTCTGCACTCCCTGTAGTAAGAAAGCATTCAAATTGATATTTCATTAATTTTAAGTGTAAGACGCCAAATTGCTATCAAAATTTATGTATATCTTTCTCATTATTACTGATAGCTCTTCCAAAGGCTTAGTGATAAAAAATAACCTACAACATGAGTGCCCGACTAAAGATATGTGCATATCCACCAAACTCCCTATTATTGACATCACATCCAAACTCCCATCTCAATTCCATGTAATTTTCTATTGACTAGACCCTTCTATTTTTTTAATCTGTATATTTGCTGATGATTTGCCCATCAGGAAGGTACATTTTCAGCCACACATTTCATCATTTTTAAATCTGTAGTTTGTTTGGACTTTTAAAAAAACAACATCTAGTACTACATGTATTATTTCTTGGGCACTGTGGACATCCTGCACCATTTCTCCTTTCCTTCACAGTAGAATTCTGTTAATCAGCACAGAAAAACTCACTTTAACACTGAGCAGTATTTGTCTGTAATAGTCTATGAAATAATAGTACCGTAATAATGTTCTGAAATATATTTTTGTAAAGGAATGCCCAGGTAACCAATTCATTTAACGTGTACTTGGATTTAAAGCTACAGTCCAGTATAGGGGGAAAAAAGTATACCATGTATACTGTACATACTGTAATGTTGTAATGTTTTGTCTTTTATATTATAATTGTCACCACTGGTGAATTAGCTTTAAAAAGGATGACCAATCAGAACTAGTTCTAGATGACTGATGAGTGACAGATAGTCCTCTGTTGCTGCTATTTCCATCTATAGTATACATATCCAAGTATACTGACATACCTTTGAAAAAATCTTGGAAGCAACAAACCCACATTATCTCTGGTTCGTTGGTATTTATTATGAAAATGATGAACAGAGTGTGACTTTGGAAGTGATGTGTGGTGCAGGAATGTAGTGGTTGTCCCAGTTCCACAAACCGCCTTTTCACGTCAGGCTCACAAACCTTCTTTGTTTGGATTCAGTTGGGAAACATGTTTGTTTCAGGTGAAGAATTGCTCTGCCCCGAACAGATTCTCTTTCATCTGCCACGATGCTCCATATTTTCTTGTTTATAGTTCCAACATTATTTCACTGCCGAGCTCGGGGACACCGTATCCTTTGCATGGATCTACATTTACTAGATTTTAGTATCAGCTTTCTAAACGAGCAGACCCTAAGGCCAAATATTAACCTTTTAACAACCCACCATAAATATTCCACTTCTCTACTTGCGTCTAAACGTCATTAGTCACAACTTCTCCTATGAATTTGGCTAATGCCATCTGAAGGGAATTCATTTATTTGAGTAGCAAGAAGGTACAAAGAATAACTATGACACCATTTGTTCTGCTTGTGGTGGGAGATCATTTTTATGTAAATGGAACAAGGATATTATTAAGAAATAGTCAAAGTGACACAGAATTTAAGATGTCCCTAAGATGACAAGGCAACGAAGAGCATCCTGATAGTTACATAGTTACATAGTTACATAGTAATTTAGGTTGAAAAAAGACACAAGTCCATCAAGTTCAACCCTTCTACCTATCATTACAGCTTTTGATCCAAAAGAAGGCAAAAAACCCCTAAGGAAGCTATTTCGAATTTTGCCTCCTGGGGGAAAAAATTCCTTCTTGACTCCAAGAGGCAATCAGATTTCTCCTTGGATCAATAAGCTCTTTTATTAATGCTTATTCTATTATTAATAGCCCTGTATGTTCTGCTTTCCTAAAAAAACATCCAAACCATTTTTAAATGCATCTATTGTGGTTGCTAGCACTACCTCTCTTGGCAGTGAGTTCCATAACTTTATTGTCCTAACCGTAAAGAATCCCTTCCTTTGCTGTCTATGAAATCTTTGCTCTTCCAGTCTGAGGGGGTGACCTCTTGTTCTTTGTACCTTTCTGTTAATGAACAGGTCACTGGAGAGCTCTTTATATTGGCCCTGCAAATATTTATATAATGTTATCATATCCCCTCTGAGACGCCTTTTTTCTAACGTATATAAATTCAATTTTTTAAGTCTCTCTTCATAACTAAGATCCTCCAAACCCCTTATTAATTTTGTAGCTCTCCTTTGCACTTTTTCTAGTTCCTTAATATCCTTTTTAAGGACTGGTGCCCAGAACTGTACTGCATATTCAAGGTGAGGTCTTACCATTGATTTGTAAAGAGGCAAGATGATATCCTCCTCCCGTGAATCTATACCTCGTTTTATACATGCCAATATCTTATTGGCCCTTGCAGCTGCTGACTGGCATTGGGCACTGTTGCCAAGTTTGTTGTCTATAATTATTCCTAAATCCTTTTCATTAGTAGTTTTTCCCAGGGAAAAACCATTTAACGTATATGTTGCTTTGTTATTATTTTTCCCATAATGCATAACTTTACATTTGTCTATATTGAACCTCATTTGCCACTTTACTGCCCAGTCCCCCACTCTGTCCAAATCTTCCTGTAAAGAAAACAATCCTTGTTTGCTATATTTTTTTAAATATTTTGTTTTGGATTGCTAAGTATGAAACCCTTGTATTCTTCTTATGAATAAAGGGTTAATTGCACAATAAATAGGCAGGTTTCTAATCCTCAAAGCTGAATATTGTACATTTGTGTTGTCTGCAGTGGTGGGCACCAGTTTTGCTCACGGTGGACATATATCCTGAATATTTGTCAAGGTGGAACTTACTGGACAATGTAATGATCTTTGATGGATCTTGTCACGGACCTTGGTGTCCATGTATGGACACTTTGCCTATCCATGGTACTTTGTGTTACTATCTCTTGGCAGTAATAAAAGAGGTATTTATTACTCAGTACTGCTCCGTATTCCAAGGAACACTCCTTCGCTCCTTCGTTTGATGCAGGACCTTCTTATCTCTTCATAAATTTCCAAGTAGAGGGCAAAAAGCTGAGATGAAGTTTGAAACATTTAGGACTAGGGGGGGGGGGCTCTGCCGTTTCTCTCTCTGATTAGGGGAAAAAGCTATATATAATATAGTTTGTTCATTGAAATCTGAAAGAAATGGAATGTCCATAGTGATAAGAAGTTGTAAAATTGGTTTGCTTCTACTTGCTATTGTAAGGGTAAATATGGGAAGTCCCTTTAAGGCGGTTATCAGATGCTTCGCTACTAAATGTACATGTGCTAGCCAAGATAAGAAAGTGCTAGCAATGACTGCTTTTTAAGAGTCCCGGTTGATGGTAAATAAGAGTTTGTAAAAAAAAAATATCTGAGCAAATGGTTTTGTTCATTTCAAAAGCTTAATGGAGTCAAAATGCATCATAATGTTTAAACATTGTAAGATATTGAGGTTAATTGTAGCTCTGTGTAGTTAAAAATATTTTCTAAACTAGACCTCGAACTACAGACCACAGAAAATGCGAGTATCACATCATATTAGATAAAATGTAGGTATGTGCAAGAGAGTGAAATGCGTAGGACATTTTGCTCCTTTTTTTTTTCCCCCACCAGTACCTATATTTTATTTTTCAAGCTGATTAATAAAATGTTTTAACTGAGACACTGCTGGCAGTATTTTAGATTTTGAAGAAGGATTTGGTTTACCTCTGTACGGGTTTCTACTGAGTTTAGACCCAACCTCATGATAGCGTAACTCCTCATACGTTGGGTGCCTTGAGGGGAAAGTTTTACTCGTGTCTTTATACGCTGAAGGACGCAAATGTTTCATGGAAGAGTTTGGCAGAGCATCTTTTCCATTCAGCTAAGCCAGGTATTCAGTATAATGCTTAGCAAGTCAACGAATAAGAGCTAATTGTATGAAAAGTGTTGGAATGCCAGTCAATCAGTCTAGCTGCTGGCTCTGCCAAAACCAGATTGTGATGATGACAGAGAATGATGCTGGTCCTTAAGCAGATAAACATACCTTGTTGTGAGTTTTTTTATTTTTTTTTGAGACCTGTTAACCTTTAATATACAACACACATTGTGTGAGGCGGGAGAGTAGGATAGGGAAAGAGGACAAAGTCGGATTGGGTTCCACAGAGAGGCAGGGCCTTTTACACTGAGTAGCAGTTCCTTGCACTTCTGATTAAGACTCAGACTCGAAACGTGTCAAGTATTTCTGTCAGCTTATCCTGGTCCTCACGATTAAAATTGTTTTATTCACTTTATGAACTGGAGTGCCAGCGATTCTTCCGCTTTGGATTTTCCTACTTTGTATTTGCAATTTTGGCAAATTGATATCAGCTGAAGCACCTTGAAGCCCATAGTGGCCAGGTAATACTCCCCATTTCATCTTCCCGGGTACAGGAAGGACCCTGGGTGTTTCTCTATATTGAGGGGACTCACTGCAGTTCTTGCAAACAGGTTTTTATGGTTTTAAGCACATTATACAAATTTGTATGTTACCAATTGTTCAGAGCAAGTATGGACCATGACTCAATTCATGCTTAGACAAAGATAGGATTAACGTGTGTCTGCCGTACAGATCAAGTTGCTACATGTAATATTTATTTGATGTGAAAGGCTTGTGTCAGCATACACTTCCACATTACTGCTGTGACCAAACACAACACACTTTATGAACAGAGCTTAACCCTGTCACTCCTGCGACTGATGAATCCCACGGCCACTGACTCATTTATTAAAATGTGATACTATATTTGTATCTGCAAAGCGACCACAATCTAATTGGAGAGCAAACAAGAAAAAAGAAGGGCATTTGTCAGTCTTGTTCAAAAAAACATTAAAATATGGATCTTAGCATTCTACAAAAAAAATATGAAAAAAGAATTGCAATCAGGCAGTAACGTGATCCTGTCCTCCACAAAACATACCAGCAAACATGTAGATTAAGACAAATACTTATCTGAATGAAACTACCTACTGTTGCATGACGGCTTGTTCAGCCAAGATGGTGTTTTTTCTAAATGTGGGTGTGATTGAGATGAGGGGGCCCCACCAGTGTCTTAAAGCAGCTTTCATACAGGAATAATAATTATATGTGCATACTCATTGAATTAACCCCTCTATTAATAGACATAAATAGTTTCAGATAATTAACCCCTCTATTGCCTAACATAAGTAGTTTCCGAGAATGAACAACTCTATTACCAGATACAAGCAGTTTCAGAGAAGTCACCCCTTCTATAATCAGACATGAGCAGTTTCGGAGAATTAACCACTATATTAGCAGACATAAGCCATTTTAAAGAATTAACCCCTCTATTACCAAAAATGATCAGTTTTAGAGATGTAACCCCTCTATTATCAGACATGAACAGTTTCATAGAATTAAGTCCTCTATTTCATGGCATGAGCAGTTTCAGATAATTAGCCTATCTATTAGCAGACTCTACTAGTTTCAGAACATTAACCCCTCTATTGCCATGCATGAGTGGTCACAGAGAATTAACCCCTCTATTACCAGACACAACCAGTGACCTCTTTTTAAATGTTGCAAGTACAACGCCAGTTTTGCACAAACTGTGCTGATTATGAAGGAAAATAGGGACCATGCATGTGGGAAATGGCACTGTTAATGCATTCTGCATCATGAAGCAATAGCACTGCCTTGTTAAATGTCTGGGGTCAAGCCATAGCATTACAGGTGTCCAACCCAATGCAAAAAGTATGGCTACACTATATGTTACTCATTTATCTGACTATATCAACAATTTGCAGTCACTGGAGTAAATTCACAGTGACGCATGAAAGCTGCTGGTCAGAAGATAAAATGGCCTGCATGTTTGTACTCGAGCTACTGTACTTTTCACTTCTGCTTCTGTTATAGAAAGTGGGTCTTTTACAAGGGATCATTCTGTAAAAATCTCGAGTTCAAATACATCTGCCAAGTCATGGGTACGGCACCAGTTCTTATTAAAGATACTTGGAAAAGCTCCATTACTTTCGCTGAGTTGTGTGGTAGGTGGAGGGTTAAACATTTGAGTGCCAGAGGGGATTTATACATTGAGTTCTACACCCACTTAAAGGATTTAATAAGTTCAACAATTTTACGGTACTCAGGAAGCTATTACAGTGATCAATACGTGTTCAGAGCAATGTATTGAAACTGCAAATTATCCCTTGTTTTATGTCCAACAACCATGAAATTAACCAATTACTAGGGGCAAATGTTAATCATAAAGGAAACAGTTGCAGTGAAAATGTTTCCAATTCTGCTACTTTGGTCTCAAGCCTGAAATTCCCTTGTCAATTCCCTGCACAAATAAAGCCCTATGCTGCAGTGGGAAATGTAGGATTTATATGATGTTATTGGTGTTTACTTTAGGTAGAACATATGTATTCATGTCATAATGTTTAGGACCTTAAATAAGTGCACTCAGGGGTGTAGTCAGTAAATTGAACACCAGGTTGTGGTTTTCACATTATACAACACAGACTTGAACTATGCATTGTCCAAATGACACTGCAGTGTGGCCACACAGTGGAACTCATGTTCTGTCAAAACCACTATTGTATTTAAAACTGACATTTTGTTTCAGAATAGACACCGTGCATACATAACAGTGGCACATGCACATACATGACTGCTCAGTGTGAACTGCGTAGCAGTGTCATGAGACTGGGGTGTCTGTGTTGATATCCTGAGGAAGACAACCTTAAAGTGAATGTGCTCCTCTAGATATGCAGACATATTACCCTGATTGCCTAGTCTGACATAAAGTAGGAATCAAAATATTCCTCCTCTTTGTGAGTTTGTGGGTAGTGCAGAAGAAAAACTTTCATTTATATGGTTGTAGCTTAACCACTTTGTCCCAACAGATCATGAAGCCATGGAACCAGTTGAAGACACTGAACCCAGCACCATATTATTTGAAAGTGTAAGTACCATTTCAGTTCTCTTACATAGACATTTAAAGTGTGAACAGGTCTGCCATTGTGAGGCCCTGAACTGATTGCACATCCCGATCCCTCTAATTTCTCTGCTTAAATCCATCCTCCCTCAATATCTCCATTGGCCTCCCTCCACTGTCAGAGTGAAACCTATTCTCTTGAGTTGTGGGAACAACTCTGGATGGTGAACATAGCAGCTCTCACATCTTCTTCTTTCCCCTGCCTTCTGGCGCACATCTCCTACTTACTTCTCACACACTACCTCTGCTGTCACTCAAACACCAGCTCCTTAATGCCCCTCCATGTCATTCATCCCTCCTGCACAACTCATAGCTTATCAGTAGAGAATTTACCATTTCAACATGTTCTTGGTCTCTAAGCGCATTTAATATGTACAGAATCATTTACAATATAGATGGCAATTATAGTTTGTAATGTAAGACCACCAGCACTGCTTGCTCACAGGATTCCTCAGATGGTGGCACTGTCCTCAGCATTGGTGGTTTTGTCAAAATGTCAATACCTGTGCATAATGCATTGGACACTTTGGTTAACAAAATAAATCCATCACAAACAACACAAGAACTATGGTGTAATATTTTTCATAGGAGGATGCAATTTAACCCTACGTATCTCTTTCCATCCATTTAAAATATGGTCTTGTTAAAGCAGCCTTTTGTTTCATAAACTCATCTCTCAGACATGTATGTCTGGAAAGACACATGGTGGCTTTTCCATCTAGATGCAGAATGTATTTTTTCTAGCATGCCATGTTTGGGCAGGGAGCCTGGTCATTATAGTTTAATATTAACTAGCTATTAATAATAAGTTAAGCCCATGGTTCTAACCATTTTTATCCATGCAACACCCACTTTCCATTGATGTCCTGTTCAAAAAGCAAAGCCTATATATATATTTTTATCCAGTATCTTTGTAATACTGAAGATTGTATTATTTTTCATATATTTTATGAGGTAATATCACTTTATTCTTTCAGCAGACTGAAAAGTATCCTGTTCAAGACACTGAACTTCCAAAAGGTAGAGTATACCCTTCTATATATAAAGATATCTGCTTGATTTTTTTTCCCCCTCTGATTGTGAATGGTTTGTTACTTTTTTGGCCTGGTGTCACAAAAATGGAATGTCAGGGAATCATATTTCAATAAAGTGATCTAGGAATGTTGCACTTTTGAAAGTTTTTTTTACACCAAATTCATGAATAATAATTATATTTTTCTATTTTGGCTCACCTGTCTCAAAAATACTTTGTCTATATGTGCAGCGACTACATATGTTATAACTGCAATATCTTATTCACAGAAAATCTTCCTATATCTCTTACAGTGTATGTTTATTGGAAGCTGTGCACATTATATACTCTACCCAAAGTAGTAGTCTACTTTGTATAGGTGCTCCAATAAACATTCACTATAATAAAAATGCAGAACATATTCCTGTGTTTCACTTATTATGTACCAGTAGTCCCACCAGTGTTGAATTTCATGTCTCTACAAAAATGGACCAAAGTTCCGATAATAGGGCTCACAGTACTGGAGGTACTTTAGATGATTATATCCCCACTCGTTGGCTCCGGTGCCTCTACAGGTGCCTGGCTAGCACCATTAAACAGCAAGCAAATAAGCTTATGAGTCAGCGCTTTATGCGCGAAACGCGTCAAGCTTCCTAAACTGTGGTATTGCCACTTTTTCCATTCCATTTTTGCTGTGCTTCACTTTTATGTTTTTGCACATATTAAACCACCTTTTGTACCTAACAATTGACTCCTGTGAGTGCCGTTCCTACTGTCTTCAATTGTCTACAAAAATGGAGACGCTGAAGACAAATTGAAAATATGTGCACTGCATAGGTCTCTGCTATATAAGAGTGAAAATGATGTATAAGTAAAGTTTTTATTGTTCAGAACAAAACATTCAATTTAAAAAAATGAATAGAAACTTGGAAGGTCAATGTCACATACCTTACTGACATCACTCATCAACTAGTACTATCTTCATGGTGGGTTTTTCCCTGAAATAATAAACACTGCCTGAGGTAATGTTAAATGGTGGACATTAAGTAATGTTCCACTGAATTGTTTCATTCTTGTCTGTAACTAGTACTTTGAGGTACTTAAAGGATAACTGAAGTGTTTGAGAGAAAAAAAAATACAGTTGGAAGAAAAAGTACTCTTTGGAATTACCAACATTTATGGGAGGTGTGGGTAAGTCCTGGGTGGGCAATATGGGCAATGGTGCATGTCCTGGGTGTACAATGTGGGTGGCGGGAGTGTGGGGGGAAGTCCTGGACGTGCCATGTTGGTGATGGGACATGTGCTGGGTGCAGTTTGTGTTCTGGGATATTGGAATATTACAGTAAATGGGGGGGGGGGGGGGTGTTGAGTTGTGTAAAGAAAGGAGCGATTGAAATGGTGTCAAAGACAGGATCCAGCCTTTGTGTCAGGTACTTTAGGTACACTTCTGTGTGCCACAACCAGTTTTTGGCCCATTTGTAATGTCATGGAGCACATATTAATCAGCATATAAGTCACCACTATTGAACAAATATACATAGTGTGAGACACACAGGATGATCATTTCAAGCAAATTCAAGTTTCAATAAATGCGTTCAGCAGACTACAGGACAATGATGGGGCAAATAAATGAAGAAGAAAAACCCCCAGAAATGACAATGCATTTTTTTTTTACTAACAGGATATATGTATTAACATGATGACAGATGACCTTTCCAGTACTGGTAGAACTTCCCTCCAATTAAAGGGAAAGTCCCTGTGAGTGTCTGTCAGTTTATCACTGAAGCACAAACCTGTCACAAGGTTCATAAAGGTGATATGGTGCTTGTGATAAAGGGTGATTCAGTGATGTAAATGAAGGTTATGAAATGACAAGAAGAAAAAACAAAAACTACCTAATCTCCCACTTACAGTTATAAAGACCTATAGGAGATCACTCCATGTCATTTCATATTGAGAGCTATTTATTATCATCGTGTTTCATAGAACTTCACATGTAATTGTATGTTTTTGACAGTGGTGCTCTTGGGGCATAGTCGCACTAAGCTCCATGCTTTCCCCTTCATAAGATATAGCCTTCTTAAACAGACCTTTAACACTACCTTTGAAGCCAAACCTCACTTCACAACTGTGATATGCAACCATGAGAACATTACTCCAAACACTCGTATCAATGTGAAGGCCGACATTACCGTATAAATAAGGCCATGGCAACGTCAAGCAGAGATCCAAAAATGACTCGTCAATATAATAGACAAAATGAGGCCAACACTAGCTAGTCAGCAAAGTAAAATAAATGCATGCATACATCAGGTCATAGGCCCACATATGTCATGTGATGGCATTGGGTGCATTGTTATGGAACATATTGAGATGTTAGACAAAATGTAATGTTTGGATGCCATAGGATCTCTGTGACTATTTAGGCGCATCCCTTCACAGAATATATTATATATTGAAATAAATGTTGTGTTTGTTTATATTTTTAACACAGCTATTGTATGCTGTAAGGCAATTGTTTAATTAATTGCAAAATGTATAAATTAGGTCCAAATTAGTGGCACTGGAAGTTAATTACATTAAAGCAGTTGGCCACCTTTAAATGTTTCAAAGAAGATCAGGCAGCTAAACTAGTGCATTTATACAAATGGCTTAATATACAGAGATGAAAGGATTTCCACCCTTTCATGGGCTTGGTTTTACAGGCTAATGAAATTGTATCTTTAAATAAAATAATTAAAGTAATCACAGTAGGGGAATACTATTTGTAAGCCATTTACCTTGCTGGAAGTCAGCCATGACAGTTTTCTTTTATGCTAGGCGCCCAGGGGAATGGATTGCAGGAGGAGATACTGACATGTAGTGACATATCCAGTCTCTCTCCACAGTGCAGTTAGACTCACATGAACTCACGAAGGAAAGAATATACTCATGCTGTTTACATCTATCCACACTGTCTGTCTGACATGCAGCTATATACCTTTATAACCCTTTGCAGTACACAGTGGGGTAGATTCAAAGAGCAGTGCAAATCTGAAATAAGTGAATGAAGGGTAAATCTGTCCCTTAATTATTGGATCCCATTTACATCTCCATCCTGTAAAAATCAGTGAAGGTGACCACACATTCACATGCCTGCTGTAGCTACAATGTGAATCAGCCTGCATTCACATTGATTCTCCTATTCTACAAACCATGTATGCAAAGCATTAAGGCATTCCCATAATCTCACACAGCACATTCACTTATTGCCTCAAAACAAATTTCAAACACATATTTGAAAACTGAGAGAAATCTGAATGTATTCTTGCTGGTAAAACACTTTCTAAATAAATATATATGGCTTGATTGTCCAAGTTTCTTCTGTAGTGGACCTCATAATAAGTATTATGCCACATCATTTGTTTATTTACTGCTTGCTTATTTAGCAGTAATTTGAAACCAGTCCAGAAACAGTTTAAATCAACTTTATTCAAATAAAATGTCACATTTATAGAGCCAATCTCAATGCTCGAAGGTTACATCAAAGCATTTAAAAAAGGACATTAACGGTGTCCGAGCTAATTACCTGGTGGGAAGAGCAGCACATTCCAATGTACCAGGCCTAAATGTTATTTAACTTATAGAAAAGAGAGGATCATGACAGAGGGGACTGAAGAAGGTAGAGGACCTGTGGGTAACAAGTCTGAGGGCAACCCAGGGTTTATATTAGCATTATTATAGCATTGCCTGTTATCTATACATTTTAAGGGTGTACGCAATAGAGACAATTGCAGAGAATTGATATGGGAATTTCAAACCAAAGGCTGAGTTGGAAAAATTCTGCCTTTCACTTGCATTGGATGATTTTTCCAATTTGGCTACATTAGCCCAAAGTTTGAAATTCTCATCTTAATTCCCCGCAATTCTCTCTTTATTGAGTAGACCCATTCAGGTTTATAATTTGGGGGGTTGTCTAAATAAAAAAAAACATAGAAATGCACACTTGTCTTTTACACTTTCCTACGCACAACGAAGTTATGTGCAGTCCTTGGAGTGATACTGATAGAGTCATTAATAATGAGAGGGGACATATTCAGATGGTCCTAATGAGAACTTTTTTCCTTACAGAGGATAAATGTTTAGTGGTTCATATGCCTTTGGAAATCCCATCTGATTACTGTGGACCTCCCACATCAGACAGAATAAAGCAGGTAAGAGATGTGACTTTATGGATCAATCTTACAAATCCACCAGTGCCGACTAGACTGGGACAGTCCCAAAAATGGCATCTGATTTGGACAGATCAAACAGTAACTGCTTATGACATAATTATCATAATGTGTGTTACAAGTCAGTGCAAAGACAGCAAGGAAGTTGCCAGCTAACGATAACCATAACTATAATGTAGGTCAAAAAACATATTTCTGGTTCTTAGTAGGTCATATTAAGAAGAAATGAGACAGGTATTTCCACCTACAGTAATAACGTGACTCTTCTCATCTTCATAGTTGCCAACATTTGAAAAAAAATTCCAGGGACACTTTGCAGCTCATCTTCCATTTACTTACTTTAAGATTGACCACACCCACTGTCCAAAACTCCACCCACTCCACATTTCCATTCCGCACAGAGCATCATTACTTATTAATTATCATTAACCATCATTTGTCAGGGTTGCCAGGGTTAATTTATCCATCATTTGCCAGGGTTATTTATCCATCATTTGCCAGGGTTAATTTATGCATCATTTGCGAGAGTTAATTTATCCATCATTTGCCAGGGTTAATTTATCCATCATTTGCCAGGGTTAATTTATCCATCATTTACCAGGGTTAATTTATCCATCATTTACCAGGGTTAATTTTACATTATTTGCCAGGGTTCATTTATCCATCATTTACCAGGGTTCATTTATCCATCATTTTCCAGGGTTCATTTATCCATCATTTGCCAGGGTTCATTTATCCATCATTTGTCCAGGGTTCATTTATCCATCATTTGCCAGGGTTCATTTATCCATCATTTGTCAAAATAGTAATAAACAACTGATTTTTTCTTCATGTGTGTGAATTACAATTCTAGTTAGATAGTATAAGGTGGGGGCACCTTTGTGGCGGCCCCCCCTCCACTTATAATCAGAACTAACACCTGGCACACCACCAGCTTTTAACTACAGTTCCCATGATGCTCAGCCATACATACTGCTTCCATGATACTTGCTGAGCCTCATGGGAAGTCCAGTCAAAAGTTGATAAAGATGCAGATGTTAGCTGTGAACTACAATTTCCATGATGCTCAGCCAGGTGTCCACCATGACTAGGCATCATGGAAGATGTAGTCCAGAACTACCACCTGTCTCACCATCTCCTGTTAACTACAGTTCCCATAAGGCTTTCTGCTTCCATGATGCTGGCTGAGCATCATGGGAAGTGCAGTCAACTTTATATGACTGCAGATGTTAGGTTTGGACTACAATTCCCATGATGCTCGGCCAGGTGTCCACCATGATTCTGTAGTCCACAGCAATTTTTTTTTTTCATTACATTTTTTATTCTAGTATTAGCCTCCCTCCCAGGATCCTACCTTGCTGACCTGGGAGGAGGCTCATGTAGTCCCTGGTGGTCTGTGGGGGCATGCTCCTGGGCTGGCTGTGGTGTGGAGGGAGCTGCTGGTCTCCCTCCATCCAGGCTCTCCGCAATCAGGGCTGGGGCGGGGATATGATGACTCTTATCCTCTGCTCCACTCTGATTGGCTGTGGGATGACTGAAAGCAGCAGGTCGCTGCCGGAAGAAGCAGAAACCTACTGCTTGTCACAGGGCAGGGAGACAGGGTGTGCAGCTCCCCGTTACTCAGGGGCTGCATGCTTCTAGTGATGGTGCTGATCGCATGATCAGCACCTCACATAGAAAAACATTTAATTTTTTTAAAACTTGTTGCCTGGGGATCAGAGGAGGCGCCGGTAGACAGGTGCCTCCTCTGGCGCCCCCTGGGTGTTGCGCCCTATGCGCACAGGTCGCACACCCCTAAGGCAGGGCCTGGTGTCTACAATAGTTTCTTGGTACCTGCATCAACACAATCACTTATATAGGAACATACATTCCCAGGCACAGGAATAAAAGTAGTACTAAACTACACTCACTTGTCCTGGGGGTAAAAGTAATTCTATGCATGTGACTTTTTTAACTTATTGGAAATCCAGCCTTGTAGATATACCGTATTAAAAGACCGATCATTGCTTAATGCTTTTACATACATCATCATATCATCATATGTATATAATGTATAGAAATGGTATCTTGTAATAATACTGAGTGCTACATGTGTGCTTGATTCTAGCCTGAAGAAAACGACTGCCCGATAATGACTATTGATGCTCTATCTGGTAAGTGAACTATAGTTTTTTTTACTGTTTTTCACCATTAATTGTGATTTAAATATTGCAAAACATGCAAACGCAAGTGAATTTATGTCAAAAACACACAAAAGATGGAGGCACTAGTCTACTCAGGTGACCATTAATAACCCTGATAGTTATTAGGAGTATTTGTTTTCTTAACCGGCTTAAATTTTAGGTATATTTTTATTGTTTCCCAATAAACATTCTATGGCCTAGTCAATGCCAGTTTGCACAGTTGGACCAGTGGAACCCCCCAGTATTCTGAGTAGTTTGTGAATCCTCCTGTAATTCTCTGTTGAGCTGTGATTTTGAGATAAGGCTATTTTTGCCCATTACTACAATGGGTAAGAAAGCTGGACTGAAGTGTGTGCGACCAATATTTGCACATTAACCCTTTCAGTGCTGTAGGGAACACAAACAGTGCCCCGCTACAGCACTGAAAGGGTTAACTCAAATATTATGGGGGGGGGGGGGGGGGGTCTTCTGGCCCCAGCTCTCCTATTAGCTGGTTTTGTAAAGCAGAAAATGGGAGAGCTGTGGCCAGGGAAACCTCTAATTGGCTGGCATCACATTATTTTAAATTGGGAGTTTTTATGTGGATTCATTTTTGGATGGCCCCTTTCCATGAGCCAAAGATGAGGAATCAAGGGTCATCACTGATCATTTTTGGACATCTAATCAGGGTACTATCTTTCCCACAGGTGCACCCTTTGTGTGCCAGGATTTTTACTCTCTGCCCTCCTAGGATTCAAAGGTTTATTTTATTTTTACAGATATGATCTCGACCTCCTGCCCCCTCGCTACCTGGGCAACTTAGAGGTGGGGGGTCTGCAGCAATTCATTTTTTCTGGAGGTTTATATCACAGTCACAGGCCCCATTGTTCATTTTGTGCTTTAATGCATGTTACTTTGGAGCAGTGAGATGAATCACACATTATTTGGTTCAGGCTATCGTGCAAAAAAGATTAACGGTTGTTATAAGTGTCTCCATCCCACCATTCTCCATGCTCTTGGAACTTTGATTTGTCATTAGCCAATCCAAGAACCCCAGAAGATGTAAATAAAAATGTCACTTCCATGATTTGATTATTGTAGGAATCACATATCTGCAGTGTTTTCTGGACCAGATTTACCACTAAGTGCAGACAGTAACAAACCCATGATCAACTTGTCATACAATAAAAAAAACTTACTGGGATCGTGAAGTCGTCTTCTTTCAAATGATTTAATAGTATTTATAAGATAATTAAAAATGAAAACACACTGACCAGAATGCAATGCCAGCTGTTAACTGGAAATCTGTGTTAAGTGGTAAATTTCCAGGAATGCCCACCACAAACACAATTAACGGGTGTGGTAAAATCATTATCCCAATTGCCATTAAGTAATCCACAAGGGGTCAGGGGCTGCCCAAATGCCATATAGGTCCAGGAGCTGGGCATTAAGCCGCTGTGTCCCTGTAATTAGGGATGCCACCTTTTCTACAGAAAAATACTGGCCATGTGGCAACCCTACCTGTAATGTGCTCCAGATCCCACATATTCCTCCCCCGGACCTCCCTTAAATGTATGGAGCCCCATGACTACTATGGTGGGCAAGGGCACTTTGGGCAACTCCAATACCCATTTATTTTTCAGGGTCTGGGGACACTTAGGGAAGCCCCTGGTCCCATTTATTACTTAGAGGGCCAGGGGCACTTGGGCAGCCTCTACCACCATACATAACAGGCAGAGGACAGGGAATTACACCTAAGATCCCATTGGGCTAAATTTACGTTCTTTGTTTGACAAAATGCTGCTATTTCTATACCATCAAACTAGTGCTTTAACACATATTAGATCACTGCGGTATGTTTTCATTAAATCACATGTTATTCGGAATAACATGCTATTAAATCATTTGAAAGAAGACTTCTGGATTCTGTCAAGTTGTTTTATTGAATGACAAGTTGATCACATGGGTTTGTGAGTGCATTTATTATATTTGGGCACTTGAACAATATATTTGAAATATACTACACTATATATGTGTTCCTTTTTTTCCCCCCAGTGACTCTGCGCCTACTCTCATTTGCATATTTCATATTCTGAGCATTGGGGAGACTACTATAAGGGAGGTTGCCTTTTTACCTGGGATGTATTGAAGTATATACTTACATTACTATAAGTGTGCGCACGTCACTTAATATTATTGATATTGTGCAGGCAGTAAACCCAAAATGAATTCTGTTCAGTAATTAGGATTTAGATAGGTGACTGATATTTATTGATTAGCTCATGGAAAAGTAGAATTTTTATCACATCTTCTGAAAATGTGTCCTTGTGCTAATAGTAGTTTCTGGATGTCTGGATCTCGTTATATTAAGATAAGTCACTATTTCACTATTGAAAGACCTTCCAGAATGATTAGGGGAAAAACTGATACAACGAAGTTCATCTTAGGAAATCAAGAAAGTACACCTTGTTGGGCAAACAAGTTAAAATAATATGTTGCATTTCATTTTCCTTATTTTTAGATATAACCAAGATCACCACATCTTTCCAAGAAAGTAATGAGATCCCCCCAACTATCAGTGACCTACTGAATGATGAGGATCTGCTGTATAGTCTCAAAATTAAGCTAGATCCTTGCCATCCTACTGTGAAAAACTGGAGAAACTTTGCCAGCAAGTGGGGGATGAGTTACGATGAATTATGCTTCCTGGAGCAGAAGCCACAGAGTCCTACCATTGGGTTCTTACGGTGCAACAGTGAAAGGACGGTGGGGCAGTTGATTGACTTGTGTAAACTCTATAAACGGGTTGATGTCCAGAAAATATTGTCGAAATGGGTCAATGTGGATTGGCCATCGAGGCTACATAAAAATTTCAGGAGCAGTGTGTGACTTGAATTATCTGGACTTCTGTGGCATGTTTATGCATTTTTAAGATAGCATCTTAAGTCTGGTTATCCCAAGCATCATCTGCTAAACGTCTCCATTGAATTAGAATGTTACTTTTATTTTCTTTACTTTTTGAACTGTTTCCTTTAGGGTGACCTAATTCAGCTATAAATGACAACATTTTTACAGTATTTTACACATATAAATTTGAGTACACAGATTTAAACAGGAGTTGGGTACCTGAGATGTAAATAATTACAGAATATTTATGAAGAGCTCTTCAAAAGGTATTAAGAAGTAACATGCTATTCATGGGTCTTCAGTTGA
Organism: Pelodytes ibericus; assembly: GCA_036172795.1. Classification (NCBI taxonomy): domain Eukaryota; kingdom Metazoa; phylum Chordata; class Amphibia; order Anura; family Pelodytidae; genus Pelodytes; species Pelodytes ibericus. Next base: position 61,115,372 of record CM069862.1, read on the forward strand.
CCTGAGTCTTTTTGATGGCTTTCTCTCTTTTTGAAATTTTTTTACTCTTAAAGGTTGTAGTATTAGATGAATAAACACGGTAATGAGCTATTCTAGGGGTTCACAAGGTGATCTGTCTTTGTAATATGATTCTTGTATTTTGAATAGGTCCTGCATTGATCAGAGACCCAGCATAAAATATTTGTAAATACATTGCTTAGAAACCACTGATTAATTTTTAAAATCTAAAACTTCTGCTTTAAAAATAGTTGGTGTACAGTACCGTGACAATTAAAGCAGTTGTCTCCTTGAAACAAATGATCAATGTATTGCATGTCATCAGTGCAGGGCCATAGATGGTCATTTGACCTATTTGCAGCCCTGACCTGGAGTCTCACTTAACTTGTCAATTAACTTGCAGCTGGATGATCTACCAGCTGCAGATTGAATGGAGATGAGGCCATGGTGATTAACTGGAATGGGAATGGGAGAGGTTATCCAAAACCTGGATGTTGGCCAAAATCGACACCCCTAGGACATACTTAAAAACTAGAGAACATCTGAATTTAACCTTTCTGGTTAAAAACTTTGTATGTTGTGCTTGCGTTGTTCAAGGGATGGAGGCAAGGAGTTCAGAGAAAGTGGGTGTAAAAATAGAAGGCTGGAAGTAGGAGACTTGGGAAATGGAGGTTATGGTTTAAATAGGTTAAGGGAAGGTGGTGGGTGGAGGAGCTCAAGGGATGGTATTGGAGTGGTAAGATGGACATAGAAGACATGGAAACAAATAGTGGTCAGGGGGTCACTGATATTAGAGACTTCCCTAGACACACTCATGCTAGATTTTTAATCTACATATGAATTTTTCTGGATAGGCTGTCCAATAAATATTGTGAAATAACACTCGATTTCAGAGAGGTTTTGGGCAATTGGTCAAAAGAGTGAAATGATACGATACAAGCAGAAACTATAGGATGTGTCTCTCCTTTAACCCCTTCATGACGCATGTACCATTTATTTGGGGAGATTAGGTGGGCCAAATGGTTCTTATCTGTTGACACATTTTTTGTTTCTATGTTACCAAAACACCATTTTTGTGTTCCTCACAAGGTAATTGGTAGCCAGTGACAGGGCAGAGACCCTGACTGGATCTTAATAGAACTCTACCAAAAACTCACAGAGGTTGAGGCACGGCGAGATTCAGCAAAATGTAGCAGGCACTCGCTTTGAGCATCAGCTCCATTTTCCCTTTTAGTCAGAGGTCTCAAAGTGGCCTCATCTGACAGATGGGATGCTGCTGCAAGTCACTACCGAATGATCCAAGCACCGTGGCTGTTAAGTGAAGGAAGTTCTATGCCGTCATAGCGTCTTTTGGGACCTGTAAACTAGGACGACATAGAATGTCCTAGTGTCATGAAGGGGTTAAGACCCACAAAAAGTGAAAATGCAAATAATAAAGTGAGTATAGTGCTCTTTTTGCAAATTCAAAAAACAAATATAGGTAGAATTTCCACTTTCTATATAATGATGTAGTTTCCAAGTCAGTATTGGGCATCATATACAAATGGGGATGGGGGGGGGGGGGGGGACACACACAAAAGGACAAACAATAGTGTCCAAATTGCTTCAATGAATATACACACAGGATCCCAAAATCAGGAAAGACAGGAATCAATGTCAATTTAATTTTAACATTCAATTCTCCGCAGGTATAAAGTGTTACGTAAAATATACAGCTCCCATCACACATCTGATGGAGGAATGATACACAGCACAGCTCCAGAGACCACCACGCGTTTCACCAAGGTTTGGCTTTGACTGGTGGCTATATCCTACGTATATTCTGTCCTTTACTGACTTGGAAACTACATCTACCACCTCATTATACATAAGGTGGTTATTCTACCTACTTTTGTTTTCTGATTTTGCACACTATAGTGCACTATAGTCAATGTATTATTTGTATTTGGGCACTTGGTGTGGTTCATAAACTCCTATCTCCCGTGTTTCAGTTAAATGGTATAGATAAATGACACTGTGAAGCAACGCTCTATATACAATTTAAGACTATGATACAATTGGGTGACGGTACAATAAGAGCCAAAAATGTTGTTGTGAGAGTGAAATAAAGTCACATTATCACCACTGGCTGTGAGCTGGATCATTTGTTACATCAGCTGATTTTTTAAAAATTGTATTTGTGTGTTTGATATCTGTTCTGCGCTTTCCTTAACCACGGCTACATTCCATATTGCAGTAGGTGGACATAACTGTGGGCATAATAGGAATGAGCTGACTGCTTCATCACATGGCAATGCTGGGTCCCTTGTAATGTACTAATCCAGGGGCATGCAAGTTTGATTTGAAGTGGGCCACAAGATCAGAAAAGGGCATGTGTAGTGGGCTGTATAATTTTATCTTTATTTACAGTATTAGCGAATAATAGCGTGTTAGCTATATAAATATATTTGATGGTTTAGCAGTATTATTAAAGCAGTCCAAAACAGTTAAGAGCAGCTGAACTCAAACAAAAGCATGCATTTATAGGGCTACTGAGGATACGAATATTTGGTAAGTGGGCCAAACCTTGCTGTCAGATGGGCCACACGTTGGACGCCACTGTGCTAAACGCAGCAGCAAAAGGGATAGCTTTAAGTATGTTGACATCAGCACTGTGACTTTAGGTTTCGTTTAGAATCTACTCCAACCGCCTATAAAGTGGGAACACAAATCAGTCTATACAGCTACCAAAACCTTATTAATGTGTTAGAAGAGCCTCATCCCAAGAAGCATACCTCCCAAGTGTCACTATTTAGGAGGGACAGTCACTGTTTTTGACCCAAATCCCCTGACCCTCTTATCCACCCTGATGTACCTCTTTTCAGGCACAGATTTTAGGATTAGGGTTCAGTTGATCATTGGTTGGGTGTCCATAGCAAAGCAACGAAAGACATCACCCCCTACACATAACCAGATTTTACGAAAAATATGGTTTCTTGCCAATATGGAAAGATTGTCGGCCATGCTTAATGATAAGCTCCAAAAATATAAAATATGAGATCCGTAGCTGGAGAAAGAAACCTGAGGAACCTGACGACCCTATGGGTTGAAGCACCTCAGTAAGGATACAGGTTCTATCCTTATTAAATTCTGGAGTAGACTCATCCCCATGCCCGCCGCTGAATGAACCTATATGGTAATTGGGATGTGAGGTTTCACAGACTGTATCGATGTTTCCTTATTATTGTTTAATTCAAGGTAACTTCATAATCCCAGTTAGATGGATGTTTATTTTTCCTATATGATACGGATGTAATGTGATTGGGATAAACATTCTGGCTACAATTAGAGTTAAAGAATTATATAAAATACATAAATAGCCAGTAAAGCCACACCCATAGCCACACCTTCAGCCACTCCCCCAAAACAATAGTGTCACTCTTTGGCCATTTGAAATGTTGGGAGACATGAATTAACTCTTACACAGCAAGTTTCAACCAGACAAAGAGGAGCCAACAACCTCAACTATGGTATTAGCAGTAGGAAGAGGGAAGTGCTCATGCCATTGTACAGAGCACTGGTGAAACCTCACTTGGAGTATTGTACGCAGTACTGGAGAACGTATCTCCAGAAGGATATTGATACTTTGGAGAGAGTTCAGAGAAGGGCTTCTAAACTGGTTCATGGGTTGAAGGATAAAACTTACCAGGAAAGGTTAAAGCATCTTAACATGTATAGCTTGGAGGAAAGACGTAACAGGGGGGATATGATAGAAACATTTAAATACATAAAGGGAATCAACACAGTAAAGGAAGAGAGTATATTTAAAAGAAGAAAAACTACCACAACTAGAGGACATAGTCTTAAATTAGAGGGGCAACGATTTAAAAGTAATATCAGGAAGTATTACTTTACTGAGAGGGTAGTGGATGTATGGAATAGCCTGCCAGCAGATGTGGTAGAGGTAAACACAGTCAAGGATTTTAAGCATGCGTGGGATAGACACAAGGCTATCCTAGCTATAAGACCGGGAACGGGGGACTAATAAAAGTACTCAAAAAAAATTGGGCAGACTAGATGGACCAAATGGTTCTTATCTGCCGACACATTCTATGTTTCTATCTTTCTTTCTTTCGTGTGTAACACTGAACACTAAGTCCAGCTAGTTCCTCCTATGTAAAATATTTGATGATGCTCAACTCTGATAGATATTGCCTTTGAATGGGTGTATTGCACATCTTTGAAGTCCAAGGATGGATCAAAGTGAAACAGTGTATACCATATTGCACGTCATTTGTCTATATTATACCACTAGATGGCAGCATTGTCTATATGGGGGCTCGGAGTTACAGAAAGATCTGTATAAGGATAGTGTGGTAGCAGAGATCACCTTTATGCCACTACCTCATGCTAAGCAACATATAATACCAAAGCGCGGACCTCACGTTCCTTCCACACACCTCCAGGGTCAGGACATTGTGCTGGTGCATCTCCCCAATATTATTAAAAAAATATATATTAAAGTAATCTGTGACTCCATCAATAGATATAACTTTATTTTGTGTATAATAGTGTATGATGCATATAACCTCTTTATATGGAAGACAGTCCATACATCACTGTAATACAATTTTAAAATTCCTGCCAATTACATGCAATTCTCTCTTTCTTGAGTAATCCCCGGCTTCTCTATTTTCTATGGCAGTGGCATCACAGTGTGTATTATCCCTGTGTGTGTGTCTCATTCATGCGCGTTCCCACTGTAAGTTCACACATTTTCATCAGTAGGGGAATGCACTAACATCATTGTTCATGGTTGAGGTTTACTGGACTTTGTGATAAACAATTTAAAAAATCGTGCTAAACAGATTCTAATATTTGTCCTGAGTTTAGAAATAGACAATGTTTACCGACTTTTCTGTTGTTTTTTTTGGTCAGTTATAGGGCAATAACTGAAAGTAGCACTTTGCTATTTCCTAACCATTTTCTCTTACAGTGACCTTTTGACCCCAACCATGAAAACCCTAACATAACTCTAACACTGGCTGTAATCCTAATACTAGCTCTACCCCTTTTTAGCTGTAATGTTGCTGAATGCCTCTAGGCACAGAGAGATGTTGTTCACTTCCGAAGCTCTTGCCAGCACACAACAGGGCAGCACCATAATGGAATGGCTTGCAGCCATTTAAATATGGCGCCCGCTTTTGCTTTGTGGCACGATACACCACCCATTTAAACACATGGAATGTCACTTGGTCCTTAAGGGGTTAATCACATTTTCTACTTCATACCAGTGACATGAATAACAACATAGTACTTCTGAGAATTACTGTTTCCCAACAGGGCATGCTTACCGAGCTTTGCAGCCATTTCAAATATGTTTATGTTCTCAGAAATTATTTACAATAAGGCATTCTAAAAAAAAAAGTGGTATTTCTACATACCTTTTACCATATTAACATGAATACACAGATTCTAGTGTAACCTGAGAAACACATAGCCATCTGCCTAAAACAAGAGCCAGGTCTGTGTGATCCAGCCGAGCACAGACTCCATCTCCTCTTACTGATCTGCTCTCTGTTTGTCATGTGACCCAGCGCTCTTACTGACAAAATAGCGTTCAAGAAGCACATGTACCATCCCCCTGCCCCAAGGTAAGAGAGGGCAGGGAAAATTGATGAAGATGTTGGGGAAATGGGTGTGAAGGAGACAAAGGTTGATGATGGAGGAACAAGGGGCTAATGTTTGTGATAAGGGGTGTTAAGGATGATTTGGGGGGGATCAAGGGGGGGTTAAGAATAATGTTTGGGACAGGGGGTTGATTAACATTTTGGGGGTATATTGGGGCTGATGATGATGTTGGGGAAACAAAAGATGTTGAGGGGACAGAAGGGTTGATGGTTATGATGCTGGGGTAAAAGGGGGCTGATAAGGTTGTTGGGGGCACAGGGGGCTGCTGTTGATGCTGCATGGGTACTGGAGGTGATGCTGATGCTGTGGGGGGACTGGAGGTGAAGATGGTAGTAACCTGGAAGGAGAGCTGATGTACACCCCCACCCCCTTAATGGGTGCTTTGTGGACTACATTTCTGGTGGACTGAGAATCATGGGAACTGTAGATTTTGAAAAAAAAAATATCGGTCATGCTTTCAAATGTTTTACTGGCCTGCTGGTAAAATACCAGCCAAATGGCAACCCTAGCTGGATCCTAACTTTTCTGGGCTTTTTACCTAGATATTTTTGCAACGGTAGCTCTGGAATTGGTCTACAAAAATGTTTTAAATTTTTTTTTTTTTTTGTCCTTGTCGTTACACTCATTGACTGTATTAAGCTCAACCACATCTATTGGAAAGCTAAATGGGAAAATTGAAATTGGATGCAATTTCTTTTATTTTAATATGTGTTTTTTATTATTTGCGTTCAAGTGCAATTTGGGTGCAGGGTAGGGTTGCCACCTTTTTTACAAAAAAATACCGGCCATACTACTGCCGCTATAAACTTTGGCAGCAAGCCATTTTTTACCTGCCTGCTGTTCAGTAAAATAACACCTTGAGTTACTGCACTGGGTGACAGCAACCCTTGTGATGTTACTGCCCCAGACCCCAATAATAAAATAAATAAGTAAAAATAATTCCCTACCTACCCCCCTACCTCTACCTTGACCAGGTAGGGAGAACAATTCACCTATAAAAAAAAAATATCACCCTTTGGGTACCACGAGGGAAAATCACTGCCCACCCCTCAGCAACCAAAATGGTGCCCTGTAAATAAATTTATAACCTGAAACCCGGTTCAAGTGAGGATCCGCGATGCCTTCAATCCTCATTGACCAGGAAAGGGGGCCACCAAAAAAATAAAAATGAATCCACCTATTCTATATGTGAAAATCCCACATCTGCAAAAAATAATAATAAAAAAAAAATTGCAAGCCCCTACTCTAAAGCATCCGCCCCCCTCCTTGGTCACCTAAAACATTACTGCATCAGACTTCAGCACTGAGATGTCAAGGTGACACAAGTACTTCTGTCCTTAAGTTCTGCTACAGTATGGGGAATGTGGAGAAATAGAAACATTCCTCCTCTATTGGGTAAAGTCACAGACATAAATCACAGTAATATGATAACAACAACATGTAGAGAAATCCGTGAATTTCTTTGGGGGAAGAGATTCAGAGAAATATCACAAAGTAAGCAGACAGGAAGCGGAAATACACTGCTTGGCCAGAGCAGATAGCTTCCATTGTAAAAATGTGTCTGTAATTCGCCTCTCCAACACTCCCGCTGATTAACTGTATATCTAAATATATGAAGAAGGATGAGACGAATTTATATCGAAATGACACCACTGACCAATTTGACATTAAAAAAGGTAATGTGATAAATGGCACACAATGATCAGTGCACACCCCGGACCCGATGTGTGTCGAACCTAAACGTGGCATGACAAAATATTTCAGAATATTATAATACTTTTTATTGGAATAACAGAATTTTGGAATGATAAGCTTTCAGCAAATGGTCTGAAAATGTAGCCTCACCTTATATTTAATGCATTGGCAAATCTGGGGGGGGGCAGAGGCACCATTGGCAAGTCTGAGGGAGAAGGGGGGGCAGAGGCAGCATTGGCAAGTCTGAGGGAGGGGGGGCAGAGGCAGCATTGGCAAGTCTGGGGGAGGGGGGGGGCAGAGGCAGCATTGGCAAGTCTGGGGGAGAGAGGGGGGGCAGAGGCAGCATTGGCAAGTCTGAGGGAGGGGGGGCAGAGGCAGCATTGGCAAGTCTGGGGGAGGGGGGGGCAGAGGCAGCATTGGCAAGTCTGGGGGAGAGAGGGGGGGCAGAGGCAGCATTGGCAAGTCTGGGACAGGGGGAAGAGGCAGCATTGGCAAGTCTGTGTGTGTGACAGGGGGAAGAGGCAGCATTGGCAAGTCTGAGGGAGAGGGGAGAAGAGGCAGCATTGGCAAGTCTGGGGGAGGGAGGGGGGGCAGAGGCAGCATTGGCAAGTCTGGGACAGGGGGAAGAGGCAGCATTGGCAAGTCTGGGACAGGGGGAAGAGGCAGCATTGACAAGTCTGTGGGAGGGACAGGGGGAAGAGGCAGCATTGGCAAGTCTGAGGGAGAGGGGGGAAGAGGCAGCATTGGCAAGTCTGGGGGAGGGAGGGGGGGGCAGAGGCAGCATTGGCAAGTCTGGGACAGGGGGAAGAGGCAGCATTGGCAAGTCTGGGACAGGGGGAAGAGGCAGCATTGACAAGTCTGTGGGAGGGACAGGGGGAAGAGGCAGCATTGGCAAGTCTGAGGGAGAGGGGGGAAGAGGCAGCATTGGCAAGTCTGGGGGAGGGAGGGGGGGCAGAGGCAGCATTGGCAAGTCTGGGACAGGGGGAAGAGGCAGCATTGGCAAGTCTGTGGGAGGGACAAGGGGAAGAGGCAGCATTGGCAAGTCTGGGGGAGGGAGAGGTTTAGGGGCAGCATTGACTAAGTCTGGTGGACCGATGGCTGTTGGGGTGATGCATTTACATGTGAATATTCACAAGTTAAACTTTTTTCCTATAGGGTAGTCTTATATTCAGGATTTTTTTTTTTTCCCTAGGAATATCCAAAGTTTGGGGGGGTCATCTTATAATCAGGATCGTCTCATATTCTAGCTAATACGGTATATTTTTATTCACATACGTTCTATATATACATATTGCCCTATTTTTTCTCCCATTGTACGAATATCTACAACATCGACTGGGAGAACCTATCATCTAAAGATTAAAGATTTTTGCACTCATAAGGCGCTATTATACTGCATGTTTGTGAGTGCAATATTTACCAGATATACCGATACTGGCAACTTGCAAATACTACACCATTTGTGTTGTTTTTATGTGTTTATTCCATAAAGTTGCGGACAGATACTGTCTGATATATTTTATTGAAGAACTATTGTATACAGATATCAAAGTTTGTATGGTACTTTATTACTATCGACTTTTTTGTGCACATAGTTCCACATATATTCACATGATGGGGATACCATAACATATATATTTATCTTTTCTTTGTAGCTCACCTATACCCCTTTGCCTTTTTGTGTCGTTTTCCTACACAGTGTTCAGGGTTACACAGTTTATGTTGCAGCTTCTATCTCTCTAGCGCTGTTGACACACCAGTCTTTATTTAAGTTACTAACCAATGCGCTGATATTTGGGGGTCTATATTTTTCAATTTCCACAGCAAAATCATATCATAATATTTTATAGAAGGAGATATGCATGTGATGTATATGCAATGTAAATATATTGGTCCAGTGGGGGATTTTTGTATGACACTCTAAAAAAATATTTGAATGTGTCAAATATAATGAATGAGGTTCTATATCTTTACATTTCCACAGTAAATTCATACCATATTGTAATACGTAGACGTGATAATAAAGTGACAAGTGCTATAAAGTGTATAAAGTGCAGCAAACACTAGTGCATTCCCTCCAGAGGGCACAAATAAACAAACTGAGAAGTGATAAAGTGTTGCGCAAAGTGAAATTATATAACAAAGGGTTAATACTTATCGGCGGTAAATGTGATACTCCAAGTACATGTGGAAAAAAAAATAATACAAAAATAATGTGGAGTATTGCCAGTCAGTCATAATAGTGGATATTTCCCCCTTTGGAAATATACTCACACTATATAGAGCCTAAATGACCGGCTATTGGTGTGTTAGACGGTGGGACTATAAGTCCCCAATCTCAGTGTGGAATCTCTTAAATAAGGTGCTCATTCATCAAGGGAGTCACGATGATATAAAAAGGGATGTAAACAGAGGGATACGATATAGTATGCAAAATATAAACAAACTTTAATATCCCCCCGGAGTATAGAGGCTTACATGTAAAAAGATGCAAAAAACAACATCCAGTATAAAAAGACAATTAAAAACAAAATCGGAAGCAAAGTCACCAGGCCAGTCTGTTCAGCAGAGTTCCTGCAGCAACAAAGCGATCAGGAGCCGATTATTGTAAAGAACAGCCACCAGTTTCGTCGGCGTAGTGAAGAACAGATGCTTCCGGGTTGCAGCTTACGTTGGGACGTCACAAATCTCGCGACGCGTTTCGCCCTATAGGGGCTTTTTCAGAGCAGTGACGTCCGGCTGGGAGATCGCAGAATATAAAGAGAGTTCCAAATTCAGTTGCCACAGAAACGGCTAAGTGACGCCCACTTATATGCAAAGTGGTATCTCCGTATTACGGAGAGGGGGGAAAAAACCAAGAAAACAGAAACACTGTATCAGTAATAATATACCAGATCACACAGTAATTGCAGCAATCGTTCAACTTCAACAGTTTATCCACAAGTGTCCTCTGGAGAATAATTCTCCTCATGGTAAAATATATTATGTTAGAAAAATGGGCATATAAACCAACAGAAGGCATAAAAAAATGGCAACATACAACCAGAAATTAAGTAAATGTCGCTAATATACTGTAGACACGCAGGATATAAATGTTAGCCTTATCCAGCAAATGAAAACAAAAAATGGTATATGTTCATATAACATCATTAATGTTTAAAAATGGCATCTACCACATTCTAACAACATGATTTAAAAGACTATATACATATCACAGCAATAAAAACCAGCAGAATGCTTTTAAATAAAATGACACAGCTCAAAATCTGCATTAAGACCATTAGGAATCAAAGTATCCAACTCAAAAATCCATTTAATTTCTGCACGTCCTAGTGTTGTAATTGTATTCCCACCACACCAGTGTACTTTAGGCCCGAAATTTAAGGAGAGCTGGGTCTTTATTGTGAGTTGTAAGGAAATGACAAGATACAGTGTGCTTATCATAACCTTTTTTTATATTCCTTATATGGTCACCTATACGTATTTTCAAAGGCCTTGTTGTCCTTCCTATATAATGTAGTCCACAAGGACACCATAACATATAGATGACCCCACTCGTTTCACAGGTTAATACCTCTTTAATTTGATATTTCTTTTCATTATGAGGGTTATTAAAACTACATAGGGTTTTATCCTGTGTCCTATTTGTTTCTCTACATGCCTGACATAGTCTACAACTATGGAACCCTTCAAGGTTACCAAACATGTTTTTATTTTGTGTACTTGTCTTATTGGTGTTAAGGAAACTTTGACTAAGATGACTTTTAATGTTAGGGACACCTTTATAAATGATACGTGGTTGAGAGCCCAAAAAAGAATGTAGACTAGGGTCCTGTAAAAGAATCGGCCAATATTTATTCAGGATTTTCTTCATATGTCTATTATTTCCACTGAATTTAAGTATCAGAGGAATATCATTATATGGTGGAATAGAATTATTTTGTTTATTTGTATTTAGAAGTTGTTTCCTGTCTAGAGCCCCCACATTTTTAATGGCCTTACTAATCGGGGCAGCATCATATTTCTTGTTTATGAATCGTTCTTTGATCAGGTCTGCCTGTGTAAAAAAATCATTTTTATCGCTACAGTTTCTTCTCAATCTACACAGTTGGCTCTTCGGGACATTTAGGAGCCATGGAAGAAAATGACAGCTGTCTGACTCTATGAAACTATTTGTGTCCACTTTTAAAAAAAAATGTACGGGTTTTTAATGTATTACCGACAGGGTATATTTCTAAGTCCAAAAAGTTGATACTTTTCTTATTATATTCTGCTATAAGGTTTATACCCCAGGAATTCAAATTTAGAAAATCCAAAAAAGATTGAAGGGACGAAATGTCACCGTTCCATATGAAGAACATGTCGTCAATATACCGTCTATAGAGCACCAGGTTTGCTACCCAGTCATGCGTGCCAAAGACAAAGGATTCTTCCCAAAATGCCATAAAAAGGTTTGCATAACTGGGGTCAAACCTGGTGCCCATGTCTGTGCCCCTAAGTTGTAGGTAATAATTATCCTCATACCAAAATAAATTATTCTCCAATATGAGGAGGATACCTTCCAAAATGAAATTAATCTGGGACTCGGCATAATTGCTGCTTTTTCAAGAAAATCTGTACTGCTTCGCAGCCTAACTATCTAGGGGGATGTGTGTGACACGTCTACAATATAAATATATTGGTCCAGTGGGAGATTTTGGTCTGAAGCCATATAGAAGTATTGCAAAATGTCCGTTTCTAACCAATGTTCTTGTATTTAGGGCTATTTTAAATTTCAACAGTAAAATCAAACCATATTGTAATATCTTATATAGGGGATTTGTGTGAGGTATTGGAATGTAAATGTATTGGTCCTATGGGAGATTTTTTTTATTAACATATTCAGACATTTTGGAGGTTCTATATCTTTAAAGGGACCATATCACCTAGACATTGTTTTAATGTTAATGTAAAGAATAAAAAATGCCCCATTAAAATCATACGATTTTGTAATGTTATAAAGGGCATGTAGCTTACACATCTGCATTGTAAACATATTGGTCCAATGAAAGATTGCTTTTTACTCTATGTACAAACACAGTATACGGACAAAAGTATTGGATTCAGGTGTTTCGGTCAGACCCATTGCTACAGGTGTATAAACTGAAGCAAATGAAAAGTGAAACCAACAGGGATTGAGGGGTGTCCATCGATGAAAGAAATACTGCTGGACTCCAGATAGATGCTGTGTAATAGCGTTTTATTATACAATCCGCCATAGCAAGTAGCTAAAATTGAGAGTGTTATACACCCCGTGGGATAAAGTGCAAAGCCTACGCGTTTCGCGCCTGTATGCTGGCGCTTCGTCTAGGGCATGAATAAAAGACGGACATCTGTCTCTTAAATACTTGTGTGATTAATTTCAATTAAACCCAAATGGTGCATTAAAGTGACAAGTGTGCTTAATTATATTCTGTTACATGACTCTAAGGAAAAGAATCCTTTGCAGTTAGTGTGGAGGGAAATCACATTTGTATAAATACATTCTTGTATAGTAGCACATAAATAGAAATCAATTTTTTTAAATACACCAATAACTTAATTGTGCTTATTACCAATAAATGAGTAAATAAATGAGTACGTAAGAGTTTTGTAGATTTACATGGTATAGATCCGATGTCTAAATAGAGACCATTGCTGGTGTAAATTGATTTAGTGGGAGGCAGATGGCCATATCTTCTTAAGATGTAAAAATACTTGTAGTACAGAATATGCAATTGTGGGCAAAGGAAGAAGACATCAAAATCATCAGGCATAGTTAATTGAGAGGAGAGAAGAACCATGCTTTACTTATTAAAGTTGCATATAAACACACAGTAGGCATCAAACCTAGGGTTGCCACCTGGCCGGTATTTTACCGGCAGGCCGGTAAAAAATTGGCATCAGGCCAATGTTAAGTCTATGGAGACAGTACCAAGGCCGGTATTTTTCTGAAGAAAAGGTGGCAACCCTAATCAAACCATGACCAGTAAATAAATAATAGATAATAAATGTTTTGATGATAAATGGTAGACAGAGAGGCCATCTAGACGTCCATATAAAAAATTGAAGAAGAAAAAGAAAAAAGGGATAAAAAATAATAATAATAAATAGATAATAATAAATATATCTAAACTATCACACAGCTTCTATCTGGAGTCCAGCAGTATTTCTTTCATCGACGGACGACCCTCAATCCCTGTTGGTTTCACTTTTCATTTGCTACAACGGCAAGAGTGCCGAGAGTCCGCGGATGAATACCACAAGTGTAGATCCGGCCGTCTCTCTACCTTTTACTTTGTATAAACTGAAGCACTTTGTATAAACTGAAGCACAACATTTGTGAAAAAAAATGGCTCATTGTGAATAGCTCAGGGATTTCAGTTGTGGTACTCTGATAAAATCCCACCTTTGCAATAAGTCACAGGGGCAGTGGAGCACTTAGGGCCCATCCTTGTCTGGTGCACATGGTGCATCACACCCAGGCACCACACAGCTGAGTAAGGCGCTGTTGTGAAAATAATTGACGGCACCCAAATTTGAGTTAGAGGAAAAATAAATCTCTATCATTTCGTCGCTGTGCCTGCTCAGGGAAGGAATCCCCTGTCTGCAACCCAGGAAGACCTGCTCAGATCTGTTAATTAACCTCTAACTAATCCCACATAGCTCTCACTGTCCTTCAACCCTAATACTATTGCTACCACCACCTTCCCATTGACCTCTTCATTCTCTAATGCATCTCATGTAAATTGTTGGCTCTATATAAATAAATGGTATTGTAATGTGCTGTGGAGTCTTCACTGTTTAGCCATCTAATGGGTTGACTGGTCCACTCAGAACCCTGACCTCAACCCCAATGAACACATTTGGGATGAACTTGAACAGACATTGCGAGTCAGGCCTTCTCATCCAATCAGTGCCTGACCTCACAAATGCTCTACAGGCTGAATGGGCAAAAAATGCACAGAAACATTCAAAAATCTTGTGGAAAGCCTTCCCAGAATAGCTGCAAAGGTGGCACCAACTACATCTAAATGTCTGTGTATTTAGAATGCAATGTCATAAAAATCCCAGGTGCCCCAGTACTTTTGCCAATATAGTGTATTTGCATATGTTAGTTGCTAACTATAGGCTGATACATATTTTCAATGTTGAAGTTGTTATACACCTAGACAAAAGAAAAGAAAAAGCATCTAATAGATTGACAACTGATTTAGAACTGTCTGATAGATAGATTTCAGTATTGTGCTGGGTGGGTGCAAGTATCACACACACATGCAGACAGTCATGCAATCATGCACTCATATAGTGTGATATACGTATGCATAGTGTCATTTACATACAGTCACACAATCACTCACAGTCACATACACATGGAGTAACACACTGTCACAGTTCTACCCCATTTTCCTGTTTCCTGTATGGTGTATTCGGGTTTTGTGGCTATTTCCTCTTCAGCCTCTAGTGGCCGCTATTCTAGTGTTTTCATTATCCTCCTGTTGTGACCTGAGCCCATGGGCGTCCGCAGGGGGGGGGGCCCCTGGATTTTTGCAATTCCCCTTTAAAAAAAAAAAAATTGAATTTTTTTTTATTTTTTATTATTATTTTTTTCTCAGTATGTAGCCTCTAGTTGTCCCTAGGGGACTGCACACCAGTTGCTGGGGTAGGAGGTGGCACCTAAAGCTGTTGCTCTCTGCAGTCAGTCATGCTGCATGGAGAGCCAATGACAGGGGTGCCCGGGGATATGAAGTTATAGCCCCGCCCCTCAGCCCTCCATGTGGCAGCATGACTGACAGAAGAGAGCCTGCAGGGGAAGACACTCAGAGACCATAGCTGAGCCTCTGTAACAGGTAGGAAGAGCTTATAATAGCTTTAAGGTACATGGCAGAGTGGGGTAAATCCAGGGAGGTCCCTCCCATTTCCCTGAGGTCTCCATTTGTCCAGTCTGAGCAGCTCCTCTGACCAGTCTTCTCACATCAACATGGTGACAAGTGGATGGGGCAGAAAAGATAATGGAGGATAAAATTATGTGATAGATGGAGGCAGATTGCAAACAAAATGGGATGACATGGGGCAGAAAAGATAATTTGGATGAAAAGAGGTGATTGATTGGAGCAGAATACAGACACAATTGTGACATGGGGCAGAAAAGATAAAATGTAGGTGAAAAGAGGTCACTGACATGGAGGAATAAAACACATAAAATGATGGGGAAAGAGATGGAAAACATGGAGGAATAAAACATATAAAAAAGGGGGAAAGAGATAAAGAAATGTCATGGATTTAGGAATTTGGGTGTTTAGGGAATCTGTTGCTTTGTGTTTATATTGTGTGCTATAGTGTTGTATCTGGTGCTGAGAGGTTATATTGTGTGCTATAGTGTTGTATCTGGTGCTGTTGGGTTATATTGTGTGCTATAGTGTTGTATCTGGTGCTGTTGGGTTATATTGTGTGCTATAGTGTTGTGTCTGGTGCTGTTGGGTTACATTGTGTGCTATATAGTGTTGTATCTGGTGCTGAGAGGTTATATTGTGTGCTATAGTGTTGTATCTGGTGCTGTTGGGTTATATTGTGTGCTATAGTGTTGTGTCTGGTGCTGTTGGGTTACATTGTGTGCTATATAGTGTTGTATCTGGTGCTGTGGAGTTATATTGTGTGCTATAGTGTTTTGTCTGGTGCTGTTGGGTTACATTGTGTGCTATAGTGTTGTATCTGGTGCTGTGGGGTTATATTGTGTGCTATAGTGTATCTCGTGCTGTGAGGTTATATTGTGTGCTATAGTGTATCTGACGCGGTGAGGTTATATTGTGTGCTATAGTGTTGTATCTGGTGCTGCGAGGTTATATTATGTGCTATAGTGTTGTATCTGGTGCTGTGGGGTTATATTGTGTGCTATAGTGTATCTGGTGCTGCGAGGTTATATTATGTGCTATAGTGTTGTATCTGGTGCTGTGGGGTTATATTGTGTGCTATAGTGTATCTGGTGCTGTGAGGTTATATTGTGTGCTATAGTGTATCTGGTGCTGTGAGGTTATATTGTGTGCTATAGTGTTGTATCTGGTGCTGTGGGGTTATATTGTGTGCTATAGTGTATCTGGTGCTGTGGGGTTATATTGTGTGCTATAGTGTTGTGTCTGGTGCTGAGAGGTTATATTGTGTGCTATAGTGTTGTGTCTGGTGCTGAGAGGTTATATTGTGTGCTATAGTGTTGTATCTGGTGCTGTGGGGTTATATTGTGTGCTATAGTGTTGTGTCTGGTGCTGTGGGGTTATATTGTGTGCTATAGTGTTGTGTCTGGTGCTGTGGGGTTATATTGTGTGCTATAGTGTTGTGTCTGGTGCTGAGAGGTTATATTGTGTGCTATAGTGTTGTATCTGGTGCTATGGGGTTATATCTTTGCTATGTTGTTCTATCTGTTGCTGTGGAGTTTCAGCTAGAGCTCTGGATATTTATCTGGTGCTGTGGTTTATATCTTGTGTCATGGGTTTTTAGCTGGTACCGTGGGTTAATATCTGGTGTTGTGGGTCTATATCTGGCACAGTGGATCTATATTTGGTGCAGTGAGATATATCTAGTGTGGTTGGTTTATATCTGGTGCTGTGGATCTGTATCTGGTGCAGAGTTTATCAACCCTTTGCATGCCTTCACTAATAATGACAAAGCTCCTCCACTTCATGATAACTTGTCAAAAAGAGGCGCGACGCAGAAAGGATGACGGTAAAATTATGCCCCCCCCTGAAAAAATTTCTGCGGATGCCCATGCCTGAGCCCAACCCTATTTAAACCTGCAGCGAATTGCAAACTGTGCCTTTGCATTGCTTTGGTTACAGCCTGTATAGTGCCTCTGTGCCTGTACTAGTGTCCCCTGAATAATTAGAGCCCAGTTATAGACTGTATGATATAGTGATGATTCTGGGTATTGTGGAACACAATTCCTATTATGTTCAGCTAGCCAAATGGCACAAAGAGCTCCATAGAAACAGCTGACCCACAGAATCATGCATAAGAGTACATGCAACGTCACACATACAAAATCACACCTACACAAATGCAATGTCACAGATACTGAATCACACACACGGTGTATTTTAAAGATTATGCACTAGAGTAGTTTTGCAGCATAACGTGAATATTATTTTGAGTGTCTTTATTTCACTTTTATTTGTCACACAGTCACACAGTCATACACACACAGAGCCATATACAATCATATATAAATACACACAGATGTAGTCACACATACATAGCCAAACACATATATATACGTGCATGTCAGTCATAAAATGCATCACACATGCATGCAGTCACACACTGAGTTACATATACACATGCAGAGTCACACACAAAACATGCAAACAAATGAAGCTTTACACACACATTTTTTTCACACAATATATCTTTATTGGAATGTATTTGCATATAAACTTATCTTTCTAAATATTACATTGTGTCATTTATTTTCACAGACTATAGTACTCTAATTCAATAAACATACACATACAAAAAAATGCAGTCACATAAACAGATGTACTGTCACACGTCCAGAGCCACACATACAGTCACATATGCATGTAAAGTCACATACACATGCAGCGTTACACCTATGCAGAGTCACATATACAGTCGCACATATACAATACATGAGTGCACACACAGATGCAAAGTTACACATATAGTCACACAGACACATGCAGTGTTTCATATACAGTCACACACTGTACCTTGAGGTGGAGACAGCTTCCTGAGATGTCCTGCTGGCTGAAGGAAGTTAATGCAGGAGAGAGGAGCAGCACAGTTCATTACAGATCCTCAGGAGCAGGCAGGAATGATCTCCTGCCCCTGCTCAGTACTGCTGGTATGTGGCTTCTTGGTTCTCCCTGGCATGTGATGGGTGAGCTGCAGCCTGACACAGGTCAGGTCCTGTCACTGCAGCAGGGTAATGACCTTGCAGTGGAAGGAGGGTGGCAGGGTATGATTTCATAACCCACTCTCCATGTTCATTAGCGCAGAACACACAGCTGTGTCAGTGATGAGGCCCCTACCCCCCCCCCCCCCCTCTTCTGCCCCCAGTAACACCTCTGTTTGCCCATTTTATGGATTTAGCTTCACTTAAGTGGTTGGAAAGCAGAAGGCCTAAGGTGCGCTGTAACGTAACCCAAGAAGTAGGGTTTGGAAATATAGACAGGACTGTTATAGCAACAGACATATCTATTACATGCTACATACAGCTTTTATATTTTTGTTTCAATAATATGTATTATTTTTTTCAGAAAAAATGAAATCAATACAGGACACATCATTAATGTGATGCCTACCTACATAGTTCCACAAAACAATTGGTGATATTCTGCAAATATTTAAGTATTTGAGTTAATACAGAATCAAAACCATTTGGTTTACCACCATAGGCAGATTAAACAAAACTTTTCTACATACATACTATCTTTCTGCCGAAGAGAGAAGAAACCCAATTTTTATGTAATTCAACAATCAATATTTAATACCACCTAAGCATTAACAGCATTTTTAATTTCTATAATATCTAATCCCCCTGCATTAGCTAATTCAGAGATGTACCGAAATTTCATCTATTAGCTTTTGCCACATAATTTTTTGTTTGTATTGAAAGGTTTGTGATCCACCTGATTGTCAGTTGTAAGTGTAATTGTTTTATTGTTTTATTTGTAATTACCAGTTTAGTTCCATGTTCTTTTTCCAATTCCTTGCTATTATTGTTTTAACTACCATAAAAGAATGTATCGTAAAAGCAGAATATTCTGGCTTCATTAGTAGCCATCCAAGATGGAGGAGAGCCACTTCAGGGGATCTGTTTACCTCAATACCATAGACAGTATTTAGTAGATCAAAAGCTAAATCCCACAATTTCTTTATCCTATAACAGCCCCACTAAGTATGTAGATATGTCCCCACATGTGTTCCACAGCCCCAACATATATTTGTATTTTGCTGGGATATTCTATTAAGCTTGGTGAGAACAAAATACCATCTATTTACAAGTTTAAAAAGGTTTCAACCAGATTCAGATCGGGAACAGCGTTATTTACTTTTTGTAGGGCGTTTAAATTCTTTCATTTTCTCTTCATTCCACAAACTTGTCAAATTTGTTATTCCTGTTTTCAAACATCTTTTTGTTGGAAAATCTTCGATCAGAGGGCTAATTGCGTCACGATTAAGAAAGGCTGGAACCATGCTGACAAGATTGAGTTTGTTTTTAATCTTATACCATGCATTCAGCAGTTGGTCCAGTACCAAATTATTGCCATTATATTTTTTTTATATTCCTTGGAATTTATACTACATATAAGATGGTTTAAATCTAAGGTTGGGCTTGAGGTCTGTTCTAGCTGGAACTTTCCTTTTTAGAGAAGCCTTGAGGGAACATGGAAATATGAAATATTCTACTGGCTTCATAATTTTGGAATAAATCAGGGTAAGACAGTCCTCCTTGTGAGATCTTATATCTTTGTTTTTTTTATACATATCCTAGATCTTCTCCCACTTCCTATGAAATTATTAAATGAATCCTGCATCATCTGGATCCAGCATCTTGGGAGGTTCAACAGGATTAGTGTAAAGAGCTATGTCCACTTGGGTATTAGATTTGATTCAACAACATTAGATCTTTCCCAGGAAATTCCCAGATTTTTCCATTTAGCTAAATTGAAATTAGATTCTTTCAATAAATTCAGAACGTTCAGCTGGACTATCTGGCCCACATTAGAGGGTCTCCAGACTCCTAAGTAACTAAAAGAATTTCTGTGAATTTAAAATTACATTATTATTTTTTAATTGTTCTATTTCTTGGACAGACATATTACTAAATTGGACCACTGTTCTATGTATATTCAAACGATAATTTGAAAATTTTGTAAAATTCTTATATTTCTTTCATGAGATGTGTTATTGAGTTAACCAGATTAGTTGTAGTTATTAATATGTTGTCCGCGTATAAAATGAATTCGAGATCTCTATCTGGAGATAGCTAAACCTGTATGCCTTCGTTGTTCCTGATTTTGATTGCCAGAGGTTCTATTGTTAACACATATAAAATCGGGGAGAGCGGACAACCCCGTCTCGTCCTGTTTACTAGATGGAACCAATCCGAGCAAACATCACTTCCTACTACCATAGCTGACGGACAAAGTGTATAAGGACCGTATGGCTCTTAGCATCAAACCGTCAATACCTGCCAAATAAATATATCCAATAAGGAACCCCCACTCGACCCTGTCAAAGTCCTTTTCGGCATCTAATGATACATGTAGCTTTTAGAAGATAGGAAGTTGTTGAGGAGCAAACTGAAAATATGCATTTGTTTAATCTGCAAGCTACAGTACTAGAATGGACAAAGTAAGTATTAATGGGGATATATGGGGCTATTCACTAAAAGGTGAGTTGAGGTAAGCTGCAGGTGAGTTGAGGTGAGATGCGGTGAACTGAGGTGAGATGCGGTGAACTGAGGTGAGATGAACATTTCATGTCACTGTTTTAATTATAGATTGTGCAGGGACAAACCTGGTGAGTTTCCCCCACTTAGCAAGCTCACTAGGATTGTCCCTGTACAATGTATTGCTAAACTGATGAGATTAAATGTTCATCTAACCTTAACTCACCTCAAGTCACCTACAACTCACCTTTTACTGAATAGCTCCATTGAGTAATCTTTTATTATGTTCAAACTCGCACAATTTTGTTTCACCACTGTGACACAAGAGAATACATACACAAGGAGAATCCATCAAGGGTGATTTTTTATTTTTGTTATTACATAAGTGTCTCAAAAATATACATGTATGATTCTTTGAATGTCATTAAATAATTAAGTATGTAATTCCTGAAAGCAGAATACATAATAAACACAACTTAACACAACTAATACATAAAAAAAATGCTATAAATTATTTACTGACCCTACATATACTGAAAGGGATGTCATCTCTGCCATCCATCAGGGCCAAAATCTACTTTACAAAAAATAGGCACTCTTTTTTCAGGATGCAAAAAGGGTGGGGCTTAGTAGTTGCTCCACCCACTATCATTAAACTTGTCCACTTTTGAACAAGACAAACCTCTTTTTTCTTTAATTGTAACCACTTGTTACAGGATCCACTTGCGTTTGCTAAAATTATTTCAGTTACACTTAAAGATTACACAACTAGTCAAATGAATTTTCAATTGATCCCTTATCTCAAATGATTTACTAAAGTTTTTTATTATGTTTGTGTCCCATTTCTAATCCCCATTTATGGCAAAAATAATGACAAATCTAATTCAAATAGTGAAACAAAAAGTAGGTAGCATGTGGGAATTTTAGTTTCTGGATGAATTTTTATTCTAAAGAGAAATAAAATGACAACATTACCATCGCACATTACTTAAGGAAAGGTTTACTGGACTGAAGCTCATCATTCATTTCCAAAGTACTATGCAGAGGTACTTTGGTTTTCAAAGCGTGAAAGAGAGGGAAGGCTATTTCAAGTGAAAAATATATGTTTTTCATTTTTCGATTGAGATAATTTTATTTTGAATGTCCTGCAATTATGTCAACGGAATCTGTTGAATTAATAAAAAACTGCACATTTAATTTTCGTTGGAAAGAAACAGCAGGGGTCTGTTATATGTAATGAGCAGTTCTAGCCGTCAAAGGGTTCAACATGAATAACACAAAGTTTTACGTATGTAATATCCCTTTAATTATGTCCCTACACCGACAATGCTTACTCTCACTGTGTACCACATAACTACAATGTATAGCTTAATACAAATTGACTACATCCTGTAATTACCAAGTTTCCATACAGATCAAAGAAATCCATATCCTAAAAGCATCATTTGTGTAAAATGCTAGTTCTCCAAGTACATGTATATACCCCATATAGGTTTAGGATTGGAATAGTTTTTGGTCATTATTTCTTCATCAACCAAGTGTCTGAATAGGTTATAGTTGACCCACATTAACAATGTTTATTTGAGTTTGATTCCAGGAGGGGAAAAATCGAAGCCAACATCAGGCAAAGAAAAGTTTGATTCAGAAAAGAAGGGGAACTTTGAACGAGGACTTAAGTCCATTGTTTTGGGTGAATCCGATTCAAATTCCATGTTAGCTCTAGGCACCTTGTACTGGGCATTTATATCCTCTCCCCTCTTCTCTGTTTGGCCAGGGAAGGGCTTCTTCCATTTTGGATCATTCATGTGCACAGATGGTAAATTTACATCCAGGTCATCATTCTCTTCAATGTTGATATCCATAGCTGGTCCTTCTGTCAACCCAGGGAATGGTTCTTTCCACTTTGGGGCATTCAGCTGTACTGACGGGGTATTAGCATCAACACCCAGTTCATCTAATCCTTCAGTTTCCAGTTTTGGAGCACTAAAATTCACATTGCCTTTTACTTGTGGAATATCTATATCAAAGTCACCATCAGTGACTGGTGCTTTCATTCTTGGAGCCTTAATGTTAGCGGTCGGTAGGTTCATATTAAAACCTGAACCTTTTATTTGAGCTGGCGCACCTGTCATTTTTATCTGACTGTCAGGTAAGTCAATGGTGGGGCCTGAAATTCGAAGATTAGGGGTTGGAAATGTTGGCACTGACACATTTCCTTCTGAGTTTTCCATGGTTATCTTTGGTACCTTGACTTGGACACCAGATACTTGGTTACCAACATCTAGTTCTGGAACTCTAACTTTAAAATCAGTGTCTGGAATTTTAACATTTGCACCTTTTGTATTAATGCTTGGTAAACTTGCATTGAATTCTGGGCTTTTCATCTCAACATCAGCCTTTGGCAATGAGGCATCAGGTATTTTTAGGTTACCATCATATTCCGAAGAAGGTCTAGATTTTCCAAATGTAGGCATCCTAAATTTTGGCAAAGTTGATTTTTTTTCGGAATTTTTAAGGCTGACATTTGGAGCACTGACGTTCATGTTAGGCATTGTGAGACTTCCCTGTAAGTTGGGAGATGTAGAACTTGCTAGTTTTGGTGATTCTAACCCACCAATATCAACATCTGGTAAGCCGACTTTAGGCTGAAACATACGCAAATGTGGGAATTTAAATCTTGACTCTTTTACATCAGCACGTGGTAAGTCTACCTTTACATCGGGACTTTTGAAAGTGACATCTGCACCTGGTTTCTTCATTTTTCCACCAATATTTATGTCAGGAGCTGACAAATTTGGACTTGGGAGTTCCACAGAGGGCATTTTAAACTTGGGTGGATTTATTTTTTGTTCAGAACCTTTTATGTTTATTTGTGGTGCATTGATATTTACTTCAGGGGTCTTTAGCTGCCCATCCATTTTTAAATCAGGTGTCTGTACATGTGGACCTGACATTTGAAAAGAGGGCATTTGAAATTTTGGTGCATTTATCTTTCCATCTGGACCTTTAATTTTAGGTGCATTTATATCCACATGTGGAGCATGTAAAGTCTTGTCTATATTTATATCAGGTGTTTGGACGTTTGGACCAGATATTTCAAAAGAAGGTGATGATGGCATTTTAAATTTGGGGCCTTTGATATTCACTTGGGGAGTTTTTAATTGTCCGCCAACATCTAAATCAGGCATTTGGACCTTTGGATTGGGTAGTTGGACAGGTGGCATTTCAAATGAAGGCATTTCAACTGAAGGCATTTCAAATGAAGGCATTTTAAACTTTGGGGTGTTTATTTTTGCATCTGGAGCTTTAACATCAATTTTGGGTGCTTTGATATCGACTTCAGGAGTCTTTAAATGGCCATCGATTTCTACATTTGGTGTTTGTAGGTTGGGACCAGACATTTGGAAAGAAGGTGATTGGATTGAAGGTAGTTTCATTTTGTCAACATCAATTTTGGGTGCCTTTACATCTACTTGAGGAGTTTTGAATTGACCATCTAGATTTAAATCAGGTGTTTGGACATTTGGACTAGACATTTGGAAAGATGGCATCTGAAATTTAGGCATTTTGAATTTAGGGCCATTTATCTTTGTGTCTGGGCCCTTAATGTTTACTTGTGGTGTATTAATATCTACATCTGGAGCACTTAAAGATGCATCAACATCAAGATCAGGAGTTTCAAGATTTGGAGAAGACATTTGAAATGATGGCATTTGAAACTTTGGGGTATTTATTTTTGGTTGAGAACCTTTAATGTTAAAAGAAGGCATTTTAAATTTGGGGGCTTTCATGTCTCCTGCTGGAAGATCTATATTTGCTTCTGGGAGAGTTAATCCTCCCTTCATTTGTGGTACTGACATATTTACATTGGGTGTGTTAATATCGAAATTTGGTCCCTTTACATTGCCTTCTACATTTGGTAGCTCACCAATAGCTTCAACTTTTGGAGTTCCAAATGAAGGCATTGTAAATTTTGGTGCATTGTACTTTTTATCTGTTCCTTTAACTTGTATGTCTGGGGTCTTTGCATCAACATTAGCAGTTGAGAGACCAAGGTCATGCTTTAGTTCTGGAGACTTAAAATTTAGTTCAACATCAGGTAATCCTTTCTTAGAACTAAAGAAATTAAAGGAAGGCTTTTTAAATTTTCCTTTCATTTCTGTTTTAGGAACATCAAGATTGACATCAGGACCTTTCAACTTTGGAATTTTAATGCCAGCTTTTGGAGCATCAACATTCACTTCTGGGCCTTTTAATTTTGGAATATTGAAGTCCGCACCTGGAAGATCAACATTTAGGTCTTGACCTTTTAGTTTTGGAGTTTTAATACCCATGCTTGGAAAATCAACATTTACCTCAGGACCTTTTAATTCTGGAATTTGAATATCTGCTTTTAGGGGATCAACATTTAGTTCTGGCCCTTTAGCTTTGGGAACCTTTACGTCTAATTTAGGCATATCAAGGTTTGCATCTATTCCTTTAAGCTTGGGAATTTTTATATCTCCTTTTGGAAGAACATTCACTCCTATGCCCTTCAGTTTTTGAACATTAAAATCTGCTTTTGGCAGATCAATGTCCACCTCTGGAATGTTTGCATTTGGAAATTGCATATTAGCTTTAGGAAGATTGACATTAACTTCTGGACCTTGCAACTTTGGTCCTTGTAAACTGGCTTTAGGTAGATCAACATTCAATTTTGGCGTTTGTATATCAGCCTTAGGAAAATCTACATTTAGCTCTGGACCATTAAACTTTGGAATTTGGATGTCAGCTTTAGGGAGGCCAACATTCAGATCTGGAAGTTTGGAATCTTTAAGACCAACTTTAGGTAAATCTACATTAAACCCTGGTGCTTTCACTTTGGGCATTTTTATATCAGCCTTAGGAAGATCAATGCTCACTTCTGGTCCATTTAGTTTTGGCATTTGTAAATCAGCGTTGAGATGGTCAACATTAACCTTTGGACCCTTCAACTTTGGAACTTGTAAATCAGCATTGGGAAGATCTACATTAAACCCTGGTGCTTTCATTTTTGGCATTTTAAAATCAGCGTTAGGAAGATCAATATTCATGTCTGGTCCTTTAAGCTTTGGCATTTGTAAATCAGCATCAGGAAGGTCTATATTCACTTTTGGACTCTTCAGCTTTGGAATTTGTAAATCAGCATTGGGAAGATCTACATTAAATCCCGGTGTTTTCACTTTGGGCATTTTTAAATCTGCGTTAGGAAGATCAACGTTCACATATGGTCCATTTAGTTTTGGCATTTTAAAATCAGCATCAGGAAGGTCAACGTTAACTTTTGGACCCTTTAGCTTTGGAATTTGTAAATCAGCATTGGGAAGATCTACATTAAATCCCGGTGCTTTCATTTTTGGCATTTTTATATCAGCATTAGGAAGATCAATGTTCACTCCTGGTCCTTTTAGCTTCGGCATATGTAAATCAGCATTGGGAAGGTCTACATTCACATTTGGTCCCTTCATTTTTGGAATTTGAATGCCAGCTTTGGGAAGATCAATATTTATCTCTGGATTTTTTATTTTGGGATTTATTTCTGCTTTGGGGAGGTCAGCATTGAATTTTGAGTCTGGAAGACTCACATTAAATTCTGGACTTTGTATATTGGGCAGATCAGTTTGTAAATGTGGGCTGCTGAATGTCCCTGCAAATTTATCACCACCATCATAAGCAGACTTTTTAGACTGAAAAAATTTTGGCATCTTAAATTTAGGACCTTTCACATTTGGTGGAGATACGTCAATATCGGGACTCACTACATCTCCTGATTTAGTGGGCACCGAGAATTCCACATCGGTTACTCCATCATCGATCTCAATGGGTAAATTGACCCCTGGAGTTTTCAAATTAACATTGTGAATTGAAGGAGTTTTCAGGTCAAAATCTAAACTTGAAGAAGTTTCTTTTGACTCAGGAAAGCTAAATGATGGTGGGTGAATTTCTGGCCCTCTAAGTCTAGTTGGTGAGCCCTTAATGTTGATATTTGGTCTACTAGTTTCAAAATCATTCATCTTCCCTTGCACTTTTGGAACCTGCATATCCACATCAATTCCAGCGCCCTGAATGTTGGGTCTGAGGTTTGTAACTGGCAGCTGTGCGGAGGCATCACCAATTAGATCAACGGATGAGCTGTATCCACTGATGTTCACTTTCGGAACTTGCATTGTTTTTGATTTAAACTGCCCGTAGTTTGTCTCTGGAGTGGATACATCTTGCATGGAGGAAGAGCCCTTAAGGTATCGGCGGACCTTACTGTTAAAGAGGTCATCGTACATTGAAGTTCTCACATTCTATGAAATAAACAATAGTTTAAAAATTGACATCACATGAAGCATATCTTCAATAGTGCTGTTTTAATGAAAGAGGCACTTACCACGTTGTCTGCTTTCAGAGAGTATGGGCGAAGCTCAGGAACCAGTGGTTCTTTTTTCGCATGCAGTTGAAGGCCAGCTTTGTATGGCTCAGCTGCTTTTAAAATGTTCAGAACCTCTTTCTTGTGCATATTGTCAAAGAAAATGGTGGCTCCAATAAGTGCATCCCCTGGAATGATGTATACATTATATGATTATTTTTCCAGATATAGGCTATGTGGTCATCTACATTGTGAAAGATAAATGCAATTCTATTCTGTTTAGATCTTCGGGTTGGAAACATTGTTTCACTGGCAGTCATATCACACTTTAATTTTATCTATTTATATGAAGTCCGCAGCTTTCAGGAAACTGTTGCAGCATGGAGGCCTATATTTATTACATTAATATTAACTCAGACTTAAAATATAATATTAAAACTATTGTTACGGCGAAAAACTGGAAAATTAGAAGTTCTACTATATTTCTACACCTCCACTGTGGAGAGTACATTGCCATGATGGCTAGCTGATTGAGCATCATGAATAATGTAGTCTGCACAGTAGGAGTGCACTAGCTAGCCACCTGTGTGTAATGCACTCGGGTTGTGTGGACTACATATCTATTCAGGGTGTATGGACTACATATCTATGATGCTCAGTCCACTACTACTGGTTTGCCATGACTGAACCAGACCCTAAACATCCCATCACAGTGTGTGAATCAAGCCCATATTTTAGCAAACAAGAGAAAACAAAACATACCTTCTTTGAGACCCAAATTATTTGCAGCTGGGTCCACATCGTTAATGCCGGTAACCACTACACTGCCATTATCATCATTCAGCGTCAAAAGATCACAAATGCTCCCAGGACGTCCACTAAGAACCACCTTATTGTTGTTATCCAGATAATTAGTCTAGAGTGGAAGAAGATGTTAACATGGTTAACTAACTAAGTTAGATTTTTCCTCAACTAAACCATAGTCATGAGCAGGATGACGGGATTTAATGGAGCTCAAGAAGCAATGAAGTCTCATGAGATCCTTAGAGAAAATCCCAGACAATAAAATGGATAATAATGCAAAGTGCTGTCATTATTGAATTTATTTGCATATCCCAACCCAGACTCCATATTCCTGGGATTTGTGTTGTAGAAAAATGTCTGCTTAGTTCACATATAGGATTTGCTTCCAAAAGAATACTGGCTATGCTACTGACGCCAAAGATATTGGCTCAGTAGCAACACTTTTTACAGACAGTTTCAGAACTATTATGGTTGCAGGGGTCGCAGCTGTGACCGGGCCTGTAACTCCAGGGGGACCCGGGTGTCCTGTTGACATCTGTGGCCCCTTAGCCACGATTGGGCAGCAGCCGGTGGATGCAGACCCGGCTTTTAGTCACAGACTCCGGAAATGTTGGCAAGTCATATCCGGTGGCTGTATTTCCTACACACAACGTGCGTGCAGGAAACACTAAGGAGGAGATGGCCAGGGACAAGCAGTCTGGCAAATGAATGGGAAAATAATACCGGCAAATGAAGGGCAAAATAACACTGGCAAATGAAGGGCAAAATAACACTGGCAAATGAAGGGCAAAATAACACTGGCAAATGAATGGTAAAATAATACTAGCAAATCAAGGGCAAAATAACACTGGCAAATGAATGGAAAAATAACACTGGCATATTAATGGCAAAATAAAACACAGAGAAGATGGCCAGGTGAATGGGGAAGGGTGGAGGAGGGTGGTGGTGTATTAATGGACAAATTGTCTGTGGCATATTAATGGCCATATTGTCTGTGGCATATTTATGGGCAGGCTAATAGTGCCATATCAATGGGAAAATTGGCTGTGACATATTAATGGGAAAATTGGCTGTGGCATATTAATGGGAAAATTGGCTGTGGCATATTAATTGGCAACATGGCTGTGGTATATTCATGGGGAAAATGGCTGTGGCATATTAATTGGCAATCTGGAGTAGCAGCAACTGTCCACCTAATTCACATAGATAGGCATTCTCTAAGCCTCTTCTGGAGAATCCAGGTTTTAATGTCTTGTGGACACTGGATTAGACCAAACTATTAGAAGCTTGCATTTGGAACATACAATTTAATTACATGGCCCCTGTGGTATGTTCACAATGGAAATAGGTGCTAAACAGTTATTGTCACAGGAGTTGTCACTGCAACAGGGCCCGCTACCCTAGGTGGCCCGTCCAACCCCTGCAACAACTGCACTGAAAAGTTGTGTGAGGGCAAAGATTGGTAGTGTGAAAAGTGATGTGTGGACACAGCTGATTCTGTGGAAAGTGGGGGTGTATTACACCAGTGTATTACACACCCCCACTTTCCACAGAATCAGCTGTGTCCACACATCACTTTTCACACTACCAATCTTTGCCCTCACACAACTATAATGTGTTGCACAGTCAGGGGTCTCCATGGCCATGTTTGTATTGGAAAATGAAAATCTCCACAGAAATCTTTAGTTTTAAAGTATGTTACCTGGAGTTAACTACAGAAAGAAACAAACTAGAGCAATTCTGGAATTCTTGGAGAGCAAGAACAGTACAAAGCAATTTTTTTTCTGCTGTTGCTCTAAGTAGCACTTCTTCTCCAGAATTGCTCCAGATTTTACTTTATAAATAGAGCATCAGTTTTTTTAAATTTGATAACTAACCCATTACTCCCATTGTATGAGTGTGTGTACTTACCATTTTGTCTATGTGCTCAGAATTTCATGCTATCACTGGCTATTTTCTCACATACCTGCCAAAAAGAAAACAAAAAGATTTTTATTTGGAAATCAATAGAGATGTATTCATGCTTCCTAATTGTCCCTATTTATATGGGACAGTACCTGCATCCCAACTCCCCACCCCCCTGCCCCCATCAATCTCATCTAACAGTGCCCAGAGTGAGCAGAAAATCAGGTTCCAACACATGTTATCACGCTGCTCTCATATTTTTTAGGAGTTCAGAATTTGAGATGTGTATGCATTGTCCAAATAGCGCCAAAGTATATCATATCAGTATCAGTGAGCATCATATACTGTGTTTAAAATGTAGTGGATGTGTTTCTATATTAGTTTTGTTACATAACATGCATTATTCTTTTTCTAAATGGCTTATCAAATTACATAAATAGACCTCAATTGGCCATAAATAACCTAAATGTCCAGCCGTCCCTTCAACCACTTCTCCTCCCCAAAAAAACTAATTATCCCTCTTTGGCCATTTGAAAAATGAATGCGGCCCAAGCAAACATACATTTTTGATGATGAGATCCCGTTCAGAAAATCCTTGGACACCTTTGCCCTATTGTATAAGATTTCCCTTGTGTACTATACATTTTGCAGCCATATATCCATTTTGTTCCATCTGATACACTTCAATTATACACATATTATACACATTTTATACACTGCAATAAAAGTATTCAGTGCCTATATTACAATGGTATACAAGGATATTAGAGAGCACTTACATAAAGTATGCAGCAATTGTGTGTGTGTTTCTTTTTAGGGGTGGGGGTTGGGGTGGAGGGCTTGGTTGCATGCCATTGAGGGAGGGGCAGAGTCCAGGGGGCCCAAGCATAATGATTGCCCAGGGTCCAATCAGTATTAAAGATAACCTTGCACAAACTATTAGAGTCAGACTTTCCAGGAGCAGAAAACACCAAAAATTGCCACGAATGCAGGATCAAAAATGAGATCTCACATGGGTGCGAGTGAGCAGTAACTCAGGCTATTTAAACGTTGGCCCTCAGTTAACTCTGCTTCCCACCGGGCATCATGGACGCACCTTCGTGCTGGCTTGCATCCCGATATGACCGTGTGAGAGGCGGCAGTCCAAGCGCAGGCAGGGAGAGGCGACCATGCTCCGGCTAGCCCTGGAGCCACAGTCACAATCTCCTGAAGGTGACATCGGCATAGCAGAAAACCTTCAAACCCCTTCAAGATCCTATGTATCTGATCATTT
This sequence comes from Pelodytes ibericus, assembly GCA_036172795.1. Classification (NCBI taxonomy): domain Eukaryota; kingdom Metazoa; phylum Chordata; class Amphibia; order Anura; family Pelodytidae; genus Pelodytes; species Pelodytes ibericus. The sequence continues at coordinate 61,146,515 of CM069862.1, forward strand.
GTTTTATATTTAATAACTAAATATGGATATTTAGTCTTGTTAAATAAGAACACTAATATGGAGACCAGAGATTTAAAAAAGTGAACTTTTAACCTTGACTCTGAAATAAGGAGCTGCATCATATAATTATTCACTTGAGGCTTCTTTCCTAGTAAGTGTCATTAAAATTGTTTTGACAAGTACCTCCTGACAATCAAGGAGTTAGAGGGTGTTGTATAGCATAATAGAGTCTTAGTCACCCCTCCCAAAATAAAATCTTTCACGGATTGGAGTTACAGGAAATCCTTTGGCTCTGTGCCCTATGTTTTGTTTAATACTTGCAATAAATTGAAGGAATGAGTTTGTATAAAGGAAGCATAGTAGATGAATTAATAATGCATAGAGTGATTATGACAGGTGGATATTTTCACCAAATCAGCTCAGATTCCTAAATGGTTGTGTCCCAAGATCCTTGTGGTTTATTTTAACTTTGAATACTACAGAATATAATATGACATGGGAAACATCTAAGGCAGGAGTCTCCAAACTTTTCAGTATGAGGGCCACATTGTACATTTTACACATTTTTGAGGGCCAAAGAAAAAACATTTAATATTATAATTTTATATTATAATATAACTTTTTACATATGGAATAAAAAGGTTATTGAAAGAATTCGCTTTATTTGTTTTTATTTCTCTAATGTCTGGGGTCTCCCTCCCCTTTAATTTCTCGGGTCTTTCGCTCCTGCCGCCACCCCAGCCACCAGCAAGGCCAGGGTACGAAAAAATGCCAAAGCAGATGCTGAATTCTGGAGGCGGCCGAAGAAATTCTTAAAGTGGCCACCGAATCCCTTACAATGGCTGCATCCCTCAGTGGCCCTAATAGTTGCGGGCCAGATAAAAACTGTAACTTGGAAACCCCTGATCTAGAGAAAGAGCTATAGCTGAATCTCCCACTGAGAAGTCATTAGTGGTTTCCAGTCCAGATTCACACAACTGAAGACTCTTACAAGCAGAAATTTCACCTTCTTCTTTGTCACTTGTATTGTCACTAGACACTGCAGTAAACGTCAGACAATTACCGAAGTCTTCTAAATCACAAGTTAAAATGTATTGATATGTAATATGTAATATGATAACTCTGCAGAATATGTTGACACTTTAAATCAGGTTTCAAGAGAAAGTCCTAACTGAAAGTTTAATTTAAAATCCTTAAAATAATAACTAGTTAATTATAATTAAAGCTGACACATATATATATATAACTACTGTTACAACAACTTCAATCCCTCTGACCTCTTCACTCCCTTTTGTGTCTCATGTACCCCATTCCCTCTAGATTGTAAGCTTGCGAGCAGGGCTCTCTACCTCATGTACCAGTCTGTTCTAGTTTGTCTAACTTAGTATATAGTTCCCTTCTATGCTCTGTACCTAGCGCTATATAAATACATGTTAATGTAATGTTAATTTAATATATATATATACATTAATTAGTTTGTTTTGTGATATTTACCTTGAAACTCTACATTTTGCATGATTTCTCCTGGTCATAAATCCTCCCCCATTGAGTTGTCCTGAAATGAGTAGCCCCCATACATCTCCAACCAGAGGGCTATTTCCAGTGGGGTATATGCCAGGCATGTGCAACATTGAGTGTGCAGCTGTATGCTCAGAATTTGCAAATGTATGGTAGAGAGCATTAATATTTTTGTGCTTAAATATGCAAATTCTACTGTAACATGTTTAATATAAACAAGTGTGGTCCATTAGGATAACCACGCCTACAAGGTATTATTTTAAGTAATGAGGATGAGTTTGCAAGCCTGGGGTAGAAATATTCTATAGATCAATACAGCTGAAGGACTGTTAATATATGACGATTACCATGTAAATAGCTGCACAGTACAGTCACTTAAACACTCATTCATTTAGTCATACTTGGCTTTAAGCAAAAAAAAACAAACAAAAAAATATATATTGGTGACAGATGCTTTGTGTAATTTTATTCTCCATTTTGTATTAGTTTACTGTTTGTACAGAATGCTGCAAATGGGCGTTAGTTCAGAAGCCCTCCCCTTTTCTTCCTTGCGGTGTGTGCAATGACGGACTTGCACTTGTGTGTTGAACTTATGATGTTGCCAGTGGATTTCTCTGTATATTTTTTTTTAGTGTGTCGGTAAATTCCTGTGCAGTAACACCTCACCTCCAGGATATTTCTTTGTAAAGATAAATAGCTAATGCAAACACAGCCCTGATGAGCAGCGATACACAGAAATGTGAACCTACCACATTCCTGAAACTACTTAAAATGATAGAGTGTGATTATAAACAAATTCATGTACCTAATATCAAGGCCTTTCAAATCTCAGGAGCCAGTGCTACTAAAATCCCTACTTCTGGCTCCTAATGTTTTTGAATGTTTTACATAGAAGTCTAAATGTGCCAGACTGATGAACACATTATAGTACTGTATTTGCTTGATTATAAGACGACCCTGATTATAAGACGACCCCCCAAACTTTGGATATTCCATTAGGAAAAAACTAAAAGCCTGAATATAAGACTACCCTATAGGAAAAAAGTTGAACTTTTATATATTCACATGTAAATTGCTTTTTTAATAAAAAATTATGATATCAAAAATGCATTTCTTGTTTTTATTTCCTTTTATGTGCCAATGCTGCCTCCCTCTTTCCCTTGTCCCCAGCTTTCTCCCCCCCCCCCCCCATAGTGTTGTCTCTCTCTCCCCCTCCCTTCCCTCTCCCCCCCCCTTGTTTCTCTCTTCCCCCCCCCTCCCCTTGTTGCTCTGGTTCCCCCCTCCCTCCCCTTGTTGCTCTGGTGCCCCTCCCTCCCTCCCCTTGTTGCTCTGGTGCCCCCTCCCTCCCTCCTCCCTCCCTCCCCTTGTTGCTCTGGTGCCCCCTCCCTCCTTCCCCTTATTGCTCTGGTGCCCCCTCCCTCCCCCTCACCTGTGTAATAATCCCTGGTGGCTAGTGGGGGCAGACATCCCCCAGCTGCCCGATTCTCCCTGGTGGCTAGTGGGGCAGCAGAGGATGTCTGCTCGATGAGCGCAGACCTCCCCTGCTGCCCCCCGGCACTTCTGTGACGAAAAAAAGTACCCAGCTTCTTCATAGAAGCCCCGGCGGTCGTGCCGGGCGGAAGCAGGGGAGTCTGCGCTCATCGCGCAGACATCCCCTGCTGTTAGAGAGGGGGATCCAGGTCCCCTGCAGCTCTGCTGGGGACCTGGATCCATGTTTTATAATCTGACCTCCATTTGAGGTCAGATTATAAGAGACCTCGATTATAAGACAAGGGGGACTTTTCAGAAAAAAAATTCTGAAAAAAACCTCGTCTTATAATCGAGCAAATACGGTATATTCACATGTAAATTGCTTTTTTAATAAAAAATTATGATATCAAAAAATGCATTTCTTGTTTTTATTTTCTTTTATGTGCCAATGCTGCCTCTCTCTTTCCCTTGCCCCCAGCTTTCTCTCTCTCCACCCCTTAGTGTTGTCTCTCTCTCCTCCTCCCTTTGTCTCCCCCCTCGCTCCCCTTATCTCTGTCTCTCCCCCCCCCTTGTTTCTCTCTGCCCCCCCTCCCGACCGCCAGGACTTCTATGATGGCCCGTCATAATAGACGGAAGTGTCGGGCAGCATGGAGGATGTCTGCACGTATCGCCAGACATCCCCCGGCGGCCCGATTCTTCCTGGTGGCTAGCGGGGCAGCGAAGGATGTCTGCGCGATGAGCGCAGACCTCCCCTGCTGCCGCCCGGCACGACCGCCGTGACTTTTATGACGAAGCCGGAAGGACCCGGCTTCATCATAGAAGTCCTGGCGGTCGTGCCGAGTGGCAGCAGCTCATCACGTAGACATCCCCCAAGTGTTAGAGAGGCTGCAGCTCTGCGGGGGACCTGGATCCCAGTCTTATAGTCTGACCTCGGTTTGAGGTCAGATTATGAGACGACCTCGATTATAAGAAAAAATTCAGAAAAAATCCTTGTCTTATAATCAAGCAAATACGGTAATAAGGCAGGGATTAATACATTGTGTAGACTTTAGGAGCCAGACAGACCAATTTAGGTTATTTTCAGACTGGCACCTGAATTGGTCTGCTGGTGCCTAAGGTTTGCAGAGAAGTATCAAGCCCTGCCTTATTACTGGTTGAGTATCCCTTATACAAAATACTCGGGACTGGCAGCATTCGGATAACGGATACTTACGGATTATCATTTTGGCAGCACCAGCCCTAAAAATTATCTATATTATCTAAATTCAATGTAAGAAACTTGCTTCCATTTTAATTTAGGTAATGTAGATAATTTCCAGCAGTGGACCTGGTGAACTTACCTGCTCCATGGCGCTGCCAAAATGATCTGTCAATCGTGTGTAGTCCCTCCTTCCCGACGCAGCGCTCTGGAAACGACATTTCCCATGAGCACTGGCTCCTCATTTACGGCCCATGGAAGGGTGAAGCAAAGGAGCTTCAAAGCCGGACGCCATGAAGGTGAGTATCCCTTATCCAAATTGACCCACACCCACAACTTTAACTGTTATATCTGAACTTCTCTTAGGGTGCTTTTTCACCTAAACATCATTCAACCTAACATGTTATTGTACATTTAACATCCAACAATCAAATACAATATTGTATGTTTAATATTACATTGGAAATATATAATAAATATAACCCATCCAAGTTCTGATATCCTACACCTAACAGAAAGAAACAGACCACAGTTATAATCTCCGCCTGAATTAACTCAAATCCACGTCTGCAATATCTCTAAGTATATTGTGCTTTGGCCTAAAACACACTTAAATTGTCACCATACCTAGCTATCCCTGTTTTATAAAATCCACTGATACTATATTATTATATGGAGTTCTACTGTGTGTTTTGTTTTAATCCAATAGCAATAAGTTAAGCAACTCATTGTTTTGCATTGTGTTGATCATCTACTTTGCACTCAAAACATTACCCTACCTTGCAGCATTCTCTCCCTTCCCATTCCTATCTCTTTAGCTCACCTGTCAGTCAGTCTGATCTCAGTTTTGTACATAACATGCTCGCTTCCCTGCCCTTTATCACTGAATAGATCACATACTTTACTGCTGAGTAAGTCCACTTCTTCTCCAAATCCAATTCTAATCAATCATTTGTGAGACAGTGTCATCCTTAGAATTGCTCACATACCTAGTGTCGTCCCTCCTAGTTTAGCATGCTTTATGCGTATACTTGTTGCCATTGTTTGATGTCATTGTTGCATGGTGATTAACCAGGCCAGTTCACTGTTTACTACAGGAAAAATGTCCAATAAATACACAGAGGAAACCATAGTGGTCTCTACAATATCTGAATCCACTGCTGTGTCAGTAGAGGTCTTATCAAGTAGCATAATGTTTGTTTCTGTTTCAGTGGAAATTAAGATATTCAGTAATATGGTTTATAAGTAAAAATGTTCATGACATACCAGATGTTCTCTGATAAGAAGAGATTTAGAGACTGCTTCCCTAGCTTAACAGCTGAATGAATTGTAGGCCTCTATGGAGAGGTGAGCTTTTAGAAGTGATGGGCCCAGGGTTAGTGGTACGCGATCAGGGAGTGTCATCAAGTGCACATGGTAATCGTTTTCAGAGCAGTAGCAAGGATAAGGAGGCTGAGGAACTCAGCTTGGGCACATTAAATTGAGGAGGTGCAGTGATGATATCAGGCAACCCTGAAATACAGCCTCTTGTGAGCAGTAGGCCTGGATGAGCCTCACAGGCATTATAGTCATCAAGTGAAGATGTTGGCTGCGAACATCAGGTCCCATGATGCCCCACCAGCCAAAGTCTCCCATAATATGTTGTACTAAAAAACCTAATATGAGCCTCCCTTTGTGGGGTTACTCAGCTTTAGGGCTCATTTCAGTGTCTTGCTAAAGATATACTGATGAGAGGTATGCTGCACCAATATCAGTATCAGGTTAACTACATAGTGAGGAGAGCTTCACAATATCACCATTTATGTCCATGATATACTAATGGGAGTGAGTACTACCATATCACCCTGCCAGATGGCACCTCACTGACAGGCTGTCACCAATGAGTTACGGATCCCTGTGTTAGTATGCCTCATGTTTAAGGCACATTTGGAGATGGAGCATCAGTGAGATAGCTTGATGTACTGCAGAAGTCAGTTCCATAGTAAGGCAGGAGCTTAGGCAAAGCCTTGCAGACATGGGAAGACATCATGAGGTTACAGGAAAGCTTAGGCCACATGAGAAAAATACAGGATGTGTAGGGAAGTATTTGGCGATAAGAGAAGCGATGTAAAGGAGGACTGAGCAGTGCAGATTTTACCATTTTTAAACTTGATATTTGAAGCAACAGGAAGCCAATGGAGGGCTTTCCAAAGGAAGTAGCAGATGAGTGGGCTAGAGGAATGCCAATCAGGAGAGGGTTATTATAGATAATATGGGAGATTATAATAGAACCAACTTCTTTCTAAAAAACAAAACCTGAAATCAGTTTTCCATCCAACCTCTAAAGCCTATCTGCAGTTTACACTATGATTAGGAAGTATCTACACACTATGCATGTAGCAGATTATACATTAACATAAAAACCTTTATTACCATTTCTCAGCCTAGAATAGCTAAGGATCTACTCAATATAGAGAGAATTGCTGGGAACTGAGATTGGAATGTCAAACATGCAGTTCATGCAGTTGAATAGTAGAATTGTTTCTACTCTATTACTTTGGTCTTAAGTTTGAGATTTCAGTCTCAATTCCCTGGAGTTTTATCTTTGGAGTAGACCCTAAGTTAAACAATCAAACTTTTACTGTGTGAATATGCCATGGCAAAGCCCCCCTTTTTCAAAAAGCCCTGCAAACTGGACTGAAGTGCTGAGGAGTAAGTTCACTAAAAAAGTGAGATGAGGTAGATTGAGTTTATCCCACCAATAAATCTATACCCTGTGCAGGGACAAAGACAAACCTAGTGTGTTTCCCCATTAACTAAACGCACAAGGTTTGTCCCTGCTCAATATATAGCTAAATTGGTGAGATAAATGATCCAACTCGCCTTTTACTGAATAGCCCCCTAGATGTTCATGTATTACTTGGCCCAAATGTAACTTTACACAATGGTGAGTGAACCGAGCTTCACACAACACTATGACTCATTTGTATTGAGGTTTATTCTGGGGGGAAATACTAAAAGTGGAACAATCAGCAGGAAGGTTTCCATTCTGACCAGTCCACTAAAACAATTTCATTAACAACTACCTTTTTGAACATATGGACTTATGTGGTCAGGTTCAAACAATGTACAACATTGGACCAGTGATTTCAAAATAATTATGAAACGGGGCAGTCATCTGGCAGATCACTTCTTACATACCTGTGGTTAAGCAGCGCTATCTGAAAAGTACAAGATGCTAAGTTTCTGCTATAATTAAAATAAACTGCCATTTATGCCTTATGTTTCATTATACCAGAATAAACTGTAATTATTTCTCCCATGTTCACGAATCTTACATCACATGTATAGCTGCACTGCTCTACATACATCTATATGGAGCTTTGCATATTACACTTACATCATCTATTCAAATTAGTTATCTCAGCACCGTGGATCAAACATTACAACATGACTAACTTATTGCCTGTCACAGATTCATCACTTATTTGTAATGTGTGGTTTATAGCTAAAACAAGTGATACACTTCTCAGGAATTATATAACCAAAACCAAACTAAGAATTTCAATTCAATCATTTGTTATTATAAGTGGGTGACCTAGTTTCAGGTGTGCTTTGGGGAGTTGCATTGAAATAACCAGGACTGTATTCCTGAAAGAGGAGATTGCAGAGAATTAACAAGAGTTAAGAAGCAAATTTTTCTAACTCTGCTAGTTTGGCCTTACATTTGGGTTTCCCTTGTCATTTGCATGTAGTTCCCTCATTCACGAATAAAGCCTCAAGAACACATACAGGAAAAACACAAAAACAAAACCACATGCAAGAGGATAGGACAAAGTGTAGAAACACCAATATTATTCCACAGAGCGAGTGAAAACGAACACAAATTTTCTACATAATAAATTTGCACAATGAGGAAAGGGTCCATCCCCCCCGAGACATGCCTGTTCACTGAGAGAGATAACGACTGAGAAGGGACCTTAATGCAGATTACCCAGTGGAAGTGACACTAATCCATTTTCTTTTTAGGACATTCGAGTACCATACTCTCACATTATGAAATATGCATGGGAGATGGTACTGTATGCAGATGCTGAAAGTTTAAAGGTAGGATGACCATGTTGTGTCTTTATTTATGGACACTTACAAGACATGTATACTTAATGGCTGCATTGGGTAAAATAAAGATGGTATTTTATTGATATCAGTTTTGAAGTGAACATTTTCTATAATATAGAATGGCATATAGAATGGCAAAATTATCACCCCAATCAAAGCCATTTTGTTTACATTATTTTGCTGACAACAGCGTCTATTCCATATGAAACTGGTGATATAGTGAAGAGTAAATAGTGTGCATGTGTGAGTACTGGTGATACAGTGAAGAGTAAATGGTGTGCATGTGTGCGTACTGGTGATACAGTGAAGAGTAAATGGTGTGCATGTGTGAGTACTGGTGATAAAGTGAAGAGTAAATGGTGTGCATGTGTGAGTACTGGTGATACAGTGAAGAGTAAATGGTGTGCATGTGTGAGTACTGGTGATACAGTGAAGAGTAAATGGTGTGCATATGTGAGTACTGGTGATACAGTGAAGAGTAAATGGTGTGCATGTGTGAGTACTGGTGATACAGTGAAGAGTAATTGGTGTGCATGTGTGCGTACTGGTGATACAGTGAAGAGTAAATGGTGTGCATGTGTGAGTACTGGTGATAAAGTGAAGAGTAAATGGTGTGCATGTGTGAGTACTGGTGATACAGTGAAGAGTAAATGGTGTGCATATGTGAGTACTGGTGATACAGTGAAGAGTAAATGGTGTGCATGTGTGAGTACTGGTGATACAGTGAAGAGTAATTGGTGTGCATGTGTGAGTACTGAAAAGACACACGCAGACCATAGCAACACAATGTTTATGCACTCACCATGGAAGTCTGTTAAATGTAATATCTGGTGGAGACGATAAATACTATTTTTCATGTTTATAAAAATTTCCATATATTTCCATGCATATTAATTTAATTCATGTGTCAATTTAAAAAAATCGGAGTTCGTCTAAGTGGCATAAATGATGACAAACCGGCTTCCCTCATCACAGGTCTCATCAATCAATAGCAAAACACTGCATCTTAGGCCAGAACTTGTTATATCTATTTAAACAGTCACATATTGTACTTGGATAAATTACCTATTAATTATTGACTTAAAGATATGTTGACGCTGGTCTAATACGTCTTGCAATTTATTTATTTATATATAATCATGCTGGACCAAGGACACAATAGGAAAACAGAGTAAATCCATTTTCACAAATACAGCAGTACAACAGCAATGTTTTATACATATAGATTTTTTATAAACATATGTATAAATTGATATATTAATTCATATATATATATATATATATATATATATATATATATATACACGTTTATATATGCAGATAAACACATACTTGAGTATATATAGCAATAGGTATATCAAGAAAAAACCATGCAAGAAACTGCATATGTTCATAAACAGAACAGCAGAAGATTTCTTTGCAGCCAATGTAAATGTGTTCTTGAATGTCTTACCTTTGGAAGATGCCTAAGGTGAATTATTCTTGTCTTCTGACAATTGAGAAGTGAGCCTCTGTCACCTGTTCCAAGTGTTACTATAGCATAAAAGAAGACAAACGAGTATTGCTAACTGAAATATGCTGGGCGGTCACAATTTATGACTGAAAGGGATGGGCAAGTGAAGTATGAAGCCAGGTCCCCATTAAATGACATCACCTGGACATCCACACAGAAGTATGTGCACACTGTATCTGCAGAAGGTACAGGGCGGATTCCTCAAAGGGATGGACAACTCCCTCATTCAGAAAATTAAACAGGTCATTCAATCTCTGATTTTAGAAAGCAGTATGGGAAACTATGTGACTGCAACATTACCTCTGTGTGATGTATGTGAAACTGCTGTCTTGTTAAGGTGACATGCGAGAATATTAGTTTAGCTTTTAGGGGTAGCTGCTAATAGGGTTGCCACCTGGCCGGTATTTTACCGGCAAGCCGGTAAAAAATTGGCATCAGGCCAATGTTACCTCTATGGAGACAGTACCAAGGCCGGTATTTTTTTGAAGAAAAGGTGGCAACCCTAGCTGCTAATAAACCTGTGAGGTGTTAATTATTGTATAATGATTATTTTGTAAATTCTGCATTTTTAGAGATACCTTACCACATACAAAAAATGTCACAGCAAGGCCGAACACTTTGGAAAAGAGTAATAACTATTTACCAGCCGCAGGTTTAATAACTCTTACTTTAACAAGAACTAATTGGAAGAGGTTAGAACTTAAAGAACAACAAAACCTGATGAAAACTTCATGGAATAATACTAAACTCAAGCAGATAAAACATGCCACAGTGACAAAACATTGAGCTATATAGGGCTTGTTATGGGATACATGAGTATCCTTTCACTTTGTGATAAATTCTTCCTTCATTTTAGATCTGTGGAAAGGTATGCCATTGTATTTAATGGTTTTCAATATCACTAAAATGGAAATTATGTCAACTTTAAATTTTACTCCAAGTTCGACAACACATTTGTAGAAACCCAGAGACCCATGTACGGATGCAAGCTCAATGTTGTTGTTTTTTTTCTTTTAGGTACGACAGTGGCCAGAGCCATTGTATGGTAGCAACAGACAAGTGTTTTATTTTTTCAGGCCTTCTTCTAATGGCTCCCTGCCAAGCTGACACTCAAAATATATTTAAGCACAGTGTTGCTCATGTAGAGCCCTCTTAGAGGCCAGAAATGGAATGATGTAATCAACCTAATGCAAGTTAATGGATAGACTTTCTTCCGCACAGAAGTGTCTTGCATTCAGGTCCTTTGGTATGTGAAAAATGTGTCCTTTACTGTTCCACATATTGTGCCATATATATGGTGTCATAGTAACAAACATCACGAGAGATATACATCGTAATTTGGGCTGTGGAATCTGATCAGGGAAAGATGTGCCATGACACCAGTGTCCGTGGAAAGGTCTGTGAATTTCATAGAACATAATTAAATTGTCCGTCACAAAGCCCAGTAAATGTCCACTATGAACAATTCTGGTGACTAATTCTGAACCGAATGCCTCACCATTTCTCAAATGCAATGTTTATTATGAAATCACTGGATGACACATACCTGTATGTTCAACTTTATACAAGAGATATTTTTAAAGGACAACTAGACTTTTGTTTTAGCTTACTTGAAGGAAGCAAGGGTTAAAAAATATATCCTGCTTGTCCAGGGTATACCCGGCATGTATTTTGAGACACAGCAGTTCTCGAGGCTAGCACACCCTAACAGTGTCAATGTGAACTCAGCCAATCAGAGTGGGACTCGGCCTACTCGTCTGATCGGGATCTGAATATAGTGCGGGTTTCTCTCTGCTCTAGCATAGGATCAGCCCCTTTCTCTGCGCTAGCAAAGTGATACAGTCGCTGACCAGAAGGGCTGCATGCTTCCCATTGAAGCATGGCAGCTGCCGGTCAGAGGACAAATGGGCTTGTGCTATCAAAAGTATACGCCCGTTTATCCTCACACTAGGCAACTAACTTTTCATTTGTGCTTCTATGTTTAGCATCCCTTTAACCCACTGAATTAGAGATTTTTTAATTTTTATAAATTAATAATTTTTTTTGTTCAAGATATAAAAAAACGACATGTAATTGTATCTGAACATAACACATGTCAGATAGATTGTATTAAGGATAACATATTTACAAAGGCTCAGAAAAGTAGGCAACACAAGACAGGTCTCATTATTGGAATAGTCATACATGTTGTCATAAAACAATACAGGTAAAGGAAAGGAGGTCTTGCTAGGCATATTGCCTGGGTCACCCATTGTTCTAATGGGATCAGTAAATTTGTTACATTGGGGCAGCTCGACCCCAGTATCTCCATCCCTCTCAGTTATGATTAAGGTATCCCCAGGACATGCAGCATGATATAAGAAGAATCCTGCAATATGATTGCTGAACGCAAATTGACTGGCCTTCCATTGCCCAAAATATTTCATGTGAGTGACTTATCCAATGTGGTCAGAAGCAGTTCCTTTTGAGTAAAAACTATAAAACTTAACTAAACTAAAGATACCATTGGGGTAAATGTTGCAGACTTGTAGATGGTCGTTGTAACGCACGGGGTCCAGGATGGTAAAGGGAGCCTGAGCACCCGATAGCAGGAGCTACGTTGCAGGGTGGAGACACAGGACCTGGTGCTGGGTAACTGCAATCCCTTGGAGGTTTGGGACCCCAAGTTTTTGTAGCCACATCCAGGCCCTGTGAAGCAGCTGCTGTTTGAAGGTCTCAGGCCTTAAAAGGAAATTAACTAATGACAACTAAGCAGAGCTGAAACAGAAAAGTAACTGAGGAAGAACAGAACCGAAATACAGATTGCAGGGCTACAGGACAATGCAAGATATGAGCAAGATGAAACAGAAACCAATTAAGGATAAACAAGGCAAGGCACAGGGTTGCAGATAATAACATAAGAATACTGCAGGGAACAGGACTAAGGAACACAAGAGACACATACAAATGAACACAAATAAATACAGGAACTAGCCTAATACTAAAGGTGGGGGTTTGGTTCACCAATTGGCCAATTAGTTGTTAGCTTGCCAACCACGTCAAGGTACCCCACATTAGGCAAGTCCCTAACTAAGACATACTATGTACAAAGCAAAAACAAAATCTAAAAGACATACATTAAATAGACACTTAGACACAGAGGAAATACCTGTAGACTGAACTACTAAGGACTGAACAGAAACGGGTGTGGATTAAATAGAAGAAAAAGAGGAAATGAGAGAAAACCTGGAATGAAACATAAGGACAGGCAGAAAGGAAAACATAACAGGACTACAGGGCAAGGACAGGACTACAGGGCAAGGACAGGACTACAAGGCAATGACAGAACTAAGCATAAATAATAAACAAGAAAGCAATGCAAGAAGGATACAGAAATGCCTGGATACAGCCTGTATGAGACTGGACAAGGGTGCATGGTTACAGTCGCATCACGTCTCAATCAACAAATCAGCGTTGAACCCCCCTCTTCTGCCTTCTTCCCCTCCTCCTACCATATCGCTTAGTCCCATCTCACCGTCACAAGTCCCCCTTGTCGCCCATTGTCCGTCCTTTGACTGTTAATGTGTATCCAGTATGGGGTCAGTTCCCTTCAGTAATTGTTGCAAGTACCAAGTGGTGTTTATAAAAGTGTTCCGTATTTTGGCTTGAATTGTGTGATCCAATTGTGTAATATTTGTGTTCCAAGTTCAAGTTCTTTGTTTAATGTCACATTTAACCAATCCATGTGGAACACGTGATGTAATTTTGATTTAAATAGAGTGAACGGAGGCGGATCAGACACTATCCAATAGTGCAATACTGTTTTACAGGACGCAGATGTTATCAGGAAGAGTAGTCTGGGGGCACGTGTTTGTTGCCCAGTTTGCATGACAAAAATAATTTTTAAGGGTGTTAGTGAGAGCTCTATCCATGAATGTAATGACCTGCGTCCAGAACTCCTGGATCACTGTGTAGGCCCAAAAGCTATGGAACAGGTCAGCATCCTCTTGGCCACATTTAGGACAAGCAGGTGTCTCCCTAGCAAAGAGTCGCTTAGGCGAGTAGAAGGCTCCTTGTACATTTTTTTGGTGCATTTCTTGGTATGTTGGATAGGTAGTAAATTTGAGCGTTTTTAATGTATGGTCTGCTAGGTTTTTACGGTCTAGGTCGGCGATTTGTGAGCTCCATCCTGTCAGCCCACCTTCTAATTAGAGATATATTTAACCTGCTAAATGGATTACATTAATCTACAGTTGACTACTGTTTTTCCAGTGAGCTCTTGACTGCTGGCACTGTATTCTAAAATATATAGTAAATATAAACATAAGAAGGAACATGGGTGAGTGACAGGCAGCAGAGGGTTGTAGTCAATGGGGTATATTCGATGCAAGGTCTTGTTACTAGTGGGGTACCTCAGGGATCTGTACTTGGACCCATTCTCTTTAATATTTTTATTAGTGATATTGCAGAAAGTCTTGTTGGCAAAGTATGTCTTTTTGCTGATGAGACAAAGATTTGCAGCAGGGTTGATGTTCATGGAGGGATAAGCCAAATGCCAAAAGATTTTGCTAAACTAGGAAAATGGTCAGAGCAGTGGCAACTGACATTTAATATGGAAAAGTGCAAGATTATGCACCTTGGGCGTAAAAACCCAAAAGCAGAATCTAGAATATTTTTTACAGTCCTAACCTCAACATCTGAGGGAAGGGATTTAGGAGTAATAATTTCAGAGAACTTATGAAATGAGAAGGTAGGTAGGCAATGCAATAGAGCAGCAGGAAATGCTAGCAGAATGCTTGGTTGCATAGAGAGAGGTATTAGCAGTAGAAAGAGGGAAGTGGTCATGCCACTGTACAGAGCACTGGTGAGACCTCACTTGGCGTATTGTACGCAGTATCTCCAGAAGGATATTTATACTTCTCTGAGTTTACAGAAGGGCTACTAAACTGGTTCATGGGTTGAAGGATACAACTTACCAGGAAAGGTTAAAGCATCTTAACATGTATAGCTTGGAGGAAAGACGGAGCAGGGGGGATATGATAGAAACATTTAAATACATAAAGGGAATCAACACAGTAAAGGAAGAGAGTAAATTTAAAAGAAGAAAAACTACCACAACGAGAGAACATCGAGGGGACAACGATTAAAAAGTAATATACTGAGAGGGTAGTGGATGTATGGAATAGCCTTCCAGCTGAAGTGGTAGAGGTAAACACAGTCAAGGATGGTTCTTATCTGCCGACACATTCTATGTTTCTATAAACTTTCACTCTTGAATGGGCAACTTTCTTTGAGAATGTGCAACAAACAATGACTACAGTGAAAGAAAAACTGTTTTGACAATGATCAGGGAATGCACCTTAATCTCTTAGAATTGTCATTAAACAAAATATTACATATTTTACAAGTTGTTGTACATGCTCAATAAACACAGCTTAAATCTTAAAGTGACAATGGCAGGTCTTGCGCTGTAAAATAGTAATTATACATTAACTTCCAAATCAAGTTCCTATTAGATCTCAACTGAAAGTGAATGTGTGCTCACTTGCTTTAAAGAGACACAACATTTTTCACTTGTGCTTCTAACATAGCCCAGCTTAGACCGCCAGCTGCCATGCGTCCCTGAGGAGAAGGTAGACTGAGCTGTGACCACTGGATCAACAGACAGATGCGCAGGCCTGACAGACCTTTTTAACAGGAAACAGACTTTGCCTCAGCTCAGAGGCAGAGCAGAAAGTAAACCGGTGTATATTTTTAAACATACACATCAGGTTTACTCTGGAGAAGGTAGACTAGTTTGTTTTCTAAAAAATATTTGGAACAATGCGCAAAATTAAACAGTAATATCCCCACTGTATCATGAACCGGTGTAAATCATTATTGCAACCAAAGCATTTTAACAAAAAATATGGCAGCGCTTCTTATAAGAACACACAGTGTATACATGAAAGCCAGCGGGGGGCGATTCATTGAAAGTGAATTGACAAGTGAATTGGAAGAATCAGGCATTAATGGAAACATTCTCTGCCTTGCCTTTCTTTCCAGCTCAGCATTTAGTGTATGATTTATACAGTTCGCATGTCAGTCCAGGTTTAGCAAATAGGCCCTATTACGCTTCACTTAAAAACAATGGTAGCAACTTAGTTATATTGTAAAATTGCAAACCTAAGAATTCCTAGTGCATCATAAGGGCTTTTTTGTAAGGGTAATCGCCAATAATAAGTACCAGTACGTCTTATAAAATTCATAGTATTCAGTATAGGAAAGTGCCAGAACCTGCTTGTTCCCTTGTGAATAAGTATTGCCAAAAATCCAAACATCAAGACCTCCCAAGTAAGGTTTGCAGAATATCACCATGCCAACACAGACTATGTTTGTGTCTAGGGCGGTCCTTAAAACATCATTAAGTTGTCACAAAGTCTGTGTTATCAGTAAATGTCCACCATGAACAATATACTTTTGCAAATCGCACACTATCAAAATGATAACTCACTATAACATACCACCCAACTGTCCCACTTTGTGAGGCACAGTCACAATTTGGGGGACCCCCTCTGTCCCTCTTTTAAGGACAGATATAGGGGTCAGTGGAAAGCAGGACTCAGAATTGCAATTCCGCTGTCCTGATCGCATTCTCTTGGACTGTCTTGGACTCCGTAGAAGACATACTGCTCATGTGCAGCATTATGCACATGCCTGGAAGTGTCACAGTGCCACCGTGCATGCACGGTAGCGCTGTCAGTTTGAGGAGCTCTGACACATAGCGTTCCAGGCTCCGCCCCCCCAGAATCCCTATTTGCTGTGGGGGAAAGGTGGGAGGTATGCTATCAGTAATGTGTCACTAGTCTCATTCTATTACCTGCCTCTGCCATCAGCTACATAGAAGCACCATAATGTAAAACAAGTCACCATAGCTACAGAAAACAAGTAAATTAAAACTTTCAGAATCCTGCTTGTGACGTGTAGACATACAGCAAATTCTAGGCAATAGAATATTATTTAATGTGTTACACTACACCCCACATTCACAGGCTGGGTGCAGAGGTCTTTCTAAGAATGTGGAAAATGCTTGAGGCATACATTAAGAAGAATAGTCTTCCTGTAAGACAGGGAGCTTGATTCAGAGGTGTGTAATTTCTCTGAGAATAAACTAGAAAAAAAATGATGGTTCCATCGTGTGTCATCAGTAATCAATGTAATCATGCAGTTCCTTGGCAAAGCTACTGCTATTAGAAAATAGAAAAGTATACAATCATTCCTATTCTCAGGCATCCCTAGGGAGCCAATTGCAAGAAATTGTGGCTAATATGGCCATCTAAGGGTTAATTTTGATGTTATTGTGGATAAACCATTTTCTGACACTAGTTTCATGACTCATTAAATTCCTGAATTTGGATACCCTCAGTGTGCTTTGTTGCTTATCATATTCAGCAAGACACAGGTCCTATTTTAAGGAAAAAATATCCTTTAATTGAATAAATACTGTAAAGTTTTTAAACTTTTAAACATAAAGGCGGCTGTTGTTTTCCTAAGTTTTTTCTCATGAGTGAGATATACCAGTTGCAGGGCCGGGGCAGTAAACATCTGCATTCCTGTGGACCTTTCTGGGACGGAATATTTGTGTATTCCTTTGGGTGTTATATTGCAGCTTTTAACCACAGGACTATTTTTTGGCAGAAAAGGTGCAGATCTTGGTAGAATATAAAAACTTTGTTGTTTTTTTATTCAGTTTCACAATTGAACTCTTATTGGGCAGACTAGATGGGCCAAATGGTTCTTATCTACCGACACATTCTGTGTTTCTATGTTTTTCTTGTTCAGGCAAAGCACATTAAAAATTAAAAAATTGTAGGTGTTCAGATTGCTGGGCTGCAGTTATGTTATCCTTAGTCCTCTGTAATCCCAAATACTTGGAGAATCCAGTTATCCTTAGCCCTCCAGTCAGCTCTGCCTCTGCACTGTGTGAATAGCTTATAATGTATATCAGTGGAGTCCAATCAAAAGGTATTCATTTTGTGAAGGAGACTAGTATTCCAATATTCTGGTCAGTTCAATACACTTTTAAGATATGGCTGCCTACCAATAATGCAAATCCCACCTTTCTTTTCCTGATATTCCAAGGAGAAAAAGTAAGACGTTTGTGTGGAGAGCCAAGCTCTCTTTATAAAGTTGTAGTGCACTTTAAGGGGGTGACGTAGTTCTAATATAAGAGGTCCATTTTGGAAAATTGAATGAATATTCAATAGATAGGTAATGGGACCTTGATTCTGGTGGTGCCACAAGAATTGTATGCACCTGAGTCTGCCAATGGCTGGCTGTGAGAGAGACCCCTACATTTAATGTCATATTTCAACAATTAACAGTCTGGTTTTTTTTAAATTATATAAACCATGTAGTTACTTGGGAATATCAGTTAGGTTCAAAGGGATCATTTGATTTAAAAGAAAGGGACGAGGCAACACAAAAAAAGGGGCTACACTTAATAAAGCACGTGCCATAATTACTAGCCACTGAAGTAGACTGTAATGAAAGGTGATGTGCTGTACTGTGCTTAGAAATTGAAACAAGCAAAAACAAAGAATTAGAGAATGCAGTCATCTTAAACATTTTAGCGACAAATAGAAAGTACAAACATCTTTGAATACACTGTAAGGACAAAAGTATTGGGACACATGAGCATTAAACCAACAGGGGTTTTTATAGCATTGTAAATACAGAATATTAACATGTAGCTGGTCTCCTCTTTGCAGTTATAACAGCTTTCACTCTTCTGGGAAGGATTTCTACAAGATTTTGGAGTGTTTCTGTGGGAATATTTTCCATTCATCCAGTAGAGCATTTGTGAGGTCAGGCCTTGCTCGCAATCTTCATTCCAGTTAATCCCAAAGGTGTTAGATGGGGTTAGGGCCAGGGCTCTGTGTGGGTCAGTCAAGTTCTTCCACACCAAACTCATCCAACCATATGCTTTGTGGACTGCGGCACAGTCATGCTGGGATAGAAAAAGGCCTTCTTTAAATTGTTCCAACAGGGTTGGAAGCATATTATTGTCCAAAATATCTTGGTATGCTGAAGCATACAAATTTACCTTTAATAGATGAAAGGGGCCTACCCAACCTCTGAAAAACAGGCCCATACCATTATCCCTCCTCAAACAAACTTTACAATTGGCACAATGCAGTCAAGCAGGTAATGTTCTCCTGGCATCTGACAATCAGACTGCCATACAGTGAAGACTCCACAGAACACATTTCCTCTGCTCCAGAGTCCAGTGGCAGCATGCTTTACACAACTCGATCTGACACTTGCCATTGTATTTGGCGATGTGAGAATTGAATGCAGCTGCTCAGCCATGGAAACCCAATCCATGAAGTTCATACCACACAGTTTTTATGCTGATATTAATGCCAGTGGAAGTTTGGAACTCTTCAACAATGGAATCAGCAGAGCATTGATGACTTTTATGCACCATGCTGCTGTTCCTAAATGCTTCCACCCTCTAATAATACCACTTCTAGTTGACTGTGGCATATCTAGCAGGGATGAAATGTCATGAAGTGACGTATTGCAAAGGTTGCAGCCTATCACAGTACCACGATTGAATTCATTGAGCTCTTCAGAACAACCCATACTTTACGCTAATGTTTGTAAATTCAGACTGCATAGCTAGTTGCCTGGTTATATACACCTGTGGCAATGGGTCTGATTGAAACACCTGAAGTCAGTAATTACGTGGTGTGTCCCTATACGTTTTCCAACATAGTGCAACTAACAGGAAGTGAAAGAGATGACACTTTATAATTTATATAATTGAAAATGATCTGATTGATTTTCTAGATGCCAACACGGGAGAGGAAACTGCTGATTTGTATTGAGTTAATTGGTCAGATTTCCACTATTTGTACCATCAAATGAAAGGCTTTTATCTGTGTAGGAATGTTGACCTTAATGAGAAAAATAAACCCCCACTAGGTCAGGTCTATCATTGGCAGTCTGTATTTTCTGCTCAATGTAGATAAATGTTGGGGTGGAACAAATGTGTGTAGCACAATAAAATACACAAGTGTTTTAAGAATTTCCTTATTCCCATAATTTGCATAGGTCGAGAAATAGGAAGATTAGATAACACAGAAGATTTGGAGACAGCAACCACGTGATGGGTATCACTTTTATCCATCAGCAGAGAGATTACCATTGGTGTACTAATATGGGTATGATGCGT
This sequence comes from Pelodytes ibericus, assembly GCA_036172795.1. NCBI lineage: Eukaryota > Metazoa > Chordata > Amphibia > Anura > Pelodytidae > Pelodytes > Pelodytes ibericus. The sequence goes on from CM069862.1 coordinate 61,166,510, forward strand.
AGATAGTACTATAGAGGAGTAGTAGTATTCTGGTGTACACATTTTTATGATATGACTGGCACTGCTCATGGTACCTTGTCTATGCGATCCCTAGTATGCCTGAGTAGTCCTTGTAGTACCACTGAGTTATCAAGTAATACCCTTTGGATTTATGCTTCATCCCAACAAATGCAGAACCTCACCACAGATTACAAAGATGTCTGGAGGACAGTCTCCAGGTGGGGCCTCATTCTGACACTTTGGGTAAATATTCTGTGTAGGTATTTATTGGGAGGCTAGATAACATAATCTAATTGATAATAATGGCAATTAGATTGGTGTGTGCTGAGCTACTACAGAAGAATTGCAGAGTAGAAATAGACTCTAATCCTATTAATAATTTTAGTTTAGCAATAGCTAGGATAGTCCGTCACATATTAATGGCAGATCAGATAAACCAACGAATGAGTCAGTTATTCCTCTAATTGTGTTATTATTTCTCACTGAGTCTCTGTCAAAAAAAGAGGTTAAACAGCCAGTAATAGTCATTAGGCTAATCCCAGCAATGCAAATAATTCAATAAGTCATTATAGAAAAATGTCTATAATCATTTCTCTTACTTCATAATTATTATTAATTGATTTCTCAATTGATCTAATGTCTAATTAGTGGCATTTGACAGGTAATGGGTAACAAATCAATCTGAGAGGCTCCTATATGTTTGCAGGTAAAAATAACATGTACTTTCGTGACAATGGGGCTTGATCTGCAGGGGCAGTTCTGTGGGAAAAGTGACACTGTGGTATGTTCTTTGGGGCAAATTATTGGGGTGCAATATGAGTGCAAGCCAAGTGCTGTGGGTGCAATATAGGTGCATGACAAGTGCTGTGGCTACTCTGTGGGACTGTGTTAAGTCCTTTAGGTGCAATGTGGGTGCAGAAAAAGGGAATAAAGTCAAGAAGTGCAATTTTTCAATAACATTTTATTACATATGAAAATAGTTGAATATAAAATTAAGAAGTTCATATACACCCTGTTCCAAATTATTATGCAAATTATATTTTTCTCATTTACCTAAATAATTGGTGTAAATAACAGTCAGCATAATCCAAATTATTACGCACAGTAAGTTTCAAAACACTTTATAGGTTGTAAAGAACTGTAAATTGTCATTTGTTGTGTTTGCAGCATATTTACTCAAATCAAAAGCTATTTCAATCAAACTTATAACAACATTTTAACTTTTTAAACATTTTAACAGGTCACATTACATTTTAACATAGGACCCCTTATTTGATAGCAGCTTCACAAGTCTTGCATCCATTGAACTTGTGAGTTTTTGGACAGTTTCTGCTTCAATTTGTTTGCAAGATGTAAGAATAGCCTCCCAGATCTGCTGTTTGGATGTAAACTGCCTCCCACCCTCATAGATCTTTTGCTTGAGGATGCTCCAAAGGTTCTCAATAGGATTGAGGTCAGGGGAGGATGGAGGCCACACCATGACTTTCTCTCCTTTTATCCTCATAGCAGCCATTGATACAGAGGTATTCTTTGCAGCATGAGATGGTGCATTATCATGCATGAAGATGATTTTATTACCGAAAGCATAGTTCTTCCTTCTGTACCAGGGAAGAAAGTGGTCACTCCACATACTTTACAGAGGTCATCTTTACACCTTTGGGGACCCTAAAGGGGCCGACCAGTGCTCTTCCCATGATTCCGGCCCAAAACATGACTCCACCACCACCTTGCTGACGTCGCAACCTTGTTGGAACAGGGTGGCCGTCCACCAACCATCCTCTACTCAATCCATCTGGACCATCCAGGGTTGCACGGCACTCATCAGTGAACAGGACTGTTTGAAAATTAGTCTTCATGTATTTTTCTGCCCAATGCAGCCGTTTCTGCTTGTGAGCATTGGTTAGTGGTGGCCGAATAGAAGGTTTATGCACAGTTGCAAGACTCTGGAGGACTCTACACCTTGATGTCCGTGGGACTCCAGAGGCACCAGCAGCTTCAAATATCTGTTTGCTGCTATGTAATGGTATTTTAGCAGCTGCTCTCTTGATCCGATGCATGGATCTGGCAGAAATCTTCCTCAATGTGCCTTTATCTGCACGAACCCGTCTGTGCTCTGAATCAGCCACAATTCTCTTAATAGTGCAATGATCACGCTTAAGTTTTTGTGAAATATCTAATTTTTTCATACCTCGTCCAAGGCATTGAACTATTTCACTCTTTTCGGCAGCAGAGAGATACTTTTTCTTCCCCATATTGCATGAAAATGGTGCTCTGCTTAATAATGTGGAACACCCTCCTTTAGTAGTTTTTCCTTAAATTGGGCTCACCTGGCAATTATCACAGGTGTCCGAGATTGTTTTCAGTGATCAAAAGAGCCATGAGACACAATGCCATCCATGATTTAAACTGAAAAACAAAATATTTAATCTTTGTGACACTTAAATAGAATTTGCATAATAATTTGGAACAGGGTGTAAGTATAAATGCAACTAGTGTGAGAGAGAGAGCTGTGTATAGCTATTTATAAATATATATGAACATATGTAAGTGCTCTCTAATATCCGTGTATACATTTGTAACTTAGGCAATGAGTAGTTTTATTGCAGTGTTGCATAATAAGAAGGCATACATATTGCAGCGATGTAATAATTTTGATTCATATATACAGTTTATACACTGCAATTATACACTTTTTATACATATTTTATTCACTGCAATAAAAGTCCAATTGTGTGTGTGCTTATTTTTGTGTGTTTTTTTTTGGGTGGGGGAATATTGCGATGGAGGGCGTGATTGCATGCCGGGGAGGGGAGCAGGGTCCAGCGGGCCCAATCAATATTAAAGACAGGCCTGGATTGTGGACTCCATTTCCATCATGCTTGCCAGATATTACTAAGTGAAATCAATAGGCTTCAACGTCATCATAAACCCCACTAGGACTTTTGCCAGCATCAGGACCGCACGATGACATCTGAACTCCGCTGATGTGTTTCAGAGAGTCTGAAATGGTGTTTTCAGGGACAGTTGCCTTCTTGTGAGCATACGGTGTACATGTACCTCTCAAGTGTCACAGCGTTTAATATTACTGTCATGTTGAAGTCACGCATGTTCACTGAAATATGAACCATGAGCAGCAATATTAGCGTAGCATTATGGTCAGGACTGATAGTTTCAGGATGACTGTAGTGAGAGCAGGGCAAGTTATAACCAGATATAATAACAAAAACAAGGGGTGAAAAAAGAAGAATTAATAATGTAAAAAAGTGTGCAACACCACCCAAACTATGGGAAAAATCTATTTATAATGAACCATAAATCATGGCAAAAATGCAGATAAACACATGTGTACATGACATGTCTTCTAGCCACAGCAGGCAATGAGAATGACCTGTTAACTGCAGAGCTTTTTGCTGGACATTATTGGGACTTCTGATGATTTCTCCAAGCCACTATTTTCAATGTGAAAGGACTTTACAGCATTCATTTGTGTCATTACACTGATCAGTGTGCACTTCACTTCACCAATTATTACCTGCTTCAGGATCTGGTGAGATCATTTAGTTTTTTGATGTACCATTATTTTCTTGCATTCTGCAGCATGTTTTACAATTTTTGATTTTTTTTCATTATACACAGGCCTGTTATATCTTTTAAGTGTACTAACTTCTTCTACACCAGAATGCTCTACATTCTCTGTGTATATACATGTGTTTATCTGCATTTTGTCTCCAAGTGGAAGGGGCTACTTGCGTTATACTATATATATCTCCCAAATATAATATTTAAAAAGAATTTCACAGGGAATAATAGCGCAAGCACTCCGGGTCAAGGTGAAAAAAGTGATTTATTAAAGCAAAAATACAGGGGGAAAAACATGATGTGTTTCGAGTCTACTGACTCTTCATCATAAGTGCCTTATGGTTAAGAGTCTGTAGACTCGAAACGTTTCAAGTGTTTCTGTCCCTGCATTTTTGCTCTAATAAATCACTTTTTTCACCTTGACCCGGAGTGCTAGCGCTATTATTCCCTGTGGAATTCTTTTTGTACACTTCAGCACTGTTGATGAGTGGCTATGGCTGAAGCACCAAACGGATCATGTATGGCAAGGCAATACTCCCCATCGCACTGAGCCTACGTCAGGCCCGTTTCTCCTTTCCTTGGGGGAATTTCTTTAAGTTTATATAATATTTACCCTTAACCTAGAGACATAATTACTATTCATTGATTTCTCAATTGATCTCATTTCTTATTAGAGGTCTTACAGAATAGTTCATAATAAAATTCACAGGCAAACTAAATTGTCAGCATAGATAATACAGATGGGATGAAAAAGACCCTCTAAACCCTTTTATACATGTTTTAAAATATTTTAGACTATTTACTGTCACATCACTTTTACATAATTACATCTATAAGGAAATAGAGAAACAATGTAACAAAAATTAGTCTATCTGGTCCTGTTAGCACATACATTCAATTGATATAATTGCCACCACGGAATTATGTAACTAGGTGGATATTAATTCCAAACAGTCTTAGCTATAAATATATTCAAGGAGTGATGTCACAGGTAGACACATATTGTGTCCATAGTTAGTAATAGACTGTTGATCATCTAAATAATGGAATGTATCATCAAAATGTGTCACAGCACAAAGTAAGATAGGAGGACTGAGTGTATCAGGGGGACAGTAACACAATTCTTTCGATATGGTATGTGAACCATCAGCACAAGCATACGTGTACTGAGATGGACACACAGGTAAAATATTTGGAGAAACCTGCAGTAGAATAGGGAGTGTAAATGAATCAGAAGTTGGTAGCTGTTACTCACTGACTGAGAGGTATTCTCTACCAGATAGTAGGGTAGAAGTATCAGATCAGTGACACAGACAAACTGGAGCAGTAAGAGAAGTCCATCCAACTCTGCTCATAACTTGTAGTCCACAGCAAGCCAGCTAGCCAACACTTAAAGCAACATTACTTAATGTCAGCCACTGTGTGCAGGACGAACAAACCACTCCCCGATACACCCAATATGTTTTGTCTAAACAGAAAATGCCATTGGATCCGCAACTTACGGTTCTTCCGACCCGCAGCTAGAGGGTCTTCTCAATAAAGAGATAATTGCAGGGAACTGAGATCGGAGTTTCAAACTTAAGGCCAAAGTAGCTTTCTCCACTCAGCTGAATTGGAGAATTGTTCCAGCTACTACGACCTACTTCAACTTAAAGTTTACAATTCCAATTCCCTGCAATTCTCTTTTTATTGAGTAGTCCATTAGGCCCTCACAGTTGAGAGAGTCTTTCTAGGTACAAGCAAAAAGAGACAGATGCTAGCGCCAGGGTGCAGAAGTAGAGCTGAGACTAAACCAGCATGCATCTGCAAATATACCTGTCGAGTTTACTCTGGACCAGTAACACTGGATTTATAACCTTATGCTTCTATCATAATCAGTGCAAGTTTGAGAGCTATTACTACTCTATTGGCACATGCATTTAGTATCATTTCTGCTGTATGTCCCAGTTTCACGCCAGATTGGGGTACAATTTGGCGACCCAACATGGGCGATTTAGGTTATATGTACCCTCCCACCATAATGCCACATATATCACTGTACCATTTCATGTCCACGGTGAGGATGGCCACATTGCTTGGCAATGCACCATTTTCAACCATGGACATGAATTGGTACCACGATACACGTGATATGATGGCAGGTGGATATGTATAAACTAACTAACAGCTGTTGACAGTGAACAACAAAATTGTAATGTTTTTAATATATTACTATAATATATTGTAATTTTTTCTAAAATTATATTTATTTTTATCTAATTTAATTTTTTAAATATTTTATTTTAATTTATTTTATTTATAGAGTTTTATGGACTTATTTATCACATTGGTTGATTTTCTTGCCAATTAGCTATCCCTTTCGTGGTCTCTGAGTAGTCCGAATTTCTTAGTCGACCCAACAATGAAATGAATTCTGTTAATCAGACTTGAATTACCAAAACTAAAATAATGGATACATTTTGTTCAAACCGAAAGCGTCAATGGATGAAATTCAGTTCTAGCAAACCAAATTTACCATTGGAACAGAAGTAAAAATGTGTGTGGTGCCCAAGTCTAATACTTAATAATTCAAAATAAAACTCCCAGGTTAAATCAGGTGCAAATTTGCAGGATATGTATCTCTCAGTATCTTAAATTGCTAACAAGATAAATATTTTTGTTTTAAGGGTGTAGCTTAATAACCTACTATTGATGGTTTGTAAGTAAGTCATCAAGAACAAGAAGCAAGTATTTTATTTACACAAAAGATACGTTTTCATTTTCACTCTGATACACACAAATATACATATCATTCTGAGCTGCTACAAATGTGACATCAGGGTAACGAGGGACAGAGGGATTTGGGAAAGTGTCTTTCTGTGTGGTTAAAACTGATTTAAGGGTTTAGTTCCTCTTTAATTTAGGAACATATGGAAGGTGACATTGGTATTAAACTATTGAAGTCTAATTGTGCTGGCATGATTGACAGCTTTTTATATATATATATATATATATATATATATATATATATATTTATTTTATATATAGGAATTATATGTGTTGACTGATCATACATCATACATCTTAAAAGCGCCTGATTAGTGTTAGAGAATCTCTTTGGCAGATGTTCACTGTTTGGTGGATGTTCTGTCCCCCGAACTTTAAAATTTTGGGATGAATACAATGCAGGATTGTTTGTTTGTTTTTTTATAAATATTATTATTTTGTTTCCTTTTCTACTCCAGGGCTGACATCTTATGTAACTCCTCTGAGGCTCTGGCTCCTCTTCTTCTCACGGTCATTCCACTCCCTCCTACTTCACTGTCATTGTTTCCTGAACAAAGAGGGCTACTCAGTAAAAGGTTGCTAATGAGATGCATATGAGTTCAGGGAAGAGGAACATTTCATCTCACCCAGTTCTCCCACTAAGCAAACTCACCAAGTGTGTACCTGCACTATGTATAGCTAAATTGGTCAGATGAAATGTTCATCTCACCTGCAACTCACCTTTTGGTGAATATCCCCCCCAAAGACTACAGAATGTTCATTCCAAAATATTTTAAAACAGGGAGATCTAGTCCTTCATGTATAAAACATGATTTGGGTGTTTAAGTCGCACTTGAAATTTCGGTTTCAGTCTGTTAGTGAATCAGACTAAAACAGTACAAAACAGTAGTGATGTATGTATCCCATGTAGTAAATAAAAGCATATGCAAAGGTGATTAGTCAGGATAACAAACCTAGAATATTAAAAGCTTCAGCACATTGTTGTTACAAAACATATCGTAAAAACAAATCCTCAGTAGAAATGGGAGGTTCCATGTGCTCTTTGTAAAGTTATTATTGGACTTGTCTAACCAGATTACTGTCACTTATTGTGGGTGTTACTTCATACTTCTTAGTTTCATAGAAACTATAATATTGAAATGACATACATCTGCATATATAAGAATATACCAAAATGGGATTATGTTATATAAAATAATGGATGCATATATAAATATTTAGTACTAATCAATATATCCATAATTATAAGCACATGTGTATAGGTACACAGGAGGCTCAATATGGCTACATAGGTGAGATTGGAAAGGAATCACGTGTCAATATCTTCTTTTCTGCTTCTAGCACTTAATGCTTGTATTAGAGAATGAGATGGGCCACATTTAGAGGCGCACTTCTGGATAAAAATAAAATATACACACAGGATGGATACAAAAGTATGAAGATCAAGTCCCACATTCAGTTGGGCCCCTTTTTGTTCTCCGAAACAGCAATAACTTGTCAAGGTATGGATGATTTTCCCAGGTTTTGGAAGGATATCACAAGAACTTTGGCCCATGGTTACACCACACACATCTAACTCTGAAGGCTTTATTCAATCAGAGGGGTTTTTCTCCAACCATAGTGTGAATCATAAGATTTTGAATATTACACAATCACCACAGAGCAAACTTTAGATATTGTTTTTTTTTTGTTTTTTTTACTGTGGTCGATAGTGTAACCACGTCCAGGCTTTGGCGGCAGATGAATGATTGAGTGGAGTTTTCTAGGGTTTGTCACGGTGACCAAGATGGCAGCTGAAAATGCAGTGTTGGCCACATGAATAGGAGACCAGCCTTGTGACCTCACTTGAAAACCACTGCTGAGACCTTTGGTTCTCAAATGCAGGTCAGTGGATTGTGTGCAGTAGTGAATACACTCCTTTCCCTGCCATATGAGGACTGTTTCAACACTCTAGATAACACAACAAGTAATTCACCAGAGTGTATTGCTTGCGCTTACTATTAAAGGGTTGGCATTTTTGTTTGATGTGAAATTCCCACCTCAGTTCCCTGTAATTGTGTTTATTGAGTAGACTTTTTGGTTACACTCTCAAGACTATGATGTAAATTAAGGGCAGGCTGCAGATTGAACCTCACATGCAGAGAACCAACCCAAGTCATGTTCAATTATCTTGTCATGTAGATTTGATGTGTTTTGTTACTCCGGGAAGATAGAGTGCAGGTGATATATTTAGATTTATGAAATCACAGTTTCAAAGCTCAATGTCTATTAGAAATCCACAACCAAACCTTTTCTATAAACAGACCGATACATGAGAGGTTATAATCTTCTTACTTATCACAGAAAGAAATTGTACAACTGAATGAAAATGTCCATGCATAAAACACATTACAGGTGGAGTATCCCTTATCCAGACATCTGTTATCCAAAACCATTTTTTGGATTTTGCCACAAGTTGCAAATTCCACACACGCCTGTCAGAAGGCAAGCGCACAACAGTTTATTCTGCGTCCAGCTCCCGTAAACAGCAATATAACCTTTCCATGCATGCCTAGATTTCCCTACACCCACAAATGTTAATACATTGGCACGTGTGCAGGCCTGACACACCAACGGCAGGTTCCCAGTGATATCTCACAAAACAGCTACAACACAGTAAAAGGGATTGGTTTGCTCTATCCAGTATTTGCACTGATATTACTGTATTCCATGAGTGCTGAGAGGTTTTAATATATGTTACTAGTAAAAATGATCCGTTATCCGAAAATGATCCATTAAACAAAATACTTCTGGTCCCAAGCATTTTGGATAGTGGATACTCAACATGTATAGGTCAACACTGAGCTTCAGAAGCCTGTGAATAGTTTTACAGTATCAAGAAATCAATTATGTGGATCTTGCAAGAGGTATGCTGCTGTGTTTCAACTTGAATATAAAGATACAAATTGTATTAAGGAGTAACTCAACTTACACAATTGACTCTCTCCAGTATTCACACTTGTTTAATCAGGCTTTTAGCAAATTCAACACTCTTTGGACATAAAATCAGTCAAGTTAGAAATGATAATAATTAAAAGATTAGTTATTGGTGTCTGCAAAAAGACCAATGAAATGGAAAGAAAATACTTTCTGGATTTTGTGTAAGCCACAGGTAAGATGTTCTTTCTTGTGGAACTCTGCCAACTGCCCATTCATTCCTGCACCGATGTATATAGCCATCTTCTCTGTGGCACAAATCCTGAACTCCACACTTATCCCAAAGATCAGACACTATGCCACCATATTCCCAAGCAAGAAACTAAAAGTGTTGCCCCCACCTTCCTCCATCTTAGCATGCCCAGATAGCAACACAAGATGTAGTGGGCATGGTTTGGAAGGAAGAATACGGTAATATGACTGCTCGCTATTCATGCAAAGAACACTGCTGGGGAGAGGAAAAGGAGTGAATCTGTATTTTAACCATTAAAAAAAATAGTTAAAAAAAAAAAAAAAGTATTTGACCTTTGGTTACGCAGATTTTTACTCTCTGTATCAGTGTCTGTTCATCTAAAGTATTCTGTAATTCCCTATTATGCTCTTCACCAAGAGTACATTGTTGACACTATATAAGTTGATATAATATAAAGGATACATCAACTTCATGGCCAGACTGGAAGACAATTTAAAAGTGTTACAGCGTAAATTAACAGGAAAAATATCCGAAAAGATGTCTGCTTGGTCACACACAAAAACAAACTGCATTGTAAAATTACAATGGAAACAAAAGAACAATTTGATGAAAGAAATTAAACTTGAAGATAGTGCTGGATGGACAGTTGGGGACAAATAAATACTTTAATATTTCTGCTGAAGGATTGGCATGGCTAAACTGTCTTTCATGTAGCATTGTAGAATAAAGGGGTCTACCTGGTGTGCTTTATTGGCCACCTTTTTCTCACAGTACGTAAGGAAGATCACCAGCTAATAAAAGAAAACTCTAGAGTCTGTCAAACATTATATAAACCAAATACTAATGCAATGTTTTAATAAGATTGCCAAACGCACAGTAAAACATAATTCATGTGGATGTTCTTCAGGACTTACTTTAGTGTTCCAAATTAAGTAACTAAAAAAAAAAAAAATACAGCTCAGTTTATCATCACAGTAGAGAAGGAGGTCAACATACGTTTTAAGGGGCCATTTCCACAGTTACTTAGAGTGGTGGGGGTGATGGATATAATTATATGTACTTAGAGCGGTACAAAAGAAAATGTTCACATCTTCTTAAATGGTAGCGCCACCTATAGGTTAAGCAAGTGAACTGCTGGAGAAATAAATTCCTTAATTGAATTATGAACTTTGAAAGTGAGAGATGACAGACTTGGAGTTTTACTCCCAATAAATAGATCTCCTTTCTAAAAAAAAAAAAAAAAAAAAAAAAAAAAAAGACCATTAAATTGTTTTAAGAAAACACAAACAAACAAAAACACAAACAAGCACTACACTTATGTTTGTCACTCACTGAAACTAATGAGGGCCGTATTATGCATGCATGTGCAATGGCACTCATGTATGGTGTGTCCAGGTGTCCCTATAGATAAGCATGTGGACATCCGCATGGATCTCTATTGAATCTGGCAAGAGATGCCAGAGCTATCAATTTGTAAAGGATGGAAGGGAGGATCAATAAGGCAGAGATTCCTCTGTTTTCCTTAGATCTTTAGTTATTTAGATTACACTTTCCGTAGAGTGAACCCGGCAAAAATACATTGTTTTCATTGAATGATATTGTTGCCATCATCAATAGACAAAAATCTGAAACGTTTCGAGACTGGCCAACTCAAGCCACCCCACCAGTAATATTTCCTTCCTTTAAATATACTCAGATAGCCAAGAAAAGTATTGTAACCACAAACCTAAAAGATGTGTCAAAAATATAAACAAAATGCTTGTCATTCAAATTTATTAAAAATAATGTTGCAGCCCTGGGATTCAAAATGTTCATAAGAGTTCTAAATAGAAACAGATGACTGTGTGTGGACTCCTGTGTCCCAAATATCTCAGGGGGAATGTACGAGTGGTTCCCATTGCACAATAATTATAGGCTGTAATAGGATCATGTAGGCTCCACCAACAACTGATCTCTGCGCTTTCCTTTACAGTTTGATCATGTGCCTGACTGTCAATGTAAATCTTATCAGAGAAACTGGAAAATACTTTGGGGAAAAAAAAAATGTAGTATAAGCAGAGTCACTGTTTGAACTGAGCGAATTGTCCAGGAGTGTAAGGTCCATATCTGTTGGCAACGTTTGTAACTCCAGTCCGTAATCCCTGTGTGCTACCAAGAGCAGGAACCCCCAGTCCTTGAGTAAAATTAGCACCATATGGTGTAGAACCATAATTAAACCCTACACCAAAAGGTCTTGTTTGGGTGCTTGAAAGGATGACAGGGTTTATATTTTTTCCTGGTGTATTGAAAGCAAATTCTGGAGGTGGGCTGCTTGGTTTAGAAGGAGTGGAGGTCAGTGGGCTCATCTCATCGCTTGTGGTCTTTAAAGATGGCATCTGGATGATGTGATGTTCAGGAATATTTAATATGTTTGGAGGCATTGGACCAGATGACAGAACAGGCCTGGCCCACTCATCCTTGAAAATCTGAACGGTCAGCTTTGACACCAAGGTATAGAGCCGGTTCGTAACATGAGCAAGCACCATTTGTTCATTAGCATCCCTTCTTATTCGTACATGCACTGATCCAGCCTGAAAGATGTAGAGAAAAAGAACATGGCATTTACCTTTTCTTGGAAAGACAGGTTTAACTAATTTAGCACTAAAAGGCAAAAGGGTATATTTAAGAATTTGTCTTTGTTAGCAAAAGCAAGTTTTGGTATGCCCATTAAGGAGACCAATACAAAATGAGCATTCTAAACAACTGTATAGTAAACAGTCACATAACGTACATACCATGGTACCAAATCCCAGAGTCCAAAAATGCTCATTGCGGACTTCAAGAACGCCATCCAGAGTGGAAACCTATACAGTGGCGAAGAATAGACACATAAAACCTCTCATTATCTTTAACAGTTTAACCCCATTATTGTTTCCAAATAAACTTACTAGAGAAATAGTGGCCGCGTGTATCGCGTTGTTCGGTTTCATTGATTAAAATTCTTGACAAATATTTGCAGAATTGTGTCAATTTGTAAAGTAAAATATTTATGTTATATAAACATATTGTAAACTTCCATACTTGTGCAAAAGGATATCTACAGTATGTACCATATGAAAACATTTTAACAAGTTTGGGCTTTGTGTGCATCTCAAATATTTTCTGTGAGCACATTTCCCTCTCTTTATGACAAGTTACGTTTCCATTTATCATAGTGCTAGGAATAAAGGTGAACGTATATATGCAATGGTACTGGGAATACCTCTTATTTACCATTAGACTTCACTCTTTCTTCAAGGTCTTCCACATATTTGCAAAACCTCTGTTTCTGTGGGCTTACTTATTTTTAATATCTACTACTGTGCTAAAATATGATTATTTTTAGTCCGGTACGGACTAAACTGTTTTTTGACCGAATGCACTTTTTTCACCTTCTCAAGCCAAGTATGTAACATGCCATCTCACCTCTCGAAGGAGTTTATCCAGCTGTCCAATCACATGAGGTGGTGTAGTCTAGAAAAAAAAAATGGTATAAAAACAAATGAATTATATTGCTAATTACACTGAATTATGTGGATGTTTTCTTCCAAATGAGTTACTAATGAACTTTAAAAAAAAAAAAAAAAAACACACTGTTTACCAGATCTCCAGTAAAAATATTGGGGAGACCTATAAATATTGGCACACATCTGCATGTGTGCCTATGTATAAAGCAGTAAAGAGTCTGCGCGTCCCCTCCACCAGACCTTCTCCCGCGCAGTAAAAACTACGGTCTGTTTGCTAGCTGAGAGAGACACGCGCACAATACAGCCCCCAGTCAGACTAGCGAGGCGAGCACCCGCTCCGATTATGTGTGCAAGTGCAGACATTGTGTGTGTGTGCCAGGCTCCAGACCAGCAGTGCCTCAGCTGTGAGACACAGAAGATCGTAAACATGTATCTATTAAGATACACATAGGGTTTAGTCCTGAGAAGCATGTTATCTTAACCCTAGTTTCCAAAAAAGAACTACTTTTACATGCCTTTTAACTTGCAAAAAAAAAGTTAAAAACATGGGGTATTTCCAGATATTAGAAGCCATTTAGCAGGTTTTTTTTCCCATTAGCATTTGTAGATGTGTAAAAGTTGAAGAAAAAAAAAAAAAGTTTGTTTCTTTTTTATAGTAAATTATATATGACATGATCAAAATAATGATACCCAAAGAAAGTTCTTCTTATCCTGAAAAAAACAATATATCATTTTTGTGGGTACAGTAAATGAGAAAGAAGAAAATTGCAGCTAAACACAAACATTGCAGAAGTGTTAAAACAGCCTGTGCCCTGAGCAGTACAATAGTCAGGTAGGGGTTAAATGTGTCTATGGTGGCTCCTGCTTATGACATCACCTGTGGCAAAGGAATTTTAAATGGGAATGTAGACACCACAGACACATTCAAAACATATATTTCTCTTATTGGATGCATCTGCATGCAATCTTGGTAAAACACAATGTATACATTTATAAGTAATGTTTAGGTTGACACAGTCCCTTTGACAAGTATACTTCAGGTAATGTCCATCAATGAAGGGATTAATAAGTTACCTGGAGCAACACTTTACCACTGTACACGCTCATGGGATACATGGTTCCAAAGGTCATCACTGCAATGGCTACAGCAGAAGCAGTGTCCACAGCAAAGTAATTACTGAAAGTAAGCATAAGAGCAATGTTATTACCAATACCACTACACCGATAATAACAGCATATTCAAGACTGGAGAGCTGCCCTGGACCCAAATGAAAAACTCTGCATCTTATTTGCTAAAATAAAATGAGCAAACGTAACAGTCACTTACTTAATTTCAATTAACATATACGTAATGCAAAGTGCGATTGCTCCAGCAATGTCAATTAACACAAAAGGATTCATCCGAGGTAGGAAAATACTGCTAAGACCTGGAATGATCCCACACAAGCTGCAAAGACGAATATAGAGAATTACATTCAAATGACATGTCCCCATCACAAATCCACAAACAGGTGAAAATATTATACAAAAAATAAAAACATTTTAGATGGACAGAAATATAATATCCCAAGATGTGAGAATGCACATTAAATAACCTACCTGCGGCTTAGGTCTGCTACATGCTCCTGAAGCCAGCTTGTGCTAGCAGCTGAATAAAAGATAAGAGGTCAGCACATTGCACTACACAGCAGAATAGAGATACTAGTTTGTTTCACAGATGTCTAATGTTGCACATTTTCTTAATGCTACATAAAACTCCTTATCCATATCATGCCAAATCCACTCATTTTTGTCAAAGTACTCCTATAGTGGTGAGTGCAAACTAAAGATTTAGATTTTAATATGCAAGTTACTATGAACAAAAGTAGTCTCACTTTATACATTTTCGGAGTATTGTATTATATGTAGTTTCCTCTGGACATGATTAAGGGGTACGTGAAGGGGAACTACAATACCAAGCTTGCTTTCCCTTCAGATATACTTTTGGAGAATTCTTAGTATACCGGTATTATGTGCGGTTATATACAAATAGTCTTGTGTATATTGAATTGATTTCAGCAGCACCCCTTCGGCTATTACATAGTATATTCTTGCCCAGGTGAGTGCTATGATTTATCCATTTTATTTTAGCAGCACCTACAAATAAACCTGTTACAATGGGGGCAAAGCACAAATTTTGCCCCAAAAAAAAGAAAAAGACTTACCTTCTGAAACATAAGCAAATGGTTTATTCCTTATAGACAGCATTGTAAATAAGTTGAAAAAAAGGGCCACAAATGTTCCCACCAGAAGACGACCTCTGAAATACATGATATATTTACTTTATTCTATTGTGATGAGTGTAATCAAACAGGTTTAGTGGATGGTGCGTGAAATGATAAATGTGGTAGCCAGCGTCTAGGACAGTTCAGTGCGTCTGCTGCACCGCTGACAGTTCAGTGCAGCAGTTTGAATAGCAATAGTGGAGAATAGCAATGCGGCCTCTTCATCGCGGCAATGTAAGCGCTGACAGTTCGTCGCTTACAAACTGTGGTGTATGATTATGTGGTGTATGAATTATGTACACATACACACAAGCATGCAAGCCCACCACTTAAAGTAACCCCGAACCCCCATACTAATCCCCAACCCAAACCCTAATACTAACATTACCACCCGAACCCTAATGCCAACATTAACCACCCGAACCCTAATGCCAACATTAACCCCCAAACCCTAATGCCAACATTAACCCCCAAACCCTAATACTAACATTAACCACCCGAACCATGATGCCAACATTAACCACCCAAACCCTAATGCCAAAATTAACCACCCCCCGAACCCTAATGTCAACATGAACCCTTATACTAACATTAACCTCCTGAACCCCAATACTAACATTAACCCCCCGAACCCCAATACCAACATTAACCCTCCCGAACCCCAATACTAACACCTAACCCCCTCGAACCCTAATACTAACATTTATCCCCCGAACCCTAATAAAATACCTAACCCCCAAACCCTAATACTAACATTAACCCCTAATAATACTCCCCTTCAGCGATGAAAGACCCAGCGATGACCTCTCACGTGATGAGCTGGGCATCGCACGAGAGGGGACGATGAACCATCCCATCCCCTTCTAGCCATGCCTCCATCTCCCCCCAAAGTCAAATCCACGTTAGTAACCCAAGTAACTATATCAGCCATTAATCTGCATTTGGGGTTACCGTGGCGTATATAATCAAGACAATATAGAATTATACATTTTCACGCAGGAATGACTAAATATTTCAGGTGACAGGTTTTCTACAGCGATATAAAAAACAGAAGCTAAAAATATTGGTTACAAAACAAGGGTATTAAATTACATGCTTGGCATACATCATAACTGAAGTTTAAACATGCTTTAGAGCCCACCACACTGCTTCTATTGACCAGACGTGAAGATAATATTTACACTGAGATTTGGAATTTGTGTGTTGAATTTTATTTTGTTGGATTTAAATGTCTTGTTTTTGTTTTGTGACTTTATTTAATACAATATGTAACTAAACAAGTGTGACTGGGCGCAGCCATTTTGTGAAATATAGTGGTTTTGGGTGCCACCCCCTAGTGACTTTACAGCAAAAATTTCTCACTTTGGGGCTGGAGACCCAGAATGCAATCTATAAGTCAGAATTATGATCATAGGCTTACAGTGAATGGGAAGGTACTGTAACTTTTACATCAAAAGGGGGCAGAGGTATGATACTGTGCGTTGGAAGGCAGGTAAAAGAAAAGTTGAACACAGCCACCTAGTCCTGCCCACTAAGAGAGCAGGGGAGTATCTTATGGCATCATCATGCAGGCTTTGGCCACAGTTGTAAAGTGAGACGTGAGACTGTCTGGAAGATTTTGGATGATATTGTATCATGGGAAATATTCACAATATTGAACCATGAGAAACACCTACCTTATTTTATTTTTCCTTTTATATGAAATTAATTCAAATATATATATATATATATCAGTAGCATATGATTTATATATGTGTTTGTTTTAAATGACCAGGTTATCTAGTTACATCCTATGTAAGTGGTAGTGTCCGTTTAAGGAAAACATTAATAAATGTAAAAAATAAACAAACATACTTACGTATGGATTTCTGGCTGCTCCAAAAAACGTTCAGCACTGGGGAAAAAGCACAACATATAAAAAAATTTATATATATATGTAACACACACACACAATAAATGACTAATTCTTCACTATTTTCAAGTCAATTGGGTGCTTCTTCTTGCCAGATTCTATATGAAAATGATATGTTATATGATATGTATTGTTAACAGATATAGAAAACATATACAAATGTACTGTAAGCCTGGTAAATGTGGATGCATGACACGAACAATATATATATATATATATATATATATATATATATATATATATATATATATATATATATATTTATTGAATAACACCTTGCTATATGTATACTAATCTAATCTTTATGGAGTACTAGTCACAGTTACAATATTTTAACATCCTTACAATATTTAAAGATATTTTGACTGTTGACTTGACTGTTAAATAGCTCTCCTTCCTTTTTCAGACATTTAACAGTAATGTGCACTTATTACCTTTCTTTGAGTATGAAAAGGGCACCCAATTGGGCCAGGACTGTAGAAGCAAAAACAGCCAATACTTCAAATCTCTCAAAACTAAAAGAAAAAAAAGATTCCACATTAAATACAAAAGTAACAATGTTCAGTCATACTCAATGATTAATAAATAAGTTGATACATTTTAAAAATAAATGTATTAGACCTTTGAAAAGGTCCAATCCAAACTAAAGCAGATCCATGTTATGTGCATGTTTGTATATCCTTTCAACACCACACATTAAGTACCAACATTCAGTACCAAGCATGTAAAGCTTTGGTAATATACAGATAAACATCCATATAAATGTGCAGCGCTGTATTTATATTAGGGCGACACTTACCTAAAACTGTTTAAATTAAATTAAAAATTGCTTGCCGGCAGAGACTATGGCTGAGAGATCAAGCACACAGACAAACTACCACGCCTTTTGGGCTCCTTGTTTGACGGGTGACTGCCGACGAGTCACGTGACCCAGCTCTCTGACGTCAGATACACCATACATCAAACCATGCGGGGAGGTCAACAGGCAGTATAGTAGGTTGTCTGTGCATCTGGGCAGCACACAGACACCATGCTGCCTGACACTAGACACTAGGGAACGAACAGCACTGCCCAGGGTATTGGGGGTGCAACGTGGGTGGTGCCCAAATTTAGTCTGCCTTGAACAGCACAAACCAAGATATACAACTGTAAATGTGCCACCCACAGCCTTGCAGATGCTGAGTGACAATAATGTATAGAAAATAAATATAAAAAATGTATAATAAAAAATAGAAAACACCCCCTCCCCCCAAATTAAAAAAAAACCTAAACATAAATACATACCCAAAGGAATATGTGTGACTGGGTTTCTTCATCATCACCCAGTAGTTGATCAAACATGTTATTAAACTAGGAGACAAAAATATACAAATGTTTACTACAAGCTTTCGAGTGATTACAATAAATAAAAATAAAAAAATGGGACATACAGGAGGAACATGACAGTGTCACTGGGAGAAATTTACTAAGCGTGAAAATCTCTACATTGGTCTCTAAAGCCTTTTTTACAAATGGATAAATATACTTCACTGCAAAATACAACAGTTTTTACTTCTTTGCCAATTTATGGCTTTTTGCCCTTAGGACAAAATAATTGATCTTACCCAATTAAAAAAAAAAAAAAGAAAAGAAAACAGCCCGATTCTGAATCACACATAAGGCAGTATACTGGTCAGTTCCATTGCACTAAAGAATATAAGAGAAACCTGAATTCCAGGAGACTATTATTGGTGTCCCAGTCACCTCACAAAATCAAATTTGGGTCGCTGTTAGGAAAGTGTATACACACGAGCTAGTGGGCTTTATTTAATGACCAGAGTTATTTAATCTTAGGCCACTGAATACCATAGACTGCAATATGAAAATGTCATCTAAAAAAAGTGATGTCAATGTCCTTTATTAAATAGAGCCCAGTAGGAGCACTAAAAATTCACACAGATCATGATCTGGAAGAGAAGGTACAAGTATGAGCCTGTACGTTATCATGAAGGGGTTAAAGCCAGTGCCTGCTTACAAGTCACATTTAGTATGAGTACTAAAAGAAATAAAATGTACAGCGTGTATAAATCTAAATCACCACAAGTGAAATCAATGAAAATCTAAAGCATACCTAAAATACCCAATACCGTATGTGTTCACAAACAAATGTTGTCAGCAGCAATTCTTAGGATGAAAAAAAGTCAGAGAACCACAAGTATATACTTGCCACACAGTAAAAATAACTTTAAGGGATAAGGATCAATCTGAAGGACAAAAGAAAAAAAATAGGAAAATGATAAAACATGGATCGCACTATTTAGTGTGCAAAAATATATGTAAAGCATAAACCAACTGGTGTGTTGAAATAACCACACAAAATGAATAGAATAATATTAATTATTCAAAAGAAGAAAATAATAAAACACTATGTATATAAAAATATACATAAAGCATAGACCAACTGGTGTGTTGAAATAACCAAAGTGAATAATTTATTATTCAAAAGAATAATAATTAAAAATGCAAAGCTATAAAGAAATATATATATATATATATATATATATATAATAAGGTACACAGCCTTAATAGTATATAGGATCTAGGTATCTGTAAGAACTGAACAAAGGTCAATAATAATTATGCCCAAAATATACACATGTAGAAAAACATTTTTTTTTTAATAAAATAAATTTTATATATAAAAAAAAAAAAAAACTATTCCCATCTGTATATGCACTTACCAAGTGTAAAAATATGTCTCAGCTGAAACAAACAGAAGCAGAGGGCAGTCAAAAACAGCAACGCGTTTCAACAAGGGGCAATTTCATCAGGCTTAGTAGCCTCCCTTCGTGCACAAGACACGATGTCCGTTTTTTTATACACATTACGTTATATTGATTTTTTTTTTCTTTTGTCAATAAATATATTATTAAATACATTTTTGTGTGGTTATTTCAACACACTAGTTAGTTTATGCGTTATATATATTTTTGTACACTAAATAGCGCAACCCATGTTTTATCATACGAGGGTACTGATGAGCAAGTGACTGGTACCCAGTATTCTACAACCATAGACTAGTCCCAAGTAGTTCAGTGGAAAAGTGGATGATTTTGCCTTAATACAATTAAAAGACCAATAGCAGCTTCTACAAACTGAGGGAATTATATTGAAATGAATATTAACAAAGATTTAAACATATTATATAAAACATCTTACCTGAAGAGATCGAAGATTGTCAGGTATGTGTAAGCGGTGAGAGCTGAAAAAAATATTACATTGTAAAAGCAATAAAACAAAATGCCTTATAATCTCATAAACAGGACATATACAATAGGCCTTCGTTGTAACCATACACTCATCATTTTTTCAGTAGACCATGATCAGGAAAACGAAGTGGAATTGGAAGTTTATAGAAAATAAAAAGCATAATATACAAAAGTAAGGTACATACAAAGCCAGTAAGTAATAGTGCAACACAATCTCACAGATTTTGGTTTCTAGTCTTATCTATTTTTAATAAAGCACCTGCAAATTCCACCAACAAGTGGAGCTACAGTGAAGCATTACATGAAATAAAACATGCGCATAACTATGTACTGACACAGCAGATCCTACAGCCTATTGGTTTCAGCAAAATGTTGGAGCAACAGCAAACTATGATGGAGCTCTAGGAGTTGGCTTGGTCAATTATACCATTAGGGAAAACAGAATGACTGAATAAAAATAACAGAGGTAAATAAAAGAAATGTCTTTATGGTTTGTAAATTTTGCTGCTTAAGACCCAAACATCCACTCATTTCATATAAAAAAAAAAATCCAATGAGTGAGGAGTAATTTTAAATTTTACAATGTTTCATGCAGTGGCGTTGCTAAGGTCATAAAAAAGCCCATAGAAAACTGGAATACTAACTACAATTCCATGTAGTCCCACAGTACATGTACACAATTCACCAGCAATGTAGCATATCAAGTAGTTGTAAACTGTTTAATGGTACCCATGGACGCAGCAAGTATTGGTTCTTTGTAAGAGACAACTTGTTAACAAACAGCGATATCTCCCAAAAATATTATCACTCAAAAGCCAAATGTGTGCGGAAAATGATTGAAGTCCATACCCATGCTGTTTGTCGAGCTGCACCATGTTAGCAGGAATCCTGTACAGATCACATTTACTGCACCAAACAGTAATAACTTCCAGGACTGAAAGAAAGACAAAGCTCTGTTACAGTAGCACTACATTAAAAAAGTATAATATTTACTAAACACTAAGCTTTAGGAATAGATCCAAGCTGCTAAAATGATACACTTGTATCACGTTGTGCACTTATTATTATTAAGACTTAAAAAAAAAAAAAAGTATTTGTGTTTGAAGAAGGACATATCCATAATATGGAAAACAGAATGAAGGGGGGTGGGGGAGGGAGAAGGAGGGGGGGCCATGTGGCTGTCTAAGCATCCGGAAAACAACAGCACCCAGAAACTGAAGGTAGAAATTGAAATTGTCTTTCTCTCTCTTACTAATAGATAGTTAACAACCAAACTGTAGTGCAATACAGTTACCATGATGCCACACATCATGGGAACTACAGTCTGCAAAGACTCATGTGTCTAAGATCATGTGTGATGGTGGACGCTGCGTGTATGATAAGGGTCAACAAGTGATAAATAATAAAGTAATAAAGAGGATCCACTCAGTTAATTGCTACTCGTCTGTGAAAATGTAGGTTTCTGGGTTTCATTTTTGTAAAGACCTGTAAACTATAGGAACCTCTAACAGAGTGTTTGCAGTGAGCCATTCCATAACACTTATTGTTACATATTGACAGCCCACTGTCCCTCCTAGAAATGTTATTGTCATAGGTACATTACGAGTTGAAAACTAGAAAGGCCCTTGAAAATGTTTACTTACCCTTCGGTCTGCTGTCACCAGTCGAAATTCTTGTGTTAACTTGCCCAACAGGGAACGTTGTGTCTTCCGAAACAGATAAATCGTCCCCTTTATGGAAAATAAATCAATATATAGGTGTTGAAAATAAATGGAGTAGAACAATTTTATGTTATTCAAGTGCTAGCACACCAATGCCGAGATGCCGCATCCATATTTTATTTAATTATTAAACGTACCACATTTGCCACATTAGGCAACACATTTGTATCAGTTTTCAAAAATAGTAGAGGATGTGGTAATCGTCAAAATAAAAAGATACAAAACATAACATTAATTCTAATCTAGAATGTAATATCCAGTGCTCTATAGTAAAGTCTAGTTTTTTTTTTTTGATTAATTGCTCCTGGCTTGTGGGATATTGTTGTTAATGGTAGTCTAGATGGATTGCAGTGAGGAGTTGTATAGTAAGCAACAACATAGTAACCAACATCATTTATTTTCTGGTGTATGAATTTATTGGAGTCAGAAATGACAACCCTTTCTGATACAACTAATTTGCATTAAACTCGGTTATCAAACTAAATCAAAAAACAGAAGTGAGCGATGAAAATGTCCATCTTAAGAAAATATTCCTCTTTACATCAACCCAGTAGGAAATGACATATGTAGATTTATTGTTTTGAATGGTGGCGATTACCACAACAAAAGATATTAGTTAGGACGTGACCAGCAGGGAAGAATATAATCATAATATATACCATGTATGAGGAAAATTTTGCCAGGCAAACATTAAATTATGTCACCTAGCTGAAAGAAGCATTGATATATGCACTTTTGATGTTGCTCTTAATACAGAAGTTCCAGAGGTGTTCCGCTGGGGGGACGCTAGTAGTGAGCGGCCTGCAGGAAGAAGGATATGGGGAAACAAATCTCCCATATCCTTCCTATCACTACGGGAAGGGAACAATGACCAGGGCACCCTCTGGCTCAGACCTGGATGGTCACACTAACACTTAGCTCACATGTACCTTGCACATACTGTTAGGAAACTTTGGAGGATTTACTATGCAGACTTTAGCTGGTTCACCAAGGAGGCTTGTCAACCTCACATTCTTGGTTGGAAAGCAGGAGGGGAGTTATTTTGGTCTCTTGAGCAGCCTAGACTACATATCCTATGAGGTTCAGCGGGCATACAGCTGGCTGAGCATCATGGAAATTGTACTCTACATAGGCCGAATATTAATCCTGGCACTCCAGCTGCCATCCTATAACTGGCTGAGCTTCATGGCTAATGTAGTCCAAAACATATTTTATTTTAATATGTTTGATGGGGGGGGGGGGGGGGGTGTCCAGAAAAAGGTTGATAAACTGACTGTACACAAAATATAAACTCTGTGTACACTGATGTAATATACATGCAATGCCAAATTAAAAAAAGCATCATTATAGTTTATGGATTATAGCTTCTGATGGTAGGTACATACAAGATAAATAGTCCACATAACCAAAGCCAAGATCTCAATGATAATCATAGACATGTGTCCTAAACACTTTCACGTGTGTACTGAAATTAAGTTCAACAAATGTACGTACGTAAGTTAAGCAAGTGTAAATATATATATTTATGTACACACACACACACACACACACAAAGATAACAGTGAGCAGACACTAATCTTAATTGAAACTTCTGAAAAGATTTATATAAAGTGCTGAAAATGGACTTCCAGTTGGGAAATCAATTACAAGATTTTTATTATATTATAATATACAATAAAGAAAAGTGAATGCAAGTACAAACTGGGCTCTTTTAAATCAGTACTTATCGCACAATCAGCATTTGCTACAGTCTGGTGGAAAAACCAACAGTACTGCTGCAATTTCATTCATTTATACCAGTACACATCAAGAAGGAATGATGACAAAAATGGCAGACATGTTATGAATGGAAGTGTAACCTGTTTTTTTCAAAGGTATATTACGGTATATTATTTTTCCATTAGTTGAGCAAATTCCTTTTCGGTTTCTGTTGCACAATTGTTACTTCCTAGATGCAACCAACCCAGGCCAAAAAAAGCTCCAATTGTGTACTGGATTATTAAACCAAAATGATAATTTGACAAAAGGTAAAATGGCATTTATCCTCAAAATAGTTAATTGTTCAAAAGTACAGCATATCGTACAATTCACCATAGGTGTAATACAGGAAAGTAAAAGTACCCTTTCCCCTTTCTGAAAAATGAAAGTCACATTATTTTAACAAAAACACTAACTAACAAAGCAAAAATTATATTATTATCAGGTTTTCATTTAATTGACCTTCTATGCCTTTGGCTCTCCAGCTGTTGTGGACTACATTCCCATGACACTCTGCCAGTATTTGTCTAGTGTGGGCTATATTTCCAATAACGCCAATCTCAAGTCAGTCAAACCAAGGGTAATGTAGTCCTAAACAGCTGGAGTGTCAGAGGTTAGCAATCACCAGTAATGGCCATCTAACACGCCACATTCCTCACTCTCCTACATAAAGAGCTGGTGCTGCTGGGTCCGAAACAGTAACTAAAAACAAATGGTGACAAAATCAATCTCAAAGCCTCAACCCATCTGTTCTGACACCCACTTCCCAAGTACGGGGCGCACAACTCACCATAGCTAGAAGCCCTGGGCCGGAAAGAGCCACCAGCCGGGGGAGGAACACGTTGGCATGGAGACCGACGTTTCTCTGATTGGATGGCTCATGACGTGACGCTTTCTAAGCGACTGCCCATATGATGGCTGCGTGTGACGTGGCCGGGCGACATATTTGTTTTGGGAGTGAGTTTCAAGGAATTGAGTCAATGGGTATGCATTATAGCAGGATGCAGTACTAGAGAGCGTTTCAACAGACTAGTTTAATGCTAGAATACGAGTGAATAATAAAAATTAAATTTTTCTACTCAATCGTGAACTATATTCAAGGCTTTATTACGCAATAGATGCCTTGTTAAATTGCAGGGAAGCTGTAATGGTTCTGTTATTTGAATTTGTAAAAGATAACGCAATTATTATTTAAATTGTCTTCCCCACATTACAGGAGTTGCAGATGGAGGTTAAGAGTTAAAAGGAGTAGCAATTATTTGTATATTCATGTGTCTATATTTTTGCGGTGTGTCATAGTTGGAATTCTTGCTTAAAAGAAGAGACAACATTAAAAATGTATATTTTATAAGGAACTTAAATAGACTCTGTTACTTCCCATTTATATTGTTTGTACATAGAATTTAGATAATAAAAAAGATATATAATTGATGTTTATGGAACTGCGAGCAATTGTATACATGAAGATAAAAATGTGTTTTAAAGCTGTCTGTGTTTGCTTGCTGTTTAATTTCATAATGAACAAAGTACATTACAGTCCCCAACTGTCTCATCTCAAGCAGGAAGGTATCAATTTTTAATTCTCTGGTGTTTTGGACAAATAAAAATTATTAATATGCAGAGGTCTGAGCATGTACAGTGGTGCTCAGTAAAAGTGACAACACTTCTGCACACACCCAAGCCACATCATACTTGAGTCCTGCTTTTCCTGGGGGCATATGCTGTAATACAGGTTGAGTATCCATTATCCAAAATGCTTGGGACCAGAAGTATTTTGGATAGCAGTTAATTTCAGATAACGGATCATTTTCACCTGTGGTGTAGCTATGATGTGAGGCATTATTGGGAATCTGCCTTTGGCACTTCACCTGTGACATTGTACTACCCGTTGTGGGTGTGGAGGAAACTAAGCATGCATGAAAAGACTATATCGCAGCGTAAGGGGGCTGGACACTGAATAAACTTTTTTGCTTGCATGCTGACAGGTGTGTGTGGATTTAACAACCTGTGGAACAATCCAACTTTTTGGGGGGATAACTGATCATTTTTGAATGACGGATTTCTGGATAAGATGTACTCAACCTGTAATTACAATTGTTGGGGTCTTAGCTAGAAGGGCAGCTAAATCATTTTATCCATGAAAGAGAACTGAAAAGGGAATTTCAAACTTAAGGCCAAAACAGCATTGCTGGAAAAGTTCTCCAATTCATTGAGCTCCGCAAAACAAAAGGGATGGCTGACACAATACATAACAAAACAAACTCCAATCTCAATGATATAACATTGGGCACTCTTTTTTTCCTCCTGTATGAATCTAGTATTAGTCTGATTGCCAGTAGTCTCATGATATTGTAAACATAAACTATGTACTAGTTACAATGTGGGTACTGCTCAATATTTATTTTATGTGTGAGCTGTATGGACTGATTTCATTCTGTGCTTTTATTAGAATTCAATATGTTGTATATTGTGTTTAAAGTATCTTTTTTGTAATATAGACCATTTACTCATGTACTCATACTGTGGAGTTTTTCCCATGACAAGAGAACATCAGTGTGACTTGTACCCAATACAATCCCAGCCCCCATGCTTTCACCCTTACAGTTTTTTCTTATTGAAAATGTTTAACCCCTTCATGATGCATTGTGCTTGTGTCCCAGAAGAAGCAAGCACCACCTTCTCTCCAGTTAACATGCACTGCACAGCTACAGTTCACTACACACACACACACACACACACACACACACACCTGCAGCTTCACCATGTGTGGCATCTATTTTAAAATATGCAGCAACACACAACATTCCTAGATATGCATGACACAGCTAATTCATATGTTACATGAACTACAGGTGTACGAGTTCAAGGTGTGGTGCAATATAACATGCTGCCTATTCTATATAATTATTTTAGATGGACATACCTTTTCTTTCCAACTTCCTCAGACCTGTCAGTCTCACCAACTGCATTAACAGCGTTCACCAACTGCTTACAGAGTTAATTCTTCCTCCTCTGGCTTGTCCTGTTTGCTAATGCCCCTATGACTTGCTTGTAATGTTGGCACAGCGTGTACCAAGGATGTGTTCTCCTCGACTGAGAAACTCTGCTTGTACCCTTTGGGCTTTTACTTTCCCCCTCTTCTGCTACCACTGTCCTGGCCCACCCCACTCACCTTGATCCCTGACTTTCCATGTTTGAAGTTATTTTTTTTGTAAAAGTCGTGCTACTGTGTGCAGACCCTGCTTTCGATTGGTCTGGCTGTGTTCATGATTTATGAAAACATTTGTCAACAATGATTAGGTTTCAGTGGATTGCACCTATCATTTGTATGGATTCCACAAACCTGGGCTGATTTCCTATGAGGTGTTTCAGTTTTTTGTTTTTTTGGTATTTCTGGACTATTTTTTCTGTGTCTGCAATCTACCATAAGATATAAAGTGGTTTGAGGCTACCACTTTGGTTCGGTGCATTTCTGAAATGTTTTGGCAGACATTGGCGTGAAATTGCCTGTTTTCCGAATTTGCGAACATATTCGGAGGCACATCGAAGCGAGTCAGTGCAACATGATGTGCCACCAATGTGATCCGAATCCATCCATATAAAACAAAACAAAATGCAAATTGCATTGATTCTATATATGACTGGGACTTCCTATTTTCTAATACATCCCAACACTTTTTACACCCATTTCTGCACTTTATTTTTTAATATATATTGCTTATCATGGCACCAAGAGCATCAGCGCACACTGGAAGTCCAGAACTGGCACAGGCAGCACAATCTCATAATTTTGGTTGAGAGTTAGCATTATACTTTAACACACAGAGATTGCTACTTCTGCGTTTGTCACTTTTTTAGTCACTTCCATTATGCAAGGTCATTTACAAATAAAGAGAAAGCGTAACAACAGTAATTTCCATTAGTTTTTTTTTTTTTTTTTTAATATAAAAACAGTGCATGATCCAGGCCTTCATTGAAGGTAATTTGCTTGATGTTACTCATCATTCTACTGTGCTTCACATTCTTTCAAAGCATCATCGAGGCATACCAGTTTGGCACTTTCTTCCCAGAGTCTTTTTGCCGTCTCCTCTTCTAAAGCCTGTGGAGCGGGCTCTTTTTCCTTCAGTCCATTAAAATATTTTCCAGAAATCCCTTTCATGTCCTCGGCCACAGCCAAATAGATGCTGGGTTGGGCTGCGTCTTTAGGCGATTTTATCAGGAACCAAAACAAGGGACCTGAAAATATTCAATGTATAACAATATAGTTGATTGTATTTAAAAACATGCCACATGCTACAGTGTCAGCTCGTGTCCTGATGATAGTACAACACTATAAACAATAACCCCTTCAAGACAAGGCATTTTTAATACACTTCTGGACAAGATAATATTTTGCCATTGTTGCTATGGGATTTATTCATTAACCAAGGAGTTGAACAGCTTCAGGTTAAAGGGACACTCCCACCAAAAAATGAAAAGGTTTTATTTTGTATTGTTGATTTCAGATGTGTCTTTTTTGTTATGCGACTGTATTTAATAAAATATGTAACTAAACAAGTGTGACTGGGCACTAGTGTTTTTGTGTGCCACCCGCTAGTGACTTACAGCACAAATTTCTCACTTTGGGGCTGGAGACACGGAATGCAGTCTATAAGTCAGAATTCTGATCAGACTTGCATTGAATGGGAGGGTAATGTAACAAATACATCACAAGGGGCGGAGTTATCATCCTATTTGATCAGGTCAATCTCCTCTATGTGGTGAAAGACAGGTTAAAAAAAAAAAAAGTTGTACACAACCACCTAGTCCTGTCCGCTATGATACACCAGTAAGAGCAGGGGGGTATCTTATGACATCATCATGCAGATTTTTGCCACAGTTGGAAAGCGAGACTGGCTGGAAGATTTTGGACGTTGCATCATAGGAAATATTCACAAAATGGAGCCAGGAGATAAACACCTAATTTTATTTTTCCTTTTATATACTATTAATTCAATCATATAAAAAAAAAAAACATTGCATATGATTTATATATGCGTTTGTTTTAAATGACCAGGTTATCTAGTTACATCTTGTAAGTGGTAGTGCCCCTTTAAACAATACTTCACATTGGCTATTTTGACTTATCAACTAGAATTTCCCTCCTTCGGACGCAGGGATAAGTACCCTTATTTTAGGGGTAAGAAGGGCTTTAATTTTTGTACCTCAGTTTGTGTTCTGCATCTCCTGAGTAAAGAAAATATCCACATGCATATGTAACGAAAACAATTTTAGTTCTGAAGGTATATTTTTATCCCTAAATCTACCAATTTCTCCACAAAGTACAGTCCAATACACTGCTGTTTATGTATATTTTAGGGAGAAGAGCTTAGATGGGTTGCTTGAGGTCACAAAAACATGGAGAAATAGAGAAAAAGCATAGAGAGAGGTTGACAACCATTTTTGTTTGTAATGGCTGGGTTGCCGAGAATGGATTTACGGTCACATTGTGGGCCTGAGCCAGAAATCTCTGAATACAAATCCCAAATTGCCTGCCCTTTTCAGTATCAAACAAACAGCTGGTTGAGGCCCACATTTAGGCCAGCCTAGGAGTAAAAGGGTTACAGTCCATCCTGCTGTCACTGTCCTACATAGCAAAATGATAATCTGTGGCAGAAAGGTTTTGCAATAAAAGGTAGAAACATTAGTATGTTAAGTGTCCAGCAAGTATATCAGTTCATATTTAGATTTCCTAATGTTTTCAGGCAATTCTGAATATAAAATGCTTATTAAAACATATCCCAAACTATTGCACATACCTGTCATTTAAACTTACCTAGCACTGTGCTGGAGAATGCAGACTGGTGCATACCGGTATGCCTTCCCAGTTCTGTATCTGCAACCCCTGGGTGTAGGGAATTGGCCGTTACTCCTGTGCCTGTTCATAACACAATATATACTGCATATCACTGTCATGTAAAGCAAGATACAGTAGTAAGATGGAAATAATTAAAGCTGTAAAGTGAGCATCAATCCTTTAGGTTTTGTAATTGTGAGCACTATTTTGGTTTGAACAAAATACAAAAACATTACTTTTTTTCATAAAACTAAAAAACCATCAATCTGGACACTATAAAGTGAATACCATTAATAAGTCAATTTGCCATTGGGATACTCCAAATCCCAGAATGCAGTGATCAGATTTTGTAATGTTGAGCCTTTCCAAAGTGATCTGCAAAAATCTGGTACTAATACCACAGTTAGAAGAATAGGCAAGTTGGACAGTATACTGTTTACTTTTAAGTCAATTCTGATAACTTATTTTTTGGCCAACCAATAAGATACAAACTGTAGTCAATACATGATTGTTCTAAAATAGCTCAACAACCAATGAGATAACTGTGCTTGTGACACTGCATTAGTTGGATCAGTTTGCCCAATCATCTTCATAAGGAATTTTTCAAGGTTGGATGTCTGATCAGGCAGATTTCACCCGATTTACAGATTTTTATTTTGCCCACTTTTGTCACACATGCAGCCCAATTATTTATTTACTTTTCTGTAGAAATGAGAGAGGAGTCTGATGTTTCCCTACAGAAGAGCACTTTGGATGTGAATCAGAGCTCTTGTAACTCATCTTCCATGTTTGTCACAGTTATTATATATCCACTTTAACTGATGATGTTTCATGATGGTTTAATGTTGGTTTTATTCCAACACATTGCGATGAACTCACCATGCAGCCTTCTGGCTAATTCGTTTGTAAATAAGACATTAGCAAGCTTGCTTTGGCAATAAGATGCCTTTGTGTTGTAGTTCTTTCTTTCCCAGTTCAGATCATCAAAGTCAATGTCTCCGGCTATGTGGGCCAAAGATGAGACGTTGATTATACGGGAATTTCCAGAGTTCTTCATCTTTTCAAGCAGCAGGTTGGTAAGAAGGAAATGACCTGCAGGGAAAGTATTAGGAGAACAATTAAGAAGAACAAGATATCACTGTTTATCTGCTGCTGTCTAAATTAAATTACAATTTTTTTTCATTCCATTTACTTCTGAATTCTCTACAGTACTGTGAAAATGTTTTATGCAGGTGTGAACAAATGCTATAAAGTAAGAATGCTTTCAAAAATAAGCATATTAATAGTTATTTGTTTTTTATTATAAATTACCAAAATTCTAATCAATATTTGCCATGACAACCCAGATGCCTCCATTAAGGTATTGCTTGATGGGTAAGTGTCTGTCTGTACTTCTCCTCACTGAGGAGACTTAATTCTGACCAAATCCCCAACTCCATTTACAGAAAGGCAGCCCCAAACTTGCAAGAACGTTCACCATGCTTCACTGTTGCCTGCAGACACTCATTTGGTAAATTAACTGCGTACTGCTACTGCCAAATATTTCCCCTTTTGATTAATTTTTCTGGTCCCTGTTTTTGTGCATAGTTTAGTCGCTTGGCTTTATTAACGGTCAGAGGTTTTTTTTTGTCTGCCTTCAAATTTCTGCCTTTCTTGCTGATGCAATATAACTACCTTGCATCTTGTTTCTGCACTCAGTCTTTTAGCAACCTGAACTTATTAGCGGTGTTTGGCTGGTCCTCACCCCGTTTTATTCCTCCTACAAAGCTGTTTCAATTAATTAATGTATTTCAACCTACTTTTTCAGCTTTAATAGCACCTGTTTGGTATAATTGTTAAATCATACACCTTACCATGTGCCTAAAAAATCCCTGCCTTTTTACAAGTGTACCAAAAGGGTGGTCACCAAATAATGATTTGATGATTTGATTCAGATCTTTGCATTTTGTTAATTGAAAAAAAATAAACTCCGTTTTTTTAAAGCATTGTTACTTTACAACATTTTTCACACCTGCTAAACACTTTTGCACAGTAGTGTTTGAATGTACAAATGTATTTTTAGATGCACTGTTACCAATATAAAAAGAAAAGTTGACTAATGTACAGTCACTATATAATAGGCATTTTGTGAACACACCTAACCCAGCCCTTGATATAACTTAGGTCAATTTTAACATAAATTAAAGTAGAATTTATAAAAATGTGAATTATCTCCAGTATAAAAGACACAAGGCATAAGTGAATATCAAATTGTTTTTCACCTGGTTTGATTTAGGTAGGACTTAGCTAAACTAGACTTGATGAATAAAAGCCATGTTTATAGAACAATAACATTATTTTAGCTGCTCAAGTCCACATAATGTTTATATATATTTATATATATATATATATATATATATATATATATATATATATACATACACCAGTGGGAATAAACTATTCCCATGTCACTTTATCTGCTTACCCAAATGATTGACCCCAAATTGCATGTCAAAATTATCTTCTGTCTTCCATTGTGGGCACCTCATTACTGCGGCATTGTTAATAAGAATATCCACATGTTCTTCATCTAGGGAAAAAACAGGTTATGTATAATTTGTGTTTCCTTCAGAAACAATTTCTACCTGTATGTATAAAAAGCTTAGATCTATCAAAAAGCCTCAATGAGCCGACTGTGTCAAAACAGAAAAGTAGTGTATGTATAAAATGTATAAAAATCCACCCAATTTTACCTATTTGGGATTACTACTATGCACCATCAATCCTATTCTGGGTTTATCTGTGCTGAACAAAATGTTGCAAAGCAAAAATAAAATTTGCATCTTTAAAAAAAAATAATATAATTTTGTAGGTATAAAACCCATTTGCACAGTGTTATGCATACCATACAGCAGGGTTCGACAAACCCCGGGCGCCAGGTCGCCATGGCGACCAGGAAATCAGACCTGGCGCCGGGTATCATGAGCCCCGCGATGTGCCCTCGGCAATGGGATCGGGATTTTTTTTCTTTATTCCTGCAGCGGTGCGCGAGGGAGCAGAGTGAGTGCACCGGCTGCACAGACTTCCTGCTCCGCCCCCTCGCGCACCGCGTTCTAGCGCTGATCACTGGGGAGCATAGTATGGAAGCTGCAACGGATACCGCCCCCCTCTCTCTGCATTAAGGTGTAATCGCAGGGAGGGGGGACACTGATGGGTGAACTTTTTTTTTTTCTTAAAAAAAAAAAAAACCGACAACCAAAAAAAAACCCTGCTGTCTTGTGTATGTCTGCGTGGATGTGTTTGTGTGTGTATATATGTGTGTGCCTGGATGTGTTTGTGTGTATATATGTGTGTGCCTGGATGTGTTTGTGTGTATATATGTGTGTGCCTGGATGTGTTTGTGTGTGTATATATGTGTGTGCCTGGATGTGTTTGTGTGTGTATATATGTGTGTGCCTGGATGTGTTTGTGTGTGTATATATGTGTGTGCCTGGATGTGTTTGTGTGTGTATATATGTGTGTGCCTGGATGTGTTTGTGTGTATGTATATATGTGTGGCTGGATGTGTTTGTGTGTATGTATATATGTGTGGCTGGATGTGTTTGTGTGTATGTATATATGTGTGGCTGGATGTGTTTGTATGTATGTATGTGTGTGGCTGGATGTGTTTGTGTGTATGTATGTGTGTGCCTGGATGTGCTTGTGTGTATATATGTGTCTGACTGGATGTGTTTTGTGTGTATATATGTGTCTGACTGGATGTGTTTTGTGTGTATATATGTGTCTGACTGGATGTGTTTTGTGTGTATATATGTGTCTGACTGGATGTGTTTTGTGTGTATATATGTGTCTGGATGCGTTTTGTGTGTATATATGTGTCTGACTGGATGTGTTTGTGTGTATATATGTGTCTGACTGGATGTGTTTGTGTGTATGTATGTGTCTAACTGGATGTGTTTGTGTGTATATATGTGTCTGACTGGATGTGTTTGTGTGTATTTATGTGTCTGACTGGATGTGTTTGTGTGTATGTATGTGTCTAACTGGATGTGTTTGTGTGTATATATGTGTCTGACTGGATGTGTTTGTGTGTATGTATGTGTCTAATAGGGTGTGTATGTATGTATGTATGTATGTATGTATGGGACTGACTGGATGTGTTTGTGTGTATATATGTGTGACTGGATGTGTGTGTGGGGGGGTGTTTTGTATGTATATGTAGAAAAACAAGGTGTAACAGGTTTCGCGTTCAGAAGTGGCGGGTGCACGGAGAGGACTTTCACCCTAGTCCTCCAAATCAGAATAAAGGATCCTTTATTCTGTATGTATATGTGACACACTATGTGTCGTTGTGTGACTGCGTATGTTTGTGTTTATGTGCCGTTGTCTGGCTCCTAGATTTTTTAGCTGGCTCCTAAAACTCAGATCAATTTGTCAAGCCCTGCCATACAGGCACAATGCAAAAAAAAAAAAAAAAAAAAACACACAAATGACTAAAGGAATCAGGATTACACATAAAAACAGCATTATTATTTATACCAACAAACCAATCATACATTCGCTGAGACACAATAATATAAACAATGGAATGTTTTGGACAAACAAGGTAATGTATCTAGGGATCGACCGATTATCGGATTAACCGATATTATCGGCCGATATTCACAGTTTCCTAAATTATCGGTATCGGCATCTAACTTTACCGATAATGCCGATAATATTTGAATGAAGCCGTTTTCGCGATCAACGACGAGGCAATAGCCAGCACCGATATTTCTATTTTGGGAGCCATATTGACGGAGCATGCTAAGTCCTCTGCCGGTCTGAGCTTCGGAAGTGAAAGTAACTTCACTTCCGTCGCTCTGAATATGCTACTTGACTACCCCTAGTGGTAGTTTAGTAGCATTGCAATGGAAAATAATTAAAATACATATTTAATTAAATAAAAATAGGTTATTTAGCTATATTAGCCTATAGGGTTAAAATTAAATATTTTTTAGCATAAGGGATAGGGTTAAAATTAGATTAAAGTTAAAAAATATTAAGGGATATAATAAGGATTAGAGTTGGGGTTAAATTCAGTGTTAGGGTTACATTTTGGGTTCGGGTTGGGGTCAAAAGATCAATATAGGAAAAAACAAAAAAACACTATTTTTGGTTTTTGCCCCATAACTCGCAAAAAAATACCGAAAAATATGGAAACATGCATATTTTTGAACTCGGGACAACATTTAGAAACTATTTAGCCGGGGTCTTTTTTAATGATTTTATTTGTGTAAATTATATTTTAGGTCAAAGTTAGAAAAAGTGGGTTTTTTTAAATTTTTCATCATATTTTATGATTTTTTTTTGTAGTAAATTATAAGATATGATGAACATAATGGTATCTAATGAAAGCCCTTCTTATGACGATAAAAACATATAATTTGTGTGGGTACTGTATGTGAGAAAGCAAAAAATTACAGCTAAACACAAACACCCTAGAAATGTCAAAACAGCCATTGTCACCAAGGGAAAGTCAAGGTGAAAATGTCTTGTCACTAAGGGGTTAATTAAGCTGTTTTGATGCCTTGCTTATATTTACTGTAGTGTCCCTTTGATATAATTGCCTATGTCATTGCTGCTCATTTTACTAAGATTTAATCTAAGTATGGACTATGTGCAATTGAACATTGTTGTTCTTGTTACCTTTTGACTGATATTTATTTAAAAAAAAAAAAAAAAAAGTGGTCCAATTTGTTGTATTTGACCATATCACCATTGTTTTGCTGCATTATTTATTTTTATTTAGCAATGAAAAAGATTTACAAAAAAAAGCTAAACGTTAACAATAAACATGTTCATTTAACAGCAGATTTGTGTAGAAATTGTTTTTTTTCCCAAAAAATTAAAATGCACAAAATATCGGTATAAGTTATCGGCTATCGGCCTGAAAGTTCACAGGTTATCGGTATCGGTATCGGCTCTAAAAAATCAATATCGGTCGATCCCTAAATGTATCAATACTGGTTCTGCTATGACTGACATACTTTGGATTGTATACTTCATTATTTAAAGGTTCATTATGTTATTAAGGAAGCAACAGATGTTTACTATACACATTTTTTTTTTTTTTTTTTAAATCGCCGATTCGCGAGGAGACGATTGAAAAATAATACTGGTAGGGGTAGAAAGAAAGAGTTAGTGATTTGGGAACATAACCTTAATGTTTTCCTAGTCCGTGCTAGTACAGAAATAGTATCAGATATATATATATATAAGGCAGGCTTCTAGAGAAGTTGCAGTAGCAGACACTGGCCATTATAGCTTGGTAAGAGGAGTTGAGGGCTTTCAGGATTATGTTACTGCATGAGGTTCCTGAAGACCACCAAGTTTGTCCAGCAGAGTTGAATGCTGGAGTCTATTCCTGGCACACACCAAGGTGTGTTTCTGTTCAAGTGAGATAGAGGTAGGGAAGACGACCAGGGAAAATTCCCAAACTGGCAAGGGGATCCTGTCTCTCTTTAGAATTGTTTTATTAATGTTTACTTACATAGCAGAGTGATAGCATTGTGTACTCTATAAAATAAGTGTTATTGTAATTTTCCACTCTGGCACTAAAAGTATTCTACTACTGATTAAAAAAGGCAATAACATATATTCTGCTTAATAGGAATATAGCATGTGGGGAACTATACAGCAATCTCATGCTTGAATTTACATATCTCCCTATATTGGAGGTACAGTTCAATTTCTAGACCCAGATCTCCATGACCCTATTCTCTATACTACTGCCCTTATTTTGGGAGATTTTGAAAGCTTGGTATGTACAAATGTATCACAGAAATAAAACGGTCAATAACAGGGATTTAAACTGTAGTAAATGTGTTCATTAATTTGTTTCCATAAATAAATATTTTGATTCTAACATAACTAATCACATTAATAGGTAGCTATAAAATATCAAATCTATAAAAAACTGGCCTTGCTTTGCTAGCTGCTTGCCTAAAACTCAAGAGTCCATCTTTGGCTATTCGAAATGGTGGGTGGTATATATTTATAAACACATTTGCCTTAATAGTTATATTAAAACTTTTTTTTACATCATTACTTAATACTGAATATCTTATTAAAACTCAGTAAATCTCTCTTGAGACTTAACTAAATTGAATCCAGTTACTTTTAGAAATTTGCCCTAAGATTGATTTTTCTAAATAACCCCTTTAGTATTCCGGCTGTGGAAAAAAATTGTCACTTCCATTTAATACGTCAATCTGCTGCTCAATTGGAGATACATAAACATAGCTTTACAACAAGAAGATTCTCCCTTACGGTAGGTATACATGGGACATCACTTACCTTTTAGGATTGTTTTTGCAAACTCTTTAATAGATTTTGTGGACGCCAGATCCAGATGTTTGGCAAACACGTTGTGATTAAGTGTTTTACCACGTATATCTCGTGCAGCGTTTTCACACTTTTCCATGTCACGACAAGCCATAATAACCTTACCCCCTGCAAATCCAGATCAAGAAACAAATGTATTGGAAAATAAAAGATTTCACAGTATTGTTAACACTCTTATATACAGGAAGTGAATGAAGTAAAACAAAGCAATACATGGGTGACATTATTTACCCTCCTTTCTTAGTATATCTCCAGGTCTCTCTTAAGGCTACGATCCTGATGATCTTGTTATAGTCCTTGATTCTAACAGCATATTATTTTATTAAGTGATATATATATGATTTTCTTTCGTTCTGATGTGTCACATACAACCTTTCCACGTGGTTAAAATTTGCACCATTTTATACAATATTGGATTGCATTATCTAATGTATAATGTAAAATGGTCATGATAAAGTTTATATTATATAGAAAATGGCAAAACTACAAATAAACATGATTGCAAAAAACTTGCTTTTAGACACACATACTTCCATGCATAGTGTTTTACCTCTTTTTGCAAGCTCCAAGGCGGTTTCTTTACCGATTCCTGTATTTGCTCCTGTTACAATCACTGTCTTTCCCACTATCGTTGCTTTGCTTGGACAGTTTCTACTGCCAATATAATCTCTAAAATATGTAGATAGGAAATTATTAGGTTACTAGAATACACAAATATTTTGTTTGTCCACGATACAATACCAACTATATCCTAAAAACTGAGCTGCAGAACAGTCAACCCATAACTGCCAATAATGATTTATGTATCCTGCCTCTAAGGACTTTAATTTATGAAATAGGGAATTCCCAAAGCCAAAGTAGTAGAGTTAGAAAAATATCAGACTCTGGGAGTACAGGTATATCTTGCTTTAAGCACGTTGTTACAGTGTAATCATTCCCATTCATGAACTCTACTGAGAGTATAATTTACAGTGCTTTAAAGGCTCAGGTGATGTCCATCTTGTCTATTAAGACATTTGCATTTATAGAATGTATAAGATAAGTGAAAATTGTAGTGCTTCACTTTAAGTACATTTTCGTTTTATGAATGAATGATGAAGGTCCCCAACCAGCAGCCACACAATTATTCAGTAAGGTGACATCCAGGGGTAGTTTGAATTCCCTGATTAGTACCGTATACAATAAACATGAGAGAAGACATATAGGTACCTGGGTTGTTACAAGGACTGCTACCTCAATATATTAAATCAGCTATTTTACAAAAGGTTCTGATGTTCTATCATTGTTCTTCTGTATTACAGAATGATTCATGGGTTCCATTCTATGTCCGCACCCACACCTAAGAGAAACATCCAGCAAGAAAACAAGTGTGCCAACCTCTAATGGTTGTCTGTTTTACTGAATTAATTTATTGAGGATGCTGCTCTGGCATACTCACAATTTCATACACCTAGCACCCCCAAGTCTCCCTAATATTAGATGTGTTGTGTGTCTAATGTTCACAACACCCCATCAATATAATCCTCATAATGTACATTTTGACTGCAGCAA
This sequence comes from Pelodytes ibericus, assembly GCA_036172795.1. Taxonomy (NCBI): domain Eukaryota; kingdom Metazoa; phylum Chordata; class Amphibia; order Anura; family Pelodytidae; genus Pelodytes; species Pelodytes ibericus. The sequence goes on from CM069862.1 coordinate 61,205,164, forward strand.
ATGTGCTTACCACTTATTATGTTCAATAATTTACTATATTCGTAATCTAATTAACTTCATTAGTACAAAATAATAATAATTTATAAAGTCATCTAAAAGTTCTCACATCACTGATCCACTCCCCCTATCTCAAAACCTCATACCTTGGTTATCTGAAATGCTGGGAGTTATACAATGTATACCTTTGTAGGTGACTTCCACCAATTCATATCGGATATACTTATAAAGGTCAGTTCTGGGGGATTCAATGAACTAGCATGCTGTTATTTATGTGCTAGAAATAGGAACGGCCACTACTCACTTTAGCAGGATTGTTCCCCCCAGGAACGACCCAACCATGGATGCACGAAGTACATATTTATTCATTGTTAAATGTCATAGATAGCCTATTTGTTCTTATCATCCATGTAGGTCAGAGTGAAGAACGTACACAGCAGCACTTCCTGTACCAAGCAGCACTTCTGACAGCACTTCCGGTAGTAAGCCGCCCATGTGACTTCCTATGTGTAATATACTCCCATAAATGCGTATATGCGGCTAGGTGGGCATAAAACACCTGAGATGCGTTCTCCCACTACGGACAGTATGTTGAATTACATCTCCCATTATAATCGCTAGTAGAAACGTGTTTTAACTCCTGTGTATCGAAAACCTTTAGCTTTCCAAAGATTTAGTTACTTTAGTAGCAGATTTTGACCATGTTTGACTGAGTTACATCCTGATCCAGCCTAAAAGAAAAATACAATAATAATACAGTTTAGTATATCCATATCTTAACTTATTAACGACTGGGTTTTTTAAATGTTTTTGTCGTGTTGTACAATGGCTGTGTTAATGTTTTTGCCTTGTTTGTGTTTAGCTGTAAATTTTATACTTTCTCATTTAGTGTACCCACACACATTATGTATTGTTGGGTTTTTTTTCAGGATAAGTAGGGCTACCATTACCATTATTTTAATCACATCATATAACTAACTATAAAATAAATATGATGGAAAATCCAAAGAAAAAAACACTTTTTCCAACTTTTATTAGAAAATTATTTTACTCCTGTACAAAAGTAAATTAAAATGCAAAATAAATGAATATATTTGTCCTAAGCTTGCCTCATGTTTTTAATGTGTTTGCACTTTATTGAAAGTTATAACAATACGTACAGGTAGCACAAACTATTTTTGTTTTCAAAATTACTGATAGCAACATTGTAACACTAATATCTCTCCTATATCACCCGCACATTTACATATTTTTCAAAAGTAGATAACCAAGGGTATGTAGCTTGGGATATTTTAACACTTTTCATGTAGTCATTTTACCACCAATCTTCGCCAAAGATTGCAGCAGTCATTTGTTTCTGAACTTCAGGTACAAATGTATAGGGGTTGTTATGTGTTACTGCCAAACAATTCCCCAATATATGTTTAGCAAATTCCCCTGAGCATACTGATAAACCACATGCGTATGTTTGCTAAGTTTATGCTGCAGGTACAGGACCATATTTAGTATACAGTCATTGCCGCTTTGAAATGTGTAATTTTTATGTATTGCTTTGTGGACTACATTTGTTATGTAGCCAACCAAAAGCTACCTTAGCATCACAGGAAAGTAGTCTATGGTGGGCAGCACAGACCTTGCTAACGGAGACAGTCATGATCGGGCAACAGCCGGCAGGCCGATCCAGCGGATGCGGACCTGGCTTTCTGTCACAGCTGCCGGAAATGACGGCAAGTCATATCCGCCGGCTGTATTTCCTGCACGCAGCTTGCGGAGTAGGAGACTGCTTGGAGATGAACAGCATCCAGGTAAGTACTGGGAAAGGTGGGGAGGAGGGGATGATTGGCTATGGCATATTAATGGACAAATTATCAGTGGCTATTATGGTCAAATAATCAGTGGCAAATTAATGGACAAATCAGTGTTATATAAAATTATTAATTATTAATGGACAAATTATCAGTGGCAAATTAATGGACAGTGGCATATTAATGGACAAATTATCAGTGGCATATTAATGAGACAATTATCAGTGGCATATTAATGAGACAATTATCAGTGGCATATTAATGAGACAATTATCAGTGGCATATTAATGGACAAATTATCAGTGACAAATTTATGGTCAAATTATCAGTTGCATATTAATGGTCAAATTATCAGTTGCATATTAATGGACAAATTATCAGTGGCATAAACTAACACTGGCTGTGGCATATTAAGTGTTGGATGTGCAATGCAAATAATGGGGCAACAGGAAATCCTGGATGTGCAATACAGGTGATGGGGCATGTCCTGCTGTGTACTTAAATCATTGGCATGAAATACAAAGACCTAGAGGGAGATACTGGGGTGGGAGGCCAAGAATTTTTTTCAGTAAGGGGCCTTAAAATTTCTGATGGTGGCTCTGCGTGTCTGTCACAAAAGGGGTTAAATTAGAGCTGATAAGCATGGAGTCCCACTTACTTCTAACAGAGAATAAACTTGCTGTAGTAGATTCAAGCACTCTCCTTATAATTGCCAGGCGCCAAAGGGCTCACTGAACGATTTCTCTACTTCCTAGGGACCCTCGCCTGATCTCTCCAGCCATCCAAATTGCTAGCCAAGACTTCAGTGCAGGATGAAGAATAAGAACACTTTATTGGAACAGAAACCAAGTCTTATATAGAGGCATAATCACGTTAACACAACTCAATCCACTTATTAACATGCAACACAAGAGGAACTAAACAGCAATAAACCAGACCTGCTACAGATATACAATAACACATCATAATTAGTTTAACAGTAAATTCAGTTAACACATAACAATGGATGGATCACATAGTAGATGGGAAATCACACCTACCCACCTCCCCAAAACAGAGCCCCTTTTCAGTGCCAGGGCCCATAATCTATAGGGACTAGGTGGGCCATTAGCTCACTACAAGAACCCCAGTGATGGAGGGCTCTGTAAAACCAGAGCATGTGCAATCCATTTATTTGAAAGGGAAGTTTTTGTAGCGTCTAGGACAGTTCTTTGCAGCCATTTCACCACTGACAATTTTGCGCATAAGTTTGAGCACTGAACTGTCAGCGGTGTAACGCAACGCGCCGTTTCACTGGGGTAAAGACATCTGTCGGCCCTTACAATCAGAGTAACTCCTCCTAATAAATTAAACCGCCCTAAAAGTTACCCCGAACCCTAATACTAACCCTCTGAACCCTAATACTAACCCCCAGAACCCTAATTCTAACACTCACCACTAATACTAACACTAACCCCTAAGCCCTAATACTAACAATACTCACCTTGTACACAATCCAACGATGAACTGTCCCACAATTAAGTCTCAGCGAAGACCTCTCGCACGATGAACTAGCTATCACGCGAGAAGTCTCTGTGGCTGCAAAGAACCGTTCCCTGTTTTTTCTTTTATTGTGTAGCCTTGTGAGCATTATATATATATATAAATATAGAAACATAGAATGAGTTGGCAAATAAGAACCATTCGGTCCATCTAGTCTGCCCAATTTTCTAAATACTTTTATTAGTCCCCAGTTCCCTATCTTATAGTTAGGATAGCCTTGTGCCTATCCCACGCATGCTTAAAATCCAAATATAGATATATGTATTTGTCATTTATTTTTGTGATCACTTAAAAATACATCTACATCATAAAGGATATGGAACACAAGGTCATCCCCTGAGACTGGGAGAGTGAAGATCTCATAGACAACAAAAGAAGGAATTATTTACGGTAAGGTATGGAATTCACTGCCAAGAGAGGTGGTGCTATCAAATAGAATAGACGCCTGCAAAAGGGGTCTGGATATTTGTTTTTACAAAAGCAGGACATAGGGCTATAATTACTAGAATAAACATTAATATTTTAGAGCTTCTTGATCTACGGATCTAATTGCCTTTTGGATTCCAGAAGAAATCTTTGCCTCTAAGCAGCAAAATTCAAAATAGCTTAATTAGGTGTTTTGTTTTGTTTTTATTTCTTTTGGATCAGCTATGTTACTAAGATATTGATCAGACAACAAATTAACTTTGCTTCATCTTTTAGCGTGTAACCTTGTAATTTCTTCTGCTCTAGTCCTCTCTGCTTACTTGAAAGATAATCTGTGCAGATAAACTAGGCCTTCAGTTCATGACTTTGTGGCAGAACCTACAGGTGTGTTCATACAGTAAAAAATGCAGTCACCGATTGAAAAAAATCTTATTTGTCATGGCTGTCAAAGCAGTCATGGGCAGCTAGATGTCGGTGTACTGACCAGGCCCAGGGTCACCCTTTTTTATTCTAAATTAAATTATAGTATGAGGCTTGTCATGTTATTAGATAGTAACATGAGACATTCCTATTTTAATATACTTCAGACCTCATCTATATATCTGATAGCCTTGTAACAAGCAAATTATAATTTTATTAGTTATATTACAATAAAATATTGCTAAACCAAGACCACTTTGCATTAGGAGTGCATTAAAATGGGACCTTGTTATACGAAACAGAGACCCTTTAAAGTATGTTGAACTAATGTGGTGTTTATACATTAGCTAGTATTTTGTCACAATCCATTTTATCATTACAAACCACTCTATCCAGTATTTCATGCCACTACATACATGGATTAATAGCAGCATTCTTAGACAGCAAACCTACCGGCAGTTGAAAGAATTAAGAGACAAACACCAAGTCTGAGAACGACCACAAGGTGTCAGGATGTATTTAATCTTGTGTCATTTGTTAGGAAAAAATTATATGATAAATCAACATTGTTAGAGCCACAGAGGGCATGTCACCTTGTATTAATTATTAATTATGCTGATTAGCAGTGGGAATTCTATTTGACTAGTACTATACATTAAAGGACAACTAAACGTATCTCAAACATATATATATTTAAATAAAGTTTCATGTCAGTGTTAGGATAGATCATTTTTGACATTGGTAATTAATGGGGAAAATTCTATGTTCCCTGCTTAAAGGACCCGGGCCACAGACAACCTTCTTATAATAAATAAAAACCCCATCAGTGTTTTGGGGGCACTGTGCCCCAAAGTCCCATAGTAAAAATAAATATAAACCCCCCTCCTACCCTAAATTTATAAAATAAATCACTATCTACCCCCCTACCACTACCTAGCCCAGGTAGGAGGAGACAATTTCAAATTATCCCCAAACCTGTAAAAAAAAAAACACTGTTTGAGTGCCACACAAAGGGTGCCCTGTAAAATATTTAATTACCTGTATCCTGGTTCCAGCAGTGTCATCGATGCCCTGGTTCCTGGAAAGGGTGCCACCCAATATGGCCCATGAAAATGGGCCACCCACTACCCCGATGGGGCCTATATTTATTGCTTTATTATAAGGGAGCCTTTTGCTGCTTGTGGCCCCCAATGGGGGCCTGTATTAATTTAATTAAGGGTAGCCGCGAGCACTGCTCCACCTGTAGCCCCCATGGAGGCAACATTTATTTTTTAAAGTGACTGCGGGCATGGTGCCACTGGTGGCCCCCATGAAGCCAATATTTCATTTTTAAAGTGACTGTGGGCATGATGCCGCCCATTACTTGGGAGATCGCTGGCCACCAGGGGGTTTAGATTTTTATTTGGGTGGGTTGGAAGCATTGGGGGAGCCACTATGCCTTTTTGGTGATCACTTTCAGTGCTGTAGGGAGCACTGTTTGTGTTCACTACAGCAAATGGTTAAGTTTTGCAGGTAGCAGCTGAATTAAGCAGCCCGCACATTTAACACCTGCCTTTCTTTGAGTAATGTTGGCAGACAAAAAAACGTAAAATTATTTGCTTGTTCGCTTTTACCGGCAGTCATAGACTCACTGTTGGTGCACCAAATGGTGTTTCTCTACCGTTTCTCTCGTTACAGCTGTTAGGGGGGGGGGGGGGGGCATAGAACAGTTGTGTATTATCCACGCTGTATTTTCGTGGCTTGTGTGCTCTGCACAGACAGCACACCCAGAAAATATACAAAATGGAGCCAAGAGTCCAATGGCATCATGAATTCAGCATCAGATTCACTCGAAAAGCATACAAAGTTATTTTCGTGAAATCAACAACAGAGTAAGTGACTCTGATACAGAAATCCTGCTGCTGTCGGCCTCTTAGCTCTATTTGGTGTTAGTGTGCTGTCCGTTCGGCGCAATCATGGGCAGCATACCCCACTGGCATAGAACCACAACTGCCCGGTAAATTCCTGCTAATGCCAGTTTTGTAATGAACGTGTGCTATAAATCTACCACAATGTCTCTTACTGGCAGGTGCTCATACACCCATCTTGTATCATAGTCCTCCATATCTTTATGACGTGCTGAGACTGGCTTGCCAAAGCCACGTAGGGGGGCGGGGGGTCAAAATGTTTCTGTGCATCTTGGATTATAACTTCACCTTACTCAAGTGCTTAGCATCGTGTCTGTTTATTTATAACATTTATATTATCACACAAAGATGTTTTACTAAGAAAAAAAAACAATAAAATGCATTTATTAGAATAGTACCAGCAATCTGTAAATGTGGTAATTTGGGGAGGTATTTAATGGTAAAAACCGCATTACTGCACATATTGTCAGAACACCAACCCTGACACTGATACTTCCAAAGAAGGTTAGGAACCGAGCAGCAACTGTCCAGAATAGGTCCCAAATTGCTTGGCATTATGACATATGTAAAGTGGGCAGGCAGGGGGGATTTGGGAAACCTGTATTTCACATTTTGTATCTTTTTTTTTGGAAAGAAGACAGGGCTCACTGACTGACAATTCTGACTTAGTCTCAAGAGAGACAAAGTCTAAAATAAAGTTTAGTTGTCCTTTAAAGTAGACACCTATGACTGAGATATTTTAAAATGACTGAATTGGCTGTTGCTCAACTCCCAGAACACTTATCACGTTTATAAACTGAACAGTAAGCTCGGTGCAGTTCCCCAAACATACTACAAATTCACATACAATTTGTCACCCATATCTGATGGTCAAATAATCCTGTGGGATGGAGGAACAATACTACCTCCGTATACCAATCAAATTCTCCTGTGAGTTGCTGGCCCACCCATCTGAGATCCTTGAGTGGGGATCTCTTTGGAGAGGTCCCTGTTGGCCATCTTTGCCGTCTGGTAAACAGGCCTGCTGCATGTGGTAGTGCAGAAGGCCCATCTTTGTAAAACCGACAGTGCACATGCACTGAAGAACCTGTGTTTTTTGGATTCATGCACATGTGTGAAAAAATTTGAGTTTAAAGGTACTTGGGCATATTAAGACATAATGTCCTCTCTTGGTATGGAATGGTGCCTGTGCTTAGTGTCTTGAAGTTTTGACCAAATTTGCTCCTGACTGTCATGTGACACTGCACACCTTGACCTTCGACCATGACCTTCTGCTCCTAGCCTGGTTCTTGGACTGTTTATTCGCCTTCTCCCAGTCTACTGCATTTGAGATCTTCAGACTCTACTTCATGCCTGGGTCATTGTGTAGCAACTTTAATAAAACACACCAAGGACCACTCTGCAAGTCATTTATAGAAAACAAAATCCCAAGATAAAAAACTTCTCAACCCTGCGCACCCTTTTCCATGATCAAAAATGGTCAGCATATAGAAAAAGCAGGGGAATTATATCATGTCACAATATATATATATACCATTTAATAAATGACATTATAAAAAATATGCCAGCAAACGATTCCTCTTGATAAAGGCTAGATTAAAGCCAAAATTTCTGGGATTTTTGTTTGTCTTCTGGTTGGCTCTTTGTGCAATTCTTAAATATATTGCTTTTTTTGTGTATATTTATATATTTGGGAAACTGTTAGTTGAGTATTAAGTGTTTTGATGTGCTTTGCTGGCAATATGCACAAATGTAATCAATAGTATATTTATAGTGTGACATGGTGTACTTACTGTATTGTGGATCAGCTACCAAATTCTGTAAGTCTCCAGTAAATGTGGCTCAACCTATGGGTGAGTGGCTGTTGTGGTGAATACCACCATTTACATCAATACCACCATTTACATCAATACCACCATTTACATCAATACCACCATTTGTGTCAAAAGGTTTCTATAATTATACTACTCCACTATGTTTTCACTCAGGGCTGGTGCAAGGTTTTTGCCACCCTATGGGAAACCTAAGTTTGCCGTCCCCTTCACCTTGCCCCTTGCGGCCTTCCCCAGCACCTAGATGGTACCTATGTTTGCCGTCCCCCATTTCTGAATGTAAAAATAGTGCCAGCTTTATCCCAAATAGCTTGTCATTGCCACCACTGTCCCCAAACTGTACACACTATACATAGTACATACGCATGCGCACACACACTATACACAGTACATATATCACAGTACACGCACACACCATACACAGTACATATACACAGTATACATCATATTTAAAACAAATAGAACAGTAATAAAATAAATATGAGAGAGGTGCAATAAAAAATTGGTTTTATTATAAAAACACAAAAATATAACCATCAAATTATTATTAAAGGCAAAACAAAATCCATATAGACATAAAGTTATTAATGATAAAAAAAAATTTATGGTATAGACATCCGGGGGTGCAGGCAGTGGTGTATCTTGGTTTTGTGTTGCCCTAGGCAGACTAAATTCGGGCACCCCCCCCAACCACATTAAATAACCAGGACAAACCCCAGCATGTGACTATTCACCCACGTTGCACACCCATTAAATGGCCCATCACCCCAGGACATGCCCCATCACCCATGTTGCACACCCATTACATGGCCCATCATGCCAGGACATGCCCCATCAACCACATTGCACACTCGATTACATGGCCCATCACCCGATTAAATGCCCCATCACTCCATTACATGGCCCATCACCCTATTACATGCCCCATCACCAACATTGTACACACATTAAATGCCCCATCACAGAAGCACTGTTCATTCTCTGGCAGGTAGCATGGTGTCTGTGCGCTGCCCAGTTTCACGTCAGAGTGATGTTGTCACGTGACCTGTCAGCACTCATCGTTCAAACCATGTGGGGAGTGACAGGCAGCATGGTAGGTTGTCTGTGTGCCTGGTAAGCGCACAAACACCATGCAGGCAGAGCGCTGGTGAGGGGTGATCTTCGCACTAAATACAACGCTGGGCGCAGAAATACCGTATAACAATGGCAATACACAAACAGGGGATGGAGGGAGGGGGGATGAGAGAAAGGAAAAGCTTCTGAACATAGAGAAACTGGAGGGAAAAGTGAATAAATGAAAAGTAGAGACAAAAGGATGTGCAAAGCAAAACTAGGGATCTCGATCCCCTTTATTATAATCGAACTGAGTGTCTCTATAATAAAAAAAAGAAAGAGGCAGTAATGGTAATCCACAAACAAAAAATCCTGGTGATGGTGTTTCCTGATCAAAGGCAGCTGCTGTGAAGTAACCACAGGACAATAAAAGTTATGCCTCTTTTATAAATTATATGTAAATTATTGAAATTTAAAACCTAAATCTTCATTGGTTTAATTAAAATGATAGTCCTAAGAATTGTTTTAAGATTTGTCTAAGAGTACAGACATATATAGATATAACCGAAAAGTGCTAAATGTGAGATATCAATACACACAATATGATTTAAAAAGGAAATTGGTGAACACTCATTAAAAACATTACATAAAAAAAACCTGGCTATGGGTTTTATTCTTTTGCAGGGTACTTCATTTACGTGCTGATCAAAGCATTTAAGCAGACGTTATAGTTAACATGTTTGATGATGGTATACCTTCAGTCTTTTTATGTCTAGATATACACACTTAACAGATTGTGACAGCTGCAAATAACATGGTCAACTTTATCTTGCCAGGTATTCTAGAGATTATTGTTACATTTACTTAGTTGTAGTAGTTCATTTGATCACAGGCGTAACATGTGTCGTCTTCAGTGTAACAATTTGCACTTAGTGAGGCTGAACGACTGATATATTTGCCTTGTCTTTTAGTGTTTGTCAATCAATTTGAAATTTCTGATTCTTTTTGCACATTGTAGTGATCTGCGCCCTAGGCTGGCGCCTACCTTGCCTATAGGGGTAGGGCCTCGTTCTCACATCTGTCCTAAAGAACAATTTACATTTATATGGCTGCACCCAGACTTTGTATTCGATTTAACCATGGTCTTAAAATGTATGCTGCAACAGAAATAAAAATAATAACAGAACAAGATAATGCATCAGTATATCTTTAAATTGTAGTGTTTAGTGTAGAAGCAAAAGTGGAAGGTTTGGTGCCCATAGTATGTGTATAGAGTTCGAGTATGAGGATGCAAGTTTATCCTCTGAACAGCAACTGCCATGCTTTTGTGTGAAGCAAGCAGTCTGGTCTGGTTAGCGACTGTTTATTTACTGTCTTTCTCAGAGAGAGACGTTCACAACCTGACAGACGCACCAGCCTACCCACGGCCTCTGCGGCAGAGCAGAGAGTAAACGCACGTGTATCTATAAAGATCTAGAAGGTATTGCATTCATTTAAAGGGGTTTATTCAGCAAATGGCAAATTCTGTTGCCAAACAAGCCAGTTTGGAAACATTCTCCGACTTGATAAATGGTAGTTGTTTTTAATATTTAAGTTTTGTGTCTGTCTTTAATGATAATGAGTGGGCTGATGAAATTGTAAAATTGACCAATGAATAGTTTTTGCCCCCAGGCCCAAAAAATTGCCAATCCTCCCAAGTTTTGAACATATATGACTAGTGACGGCATGAAAACCTACTGCACATGTATAGTAGCCCTGTTACATATGTGCTGTTCATTAACAGGCAGATGACCACATTTTATTTCTGCCAATCAGGGACACAGTATGTCATAGATGTGATTACACTTCTGGCATGTATATGTATATACATGTATATGTATCTTGTGATAGTTTGCACTTTACATATTATTACATAAATTATTGTGATATATCTATTTATATAGATATATACATATATATCACAATAATTTATGTAATAATGTGTATTTTGTGTGTATTTGAATCAGTTTGTAATGTGATTCTGTGAGTAAAAGTAAAGTGCAAACTATCACAAGATGAAACACATGCACACAAAGTAATAGACACACATACACCCCATAGTTGCCAACAGTCACGAATATCTTATGAATAAAGCCCATAGTATATTTATTGCACAAAACCATGCAATAAATAATCTGTGGTAATATAATATTACATATTATTTTTTACCATTTACATGTAAACAAAATCACCTTTTTGTTTTCATTTTAAACATCTAAATTAATTCAGCATACTATATTTTTACTATAATACCCTTAAATAGAATTGTACTAAAAAGGTTGACTTATCATGAGACTTTACTATAACTTTAACAGGGGTATGTTAATGTTCAGGGAATTTTCCATCTATGTCAGTCTGAGTAGTGCTTTCACATAACCATTTTCCATTGCCTAGCAGTTTTTGTGTGTAAAGTGTTTGTCGTTTATTAACAATAAAGTTGTAAAAATATATTACACATATAAACAAAAAAAAACTTGAAGGGGCGTGACTTTGGCGCGCGAGTCATGTGACAGCGGCAGGCTGGGCCGTCTCTCCTTCCAGTATTGCGCAGGCGCACGCGAGCCTTTTCCAACGGCCGCTGAGCGCTACTGTCTGGAGAGCGAGCGGGGGATAAACTAACAAACAACAACAGTAATAACAACACCAACAGCAGCAAAGTGACGCAGAGAGTACTTTCGTGCACCATCTTCGGGAGTCCTTGGCTGCGCGGCCAGCAGGCTGAGAGGGCAGGCGGCCTGGGAGCGAGGAGGGGCGGAACAAGAGCAGACAGAAGAAGGGAGGGGAGCCAGAGTGTCTCTCTCCATGTCCCGGGGGAGAGGTGACCCGCGGGTGATCTGCAGCTTGTGGTTCCCAAAGGGCAGGACAGCCGTACCCCCAGTGCGGCCCTCTGCTCTCACTGGGGATCAGTAGAGGGTGTCACCAATTGTAATTGGGGTAACTGACACCCCGTTTTGGCTCTGCCTGGGCCCGGTATCTCCAGGCCACCCCCACCACCTATCCTGGCTGTATGTATACACACAGCTGTCATATATGTACAGACAGCTGTCAGGTCCTAGCGGTTTCCATGAGCCGCCCCCCTCCTTCTCCACGTCCTCCTCCCAACGGGGCGCTGTGTATATCTGCTCCCACCATATGCTGCTTCAAATGTATGGACCATTTGCTGCCTTAATGCCGGCCTCAGCTGCCTCCAAAGGAAAGTGGATTTAATCTGGGGAATCTCTGACACCATATCGGTGCTGGACCAAGCCTTGCTCACCTTGCAGGTGCCTGTGTCGTCCTTGCGCAAAGGACAGGGTCACATTATCCACCTCAAGCTTCCTAAGGCTAAGTCATGCAGGCACCCCAATTACAGTACGATTTCTTCTGCGAGGAAAATGCCCCCAAATGGAGGGCTTTGCTAGTTGCTGCCCTCGAGAAGGTGAGACGTTTGGGATCGGGTTTATTTTTTTTAATTTTTTTACTTCCTTTGTCAGTGAGTTAATTGCTAGTTAGTAATTTGTATTTTCTTTGTAACGATCATCCACCCATAAATACAATAAAGTGCAGTTCTGTGGATAAGTTCTAAACATGGAGCAATGCTTTTGCACAAAGCACAACTATACCTACAGGGGTGTCAATGTGCCAAGGGCAGTTTTGAGGCAAGTGGAACAATCACAGGAACATTCCATTGGTTACCTTTTGTGGTTGCTTCACTTTTAAAACTTTGTCCCACTCGTGTTGTGTTTTTTTAAAAAATTTCTTTTATTTAAAACCTCAACTCTTTGTGTGTAAAGACAGCTGGACTTGCTATTTGGCCTAGCCCAAAGAATAACTCATGTTTTTCTTATAACAACTAATATTGTGGTGAGTGCATCACATCACATTTCTTTAAGGATGCGGTCCAGGCTCATCCATATTAAGTGATATTTTACAAAAGTCTTCAACAGAAAAAACCTAGTGTGTAGCAGTATTGTGTGTTGAGTATTAAGCAGGCCAGTGTGCAGTGTTTTGGAGTTAGATGAGCTCTCTTGTTGGTATTACAATGGAGTGAAGCTTTGGGTAATGATGCTTGAAAATCTGACCAGTTCTGTAAATGGCCTCTGAAATAACTTGCTATGTGATCAAATGTGATGTTTTGTGGCTTTTAGTTATTGTGTTATTATTGCAGCCAATGAGAGAGTGCCATTTTGTGGATAAATTTCTAGTGGTTCTTTACCCAAAACACTAATGTTAATACTACATTTTCAACAGTTTGCTTTCTTCTTGCACACATTGTGACAAATAGCCTTATTTGTTGACAAATAAGACATACAAGTGTTTGAAATAACGTTTACTATGTGTTGTCAGTTATCCATTTTTTACATTTGGTTTTAAGAAAGCCTATTTTGTTAAATTAATGTTTTTCTGTAAGTTTAGATATGGTCTGACTAAAGGTGAGGGGTCTTGCTCAAGCAAGCTTGCTATGTTATCTACTGCAATATATACTGCTTCAATAGATGTATTTTAGTAAGAGATACTTGGTTTAATAACAGCTGTGTTTTAGAGCTGAGTACTTGGCTTTGGATTAATGCATACAATTTCTCACAAGCTTATTTTATCATTTATTTCATTGACAATTTTGTTGAACAAATTATAAAGAGTGTAGTAGAAACTTCTTGATCATAATTTTGCTAAAATGCAAAATAGCAAATTACTCCCTCCAGACCATCGGACATATTTTATTCATTAAAAGTTGAGCTGTGGTGAACAGACAGGTAATCTGCACATATTAGGCATTAATAGTAGGGATAGAAACATTCTCCAATTTCCAATGTCATTGCCTGATATTTGCAGGTTTCTTCCCAGTTCACCGCAGTTCTCTTTGTTGTGTTGATTTATGTTTTGATGCCCTGGCAGGGTAAACATTGCTGTTGTCAATATGGTTATCATGGCCAGGTAAAACAAAGTTAGGAACCATGGCTCCCTGTCACATGACCATGGCTCTCAGGACCAATATATATTTGAAATTCTCCCTGTTGGTACTAGTCCCCACACATCCTCCCCTATTCAAACTATTTTGTAAACCCAATGAAAAGTTCTCATTTCTCTGTGCTAGATCTTTGGATCAGCATGTTTCATCACAAAACTAGGGCTTATTAAACAGGAAAAGTCTTGTTTTCATATGTAGAAGGTATCATTTTTGACCCACTCAGTTATTAGCCATGTAGGTAGTCAGTCTTATACATGTGACAAGGGAATATCCTTCTCTTTGCTAGATTGTTTTCCTAGGGTGATGGCCCAAATGGGTGATATGAATAGTACACATTTAAATGCTTTCATTATAGCAAGTGCACTGGAAGAAGGAACATGCACTCTACAGTGCCCCACTCTCTACAAGCTTCTGGTAGCCTAGTACTAAATTCCATGGCTGAGGAAGAAACTACATAAAGGATAGAAACCAGCCTCACTGATGAGGCAATTTGTATATATTGGGGGGGGGGGGGGGGGGTGGGCATTGTAGCTCTCTTTTATAGGTTTGAAACTAGCCAACTTTATTTTGGCCTAACTGACATTTCTTCAAATTGTACTATTCAAAGTCTGCTAGTGAGGTCTAAGATTTTGAAATTGTATAAGTTTTTGGCAAATAAAACCCGGTGTGCTTTTTAAGAAGTTGACTGGTTTTGGGTTGCTAACAAGGTGCTTGGGAGCAGGTTTCTAAGGTTAAGTTAAAGGACAACTAAACCTGTGCCTACCGTATAGAAGCACAAGTGAACAATTATTTGCCCCTTGTCTGAGGATAAACTGTCATGTAATTTTGACAGTATATGCTAGTTTATCCTCTGACCACAGCTGCCATGCTTCCTTTTTACCACTTGTGCTTCTTATATAGTGAATAATGTAATTAAAATATACAAACAGGGGTATCGGAAGTACAGTTACCAAATGAAGTCCACAACCAACAGAATATTTTCAAAAATGAATATTTATTGTGGCATAAAACGGTGCATGATCTCTACCTTTAAAAAAAACAAAAACAGCAGAGTACGCCTTACGTGTTTTGCGCCCGCTTAGTCATAGTAATATAATTGCACTGATATGAGCTGGCATGTACTTTCAATAAATAGTACATGCCAGCTTATCCTCTGTCCTGCAGCTGCCATGCTTCCCTGGGAAGCGGGCATACTGGTGTGGTCAGCGACTGCCTGTCTGCTGGTGCAGAGAGAAACCCTCATTTTTGTATGGGATCAGCAGAAAGGCTCTAGAAGAGAAACCCATGCACAGTACAGACGCTGATCAGACTATCGTTGTGAGACCCTGCTTTGTTTGGCTGTGCACCAGTCTCCAGAACGACTGTGTCGCAGCCCAGAATAAACCTGTGTGTATCTATTAAGCTACGCATTTGGTTTACTTGGGAGAAGCGGGACATGTTTTTTTTAAACCTTGCTTCTTTTAAGGAAACGAGGGTTAAAAAAACAGTTTAATTGTACTGTAAGTGTGTATATATTGCCTCTATCTAAATGGCAACTTTTTAGGTAATGTAGGTTCAAAGTGTTAGTGCATATGTTGTGTTTGTAAACGTTTGGCAAAGTTGTAAAATTTCATACACCTTATGCTACTCTAGATTTAAAAATGCTGATTAGGCCTCACCAACCAGATTTGTCACTTTGTACTCATGTTTTGTATCATGCACTCTATCCGTTGTTTGCTCAATATAAATTCATATTTTATAATTTTTGTGTTGTTGGACTTGTTCAATTCCCATGCGTTTATCATACTATTGGTAAGAATACCATGTTTGTGTTTGCTGTGCATTGTGACAGAGCAGAGGTTTATAGGTAAGAGTTTAGACTGGTTAATTAGCTGCTAACCCCTTCATACTGTGTGCAGTGCCACTATGTTGGCAAAGGTGTTTTCCTTCTGCCGTTTGGTCTGAGAGTTTGAATGTTTCACTTTAAGTATAGGTGTTATAAAGAATTCAGAGAATGCTGGAACGAACGTATTACAGGATTATTCCTGTATCTGAATCATCGTACAAGTGTTTAAGCTGCGGCTGTACATTTTTTTTATCTTATGCAAACATGTACATGTCTTCATCCATAAAAGTATTTGCACATGTCTGTACTCTGTATTCAAATTAGGATACTGAATTTGAAGGGGCGAAACATGGGTCTGTTAAATGTCTTCATTCCAAATATGTAATGCCACACCAGCTGCTATAAGCTATACATCCAATAATACATCCAATAATACAAATTAGAGGACATGGAAATTGAAGTAATGGAGTTCTACTCTGTTTTTATTGTCAGTCTGTTCCCTCCTTTGTACAGACAGCTTGCTTTAGTCCTAGCTTCTTCTTCCATTCTATTTGTATTTTACCATGGGTCTCACTGCTACATCTGCCTGTTATCTAATCATCTGTTGCTGTAATCAATGCTGTAAAGTTACCCTGATCATTTTTTTTAACTTGATGTGCAAACACTCCTTTCTGACATTGTTGCTTATAGTCATACTAGCCTAAATCTTTATAGAACAGCTATTGTACCTCCCCCGACACTTTTTAAATTCCCTCCACTGTTTTTACTCTGGAGAATAAATAATAAGGAAAATGATTTATACACTGTGGTAGCAGAATTGCAAGCAAATGCATTAATGAATAGATAGCATGTAGCGTCTCTTGTGACATACCTGTTTTAACCTGGCAGTGGTAACTGCACACTGCTTTGTTATGCATGTACTGTTAATGGTAACCAAATAATCAGTCTACACATTAAACCACGCGTAACATGCAAACTGGAGCTTTGTTACTGCAACTGCCCTCATGTTAAATTAAATAAAAGCCTTTGCCCACCCTCTGGTTCACATGATTACTAAAAGATTAGGGGAACACAGAGGGAGAGTGCCCGCCAGTTGGTATTTTTTTTTTTAAACAGTTGCATTAACCCTTTTAGGGATGAAGGGGAGCAGTGTTTGTGTTTGCTACAGCACAAAAAAAGGTAAATGTGCAAAAACCAGCTGCGGTAAGCATTCTTTGCACTGTTTCTTGTAGCTTTGAGGTGTTAAACTTCTTTTTTTCATCGTGCAAGAATGAATTGTTTTTGTCCATTAACCCCCTTCATGAACTTATGATGGGTTAACTTGTCTTAAGCGCTGCAGTGTTCGCGACCTTATGGTGAGTTAACTCGTCATGCAGGTAAATCGGCGGGGTGCTCCGTGCGCACCGCCATCCGGCAGGCAATGTTCCTGGACCCGCTTGGCGGTTTTCTGGCCATGTAATAGTGGTGATTAAATAATTGTAGATTATTTATGTGTATATGGTATCCAAAGAAAGCTCTAACTGTCCTTTAAAAGAAACAACCTTTAACTTGTATGGGTGCATTAAATGACAGAGTGGAAAACTACATTTAAACCACCACATATCAAAATGGAAAAATTGCCTCTGGTCATTGGCCCAGGAAAATCCATGCTGCTTAAAGGGTTAATGTACCGCAATTCACGATTTTTGCATTAACAGCATCATTGAATCTGCAGTTTTGACTGAATTTCCCCAAAACTGCTTTAGATGGAAGGCAATTCTACAACTGCCCTAACTGTGTCCAGTATAAACAATGTGTAGTTGATTGTCACTTTTTAATATGTTACTTCAAACTCGAAGTGATCTAATATTTCCAAACACAATTGTTAAACCGGAACGCTGTAGTTAAATGAGTTAGTAACGTTTTAAGATTCTGTACACAGTGCACCTTGGACCTGAAACTTTGTTGCTGCATTCTTGAATTTCTGGTATTTTTCTCAGCACAAAAGTAGCTATGTTGCATGGCAGAGAAATTTGTATTTAGCCTCAAGTTTCACTGATCGTGCCCCAACCTTGGCTTGTATGTTTAGTCCCTGTCAAGATGATGGGGGATTTTAAAGGTCCCCTTCTGTCAGAATTGTATTTTTCTGAACATGGCGGAGAATACACTTTTGTGTGCTCTGATATGCACCATAAAATGTGTTTTATACATGCTCCAAAGAGCCAAATGGTTGTGGGTCTGCCTCTGCACATTGCAGACGGTTATTAATACTACCCCGATCACAAAGTACCTTTTCTGTGTATTTTCTGCTTATGTCAGGAACGGGTTCATAAAAATGTAGGCACAAACAGAGGTGAACGCGGGACATTTGGTGTCAGAATATAGACTGAATATTAAGGCCGCACAACTGGGAATCTTAAATCCTATTCTTTAATAAAAGACAAATTAGGACAATTTCGCTTAACCCTTTATGACCACTCTTACTACAGATTTTGTGAACACTTTGTGTTCTTTGGAGCCCATATACATATAAATAATCTACAATTTAACATTTCCTTTGCTTGCGAGTGACTAGAAATTCAACCTCCCTGTCTCTGTTTATTACAATCAGTTTTAATCAGGCAGAAGGTCACTTCAATCGCACCTTACAAAACCAATAAATGCAGAGAAAAGGAGCATCTCCTCCCAGCTGGAGGTGTGTTTAGTGTATCACATGACAGAGCTACAGCTACATAACACAGCAGCCTGGAAGTCTAACCTAGCAAGCCTTCCAAATAAACTGATTGCTTATGAACAATTGTCCCTGGGGTACTGACTGATTGAGGGAGTCGAATCATTTTTGGCCCTCCTTGTTTATAAGCTGGACAACACTATCTAGAACCGTATTTTCCACAACTCCAGACCCCACAACAATATGGTTTTATGAACATCCCTGTTTCAGCCGTTTTAATTAACAATCTGTGGCAATGTAGTTAGCAATGCATAACCTACACAGAGACTTAGACCCTGGACTAGATTTTGGTTCCTCTCTAAGGTGCAGGTGTTAAAGCCATTTTTGATCATCTAAGAAAGTTTTGAAAATCTATGTTTATTAACTGTGCAGAATTAGAGCACATAAATTTATCTATTATGTCCTGTACAAATGTATTGCTGTAGAAATGCAAAAGTGCAGATTAAAGGGACTCTCTCACCAAACACAGAACAGATGTGCAGGAAATAAAAAATATACTAAATTGAAGGTATCTGTCCTTTTTAACACTCATACATATACTCTAAGGAACCTATTTTTTCCGGCAGAAAATATTAATGAGATGATGTCATAAATTTACAGAACTGTGGCCACAATGTGCAAATGTGGTGCACAACCCCTCCAGCAGGGGTAGTGATATCACTTGCATAGGATTGCCCATAAGCTGGTGAAATGGCTTCAACACTTCACCCCAGCAGGGGAAGTGGTCAGTTTGTCTCCTGGCATACAGACAAACAGCTCAGTGCTTGTGTGGAAAAAAAAAAAAAAACAGGACACAGATTTCAAAATCTGTTTATTGCTGAAGACATTGGAGGTTATCTACTGCTTGATTTGCTGAAGCTTTTACTTCACTGTTTGACAGTGAGTGGGTTATGACATATTAAGTTTCCGCAGGAGTAGGGGAAGGGGCCGAGTTTCTCTGCCTGTGTTGCATATCCTGCTTTGTCAGTTCTATTGTTTTGGGGTTGTGTCACGTGGACTAAACAGAGCTTTCATGAATGGGGAACCCCAGCTCCTCAAAGTGCCACAAACTGGAACAGACCACAACTTATTCATTATCCCATTATACATTTTTTGCTTTTTTTAATGGGACTGTGTCCTCAACCTGGTAGCTTGCCAGCACTTTGGAGTAGAGGGCCAACATCCTAACTCCACCCTTGCTGATTCTGCATAATGCATATGTGGCTCTACTTTTACTTCTTGCTTTTGCAATGTTCCAATGATGACAGAGACCCTTTTAAAGGACAACTATCATATGTTAACCATTTTTACAAACAAGGAATTGTGTGTGGAATTTTATTTTTATAAGAAAATGTATTAAGTGTGTGTGTGTGTGTATATATATTAATATATAGCTGTGGCAACATGGACGCGGCCACAGCTGGAGGAGTTTAACTCTATTAAACTTTACATGCAATATTTATGACATAGTAAGTGTTGAAAATAAAGAGATCGGCATCATTTTCTTTACTAGATATGTGAGTGCAGGGCTCGACAAACTCCGAGTGCCATGGCGACCAGGAAGTTAGATCTGGATATTAAGAGGGAGCACCTTGCCGCTGCCATCTGTCTTTTAAGTGCAGCGCAAGGGTTTGCACAGACTGCAAGCTCCTCTTCCTCGCCCAACACGTTCTAATGTCTGAGTTCCGTGGTGTCACATGACAAACCGGCTCTCAGCAGGAAGACCATTGGCTGGAACATAAATGTTCCCCTCCCCTGTACTGAGGTAAATCAGCAGGGAGGGAGGACACACTGCTGACTAGATGTCTGTGAGGTGTGTGTTTTTTTTTTTTTGCTGGCTCCTAAAATTAAATAAAGTTTGTCAAATCCTGTGGTAGTGTCCAAACTATATTTTTAGAAACTTACTGTTGGTTAAATTGCAAATGAAGCAAAAGTGAAACGTTAAAGGATAAAACTGCCCATGAGTGAGTACATATAAAAACAGGGCTCTCTCTGCAACTGAGAGACATTCGGATCTGACTGACCCTAGACAAAGCTAAATGTAACATAGCTTGAATCTGATAAACGTTGGCTTCATGCCAGACACGTGGCAATTAAAAAAAACTTTTTATTATCCCCTTCAGTATTCTTTGTTTTGATGTCCGTTCTGAACAATAGTTTTTCTCTACTTTAGCTATGTGTATCAGGAAAAGAGAGAGGGAAGATTTTGACAATCAGTGTTCTTACAGCACTGATTGTCATTTAATGTATTGCTTGCATTTATTACATATAATCAATGTGATTGATTTTTACAGTGATCACATAAATAAATGCAAAAAATAATGGTTGATCCTGGTCTGTCTCAGCTATTGCAGGTATGTGTTTCAGACTTGCCTCTATCGCTGTGTTTTTGCTGTGATTCGTGCTATTTTAAATGCAGCCTGTACATGTTCGGGCATTGTCACCAGTGCATTGCATTGGGAGCCGTACATGTACGGGCTTTGTCCTGAACTGGTTAATCACAACAAAATACACACTTGCAGATCATTATGTTGATACGAATAAAAATAGTAAGTACATATTCAATGATAGGATCAATGTGTACATCTCAACATTTTAAACTATACATAGATAAATAACAAAACACACGTTTTCACGCGTAGATCAATAAAACGATTACATTGTAACTTTATTAAATACTAATTTCTGTTGTCTTCATCCTCCTTATTTATACAATATATATAAATCATGACTATTTCAACCAAACTGAAAACTAGCAACTCAAACATCCAATTCCCCACACTAGTTGTCACGGTATCATAAAATCTAATATGGTTCAGGATAAGCTAAAAAAATATATAGATACGTTTTTAAATGATGTCCAGAAAAAGAGTCATAAGCAGAAGGGTAATTGAAAAACTAATTCTAGGTGTTCAGTTAAGGATAAGTAAGTTGGGCGGAGTACTAGGAAGTCAATTCGAAAAAGGGTTTTAAAGCAAAAAGAAACCTGTCACTTTAAAATACTACCAAAATGATGTGCCTTTTAATTGGTAAATGTCTAATCCTAAATTGCTTCACCTTTCATTTACTTAACCAACTACCAGTAAAATGTGCAATGCAAACTCATAAAAGATTTTTTTAAAATTTTTTGTAAATTACTTTTTATTGTTTCAACGATATATTAAGCATTCAGAACATATAAAGTCAGGTGAGTTGACACATAATAGGAAGGCAAAACATGAGCAAGGTTCTAGAGAATGGAAGCTAAGAAATATTCTAGAAAGGAAAATAGGAAAAGAAATTAAGATAAAGGAGAAAAAAGAAAAGACGAAGAGAGAGAGAAAATAAAGGGGGGAGCATAGGAGCTGCAAGTTAGTGTGAGAGGAAAAAAGGGGGAAAGGTGGAGGGGGCAGAAAAAAATGAGAAGGGAAATGAGTACGAAATAAGTAAAAGGTGGCGGGGATAAACCCCTGGTGGGACAGACCACCAGCAGCCTTAAGGGTCTGCAACATAGGGCCAAAAAATCGTCCTGAAATAACAGGGAGGAATTTGGTGTAGAAACATGTCCAGCACGGCAACCGGCGGGCCATCTCTGGGCGCTTCTGGGTAATAGCGGGACACGGTTACCACATACTGAAAAAACAACCGCTGAACAATCTCAGTTTGGCCAATGACATAATACAAAAATAACATCGAGCTTCCAAGATGAGTGTGGGAGAACTCAGCAGTAAGGTCCATACTTGCTGACGCATGTCACTGGATCAGAATAAAAATAATCATTGAGATACCTCACTTATAGCAGAAAAAGATCAAACAATGTGGATAATCATCGCTGGGTTCAGGTGTCTTAGTCATATAGCTGACAAATTGTATACAATCTTCTGGAGATCAAAGGTCAAGTAATAGGAAGCTTATTCCGCTGCAACATCTCTCTAAGAGGTGCAGGGAAAACAGGTGTGGTGTTCCAGCTTGGGACCGATATGTTGGGTAGTCCCAATCCTCTTAGGAACATGGCCAGTTCCGCAGTATGGCGCAGGAAGTGATTCCTGTTGTCTTTCTTTGCCTGGAGAGCATACTGAGTATGCCACATATATGTAATTGAAGCCTCCCGCAGCGCAGTAGTGATGGGTTTCAGTTCTTTTCTAGCTTGGAGTGCAGTCGCGGAGAGGTCTGCAAATAGTGCAATTTCGCAGTCCTGGATTTTAAGGGGTTGCTTAGTATGGTACTCCCATAAGATGGAATCCCAATCAGGGAGGTAATGTAGCATACATAGGACATCTCACAGAGGGTTGTTTGCATCACCTCCCATTCTCTTGGTTCTCAGTACATTGTCAATCTCCGCAGACTTACCCCCAGGGGTTGGGGGGTCTGGAGATCGGTTTCGGCGACCCACTGTGCCAAAAAAGTTGAGGAAATTGCTCAGTTTGGGAGCGCTGCTGAGACACATCTGACACTGGTGCCTGCTGGACACCCTCCCCCCCCCCCCCCCCCCCCCCACCTAAAAGATTTTAAAATGCAAAACTGAAATATCACTGGATCAAGAAAGTGTCCATTTTTGGGTAGGTATGACAGAAAAACACACAGGCTTGCGGTTTCTAGAAAGCTGCTAATTAGAAAGTGTAAGGGTATCGATTTACAGCAGGAGCAAGAACTTCCTTGAGGGTATTAGTTCTTACATACTTTGCTTGGCTATACAGGTAGCATTATGCATAAGCTCTTTTCTCTGCCTGGCTTTGCAATGTTTGTTGGCAAAGTTGACCTGTCCTTTGAAGTAACTGCCTGTTCTCCTGCTTGTGTGATAATAGTAGAGACCGTTGTTATACTTGGCAGCGAGCATCCATATGTCGTTATGTTTTGTTTTTTTGCATTAGTTTTTTTTTTTTTTTTTTTAGTATTAGTAATATATCAAAGTGTTTTTGCTTATTTTTGGTGCAAATAACTCCTCTCTTCAGCATGTAAATGTGGCAATACCACCTATAGATGCCTCCAGAAATGTTCCCTTCCTATTCAGCTGCACTTAGGAAACACTTTATACTTTACCTTCCTTGACTTTCAGATCCCGACATTCTAGCTAAATAACTCTTATCTTTTTTTTAATTATTTATTAAAGTAAAAACAATTTACAATTCACAAAGAATCTCTTATTTAGTTTTGTGGTTTATACATTATTTTTCTTCATTGTTACACAATTGTCAGTTTTGCTTTCCATTTTATGCAGTTACCGTAAAACATCTATGATTCTCTTAGCCATTTGTTGTTTTCTCTGATTAGTGCTGCATTATATAAGTCGTGGTACAAATTTTACAATGTTAAAATATCTGCAACTATCTATACCAGGGCTTGACAAATTTAATTTTGTTTTAGGAGCCAGCAAAAAAAAATCTAGGAGCCAGACAACCGCACATACACACATTCCCGCAAAAATACACAAAATCACACAGCCATGTAAATACATACGCTTGCAGACTCTCACACACAAAGTTCCACTTACATACACAGAAAATCACAGACAGTCCCATAGACAGTTCCACTTACACAGAAAATCACACAGTCCCATAGACAGAGACAGTTACATTTGAAAATCAGAGTCACATAGACAGACAGTTCCACTTACATACACAGAAAATCACAGACAGTCACAGAGACGGTAACATACACAGAAAATCAGTCACATAGACAGACAGTTCCACTTACATACACAGAAAGTCAGAGGCAGACAAAAACAGATGGTCAAAAAGACATACATAGACAGATAGAGACAGACACATTGACATACAGACCTGACAAGTCAGCTGTTTTAAAAAAATAAATAAAAAGTAAAATAAAATGTGTGTGTTTCACGGTGTCCCCTTCCCTGCTGCTTTGCTTGATTGCAGGGGAGGGGATCACTTCCATGTCATCTCAGTCTGCTAGGCACAGGCGGGTTGTCACGTGACACGGATATCACGTGTTTCCCTGAACTCATACTTTGATGCGCGAGGGGGCGGAGCTGGCAGTGTGTGCAAAACGGCACATGCTGCCTCCTCGCGCTGCGCTGTCCACAAAACCGAAAACCCCCATGGGTCCCAGAGGTGAGCAGGTGCCAATACCCCGGGCGCCAGGTCTAATTTCCTGGTCGCCATGGCGACCTGGCGCCCGGGGTTTGTCGAGCCCTGATCTATACATACTTTTAAGTTCGATGTTCCATACTTCACATATCTCCACTGCAATCTATCCATGATGCTACTGCTCGGCTCATCTTCACGTGTCCCGGGACTTTTGAAGTCACATCTGAGACACAGCAGTTCCTGGTTGTAAGCCACACCCCCTCCCCCCACCTCTCCGCCTGCTGAATGCGAGGGCTCGTCGCCGACCAGACTGCTGCTTCCTATGGAAGCTGTTTGTCAGAGGACACTCTTGGCACGTCTACTATAGGTGTTAATATTTTTTTTTTATCAACCCAAAAGTGGGTCACGAGCTGGTGTGAAGTTGGTCGCAGACATTTATTTCGACTTCATCAAAACTTCTAACTTTTGATTTGGGGGCCGACCACCATTCCGTTTAATACAATTTCAAAATTGTTTGGGCTTGATGCGGCAGATAGATGGCAATGAGTGTTTAAAGTATCTATGTGAGAGTCGCTTCTCCGCTCTGGTGCAGCTGAAGACAAAATAAAGGAACAGAATGGACATTGAACACGTCCTCAAAGTTGCTTTGTCTATCATCACCCCAGACTTTGAGACACTTATCAGGAACAAAAAGCATCCCCAGCTTTCCCACTAGTTCTAATTAGTCTCCTGTCTCATGTGCGTAACGGCACTTTCATGTATTTTGATAGTATCCATGTTGTGGGAAGTTTTAAGGATGGCTTCCCTGTATAATAATGCAGGAAACACAGACAGCGAAGTCCAGGGGGTCTTAACTTAGGTACTCGGTGGGTTTGCTCCAGTTCAATAGATGTGTCTGAGTTCCTTTGCATGATTGTGTCAAAAAAACCTTGAAGTGTGGGCTTCTGAAAGGTTAAACCTCTGACCCCGGTTGTCAAGTTCCTCTATTTGCTACTGTTTCATGTAGTTTTGAAACTTGCTGGTGAATGTGTTGGTTTAGGGAATCCACTGTGTTGTGGGTAACAGAGGTGCCTGCTTCTAGCGAGAAGACTACATGTTCCAGGTCCTTCCTTCCACCCCCTCAGAATTGTTTTTCTTTTTATTTTTTATTATGGAACGCCTACATAGGTGTATAGAGGCCCACTGAGAAACAGACCGCTCACAGACACTCAACTGGAAGCTGGGGGTGCATTGGTGGTGGTAAAGTGGGAGATTGGTACTGGGTAAAAGGAATCTTGAAGGATTCCTAAATGACCCCAAACACTTGAATGGTAGTGTAAGTCCTTCCTCCCAACATCATATTTTGCTTATGCATGAAAACATACTGTTGGATAAATGCACCACAGTGTGAAAGAAAAAAAAGTTGTAATCAACCGTTAAAAATGATTACAGTATATTATAGTTCTGGTATGTGCTACATTCCAACTGTTACTTTGCTAAGGTGGTAAAATGTGTTTGGCTTGTATATGTCAGGCCTTTACAACCCCTTTTTGCTTATGGGCCATGTAATGCTGGCAATAAACAAGCTCTTCTGGCAAGACAACCAATTATTATTATTAAGCTAACACAATAGTTATGTGTATAGTATAATTCACAACAGACTCTTTTCCAAGTCCACATTCATAGTAATAATAATATGACCTTCAACATCTTTGTTAGAACTATAACCTCTTTGGTCATCTGAAATAGGGTTGTACTCTCACCCGAAACTGTTATGCAGAGACTTGCAAGCAGGGTTCAGCTCGGCTCTCTGCCCATTGATAAGCAAAAGCCAAGAAACAAGACCAGAACAATGATTCAGTTATTGTCACCACAGTAACCCGAAAACATTATACTGGCAAACTCACTGGTTTTCCTGTGGGACTTCCACATTTTGGGAAAGTTGTACAGAACTATAAGCAGTGGGTTCAAAGCAACGTTCTTTTAGTTGCCAGGCTAGACAGTATGTACTGGTGCATATGGTTATAGAACACCTTTTCTATACTATCGCTGAACTGGTTAAAGTTGCAATGTTACCTAACATAACATTGTTCTCCTAAAGACCAGATCTTTTTTAGCATTTGTGTTGGTATAACCATAATTTCCCTCTTTCTCTTTTAAGACATTTTTGAGGAACAATAACGCTTTATTTTTATGTAATACTTATATCTTGGTTTTGTATTCAATATTGTACAATATATAGGTTAGTTTCTCTGTCAGATTCATAAAAGTAGTTTGATGCCTGGAGTAACCCTTTAATACCAAAGTGAATTAATTTTAGGCATAGATGCTTTTTCCGGAAGGATGGACATTTTAGCAAACCTAATACACACACAAAAAAAATGTGTACTTTTGTGGAATGTTTTGCCATGTAAATTGTCCCCACGGTCGCTTTAGTCTGCTAGGATCGATTTTTGCCTGTGTGGATCTTTAGACATCAGTCTTATTAGAACATGCCATTTGTTGGTCACATCAACCTCTTTGGATACAAAAATGGCTGCAAAATGGATAAACATGGAAGCCTCATTTACTGTATTTTAGGGCTTGACAAACTTAACTGAGGTTTAGGAGCCAGCTAAAAAATCTAGGTGTCATATATATACACATACACACAAGGCAGAGTATTTTTTTTTTTTTTTAATAAATTAAGTTCACTCATTAATATGTCCATTAATTATATGGCCTGGTGGCACAGAGCACCTTCCCTTCCAGTTTTGCTGAGCACACCCGGTGCTTGGCACTATAGCGGGAGGGGGCGAGCAGGAAGTCTGTGCAGCCGGTGCACACACTCTGCTCCCTCGCGCACTGCTGGATTAACTAGCAGAAGAAAATCCCAGCGGCGAGGGCACCATGTAGGGCTCACATTACCCGGTCCCCATGTCCGAATTTTCTGGGCGTCCTGGCACCTGGGGTTTGTCGATTCCTGCTGTATTTGGTCATTACTTAACCCCTTAGTGACATGACTTTTTTGGCTTGTCCGACGCTTGGTGACATGGGCTGTTTTAACATTTCTGAGCAGTTTGTGTTTTGCTGTAATTTATTTCTGTCTCATTTAGTGTACCCGCACAAACTATATATCGTTTTTATCGTCATAAGAAGGGCTTTCTTTTGATACCATTATTTTGATAATAGCATATAATTTGATGTAAAAAAAATAATAAAATATGGCAAAAAAAATGAAAAAATTTTTTTATGACTTTTATTTGAAAAATCGTATACTCATGTACAAGAGACAACAAAAAAACACTGCTAAAAAGTTTCTAATATATGTCCTGAGTTCAGAAATAGCCCATGTTTTTGTGCTTTTTTATTCATGTTACAGGGCCAGAACTATAAGTGGTGCAAAGCTATTTTAAAATCCCTTCTTTCAAAATTAGCGATAGTGACATTGTAACACTGATTTCTGTACTAAATCCATGAATGACCCCCAACATGTACATATTTTTGAAAACTAGACAACTCAGGGCATTTAACTTGGGGTATTTTGACACATTTCATGTAGCCATTTTACCACCAATCTATGCCAAAGTTTGCAGCAAAAAATCTTTTTTTTTAATTTTTCACATATATTGCAATTTAAGTAAACATTACCTTAAAATGTGAAGGGGTATTTCCAAATAACACCTCAATATGTGTTCAGCAACATCTCCTGAGTACAGGGATACCACCCATGCATAGGTTTGTTGGTTTGTTTTGGGGCTAAAAGGCCACATTTAGGGGGTGCGCATTTTGGTTTTCCAACTTGGAATTCTGACATGCAGAAAACTTGTGCCCATGTCCCATTTGGGACATTTTTGAAGCCAGAAAGTGTATTCTACCCCACAAAACCATATATTTTTTTAAACTAGACACCCTAGGGTATTTCAAATGGTAGTATTTTAACACTTTCCATGCACTAATTATACTACCAGCCTATGTCAATGTTTTGGGTAGTAATTTTTTTTCACATACATTGAACTTTGGGCATGAATTCACAGATCCTGTTATATGTCAGTGCCAAACAACACCTCAATATGTGTTCAGCAACATCTCCTGAGTACAGGGATACCACCCATGTATAGGTTGGTTAGGTTATTTGGGGGTTAAAAGGCCACATTTGAGAGGTGCGCTTTTTGGTTTTCCAACTTGGAATTCTGACGTGCAGAAAACCTGCGCCCATGTCCCATTTGGGACATTTTTGAAGCCAAAAAGTGTATTCTATCCCACAAAACCATATATTTTTGAAAACTAGACACCCTAGGGTATTTCAAATGGTAGTATTTTAACACTTTCCATGCACTAATTATACTACCAGCCTATGTCAATGTTATGGATAGTAATTTTTTTTCACATACATAGTACTTTGGGCATGAATTCACAGATCCTGTTATATGTCAGTGCCAAACAACACCTCAATATGTGTTCAGCAACATCTCCTGAGTACAGGGATACCACACATGTATAGGTTGGTTAGGTTATTTGGGGGTTAAAAGGCCACATTTGAGAGGTGCGCTTTTTGGTTTTCCAACTTGGAATTCTGACGTGCAGAAAACCTGCGCCCATGTCCCATTTGGGACATTTTTGAAGCCAAAAAGTGTATTCTACCCCACAAAACCATATATTTTTGAAAACTAGACACCCTAGGGT
Source organism: Pelodytes ibericus (assembly GCA_036172795.1). Lineage (NCBI taxonomy): Eukaryota > Metazoa > Chordata > Amphibia > Anura > Pelodytidae > Pelodytes > Pelodytes ibericus. The sequence continues at coordinate 61,234,317 of CM069862.1, forward strand.
ATTTCAAATGGTAGTATTTTAACACTTTTCATGCACTAATTCTACCACCAGCCTATGTCAATGTTATGGATAGTAATTTGTTTTTCACATTCATTGTACATCGGGCATGAATTCACAGATCCTATTATGTGTCAGTGCCAAACAACACCTTAATATGTGTTTAGCAACATCTCCTGAGTACAGGGATACCACCCATGTGTAGGTTAGTTAGATTATTTGGGGGCTAAAAGGCCACGTTTAGGGGGGGGTGCATTTCCAACTTGGAATTTTGACATGTAGTCAGCCTGCGCCCATGTTCCATTTGGGACACTTTTGAAGCCTGTCAAAGTATTTTACCCCATAAAACCATATATTTTGGAAAACTAGACATCCTAGGGTATTTAAAATTGTGGTATTTTAACACTTTCCAAGTGCTAATTCTACCACCAACCTATGTCAAAGGGATGGGATGTCATTTTTTCCCCAAACACATTGTAGTTCAGGCAGGAATTTTCAGATTCTGGTATTTGCCACTGCCAACCAACACCTCAATATGTGTTCAGCAACATCTCCTGAGTACAGGGATACCCCCCATGCATAAGTTTGTTGGTTTGTATTGGGTCTAAAATTCCACATTTAGGGGGTGCGCAATTCCAACCTGGAATTTTGACATGTAGTCAGCCTGCGCCCATGTTCCATTTGGAACATTTTTGAAGCCGTCCAATGAATTTTACCCCATCAAACCATATATTTTTGGAAAATAGACATCCTAAGGTATTTCAAATGGTGGTATTTTAATACTGTATAGGTACTAATTCTACCACCAGCCTTTGTAAAAGTTTGTGGTAGTACTTTTTTGGGAGTTTTTTTTCCCACATGCATTGTACTTCAGGCATGAATTCACAGATTCTGGTATATGTCACTGCCAAACAACAACCCAATATGTGTTCAGCAACATCTCCCGAGTACAGGGATAGCACCCATGCATAGGTTTGTTGGTTTGTTTTTGGCTAGAAGGCAACATTTGTGAGATGCGCATCTCAAAATTCCAACTTGGAATTTTGACATGTAGTCAACCTGCGTCCGTGTCCTTTATGGGATATATCTTTGAAGCCAGCCAATGTAATTTACCCCCACCAAACCATATATTTTTTTATCGGTAGACCCCCATCACTACTTGTGGCAAGGGCTCAGCAGCCACCGATACATCGCTAGATGATGTATCAGAAAGCTGAATAGGGTCAAAATCGAACCCTGAGTCCGCGGCCTCAGAATCAGTGCGTAAGCAGTGATCTCGAGCAAAGAAGGGGTTAATAGCTCTTAGAAGAGCCTATCTAGTACTGTAATACATTACAGTACAAATAAATTAATCCATAAAACAGTGCAGACAGCAAAACATACTGTTGCTGTGCAGGATTACTGCTTACACAGTGATGAATGGCAGGGAAGGGGTTAATACACAGTGAAAGACTTTCATAAAACCTGCTAATTTTATAAAATGTTATTTTATATCACTAATACTGATCTGTCTCTTTCCGTCACAAAAATGTAAGTGAGGAGAGGGAGGCAGATCAATATTTGTGAATATTGATCCGATTAATTTTGATCTGACCAGGGCGAATGGTGAGCTTAATTGAGAAATCACCAAACCGCCTTTGCCACTAATTCGCTGTTACTGATCGCTATGCGCTCAGGCAGCTTAAAAAAAAAAACTCAAATATTTTTACTTTACATGTAATCCCCTAGCGGGTATGTGTAAAAAAAAAAATAAAAAAAAATATGCAGACAGATAAAAATTGCTTTGGCGTCAATATCATTGCGTAAGCAGTGATCGACGGCAAATAAGGGGTTAATAACTCTTAGAATAGCCTTTTTAGTACTGTAATAAATTACAGTACAAAAAAATTAACCCCTAAAAAATGCACAAACAGCAAAAATAAATGCGCTGATGTGCACGATCACTGCTTATGCAAGATCAGTGGCAGGGAAGGGGTTAAACGCAGGGAATTGCTTTAATAAAAATTTTTTTATTGTTTTATTATTTGTGTGTTGTGTATTTATTGTTTTTTTTTAACTTTTACTTACTTTTAGAACTTTGATCTGTCTCTCTCCCTCACTAAAAAAAAATGTGAGGAGAGGGAGACAGATCATAACTGGTCAGATCAATATAGAGTTAATATTGATCTGACCAGTCAGTGGGGATGTTCAGGAGAGCATCCCCACTGCCTGTCAGTGTGCCTGGCAGTCACTGATTGCCTCTGTGAAGAGGCAATCGTGTGACAGCCAGAGAGCACAGGAAGCAGGTACTTCCTGCCTCCTGTGCTCTTGCCCTTAGAAGGGCAGCGCCATCTTGGTCACTTAGTGACCAAGATCGTGCATTTTTTTTTTGTGTTCCTGATTGCCTCGACTTGCGAGGCAATCAGAAACACTTTCTGAGCATAGGAAGCGAAAGATTCGCTTCCTATGCTCATTTTTTAAATGCCCGCGTTTTAAAGGCACTGTGCCTTTAAAACCGGCATTTCGATCGCTCTCCGGAGCGATCGAAATGCCGACGGGCATTTTTTTTAGCATTGTACGATGCTTCCACACGGAAGCATCGTTACAATGCCCTTAGAGCACTGAAAGCGGAAAAACTCCGCTTTCAGTGCTCGTTTTGACACAGGACGGACTAGGTCCGTCCTGTGTCACTAACGCCTCGGCACACAGGACGGACCTAGTCCGTCCTGTGTCGCCAAGGGGTTAAATTGTGAAATGCTAATAACTCGTATATTGAGTAAATGTGTTTGATCTAGGGTGCAGTATGTTGCATTTTTTTTTTTTTTTTTTTACACAGCCTGTAATATAGCCAGTATTTCTTGTTTCACACGATTCATATGAACTGCATTTTCACCATCATTCTAAATGTGAATGTACAGCTGAAACCCATATATTGTCATATTCCACAGAAAACTTATACTGACACCGTTTCAGTATTGTTGTACATTTTTTTAGTTAAATCTTGGTGTCATCTAAAAATACAAATTTTGTGACACAACGAAAAAAATATTTGTGTCATTTCTGTTTTTCTCATACTCTTCCTCAAACACGCACACACTGAGCAAAAGCAGTAATAGCAAATCTCTAGCTCATACACTTTGAGCATATCCTTACATCAGGGCTCGACAAACCCGGGTGCCGTTAACTTCATGGCCCGGTTGCCGCTGCCATTCGTGTGTTTTGGATTTTGCGAGGGGGGAAAGTCTGTGCAGATCGCACAGACGGTAAGCTCCGCCCCCTCGCGCAACGCGCGTGTGAGTGCTGGGTGTCGTCACTTTACAACCCATCACTCATCCGAAATGGCAAGGAAGAACGGCTGCAGCACGAATGTTCCCCCTCCCGTGCAATGAGGAAAGGCAGCAGGGAGAGGAACATTCGTGCTGCAGCCGTTCTTCCTTGCCATTTCGGATGAGTGCTGGGTTATCAAGAGACGACACCCAGCACTCACAAGTTAAGAAAGGGAAAAAAAACAAAACTTGTGTATGTGTAAGGTGCAAATGTGTATGTGTGAGGTGTATGTGTAAGGTGTATAGGTGTGTATGTGTAAGGTGTATATGTGTATGTGTAAGGTGTAAATGTGATGTGAAGTGGGGGGGGGGGGGTGTAAATGTGATGTGAAGTGGGGGGGGGGTGTAAATGTGATGTGAAGTGGGGGGGGGGTGTAAATGTGATGTGAAGTGGGGGGGGGGTGTAAATGTGATGTGAAGTGGGGGGGGGGTGTAAATGTGATGTGAAGTGGGGGGGGGGTGTAAATGTGATGTGAAGTGGGGGGGGGTGTAAATGTGATGTGAAGTGGGGGGGGGGTGTAAATGTGATGTGAAGTGGGGGGGGGGTGTAAATGTGATGTGAAGTGGGGCGGGGGTGTAAATGTGATGTGAAGTGGGGCGGGGGTGTAAATGTGATGTGAAGTGGGGCGGGGGTGTAAATGTGATGTGAAGTGGGGCGGGGGTGTAAATGTGATGTGAAGTGGGGCGGGGGTGTAAATGTGATGTGAAGTGGGGCGGGGGTGTAAATGTGATGTGAAGTGGGGCGGGGGTGTAAATGTGATGTGAAGTGGGGCGGGGGTGTAAATGTGATGTGAAGTGGGGCGGGGGTGTAAATGTGATGTGAAGTGGGGGGGGGGTGTAAATGTGATGTGAAGTGGGGGGGGGTGTAAATGTGATGTGAAGTGGGGGGTGGGGTGTAAATGTGATGTGAAGTGGGGGGTGGGGGGTGGGGTGTAAATGTGATGTGAAGTGGGGGGTGGGGTGTAAATGTGATGTGAAGTGGGGGGGGGGTGTATATGTGAAGGGCGGGATATGTATATGTGAAGTGGGTTGGTGTGTGTATATGTGAAGTGGGTTGGTGTGTGTGTGTATATGTGAAGTGTGTGTGTGTGAAGTGGGTTCGTGTGTGTGTGTTTATGAATTGCGTGTATGTTTGTGTGATTGTCTGGCTCCTAGAATCAAATTAAATTTGTCAAGCCCTGCCTTACTTAATTACTTATTTTGTGATTCTCTTCTGGTTTTGTTCTTTTTAACGGTTACAACAAAAGGAATAATATTGGCTGCTACTGCAGCTGAACATGGTGTCTTATGGTAGCTTACTCACTATCAGGCTAAAGCCTTCCATGCATTTTCTATGCATAGAAAATCATGGCTGCCTAAATATGTAATCTTTCATATAGCAATAATTTCACAGGAAAATCTTTTACATGTGAGTAATGTAGCACTCTTCTTCCTACACCTCTAAGCAATTTGTGTATGTGTTTTTGATGCCTTCCATTTGTAGTCCATAAAATATTCAGTACCTTAACTCTCCTTTTGTATTACTTTCTGATGGAAAACTGCGTCATTTTGAGTTTATAATTTTGTTATGCAAGTATGAACTTTCAGTAAAATCATTACCCCAAGATTGTTTACATTTTTTCTGGCTAGTATTGAGGTGTGTTTGCATAGTTTGTCTGATTTGTCACACTGCGCCAAATATTGAGAATTCTAAGATTATTGTGGTAGAAAGTCCTGTATCACTTCATACTTGCACCTAGTTCTGGATGTCCTTCAGATAACATAAAATCCCACTCATCAACATCATCATTTGAACTGTCCTTCTCAAAAAGCCAAAGTTAGAAGCACTAATTTTGCCAAAGCTAGGACAGGCATTCAGAACTGTTTAGTTTTTCTTTTTCCCATGGTATTACGTTTCATAGACTTATCCTTGTTAAAACAAGATTTGTTTCTCTTTCATTCTCTGGTGGTAGACTTAGTTGTACTGGGAATGGAAAGTTAGCATTTTAAAGTTAGGAGTTGTATAGTTCAGTTATCTTTCTTCTGTGTGTCCCAATACAGTTCAGAGCAAAATAATTTGCTTTTGATGTACCTTATAACAGGGATATTAATAGCCAGGGCTTGACAAATATTTGCATAGTTTAGGAGCAGACCAGTTCAGGAGCCTCTCTAGTTATTTTTTAGGAGCCAGAGAAATTGTACTTCCATAGAGTTTTATGTAAAACAACATCCTGACATTTGACGTGCCAGGCATGTCGTGCAAAAACATACATGTGGTGACGTAGGCAGCTTTCAACAGTTGCTGTCCATGCTTTGAAGGTATAGCTGTAATATCATGGTGTAGCTATCATTCTACTCCAAAATATGCCCCTCCAGGGCACCGGGATCGCCTTATGCAATGATTGCGGGTGCCATATTGGATAGGAGTATCTTTCCGTTGTTTTGTTACTGTTGCTTGACCGCTACTAGAGGCAGTCAGCAACATTATATTAAAAAAATAAAAAACGAAAAAGCTACTAACCCTAGGTCTAGGGCTGGGGTTAAAATTAGGGTTAGAGTTACAGTTAGGCTTACAGATGAGTTAGGATTAAAATTTAGGGTTAGTCCAAGGGTTATAGGTAGATTTAGGGTTGGGTCAAAAGGTCACTGTATGAGGAAAATGGTTCGGAAACACACACTACTATCGGTAATTGCCATATATCCCTAAACCTAAATCCCTGCCAAAAGATACTTAATACTCACTTTAAAGACAAACAACAGATCATTCAATATATCCGCACCAACAATAACCAATGCTCGCCGACAACTGTATGGCTAGCGCATAAGGCAGTGGTGAGAGGCCTGCTGATTCAACAGGGCGCTAAGGTCAAGAATATCAGACAAATAACGGTGTCACAGCGCCAAACTACTCTAAAGGCATTGACACAACAGCAAAAACAAACATATCACAGCCACAGGGACCAGTTGATCTGATCAACGCAAAAAAATGCTGCAACACACTATATGCATGGCAACAAGGTAGGGAAATTTCTAGCTAACAAGCTGAAACAGCGCAATGCCTAGACTAGAACCCCTTATATACAATGGAAAGGGGGTCACAAACTATACAACCCCATGGACATCATTAATGAACTTGCAGATTTTTATGGTGAACTGTACAATCACAAGGGTGATCAACAGACGACGCAACCATCTGACGCAATTCGGCTGTTTCTTGACTCTGTGAACCTTCAACAATGCAGTACACCTTACTTTGCCTTTCACAGCTGAAGAAGTTCAATAAGCTATCAAGTCCCTTAAACCAGGGGTAGGCAAACTGCAGCTCTCCAGCTGTTCCAAGGCTACATCTCCCATATAGTCTTTGAACAGCTGGAGAGCCGCAGTTTGCCTACCCCTGCCTTAAACCAGCAAAAGCACCTGGCCCTGACATCTTTTCCAACTTGTACATTAAAAATATAGGCAAATTCTCACCCCACTTTTGACAAGTCTTCAATTCTATAAAGGATGAGGAGAATATCCCTCCTGAAATGCTCGAAGCACTAGTCATAACCCTACCCAAACCAGGAAAAACGCCTACTGCACCTGAAAAGTTTAGGCCTGTTTCACTGTTGAATACAGATACCAAACTGCACACGAAGCTGCTGGCTGACAGGCTTAATACTGTTCTCCCGGACCTATTAAAGGATGACCAAGTTGGTTTCACCCCAGGCAGACAGGCGTCGGACAGCACTAGAAAATTTGTCAACTTGACGCACTACCAACCAACCATCTCTGCTGTTATCCTAGGATGCGGAAAAAGCCTTTGACTGGCTACATTGGTCATATCTGGAAGGTTCGTTACGCAAATTTGGTATCCTGGAAGGGTTTATAAAAGCTATAATGCCCCTATACAGCTGTCCAACAGCTGTATACAACAGTATACAACATGGGATTTCTGTCTGAAAAATTGCAGTCACCAACGGTACGTGTTGATGTCCCCTGTCCCCACTGATTTTTTTGCTGGCACTGGAACCATTCACAACTAAAAATCAAAGGCATAACATATGGGAACACAAATCATAAAATTGGCTTATTTGCCAATGATGATATTCTACTGTCAGTAACCCTAGCGAATCTGTCCCAGCTCTCCAAACTGTACTTGCGGACTACTCAGCTGTATTGTACAAAAAACATAACTCTGGGAAAACCAAAGCAGTACCCATCAATATCGTTCAATCGACCCTATCAGCCCTAAAACAACAGTACAAGTTTGACTCCATCATTTTCTCGGAATCCAGTTGTCAAAAAACCCAGACAACCTTTTTAAAGATAATTTTTCACGACACTGGAAGACTGGAGCAAACAAGCTCTCATGGTCAGTAAAGATCTCATCCTTCAAAATTATAATTATCCCTAAATTCCTACACCTGTTTCGAACCTTACCCATTAAAATTCCACCAAAATACTAAAAATGAATAATTCGGAAAATTTAAATTGGATGGTAAAAAAGCAAGCGTACCAATGGCAGTTTTTCAGCTCCATAGACGTGAAGGAGGCATGGCTGCTCCCAATCTACAGGTATACTATCAAGCTTCTGCCATGGCCCAGTTGTGCTCCACCTTCGATAACCCCAAACTGCCAACATGGGCACAGATGGAAAACGAAGCCACAAAACTTTATGACCTGCACCAAATAACCTGGTGTGACCTAACACACAGACCACACTTAGCTGACATGCTGCCCACCACCAAGTTCTCCCTATCCATTTGGGTTACTGTCACCACCAATCTTTGGAACACATGGGACAGAATCCAACTAGCCCCGATTTCCACCTTACAGATGTCCACGCCTGAAATGAATCTGTCTGCATGGGTTCAGGCGGGAATAAAAGCCTGCTCACAATTGATACACAATGACTGAATCTTATCTTTTCAGAAATTTCAATCAAAGTTTGGCCTGCCCACGAAAAGAACTGTTTACAAATGGACGTATCAGGAGTGTTGTACAGAAACAAAAAACCACTACAACTGAAAAACCCCAGGGATCCACTGCATTCCTAAAGATGTGTTCCTCAGCCAGAGAGTCCCACAAACTTATGTTCACAATATACTCCATGCTTATCTCTCTGATACCCATGGTGGCTCTTTCTTATGTAACTCAGTGGGAACGTGACATTGCTGCACGCCATAGTTCAGCCATGAACGATTGGCCAAAGACTAACTGACTTGGCCACTCTAAAAGCATTGCTTACTGGGAAACCAACCAGAAAATTCTTTACAGGTGGTATCTAGTCCCGCCCCGGCTAACACGTATCTATCCTTGTGGACATATAAGGTCCAGGATCCATGTTGGGTGGTTCTGTACGTATATATCGTCTTTGTGGACAGAAGTTTTTATATTAAGGTATATCACAGGTTTCACGATTTCGAGATCACCAGAAATAGGATTACTGTACATGCTCCCATCCTCATTACGTAAGCAGGACAAAGGGCTGATAATGCACATTCTTAATGCCACCAGATTGTCCATTGCAAGACTGGAAACAACCTAAACCTCCTCTCTTACAAGATGTTATACAAATAATTGACACCACAAACACCCATTAATTTTATGCCCTCGGGTTCCCCTGCCCTCCCAAAATTTTATCAAACTTGGTTCCCATGGAATATTTGGATGAGTAATAATAGCCCAGAAGCACAGTAAAGGGTGCTGGCCAGACTCATTTCACCCTTCCTTAATACGTTCTATACTACTGAGTATTTGTAACCTTCTCCCCTATACTTCTTGCTCTCTAAATTTGATGTTCACTGTGTTACAAAGTTTTCGTGATGTTGCTACGTATTGTAATTCAGCTATAATGAAGCGATTGCACTGATAGTTGTTTTATTGAAGTATGCAATGTAATGCCTGTAATGCTTAATTCGACACTGTACTATTGAAGTATGCTAATAAAGCTCTTTTAAAAATAAAAAAAACCAAACATGCACTTTTTTTAATCTCTTCCTTACACTTTGCGGGAGTTTTACACACAAGCCCCATTGTTTCCCCTGTGCACGTTTATGTTTACAGCAATGTACAGCTATATGTTTTCGACCTATATTTACCCTTCAAAGATCCATTCCCATGAGACTGATAAACTCAGGCTATGGTGTTTGGGTTTCCAAACCCATCATTGGTCTATTGCTTATTTTGGCAAGCTGCAGCATATTACTAGTCAAGGCTCTAATAAGTTAAACTACACTGTCGCCTAGGTTCCTGAATGTAACCGTTTTCAGCATTAACCGCTTCAGAGCCTTCTTGGCTAAGGTCTAAAAATGCAACTTTTCCCATTGTATATTGGCAATACCTCATGGACAAGTAGTAATAAAGCAATTAAATACGCTCCTCCCATTTTCCCTTTAAATACTGTATAACTCTGTGGCAAGTCAGTTCTTTCTTGTCCCTTTCGAAGGGACAGATGAGTAGTTTTTTTTAAATTCATGTCTAAAGTACAATGTTTGGGGTGGGGGGTGGGAGAAACACAATAAAATCACTACCTCAAATTTTGACAAAGGCTGGTGATAGAATTGGTGCATGAAAAGTGTACCACCATTTGAAATAGCCTAAGGTGTCTACTTTTACAAAATATATGGTTTTATAGGGTAAAATACACTGGCTTGCTTAAAAAAATGTCCCAAATGGAACATGGGCACAGGCTGACTACATGTAAAAATTCCATGTTGGAAATGCCCACTTCCCAAATGTGGGCATTTAGCCCCCAACAAACCTATGCATGGGTGATATCCCTGTACTGAGGAGATGCTGATGAACACATATTGGGGTGTTGTTTGGCAGTGACAAATACCAAAATCTGTGAATTCATGTCTGAAATACAAAGTATGTGAAAAAAACACAATTTTTTTTGACAAAGGCTGGTGTCTACCACCAGCCTTTGTCAAAAAAAATTGTGTTTTTTTCACATACTTTGTATTTCAGACATGAATTCACAGATTTTGGTATTTGTCACTGCCAAACAACACCCCAATATGTGTTCAACAACATCTCCTCAGTACAGGGATATCACCCATGCATTAGTGCATGGAAAGTGTTAAAATACCACCATTTGAAATAGTACTTCCGGCATCCCCCGCAACGCTGCTTAACTTTTTATTGGCATCTTAAAGGCACAATATGACTGGCATCTGAATGGCACAATAATACTGGCATATTAATGGGCAAATTGGCTGTGGCTTATTAATGACAAAATTATACTGGCATATAATTGGGCAAATTGGCTATTATAGAGAGAGGGAGTGATGTCTGTATGTATAGATATGTATTGTTTTAGAATTGTGCAATTGTCACCTCGTGGGGCTCCTGTGTGTTGCATAATTAATCGCGGTCCCATTTGTGGCATATTTATGGGGCGCTTGTGTGTGGCATAATTAAGGGGCGCTTGTGTGTGGCATAATTAAGGGACTCTTTTGTGTGGCATAATTAAGGGACTCTTTTGTGTGGCATAATTAAGGGACTCTTTTGTGTGGCATAATTATGGGGCACCTGTGACTGTGGCATAATTATGGGGCACCTGTGTGTGGCATAATTAATTGGGCTCCGAGGTGAGGCATAAATAGTGGGGCTCTGGTGTGGCATAATTTATGGGGCTCTGGTGTGGCATAATTTATGGGGCTCTTGTGTGTGGCAGTTAATAGGCCATCTGACTGGCATTACTAAGGATTCTGTATGGCATTGTATTGGAGGAAATCCAGGGGGGTGACACCATGAGTTTCCGCACCGGGTGACACCAACCCTAGTCACTCTTCTGGTAGAGAGCATACAGTGGAGTGACATACTGTGTTAGATGGACAGACTGATACTTGCTCGCAAGCTTACATACTGTTACTCTCAATTTCTCCTGTACAATGTTAAGAATTCAGGTAGACTTTAATGTTGACTAATTTATACTGTTTGTAAAATATGAAAAGGCTGTACACTTAAAGAAATGTGCATGATTACTATGGGATGTTTTGGAGCCCAATGGCAGCAGATGGGGTGTTTATATATATATATATATATATATATATATATATATATATATATACTTATATATATATATATATTGAGAAATGTTACAATATCGTTCACTTCATAAAGGAACCATTTGCTCTGTATTTAGTATGGTTCCTGTAAAATACAGACTGTCACGGAGTTTGCTGAACATGCGGACATCGTTTGGATACAGCTCAACAGTAAATTAAATGGTTTTCTTTTGTATCCTTAATTACATAGTACATCTCTTAGGTTTGTTCTGTTTGTGTTTCAGTGCTGTCCTTATGTGACTGGAAGGTTTTTATTTTACTTTTCTATGTATAGTTGAAATCTTTCCATGAAATGAAATCAATACCGCACGACTTGAGTTTGCTGTAGCCCTAAAGACTTTCCCTTGCTTTAGATATGCTGGGAAAATAGTTTGCTGCAGCTTAAGGGGCCACATCAAAAATAATAATAATTAACGTAAATTAAAGCTAACACGTTAAAACCGGGCTTGACAAATCCAGGGAGCCAAGGTTTCTAAAATCCATGTTGCTGGTTCCTAACTTTTTTGATTGTTTTACGCAGAAGCCCTGCTGTAAATCAAGTTTTGACAAATGCCGGGTGCCATGACTCCTAAATTTCCTACTGCTGGCTCCTACATTTTTAGATTGTTTTATATAAAACTCCATGCAAATTCCATTTCTCTGGCTTCTAAAAATAACCAGACTGGCTCCTTAAGTCTGCAGAAATTTGTAAAGCCCCGCTTTAACTAAAAATATGTATTCATTATGAAATTTTATTTTTAGTTACTGAAATACTTACCGTTTATTTGAAGAGTTTCTCCCTGCTTCATGTCATCCTCCAATGTATCCTTTTTTAAAATTTGAATCTCATGGGAGCCAATTAAATGGCATCTACAGTGATAAGTGGGAATGCTCAAAGCACATGCATAGGGTCAAACATACACCTGTGCATAAGTCCTCCAAGCAGTGTTCACGCTCAAAATCTCCAGAAACTATGCATATTGGAGCATGCAAACAAAGTGTGTATAATTTATGTTGCACACACCACCAAATTATGCTTGGAGTGGGCTTGTAACACATTTCATGATCTGCATCATTGTTGACCAACTGTCAGCCCACAGGCCAGATCGAGACTCCTAGTTTGTGTGGCTACTATTCTGAGTGCAAAGTTCTATTGTGTTACCTCACTGTCACTGGGAGCCGGCCAGCAAAAGTATGTTAAACTTTGATGTAATACCCAGTGTGTCCCCATATTTCCCCGGTTTTAATACCTCCCCAAAAGGGCAGATCACTGTGTTTTTCCTGCCCACTGGTGCTAGCCCCTCACACCAAAGCGAAAGGGTAGGCGCCCATTTCCTTGGCCAGGATTTTCAAGGTCCCCAAAGTTAAAAGCAGAAAATAAGCAAAGGAACCTAACTCCGGCCTCAGCCCCAATTGGTCGCTACTTTTCCTAGTGTACTCTCATTGATTTCCTCCACAGACTGGTGCCAGGTTTAATTGTATTATCCATTGTGTAAAAGTAAATCCCGTTTAAGTGTATTGCTAAATCTTCCCTGTTATCAAGATGTTTTAATGTATAAATGTGCTGTCTTGTCCACAATAAAATGCTCATGACAAACCTTGGTAGCGGTGTCTACTTCTTTTTGATTTACATCCAGGGGGTTGGCAAGGAAGCTGACACGCTATTCCTAAGGACTTGGGCTGAGGAGATATTGAAACCCTTACAAAACAAGAATTAACATCTGGGCTGCCTAGCCATCTCATTACACTCATTAAAGTAAAGGGACACTCCAGGCATAAAACTAACGTGTACGTTTTTAACCTGTATATTGAACTGTTTTTTTTTTTAATACAAATGAATGCAGGTATACCTTTAGGAATATCTTGGAAAGATTCCTGTTGAAGCCCTCCCTCTGATATTGATTACTTGCAAGCAAGCGTGTAACTCAGGGCTTGACAAATTTATTTTATTCTAGGAGCCAGCAAAAATTTTTAGGAGCCAAACAATCACGCAAACATACACGCAATTCATAAACACACACACCAACCCACGTCACATATACACCCCACACACACCAACCCACGTCACATATACACCCCACACACACCAACCCACGTCACATATACACCCCACACACACCAACCCACGTCACATATACAGCCCACACACACCAACCCACGTCACATATACAAACCCCACACACCAACCCACTTCACATATACACACACACACTTCACATATACACCTCCCCCCACATATACACCTCCCCCCACACTTCACATATATACCCCCCCTTCACATATACACCTCCCCCCACACTTCACACATATACCCCCCCTTCACATATACACCTCCCCCCACACTTCACACATATATACCCCCCCTTCACATATACACCTGCCCCCACACTTCACACATATATACCTCCCCTTCACATATACACCTCCCCCCCACACTTCACATATATACCCCCCCTTCACATATACACCTCCCCCCCACACTTCACATATATACCTCCCCTTCACATATACATCTCCCCCCCACACTTCACATATACATCCCTCCCCCCCACTTCACATATACAACTCAAACATACACAAGTTTTTTTTTTTTCCCTTCTTAACTTCTGAGTGCTGGGTTGACAACCCAGCACTTAGCCGAAAGAGCCATGAAGATGGGCTGCGGCACGAATGTTTCCCCTCCCTGCTGCCTTACCTCATTGCTGGGGAGGGGGAACATTCGTGCCGCAGCCGATCCTCATGGCTCTTTCGGCTGAACACTAACACACGTGTTGCGCGAGGGGGCGGAGCTTGCTGTCTGTCCCCTCGCGCTGCAAAAGACGGATGGCAGCGGCAAGGGGAACATTAGGGCAACGGCACCCGGGCGCCAGGCTCCATTTCCAGGTCGCCATGGCGACCTGGCGCCCGGGGTTTGTCGAGCCCTGGTGTAACTGTCTTTCTGTTTAGTCTTATTTGTGTGTATTTTGACAGAATTGGAGATGCAGAACTGTTTTCATTTTTACTGCATATTAACAGTGATCATCCACCATGCATTTCTGTATGAGGCCACAGTTTATAGAAGCAGTTGACTTTGCAAACTAGAATGCAAACACCTGTAATACTGCTACAACAATGTATACATTTTTCTATGTATATATTTTACTATACATGCTCGGTCTCTTTTTAAATACAATTTGTAAATGAGTCGCCATACATTTTGAATGGAAAAGATTGTATTGATCTAAAATGAAACCCCCAAAAATATACCAGTCACTCTCTTAGGATCACATAGTTTGCAAATCATGTGGACAGCAGTATAAAGTTGATAAAATTGTAGCTTTGACGTTTGAATCCCTAGAATATGTTTCCTGATGTGTTTTAAAATATTGTTTTGCCAGTCACTCCCAATTTTTCTGCTTATTGATAGCAGTGTCTAAGCCAGGGAAGGGCTGGCAAGGTGGGCAGTTTGCTGCTCTCTAACCTGGTTCAATGGGCTTTAGGTTACACCAATTTTCACTTGGTCCTCATAGGCATGTGAGAGGGAAGTCTCTCGCCATCTGCACTCTGCGTTCCTGTATTAACCAAACCATTGTACTGACTATCTCTAGGTCTTGTCCGTAAACATTTGTCTTTGCTGTCTATGTCCAAGTCTGATCACGGATGGGCAGATGAAGTTGCACCACGGGATATCCCCTGCTCCAAGTCATCTGTTAGGCTTACTTTACTTATTTTATTAATTTTCAAAACGGCAAGTGCTGCAAGACGAAGCACTTAATATACCCATCTTGACAAATAAATTTTTCCAGTCAAAAGGGAACTGTTCTCATGGATTAGACGTGTGTAGTATATGGCAAGTATATTTTTAATTCCCATTTTCCTCTCTTAAATAGAACCACAGTCCCCACTCTCCTCCATTCTATAGCATCTTGGCCTCCTACTCTCCTCTCTACTATAGCATCATAGCCCCTTACTCACCACCTCCATTCTATAGCATTATAGCCATCCACTCTCCTCTCTACTATAGCATCATAGCCCCTTACTCACCACCTCCCTTCTATAACATCATAGCCATCCACTCTCCTCTCTACTATAGCATCATAGCCCCTTACTCACCATCTCCCTTCTATAGCATCATAGCCCCTTACTCACCATCTCCCTTCTATAGCATCATAGCCCCTTACTCACCATCTCCCTTCTATAGCATCATAGCCCCTTACTCACCATCTCCCTTCTATAGCATCATAGCCCCTTACTCGCCATCTCCCTTCTACAGCATCATAGCAATGTTATATGATACACTAAACTTTTGTCTTAGAACAAACAACATGCCTATGAATTTTCAACATGTTCTGTGTTTTGTCTGTACCGTTACATTGTACGACTCCCTGGAGGCTGTCTCCCTCCCAACTTCACAGTGGTTCTTCCTAACTGTTTACATTGCATGTGGAATTACATACCTTCTCCAGTGTAGATTGTATGTGTGAGGTGTCAGTAGTTGATTGACATGCCATCACACCATTAGGGCTAAGCACTTGCTCAACCAGCTTACGAAAGCAGTGGTTAATAGAACTGCCACAAAACAATTTAAAAAAGGTAGAAATGGCCTATGATACATAAAAAATGGCTTTTTAAGGTTTACACCCTCTTTAAACTTTGTTTTAAAAATCCTTGCAATTTTGGTAAAGTAGTTTTTAATACGTAAGCTCTATTGTTTGCTCTGAAAATACCGTATAGCCCTACTCTAACACTGTGTCTGAATTTGCCAAATTGTGAGTGTACACTCAGAATTGCATGTGCCAAAATCTAACTACACTAAAAATGACGCGCAAAGGATTGGTCATGTGGAGTGCACAGTCTCCTCATGCCTCACACGTGAATTGGTAGTCCCTGTGCATCTCCATAGGAGCCGTCCGACGGCCTTAAAGAGATTCACAAGATTGCCTAGGACAGCCTGTAGGACATGGAAAATTCTTCAGAAGGAAAGCTTCGGTGTAAATATGGCGAAAAGTAATTTAGAGTTGTTTTTTTTTTAATGCCTTTAAAAAGGGTGTTAATTTTAAAATGTATTTAATTTTATATATATGAAAGGCCATTCCTCTGTGTTTCATATTGCTTTTGAATGATATATATGTGAAGAATCACACATCTTTAATAAATAAAAGTCCAAAGACTTGTTAGAAATCATTTTAGTTAAGCTGCAGTAAGTTAAGTGATGGTCACTCGTTTGGGACAAGGTGGACTTATTGGATATAATGATCTAATGTACTGACTGGCTTCCAGAAAAGAGCTGTACCTTTATAATATTCCCATTCCCATGGTTCTGTTTCCACCATCACAATTTATCCCTTACAGCAGGGCATGGCAAATGTTTGAAGCCCATAGGAGCCAAACAGGATCGATTCACAGCCAGCCTTGTTATTTCTAGGTGACTGGGAAATGGTATTTTGTAAAACAATCACACAAAACATCAGGAGCCATTAGTAGGAATCTTATACCATGGATCTGAAAGCCCTTCTTGCACAGGACTATCACTATCTCTCCTAGCATGGCAGTCCTCACTATCCTCATCACCAAGTTCACAGTCCCACATGCTTTCCTTCCAAGCATTACAGTCCCCACTCTTCTCTCTGAGTGGCACCTTCCCCAGCATTGTAGGACTTTTGACACTCTGATCAATTTAGTCCCAACTCCTTCCAAGCAGCAGGGAACACTTGTCATGTTACTCCTGGTGCTCTGGAAGTGGGTCAACAGGAAGAAGGTATACTAACTGGGACCCACATACTTACAATAACATTTACAACATACCTATGACTAAGATGTAGAGGTGTATATGATTGCTATTCTTTTATACAAGAATATACCACACCGTTCCTTAAGTATCATGCCATTGAAACATTTAAGTGTGGCTTGTCTTCATTAACACCGTGACAATTAATTAAATAGTACAAATAATAGTTTTCAGCACATTGAGCGTATCCTATGCAGATTTCTTAAATTAAGGTGTATTTTTCTTTCTTGTGAAAAAAATAAGAAATAGAAATAATAAATATATGTTGAACTCTGAGACGGGTGTTTTTATTTGGAGGGAAAACTCAGGCTTTCCTCGTTTGCATTACAATACATATGCGTTTGTTTTCTTTTTTAGTATTGTATAAAGCTTTTCTCACACAATATGCCTGCAGGACATGAGCTAGTTGTGCTGTGCTCTGGAGAGGCAGAATATTTGCGTTTTCGTTTGCAGTAAAACAAATGAAAGATGATCTGAACTTGGCAAAGGAAACATGACTGGAATTTGATGTGTGCAGAGTTTTTCTGTGGGAAAGAGCTTTCACTATTGCTGTTCCCATGACTCATTTGAATATAGTCAGCGCTTCCATTTTTAGGTGGATTTAGCTGGTAAACCTGGCTTAATTAAAAAAAAAAAAAATCTTTCATTACCTGTTGATAGGCAGATGTTTGTTTATTAACATATATTAATATATGTTACTTCTGAATGTCACTTCTTTAGGAAACACATTGCAGTAAAGTATTGTTAATTTCAGTTGACTAAAATTCCCATATCTGACTGCCTCTTTTTTTTATTCATAATAATTAAAGACTTGACAGCATATTTAGAATAGCTAATTATTATTTATTACATGCTTTAATATATTCTACAGTATTGCAAACGTAGCAAGCTATACAAAGCATTAACCAACTGCTGTGCAATAACTAAATGCTGGGTGCTCAATGGATATAACATAAATAACAAAGATGTGCAAAAATAATAAAATAATCATGGTAGGAAAAGAATACTTAAAAAAATGGTAAACTATAATTTGTCTTAGGGCTACTTAAACCTGTTACTTCTGTTATATTTGTGAGGTAGATGTGTGGAATTTCTTGTGATTACTTTTGTTTTTGTTTCTATACTAAGCAGTAGAATATAGAGTCAAACAAAGCTCTTGATATGTTGATCTGTCAATTGGCACTCTACGGTGCTTGCTGAACAGTGAGTTGTTTTTTTTTTAAACCCTTTGCAACATTTGATGTGCCAGGCACATCCAGGCAGGGACTCCGTTGTCGACATAGCTTGACATGTTCTGTAGTGGAATGAGTCGTGCCAGCGATCAATGCGCAGTGTTGCTGTAATGCTTTGACGTCAAGGAATTAAGCAACACCTAAATTCGCTGTTGAATACACCCGCGATTACTCAGCGGAGTGGGCACCATATTGGAGAGCAGCATGCCACTCTAATATGGCGTTACCATGTTGTGGGAAAGGGACGATTGTCTGTCACAGTGATAGGATGCTTCTGGAGTGAAAGGGGGCCTCCACAGATATGGCTGCAGTGCCTCGGTACATCAGTTTGGTACATGGTATAAACAGTAAATGAGAGAGGAAAATTACAACTAAACAAAAGCACCGCAGAAATGTTAAAGCGGCCCATGTCATCAAGGGTAAGACACGGCAAACAATTCATACATGCATGGTGTTACTACTGCTTCTGTCTTGTTTTGGATATCAAGACAAGGCATTTAGGCTTGTCTGTGCACAAGAGAATGAAGAAGCAAGAAGTGTGAATGACTCGTGGTCAGTGGTGTATCTTGATTTTGTGCTGCCCTAGGCAGACAAAATCCGGGCACCCCCCTACCCAAGCTGCACACCCACGTTACACACCTAAGACATGCCCCATCATTCATACTCACATCAAGCTCACACTCCCATCACACCCAGTCACACACTCCTACTCCCATCACACTCAGTCACACTCCGACTCCCATCACACACACTCCGACTCCCATCACACTCAGTCACACACACTGTCTCCCATCACACACACTCTGACTCCCATCACACACACTGTCTCCCATCACACACACTGTCTCCCATCACACACACTGTCTCCCATCACACACACTCTGACTCCCATCACACTCAGTCACACACACACACACACACACTCTCCCATCAGCACTTACCTTTCCCTGGTGGCAGGCAGCATGGTCCCTCCATGCTGCCTGTTCGGCTTCCCGGCGATTGTGCCGACAGGTCACGTGTATGACGTCGACGCGCCGGTCACGTGACTGTCGGGACTTCCGTGTCGGCACACTGCACGGGGAGCCGAACAGGCAGCACGGAGGTTTCTATGTGCTGCCTTTTCGGCTCCCCGTGCAGCCTGGCAGGCAGAGCAATGGTGAGGGGGGGATCTTCCGATCCCCTGTCACCTCCGTCTCTGCCTGCAAGCGCGGTCTTTTTTTTAATTTTTTTAAAGGGCCGCGTTTTTTTTATTTTTTTTTAATTTTATTTTTTTTCAGTGCTGGGGGGCGGTGCCGCCCCCCAAAATTTGCCGCCCTAGGCATCCGCCTAGGATGCCTCGCGGTAAATACAGCACTGCTCGTGGTTAGTGTTTGCAATTACATCTTTTGCATAAACCCCCACAGCCCACTGAACATGCCAAAACCTAATTTCCTGGATCTTCATATTTATCACACACATCTCAATTACAGAGAAATATTGTTGCAGTTAATGTTAAGCAATATATTACTGCTCCATTTACTGTAATTATGGACTAATTTGGGGAAGTCATTAACAAACATGTATTCACAAGATCTAAACCTTTCTTAGTCTTTGTTTTGTGCTTTTGTATTTTGAACTATGTAGTTAGCTGGTAATTTGTAATAAGTTTCATCTGAACCGTGGTTACGTTTTGAAGCAATTTGTAAATGTTACGTTTTTAAATAGAGTAACTTTGAGTAGCAATAGTGAAATTTACTAATGAGATATTAAGGGATGTAAACTACATTCTCCTAAAAATGAAACTTCACCAGGTCAGTGTATTGTTGTATTGTTTGTAATGTCATTTGGAACAGTTGAAACAAAGTATTTGTGTAACAGTTGCTTTTTATATCCTGTAACTGTTTCAGTGCCACAATGTCAAACAAAGTGTTAAGTAACTAATGAGTCATTTTTATAATTTGTCATTATACCTTCTGCTACTTAAAATGACTAGTCTAGTGCCCAAAATACATCTTCCAAATATTAATGCATATTAATGTACTTTCAAAGTACTCTAAAATGCATGTTTTACACTTTTCATTGCTTAAAATATAAAATACTTAGTTAGAAGAAATTGGGAAATTACCGCATTTTGCAAGAAACCAGGACTGCCCACACTAGCTGAGTTAAAATAAGTGCTGTATGAACACCGATTGTCAAAAAATATACTGTGTTCCAGAATCCCCCCCCCCCTTTTTTTACACTCTTTTTATTAACACTTTGTGTAATGTGTAAAATTTAAGTCTAGAAAAAAATGATCTCTAAAGAAAGCCCTATCTGCCCTAGCACAAAAGCGGACATCAAAACAAACAAAGCCATTGTCCTGAAGGGGTTAAAAAAATATGATTTCCTTACTTTAACATAAACAACGACTCGAAGCAAACTATTTTTATAGTTAATAAAAAAGCACAAGTGAAAAGTTACTTGTCCCTAGTATGAGGATAAACTGGCGTGTACGTTCCATAGGAAGCAGGCAGCTATCTGGACAGTGGACCTTAACTAGGTACCCCCTGATGATTCCATGCAAAACCGAGGGTCTCATCCTGTGCTACCAGCGAGAGACCCTCGATTTTGGATGTCAGATCGAGGCGAGCCCCCGCTCTGATTGGCTTAGCACGCGACAACCAGGAACGGCTGTGTCTTGCATGTCAGACACAGCAGTTAGTAAACCCGCGTGTATCTATTAATATACACGTTGGGTTTACTTAAATGCCCCGGGACATGTTTTGTTTAACCCTTGCTTCCTTCAAGGAAGCAAGGCTTAAACAATGTTTAATGCGCCTTTAATAACGGATGATAATTTTGGGGACAAAATCCCCAAAGTACAGTTTTGTTTCACAGGAACACAGAAGCAGAGACCCAATCAAGGTCTTAAAGAACTCTGGAAGAGTTCAGTATCCTGCGATATAACTGGTGATGTTGCAGGGGAGTGCCCAAAGTTCAAGCACAGAGTGATTTCGCTCACTTTGAGCATCTGAAAGCAGTCTCATGGCCTCATCTGACGGATGGGATCCTGCAGCCGTAGTAATATCAAACACATTTAGAATACAGATATTTTACTGAATACATACATCACAATTCATTTTTGTGATTCTTTCTTGGTATTGCCCATAAATTACCTATATAATGCATCATTGTAGTTACTTCTATAATCTTCGGTAGTTTACTTTTTATAAGTGAAAAGTTTTAAGGATAGCACCATGATACTCAGGTGTCAGAAAACCTAAAGAGGAACAAGGGTTTGTCACGAACACAGGCTATTGGCCCAGGTGAGACAGTGGAAAGAGTGTGGGAGGGAAAGGGTTAATGACACCAGATCCCTGGTTACCTGTTGCTAGTCCCAGCAACCACTAAATTAACCCCTGCAATACCTCCTACACTATTAGCCTAGTACACAATTTGCTGCCACCACCAAGACTTTATATCCGGGCGTCTTCGGTTACCCAAAACACAGTACAATATAGTATCACAACCTTACTTTAATGATCAGACACATATATAATTAACCCTTTGGTAACGTGTTCTACCTGAGCTATCCTCAGAAGAGTGAGTTCATATTAGAGAACAAAGACAAGAGCTGATTAAGTAAACATTTAATCTGAAAAAAAATGCTTCACAGTGCTGTGTACAAAAACACAGAAATAGATGACATACAGAAATACAAAGTACAAGTGCAAAACAGTCCATAAAATAGGAGAAAAAACAAGAAAGCCTTACATATAATTACCGATATATATAATCCTTGTGGGAGATTCAGATGGTAAAGTTCTCCATACAGTTGTTAAAAAGAAATCTCCATTTGTACAATACAACCATCTGATTATATAGATCCCTGGTGATTTTCTAAGAGACCAGCCCCCCCTGGGTGGATCAGAGGGGCTTGGCCTGACAGTTTATGGCCCACTCCATCATACCTGTCCAGGGCACTAGTGTGGATAGTTACCTACAAACACAATAAGCTTACCAAAACGTGTCATGTACTGTATAACACCATAATTTAGTTAGGATCACATTCCTTATATTTTTAGGAGTATTTAGACACCAAGCATGGATGTTTTAACAGTTTGGAAAGTATTCATTCTTGGTTCTCGTGACAGTAACACATTACGTTGGCCATGTTTGGTACCAAACAAAAGAATACAACCTGGACAATCGGTGTGTGTGTGTGTGTGTATATATATATATATATATACACACACACACACACTGGACCCTCACACAATATATACACATGTTCCCCATATTTCATATTTTCTGGTTGTCCTCTGATTCACCCAATGTCAGAGTACATGCTCCACTACCTTTTACGACCCCAGCTCATGAAGTCCAGCTCTGGTGATGGCTATCTGCTAGTTACACTTTATGGCTTAGGCCTGGTGGTGGATCAAAGCCTACAATAAAGGCTATTAAAACATAACAAATTATATGAATGCCAACTCATGCTTTGGCATGACTGGGTTATTTAGGCCCAGCCTTTCCAATAGAAATGTTCTTCTTTTTCTTCACATTTCAGTGTCCACTTTTCTGTACACTTGATGCTCAGTAAGTGTGTGGAGGGTTTTGGTTAGATAAGCGGTTTGTAATACATGAGTGAAAATGGTTTGTTTTTAAACTATGTTCCTCCTTGATTACAGAGCAGATGTATGAGATGGCAAAACACTATTCCTGGAATTGCATCTGACCATGTGACATGTTGTAACCGTAAAAGCCACACACCAAGAAAGAGATGTAAACAAATTCTTATGTGTTGCTGTTTAAGTAATGCTGATTGGAAAGTAACACTGCCTCTGTAAAGATGTGCTATTCTCACTGACTTCTCACTCTTTTTTTTTTTTCTTTGCAAAGAAGTATCAGTAGCATTTCTTAAAGGGACTCTATCAGCTAACTATGGTTTGTACGGTGACTGTATTGGATGTAAATACAAAGACTGAGAGTAATGTGTCAGTGGTCTTCTGTTAATGAAATCCTTCTGGTCCAACATGCAATTTACACATTTCCCACTGAAAGTCGTTCATTGCAATTATGTAATGTCATAAACAGGAGACATCAAAGACATATTTAACCCCTGTATGCTGCATGGTACGCCACAAAGTGATCGGGAGTCAGGGACACTGGCAGAGGCCCTGATTCTAAACAGACCCTTTGCGCATCGGTTACATTTTCCCATGTGAAATGGACGTCACTCAAAGCGGCCTCGTCCGACAGAGGGGATCCCACTGCACAACTCTGCAGCGAGATCTGCACTGCTGCTGATTGCGGGGGCCGCAGCAAGCTGCAAATCAGGGGATGAATCAGGAACGTCCTCTGTCCTCAGGATGGAATCCTGTGACTTACCTGATACGTGGTCCTTGCATTTGCTTTCAATTCTGTTGTTACAACTTTTTTGTATTAATGTTTTCATTTGCCATTTAAAATGCATTATAATAAAACATCCATCTTGTTAGATGTACATCAGGGCAAGAACAAAAACATATCCGCTCAATGATCTTCAGATTTCAAGCATAACTTTAACAAGGGTCTGGTCCACTGACCGTGATGTTATCTTTGATCATGATTGGGGAATTACTCAGCAGTACCAAATACCTAATGGGGGAGTGGAGCCATAAGATACACCATTGACCTCCTCCACATTGTCATGGGGGACAGGTCAACGTAGATATGAAATGTTGATCCTTCAAAAGTCATCTGCCCTTCTTTCCTGCTGATGGTCAGAAAGGACAATTTATATGGCAAAGATCCGAATTGCACAGCTATGTCCCTTGGGGTATCTTGTGGAGCACATTGTGCTTTCCATATCTGTCTCAGATGTACAAGCAGCAATTTTTGCAAATAGAGGCCCCGGCCTCCATCCCTATCTCCTACCTTATCTGAAATTTGTATGTCTGTGTCTTGTCTCAGCGATGGCCACCAGTCTTGGAGGTGATATTTGCACCGCCATGGGGTTGGTTATATCTGTGAGTTTAGATTGTTTCAGCTCAGTGGCTTCAGAAGTCTTCACCAGAGTTCCAACTTTTCCCTGTATTCTTGTAATGTCCTGGAAGTCTTTGACCTACTAAGTTGTTTTCACCTTTTTTTGACTTTACACCAATTGCTGTAACAGGTCCTTGTACCCTGTCTTTAGAAGTTTTGCTGATTTTAGCCATATCATTTATTTGATTTAGTATTTCTATTACAGGAGCTCTGCAGCTTTGCTTCCATTCACTTTGACAGCTATCTACTATATTCACATCATGTTTAGGTGACCGAGTAACCCTTTAAATTATATTACAGTCCTCATATTTGTCTAGATGGTCGGCATTAGTCTTGGACACCCATGTAAACTCTGTACACTACAGGGTTTTTTGTTTTTTTTTCTTTTTAGGTTGTTAGTGCAAGCGTCAGCATTATCATAAAAAGGAGAGAACAGACAGAAAAAGGGACAAGGAAGGGCTGTACTTATGTTACTGATGAAGTTTAGAGTGGATTATGGTGAGGATGGCAACTGATATGGGACAGCTTTGTTTTAGTTAGGAGTAAGTAAATTTGTATGTAAGGTGGGATATGTGAACTGATCAAGAGGAAAAGGGAAGGCTAACTGGAAAGGTCATGATAGAGAAGGTATATGGACAGAGGGCTAAGAAGAACTGACAGACATTTAGAAAAAGAAAGCCATACACTGGCCTTTGTGATACCTTTATATTATTGTGATTATCTAATGATAAGTATATGCATACAACTCTTCTGAAGAGCATCACAGGAGAACAAAAGAGTGTACAAAAGTCATTAATCTGAGTGAAATGTGTTCTACATATGTGCTGTAAAATTGTGGATTAAAAAACTTGTTTTGAAGAAAAAAAAAATGTTATTGGACAATCTAATTGAAAATGTAATGTTGGGTCACATCTGCTGTTCTGACGCAAGTACAGGTTGAGCATCCCTTTTCCGAAGATCCAAAATCCGGGCAAATTTTTTTTGTATATGGGATACTCCCCTTCCTGGTGCCCTAGTTTTGAAACACTTTTGCTTCACCCTCCCGGGCACTGTATATTTGGAGCTAGTGCTCATGGGAAATGTAGTTTCCAGAGCACTGTAAAGAGAGGCACTACCATGCGCCAACAGTTTGCTAGCTCCACGCCTATAAATTATCCATAAATTATTGAATTTAGGTAATGTAGATCAATTAAAGGGCTGGTGCTGCTGAAATGAGATCTGTTAACCTAATATATCGGTTATCCGAAATGCTGCCAGTCCCAAGCATTTCAGATAAGGGATGCTCAACCTGTATTGGCAGCAGTCACTCTAGCCATAAAACAAACACTTTAATATGAGCCACGATTGTTATTACTACAGATCAGTGGTGTACCGGATCTTGCTTGTATGTTTATTTAAATGCATTTATTAAGCGATTAGTGAGATCTGTTTGAAAACGTTCTAATCCAATTGAAAAGTATTTCTAGTGTGAATTATACAGTTGCTCGGTCCTCTTAACACGCTCCCTATTTTGCAATGCTTTCCATAATTTTTCTGTTGCTCCCTCTCCTGCCACTGTTTCTCTATCATCCCTTTTTTGTGTCGGCAGCTATCGTTCTTTATGTAGTCACTCCACAGACGTTTTATTTGAATGCCTAATCCTATGTTACATGACTTGCTTGAGCAAACTAGTAACCCTCTTTCTAATTGTAATCTTTTCAGGTCCAAAAGCAGGTTCATCCCAAGCTCTCGTCAGCGGTGGATGCGCTCCAGTATGTTGAAGAGTTAATTCTGCAGCTGCTAAGCATGCTCTGCCAAGCGCAGCCCCGCAGTGTCCTGGATGTTGAGGTACTCAGAAATAGTTCATATATTGATCTGCTCATAAAGATGCCATTTAAAAGTACTGCATTTTGTTCTATTTCCAGCGACTCTAGTGGTAAGCAGCCAAAATCCATCAAGGTCCTTGGTATTCTGCAGCAAGCCAATTTGGAACCTGTGCTTTTTCGGCTTACACAGCATTTTCCCTGCATATTTCTTAATAGCCATAAATGTTTTGTTCTGTAAAAATAGCATTGTCTGCAGAATGAAGTTTTGCCACGTGGGATCACATTTTCGCATACTTTTTAGATGTGAAAAGTTATTTAACCCCTAGCACTGCCAAAGAACCAGGAAATATCTGCTTGTGGCTATGATTCCAAGCAGGAGATTAATATAAATATTAGATAGAATTAGACTATTGTGTGCCATTCCATCCCCCAGGGTACTACAATCTTGATGATTTTATTAAAAATTAAAAAAGGTAAAAATCCTATACACTTATACATTTCTGCACATGTGGCTCACTTCGCTCATTTTTAAATCTGTTCTGGGATTTTATATTTGTTATGGGGGGGGGGGGGGGGATAAACCTTGGGGGTTGGCTTGTGTTCTCTTAGTTCTATAGAAGTATGTGAATGGATATACAGGCATACCCCACACTACCATGCATGTAAAACGAAAATGTAGTTAATGGAGACATTGCCGCGTCATTAAAATAGAAACACGAGCGTCAATATACGGGGAATACAATACTTGCTGCTTCTACATTATTTATCTGAATAGTGATATTTTATAAGCTGAAAATGGCTAATCTTGCCACAGTTGTAGTGCTCCAGTAGTGGACATTTCATTATTTCTTTTGGTGTTATCAGTGCTTCTTATTCAATGGCTGCTGATAAATGTCCAGTTATTGTAATAAAAAATGAATTGGATCATCCACGTCGTAAAGCACGTTTGTTTGTACCTGTGGTTGAGGGATTACTAGGCCAGATCCACACAGACTCTTAAAGTAATAGCATCACCTGTCTCACTCCTAATTGAAACATAGAATGTGTCAGCAGACAAGAACCATTCGGCCCATCTAGTCTGCCCAATTTTCTAAATACTTTTATTAGTCTCTGGCCTTATCTTCTATCCAGGATATCCGTATTCCTATCCCATGCATGCTTAAACTCCTTCACTGTGTTACCTTCTACAACATCCGCTGGAAAGCTATTCCATGCATCCACTACACACTCAGTAAAGTTCTGATATTACTTTTAAACATTTGCCCCTCTTATTTAAGGGACAACGAAACTTTTTTTCTTTTTTTTTTAACTCAGTGTTTTTCAATGGGAACTACGTTTCCCATGATTCTGCGGTGGATGGGCGCACATGTGAAAGTGCATGTGCGATCGCACTCAGTTCAACAGTCGGGTATCTACTGAATTGCAATGCCGACAGTATGCTAGATTCATAGAGTCCAAAGCAGGGGCAGGGGACTCTATGAATGAAATAAAGTAAAAAGTAAGTAGTCATCCCCCCACCAAAAAAATAAACAAGGTCACTTAAGTAAGTGAAAAGTTTTTTAGTAGTCCTTTAACCCCTTAGCTATCCTAACCCTAATTCTAAATTTAAGCTAATTAAGTCTTTTAAGCCTCTAGGGGCAGTAAAGCAACATATTCAGAGCGACGAAAGTTAATTTTTTTTCACTTCCGAAGCTTTGACCACAAGAGGGCACAGCCATATTCTTGCATGCTGCTCTGGCAATATGGCGCCCACGATCGCTCCATGGCGCATTCGTGGGTGCCCCAGAGCCCGAATTTCGATGCTGGCTATTGCCTCGACATCAAGGCAATATACCAGCACCATCGTTGATCGCGAAAAGCGCTTGTTTCACCACAGGACGTGACTGACACGTCCATTGTCGCAAAGGGGTTAATAAAATAAAAAAATCTAGTGTATCATTAGCAATCAAAACAATATTCAACTTTTTTTAACAATCGTTGCCACTCTCACCACTCCTCAAATGTGCTGTGTTCAATGGGTTGTTATATGGGAAATTGAGGGCGCAGGATGTCATATAAGGAACATAAATAAAAGAAAAGATATATAGTGCAAATAACGCTTAACAAATGATGTGTCAAGTTATATTTGAAGTATAATACACTCACAAACATCCGTTATAATTGAGTCTCAAAACAACTATAGTTCCGTGGCAAGGTGATCTTTTACTTTGTAATAGTGAGATGAAATAGAACATCGAGCAGTACAATCAAATAAATAAAAGCTGCATGTGGAAAGACCTTTTGTTAAGCTTTATTGCACTATATAGTTTTCTTTTATTTATGTTCCTTATATGACATCCCATCACCCTCAATTTCCCATATAACGATTTCAGTTTATTGATAAGCCTTTTATCTGTGACAGCGTCAAAAGCCTTACTGAAATCTAGGTAAGCAAAGTCTACTGCTCCTGACCTATTATTTTGTTTACCCAATCGAACAAATCAATAAGATTAGTTTGGCATGATCTCCCTTAACAAACCAAAGTTGTCTCTGATCTTTAAATCGACATGATTTCAGATGTACAGCAATCCTATCTCTTAACATTCTTTCCATTACTTTCCCCACTACTGAAGCAAGACTTACTGGTCTGTATTTGCCGGTCTCCTCCATACTACACTTCTTGTGAATGGGCACATCATTCGCTAATTTCCAATCTTCTGGGATTTCTCCCATTAACAATGATTGGTTAAATAAATCTGTTAACATTTTTGCTAGTACAAAGAGGAGTAACACTCCTCTTTCCCAGTGCTTTACTATATTGGCGTTAGCAGCACATAGTTTCCATCAGATTAAAGAGTTTAAGGTATGATATATATGCACATGGAAACTTCCATTGGCTCTGGAATATTTTGCCATGACTGTTCAAGTGGAAATCTCGGTTCTATGGAATTCCCCTTCAAAAAGACATGCATTTAAATTAGCAGTTCAGAGGGATTTTACAACTTTTAATAAGTGAATCACTGAGTCTGTATGACTCACTGGAGACCAGGCTCCTGTCTGCTATCTATATTGTGTGGCAGGAACCATGCATGCATTCAATATGAGTTTATAAATGTCAACCTTGTGTGCATTGAGTATTGCTACTGACCAAAGTTCACCAAATTAGCATTTTGTATTTTGGTTCTGATTGGGAACTTGAGTATTTTATGGTAATAGAAGTAGTTTTCCCTTTAAATACAAGCATGGGATTTGTATATGGATTTTACCAAACAGTGATGAGTGGTGTTATTTGTGTTTGTGGATTTTTCGCATTCAGACCTCACAGCGATGTGGGGGGATTTTTAAAGGTCCAATTAGTAGGTTACTACTTGTAATTCTATAAAACCAGTTTGGAACCGTACAGTCACAAAGTCTGGCAATCTATATTTTACATGCATACAAAAACAAAGTGCGCTGTGTCCACAAAATTATACAACAATATAAAGGGAAATTACATATATAGGTACAACGTATGTTATGCTTGGTCCAGGGATCAGCAAATGATATAGAATAGGGGTAGGCAACCTTCAGCATTCCAGATGATGTGGACTACAGCTCCCATAATGCTCTTAGAGCCATAATGCTGGCAAAGCATCAAGGACAATGTAGTCCACAACATCTGAAGTACCGAAGGTTGCCTACCACTGGTATAGGATTTTATGAATTTAAACTTTGACATACTGCTGTTATCTTGTTTTCTTTTACAAGTACCCCTGGATATATTCGAGATGTCGTGTACCATCATTTGCTGATCCCTATAACAAGCATAATATAAGTGGTAGCTTTATGTGGGATTTCACGGTTATATTTTTGTGGACACTTTCTGTTTTTGTATACGTGTATTTTTAGCGTGTAAGGTGAAGAGTTTGTTGCAGCTGCTCGATATTTACTTTCCTGCTTTCCAGTATTTCTTGTTTCAGTAAATATCTTAATTCAGGTTAGGAGGTGATGAGCAATGTAATTATTTTTAGTAACCTTTTTGGAAAATAAAACTCCCTGCACTCCAGAGTGTGAAAAGAGGTGTACATAGGTTGGTTCCCCAAGTCCTGGGTTTTAGCTAGCAAGTCAAAAGTAAACTACCTTATATCTGGGAAGCTCTGTATGCACACAGATTCAAGAATTTGGCTTCACTCTGTGCAATGGCTTCCTGCTTGGGGCCCCTCGTCACTAGTTTGCTGCGTTACCCATTAGACTGCAGCCATGGAATGATGACTAATTATGTCATTAGAATTGAAACTGCTACTTAATGCTAAGTCATATTTTCATACAGACTACGGTATTTCCTTCATGTAGCAGAAGTGACTCAATACTGCCATCTTCTGGGCTGCTAAAATGTAGGACTAAAGTTTTATGCATTTGTGCCATAGAAAGGTTTTCTAAAAGATTTGTTTCCTCTTTATTTACATTTAAAAAGAGTAAATTAAATCAAAATTTCAGTACAAATTTACATAAAAGGGAACTAGAAAAGTGGCAAACACATAACCATGATCATTCATGCATTATTCAGACATCATTCAAGCAGGGTGAATATCCAAATAATTACCTATTGAGCCAAGAAGACCAGATACTATCTATATATCTATACTATCTACCAAAATTAGCTTTTTTGGATAATAGCCTTTTTTCCATTTTTGATTTGTTTTTTTCTTAAAGATTTTAACGTTATGGACAATCCTTGTCTCACATGAACTGTAAAAAAAATTAGCATTTCACGTAAAAATTTTATTTTTAGAAATATTAGACATTCCAATCAGTTTTCCTTTAGAAATTCTGGCACAGTAAGTCTGGAGTTAAAGGTTCATTAGTCAAGAAAATGAGCACTGGAGACCACCATTTACAGGCTCCAGTGTTTTTCCCAAGATCTTTGTTTATTTCTCTTATAAAGAAGCTAATAAGTGGGGGGAATCAGGAATATTAAGATGGTTGTGTGTAGAAGGAGCTAACAAAAATAAAGTGTTTGGAGAATAAAAGGTGTAAAAGATGAAGTCTGATCTATAACAGCACTTTTTGTATACTTCCCAACACTTTTTACACCTCTGACAAACATTGCTTGGTGTAGATGTTTTGCACTATTTCTGTTTCATAGATGCACTTTTTTTTTTTTTTATTATCAGAAATGGGTTGCTATCAGTGCTAAGGGAAATAAGCTTAACTGTCAGCTTTTAGAGGTACACATTGGTTAGCGGTACACATTAAGGGTTAAATTTAGGGTTTGGGTTGTGTCAAAAGGTCACTGTAGGTGACAAACACTTTTTGGTTTTTGTCCTATAACTCGCAAAAAAACGGCACAAAAACATGGAAACAGGCATATTTCTAAACTTTTTTTAATGATTGTATTTGTGTAAATTATTTTTTAGGTCACTTAGAAAAAGTGGTTTATTTAAATTTTTTTTATCGTATTTTGATTTTTTTTTGTAGTAAATTTTAAGATATGATGAATATAATGGTGTCTAACGAAAGACCTTCTTATGGCAATAAAAACAATATATAATTTGTGTGGGTACAGTATGTGAGAAGGAGGAAAATTATAGCTAAACACACACGCCAGGAATGTCAGAACAGCCCATGTCACCAAGGGAAAGACAAGGTCAAAAGGTCATGTCACTAAGGGGTTGATGTACCCACACATTATATACTGATTTTATGTTCTCCTTTTTATTGGGTTATGCAATAATGTTTTAAGACGCATGTGATACTGTGATACTGGTCTAAACCTTGTTAAATTAATGACGTGAAATGATTCTCAAGTAAGCTGAAGGACAGTAATAACACCCATCCATTTTCTTGTGGTGTTAAAAGCCTGCTTTAGATAATACAACTTTATTTAATAGTGTGCTTTTTAGTTTTGTGTAATTCTTGTACAGTTTGTTTTTCTTTGTATAGAAATAGAACATTTAAACAAAAAAAAACTCATAAATAATTTTGACTTCACAGGAGCGTGTTCAGAAAAGCTTCCCTCACCCCATTGATAAGTGGGCAATTGCTGATGCTCAGTCTGCTATTGAAAAGAAAAAACGGAGAAATCCTTTATCTCTCCCTGTCGATAAAATCCATCCTTTGTTAAAGGTAAGACAGCAGAATGAACCGGGTCAGTGGACAACCAAGTTACACAAGTCAGGCCAAGAAATCAGAGTTGGAAATGTAGCTGAGCTGGAGAATGTTTCTGGCGTTGGCTTGATATTTGCTATGAATTCCCCATCTTTAGTATCCTTCATATATCCTAAAAAGTAAGGTCAGGATAAAAATGAGTTCACAAACTCTATTAGCATATGCTAATTGCGGTCTTTGTCATGCAAACTATTTCACTGGCTTCTGGAATAAGGTAACTAGGCTTTTCTGTTAAATTGTGATCCATGGAAGTGTACCGCATGCTGAACATCTATACTAATGGTCACATACCGTATTTATCAAGGCAAAATGGAAGCAGTCTTGGACCAAAGTGCTACATTTAGAGGAATCACATTGGAAAGTAGATTGTTCTAAGTTTAACAGTTTTATCCCAGTTTGCTCCAGTTGATTACTAAACGAACATATATTTATATAATGCTAACAATTTACACAGCTCTTGATACAGCATTAAAGGGAATATGACTTCTAATGCTGCCATTGCTTCAGAGAGAGACACAGACATCTATTTCCATAGTTGAAATGTGACCTAATGTTATTTTATGTTCTTTTATGTTCTTTTATGTTATTACAAATCTTTGGAGATAATTGACTGAAGTTTCTCTCTTTCTTTCACTTTTTTTCCTTTCCCCAAATAGGAGATTTTAGGTTATAAAATTGACCATCAAGTATCTGTTTACATCGTAGCAGTATTAGAATACATTTCGGCAGATATTTTAAAACTTGCTGGAAATTATGTACGGAATATAAGACATTATGAAATTACCAAACAAGACATAAAAGTTGCCATGTGTGTTGATAAGGTAAGAACCTCCTTTTTTCATGATAATATAGTTCATTTGTTGTTTTACGTTTTGTGTGCAACTTTAAAATTGTGTTAAAAAAATCATCTAAGACTTGTAAGCCGCCTTAATGTTTTTATATAAAAGAATCAGGCCTGGCAATAAAGTAATAAAAGACCACATCTGAAGAAGCCAGAGTGTTCTTATTACAAGTTTTAAATCATTTGTTGATTTTGCTAGTTTTACATGAAGCTTTTTAGGGGTGATCAGTGGGTTCTCTGATCTCACACATCACAGTATTAATTTATAGTTTTACATATAGTTATTCCAGAAAGAAAAACAAAGTAGATGGTGTGGCTAGTGCTAGAGTTCTACACATGTTGCAGAGCAAGTAAGGCCTAAAAGTTGTTTGTAAATGCTTAAAAAGAAAATCAG
This sequence comes from Pelodytes ibericus, assembly GCA_036172795.1. Taxonomy (NCBI): domain Eukaryota; kingdom Metazoa; phylum Chordata; class Amphibia; order Anura; family Pelodytidae; genus Pelodytes; species Pelodytes ibericus. The sequence continues at coordinate 61,267,787 of CM069862.1, forward strand.
CAGATCAGACTTCTCTGTGTTGTCCTATAAACTATTAAGCTGCCAATGGAGTTGGGGCACTAGGCTTTGGCAGAGCTCCAAGGGCACCAGAACCAGAAGTCTAAATAGGTAAATGCAATTGTCCCTCCCTAATAACTTCGTCACGTTTTCGTCCTTTAACGAAAAATTACAATGGATTTTCGTCATAGTATTTATTTAATTATTTGGTTTTCATCACTGAAAAGTGACAAAAACTATTGATGAAAATGTTTAATCGATGAAATTAACACTGCTACATAGCTCAGTTCCTCTTTAAAAAGCAGTTTGCTAATATATTCGTAAAAAAACATATACCAGTTTAAGTTTTTTGCTACTGCTATGGCAACAAGTCATTCAGCCTATAGATATTGTGTCCTTATTTCTAACAGCCACAGGTTTGACTTGGACCCAAAGAAAATATCAGCAGACATTTGACATTATACATCATTTCTATTAAGTGCATTATAAAGTTATAGGGATGATGTCTCCCCATGCTACAATTGGCAATAAAAGAGCAGGTGGAATACCATATTTAAATTTGCCTTTCATGTAAAACTTGCCATATTTGTTAGTGCGTTTTTACTGAGAATTTGTTTTTAGGATGAGATGTCTTTATATAGAATTCTATCCATATGCTGCATGCTTATGTGCCTGTCACTCTCTATGATAAAATGTGTACAGAATTAGAACACCATTTTTTTAAAATTCCATAAATTGAAAGCTCCAGTTAGCCACAAAGTGATTTTATGTACAACATTTTAAAAATACAATAAATGTTCCAGATTGGAAGAAGGCGTGCTGACACAAATTAAAATACTGAGTGACAGCGCTGCTTGCTGATGTGATACAATTAATTTACAATGTATGCAAGAGCGTCTTTTTGTATCTGAAAGGCCTGTCACGTTTTTATTTTCCATAAGAACTTTTGAAACATTTGAATATGTTGCAATTGTTTGCTTTGTGGTCATTTCTGATGCCTTGTTGTAGAAAGCAGTTATTTGTTGTTTCTTACATTTCAGAAGTCACAAGCTTCTGCTGGCCATATATTATGATTTCAATGGATCTGCCCCTTTTTTCTTGCCCCATGTGTCGCTCACAATATGTGGTAAATGTAAGGTGATTGCACTTGACAGCAGTTAAACTGCAGGAAATGTGTTTTCTGAATCAATCTGTATAATAAATGATTTAGCTAATTATGAAGGTTCTTCCATTGGTCATGTGAAATAATAGGATAATGGAGGACACAGTGTTTTTTTTATGACTGTATTTGCATTCTATTTCCATGAATATTGTCATCTTTGCTTTACATAGGTATTGATGGATATGTTCCATCAGGATGAAGAAGACATAAGTGTCCTGTCATTAGCTGAGGAAGAGCCATCTACTTTAGGGGAGCAAATGTATTATGACCTTGTGAAATCCTTCATGGCAGAGGTCAGGCAGTACATAAGGGAACTGAATCTCATCATCAAAGTGTTCCGAGAACCTTTTGCCTCCAACACAAAGTTATTTTCCCCTCATGTAAGTATTCATACAAGGGCTTTAGTTTTACTTTCTTTGTCATTAGATCATAGTGTGTGCTACTTCAAGAAATCGCCCTTTCAACTATTTAAGCAAACTTTAAGTTGTATTGTGTATCTGCCTACTAAAAAGAAATGTGTTTAAGAGTGAATGATAGTCCAATTAAATGTATTGCTTCTACATGGCTACATTTGCTGATGTAGTGTGTGGTTTTTTAAAGCCCCTTTAGATCTGCTTATTTCTATATTTTATATGTAATTATAACATTGGTCTGTATTTTCTTTAGGATGTAGAAAACATATTTAGCCGAATCATTGATATCCATGAACTTAGTGTGAAGTTGCTGGGCCTTATTGAAGATACCGTGGAAATGACAGATGAAGGCAGTCCTCACCCATTAGTTGGAAGCTGCTTTGAGGATTTGGCAGAGGTGAGTCACAGTTTTTTGCTAATACTAAAACCACATCTGTAAATCAATGTTTAGCTTACTGTTTGAAGACATATGGTAGGATGTAAGCAAGGTGTGCACATATTCTATATGCTAGCCTATTGTGTGCTATGAAATTCCAGCTACATGATAATGGCCGGGTTTAATCGCTAGGAACCCTGAAATAGGGAGATAAATGTGTAATAATCACACATCCAGCCTTGAATGTCCATCAATTCCTTTCTTCTATGAAATAAAGACTTTGCTTGCTTTACTCAATAGTCAGAATTAAACACCTTCAGCAGTGCAGTGCCGCTGGAACATAGGCTAGCCTTTCCTTTCCAACCACAATAGTGAACTTGAAGTTCCCCAATATAGGCTTTCATATAGGCTTTCATAAAACTAAAATTAAATATCAATCCTTCATGTGTTCACACAAGAGTTATTAACTTTCTAAAACATTACTGCTTAATAAATACACCCTTAATATATATGTAAGAAAATGATTAAGCACCCTCCTACAGGGTTATTCTTTTAGGAAATGTGCGACGAATGAAGCACAGAGACAAGTGTATATAAAAAGATATACTGTTATTAAACTAAGATACTGTTACTGGTTATAACAGGATATTACACGGTGTACACATTACACATAACTGGTTCAACAGGTAACAGGAAAAGGTATACTTATACAATTACATGAATATCTTCTCCTTGTGCCTTCATCTTGCGTCTTCTGCTGGCTGTGTTCTCCTCACCCAGGAACAGACAAGAATAAACTCTCAAAAAGTGGTTCACTCAACTAAGTATCCCAAAATCCCTCAGTTACCTCCCAGAGAGTTAAAGAACCAGTTCAACCCATTTTTGGAGACACATGGTCTATGTAATAAATGTGACCCCCTTCTCACATATCTGTTTGTAAATAAAGACTGGAAAGGTGAGTGAAAGGCTTGTTCTCACAATCTAAATAAGTCATCTCAGCTGTAAACCTTTTGATGTCCACTTCTTGTGACATTCAAACTGCATTCCATTGTGAAACCAGGTAATTATCTTAGTTAATTACACACATCCACCAAAAGCATATATCTATGTATTAAATAGAAAATAACATTTTTATAAAGGCACCCTATATTTCTCACAAATATGCTCTTCTAATTGACATTTACAATATTTCTGCATATTTAGTTACCTGTAAATCCTGTTCAGAGTATACATGATATTATTTAAATACCTGTAAATCCCTATTTAGTTCACCTATTTAATCAAAATTTCTAAATGTGTGCGATCTAGTATTTTTGAACCCGATTGCCTCTCGTGCAGCACTATAGTTCATTTATAAATGAACAATAATATCCTATTATATGCCCACCTTAAATCAGTTTTAAAACTTCCAAGCTAGTTCTCTGTAGCCACTCGGGGGAGCCAGATTGTTAAGAATCTCTATACATCAGTGATCAGTGCTACAGTTTCATCCGTTACCTTCTGAAGAACAGCTTTTGTAGATTTCTGTGTATGTATCTATTGGGGAATTATATGAATTTTCTTTACAGTTTTCAATTCATTTTAATAACTTTGGATAAACTAATAGATTTTGGTTAAAATATTAAAATGTCATTATTACTGATTTACACGTTCGGCTCATGTCTTTTCAGGAGCTTGCCTTTGACCCTTATGAGTCGTATGCTCAGGATATTCTGCGGCCAGGATTTCATGATCATTTCCTTGGTCAGCTCTCAAAGCCCGGTGCTGCTCTCTATCTACAGGTATTTTACACTTGGAGTATAAATCCTGTATCTAGTTTGATTCTCATTGCCTTAACTGGAAATGTGCAACTTAGTAATGATCATCACTTTTATACATGGCTTTTTCACTGTTTGGGAGGGATAGTACTGTAGTGGTCCACTATAGGATGTTTCCCTCACCTGTTCTGTCCTTTGCAGTCAATAGGTGAAGGTTTTAAAGAAGCTGTGCAGTATGTTCTACCACGACTCCTCCTTGCCCCTGTTTACTACTGCCTGCACTACTTTGAATTCATAAAGGTAAGAGGATTTAGCTTGGCACATTTACCACTTTTTATTATAGTAGTGTTAAAGCTTTAAGCTGTAAGTTACAGCACATTATTGGAGGTCACATTTTAAATTATTTCCACAGTGACACAGTGAACTGAAATTCTCTTGCAGTGCATAGTATCTAAAAAATATTTACTCATTCCTAGTGTAATATTTAATATTTTTAAATATATATAAACATGTGTGTGTGTATGTATGCATGTGTGTATATATACATACAATGTGGACAGTGCGCTTCCCAAAAACACTACACACTCGTATTTACCCTATACGTGGAGGCAATCCTCTCCGTGGTATGCAAAGGGAAAAAATAGAAAACTATTATAGTGTAGTATATTCATAACCGTAAAGTGATATAAGTGCATAGACGTAGACACACTCACATTTTACTGAGCAGTATCCTGCTCAGTCTATAGGGTTTTCGGGAGCCCCTCGTGGGGTCCTGGATAAAATAGGATTCCAAAGTAACTCCAAACTCAGGTAGATATGGTGGAACAGGAGAGGAAGGAGATGTATTCTCAGTAAAAAACACTTTTAATGATACACAAATAAATATAAAATCTTACATAAAAACAGGCAGCATCCAGCTTATAAAGTTCAGGGAGTCCCAATTTTTTAAGGTGCAAAGTGTTCCTGTAAAATGCTCCTTCTCCATACACAACGCGTTTCTCCTTTAAAATAGGCTTTTTCAAGTGACAGATATATATATATATATATATATATATATATATATATATATATATATATATATATATATATATATATATATATATATATATATATATATATATATATATATATATATATATATATATATATATATATTGTACGTACACACACACACACACACACACATATATATATATATATATATATATATATATATATAAATATATATATATGTGTGTGTGTGTATAAATATATAGAATCAATGGCCATTAATGACATTGAAAAACATTTATGGCCTAAACAAATATCCGCTTTTATCAAGATGCATGGTGAGACCATTCTGCATTAATATACATTAGTTCTATTTTAAAAACATATTCTTCTGTGTTCCAAAGCCCCTATAACACGCAAAATATCTGTCGTCTGATCCTTAAAGACCTTATGCTTTTCCTGTCCTAAACAAAAAAGGACGAAAACCTCATACTGTAACCATCAAAATCTTTTAGACATGAGGATAATGAGCTGCTCATTATCCTATCATGTGATCATACTGGCTTCCTTTTCCCGAGTCTTTGTTTTCTCACAGTGCACATTGAACAATGTTTGTGCTTTCATCTTTGTAGCAATTAGAAGAGAAGAGTGAGGACGAAGAAGATAAAGAATGTTTGAAGCAATCGATAACTGCCTTGCTCAACCTTCAGAGCAGCATGGAAAGGATATGTTCCAAGAGCCTCGCCAAAAGACGTTTAAGGTATATGTTTGTAGACATGCAATGCGTCCTTCACTACTAATGAGGAAACACCAAATAGAGTATTCACCATTCTACCAATAGGTGTTCACCCCGGTATATGAATATTGTCATCACTAATCATTTTTTCTCCTTATGTATTGATATGCACTTGTAAGGCACTTTAGTCTGAGTTTCTCTCATAGATTGATCTCAGGGATGTTTTACATGATTTGTCTTGGCATAAATAGAAACACATTTCTTCATTTAAAGCAATGATCTTCATCTCACAACTTGGGGAGGGTGGAATTCACACACTCGCGCGCACACACACACCATCTATCAAAGTTTGCACTTTTCATCCCTCTGTACCCTATAAGACGTCTTTCAGGTCCTGCGTGAGATACATTGCCTTCCAAAAGCACACTTTGGAGTCATTCTGTCAGTAAACCAAAGTGCCAACACCCTCTGTTTTGGTTTTGTCTTGGAAAAATCTTCTTAATGAAAGAATAGCAATTTCAACAATTGCTTGTTTTTAAATGGTGTGCTCTGATTGAAAGCAACTGAAGTGTCTTATTTATTTTTAACTTTGTAGTTGTGTACGTCTGTTAGTGTAAACAGAACTTGGAGTGTACAGCGTAGTGGGAGTGCCCAAGTCCTGTCTTTTGTTTTTAAAGGAAATGACATTAAGGCCAAGATATTGTTCTTGTCTGAAAGCCTTTTCATATTTAGCTGTCCTTGCATGCTACAACTCAGGGGCATTCCACACAGACGCTAGTCACAGCCTTGCAAGTGGAAGTTTCAGGTTTGGTCAGTCCTCCATCAAATTTCACTATAATAAGATTTATTTATTAAATGAATTATAGATTTATGGAGCATTTCATTCATACAGTTACTTTTTGTCTTTTTTTTTTTTTTGTTACTGGATCTTAACTTCTCTTAATGCTTCATTTAGGTTAATATATGTGGATCTCTGGTGCCTCATTACCAAATGCTTACGATTTTTATTTTTTTTCATTTATGTAAAAGTGCATATGTAATTTGGTTACTTTTCCCTCAATCTCTTTTTAGACTTGTTAATGTAATATCTAATAATGTGTAAACGTTCTACAGGTTTCTGTAGCTCTTATGCAATTTACATTTTAAAGGGTATAGAGTATACCTGTTGACTAATCATTTTAGTTTGCCACTGAAGCCAGTCCCCTGTCAAAACTTTTTAACAGAAAAAGTTAAAAAAAAAGTTTCTATATTTAAAGTTACTTAAATGTTTATGGATAGTTTTTTTTATTTTTTAAGCATTCATCTTTTTGTGAAAGTGAAATAAATGAGCCAGTATATATCTATTTGGAGAAGTACGGTACTTTTGCTTGTTCACATCTTGATTGGTTGATAAGTTGTGACCTTCTTATTTTACAGTGAATCTGCATGTCGATTTTATAGTCAGCAAATGAAGGGAAAACAGTTGGCCATTAAGAAAATGAATGAGATTCAGAAGAACATTGATGGATGGGAAGGTAAGGACATTGGACAGTGTTGCAACGAGTTCATCATGGAGGGTGCCTTGACACGTGTTGGGGCCAAACACGAGAGACACATATTCCTTTTCGATGGCTTGATGATCTGTTGCAAGTCAAATCATGGACAACCAAGGCTACCAGGTGCCAGCACTGCGGAATATCGCTTGAAGGAGAAGTTCTTTATGCGAAAGGTACAAATCAACGATAAGGATGACACTAACGAGTACAGACATGCCTTTGAAATAAATTTAAAAGACGAGAACAGTGTTATTTTTGCTGCTAAATCAGCAGAGGAAAAAAATAATTGGATGGCTGCCTTAATATCCCTGCAGTACCGAAGTACTTTAGAAAGAATGTTGGATGTGACTATGTTACAGGAAGAGAAGGAGGAGCAAATGAGGCTCCCAAGTCCTAAGCTGTACAGGTTTACAGAACCTGACTCTGAGGAGAATATTGTATTCGAGGAAAATGTGCAACCCAAGTCTGGGATCCCAATCATCAAGGCTGGGACTGTAGTGAAACTCATCGAAAGATTAACCTATCACATGTACGCAGGTATGGTATATCTCCATCCTATCTAGAAATGTACCTTCTTATCAGACTAATCAATAGAATAAATGCTGCCATCCATGTTTTAATGTACAGTAGAAATTTCTGCAATGCTTCTGGAAAACTGTCTTTTTTGGTTTGTTCTTGGCATTTATCAACAAAGCTTTTTATGGCAAATTTTATAATGCGTACTCTAATAAACCATAAGTGATAAGTGCATCTTTGCGTTTAAAATGCACTTGTCATTTCAACTGGTATAGTTTCAATAGTGTTTTTAGACTTTGTACTTGTAAAATTGCTAGCAAATCTGTTCTATTTATTGTTAGATATTTATTAATTTCTCAGCTTCTTTATTTTACCCATGTCAAAGATGGCTGTCAAAATGTATGAGTGCATCACTATTTTGGGTGCAGGCAGTTGTGCATTCATCCTTACGTTACTGTAAAAGTTTGTTTCTTGGTGCTCTGTGTGAAACGGACGATAAAGGAAGGAGAGGGTTGGTCCTTCCAAACAGAAAAATGGTTGTCCTTTTATAATCAGAGACTCGAACCCAAAGTAATGTTGTCTTGTTAATGAGCAATGACTGTATCTACAGTAAAAGGAAATGCCCTGTCTGCTATCTTGTCCTTTTTAATGAATTGCACTCAAAAGAACTGCTGCTTGGACCCTGACTGTCTTCTATCAACTATTGTTCTCCTCCTCTGAACAAATCTATTTTGGCTCTCTTTTTGTATGCAGAAATAGCATGTGTGCGTCAGCGTGATGTCTGTTTCCTTTCTTAAGGAATTCAAGGAAGATTGTTTAAAGCTAACTAGAGGTCACTATTGTTTTTTCATCTGAAAATGGCCTAATTTACAGGTGAAACAAATTAGCTGACTGACTCGGGGGGAATGTTTCAGTGAAAACATTTTCCTATGATTCAACCTATAGATATAATAATGTATACTAAACATGCCAATGGTTCGACCTTGAATATTAACCCCTTTGCAACAATGAACATGCCTGGCACGTCCTGCGGTGGAACGAGCGGTGCTGCTCTATTGCCTTGATGTCGAGCTATTAGGCAACACCAACGAAACGATCGTGAATGCCATATTGGAGAGCAGCATGCTCATGATGACAGTCCATGAATATACTATTGTATGATGGTTACAAGGTTCTTTGTATGGTGTGACTAGGTCCTATAAGTATATCCAGGGGAAAGAAAATTCGGGAATTGTAATCTAATATTTTATATGCCTAGACTTATAGTCCAGAGATATTTACTGAACGAGAAGTGGTTTCACAAGTATAAAGTCTTTAGATTTTTTTTTTTTTTTATATAACTTAAGCGATATCATGCACATTGAAATGGGGTCACTTAGGAGAATAGGTTACATATGAAGTTGTCCAATGTGTTCCTTTTGTATATGTAGAGATTTCTATTTGGTGTCTATAATTCCATATTGAGAATAAGATTTAAGAGGATTCACGGTTACCTTTTTTCCTTTTCTTTTTCTCTCCACTATCGTTCTCTTTTTTTCCTTCCTCTGTATAAATCAATAATATGATTAAATATCAGGTTTTGTATGTTGATCAGTAGGTCTCCATCGAGTGTTTTTCAAGTAAGAAATGTCAGGAACCACGTTACCAAACGGTAACGCAAAGGATTGGCCACCAAAATATTATTTGAAGGACTGTCTAAAATATGTGTAGCTTGATGGGGATTATTTGTGCGTTTGGTTTTCAGATTCTTGTATGTAGTTTTGTATCCTGTTGCCAGAGGGAGTAGAGTAGTGAGAGCTGGAATTGGATGATTAAAATGTTATCTGTAAACACTCAAGGCTTGAGCCACAAAAACATCATAGAATATACATTTTTGTGAATAGAACGTATAGATATGGAATAACAAAAATATAACAAATAAGCAGACATGCACACTGATAATAGAAAATAAAGTATATTTATTTGAAAATGTAGTAATGTAATGACAAACACAATAAGTTTGGGTCGGAGAAATGTAACAGTATATATATAGTGATACTGTAAAAGTAGAATAAAAAGAAAAAAATTGAAAGAAGAGATAGAAAAAATTATAAAGGAAGGCTCCAGAGAGCTATGTAGGCAAAATGTATAAGCAGCAAAAGAAAAAATAGTAAAAAATAGTAGATAGTGAAAAAAATAATAAATAAAAGATTGAAAAAAAGCACAAAAACAGAACAAAAAGGGAATGGAAAAAAAATAACAAGAATAAGTGGTAACAGAGGGCTCAAAAAATAGCAAATATTACAGCATAAGTCTAATAAATGGCCGACCACTCTATAAAAAAAAATGGACATATAATATGAAAAAAAGAGAAATGTGGGGAAATGTCCACAGGTAACCCTCCTGCAACTAATAGATCAAAGGACCTGCATCAAAGGTAGTATAGGGAAAAAAAATTAAAGCAACAAGGATATATAAAAAATGGAAAAACGGAAAAAGACAGAAAAAAAACGAAAAAAAAGTTGGAAAAAATTATCCCAAACACGGGGAGATAAGCGGAGTTTATATCGAACAATAGGAAAAACAATAATAATAGTGGTAAGTGGATAGTCCATGAGTCCACTGATACCAAAAAAAAAACCTTATAGATGCAGGGATGGTCCTGGGGTGTAACAGCTGAGGCTAAGTAGAGGCACGGGGCGACGCGCTCGGAGAGTATCTCCTTCAAGGGCCATGGTATAGATATGGAATTTCTCCACGAAACTCATTGGAGACAAGAAGAAAAACTAAATTGGGGGATAGGGGACAATGAATTCCCAACAATTATACATTCTTCACATGCTGTTACAAACAAACAGCTAGTTCTGGACATGTGGAAATTGTGCAGCAATATTGGAACCCAGACTGTAGATATATTATGATTTGGAAGATTTACAATGCAGTAAAGGCAATAGGGAAGACAAACTGCTGACAAATTAAGAAACAATATAAGAGTTGCCAAAATAACTAGTTAAATCTGATGGCAATAAAGAAAGTACATTATCTAAACGTCATAAGTTTGACACCTGAGCTTGATTATTTTAGCAATCATTCCTACAAATAATTGTAAAGATCTTATAGAACATTTAGCTCTCGTATAATGAATGTGTAGCACAGGGAACTCCTCCTATAGGAAGTTACAGCTCATTTCCCTGATTAACATTGATAAACTGTTTTCCGCTATTTTAGCTAACAGATATAGACATATTGGAAACCTTGATAAATCATGACCAGATTTGGTTTATCCTGGGCAGAACTTCCTGTTTTAACACTAGAAGAATGGTAGATGTGCAGGACGCAGCAACAAGGCACAATACGCCCCTCTGACAATCGATGCCACAAAGGCTTTCGACAGTCATTGGGATTCCTAAGTACAACCCTTGAGCGTTATGGCACACAGGCTCTTCAGCAAGAACTGTGGTAATGGGACCAGACAGAGCTGTCTCTGACACATCCTCTCCATTGAACCATTTGCCATTAATGTAATCCAATACAAATATACCCAGAATTACATTAAAAACATCAGCCTCCATGCTGACGATGTCTTGATCTCAATTACCGGTCCTGTTAGCTCCTTAGAACACCTTATGGACAAAATAAAACATTAGTTAAGTACCAAATTCTAAGGTTAGCATAAATAAGACAACTCTATTACAGCTAAATGTAGATGGAAATACTAAAAGATTCAAAACCAAGTATAATTTCACTTGAGTTAAGTGTAACCTGAACTACATGGTTATAAAACTAACTAGAGACTGCACTAGAAGAACGGTGCGGCAAACCAATAAATGGCTAATAGACTGGAGGAAGATGGAATCAAAACAATTAACTGTTCCCAAATTGTCCGATTTAATCCACAGATCTGCATGAAAATCTGTCTGGTACAGAGTAGCTTCACCAGTTTTATATGGAGAGGCTAAAAACCCTGACTTTAACTAAATCTGTTTGTCCAAAAGACCAGTGACGGGGATTAGCTTCACTATCATAAAAAGTATTTACCTGGCAGGTACCATTTTCCATTTATTTAATACTATGCAATAAGTGATCTGAGTTTATTATTCTGGTATCCAGGGAACTCAACAGAAGTTAAACATGCTAGAGTATCCAATTTCATTCTCGATAATTTATTAGGCGTTTGGGAGAGACTGAAGCATAAGGTAAGAATAGATAGCAGAATTCCTGAGTATTTTCATTTAAATGCATTAGAGAAATTTGTGGAAGGTTTAAATCTGGGAAAGAGGAAAAATAGAGATACTGTATATAAACCAGCTTATTAAACATGATCAAATAATACCATTCCCCTAAATAGTACAGGAATTTAGTATATTTCATTATTCTGTTTATTACAAATAAAAAATGTACTCTCCAAAAAATATATAATGGAAACACCATAATGTATTACAATGAGTAAAGTTGAGGCATTTTGTTCTCCCTGAGTGGTTTAAGCAGATTTGGATCCTGTTCCGGAGATAATCTCTTTGCCTCCTCCCCCGGCAAAAGTGGTGGTTATGTATTTGTCTATTTGTGGAAAAATGTATGGCATTTTATTATTATTATGTCTTTCTGGTTTTGTATGAGAAAAATGTAAAGAAAATATTTAAAATGTGTAAACCTTGAAATTCCCATATAGTGGAATCACCATTCATCTTAAATTCCTCTTAAAAGGGACCCAAAATAATTGTAGGCATTATTGAACAAAAAGAGGCACACATGTGACCCAAATGCTACAGGAGAACGTAGAACGAGTCAGTGTTGCAGACTAAAATGCTTTTCTATAGGTCGAATTGTATTCTTTGTTTTATTTCTGTATGACTCTGATGCATAAGTGTGTTCATTAACATAGAGTTATGCATTTTTTTTCCCCCTCAGATCCCAACTTTGTTAGAACATTTCTTACTACATATAGGTCTTTCTGCAAGCCCCAGGAACTTCTAAGCCTTCTTATAGAAAGGTAGGTGATTACATTGGTTATATTTCTCAGTATTCCTTGGTATAATTGTTGTATTGTGTTTAAAGTTAAAGAAAACACATCTACTTTTTCTTACCTGCATATATTATAACATTGGGGTAATGCTTATTTAGACATTATATATGTAATCCATTTGTTTTATCAGATTTTTGTTTTGTTTATCAAAAATATGACACTTGGTTAAAAAATGTATTTACTTTTGTCTTGTATTGTGTTTGCCGTTATGTATATTCTATATATATATATATATATATATATATATATATATATATATATATATATATATATATATATACTGAAATGAAGCATATAAAAGCTTGACATCGATCTAATAATGCTAGTGATATTTTATAATGCCTGCCTAAAACATGGATTGTATAAAACAGGTTTGAAATACCGGAGCCTGAGCCAAGCGAAGCAGATAGAATAGCTATGGAAAATGGAGACCAACCACTTAGTGCAGAGTTGAAAAGATTTCGAAAAGAATATGTACAGCCTGTTCAGTTACGGTATGCATTTGCTGTAATTTTCTTTCTTGTGTATTCATGTCTTATAGTTTCATTCAGAACACCCCCCCCCCCCCCCCCCCGAGCTTCTTTTGTACACACCAAATACCTTTATATTGCATGTGGACAGAGACATATACCTTCTGCTGCACAGCTTCTCTAAGTATACAGCATGCCAGAGACACATACATGCTGCCACACAGTTTCCCTAAGTTTACTGTGTGCCAGAGACACATACATGCTGCCACACAGCTTCCCTCAGTATACAGCATGCCAGAGACTCATACACGCTGCCACATAGCTTCCCTCCGTATACAGCATGCCAGAGACTCATACACGATGCCACATAGCTTCCCTCCGTATACAGCATGCCAGAGACTCATACATGCTGCCACACAGCTTCCCTCAGTATACAGCATGCCAGAGACTCATACACGCTGCCACATAGCTTCCCTCCGTATACAGCATGCCAGAGACTCATACATGCTGCCACATAGCTTCCCTCAGTATATAGCATGCCAGAGACTCATACATGCTGCCACATAGCTTCCCTCCGTATACAGCATGCCACACACATATTCAGAGGGCAACAGACCTATACAGTGAGTTAGCGCTGACTAAGGTCTAATAGGGCCGAACCTAGTGTCCCTGATGTCTGGTACAGAAATTTTTTTGGGCAACCCAAAAGTTATTGCAACAGTGTTGCTAACTCCTGACCTTCTCAGACTTTTTTTTTTAGCGACACGCCTTAGTCCCCATAATATGCGATGGTGGCGTCTGCTTCCACCACAAGCAGCCTGCCCAACCACAGTGGAAGCCCAGAAAATATATTTTGTTTCATTTCCTCCCTCACAACATGCCACATATGCCTCCTGCCAAAAATTAATAATGAGTTCTTTCACAGTGAATAATAATATTTTATTATATTATTGTGAACCATATTGTCCATGCCAACACAAGTTAGGTGCTTTAAATCTAAACTAATGTTATTTCTAATCATTTTGACTTTTATTTCCCACTTCCAGAGTGTTAAATGTTTGTCGGCATTGGGTAGAACATCATTTTTATGATTTTGAAAGAGACCCAGATCTGCTGTTACGACTAGAAGAGTTTATTGGGACCGTTAGAGGTATGATGTGTGCTATTATTGTTTGCTTGTATCAAACACAATTGCCTTATATAAAATCTAGAGATCGAACAATCTGTCTAGGCTATGCAAACTACTACCAGGAACCAGGCATTAAACATGACAAACTAATGCTCCCTATTCACAGAAAATGTTTTTTTTTGTCTACGTGTTTTTTTTGTTTTTGTTTTTTTGTCTTTACAGGTTCACAACACCTTTTTTTATCTGCTTACTACAAACAGAATGAAGCATTTAATGGCACATGCACAATTAATACGTCTTTGTTTTTTAGGTAAAGCCATGAAAAAATGGGTGGAATCCATCACGAAAATCATTCAACGCAAAAAGCAAGCTCAAGCCAATGGACCTAGTCACAATATAACCTTTGAAAGCTTGCCACCTTCCATAGAATGGCACATCAGCAGACATGGCCAGATAGAGACTTTTGATTTGCTTACCTTGCATCCAATAGAAATTGCCCGGCAACTGACTTTGCTAGAGTCAGACCTGTACAGGTACTATTAAGGATCCAAAATAAACTTGCTTTTAAATAAGCTCTTTGCTAGGCTAACCAGTAGTATCAACTAAGATATAAATATATGTAGATCTTTTTACAAAGCCTATTGCTGCAGCAATTTCATTCAAATTTGAGTTTATATAGCGGTTGTTCCAAGACCATCCCCCCACTGACAGTCCAGGATTTAGGGATTACCGTAGTTGCCAACATTTGAATAACATTTCCAGGGACACTTTGCAGCTTTTCTTCCAATTGACCACACCTCCTTTCAAAAGCTCCACCCACTCAATATAATTAGCATAATGTAACTCCACCTACTTGTCACAGTGTAGATTATATCACCAAGTTCCCACCAACATTACCAAGCATCCTTGAAATACAACAGATACATTCACAGCACAACATCTACATCAGGCCTTTTATCACTTGTACATGAAATATAGTAAGACCTGGTGCAGATGCAGTCAGAGAGCTGTGTGTACGCCATAAAACATACATTAATATGAACCTACCACTTCGCTGGAAGGCCATTCCATGTATCCACTACCTTCTCAGTAAAGTAATACTGCCTGGCCTTATCTTATATCCAGGATAGCCTTTTAACTATCCCATGCATGCTTAAACTCCTTCACTGTATTACCCTCTACCACTTCTACTGGAAGACCATTTCATGCATCCACTACCCTCTCAGTAAAGTAATACTTCCATTAGTCCCTGGCCTTATCTTATATCTAGGATAGCCTTACACCTTACCCATGCATTCTTAAACCCCTTCACTGTATTAACCCCCGCTCCGTTCAGTCTGTGAGCTGAGCTCACAGCAGCCTGTTACCAGCCCTGTCACACGCGTCCTGCCTGCTTCCAGCAGACGCGTGGGGCAGGGATGGCTACAGCAGGCTGTGAGCTCATCTCACAGACTGAACGGAGTGGGTCAGGTGATGTCGCGCTATGACGTCACGTGACCCGCGATCACGCTAGAACAGCGCAAATTGCCGGGATTGTCCCGGGGTGAGAATTCCCCCGGGACAATCTCGGTTTTCACGGGACTGTCCCGGCAAATCCGGGACAGTTGGCAAGTATGGATTACCCACTTGTTAAAAAAAAAACCTAAAATTTAGAATCTGAATTTGGGTTTGTTTGTTTTTTAACATAACTGAGTAATCCCTAAATCCTTGACTGTTTTGGATATACAATAATCTAATCACTGATTGATGATATTTTTTAAAAAAATAGCTTGTCCCCCAGTTGTAACTGTATATGGAGTGAGCAACGATCTCAGACGACAATGGACACATATCTAACCCAACAGAAGGGATGAGACATAAGCATCCACTGGGGAGGAAAGTATTTTACTTGTTGGAAAAACATGTAATTCATGTTACACATTGTTGTATGACTGTGATCCTTTGATTGCTCCCAAACAGGATATTCACTTATGAAGTCTTTAACACCGCTATACATATCAGTAGTAACTGTTCTGTTATAACAAATCCTACTTTAACACTTTCAGGGCTGTGCAGTCATCTGAACTTGTAGGAAGCGTGTGGACTAAGGAAGATAAAGAAGTCAATTCTCCCAACCTCCTCAAAATGATCAGGCACACAACTAATCTTACATTGTGGTTTGAAAAGTAAGTTTATCTGCAAATATTTTTGTTACAATATAAACTGCAGCGTAATAACAAACAGTTCCCTTAATTATAAAGAGGCCTAGATTTTGGCTACGGCTCTCCGTCACAAACTTCGCCAAACTTCTCCTTTTAAATATCAGCAAGCTAAACAAAAAGGGGGAGGGAATGAATGTATGCGTTTAGTAATACATGTCTTTCTTAATGCCTGTTTATTTGGCAGTAAACATGATTGTTTTACAGTTTTGTATTAATGGCTAAATATAGCTGTTTTGGAAGAGCTGGTGTAGTGTAGAAAGTAAAAGTTTTTAGCTTGTTTTGTTTCCTCTTGGCTTCCACTTGGGTACCCTGATGGCCCATAGCCAATACTTTGCTGGCAAAATGCTTGTGTTTTCATCAGCTGCCTTCAGAGACTTGAAAAAACCTTTCAATGGGATTACTTTGGAAAGTGTTTACAACATATTAATACCTGGAAGCATAGTAAATCATACATTGTATAACAGAATACATTTCCTATACTTTCCACATCCTCTTGCCATTGTTGAAGAGCTGTTGCACGAATTAAGTGGTGTTGTTTTAATACTGTGTTAAGTTGCCTAACAAGTTATTAATTCAGGTCTCCTGAGTTTGTGATGCTTAAACATTACAAAAATACATTTGTTTTGCACAAGTCATGAACACGGTGGCAATTGTTAATTATAATGACAGGGGAAACTTTTGGGCATTTGTTTATTTTGCACTTTACTTCATTGTAAAGTAGTGGTGGAAATGACCACTGTGAAAATAAGAAAAAAGTGCAGCTATGTTAAATGTTATGATGGCTGACGAAATATCATGAAAATACTAATATATATATATATATATATATATATATATATATATATATATATATATATATATATATATATATATTCTATCAAATCAGGTATTGCCTTCTGATTTTCTGTGTATGAATGAATCCTCCTAAAGTGGTGTTATATAGCAGACAAATGTATATGTATACTTTATGTATGCAGAGGAGTTTTGTGTTTCTTTCTTTCTTTCTTTTGATGTGTAGCCAGATTCTAAAATGGCCGTTTCCTGGCAAGTCTGAGAGCGCTGTTCTAGAGATGCTTCTCTATCGAGTTCATGCTTTGAGACTGTTCAGTCTATTGAGCACAAGTCAATCAGCATGTTATATGGTTCGTTAAAACAAGTATTATTTCCGGGTCCAGCCCAACTGTTCTGGTAATTGAGAAAAATAAATCCTTTGGTTGTTTAAGCTTTATCTTTTTTTTAAATATAAAACCATTTGTTCTCTTGGGTCGCAGGTGCATTGTAGAAACTGAAAATCTAGAAGAACGAGTAGTGGTTGTGAGTCGCATCATTGAAATTCTCCAGGTCTTTCAAGAGCTAAACAACTTTAATGGTGTCCTTGAGGTTGTAAGTGCCATGAACTCTTCTCCCATTTACCGGCTGGATAACACATTTGAAGTGAGTGATTACAAGCTGAGAGAAGTGTTTCACTTATTTATTTTCTGTGCCCAAAGGGATTTTTGAAAGCTGTTTTTCATTTTTTATTATCTGTTGGATTTTTATATGAGAGCACATAAGTAGTTAAATGTAAATAACATCTGGTGCAAAGTGTTAAAAGTAGAACAGTCTGCAGGAAATGGTCAGAGCCAAAGCAGGAAGCCTGTCGGGAAATTACCCAGTATCCCTATAGACCAGTGTTTCTCTCATTTAATTGTGTTTGCTATTCACATCCACTTGTTTAAAGTTTGCTGGGCCAAAGAACCATAAAACCCTTCTATTGGTTTTTATGCAGTGTGCTTCTGTTTGCTAAAAGTGACCTGTAAGGGACTGACAACCGAACAGCAAAATTTAGGCATTAAAGGCACAGTTGAAAAAATGGCTGAGGGTTTCATACCTGATTTTGTTTCCCCCTTATTTGTCAGCTCACTGCAGTTGTGTTTACTGAATACACCTCCGAGCTCTGAGTATGAAAACCAAAATGTATTTCTGTTTAAACAAAAAGTCAAAAACAGAAAATGGCAAAATCTTAGAGATTATCACCTGTACGTAGTTTTTTCTGTGACTGTAAATAATAAAAAATGACTGAAAATGATCTAACACATTTTTCTTTTTTATTGAGGCATTTGCTTGGAATTTTGCTAACACAATGTATAGATCATTTTCAATCATTTCTTCTCTATAGTAACAGTAAAAACAATGCTTAATGTTCGAAGTTGTCCCTACAGCAGGTGGTAAAAAGCAGCATTTATCCTGCCTACCTGGTTCCGCTCACTTTACTTTTGATTGTATTCCACTGTCATTTAGGTATATCCTAATTTGTTTGGGGCCCATGCTCCATCCACATTTTGCATACACCTTTCCTGCAGAGCCTTTACATTTTCTCTTAAAAACATTTATTTTAGTTTGTGAACGGTAGGTTCTTACAATCTCTCTGAACACAGACACCAGAAATAGCATCCAGCTGTAAGAGAGAGGGAGAGAAATAGATAATAAGTGGAATGACACTGTGGGGGAAGCATTATAAATAAACTTTAAATCAGGGAATATTACTATCCTAAGTGGAATTTATACCTTTCTACACCAGAACAACACTAAGCAGTTGACAAACCTACAAAATAAATGTATTATTTTTGTCTTGTTTTTAATACCAAGTGCCCATTAAATGTCATGTTCTTCTGTTGTGTAGCAAGTCTCAAGCCGCCAGAGGAAGATTTTAGAGGAAGCTCATGAACTGAGTGAAGATCATCAAAAGAAGTATTTGGCTAAACTCAGGTCAATTAATCCACCATGTGTGCCTTTTTGTGGTACGTGCAGGGCTTATTTCTTCTTCTAGGAATGCATTATTCTGAAATTTAGATGTGCAATCTGCATAGGCCAACTTGTGGATAAACTTGTATAAGTAGTCTTATCTCTTCACCAGCAATTCACAGTACACATTATGTACTGAAACACTGAATAAACACACTGTTTGTCTCCTACTTTTATACCAATATTCTTGCTTGAAAATAGATTTCAGCTTCAGTTTTACTTTGTAACACTATCGCCTCAGCAGCGGTGTTGGCGCTAAAATATTTTATCTTTTTGTAGATCTAGGCGAGTACCTAAGACTGTTATAAGCTACCTTTCAGGGATATTTTTAAGGATAGGTCTGTCAACACAAAAATGTTTCATATATATATATATATATATATATATATATATATATATATATATCATGGAAACCAGACAATATTAATTTCTTCCCAGGAATTAAATGATACACGTACAAGAAGAGCAAAGTATGTTGATATACTCACCTCATATATAATGATGTCATACTCACAAGACTTGTGCATTTTTTGTGGAGAATGCCTTTCAAGTAATTATCAGCCAAATCTTATACTCATGTGCAAATATATATATATATATATATATATATATATATATATATATGAAACAGGGTTGTGTGTACAGTTATAAAACCATAGCTTTTAATAAGACATATGGATTGTTTACATAGAATCTTGTAAGACCTAAAAAACAAATCTTATTCTTTCCTAAGAAAATGAGCTGGGTGTTCGCAAACCTTTTACTACCAACATTATATCTCCATTGTAGGTAAAATCCATTCCTGTCCATTCTCATCTGACATTTCTTTCCCTCAGATGACTCATTTTTTCCTCAGGTTTGGTTTCCCAACATCAGAGACTGTTAGCAATTTCTAAACAAGTCTCCAAAGCCCAAACCATCCCTGTTCTGTGGAAGGGCCACTTAAAACCTAAGCACAAGATTGTTCTTTGCTGGAGAGTATAGTCTGAAATGATTAAATATTACATGTAAAATGTTCAACGTACTTTATTATTTGTTTGTATGTGTACATACCTTTCATGCAGTTCACTGAAGAAAGTTCAAGCATGACAGTTCAAGTCATCTGGTTTTCCGCTTAGCTGATTTTATATATTATGTATTTTGTTTTTAGTGCTGATTTTGTGACCTGTTTTCAGACCTGCTGGGAATCTACCCAGTATCCCTAATAGACCATTCCAGCCCTGTACACATGCTAAATTCCCTTTGTCCCCCAATGGTTTCACAATTAGTTATAGAAAATAAAATGTTTCACCAACTCTTTTAAAATGTATTCTTAATTTCAGAGATGCCCCTTGCTTGGTCTTATGTATTTTCTTGTTTGTTTACTATAGGAATTTATCTGACAAATATATTGAAGACAGAAGAAGGCAATCCCGATTTTCTAAAAAGACATGGAAAAGAACTGGTAAACTTTAGCAAGAGGAGGAAAGTGGCTGAGATTACTGGAGAGATACAGCAATACCAGAATCAGCCTTATTGTTTACAAGTTGAACCTGATATTCGAGTAAGTGGACACAATACCATGTTAAGATAATTAAAGTGTCCTAAAATCAAAACACATTGTGAGTAAGCGTAAAGTGGTATTCATCAGACAATTTCATTGCACCATTATATATTACTTTAAAAACTGCTTTTAAAGGGACACTAAACTTTTTTTCACTTGTGCTTCTAATATAGAAGCACAAGTGAAAAGTCCATTGTCCCTAGTATGAGGATAAACTGGCGTGTACTTTTGATAGTACACACCAGTTTATCCTCTGACCGACAGCTGCCATACTTCCATAGGAAGCAGGCAGCTGTCTGGTCGGCAACTGGCTCAACTAGGTCCCCCCCAGCTGATCCCATGCAAAAATGAGGGTTTCTCTCTGAGCTAGCAGAAAGACCCTTGCATTCGGCTGTCAAGCCCCCTCTCTGATTGGCTGTTTGCATGCTGACTTTTGTCAGCACTCGACAACCGGCAACTGCTGTGTGTCACATGTGAGACACAGCCGATAGAAAACCTGCGTGTATCTATTAAGTAAACATGTATTGTTTAACCCTTGCTTCCTTGAAAAGAGCTTATAGGCAGCCCTCGCAATATAAATGTTTGCTTATTGATGAATTTTAGAGATTCTTTGAAAATCTGAACCCGATGGGGAACATTGCAGAAAAGGAGTTTGAAGATTATTTGTTTAAGAAGTCTCTGGAAATTGAGCCACGGAATGCAAAGTCTCTGCCAAGATTTGTAAGTAGTTGTTCACACTGCAACACCATGAGTGTTTTTTTATTAGTTGAAGCAATTTTAGTCCTCTTTTGCTGAGGTATCCTGCTGAGTTTAGATGTTTAGCCTGCTCAGCATATCGCAGAATCATGTTTAGTGTGGGGCCTACAGCGCTTTGCTGAGTTTGCTGCTCATTTCTAATCATGTTTAGATGAACACCAACCCACAAGAAGTTGGTGGTTTTAACATCATTCTGGAGCCTGCTATACAGGCTGTGAATCAAGGAGATTGGGCTATCACAAGGAACAAATAAGGATAGCTCTCTGTGCTTACTCCAAGTCAGAATTTAAAAATCAATAATTGTGATGTTAATTCAATATTTTGCTTTTAATGAGGAAGAACACAATAAAGACTAGTGGTCCAGCAGCCACTACTCTCTGTCATAGGGGTGTGTGTGCGCTTCAGTCATCTCCTCCCCCCGCTAGAGGTGTGCTAGGTCCAAAAAAAACTTTTTTTATTGCTTCTGAACAATAGAAATGATCTGCCAGAAGTGAAATGGTACTTTTATTTGTTCCTGGTGATAGTGCAACTCTTCATTTCTACTCCCCCCGAAGGTTTCGCTGATTTTAATACAAGTAGGTCTTTATACAAGACATTTTCAGAAATACAGTTGCCTGCGGCTGAGAAGGCCATTGGACAGAAGTCCCATCCTAATGAGCTGTACTTCACTGCTTGCACCAACGTGGCTGTAGACATTGTGAGCATTTCAAGAATTTGCAGTTTTCACAGCAATGAACTCATTATTTTGTTTTATTTCACTGAGATGTCTCATTCAACAGTTACTGGCTACTATTTATATTTTTTAAATTCTGGGAACATTATCCCATTACAGAAAGACCTGCTGTTTAAGGCAAGCACTGTTAGGAATAAATGTGTATGTGTGATTGCAACCAACCTTAGACTGCTACATGACCAGAAGGTGCTAAGGTTCAAACTCCTACTTCTGTCAAAAACCATAACGTTTGAGGCATCTCTAATGCATGGTATAATAACTTTTGCTGACTTGTACACTTAAGATGTTGAAACATATCTAGTGCAACATAGTAATATGCAATGACTCTAACCTTTCATTTTGCAGCCCAAAAAGTACAATTATCCCCTTAAGTCTCCTGGGGTACGTCCATCCAATCCAAGACCAGGTACAATGCGGCACCCAACTCCTTTGCAACAAGAGCCAAGGAAAATCAGTTATAGCCGCATCCCAGAGAGTGATGTTGAATGTGCTGCATCTGCTCCTAACTCTCCTCGGACTCCCCTAACACCTCCCCTTCCATCAGCAGCATCCAGCACCACTGATGTGTGCAGTGTCTTCGATTCAGACCCCTCCAGTCCCTTTCATTCACGTACGTATAGATACAATGGAGCTAATGTGTAATATGCAATACAAAATCATTTGGATTAATTATTTTAAACCATAAAATCAGTTCCACCCGACCGGTTATTTCAAATATTTGTTTAGAAAAGATGATCTTAACAACAAGGCTTAAAGGCCAGCAAACAAAATTATTTTTTCACTTGTGCTACTAATATAGACGCACAAATGAAAATCTTAGTGCCCCTAGCATCAGGTTAAACTGGTGTGTACTTGTACCATGCTCCATGGTGATGCAGGCACCCCAGTCAGTTTGACAACTGCCTCTCTCTGCTGGTGCAGAGAGAGACCCTAATTTTTACAAGGTGTCATCAGAGGGGACCTTAAAGGGACACTCCCAAGGGTTTTTTATTTTGCATTGTCGATTTCAGATATGTATTTTGTTTTTGTTATGTGAGTTTATTTTATGAAATATTTTACCAAACTAGTGTGACTAGGCACCGCTATTTCGTGTGTTTATGGGTGCTACCCCCTAGTGATTTTACAGCACTAGTTTCTGACTTTGGGGCTGGGGACACAGAATGCAGTCTATATGTCAGAATTCTGATCATAGACTTGCATCGAATGGGAGTGTAATGTAACTATTATGTCACAAGGGGGCGGAGTTATGATCCTGTTTGATCAGGTCAATCTCCTCTCGTTGGAAGGCAGGTAAAAAAAAGTTGTACAATGCCACCTAGTCCTGTCCACTAGTGATACACAGGAGCCAGTAAGACAGCAGGGGTGTATCTTATGACATCATCATGCAGGCTTTGGCCACAGTAGTAAGTAGTAATACTTGCTGGAAAATTTAATGTTGCATCATGGGTAAAATTCTCAAAATGAATGCTGGAGATGGACACCTAATTTTACTTTTATATGCAGTAAATTCAAACATAGAAGAAAAAACAGTGTCAAATGCCTTATATATGTGTTTCTAATTACATCTTCTGTAAGTGGTAGTATCCTTTGTGTTTGCAAGTGCTTTTTCCTTTAACACTCAATGTTGCGTCTCGCAAACTAAGTGCTTGTTAACAATATGGGAATATCCAGCATTGCAAAATTTACCTAGACATGCAGGATTGACTACTTAATATTCTGACAATGCTGCCCTGCATTTAATATTTTCCATGCATATCCCCAGTTAATGGATAGATCAATCCAGGAAGGATTGACCTGGCTAAATGTCCAGTCTGACACGAGTGATCATTTTTATATCCCAACAGTCTGTGTGCTAGCTCTGCCCATAACCTGGAAGGTTGTGGATATATCCCTGATCACCTTTCAAATATACAATTTCAAACAGGAAATAAGTTAAACTGATACCTTTTTATTGGCCGAGCTTTTAAGGCCAAGTTACTAGGTTCCTTACTCAGGCATTGAAAGTTTGCAATCAAAATTTAAGTAATCCTATAAAAGATACAAATTAAACCCGTGTGTGTGTGTGTGTGTGTGTGTGTGTGTGTGTGTGTGTGTGTGTGTGTGAAAGTAGGGTCAAATATGTACCACTACTGTGGTGTGCATTGCCGCCTAGTGGTTGCAGTCTATCTGATGATGCACACTATAACTGGCCTTTTCATAATGTGTAACAGAAAATTATTTGCACTAATGAACAATATGTAACATGTCTCTTTTTTGACACTTCTTAGGCTCTCCATCAATATCATCAATAAGTTATATTAGGAACTCTGAAGAAATGCATGTTCCTCCACCTGTTCCTCCTCGAAGAAGGCCAGAGTCCGCCCCAACAGAGTCATCCCCATCAAAGGTATACAGAGCATTGTTTCATTTGAGCATTTCTTTTTCAGACTTCAGAGTACGCATAGTCAATGAGAATAGTAAGAGAGTTCACTGCTTTAGACAAAAAATACAGAATCCGTGTAAAACAATGTTTTGTCTAAATACCAATTCCCAAATAAACCCATGACTATTCAAATGTCCCCCACAAAGAAAACAAAACTTTAGTTCAGAGTATGTAAGTTATGTGAATATTGTAACCATAATAAAATGATATTCTTTTGTTATGTGATTTTGGGGTTACTAGATGTATTGGATGTAGGTTCACCAATTACGAGGATATTGGCCAAGCAACATTTTACCAAAAATATTAATATTTAAGCCCAAATCACCCAAGTAATCAATGATTTGGTGCATCCCTGATTAAAATGCTAGCACAATAAGATGTGTATTGGTAATTTAATTTATACATTTAATTTCTCTTAATTAGATGCCTTATTGTGCTAAAGGTATGCTTACTATTATTCCATGTTGCAAACACATGGCACATGACATAATATTTGAACATTACATGTTACATTCTTGGTTAAAAATAAGCAAACTATATGTGATGTGTGATCAAGATTGTAGAATTTAGTAGAAATGTTTTGTCTTACTAGTCCATTTCCATTCCTTTTCTGTGTTTCAGATTATGTCTAAACATTTGGACAGTCCTCCTGCTATCCCACCACGTCAGCCAACATCAAAAGTATACTCTCCACGGTACCAGATGTCGGACCGCCTATCAGTCTCTGAGCCACCAGATAGCCCTCCACTTTTACCACCACGTGAACCAGTGCGTACACCTGATGTCTTTTCCAGCTCTCCACTACATCTTCAACCTCCTCCGCCCGGGCGGAAAAGTGAACACCCTAGCACCTTCTTCCCGTACAGCCCTTCTCCTTTTACTCCACCACCACAGACTCCATCCCCTCATGGGACAAGAAGACATCTGCCATCTCCGCCATTAATAGCGCAAGATAATGAACTATCTTCCTCCACGGGGCCGCCTGTCCCACCCCGACAAAGCACTTCTCAACCTATTCCAAAGCTGCCACCAAAAACTTATAAGAGGGAGCCTCCACATCCATCCATTCACAGAGATGGCCCTCCCCTGTTGGAAAACACAAACTCCTTGTAATACAAATAGTGTATTGTAAACACTAAAAAAAAAATTTGCAAAGAAAACATTCATGAAAGGAATAAACTGTATACTGAAAGGAATACAATGAATATAAACTAAGTTAAACAAAGAAAAAAGGGACAACCTGTCTTATTCCAAATCCTCTGGGATACATATTGCACCACAAAAAGACTGTTGATCGGGCAGACAAAAGTAATTTGCTAAAGATGTTACTTAAGAGAGCGATAGGAAAGATTACATTGATAAGGAGATTAAAACTAGAATGTTATGCACTTTTGTATGTGTGAGTGTATGTATGTATAAATATATACACATACATATATATACAATATGGAAAAGGAAGGCAGTGTGCTTCTATTAGCTTTATGCCTCTGTTTTAACTCTTTGACTGTCAAAGGGATACACACCCCTCTGACACTTAGAGTTATTTGTGAAATCACCTGGGGGGGCGGTAATGAAGATTTGTGGTACTGAACTTTAGAAAAGTGAAGTACAACGCTGTATTGCAGTTCAGTTTACAAATGTTCCATGAAATTTTGCTGGTACCTGCTTCACCAAAGAGGTACTTTGTTTTTCTTTTTAATAAAAGATGAATCATTGTGATGCCAGTGGAAAACAAAAGATGTGTTGCTGGAAGAATTCCTAATTGTTGCCTTCAGAAAGGTGATAATAGTCTTATCATTAAAGCAGTAGCAAAGCTATGTATGACATTTTGTGAGTTCCACATTGTGAGTGCGTGTTCTAACTTTTTATATTTTGTTTTCAGAAAACCTTTCTCGTTTGTGATCATGTGTTACAGTCTACATATAAATCCCGATCATTTTAGTTATATTTATTGGTCCTTTGCCTTAAGCACTTGGGTTCCAGCAAACACTTTAAAATGGGCACATATACCAAAATAACAATGTCTAACATAGTTTGTAAATTCTCAAAACTACCAATTATTATTTTTTAGGCTATACACCCACTGTTATCAATGGCTTGTAATGAATGCTATTTATTCTATATTTTTGAACTGGACCATACAGTTTATAGCATTGCATCAGTGTTCAGTAATATGCAAGAAAACAATGTCTTTCCCTTTTGTGTTTTTATATATTTTTAAACATACACCTGTAATAGCTGTACAGGTATTTTAATTTTGGTCATTCTCTATACACGCCAATTCTCCATCTTGTCACTACTAATTAGATCGAACATATGTTCTGAAACAAGGCCTTACTTTAAAGCTTGGCTGTGTTTGTATCAAACAACATTTATATACTTGTTTGCTGATTTATGAATGCAGCCGCATTGTCCCAGTTTACAAGGACGCAGTGGTAGAGCATGGCCAGTGGGCTGTAGATAAGGTACCTGACAAAATGATAGTTTACTCATCTTTCAGTTCACAAAGGATCATGTATCTGCTTTCTGTGGAAGATAACTCTCTTCACTTGCACAGTGCTTTTCCAAGTGCTCAGTTCTAAATGTGTGCACAGAAGGCCATCAATGAAGAGAATAGTTTCACTTTCCCTACAAAGGCTCAAAGCGGTATTTGTTACAAACTCTGCTGGCAGACATGAATCAGAAGAATGGTGACCCCTGGGAAATTCCTGCCCTAGGTTACCACATAATCTATCTTTATAAACCTATAGAAATGACTAGAAAAACAAAGATGACCCCGCCAAATGCATTAAGTGGGGTTTTATCACACATACTGATGGGTGATGAGCACACAGGACGTGTTCAAATTGAGACCATAGCAAGTGGTACAATCAAACGAAATACAGAGTAAAGCAATAGAACAAAATGAAAAGCCCTTATCAATACACAAACTTTATTTAAACAAAAATCAACATATTAATAGGATACTGCGCTAACCATATCTCAGAACATTGGTGGTAGGGTAGCTTATAGTTCCTACATCTTTGTAGGTAGTTTGTCCTGAAATGTGTGGGTCTGGGGCCACCAGGAAGTCCAATCTTGTAAAAAGGGGCGTCGTTTGTAAAAGATATAGACTGCACAGAAGGTAGGCAGGCTTAAACAGGGTTCTTCTTGCCTCAAAGAGAGAGATGTTTACCAAGGTAATGTAGGAAAACAGTTGGCAAATGGAGTAGTAGATACCTGGAATCACCTGTGTAATAATTACAAACTGATTGTGCTAACAAATTGAAGAATGCTTGGGATATTTGAAAAACAAATAAGGAAAATCCGTCTTTGATATTATTATGGATTGACTAGATGGGCCAATTGTTCTTATATGCTAGCACATTGTATGGATAATCTCTGGTAGCCCTGTGATTCAAATTTTCAAATGTTAAATATCAGAAGAAATTCTTATGAATAAGGACTCTATTTCGGTTTATAAAGAGCCAATAGCATTACATGTATTCCATAAACCGAAAGACATTCGGTTTATAGACTTTCGGTTTATAGAATACATGTAATGCTATTGCTATTCTATAAACCGAAATAGAGTCCCCATTCATAAGAAATTGACCTATTCGTATGAATGGGGACTCTATTGCGGTTTATAGAATAGCAATAGCATTACATGTATTACATCTGAGAGTCAAATAGAACCGTCAAATACTGTGCTTACAGCTCACTCTGAAAAATTCTGGCTAGCTCCTCCTCCAGCGCCGCTTCCACCTACACCGCCACGGTCACCGCCTCCTCAACCTATGGGATACTTAGTATAAACTGAAAGAGAATACCCTGCACTCCAACCCTCTCTCAAATGGATAATTCTGTTGATCCTCCTGGCAGCCATGCTTTAGATTTAGATTTATGTTATTCCAAAACTAAAATCAACGATTCCATCTAGTGCTATTTTATGGCTCAGCTGTATTTTTAATTTGTATGTATTTTATGTTATTTGAAGTTATTTCCCTATCCATATTTGCTTGCATGCAATTGTCCTACTCTTACCCACATTTTACTTCCTTTTGCAGCCCTCTAGCTCTTTCCAGGACTTTTTTAGAGGCATTTTAGTGGCTTTTCCGAAGTTCGGCCGAACCTGAACATCCAGGTGTCCGCTCAACTCTATTTATGACATCACCTTGATATGCTTCCATTGATAGTTTATTTGCATATTAAGCCACAGGTTTTGTCACCTTTGTCTTTAACATTGTGGGTGACCTATAAAAATGTACACTTGCATGTAGCACCAACTACTGACTGTGCACTTATATATAAAACAGATTCCCAACAGTCCCGCACTTAGTTGCTCCAGCGCCTGTTTTTGGAAAACCTCAGCCAAACACATTTTTTTTTTATAACTTTTATCAATTGTTTTAAAAATGTGTCTGTGGTGTATCCTGTTTATGACATCACCTGTGGCTTGATGTGCAAATGAACTAATGCGTTTTCTGCTAATATAACATAGATCATTTTTCATTATCTACGCATTTTGTAATCTCTGAGAACTTTTTTATGAAAAGCAAACGTTGTTTGTTGCTTCTAATCTGATGATTTACTACACAGGCAGGATAGCCTGGCGTTGAGGGAGGCTCCATTTCTTCTATTTCGGTCTAAAACAGGAGGAATTATCTTTATCTGGCTCTCGACCGAGGAGGTCCTTCAGTGTGTTTGTTTCATGACTGACCTTTTGACGACCAGACATGGCAATTTTTCATTATCATTTACTTTCAAACATATACTACAAGACAATATTTATTTATTTTATTTTTATTTCAATTTAAAACATGATTTTCTTGTATTATGTTATAGTAGTGGTCAGCACCATATTGGGTATTTCAAATGATAACAAATAATTAAATAAGCAGAGCATATCAGCATTGTGAAGAAATCATTAATACAGTATCATTCACATACAATCTATGGTAGTATGATCAAATGGCCACTTTCATTTTATGTACCTGATTGATACATTTTCTATAACTGAAAACATGTACATTTTTTTATTTTATTTTTTTAGCTATATTGATATAATTAGGCTAAAATACATGTTTTATGTACATTTTTGCAAGATAGACATGAGACAAATCTTTTTTGAAGAAAGTCCTAAAAATGGTGTGTGTTACTTTAACTCTTAAGTAGTGGTCACAAGTAACATGTGCTTAGACAAAAGTTCATTATTCCTTACCTGTAAGACTCCATTCTCTTATACAGCAGTGCAAATTATGGTATTACTTCTTTTTAGATGTTCTTCAAATTAAAAACACATTTTTTTTTTTGTGAGAAATGAAATGCATAAATGCTTTTCTGTAATCAGATAATATTTCAAAAGATTTTTTTTTTTTTGTATAAAATGCTGATCACAAATACTTGGAAACAAATGTGATTGATATGCTTTTTTTTCACCCCTAAGCCCTTACAAAGTTAAATATAAGACATATAGAAGCCAGTATTGTGCTTTTCACAGCTACAGAAAAGTCATAGAATCTTAAAGAAACACCATCATTTTTTCTTCAAATTTAAGTGTGCGCTAGGACTTTAAATGCTCAAGAAATTACTCAGAAAATTACTCGATACATGCGTGTCTGATCGCAAGCTCACACGCAAGTAGCTGCAGCAGCTAATTGACACAGAATCAGCCATAGCTGATTTACCGACTTGGTCATTATTGTAACATGTTCCTCTACTCAATGCTAGTGGCCTAACCTTTCTAAACACAAAATGCACATTAGGAAATAGAACAATATCCCTTATATTAAATGGAACACTGTAATATAATAAACTCCTTTTATCTCAATTTACAAGATTTAGTAAATATTTGAATATTTCCAAGGGCATCCTTGCAAATGAAGGTTGGCAATAGCAAAGACCTTATACCTGCAGACCACAGCCTTTGATGCAATCCAAGTACTTTTCTTGATAACTACAGCTGATTGCACAATCACAAGCTTATAAATGAAACACTAAGAGAAAGAAGGAATTGAGAAGGGAAGTGCAAATTTAAAGGGACGCTGTCGTTCTAAACATTGCTTGTACTGTGAATGTAAAAAATACATAATGATGGGAAATTATCTGTATATCGAGGTAACAAATTTGCATGCAGATGCATAAAGTTAGAGAAATATATGCTTTAAATATGTCTGTGGAGGCTCCTGCTTATAATAACTCCTCGTGGCTTGATATGCAATTTACTCATTTACCACAGAAAATGAGTTAATATCAAGCCACAAGGTGATGTCATAAGCAGAAGACACCACACATACATGTAAAACACATTTTTATCTTATTTTATGCATTTGCTTGCAATTCTGCTAGCACAAAATTTTTCATCATTTTTACCTGCTAAATTCACAGTATTGGCACAGGTTGACAGAGATCCTTTAAGGCTAAAATACAAGAGCTTGAAGTATAGCTGAATTAGAGAATTTTTCCAGCTTGGCTATTTTTGCCTTACGTTTGACATCCCTTCTCAATCCCCTTTTTAATGAATAACGAACGCCCAAACAGTCTGGTAGCATTATGACCAATGAGGAAATCCCTGAACAGGAGTCTATATTTCTATTATCGGATGTCACAATAACATTTATTTCTGTAGCACCGGCCAATAACACAGAACCTGGTAGAGAATGTAATAAAACCCAATACTGGAATTAAGGTAGGGAAAGACCTGCTGACCAACCAGAGGAATGTGGGGGACAGGAGACCAGGGGGCTATTCAATCTAAAAATCAAACAATAATAGCCAAATTGGAAAGACAAACAAGATGGAGAATGTTTCCAAATGCCTGATTTTTTTTTGCAGCTCACTGTCTGGAATGAAGGTGTTTTGCAAAACAATCACAATCGTTATGCACTGGCATGATTCCTTCAGGAGTACTCCCAGATAATTAAGTAAAAAGGTGGAAGCTAATGATGCAGTAATATTCAGTGGATCCATCTGGATGGAATTCCTCTGAGACCTAACGTGTGCAAATGTTATAATATTAAATAATGCCTTGTCTTTCTAGCTGAATCCAGTCTGAAAGAGATTTCTTTACGTTTGGCCTGAGATATCTGAACAATATTGACAATACCTTCTCAACAATTATGCAAAAAGGAAATTGGATTGAAACTCACATCCTCAGATCCCAAAACCAAGATCTGACCTGGGCATAAAATTCCAACAACAGATACCAGAAATAGAGCAAACCCCTTCAAAGCAGGGGTGTGCATCAACATTGCTCATGGCGGACATTTACTGAGGTCTGTGGTGGCCATTTTAATGATGTTCTATGGACCGTACCACAGACACTTGTACTTTGCCCATCCCTGCTTCAGAGAACCATTAAAACATGATCTTTGAACTCACAGAAAATATTGGCATTAACCAAAACTCAGTGAGATCATGCTCATGATTAGATATTTCCATTACATTTTATTCAATGCAAGTATTTAAAGCTCATGTGATCATGGTACTTGGGAGCCATCTCCTATGTGTGTACGTGTTTCTGTTGGGATTGTGGAGACATTGAGGAGGATTGGAAATTTATATCAGTGTTTCCATATAACATCCCTTCAGGCATTATACATGGACCTTTTAACTAACTGTGTGATCCAGTGATGAGTATCGGTCTGAGGCCAAATGTGGGTAAAACCAGGACCCAGGAGATCACAGCTGTGATAAGTACATTGTAATGAGGTCAACGCACAGTAAACAGATTAGCATTCTTGTCACCAACTACTCTGGGTTTTCATTCTTTGTCCAATCAGATTCCAGAGATTCTCTTCCTAGCTTTCACATGCTGTATCTTTCTTTGTATCCACTGCACATCACATATCCATTGCCAATATTTGTTTGTAAAACTAGTTACTACTTGTTTTACCTGAATTACACCCACTTTGAAACATAAAGCAAGAATGGTCTCAAAGAAGTGCAGCAATTGTCGTGATGTAGTTTAATTGGTCAGTATTATTTTAATATAGATGATCTTCATTTAAGTTAGCATACCACAAATTTTGCAATATATCTGTAAGTCAAAGCCCAACTAAACTTTATTTTTTCACTTGCGCTAATATAGAAGCACAAATGAAAATTGATTTGTCTCTAGTCTGAGGATAAACTGTACTTTTGACGGTACGTGCCAGTTTATCTTCAGACTGGCAGCTGCTTAACTAGATCCCCTCTGCTGATCTCACAGTGGTCTCTCTCTGCAATAGCAGTTAAAGGAGTTACCAAAGTTTTAATTGGGGAAACTAGATGGACTGAATGGTTCGTATCTGCCAACACATTCTATGTTTCTATCTTTATTTATTTGTTTTCAATTCCAGTTATAGTGTACTTACAGCATAGTTATAGTCAGAGGCGTCCCTCGGGGTGGGCTACTGGGGCTATAGCCCCGAGTCCCCCCTTCATAGCCCCGAATGGAGACTCTGGGACTAAAGTATTCTTTAGCCCCGAGACTCCAGGGCTATAATGTTGTTATAATTGTTTTAAAAAAAATAAATTAATCCCCCGGTGAGCTTTCCTCCGTCTGGGACATGGGCCCAGAATTGGAGGATTAACCTCACGATTGGGGTGAGGACCGATCGGGAGGAGAGGCTGCGTTAGGGAGCTCTCTCCCTAGCATGTGCCTGTGGTGACCACACCTCCTGGACATAGAGACCACAGTGCGACGGGTGCAAGCTCCGACACCGTCGCGCTGTGAGAGCTGCTCACCTGATGTCAGGTGACATCCGGCAGAAGATCCTGGATAACGGACCAACTGTAAGGTAAGTAAAAAAAAGAAATAGAAGAAATGTGTGACTGTGTGTCAGGGTGTCTCAATGTGTGTAAGTGTGTGTCTGGGTGTCTCAATGTGTGTAAGTGTGTGTCTAGGTGTCTCAATGTGTGTAAGTGTGTGTCTGGGTGTCTCCATGTGTCTGGGTGTCTCAATGTGTGTGGGAACCTCAGTGTGTGTGAATGTGTGTGGGTGTTTACGTAAGTGTGTGTGTAAGGGTGTTTGCTTAAGTGTATGTGTGTGTGTAAGGGTGTTTGCGTAAGTGTATGTGTGTGAGAAAGAGAGAGACGGTGTGTGTGAGAAAGAGAGAGAGACGCTGTGTGTGAGAGAGAGAGGCAGTGTGTGTGAGAAAGAGAGAGACGGTATGTGAGAAAGAGAGAGAGAGACGGCGTATGCTGCATTCTCTCCTGCCAATCCCAGTCTAACGTTCAATATCACAGCTGCTACCAAATTGATTTTAAATGAGAGAAGCGATTGTGGGGAGTTCACACTACAACCAGTTAATAGGAATTTTGGTGAAATCTTCATGCATTTTCATAGGAAAAGAAGTATGAAGCAAAAATGTAATAATGCTATTATTTGCATTAAATTACATTTAGTGGCGGGGGTGTTTCTTTAATACTGTCATTATTATGTGTACACAATAAGTATAAATGCAACTGAATGTAAAATGTGCTTGCTCTTGATATACTGCTATATAATAAAATACTAATATTGGTACAGATACTTCCATGCCTCCCAACTGTCCAGCTTTGGTTTTTCAGGACAGAGGTCCAGAATAGGAAGTTTCGGGACTGTAATATCGCTGACACGTGACCTCCCAAGCATTTGGGAGGTATGGGTTTTATTTAAACAGTTCCATAAAATATTTGAGTGTAAGTATCTAGCATAAAAATATTTGAGTGTAAGTATCTGAACAATTAGTGTTTCTCTAAAACAGATGTGCAGAGCTACTGCCTACTTATCACACAGCTGTGCCTTGATACAATTCACTGATCACACAGCTGTGCCTCGATCCAATTCACTGATCACACAGCTGTGTCTCGATCCAATTCACTGATCACACAGCTGTGCCTCGATCCAATTCACTGATCACACAGCTGTGCCTCGATCCAATTCACTGATCACACAGCTGTGCCTCGATCCAATTCACTGATCACACAGCTGTGCCTCGATCCAATTCACTGATCACACAGCTGTGCCTCGATCCAATTCACTGATCAGAGCAGAATGTGTTCTGAATATGTCTTGTCGTGTTGGAGACTGGTCAATGGAGGATTTCTCACTCATTTTCTCTTTGTTTTCTAGTCCGCTGGACCTAAAATCTCAGAACACAGCAGAGGTAAAATTTGTTTTTAATTAATCAAATTTCCATAATGATTCAAAATAACTTTTTGCCTATTTAGCTGAAACCAAAGTTATTTCTAAAATGGCCCCAGCAGGGCCTCAGGTACGTGACGTTTTTTTTACCACAATAAGTGTTAAAGCTGATATCCCGGAAATGTTTGAAAATGAGAGAAATCTCCATGTATCCTTTCTGGTAAAATACTTATTAATAATAATAAATAAATAAGCACTGTCACCACGCCACCTGCTGGTGACTTGTGGGGACTTTCTCTCACAACTACAGCAATGAAGCACCATTGTTTTTAGGTATAATCATTAGAAGGGGCTAGTATCAAGGTGATCGAAAACAGAGGGTCTATCACTGTGGGACAGTTGTTGATGCTACAGACTAAAGCATACAGGTTTCTGGTCTAGGGAAAGTGTTATGTAAGTTACAAAATATAAGCATTTTTAATATCCAGTGGTGCTGTAAAGAATCTAATTTGAAGGATAATGGAGGCTTTGTCAGCTAAAGGGCTTATAAATACCAAACATGTTTGCTGCCTCACTACCTAGTATTTCTGTAGGGAACAACCAAATGTGGGTAAAACCAGGAATCTCCAAGTGACACCTGAGAGATCGCAGGTACATTTTTTACTTGCACTCAATCTAATGCACAATGACGAGTTTAGCATTTTTGTCACCAAATACCTTAAACTTTTGGTTTTTGTCCAATCAAATTCCTGTAAGTCTCTTTCTAGTTTTCACATACTTTGCCTATCTTTTTCTTTTATAGTATTACATTCACTTTTGTGTATTTATATTCCTTCAGGCTTCAGATACTAACAGATTGACCCATGTACTGCACATCTTTTGATTGATTAAGATTACAGTAAATCTTTCAGTGTGGGTTTAGGGGCCACATCCTATTGCACATCCTATTGTTTGTACTGTGAGTGTAAAATATAAGAAATAATGTGTACATTGTGTTAGCATATATATATTGTGATCAGGTTTATAGATGAAGAATAAGGGATTTTAAATATGCTTGTGGTGTTTCCTGTTTATGACATCAGTTTGAGGCTTGCTAGTTACTATTCAATTTAGAATGTTTTGAGTATCAAGCCACAAGCAATTCCGGTGAACCAAATGTATTTACATAGTGAACTGTAGTTAAATTGACTAGGCAATTCCCAACATCAGTACAAACTCGCTTACTCAGAATAGGTGAGTTGAATAATTGCTTCAAACCCCCCCCCATTCTGCTACGCCTTCCCTCTCCCCCTTCAAATGTTACAATTCCTGCAGCCCTCCAGATGTTGCCGGACTACATTTCAGCCCTGATGTAGATAATCATACATTGTACATTTTAACAGTGCCATGAAACCTGTTTAGGATGATAAGACATTCTACATAAATGACTTTCTGTTCAAAATAACTGGGACCCCACAGGAAGAGCAGTAACACAGTGTGTATTGAGGAAATTCTATTTATAGGCTAGCCATGACATTGTGATAAATAAGATTTAAATCTCCATACTGGGGTGCAGGGCCTGACGTCCTCCTTCTACTCACTTCTTTTTAAATAGCTTACGGAAGGAGCTTCGGAAACCCCCCTTCTGATCTGGTCTTGGGTGGTGCTCACTGAAAGACGTTTGTTCAGTTTCATCATTTTGGTAAAATCTGGCATTTCCATCCATGTGAATATCCTGAATTGAGAAACCAAATAAAGAAAATGTTGGAGAATAATTCTCAATAATTAATGCCTGAGTTCCAGTTCACTTTACCATTCCCTACAGTTAACTTTTTGTGAATAGTTCCCTAAGAATTACAACAAATATGTCCAAAATATACTATCACGAACTTATGTGGAGTATCATGTTGTTTCTTGTTGTCCTGTATGTAAAACACGATGGTTATTTGTTTTACCTTGGTTATTTATGTTCTCTGGAAACGCTAGTCATGGGTAGTGGGTGAGAATACAAATTATTCTCACCCACTAGTACCTACATGAGGATGGTGCTTTACTATAAGACATTAAAGTCTGGAACATCACAACAGAGAGAAAAAACATGAGCCAACTACACTGCAGTGTAGCACTCTCTATTAACTTTTGACACACTGCTCCAAGACGTGGGTCCCTAGCTCGCTACACCTAGAGGTATACCAGCCGGACCACACTGACGAGGCCAATGAAGGCCGAAAAGTAAGTCTGTGGTTGCTGTATTCTTCGTGCAGAGGAGACCTGCCAGGCTATTTGGATCTGTACTGCCCTTATGGGTGGGACCAGTCTAATATGCTAATGGATGGGTTTCCTCTGTAATGGTGCAAGCAAACAAAAAACGGTGATTCCTCTCCCGAGTAGGTTACAACCTATAGGGCCGGCTATTTCAGCTTTTGCCCATTCTCGCTGAGAGAGGTCCCACACCTTTGTTTTTTGACACACTGCTCCAAACATTAAAAATATGGCACAAACACTAAGGTATAAAACCAAGGTTAGTTCATGGTAAAGTTTCTGAAGGACAACTTAATGATGTTCTAGTGTATGGACACTTTGCTTGTCCCCGTGGGAAACAAACAAGTGCACTTAATAGTCTACTTCACAAATTAAATGTCTATGATTAAGGTGTGATTATGTTTCTCTCTGATCCTTTATCATCTTTTTTTAATGTGTGGACCAGTGTGTCCTAAATTAATTTTGGCTATCACCACAACATCCCACTATTCTCATGAACTTGTCCATAATGGTTGTGCCCCATCTCCATCTACTCCATCGACATTCTGCAATGCATGATAATGGATTTCAACAGTATCTGTAAATAGTGAACTACAAACCTACCTCTAAAAGAGATCTACTTTCAGCATGTGGCCTCTGAGGAACATAAAAGTGTCTATGAGCATTGCGAGTTGAAGCTGACAGACCATGTGCTTGAAGGTTTCGATCCTGCTTGAACTGCATCCTGCTGGAATTGGTGCTTCTGGTACTATACAACCTGGTTGCCACAGTCTCTTGATTCCGAGGGAACTCCTTTAATGACCTGCTGAGAGGCTTGTTTTTTGCATGGATACCTTCATGTCGATAGCTGCTGTTGCTCACTGGAGACATACAGCTCCTGGCCAAGGGTTGCAAAGACCGTTCTGTTCTGTTTGACTCAAGAGTAAAATTGATGGGCCTGAGGAAGCAAATATCAAGGCTGGACTCTGACGATCCAGCAGAACAGGACTCAAATAGAGCACGGTTTGCAAATGTTTCTTCTTCATACGGAGTAGACACACCTATTATTTCACCACCATATTCAAACTCCTCATAGCTTGGTGCAAAATTCCCATCATCTAAAATATTGGAGGAGGTCCTCGTGGACCGTTCCATGTCAATCATTGCATCCACAGAAGTATTTTCATACTCCATCTCTGGAATTGACTGTAGAGGCGACATTATGGAATTGAGTTCTTGGTCTGATCCAGGGAATGAAGTTGGGATCAATATGTTCTCTGATCGGTCATGTTTCTTTCCATCAATTTCCCACTCAGAGGATTTTAACGAATGTATGTTTTCCACAGGTGTTTGCCTACTTTTCTTCATATGAGGCACCAGATGTCTTCAAAATAAAATATAGAAGACATATGAGTTATTATTGCATAAGGAGTAATCTTTGGAATACATTTTAAATCAGAGAAGAAAATGTTTATTACTGTATTAGAAAACGGGTACAAAAAGTGATTAAGCGAGAAGAAAGAACAGTCAATACAACTGCAGCGGCAAAACCTCACACACACTTGGACTGCTAAGGACTCATGAGGCTACAGTGTAGCAAGAAATAATAAAATAATTCATGGTGTAATTTAATAATTTGGAAATATCTATTGATAATTGTAGATGGAGGTGTCTGACACGGTTTAATATGTGAAATGCATAAGGTACTAGTATTAGGGTTATCTTTTCATGCAGTCACTTTCCTAGAACAATTGTTCTGTCTACATATTTTCATAAGTATAATTTCGTATAATAGGCAACAGAGTGAGTGACACTGATGCCGAATTTGCTGCTGCTGTTGGCCTCTCGGCTCGATGTATTAGAAGGGTTCAGATGGTCATTCTTGTCTCAGTCCCTATATGGGCACGAAGGACCGCATTTGTTAGCTCTCCTAGTGTTTAGGGGCCCTGATGACCCCCCTTAACCATTGCTTTCTTAAAAAAAAAAACATGTCCTGCTTCTCCTATGCGGGTTTACTCTCGGCTGTGTCTTGCACATGCATAGCTCATCAGAGTTGTGGCTCGCTCCGCTAGTTTGATCGGGGTCTGTATTAAGGTCCCCTCTGCTGATCCCATGGAAAAGTGAGGGTCACTCTCTTCGCTAGCAGAAAGAGGCAGTTGCCAACCAGACAAGCTGCCTGCTTCCCAGGATCTACTGTCAAAAGTTACATTTCTACTTATTTATATCCTCTAACATGTAGATGTTTTAAACCTGCCAAAATACCAATAGCTGTAATTAGCATGTAGTATATATATTAGTTATTAGTATATAGTATGTAAACTTGACTTTTAGAAGAGCCTTGAAGACTGATTAGGGGAGGCGATATTAAACCATGCGAGCTTACCACAAAATAGATTGAGCATCGTGTATTTATAATACAGGAAGCCATTACTATGCATGTACTCTGACATGCTTGTCAAGCCTATTAGAAATAGTATTACATCCAAAGCAGATAGATGCAGTTCTGTTCATATTTATCATAATATCTCAGTTCCTGGTTACACAACCATTAGAATGTCTTGTAAGTGTTCAATTACAGGTCAAATAACCATGGATGGCTGCACATACTGTATTTTCAGGGGGGAAATAGTAAAATGAATGTCTCCATTTCTACAGAAAGTAAGTTACAGTTAAGATATGGCTGTGCTGGATAGTACTGAGTCTATGCTCTCCTCTGAATGACATTATCAGTGATTCTAACTGTACCATCTCTTTCCTTCATTTCCTTAGGTGTTGCTGACCAATGAAGTGCAGCTTGTCATTTCATAGAAGTCTTAGTGGAATCACACATTACATCTACTCCTATGGGAAATGAGACTCACGTCACTGAGGAGTTGGAACCTGGCGCTGTTTGGTAAGGCTGGAGTGTCTCATCAGACTGGACGGCATTCTCCTTCACATTCACAGCATTACTCAGACTGGGAGGAACTTCCTGGCTTGATCCAGAGCACTGGGAGGCAAGTCCTTTGTAAAGCTTTATCAAGGAGGACCTAGAGGAGAGAATCATCAAGGAAGCATAAATTATCCTGAAAATATAACAGAATATTAACACAGGAAACAAATCATTTTTATAGCAAAAAAAAGGGCTTTTTAACTCTCTAAATAGAGAGAAACACATTCTGAATTTACACAGATGGCACTATACAATACAGGTCATTTACAGGTTAATACAGTATTCTTCAGGTCACGTGAGGCTCCTGCTTGGAAAGCATAAAATTACCCAAATGCCAGTGCCCACTCAGAGGCTGGACCAGCTGAATAAAAACAACCTTTATAGCCTCTTTTAACTCTTAATATGGATAGAAGACTTCACTTGAATTGCTGGTAAAAAAAAAACCTAATGTGTTTTAATCATCCTTCTAAGAAGACTTATCAAAGGCTTGGGATAATAATAAAAATGATTGATACATTGTGTTAGCAGAATTGCAGGCAAATACATGGAATAAGAGATGTTTATCACCTTGTACCTTTTTGCCAAATTAAATCACTTTAATGGGAAACGTATAATTTGCATATTAGACCATAAGGTGACGTCACAAACTGCAGACACCACAGGTCTCTGTGCTATAGGCGATTGACTAAAACTGCAGAAGCTGGGTTTACATGCTAACAGACCTTGAGAACTGGTGCTGTGTACCCCTGGCCTTACACATAAAGGGAAGATCATATTATGAAAATCACTGAAAGAAATAGGAGTGCTCTTTCTAACCCCTACACCAGTGGCGTCCCGAGGGGGGGGGGGGGGGGGGCGGACCGCACCGGGTGACACCTGCAGCCGAGGTGACAGCGGTGCTGCCGGCACCCCCCGCACCGCGCTGCTTACCTTTTTTATTTTTTCCCTGGCAGCCGCATCCCCTGGATTAAAAAAATCACAGCGACTGTGTTTCCCTCCTCCGTGCAGGAGGGAAGAGAAGACTGTACGGAGAAGGCGTCCGGCGACACACAGCAGCCAGCTACTCGGTAAGTGATGGGGAAGGGGGGGAGGAGGGTGGTTTAAAACGAGCACTGGCATGGCACACTATTACTGGGCACTGACTGGCACAATATTCCTGGGCTCTGACTGGCACAATATTACTGGGCTCTGACTGGCACAATATTACTGGCATCTGACTGGCACAATATTACTGGGCTCTGACTGGCACAATATTACAGGCATCTGACTGGCACAATATTACTGGGCTCTGACTGGCACAATATTACTGGACTCTGACTGGAACAATATTACTGGCATCTGAATGGCACAATATTACAGTCATCTGGATGGCACAATATTACTGGGCTCTGACTGACACAATATTACAGGCATCTGACTGGCACAATATAACAGGCATCTGACTGGCACAATATTACTGGGCTCTGACTGGCACAATATACCTGGGCTCTGACTGGCACAATATTCCTGGGCTCTGACTGGCACAATATTCCTGGGCTCTGACTGGCACACTATTCCTGGGCTCTGACTGGCACAATATTCCTAGTATCTGACTGGCACACTATTACTGGGCACTGACTGGCACAATGTTCCTGGGCTCTGACTGGCACACTATTACTGGGCTCTGACTGGCACACTATTACTGGGTTCTGACTGGCACAATATTACTGGGCTCTGACTGGCACACTATTACTGGTCTCTGACTGGCACAATATTACTGGGCTCTGACTGGCATAATATTAGTGGGCTTTAAGTGGCACAATATAACTGGTATCTGACTGGCACAATATTCCTGGTATCTGACTGGCACAATATTACTGGGCTCTGAATGGCACAATATTACTGGTATCTGACTGGCACACTATTACTGGCCTCTGACTGGCACAATGTTCCTGGGCTCTGACTGGCACACTATTACTGGGCTCTGACTGGCACACTATTACTGGGCTCTGACTGGCACAATATTACAGGCATCTGACTGGCACAATATTACTGGGCTCTG
The DNA here is from genome assembly GCA_036172795.1 of Pelodytes ibericus. NCBI lineage: Eukaryota > Metazoa > Chordata > Amphibia > Anura > Pelodytidae > Pelodytes > Pelodytes ibericus. Next base: position 61,309,592 of record CM069862.1, read on the forward strand.
ACTGGCACAATATTACTGGGTTCTGACTGGAACAATATTACTGGCATCTGACTGGCACAATATTACAGTCATCTGTATGGCACAATATTACTGGGCTCTGACTGACACAATATTACAGGCATCTGACTGGCACAATATAACAGGCATCTGACTGGCACAATATTACTGGGCTCTGACTGGCACAATATTACTGGGCTCTGACTGGCACAATATTCCTGGGCTCTGACTGGCACAATATTCCTGGGCTCTGACTGGCACACTATTCCTGGGCTCTGACTGGCACACTATTACTGGGCTCTGACTGGCACAATATTCCTAGTATCTGACTGGCACACTATTACTGGGCTCTGACTGGCACAATGTTCCTGGGCTCTGACTGGCACACTATTACTGGGCTTTGACTGGCACACTATTACTGGGTTCTGACTGGCACAATATTACTGGGCTCTGACTGGCACACTATTACTGGTCTCTGACTGGCACAATATTACTGGGCTCTGACTTGCATAATATTAGTGGGCTTTGAGTGGCACAATATAACTGGTATCTGACTGGCACAATATTCCTGGTATCTGACTGGCACAATATTACTGGGCTCTGAATGGCACAATATTACTGGTATCTGACTGGCACAATATTTCTGGGCTCTGAGTGGCACAATATTCCTGGTATCTATAATTGTACAATTGTCACCTCGTGGGGCTCCTGTGTGTTGCATAATTAATGGCAATCCCATGTGTGCATAATTATGGGGCGCTTTTGTGTGGCATATTTATCGAGCCCCATGTGTGGCATAATTAAGGGACTCTTTTGTGTGGCATAATTAAGAGACTCTTTTGTGTGGCATAATTATGGGGCACCTGTGTGTGTGTGTGGCATAATTATGGAGCACCTGTGTGTGTGGCATAATTAATTGGGCAGAGGTGAGGCATAAATAGTGGGGCTCTGGTGTGGCATAATTTATGGGGCTCTGGTGTGGCATAATTTATGGGGCTCTGGTGTGGCATAATTTATGGGGCTGTGGTGTGGCATAATTAAGGGACCCTTTTGTGTGGCATAATTAAGGGACTCTTTTGTGTGGCATAATTATGGGGCACCTGTGTGTGTGGCTTAATTATGGGGCACCTGTGTGTGTGGCATAATTAATTGGCTAGAGGTGAGGCATAAATAGTGGGGCTCTGGTGTGGCATAATTTATGGGGCTCTGGTGTTGCATAATTTATGGGGCTCCTGTGTGTGGCATAGTTAATAGGCCATCTAAGGAATCTGTTTGGCATTGTATTGGAGGAAATCCAGGGGGGTGACACCATGAGTTTCCGCACCGGGTGACACCAACCCTAGCGACGCCCCTGCCCTACACAGCTCGTTTTTACCAGTTATACTGCATTTCAGTATTATCAGTATTTAGTGGATAAGGCATATAATCTAATGTACTTCTTTAATTTCTTCCTCTTCTGGATGAGCAGGTCTTCGTTGTACTGAAACAGGACACTGTAGTGGGAGATGAAAACTCGTAGGCGCTGCACACACACAAGAAGTAAGTAATAATCCGGATGGTCCTGTTCTGTGAATTTCAGGATGTTCTGTACAGAAAGAAGAACCAACAAGTGACACTAAGTCCCTGTTGTACACTAAAAAGACGCTCTACTAGTAAAGAGCGTCTATTTCTTATTACATCAGCATTCACATTACAGATTAAAGACGATTCAGCCCTGACTCACCAAAACAAATGAATATATGCTTTGAAACATTTATTAGTTTGTATTTTGCTAATACAAACAAACTCAAAACTTACTTTTAAAACTTACCTTTTCCATGATTTTTCTTCAGCATGGTACTGTGATGTCACTGTTGCGCATGCTATGGCTGTCCCATTACTAATGATGCATTCATCTTGAATCATTTCAGCTAGTTTATAAAACCGTCTGAGATGAAAGTTAAAACAGGATGTTCTGTGCTCCCTCTCCTATTCGAGCGCCACCTTCTTGGGCAAATTCTCAGAGGCTCAAGCTCTCTCCAACTCCTTCCTACCTCATTCTTCTTAAATGTCATGTTCACATTCACTCGTACATCACTGTCTTGCAGTACTAAATCCTGCTTTCCCGCCAAACTCTACCTCAGAGCTAGAGCTCGGCGGGAAAGCGGCATTGCCTCCCAAAATCAAAATTGTCCCACACAAAGCGGATAGTTAGGAGGCATGTGTTCATCAGAAGCATGTTAAAAAGAGTATTCTAAAAACTGTCCCAGTTTAGTAAAGTTCCAAATCTCTCCACATGTATACGTGGAGATTCACAAAGCATGTCTGTGATTGGTTCGGAAAAGGAGTTCAGCGATAGAGGCCAACTGATCCAACCAAAGTCCTAATTACCCCATTTGCCATTTATAGTGTTTCAGAACAAATTGCATGTATACAAAATAGATATTTTGTGGCTATAGCTAGCCAGGAAGTGTCGATGAGGAAGAAAGTTGGTGAGAATCTGAGGAAAAAGGAAATTACACCAACAGGAGTTGAGGATCGTCCATGGATGAATGAAATAATTCTGGACTCCAGGTAAGTGCTGTGTAAAAGCGTTTAATATTCAATCTGCCATAGCAGGTAGCTGGAATTGAGAGTGGGATATACCCGGTGGGATAAGGTACTACGCGTTTCGCGCCTATGTGCTGGAGCTTCGTCTAAGGCATAAATGAAAGACTGACATCTGCCTCTTAAATACCTGTGTCAAGTGATTAATTACAATTAAACCCAAGTGGTGCATAAAGTGACAAGTGTACTTAATTATATTCTATTACATAGTTCTAAAAGGAAAACGTCCTTTGCAGTTAGCATGGAGGAGAATTTTACATTTGTTTGAATACATTCTTATAGAGTGGCACATTACTAGAAATGACTTTTAGAAACTCTAAATGACTTGCTTGTGCTTGTTGCAAATAAAAAACTGAGGAACAAAAGATTCAAATTCAACACACAGCGCCAGGCGTCTACACAGCAATCTTACCTGGAGTAGAATAAGATATTCTGGAATGCGCTGGACTACATGAAATAATAATATATACAGATCCGATTTAATATCTTCTTCAGCCTGAATGAGGAAAAACAGTAAACTAGTCAGAGTACTAAGCTTTAATATTTCAATACACTTTTATTTACACATGTCTAGATAGCTTGGCCATCAGTTACACCATTAAAATGAATAAATACTGTCTGTCTATGACCCCAATCAGACATGTAATATCCCTGTCATCCTATTCTCATTTAGAGCACCGACATGTAGATATAGTCTTCCCCAATGGATAACGACAACCGCCCAGAATTAAACAGAGAGGAATAGTGAATGTCTTTAGAGTGTAGGATTGGAAAGAGACAGAGAAAGACCTCATAATTAACAGTGACAGAAACACAGAAAACATTATCATACACATATTGTATTTTCCTCTATTGATTATGGAGGAACATCCATTTATTGGCTATAACATGCTTTCCCTTACAGAAAGAAGATAAAAGTAATCTGAAATTGCATTAAAACATACTTACTTCTTTCAGAACCACAATATGAATCACAGAAATACTCTCCGGTAAGTCTTTTAAGTATGCAACATAGTAGTCCAAGAAATTGTTCTTGAAATGAAAAGAATAAAACCGAATATAAGAATGATTTTACGCAATGCACAACCAATATATCTTTCAGATTTTAACATGACCCTTTTTAGCACATTATTCAAATGAAATAACAAATATGATAATGTTCAAGATTAAATCTAGAAAACTTCAAACATGAACAAAGGTATTGTATCCACCTGACCATTACACCAACAGGGACTTTTATGACATTGCCATCTACATACATAGACATTAATATGTAGGTGATGCCACCGTTGCTGCTATAACAGCTTGCACTCTTCTAGGGAATTTTTGCCCATTCATGCCGTAGAGCATTTGTCAGGTCCAGCACTGATGTTGGATGAGAAGGCCTGGCTCACAATCTCCATTCCAATCCATCCCAAAGGTGTTCGCTGCAGTCAAGTTGGTAAAGTTCTCCTGACATCCACCAACCCCAGACTCACCCATCAGACTGCCAAACAGTGACGGCTCCACAGATCATGTCGCAGCATGCTCTGCACCACTGATACTTGCTGATGGGGAGGCTTGCATGCAGCTGCTCAGCCATAGATACCCATGAAGCTCCCGCCTCACAGTTTTGGTGGTAATATTAATGCCAGTGGAAGTTTGTCACTTTTCAGTTATGGAATCAGCAGAGCATTGGGGGGTTTTTAGGCACCATGCTTGTTGACCCTGCTCTGTGACGTTATGTGGTATTCGGCTTCCTGGCTGAGTTGGTGGTGCTCCTTAACACTTCCACTTTCCAAGAATACCACATAAAGTGTAAATTACAGTTAATTGTGGAATATCTAGCAGGTATAACATTTCACAAACTGATTTATGGCTTCAATACTCAATACTCAGTGTCCCAATACTTTTGTCCATATAGTGTATTTTAATTTACTCACATGCACCTGTTCAACTGCTCAAAAAATGGATTGGTGCTTTAATCTGGCTCTGAGTAATGTAGCAACTCACTGACAAATATTACATTGCAGTAACTATAGTAAATGTACCTCATCATTGGTTAACTTGAGGAATATGTCTCCCAGGATTCCCTGTCTGGACCATTTGAGAACTCTCTCCTGCAGTATATGAAGCAGGTCCAAGTGATGTTGGATCAAATACCGCAAGGAACTGGGGAAGAAACTGAGAAATGAACAAAAAGTGACCCTTGAAGGTGCATTCAGTTTTAGAAATAAGTACAAAATAATAGCATCCTTCCACAAGAAGCTGTTCACAAGAATCAAACATGGACGTACATTTGGGTGTATGAAAGCTTTTAAAGGTTTCAGTTTCTGCCTACAGGTACATCTTCGTGAACACTGGGAAATAAGTGTTAGGTTATTGTGAGCACCATTAGATATTTCCCGTGTTCATTTAAAACCAAATGCAGCTTAACTAGGCGCTTTGATATAGTTTGTGGCACAAAAGATGAAGTCAGAAGCACAGGACCGAACTGACAGTAAAATGCAGTGACTTTTAGTGACCTCCATGCAGCACTTTGATCTGGAGGAGCTGTTATAGGTGGGCTGTGCTTACATTAATTCTCCAACCAGATGCAGCCATAAAATCAGCAGCTAGACCAGTCTAAGCTGTGGCCACCCTACAGGTAAATATCCTGGTAGCTCAGTCCAGCACTGCATTCATGGAACATACGTCAAATAAGAAATACTGCACTTTTTTTGTGAATTTTCTTAACTTTTATGAATACAGCTTAACGGTAGTTTCATTACATTATATTAAATTGTATTTACAAACATCATTAGATGAGCAAAGACAGACAAATAATTCATGTAGTGAAAACCTGCTCTTAAGCTTCCAGTTTTGGATGAGGTGGGGCACAAGATGATGTTGGAAAATGCAGAGAATAATTATTTTCTTGATTTTTCTTTTCATTCCTTGCATTGGCACCTGTTCATGACTAAACTAAGCATTTGGTAGATAACCCTCAGAGTGCAGCCCAAGGTCCTACTGAGGTTTAACTGGGTACAATTTAGTGAAAGTCCAACTTATTGAAACTCATCAGCTGAAAATCAGGGGCTGAGTTTAATGGAAAACCCATTTGGCAACTGAACTGATCAAATGAACTCCTCAGGAGTGTGGTGACTCTGCACTGAGGAGTACAGAAATATCCTGGATCATTCTGGATAATATATGTCTTTATACTGCAAAAGGTTCACCATGAAGGGCACAAGGTTTATGTAAGTACAATACCTTCTCTCCTTGCTGCCTCTTTTCATGTCTGACACCTGTAAAGTGGCACGAATCTTCAAAATGTGAGATAAATTCAGGACATATTTCCTCTCTGATTCCAGAAGGTCCTTGGCAGCACTTTGCCTTCTTGCTTAAAAAATAATTAAATATAATAGCTTTTCAGTTAAATGAAAACTCTGTGAGTCAAATATGAGCAATCACTGAAGGCAAATGTATAGAGCATTCAAAAAATTGGTTCTGCCCCTTTGGGACATTACGATGCAATCTGAGATACACACGAGCTGCTCATAGAGATTGACTAATTTGCATATAATTCTGCTTCTTTGGGCCACATAAAATCATTTGATTTATATACAGTCCTGGAAAAAATAAAGTACACCCTCTTTGAATTCCATGGTTTTATATATCAGGAATCATCTGTTCCTTAGCAGGTCTTAAAACTAGGTAAATACAACCTGAGATGAACAACAACACATGACATATTATACAGTGGCATGAGTTATTTAACAAAAATAAAGCGAACAAGCAGAAGCCATGCCCGAAACACTAAGTACACCTTACAATTCAATAGCTCGTAGAACCATTTTTAGCAGCAGTAACTTCTAATTGTTTTCTGTATGACTTTATCAGTCTATCACATCGTTGTGGAGGAATTTTGGCCCACTCTTCTTTACAACGCTGCTTCAGTTCATTGAGGTTTGCTGGCATTCCAACCAGGGTGAGGTCTGGACTTTGACTGGGCCATTGCAATACTTTGATTCTTTTCTTTTTCATCCATTCTGTTGTATATTTTCTGGTGTGCTTGGTATCATTGTCTCATTGCACGACCCAATTTCGGCCAAGCTGTAGCTGTTGGACAGATGGCTTCACATTAAACTCCAGAATACTTTGCTATACAGAGGAGTTCATTGTCAACTCAATGACTGCAAGACAAGCCCAAATCATCACCCCTCCATCACCGTGCTTCACAGTTGGTATGTGGTATTTGTGCTGTGTTTGGTTTTTGCCAAACATGGTGCTGTGCATTATGGCCAAACATCCCCTCTTTGTTCTCATCTGTCCAAATGACATTGTTCTAGAAGTCTTGTGGTTCGTTCAGATGCAGGTCTGCAAACATAAGCTGTGCTACCATGTTCTTTTTAGAGAGAAGATACCTTTTCCTGGTAACCCAACAAACAATACTTGTTCAGTCTATTTCTAATTGTACTGTCATGAAATGTAGCATTTACTATGGTAACTGAGGCCTGTAGAGCCTGAAATGTAACTCTTGGGTATTTTGACATTTCTCTGAGCATTGTATGTTCTGACCTTTGGGTGAATTTTCTGGCACATCCACTCCTGGGAAGATTGGCAACTGTCTTGAATGTTTTCCACTTTTGAATAATCTTTCTCACTGTGGAATGATGGACTTTACATTTATTGGAAATGTCATTATAACCCTTCTCAGTTTGATGGGCAGCAACAGTTGCTTCTCTAGGATCATTGCTGATGTCTTTTCTCCTTGACATTGTGTTTTCACACACCTGAATGCTCCAGACCAGCAAACTGCTAAAACTCCGGCGTTTATAGAGGTGGTCACACTTGCTGATGATCAATTAATCAAGGGCAATTCCCATGGATGCAATAAGGGTGTACTTAATTTTCCACACATGGCTTCTACATTTTGGGTTTACTTTTGTTAAATAAATCATGCCACTGTGTAATATGTCATGTGTTGTTGTTCATCTGAGGTTGTATTTACCTAATTATAAGACTTCTAAGGAACAGATTATTGTTATTATGTCGTTATATGTAAAACCAGAGAAGTGGGTGTACTTTCTTTTTCCCATGACTATATATATATATATATATATATATATATATATATATATATATATATATATATATATATAATAGTATTTGTTTGTATTGCTGACAACAGAATATTATGGTCACTTGGGTCAGCTGTTCTGAATTCATGTGTATTCTATTGTACTACAGACCCCATAACTAATACACAACCAAAGGGGTTACTATTTCTGCCTACACAACATGCTTTAATAATATTTCTACTTAATATCTGGTGCGTAAGTGATTGGCTCCATAACAATGATTACGTAACATTAGCCCTCACCATCTCCTATACTCTTCTCCTAATTATTTCCTTATTATAGCCATATTATACCCACACCAGATAAACACCTCCCCTCCTGCCCAATGTGATTCATTGTATCAAATACTGATTATTGTGCAATTAATTAAACAAAACAAAAGGCACTAGGTACTGATTGATAACGGATCAGTATAGGGTCTTTCTAGAGATGATAGTATTTACCATGAAAAGAAAATCCAAAGTTCACGAGGAGAGAAGGACATAGTTATCCACAGAAAAATATAGTGTTTGAATGGATTAAAATACTGCACTTATTCCATAGACAGAGGGAGACTATATGGATAGAAATATGTTTTCACAATTTTTTAAAAAATTTTTTATTTTAAATGGAGAAAAATATGTTGGTGATTCACTTTACAGCAAATTGTTGTGAATTAACAAGGGAATATCAAAAACAAGACTTTAATAACTCAGTGGTAAATACAGGCAAGTTGGAGAAATTTACAAACTCAGCTACACTGTCCTTATTTTTTTCAGTTCACTTGTCAGTTCAGCAGTAATGAATGGCAGCACTAAACACAAAGCAACACTGTCGTAGAAGACAGAAATCCTGTCTCCATTACCACCATCAGTGTAATGTGTAATGAAAGCATTCGCACATTGGGAGGATTTGGGATGATCCAAACAATCGGGATAAAAAAAGATCTTACCTTTTTCCTGGTTCCAGCATATTAAACTGATGCCTTCATGTCCTCGTCTTGGATGAGATAAAATGCTTGCTAAAAACAACAAAAAACATGCTGGAAATAATATGATGGAGCTCTGCTTGTGCAGGTGCCTCTGAGGTGCTCCTATTTAAGTTCCAGAATGCAAAGCTTTGTAGTAGGCTACCATATTTAATATGAGCCTTGAATGAGTTGAAGGTCATGTAGGTTAACCGCAACCACTTACAGAGCTACTGTATAATAAGTTATATAATGCTGTGCATATGGACATTTAAATAAGTGCAAACTAGAAGCGTTTTTGTAATTAGTGTTTCACCCACTGTGAAGGGTCTGTGATGAGAACAGGCATCCGTTAATCATGCTAGAACCAAGAGAAAAGTAAGTCATAAATGGCCACATGCAGAACAAAAAGGGTGCTGGCTAATGAAAATGTGTCTTACTAGGACCAGGGACCTCATCCAAAGTCTGTGTGGGATGGGATAAGACAGCAGGGAGTTAAAGGCTGATCTATTGAGATTCAGGTAAGGAAAAGGAAATAGTGTTGAAGTTGAGAGATCCATTGAAAGAGAACTCTGAGGACATAGGTGGAGAATTAAGAAAGATGCAATGTGACTTGTATTGGATGATGGATAGAGTGTCAATACTGGCATGTATGAGCAACTGGCGCTCAGGATGATTTGATACAGCTCACCCACTCAGGCGGACATCATATGCATCAAGGCCAAAACCAAGTAACAGCTTGGTTTCAGTGTGCAGGTGGTGCAAACAGTAATGTATAGAAGATATCCATTTGGGGCATACGTACAGTCCATGTGTGTAAAGAGAGAAAATACTGTGACATATATCATCGGTAACTGCAGTGAAAGTATTTGACAAAGGTGAGAATGGAGATGAGAGTACTGGAGTCTGACATGTGTGGACATGCCTGTGTGCACTGACCATGTTACATAAAAGCTACATACACAATAACAAACATGATACACAAAGAAACACATAATATGCACTAGCTGAGTGTGTCACACAAAGGACCTGCAATATGCTGTTTAAAAATAAGGAGATTATTTTTTCCACACATCCTAAAACATTGCAGGTTCTTAAGAGCTGTATTAAGGCAACATTTACAGCAGCATCAATATAATACAGGAGCAACATGATTCCCGGGGTAAGGGAGCTAGTGTAGATACATGCAAGTGTTCACTGAGCAGCAGTATCCAGTATGGTAGATGGATTACAGCTTGTCTGAACTCTTAAATGTTTCTAATTCCTGGCTGTGCAAAACTATGGTTCGGTGACTCATCTTCCAAAATTTCAAAGTTTTGGAGTAAATATAATAGTGACTGAGTATGAAGGTAAGCGCTTACAAACGCACACACCCCCTAATAAATTAACCCTCCCCCCTAATAAATCAACTCCCCCTAAAAGTGACCCCAAACCCCCATACTAAACTCCCGAACCCAAACACTAATACCAACACTACCTCCGAACCCTAATACTAGCACTACCCCTGAACCCTAATACTAATATTAACCCCCCCAAACCCTAATACTTATACTACCCTCTCGAACCCTTATACTAATGCCTAACTCCCACAAACCCTAATACTAACATTAACCCCCTTGAACCCTAATACTACCCTCCCCAAACCCTAATACTAACCCCCCGAACCCTAATACTAACATTAACCCCTAATAATACCCACCTTCAGTGTTCCCGCGATGAACTGTCCCACGAACAAAGATCCGGTGATGACCTCTCGCGTGTTGAACTGGCCGTTGTGCATGAGGGGACTGTGAATCGGCCATGTTCATGGCAGCCGCAACCGTCCCAGCCCAGAGAGGGACAGAGTGTTTGCACAGACATGGTAGTTTACTAGTTCCCCAACAGAGAGATGAATAGTGTTGCCTAGCGAGTAATTACCTGAGGATTTTGTCTTATCATTTCCCAGGTTTGTGCAAGGTCATCCAAAACATCCATGTCCTTATCTTCAACCCAGTACAAATAGTTAAATTACAGGTTAAAATAACATCTAGAACAGAATTTCTAACCTGGTTCTCTAAACTACATTGTTGGCATTACAAAGGAATTGTCTACAATTCTCCTGTAACCAGTAGATTCAAACATATGACTTTCTTGGAAATCCATCCAACTGGAATCCTTTGGTAAAGTCAGAAATAGCCAGGAAGAGGTCCATGGTTAGGACAAAAGACTATTTGTAACTAAATATACCCAGCATACATAATATACAGCAAGATGTTGGAAGAGTACACTGGACACTTAATTATGTGCAATGTTTTATTTTAATTCGGGTGTAAATCCTTTCAAGTAGTAAAAAAAAATTCCAAAACTAATGACAATTGTAACCCTTTGCCTGGTAAGAGATGAATAGAGTTAGGTAATGAGATTATTTGTGTATATATTTAGCACCAGGAACGTTTATGTACAGATATGTGTTACAGATCAGTACTTCATATCAACCAAGCATTAGATAACAAATCGGATTTCCGATCTTTAGGTATAAGTTCCAGATTGTAATTCACACTCCACAACCATGAGTCATTATTACTAGATTTACTACCCACAAGTGTATGAACAAAATCTTCTTTGCGATAGCCCTACTCCTGACTTGGATTGCAACCCAGACGTCTCCTTAAACAGTGCCAGACCCACACTGGTTATCTACTCTGTACACCCGTCCAACGAGGCTATCATCAGCCTGACCTTACTTAAATAAATTAACTTCTATTCATTTAATAAGGGGGTAGCTAATCGCATCACACAGAAAGCAGGATTACAATATTAAACCCAGAATTCTTTCCATCCATACTTTGCATCTCATGCAGCTTATTATAGTCTATTTAGTTACCCTTACTTCAGTCCAAAGTGAATAATAGCATAGAAACATATTATTATTTACTAATAATGTGCCAATATATTGACAATCACACCTACATTTCAGCATAAACAAACTTATCTCACACACTACATTGGTGGCTGCCATGCTTTATGGTTGGAATTTCATAGTTAATATGACTGAATGGAAAATGTATTGTATTATCAGCATTATTCCCCATGTCCCCTTTTTCTTTACCAAAGACTGTAGGTTCGCTTAGCACATTCTCTGCAGGAACACTTCTGCTCTGGGCTGGCTCCCGGGGCCCGTCTCCTGGTTCCTTTGCAGAATGTTCTTCTTCCCACTCTCTGCCTTCTTTTGGCTGTCTCCAGATAAGTGATGGCATGTAAACCCGTGACTGTGCTTCAACTGACGTAGAAGACTTGTAACTTTCATCAGTCTCTTCATGAGAAGCCCGAGCTGCTTGTTTGCAGAAAAACAAACAAATTATGTATATATTGCAGCAAAGAACCCAGTATTCCCGAAAAAATTATATATATATTTAACTTGAATCAGACGTGAGTTTAAATAAAAAATTGTGAATGTATAGTAAAGAGTTTTGTATTCTATATGCATTTTCTGATCATAGCAGAGTTCTGGAGGATGATTTTAATGAGATTTGTTCAATAGTGAAGAAAAAAACATACCGGTAAATTGTATGAACAAATTATTTAAAGATAAAGTTACTATTGGGTGCTCATTACAATATTAAATAGCAACACCCATGATGGTGAAATCTTGTGGCTGAACTTGCCTTAACTAGAGGGTCCCAGAATATCTTCAACACCATCAATTGTCACAGCACTTTATCTCAGTTTGTTTCAATGATATTGTAAACTTGTGGGTTTTGAGTAACATATACACCGAAAAAATGGTTCAGGAATGGATTGAGGAACACAACAGGTTCAAGGTGTTGACTTGGCCTCCAAATTCCCCAGATCTCAATCCAATGTTCTGGATAAACAAGTCTAATCCATGTAGGCCACACCTTGGTGTCAGATACCACAGCACACCTTCAGGGATCTAGTAGAGTCCATGCCTCGACGGGTCAGGTTGCTGTTTTGGTGCCAAAAGGGGAACTACACAATATTAGTCAGGTGGTGATAATGTTATGGCTGATCTGTGTATATATTAAGTGTTCCAGAGGCAGTGTTATTCTGCAAGCAGACAGTGTTTCTTGCATTCTACACAGACAAACTATTCTACTTTCCACTCACGTGTGTTTGTTGTAGTTCCGCCCATGCTGCTTTCATTGGCAGTGCCTGGTCTGGACACAGCTGCTGTATGGGTGTAAACATAACGTGTTAGAACAAGGAACAGTTCAGCACAAGGTTGAAGAGCCATAATAGTCACTTTGAAGGGATAGGCACCAATAATATTTATTAGTTGACATTTCGTTGGTCTTTGTGATTTTTTTTTATAATATCATTTGGACCTTCACAGTCCTTGTCACTGGTGTCCTGGTATGGACACTTTGCCTATCACTGTCATAGGTGAAGACTCAGATCATATCATCTGAATGTTAACATGTGTTCTTCCAAGTTCCATATCATAAACTTATTATACTTGGAAATAAAGGCAACGCCTACAAATGCCTTAGATACAGCAGGCCTACAACAACCACATTAAAGACCCATTCAACTTTCTTTCACTTTTCCATGATAGAAGCAAATATGAAAAGAGCAGTTTTTCAAGTATGGGGATGAATTGGCTATATTTGGTATAATAGAGGCAGAAGGGCAGATATAACTGAAGGCGAAGGACAAAAAGCTACTGAATGGTTTTGTAGGGAAGAAAGCCATCATAGCTCAATCGATTTCCTTCCAGTCGCCAGTATTAGTAATGGAATTACTAGATTATTGAGAAATGAATCTTCACTGCACAGTGAGGGTAAAGTGAAGATTTATTTTAAATCAGGGGTCTCAATACAATGCAATATTAGATAGTCCCACTATAGTCTACCTTTTTAATACATTTTATGGCACAAGCTGGTACTCCATACAAACCTTAAAAGGAAATCACCGTATCACCAGTTTTTAAGTAAGCTGTAAGCTGATGGGTTCTACTTTGAAGAACAAGCCTTAATACCTGGGTTGTACATGTTTAGAAGTTCACATGGGATTGTCTATATGGCCTCTTGCTGAGTAAAGGGAAAAGATACCGTATGTTCGCGGATGGTTAACCAATATCATCTTGGTTTAGTTCAAAGGTTCAGCATATGTCTTTCAATATTGAAATTAGATGTATATTAAATACACATTTTCCTGTTTTGTTTTTTTGCAAACTAAAATTACAAATAAGAGTCACAATAATTCAAAGTTTCCTACAGGGGTACAGAAAAAAGGGGGGGAGGGGGGGACGATGAGGGAGTAGTATAGACCATCAAAATACAGATTACATTGTTTGGTCAATTCGTAGTTATACAGCAATAATAAAATTACAGGGTAACATCGGAATCAAGCAGCGGAGATCTAGAGACAGCAACAGCCATAACAAATAGTAGGCAAATGTCCAGGTTTCTGGTTACAATGAACAGGGTATAACTAGGCATCCAGGAGTCCATCAGGGCGTCTGGTAATAAGGCGATAGAGCATGTCATGTCAGTATACACTGTATGTACTTTTAGAGGGTATCCGGCGTGAAATGTTCGGGAGTGTTGCATTCATTAAAGCAGTGCACTCGATCCAGTAAAACCAAGTCAGTATGTGTATATCATGTGTGCCTGAGGCTGATGCCAATAGCTGTTTGAGTACATGGATTTCCTCCACTCTGTCAATCCATTCTCTAATTGGAGGGGCTAGTTCAGACTTCCAGTGTTTGGAGATTAAACATTTGGCTGCATTCAACATGTGTTTTGTCAATGACTTTTTAAAACTGGACAATTTCATGCCATTGGCATACAGTATCATTGCTTGTAAAGTATTTGGGTATGTGGAGCAGTCTAGTTTTATTATCAATGCATGAACAGCCTTCCAGTAAGTACAGTAATCACTGTGCTGGACCACTATGAGTCTTGGTTATAATGATCCCCAGACTGATAAACCTCTTCTTGTGTTTTACTAATATCCCCTATGTCTGGTGTTTATATAACAGCATATAACTATTGTGCCTGTTTAGCACCAGGTTGAGCTAGGCTGACCTAAAATTGATTTTTATTTGTCACCTCATGATTTTTTTTACGTGTGTATTATACACTATATCTTGTTTTTCACTAGATTTTTTAATATAAGACTAATAAAGTTTTTTTGTTTTAAAATCAATTATGCATAATACTGATGTTGATTTCTAACAACTCATACAGGTTGGCAGAACAGCGGGATAGCCTACCAAAATCAGTACTGTCCTTCAAAAAGCGTAACAGTTGGGGAGGCATGTAAGTGGCATTTCTGGGGTGGAGTTGCATGGTGGGGCCGGGTAGTTTCTAGTTACGTCTCTGGTTGACGCTATGTTTGTACTTTTTCTGTATTTCTGTAATGCTTGACCATTCCTCTTTCAATGAAAATAGTTTTTAAAAAAAAGATAGATAATAGGCTTCTTTCACCCATGTTTCTCCATCCTTGTCCTACAAAGTGAATCACTTTTTTACCCTATATACATAAGGAAATTGCTATTTGCACAATTGTGTCTACACTTGTGCACTATATGCGTGTATTATAAAATTGGGTGCTATATAATTACTGTTCTTTTACAAGGTCTATATATATATATATATCTGATATCCACAGATTTATGTAGATAGTGTTTTTACATGACAAATAGCACTTATATACATATATACATACTTTTTTGCACTATTTTTGGTGTATTTGAATACCCTTATGTATATATTCATACACTATTTTGTCTAAACTCCTACAAAGTAAGCCCCTATTTTAGCATTCAACCACACATTACAACACCCCACCAGCTAGTGTCATATTGTAAATAAAAAGCACTTTAATAAAGTTAAGACCCTGCCAATTAACAATATTCTATGTTATTTATACACACACATATATATAGAAAGCAAAGGTTTTATTGGCCCCTTGGGTTCGTTCCACCTGGAACATCAGAAACAAAATAATGAGTCACAGCTTTTGAAACATTCTTCGGAATATCCCGTAGTGAACCCAGAGGGCTTAAAATACTGTGCAATTTAGGAAGAACAGATGAATCAGAGAGGTGGAGATCTACTGGGCAATCACAGAAGGAAACATATTGGATTGTTAGAATGGAATCTGACAACCATATGGGTTAAATATAGGTCCAGTACAAGGCTTAAACAAGTCCAGGCAAGTCTATGCGGATATATATATCCGATAAGGCCATGGACTGATAAAAGTATTTAGAAAATTGGGGACTAGATGTGCCGAATGGTTCTTATCTGCCGACTCATTCTATGTTTCATTATAAGCACATACTAATTACTAAATACCTAACAAGCAACAAATGACTACTTTACAACAAGGGGGGGTTTCTTAAAGGAATTATTCCAAATGGCTGACACCATCTATTTGGTGGTCTGTATAGAATATGATGTATTTTTGGCAAAAATCATCCATAATAAACAAATATGTAAACATGAATCAGGATCTGCAGGAGGTAGCGGATCATCCCTGTATGGATTAGACATGTGCATTCATTTTCGGACTAATGCATTTTCGGCCGAAAATAGCATTTTCGTCCATTCGTCCGAAAAACGAATAACGAAAATGCTAAGCTAACGAAAGCCGAATGAACGAATGGTTAATAAACAAAAATCATTCATTCATTCGTCCATTCGTAGTACTATTGCATTCTATAAGCCGAAATAGAGTCGGTTTATAGAATACAATAGCATAGTACACTTACATTCCATAAACCGACATAATGAACGACTTTCAGTTTATGGAATGCATGTAAGTCTATTGGCATTCTATAAACCGAACGTTCATAAATTTATGAATGGAGACTCTGTCTCCGTGTAGTGAAATGCCGACAGCCTATAAACCGAACGTTCGGTTTATAGGCTGTCGGCATTTCACTACACTCCATTATGAATGGAGACTTTGTCTCCGTGTAGTGAAATGCCGACAGCCTATAAACCGAACGTTCGGTTTATAGGCTGTCGGCTTATGTAATACATGTAATCCTATTGCTATTCTATAAACCGAACGTTCGGTTTATAGAATAGCAATAGGATTACATTTATTCCATAAGTCGAAAATCTATGAACCGAACGTTCGGTTTCTAGACTTTCGGCTTATAGAAAACATGTGGTACTATTGCCTTTCTATGAACCGAACGAGAGCCCCATTCATAAGAATTTCTTATGAATGGGGCTCTCGTTCGGTTTATAAAAAGCCACCAGTATTACACGTATTCTATAAAACGAACGAATAAAACGAAACGAAACGAAAATAATGAACGAATTTCGTCTGAAACTAATGCAGTAATGAACGAAATTCGTTTTAGACGAAATAAATAATTTTAGTTTTGCACATGTCTAGTATGGATAAAAACATGATGATGTCTGTTATTTAATAATTACCTTTTTCGTACAGAGAACTCTGCATCAGATCGTTATAGTGGTGATTAATCAACATTGGTTCAGGGTGACTTGAAGGCTGGAAAGTGCTATTCTGTGCTGCTGGAGTTTGTGATGTATGTTCTTCCTTCTGAATCCTTCTGGGAAATATAGAGAACATTTAAAGCATGTTTCAAGAAAAAAAAATTAGATGAGAGAATCTACAGTTCACTTATTGAAAGCTGACACATCAGAATACCTTGTAAAACAATGCACTGGTCTAGAAATACAACAAATAGAGGATACAAACAGATCTTTGTAAAACAAACAAACATCACTTTCAGTTTTTTAATCAATATTAATTAATACGTGCATTCAAAGGACTTCACTTTTGTGATGTGTATCTCTTACAAAATACAAATAAAATCTACATATTAAAAATCATGGGAAAGGTGAATTTATATATATATATATATATATATGGGTGTGTTTAAATATGTATTCAGGGGAAGACTGGCAAGGGAATCAATTGCCCCCTGGGCTGGTCTCTAACCTGACTCAATGGTCTGGGGCTGCACCATCTTTTACTTCTAAATGTCCCAGTGCAGAGGCTAGGCAGCCATGTTCCTCAGATTAGGCTCTGACTGGATTCTGTAGGTTAATATAGAAAGCCCCAAGATCAAGTATGCTACTTGTATGCAGAGCCCGTGTGCATGCACACATGTGAGAGAAGAGTCCTTCTCTGTTTCGACTTTCAAAACCTTTCCCTCCTCTATGTATTATTTATGTATTTGAAACCTAGAAGAGGTGAGGTAAGAATGCATTCAGGACTAACCACTGCTCTGCTCTGTCCATTTATCTCTGTCTTGTCAGTCCTGTATCTTTGTGTTATCTATGATGATAAAAGGTGAGCTGATTGCCCGCCAACCATACATTTATTCTATAACTTTAATATTGGTTCAGTCAAGTCATAGGTTATCAATAGAGTTGAGCAGACACCTGGATGTTCGGGTTTGGCAGGTTCGGCCGAACTTCGAAAAAATGTCCGGGCCCGTGCTCAAACTTGACCCCGAACTTGACCCCGAACTCCATTGAAGTTAATGGGGACACAAACTTTTTCCACTAAAATGCCTCTAAAAAGGTCCTGGAAAGGGCTAGAGGGCTGCAAAATGAAGTAAAATGTGGGTAAGAGTAGGACAAGGGCCCTGCAAGCAAATGTGGATAGGGAAATAACTTAAAATTAGAGTTGAGCAGACACCTGGATGTTCGGGTTCTGCAGGTTCGGCTGAACTTCTAAAAAATGTCCGGGTCCGTGCTCGAACTTGACCCCGAACTTGACAAAGACGCAACGGCATTTAATCATCCATATTGCGATGGCCACTAAAGTGGTCATTTCTAGGTTTTGGCGAAAATCTGATATCTCAACATGGAATCAAGTTTTAAACCAACTCAGATATCAATATAACATGGAAAAGAGTATAGCCCAATAGTGGGGACATATAGAATATTTTAACAATTATTGGTCTCCGTGGTTGGACTCTCTGGTTCCCTTGGGGGACTGACATGACGTACTTCCCTTCTAACTTTATCCTATATAAATTCTGGATATACAGTGTTACGGTATTTGACTATTTTTAAGGCAAAGTAATGTAAGTATCTTCTTGAGCCTGGCTCCGTGCCCAATCTCGTCCGCTTGTCCTGTCTTGTCTTTTTGTCTTTTCGTCCCTGCCTAAGTTTTTACTCTAGAACCCGAACTCTTCTGTAATTCAATGTAATGTCATGATGCAAATTTTTATAATATGAATTTGATTAGGAAAAAAAAAAAAAAGATTGCCCTTTACTGTTAGTGCAGTGCCAACATTTTTTTTTTACGTTGTACGTCTTTGTGCACATGGGGTCTGTCAATGCCTTTCAGATTTCCAAAGCTGGTAAGTTCTTAGCTAGACAGTATGATCTATGTGTCCTGTGTATGATGCCCGTGACCAGACTAGAGAGTTTAATGATGTGGTCTCTGTGCCATGTTCCCTGGTGTGAAAGGTTTGTTTAGATCTAGAAGGTGAAGTTCTCAGATCTGCAGGTTTTCCCATGTATTTGGAATCAAACTGCATCAACTGAAAACCCCAATAATGTTGTAGGGATCTATTGAATAGGTCCAGAAAAGTAATAAATCAAATTTTCACCTGATATTTGATAAATCTTCCCTAGTAGTAATTTTTACAATTATCCTATTATTAATGATAGAGGCATAATGTTGTCCTGCATATAAACTAAGGCCAAGGATCAAATAAAATTTGAGAATTTGATAGCAGGTAAATATATATAGGCAGATTAGATGGGCCGAGTGGTTCTTATCTGCTGACGCATTCTATCTTTCTATATCACATGTTTGGGTACAATAATATACCTCATAGCATCCTTCATTATACCAGCCTCATTGTTCACACTAGGGAAAACCATAAATTTTTAAAGCACATTTGAAAAATACACAGTTTTTAGATAAGACACATATGAGAGGATATTATCAAATTCTGGTGGTAAAAGTGGAGTAATCAGCAGGAAAAAGTCAGCCCCAGCGCAAACGGCATAATGGGTAATTTCCCAGAATCCTGGTAGGCCTGGCAAGCCTTGTTCAGGGTTGATCCATTCAATTGATTTTTCTTGCATCCCTGATTTGGTAAATGTAGCATTAACATTGTTCATCAAATACATTTAAAACATAGTTCATTTGAACATAGGCTTATGCTGCCATATATGCGTTCCCATTGATCTATGCCATGTGACTTCTTCCTAATTGGGTTGACCTGAATTGTTAATAGGTTTCATAATTAACTTAAACTACTTTAGTATTAATCTCATGCAATTTTCCACAGTCTTCTTCATACTCAGTAATAATTCATCATACCTGTAGAACACTGATGTGACATTACTTGTTAATGACCTATTTTTATAAACATGGGGGGAGAAGCACCTAGAGAATACCAGTAATCAGATCATATCTGGGATATTAATTTCAAACCTAATTGTATAATAATTGTGATGGCTTTATTTTTAGAAACAGCAGACTTAGATTGTTCTGTAGAATTATTTTTACACAATAGAATTATCCTGTGACTCAAGGGGAACTGTATATTATTGGTGGTCTACTACTTTCCGACCAGGATGAGTAACATTATAAAGATAGAATATATGAACGATGTTATACTGAGCTTGACAGTTATACTGAGAAAACGCATTCTAATAATGAACATTCTAATAATCAGAATCATCATTTTAGTTACATTTTAGTTATACCTAATCTAGGGTGAACAGTGGTGGGCGATCCAGAGAATTAGAATGTAAATCAGCTTCACTAGCACAATGTTGTTTACTCACTAACACAGTACTGAACAAATATTTGTAGACTTTAGGAGCCAAAGTCAGCCTGGTTAGTGTAAGGAGCCAGGGAAATAGCATTAACATAGTTCTATGTATAAAAAAAAAATAAAAAAAGCCAGCAGTAGGGATTTTAAGAGCTATAGCTCCCTTACTCTGGGACTTGTCAAGCCCTACACTAACGTTTACATTTAAGTTACAAAGTTAAGTATCTATCATTTGGAGCAAGTCTTATTTAAGACATTATTGGGGGTTATGTATAATGATGGCTCACACAGCGTTAGAGCCAAATAGTGGCACTATTGGTGTGTGCACCTATGTTAAAAGTAGACTCCTGACAAACCGTGTGCGCCACAAACGATCTTCCAGGCTATGATGAAGCTCAGTGCGCGGTCCCAACCATTGTAAAATAAATCAGGTGCTTAAAAGTTCCTGATTAGTGCCGGAGTGGGCAGATCGCTCGCTCTCACACTGCAAAGTGTTGGGAGTTACAAAAAAGGCGCAATCGCCATTATACATAACAAACAGTTATAGCGCCTTTTTAGAATACAACAGACACTTTGCAGTGTGGGAGTTTTTATACATAACCCCCTATCTCCTCCTGTTAGTGGAATGGTAATTTAAGTTAAAGAGGGACTATGCTATAAATATGTTTATATCAGATAGAGACACTTCTTTCTGATTAAAACTGTCCTTTGAATGGTTCTTCTATTGTACATTATTCAAAAGTTATTGCTAGAGCAAAGACTAAGGGGCTGGTCAAGTGGTGTGAGGGTGTGTCAATAAGAATCTCCGTCCAACTGGAGGTCTGTTCACTGTATCACATTCCAAATATCAATCACTGCTGTCTGGTCACAAACTCCAGTTCTATGACATGGCAACTGACAATGTGGCTTTGTAGGGGTCTATTCAATATGCCCATTTTACACAAAATCAACAATTTACGATGATTTTGAGCAGGATTTTGGCCAAGTTTGGTTCAGGGGGTAGTGTCGGACAGTGAAATCTTATGGATTTACTCTTAAAGGTAGGAACCCCTCCAAAGATGGCCCAAAATCTGCGGAAATGCCAAATTTCAGGCAGTTCAATTTGCCAGATAATAGCAGTTGAATTAAACTTAAAATGTAATAACAATATTTAAAAAAATGTAATATTGAATAAAAAAATGTAAATATAAAAAAAAAAAACACATTAACATAAATTAATAATAATAATAAAAAAAAGTATAACATTAATGTTATATATTATAGTATATGTATACATACACCGGTCAGCCATAATATTATGACCACCTGCCTAATATTGTGTAGGTCCCCTTTTGACGTAAAAAAAAAAGACCCGTCGAGGCATGGAGTTCACTAAATGTCTGAAGGTTTGCTGTGGTATCTGGCACCAAAAATTTAGCAACAAATCCTTTAAGGCCTGTAGGTTGTGTGAGTTTGAAAAAAAAGGAAAAACCATTCCTGAACCATTTTTGCTTTGTGGCACGGTGCATTATCCTGCTTGAAGAGGCCTTCACCATCAGTTTCCATGAAAGGATGTGCACGGTCCAGCTTCGGTAGGCGGTATGTGTCAAAGTAACATCCACATAAAGGTTTACGAGCAGAACATTGCCCAAAGCATCACACTTTCTTCGCCAGTAGCCACCTGTCATAATGTTATGGCTGATCGGTGTACATTATATATAACATAATATAATAAAAACATTACAGATCAATGTTTCATTGGCATGGTAATAGTTGTAATATTCCATAATAGCATATTTATTATTATAAACAAATGTGATTTTAATTTATTATTAACCCCTTCAGGACAATGGTATTCTTTGTTTTGATGTCCGTTCTGGACATTAGTTTTTTTTTTTCTACTATAGCTATGTGTGCATTTAAATTAAAGTGTAAGCTTGCTATTTTAATGAATCTCCACATATAATTTTTTTTTTTTTAAGGAAATATAGGGCTTTCTTTTGCAACATTTTTTTTAAACCCTTTGTGTAATGTATATAATTTAATAAAGAGTATAAAAGCGGTAAAAAAAAAAATGTTTTTTTTCAGGGAGAGAGAGGGAAGATTGTTCTTAAAGCACTGATTGTCATTTAATGTATTTTTTGCATTTATTACATATGATCAATGTGATTTTTTTCACAGTGATCACATAAATACATGCAAAAAATAATGGTAGATCCTGGTCTGCCTAACTGCTAAGGCAACCAGGATCAACTTTCCCCATCTCTCCCCCTAAATTTGGGGGAGAATGGTAATGGATTGTGATTAGCATTTTACAGCTATCACAATCCTCACTGCAATGGCTGAGACAGCCTGTCTCAGCTATTGCAGGTAAGACATCCCATTTTCTGGGTGCTTCAGACTTGCCTCTATCAGAGGCAGTCTGAAACACCCCTCACCCTATTTGGATAGTGTGAGGGGGTGTGATTGACAGGTCAGTGACTATTTTAAATGCAGCAGTACATGTATGGGCTTTGTCTAAATGGTAAATTATCTCGTCAATAAACACATCATGTAATATAAAATACACATATCACATAGGCCAAAAATTGTACACATATATACATACATTATCATACATAATTTTATAATTCACCATAACAGCTCTTGTGGTATAACAATGTCTGTGATGTCATGCTAGCTATAGGTTGGCATCACATCAATAGTTATTGTTAACCATCAAACGCTGTAAGGTTATATGTACCCTCCCACTATCATGCCATGTATATCACAGTACCATTTCATGTACATTGCTTGTCAATGCACCATTGTCCACTGGTCACTGATCACTGCAGTGGTCTCTGAGTAACTCAAATATGAGGGCTACCCAGATCACCAAAGTGATCTGGTTGGGTCTGAAACTCGGAACCCCTATGGCTGGGGGGTTTAGTGCATATTAAAGACTGCATTAGTCCACTCATAGTCACTTTTTGGATGTGCTCAGTTGACACATATAGTGGGTATCAAGTAACATTTTGAAACATGGCCGATTTTTAGAAAAGTGCTGCTCACTTATTTTTTACTTTCCGAGATTCTCTCCTCTTTTCCTGCTGAAGTTGTTCAATTTTCTGCTGCATTTCCTCCTGTTTGGCGATTATTGCGTGGATCATTGCCATCGCTGTGTTCACCTCTTCCTACAGCAGAAGAAAAAAGAAAAGAAAGAATCAAGACAATTATCAAGATATAAAACATCTTTATTATGACCTCTACTAATCAAGTTCACCCAGAATGTCACTATTATGACTTAATACCTCTTGGACTACATTTCTTTTAAAATCTTTCAGGGGTTTATTCGTGTCAGAGGGAATTGACAAGGGGGTTGTAAATGTATAGACAAAGTGGTCAGGTAGGAAAAATTCTAAATTTCAGCTATAATTTGGCATTCATTTTGCAGTTCTCTTTGCAATTCATTGCAGGTCCATCTAAATAGCACCTTTCTCATATTAAGCAATGGGTATGCTTATGATGGAATATTTTTGGAAAATTTGATTTGTATGTTTGTAAATCTCATGTGATATAAAGGCCTAGTCAATATCTCTTCTAATTGTGGTGACCAAATGACCCTTTGTCAGGGTTCTACACTGACCTTCTGACATCATTTATGTGCTTATATACCTCCTGCCTCCTCTACAGGCCTCCCTACCTTACTTACCTTGCTTGTATTTCTTCCCATCTGTTTGGTGTCAGGTGGGCTTGTTACCTTTCGCAACACACCCATGTTAAATAGCTGCAGCTGATTGCAAACAGTGCTTTTGCATTGAGTTTGGATGCCTGAATTCTGAGAGCTGCTGATTCTGTTCCTGATCCTCTGCTTAAGGCTCATTTGAATTGTGACCCTGTCCTGGAACTGGGAAACTGAACCTGAGTGGCTCAACCAGCCCAGTGGATGTTTTTCAGTATCTAATGAATCTGGCTTCAGCAGATTCAGCTAAGTCTCTCCTGCTTATTCCTCACCCTCTCTAGGGTGTTCTTCCTTTTTAGCTACCCTTCTCAGATCTCATCCTCTCTAGGGTGTTCCTGTTTATCCACCCTTCTCAGATCTCACCCTCTCTCAGGGGTTCCTGTTTAGCTACCCTTCTCAGATCTCACCCTCTCTCGGGTGTTCCTGTTTAGCTACCATTCTTAGACCTCACCCTCTCTTGGGTGTTCCTGTTTAGCTACCCTCCTCACACCTCTCTCTTGGGTGTTCCTGTTTAGTTACCATTACCGTAGGCCTCACCCTTACCTCAGGCCTCACCCCTTGTGTATCTCTCTTTACACCTACCTCTGCTTTGTCTACAGTCCATTCTATAGCTCTTTGTTTATACTGCCGTTCCTACTCAAACCCTTTTCCTATTCTGCAGTTCTTTGCTAAACTTCTCTTTTGTCTCTCCTTCCATCCTTATTCCAATCCCTATCTCTTTGTTTCCAAATCTGTTCTCATCGTGCCCAATAAATAACATGCAACCAGACTCCTCCACTATCCCTGCCCTGAAACTCCTACCTGACCTGGTAAAGGCCCTGACACCCTTTACAAAAAAATTAAATGAAATCTTTGAGGAAATTGACCCTCACTGGGGAGAGTTTGAGGACATGGATGATTCCTAATAAATGAGATAATAATGCAGAGAACTGGGGATTTATCTCATTAGTGCTCATGTCCATAATCACAGATTTAAGATCTATTTACTCTATTGAGGAAAAAGACAAGTTGGAGAAAGTTTATAGCTCAGCTATTTGGCCTGATTTTTGCAACTTGGTTGTCAGTTCACCACAGATCGCTGTTTAGTAATAAATAAATAAATAAAAAACTTGTAATCACCTTGAGGTTGTTGAGGGAGTTTTTCATCTCCGTGACCTTCTCCTCCATGGTGCAGCGGCAGCTCTTAACCTTCTCCTCTAGAGCATACTCTCCATGCTGTATTCTGGACAGCTCCTGCATGGCGTCTGCGAAACCAGACTTCAGTTCAGAGGCTAAAACCTGCAACTAAAACATCACAACATTATCTAAGGACTGAGGATTATGTGTGTTAATAACTTCCCTTGGAGGACTTATTATATTGGGTTACTGAAATGCCAGGTCCCATTTATCCCAATAAATCCAACTCCCATCCATGTTTTGTGCCACAAATTCACAACCCCACAAAGCATCTCTTTGTATATATATTATGTGAGTGTTTATATTGTGTTGATCATTTAGCATCCAGAAAATAAAATGTAACAATAAAACAACGTCCTTATTATTTTAGATTCCCTGAAAAGCTCCTGTGGCAGTCCCTCTAAGATAGAGGTAGTAAGGTCACATTCACTGAATAATGTAGCATCCCAAATGCCAATACATGCTGTTAAATTAATCATTGGGCAGCACCAAATAAGGCACATGTATGAACACTGCCCAACTTGTCCCCTGGGGTCCTGCACGTTACTTCTTCACGGTGTCTAAGGAAATGGTGGGGTAGGGTTAGAAGAGGGCAGAATTATGGACAACGGAATACAATAGCAACTGAAATCTATTGGGGACCAGACAATCATACAAACACTGGGGGGCCGAGATCCCCATCCCAAATAATTATGGTACAGGTTACTGCACAGAAACCTATTACCTGATATATTTGTGCTGGCAGACAGCTTACTGGTACATTTTCGGTCTCTCCTGGAACGAAACACAAAGTATGTGGTCTATAAACACATAAATACTATAATCAGGCAACAGCTTTTGCCAAATTTTTCTATGTAGCCCTCCGAGAAATGTCTGTATGTAGGAAGCAATTTACTAAATGTATGTCTCCAATTGGAAGGTGAATTCATATAACTGAGAACAGATTTCTGCACACGTCTGAATGCTACATTGCAACATATTGATTAGCTCTCCTGTTGCTCTGCAGGCCAACAACACACAGCAGCTATTCATTAAAGGTGAACTGGCAAGTGAACTGAACAAATCAGGCATTAATAGCTAAGCTGCAAAGCTAGGCAAGCTGAAGAATATTTCCAATTCTGCTATTAATGCCTGATTTGTGCAGTTCATTTGTCCGTTCACCATTTCTCGATAGCATCCACAGTGTTCTTTAGTGCCCAGAATAGAATGACTAAGGTGGAAACGAAAGGATCATTATAAGAAAATAAATATGTCTGATGCTAGGTGCATACTGTGTTTTAATGTATTATTCAAGTCCTTTCAAGAGGCTGCACAGTGCTGTGCACTGTATCTTATATTTATTTTTACTAAAAAACTTGTAACAAAATGAACATATCCATGAAAACAATACTTTTTAAATAACGTAAAATTGCTGTTTGTGACATCACCCTGTGTTACAGTATGCAAATGAACCATTCCTTATTGATGTTATTTATTTACATGCGATATAGTGATGGTTCATATTTCACTCCTTCTTTTCACTTTGGTATATACGTACCTTCAGTTCTGCTACCATGATGTATAGATAGATCATGAGTATTCATACTGTAGATACTGTTTAGATAACAATGAGTCAGATGAGTTTGCAGGTAAATCTAGACTCATCATAATTCTAATATACTGTTACCACTGCATGTTTTGTAGTATACATATTCTTTTGTATTATTTGTTTAAATTCATATATTTTGTACATATATGCCAATACAAGAGCAATTTAGCACCACCTAGTGGCCATCTAGGAAGTATATTATACTTAAGGGTCTCCTCAACAAAGAAGGAATGCAGAGCATTGAGATGGGAATTTTGAACTTTAGGCCAAAGTAGGCCGGGTTGGAAAAAATCTCCAATGTACTGAATGGTTGACTTTTTACTCTCATTATTGAGCAGACCTCATAGTTTACCACTACAAGGAGTATATTTGAAAGCTACAGAGCACAGAGGAGAAAGATGTGACTGATAAGGAATTTGCTGGCAATACTGCCTGTGAGCCTAACACATAGCTCTCTGACATAGAACAAGCAATGACGGTTAGTGTATGTAAATGGACCAGTGTGTACAGGGCACTTCATGTTAACCAGGGCTGTTGATCTCAAGTTCTGAATAATCTTACCAAAGGTAGTTACATTGTTCATGGTCAGTTACTGAACTTTGTGGCAGACAATTCATTGATCTATCAACTCTCCCCAGGGATAGGCAATTTTGCAGTGTCCGTATAATCACACCAGTGTCCATGGCATGGTCTTTGAGCGCCCATTAAATGTCCACCATGATAAATGTTGGTGCTTTGTCACCGACTCTGGCGTCTTTGTAAGGACATATTGCCTATCCCTGATTCTCAGACACACTAGAATTTGTTTGTGAGAAATACGTCACTGGAACATCACCAAATAGAGGTGCCTTAAACCTATATCTAAACACCTGCCACCAAAATGGCACCACAGAGGGAATTATCTTTTGTTGCACTGGAAAAAGCCAATAAAAGAAATATATTAAAAAAAAGTTGGATATATTTTTTATTTGTGCAGCGTGGGTAGGGGGGTGCCAGAATTTTGTCTGCCTGGGGCAGCACAAAACCAAGATACACCACTGTATGAAGGCCCTTGTCTGAACATCATGTGGGCTCCATTAAAAGATATCATTAACTTAAGTTAACAGAGTCTATTCAACGTGCGGACTCTGATTTTTACCATAACATCACCATTGCATTGGTAGGAGTAAAAACTAGTGTTAGGTGTTCAAACACACAATGCTCGTAGCAATGAATGAAAAAACAAAACGTGCGACTACTAAAAAACACAAATTCTCGATATTTCTTCACTGCCAAATAGCTGGTATAGAAATATTCAGCCAAATTTTTTTTAAAAATCCTCAAAACTGACACCAAGACACTAGACATGGACAATGCTGCCTAGCTAGATTTTAAACTTTTCAGTGCCACGGGGGAGCATAGCAGTATGCTGCTGCCGCACTGAAAGGAGTCTCCTGGATCTATAAGTAACCAGGGTGTTGCCTGGTGGAAACTAACACGTGTTCCCTCATGGGAATCGCAGCTCTGGGGCTATTGGGTTGAGGGTCCCTTGAACCAGGAGGAGCTGGTCTTTCCTCCCACAAAGTCCTTGGGTATAGGATGGGGAAGAGTAATTATATATATATATATATATATATATATATATATATACCCTCCATCCCACTGCACAGGGGATAAGGGGGAGTAATAACTAGCTACTGCCATGGGTGATATAATTGAAAATTGTTTCATACTTACCGTAATTTTCTTTTCCTGGATATTATCCATGGCAGCAGTTACGTATGGGTTAGCTCCACCCTCAAGGTAGGTAGGACAGAAACAAACTTATAAGAGAGCCCCCGCCCCCTGTCTCCTCAGTCTAGTAACCAGCTCCTCAAAACCAAGAAACAACAAGGGAGGGAACTGACTGCTGCCATGGATAATATCCAGGAAAAGAAAATTACGGTAAGTATGAAACAATTTTCAATTTTCCTGGCTAACCATGGCAGCAGTTACGTATGGGACATACCCAAGCCAAAAACAGATAGGGATGGGAGAACACACAACCAAAAAACACAGACACAGAAGAAAATGCTGCAAAAATGAAAAAGGTTTAATTAGAGGAGACAGAGGCCAAGACAGCGTGAGAGAAGGAGGATTCATCAGCCCGGCGGACATCCAGACGGTAATGTCGGAAAAAGGTGGAACCGGATGACCAGTTCCCAGCTCCGCAAACAGTAGCCATTGAAGAACCAGCCTCAGCCGCCCATGAAGAGGAAACAGCCCTAGTGGAGTGAGCCTTGAGACCTGGGGGAATTGGAACACCACTGGAGCTGTAGCACTTGGATATAGCAGCCACAATCCAACGGCGTAGGGTGGAGACAGAGGCCGCCTCACCACGTCGAGAGCCCAGAGGAAGGATGAAGAGCCTGGAAGACTTCCTCAGGGAAGAAGAGGCGGTAATATAGAGGTGCAGGCAGCGCACCACATCCAAGGTATGCCAGCGGGATTCCTCAGGTGACGAGGGGTTCGGAAAAAACACTGGAAGAACAGTCTCTTGATTAAGGTGGAAGGCTGAAACCACCTTAGGTAGGAATTCCGGGACAGGTCGAAGGAGGGCATGATCCGGAGAGAAGACCGTGTACGGAGGGTCAACGGAAAAAGCCTGAAGTTCGGAACAGCGTTTAGCCGAAGTCACTGCCAGCAGTAAAAGGGTCTTCAGGGTCACCAACCACAGGGAGGCATCCTGCATGGGTTCAAAAGGAGGTCCAGACAAGGCACGAAGCACCAGAGGAAGGCTCCAAGGGGTCGTGAAGGAACGGGCTGGGGGACGGAGTTTGAGAACCGCCTTGAAGAAACGAATCACCAAAGGATCCAACGCCCAACGAACTGATGTGAGTGCAGACAGGGCAGAGACATGAACCCGGAGGGAGTTCAGACCCAAACCCCGATCCAGGCCAGCTTGGAGAAAAGCCAGGACATCAGGCAGGGAAGGTGACAGTGGATCCAAATCTCTACCCTCAGACCAAACCAGGAAGGCAGACCAAATACGATGGTATGTGGACGAGGTGTTAGGCTTCCGAGCCTTCAGTAGGGTAGAGACGACACCTTCCGACAGACCATGGGACCGCAGTGACTGCCGCTCAATCGCCAGGCCGCTAGTTGAAGAGAGCGGGGGCAAGGATGTAACACCGGGCCTTGAGACAGGAGGTCCAGGCGAGGTGGGAGAAGCCAAGGGTCCTGGACGGACAGCCTGTTCGCCAGCGGAAACCAAGGCCTCCTGGGCCACCAAGGAAGGATGGCCATCACTTCTGCTTTCTCCAAACGTAATTTCCCCAGGAGTCTCGGAATGAGAGGGAGAGGAGGAAAGACATATAGGAACTCCTTGGGCCATAGGAGAGAGAGAGCGTCCACGCCCTCCGACATGGGGTGAGGAGCCCTGGAAAAAAAGCGAGGAAGCTGAGTGTTCGTGGGAGAGGCCATCAGGTCCAAGGCCGGACGACCCCACAGTAGACATAGATGATCGAACACCTGGGATGAAAGTCTCCAGTCCGTTGTATTGAGAGTGGTGCGGCTCAGGAAGTCTGCCATCGTGTTTTCTGGACCCGGAAAGGTAAACTGCTGACAGGTGTTCGATTGATTCCTGAGCCCAGACAGCAATCGGCTCGAACTCTCGGCTGAGAGAAAGGCTCCTGGTACCTCCTTGATGGTTGATGTAGGCAACCGCACACTTGTTGTCTGTCTGGATCCTCACCCAATGATCCCGAATGGTTCGATGAAAAGCCAGCAAGGCCCTGTAAATTGCCCTCAGTTCCAGGACGTTTGCGTGAAGACCACTCTCCGCAGGGGACCATTCTCCTTGGGCGTAGTGACCGTCCAGATGGGCTCCCCAACCATGAGCGCTTGCATCCGTCGTGACAACTTTGTAAGTGATGTCCGTCAGCGGAAAACCTCTCCTGAGGTGACGGAACTCCAACCACCAGGCCAGATGATGAGAAGTCATCTCCGGTAAATACAATTTTTCGTCCAAGAAGGACCTGGGAACTGGGAGATGGGGTAGCAGTAGGGACTGAAGAAACCGGGTGTGCCATTGAGCCCAACGAACTAGGCCGATAGTGGAGACCAGGATCCCTAGAAGGGACATAAGTTTTCTGATGGGGAGCCAACCGGGAAGGACGACATTCTGGATAGCCAAAATCAGACGAGACTGACGGTCCGATGACAGGGAAACAGTAGCCGTGAGGGTGTTGAAGCACGCCCCCAAAAAGACCAGGGTTTGGGACGGAAGGAGTTGGCTCTTCGTGAAGTTAATTATCCAACCAGCTTCTTGCAGAAAAATCAACGCCTCGTCCCGCTGAGAGGTGACAAGGTCTCGAGAAGGAGCCACGATGAGAATGTCGTCTAGGTAGTGAAAAATTGTTAGGCCCCTCTTGCGAAGTTCTGCAACACACACCACCAGAACCTTGGAAAAGGTACGAGGAGCCGTACTGAGGCCGAATGGGAGGGCCCGAAACTGGAAGTGATCCTCCCCAATGGCGAAGCGTAGAAATCTCTGGTGCCGAATCCTGATGGGAATGTGAAAATAGGCATCTTGGAGATCGATGGAGACCATCCAATCGCCCGGGGAGATAAAAGGAACAATCGACCGGAGGGACTCCATCCTGAACTTTCTGACCATCATGGAACGGTTCAAAGCAGACAGGTCGAGGACCGGTCTTAGGTCTCCTGATGCTTTGGCGACAAAAAACAGGGGGGAGTAGTTTCCCTGGAAGCGCTCGAGCCCAGGCACAGGAATAATAACTTCGTCTCGGAGGAGGGACCGTAGAAATTTTCGTAGGATATCCTTCCGTTGGGGGTCCGTAGGAAGTTTTGTACGGACAAAAAGAGGAGGTGGAGGGGACTGAAACTCCAGGCTGTAACCGTCTTGAACAATGGTCCGGACCCAGGAATCCGTGGAAAAACTTGCCCAGACCACCGAAAAGGCCAGAAGACGAGCACCGACCGGAGGGGCCCGGACAGGAAGGCCGTCATGACTGGTACTTCCCGCGAAAGGAAGAGGCCGGGCGGGAGCGGGAACCCTTTGCGGCCCCGCGGAAACCGCCCCTCCATGCTGATGAGCGAGCCACCTCTCTGCCAGGACGGTATTGTCTGGAATCCCGAAAGGAGGA
The DNA here is from genome assembly GCA_036172795.1 of Pelodytes ibericus. Classification (NCBI taxonomy): domain Eukaryota; kingdom Metazoa; phylum Chordata; class Amphibia; order Anura; family Pelodytidae; genus Pelodytes; species Pelodytes ibericus. The sequence continues at coordinate 61,341,547 of CM069862.1, forward strand.
ACGAAAATTCCGACGATTGTTCCAAACGGCTTTGGGAAGACGTCTGCGTTCTTGTGGCAAAAAAACCTTTTCTCCTTCGGCGGCCTTACGGATGGCATCATCCAAAACCTTGCCAAACAACAACTTGCCCTCAAACGGAATGGAGACCAGAGAGTTCTTAGAGGAGTTGTCGGCATGCCAATGTTTCAACCATAAAGCACGTCTGGCCGAAACCGACAAGCCCATGCACCTGGCCGCGAGCTTCAAAACATCCGAAGATGATTCAATAAAAAACTCAGTCGCCAGATTGATGTTGGAGAAAGATTCCAGAAGCCGTTCTCTGGGAACCCCACTTTCAATGTCATCCTTTAGGTCGAGGATCCAACACTTCAGGGCACGAGAGACAGATGTCATGGCAACCGTAGGTTGGCAGATAGCACCGGCCGCAACATAGGCTCTTGACAAGGAGGCCTCTATTCGTCGTTCCATGGGGTCATGTAAAAGTGCCGGACCATCCAGGGGTAGGGACGAACGCCGGACCACCCGAATGACAGGGGCATCCACCACAGGAGGAGAAGACCAGGAAGAGGCATCTTCATCAGCCACGGGATACAATCTAGAGATCCTCCTGCCGGAAGAAACTTTACGATCAGGGTTCTTCCATTCGGTAGAAATCAATTCCTCAATGGAGCTATGAACCGGAAAGGATGGCCTTTTCTTATGTAGACTGGTGAAGTATTTATCCGCCGTACCCACCTCGGGAAGAGACTCAGTAATACCCAAAGTATTCTTAACAGCACCGATAAGGTGGTCAATAAGGGCAGGGTCCAGAAGAACGCCTGAATCAACGTCTTCCTCAGCCGAAGAGCAATGCCCAAAATCCAAAGGATCTTCAGAGTCGGGCCGATCAGCAAACAAACACTCCTCAGTAAGTGGTGTATGCTGGACAGGGGCCAGATTACCCAAATGTTCCTTCAGGCTCTTTTCAACTGCCTGATTAACTAGGTGTATCAGATCCGGAGAGGGATCAGGGGGGCCGGCAGCTTGAGTCAAGCAGTCCCCACAAAGGCGTTTGCCCTCTAAAGGAGTAGCGTCACATGCAAAACAGCGAGGGCGCTTCTCTGTTTTCTTCCTGGGATGATCGGATTCCGGTCTGGGGCTGGAAAAAACACCAGGGTGAGTAGGCGAAAAACACTCTTTAAAATGAAAAAATAAAAATAAAAATAAAAATAGAAATAAAAAACTCACCTAGAGTGACGAGAACGAGACCTCTTGGATGAGGAGGACATATTAAATGCAAAAATATAAAGGGCAGGCTGAGAAAGAAAAAATACATAAGTACCCAAAAGAGAAACATATTAAAAGTAAGGAAAAACAACTCACAGAATACAAAGGAAATACCTGAGGCTGGAGTAAGGCAGGCACAGGGAACAAAGGTCCTGGGAAAATGTTCTGAGTGAACCCAGAAAGGATAGGGCTGAAGCAGAAGCCCTTAAATAGTACAAAAAACTCCCTAAATTAAGAGGTGGAACGCATATGCGTTCCACCTGTCTAGAAAGGGAAAGAAAACATGATTAGGAATGCATATGCCGAAAAACGGCACTGAAAACGAGGCGTGGAACGCATATGCGTTCCAACGCCGAAAAACGGCACTGAAAACGAGGCCTGGAACGCAAATGCGTTCCAGTGCCCGAAAACAGAAGAAAAAAGGCACAAAAAAGGTAGGGCTGGAACGCAGAAGCGCCCCAGAGTACAACAGAGAGGCACAGGGGGGAAAAACAGCCATGCCCAAGTGTAAAAAATGTAAAGGAAGGGAGAAAAATATCCCATACATACCATATGAAGAACAGCAGGAATGGAGACCTCTGCTAATATCCCATACATCTCCAGTACCACTTGCAGTAAGCTTACGGAGGAACAGGGTCCAAACTTCAAATCCAAATCATCTCCAGTACCATTCAGATGTAAGGGTGCGGAGGAATAAATATCCCAGGGAACCTTGAAATGACAGGAACCGGGCTTCGGAAAGAAAGAGGCTGAACTTCCCGGAAGGTGAGTAAAAAAGTGTAAAATAGAAAAAAATAATAAAAATCTCAGGCCCAAAGGGCCCCGTCCTAATACCAATGAGGACAGAAAAAAGACTGAGGAGACAGGGGGCGGGGGCTCTCTTATAAGTTTGTTTCTGTCCTACCTACCTTGAGGGTGGAGCTAACCCATACGTAACTGCTGCCATGGTTAGCCAGGAAATATATATATATATATATACCCTCCATCCCACTGCACAGGGGATAAGGGGGAGTAATAACTAGCTATTGCCAGGGGTGATATATATATATATCACCCATGGCAGTAGCTAGTTATTACTCCCCCTTATCCCCTGTGCAGTGGGATGGAGGGTATATATATATATATATATATATATATCACCCATGGCAGTAGCTAGTTATTACTCCCCCTTATCCCCTGTGCAGTGGGATGGAGGGTAATATTTTAAAATATATAGCTATGTATAAGAATATATATTTAGCATGTGAGTTTTGGTTATGGGAAAAAGCAGTTATAAAATAAACAAGGCAATGTGTTAGAAGTAAGTGTTATAGTTACTATGTGCCAAATGGGAAAAAAATAAATAAATTACAATTTGTAAAATACATTTTACTTTTTTTTTTTTTACTTTAGCACTGCATTTTTTTTTTTATTGTTGATGAACTGTTGGTACAAGCCAATGAGCAGTGAATGTTGGTAAATGGTATAACAATGTTCTATCACAGCTCTTATAGTGAGAGCTGATAATCTTGCCGCTAATCTGCACAGGTTGTTGGTAAACAGGCTAGCAGTACTCTCTCACTGCTCCTACACTAAAACAGCTTTATGATCATTACAAAGTACCTACCCTAACCCTGCTATTTTGTAACAAAGTAACATTTACATCTAAAACAACAACAAGTTTTAAAACAAAATTTAGTGGCTAATTGCTTATAAGAAACTGCACTGATGTTCATAAGAAAGATATTACCTTCTTTCTTGTTTGAGTCCATAGCGTACTTGGCCTGCGTCCTTCACACAGCTATTATGTTCTGAATGCATCTTATGGGGCAGCAGTAACTAGCATGTGAGTTCAATGATGTTTCATGAGATCCAATGCCTGTTTTCAGAAAAAGTATAAAGGGTTTATTGAGCGTCCGCCAAATTATGGAAGAAAAAAAACCTTGTTGAACTCACATGCAGTAACATGCTGGTTAATATATACTGGAGGAAAGCTGAATGAAAGGCCCTTTTAAATTGAATAAATCGATTTTTGAATTCATTTTCTATGATTTATTATTGCAGAGTTACAATTATTTCACTGCCGAAATTTCTTCTACTTGGAAGGCTTCATTTGACAGATTTGGGGAGAGAGACCATCAATTGAGCAGTGTCGCTCTCCGGGTGATCTCTCCATTTAAAATTCACCACTTCGGTCATTTGCATTTGAAAGGATGATCGCTTTTTGCACATGGCTTTTGAGATACAGATGTACCTGTGAGCTAAAGGCATAAATACTGAAACATTCACCGAGGGATTAGCACACTATCTAAGCAAGCAATAGATTGTAAATTCTAAGTGTAGTATCGTGCAGGGTATGGGAAATATATATTCTAATAAGCAGCAGCTTAAAGTCTCATTGCTTATACAGTAAATGTAGAGAGTAAAAAAAATATATATATAGATCATTTTTCATAATTTTTTATTCTCTAAATTTACAGTTTGTTTGTTGTTTTTTTTTTTGGTTGCACACTGTGCAAGGCTAGGAGGGAACATTATAGTTATTACATCATTTTTGCTCATATCCTCACAAAACTGAATTAAGTAATGCATAGCTATGGTGATATCTGACAGAGAGTATACCGGTATGTACAGAGAAATTTCAATTGTAGAGATCCATTACTCTAGGCGGATGTATATGATACACTCTAGGTGAGTGTATCATATACAATCGATGTTGGGTTATAAGTTATTCTCTGGTAGATAGCAAGCTTCTGGGGCTTTATAGAGGGAGTCGTTTCCACAAATGTAAAGAAATATAGGACATATATAGGTATGAGACTCTATGCAGCTACTAATCATAATATATGTTTTCCTACATCCTGCACTTTACTCATTTAAAATTTATAATCTGTTTATTGGAAAATATTTTATTCACAATAAATATCTTACCACCATATGATTAGCTTGCCGTTTATAACTACCCTTAGTTTTTTAGGACAAGGTGTGTTGTTTTTTAGTTACACTGGTTTGGGGTTTCCTCTTTGGATACATATGTATGTGTATACTCTTTCAGAATATTGAGGTTTTTTGACATTTAGTAACAATACATGTTTTTATGGAATTTGATAAAGATGATGAAGTTTATAGGGAGCATAGAAGATGTATTTTAACTTTGGCTAAACGATAACAAAATTCTCTGTTTATTCGGGACGATCCAGGGATAATTGTAGCCTCAGAGGTTCTTATTCTCCTGACCTGGTCAATTTTAAAATCCTCTCTCCACATATTGGAAGTGAGTTCCTAAGATATTGATGCATTTTAAAAAAAAAACTTTTTCTTTCTCTTAGTGTTTTATTCCTTGGATTGTGTATTTAGAGTTGGTCATTTGTCTACCTAACTCTTGTATACTAACTATTTAGAAAGTGCCTATTCAGGGAAACACTATTTCTCTCTAGATATTTATCTTTATGTATGATATATACCGTGTATCATGTAATTCATAACCCTGCAGTGTATATTATGGAACATTTGTATTATCAATATATTCTTGTTTTTATATGTATATTTTACTTCTGTATTAAATTAATTTTGACATTTATAACGTATCCTGTTTGTAGCAGTATTTATTTTAGCGCTGTCTCATTAACCTTATTTATTGACGAACTTGGAAGTAAATCAAATAGGGGAACAGTTTCGCAAACTACAGAAGAAAGGCAAGCTGCCTAAAATCAAGAATTAGGTAATTTGACACACATTTAGGAGTACTATACACAATGGTAATCTTTCCTATTGAACCCACCCAATAAACATTCATAGTGCTGGTGGAAAAAGTAAGTGAAATATCGTTTGGCAGCAATGACCTCAAGTAAGCACTTCTGGTAGCTTCGAAAGAAGATCTGCACAAACTCCAGGAGGCATTTCCGGCAATTCCTCCTTAAAGAACTGCTTAAGATCTGCTATATCCTTGTTTGGTGTGAAAGGCTCTTTTGAGATCATTCTACAGCATCTCTACTGGGTCCAAAAGGCAGGTTTTCTCATTGTCCTGCTGCATCACACCACTTCTACTGAGCTTCAATTGGCAGACAGCCACCTTGAAAATAAACTTGTGAATTCAGTGTCCCCTCGATGATGACCTGAGGCAGTAGAGCAGTCCCAAATCATGATGCCCCTTCTACCATACTTCACCATTGGGATGATGTTTTCATGTTGGTATGCTGTGCCCTTTCTTTCACCATATGTAGTGCTGTGTGTTCTTCCCAAACAATTCAACTTTTGTTTCATCATTCATTTTCCCATTAGTGGTGTGGAGTGCCAATGTGTTCTTTGGCAAACTTCAAAAATGCAGCAATATTTTTGGAGAGCGGCGGCTTCCTGCATGTCCTGCCACGGACTCCATGCCTGTTCAATGTTTTTTCATATGGTAGACTTATGAACTGAGATGTTAACCAGTTCCAATGATTCATTCACGCCTATAGCTGTTACTCTAGTGTTCTTTTTTTACATCATTCAGCATTCTGCATTGTGCCCTTGGGGTCATTTTGACTGGGCATCCACTTCTAAGGAGCCACAGGACTAAATCGTCTCTAAACAATTTGTCTTACTATGGACTGATGAATTTGTAAAACTCTTTGAGATTTCTTTGTAACCCTATTCAGCGTTACGTAGATCAGCAATTCTTGATCGAAGCTCTTCTGAGATTCCTTTTTTGTGAGGCATGGTTCACATCAGCAGATGATTCTTGCAAACAGCAAACTCAAAATGTTTCAGTGGTTAGTCAAAGTACTTCTAAAGCACCCACGCTGTGTAATAATTGTTTGTGCATAGTAGATATTGAAAATATTAATACACATGTATGCAAATAAATATACATGGTGGAAGATATTGCAGATTTCATTTAAGCATTAAAGGACAACTGTAAGCAAAAAATGAACTTTCATTGAAAGATTGCATTATGTGTAGAAGGTTTAAAGGGATTCAACTAAACTTTCTATTCACAGTATAAACAATCAAAAAGGATCTATACATTGTGTTAGCAGAATGGAACATGTCTTGAATGTGTCTGTCTGGTGTCTGATGAAAGAAGTTAATTTACATATGAACTTGTTTTTCTCATAATATATGCATTTTCTAGCATTTCTGCTAACACACTAGATAAAACATTTTGATTGTTTTGTCATTTTCTACATTCAAGGTATAAACAATTTTGATCTAAGTCCCTTTAAGTAGAAATTATCCAATAAACCGTACAAACATTTTTCTTACTGCCTTCTTTGCTCCCTAATATTATCTTTGTGCCATATAACCATACCAATTTAAAATTAAATTAATATAAATTAAGGGTTAGCATAAGGGTTAAAGTTAGGGTTAAATTTAGGGTTCGGGTTGGTCAAAAGGTCACTGTAGGTGAAAAAAAACAAAACACTATTTTTGGTTTTTGACCTATAACTTGCAAAAAAATGCAGAAAAACATGGAAACAAGTATATTTCTAAACTCGGGACAAAATTTTTAAAATATTTAGACAGGGTCTTTTTCAATGATTGTATTTGTGTAAATATTTTTTTTCGTCAAAGTTAGAAAAAGATTTTTTGTTTTTATTTTTTCATCATATTTTATGATTTTTGTTTTTTTTTTAATGATTTTTTTGTTATGATGAACACAATGGGATCTAACAAAAGCCCTACTTATGGCGATAAAAGCATTATATTTTTTTTGTGTGGGTAAAACATGTGAGAAAGAAGAAAATTACAGCTGAACACAAACACCCCAGAAATGTGAAAACAGCCCATGTCACCAAAGGAAAGACAAAGTCAAACGGTCACTAAAGGATTAATAGCAGTTGAAAGGATAGGCAAGTTGAAGAATTTCTCGGTTACTATTGCCTGCTTTTTGCAGTTCCCTTGCCAATTCACTTATTAATAGTCAGCATTAAACTAATGGTTAACCAATTTTGGTTTGTAATATTATAGGGCATTTAAATACATTGAGGACTTTGTTTCCTAATGAGAATATTGTAATTTAATTCAGGACAGGTCAGTAGAGGATTATAGCTCCTAATGTAATTGTACGTTGTGGTGGACAACGTGAACTGGAATATTGTAATGATAGAGAGGAGAATGTTATAGTAAAATTCAGTGGGATGGAGGGAAAGAATGACTGATTCGTTGGACCAGAAATTGATTGCATAAATAAAAAGCTATTATTTCTAATATCTTCTGAATTGTTATTAGCAGAAAGAAAATTCCAAAAGGATTTCATTTATCTTAATGTGGTCACTTATTTAGAAAAAAAAATATTTTCTTACCTTACTCCAATTTTAATTATACCAGTGTGCCAAGGATTAACTGATGATTTATGTTGTACTAGCATAAAAGGGACACTACCACTTACATAAGATGTAACTAGATAATCTGGTCATTTAAAACAGACACATATATAGATCATTTGCCACTGTTTTATTTATTTTTTTTATATGATTGAAGTCATTGCATATAAAAGGAAAAATAATATTAGGTTTATCTCCAGCATCCATTTTGTGAATAATTCCCATGATGCAGCATCATCCAAAATATTCCAGCCAATCTCAATTTACAACTGCTGCCAAAGCCTGCATGAATATGTCATAAAAAACTCCCCTGCTCTCTTACTGGCTCCTGTGTATCAAAGTGGGCAGGACTAGGTGGCTTTGTACAACTTTTTTTTAACAGCCTTCCAACACAATGAGAGGAGTTTGATCTGATCAAACAGGATCATAACTCTGCCCCTTTGTGATGTAATAGTTACATTACCCTCCCATTCAACACAAGGCTATGGTCAGAATTCTGACTTACAGACTGCATTCTGTTTCCCTAGCCCCAAAGTGCTGTAAAGTCACTAGGGGGTGGCACCCCAAAACACTATATGTCACAAAATGGTGGTGCCCAGTCACACTTGTTTGGTTACATATTTTATTAAGTACAGTCACATAAGAAAGTCAAAAGACATATCTGAAATCAACAATACAAATAAAAAAAAAGTAAAACCTTTTAATTTTTTGGTGGGAGTGTCCCTGTGGGCAAAAAATAGTTATGTTTAAAGGGAGTGTGTTGCTCATTCCTATTGTTGCAATTTTGTTCATGGTGGAATAAATTCTATTTTATGAGAAGTACGTGTGCCAACTATTTCTTCCTTTATATTACTATATGTGTAAAGGGATTTTGTCAGCCTAAACATTGCTAGTACTGTAGAAAATAAAAAAAAATGCTGCAAATGTTGTAAACAAACATGAATGAATAAAAATACATGTTTTAAATGTATTTGTGGTGTCTCCAGTTTATGACACCACCTGTGGTTTGATATGCAAATTCACTCATAAACTCCTTTTCAATGGTAAATATGTACTTTTCATATCAAGCCAGAAGGTGATGTATTAAGCTGAAGACACCACAGACACATTTAAAACATATACTTCTCTTATTTTATGCATTTGCCTTGGTTTTCAGCAATTCCTCCCAACTGCATTTTATAACAGTAGCTACAGAGCAAACCTGCAATATGTAAAAAACAACAAGTGAATTGACTTATGTATTTGGTGAAGTGCTAACATCCATAATAACAATGATTGGACCATTTTCTGTGATGTTATCACTATCAGAGCTATACAAGCAAAGAGGGCTCAACAAGGTATTTTATATGTATTCTTTAATTAAAGCTTTTCTATTTAAATCTACACTTGATGCAATCTATCAATTAAACATAACTTTATTTTTGGCCAGTATAGATCTATAGGTATATCCAGTATATGAAATTCCAGTGGCATTATAGAGCTCTGTGACCTAACACCATCTAAATAGGCTGCGGGTATTTGGATCCAATACCTTGGCAATACATGGACAATTGTTCTTGTTTGAACTCCCCACACGCGTCCAGTATTAATGACATTCTAACATTTGTACACAATGTAAGAATCCGTGTAATTTACAGACTATTCCTGCAATAAACGACTCACTATTCCTTTACACTGCCGTGTGTAGCTGCATATGACCCTTATAGTAAATTCGAATGTTTCAGAGATAATTGCCATTTAACTAAGTAGTCTTTTAATTTGTGAAGTGTCCCCAGGTTCTGTCCTGGATAATTGTTTTAAGTTGGCTTTAATCCAGGAGAAGAGGTTTTATTTTTCTTCTTCTTAAATGAGTTGACAAAAGTAAAGGAGTGTCCTGGATTTCCTAGGAATTGTTTTAACGAACACAAGCCTTATACAATATCCATCTGTTTTATCATTCAATAGAAAGAGAATGCAATAAAAAAAAAAATTACAACATTGTACTGAGCTCTTAACATGAGATATAAAATAGATATAAGTTCAAATGTACATTGAATGATTTTAGTATTTGCAACCCTATCAATCAAAATATGTAGGGCCATATGTATCAACACAAAAAAGGTGGTATTTTAGGAAAAAATGCTAAAATATTAGTTATAACCATGGAAAGGAATGGAAAGCCATGGCAGTTTGCATCAAATGTAGCACTTTTATTTAAAATAGCAATTTTTTTTACCTTTACCTTTTACCTTTTTTGTGACCCATTTATGAGCTGCCAGGGCCCCGTTAAGCAAGTGGGGTCCCAAAGCAGCCACCAAAGTGCCACTTCTGCTATGTTATGAATATGGTATATTCCATAAACTATGAATTGTTGTAAATTGCTAAATTTTAATTCACAGCAATTTGAAGGCACTGTATCACTTAACATTGTTTTTACTGTGAATGTAGAGAATAAAAAATGACTGAAAATAATCTATACATTGTGTTAGCAAAACTGCAAGTAAATGTGTTATAAATGTGTCTTTGCCACAGGGGATACCATAAACAGGAGTCTCCAAAGACATTTTTTCTCCAAATGTATGCATTTGTTTGCAGTTTTGCTAACACAATATATAGATCATGTTATTTTATTCTCTATATTCATAGAATAATCTGTTTAGGTGATACAGTCCCCTTTAAGACTTCTGTACAAAATTCAAGGTAAGAGTTTGTTATAAATAGCCTTACATATAGTGAGGATACACACTCTAATCCCCATGCTGGGGTACTTGAGCACATTTGAACATCAGTATTTAACTGTACAGGAAATTTCCCATTATAATGTTTACACCATGGTGGGTTAAGACACAAAATCCCTGCAGGAACCAAGTCATTTTATACAATTGTCACTGTTCATTTCCAAAAGTTGAGAAACATAGAGTCAAAGCCATAGCTAACCGGGATGGTTTTAATTAGCTCTGAAAATGAAATAATAGTGGGAATTTAATAAAGTGATGACAGTGTACTTTTCTATTTTTGCTGCTGTGTTACAAATGTTGCATTTCCTTGTTTCTCATTTCACACTCACTAATGAAGGGAAAGTGTAGTTAAAATGTGAGTCTCGTCTCTGATAAGTGAATGTTTTACAAATTGGATCTACACACCTGGGAATTCTTCCCCTCTCTTCAGTTCTTCCACATGCCTCTGGGGACTGAGAACCATTTGTCATAGGTGTAAGTGCTAGACTAGGCTGGAGTCTAGATACATGGGCAGTAGCAGGTTCAGGACCCAGTGCAGGTCACCCTGCGGTCATGCTGCCCCAAGGGGAAGGTCTAGGCGGTAAGTGACCGCAAGCAGGGATCTTTGCAGTCTTCCAACATGTCATGATGGAAAACAGGAGCCAAAGGGAAACACAGTAATTGCAGTCGGGGTCACAAAGCAATAGGTTGGGACAGGTAGAGAGCAGACAAAGTCAGGAAAAAGTGTTGATCTGCTGGGATGCAAACCCAGACTCGTGGGTTTCCTGGTGCTTGTTTTTCACTCTGGACGCCACCTTAAATGCCCTCAGCTTATATAAACCCACACTTTTCCGGTTCTAGAGATTGATCCTGCTAATCTGTGTGTTTTGGCTTATTGTGAACTCCTGTGTACCCTTTTTGCTAGTCTGAACTTCCCTGCCTTCTTCAGCACCTGGCCTCGGCCTATCTGACTTATCTATGGCTTAATTTCCTGTGTATGATCTGCCTGACTCAGATTCATTTACATTGCAAGACTTTGGCCTGCTGACTCATTTGACACCTGCCGCATTCTTGGGTTGCCTGCTTCAACTCCATATTCCAGGCTCCCTGGAAGTGTTTTGGTGCTGCACAATCCCAGATGGTTTTACCTGAGGCTCAACCATAGGGTTTTAACATGGGAGAAGACTCTGGGTTGTCCTGTTCTTAAGTTGCCGTCCTCTGATTCTGCATTGTGGCTCTACACTCATTCCATTACAAAAAGAAGCAAAAGCATATATTGAGAGCAACATGTGGAAAAGTCAAGGCTTGCACATGAACCAGTTGTGTGTGTTGGGAGGAGAGGGTTTATACAGAAGAGAAGAGAGAAACTAGTTATCAAGTACAAGGGACACCTAAAAAAAATAGACACAGACAGGGACCCGACGAGACTTAAACCAAGCTCTCAGGTGTTGAGCAAATTAATCAAAGGTATTAGAAAACACATAGGCCCAGTGTTAGGTAGAGGCTGTAGATTCAGGTTTGCCACTTCCTTTGTCAAATTCTGCCCATCCAGCCTGGAGAACGCCAGTAACTTGTGCTGCCAGCCCAGAGCACGTCAGTAACTCGTGCTGCCAGCCCAGAGCACGTCAGTAACTCGTGCTGCCAGCCCAGAGCACGTCAGTAACTCGTGCTGCCAGCCCAGAGCACGTCAGTAACTCGTGCTGCCAGCCCAGAGCACGTCAGTAACTCGTGCTGCCAGCCCAGAGCACGTCAGTAACTCGTGCTGCCAGCCCAGAGCACGTCAGTAACTCGTGCTGCCAGCCCAGAGCACGTCAGTAACTCGTGCTGCCAGCCCGGAGCATGCCTGTCACTCGGAGGCACGGCGGGTCCCGTGTATTTCCCGGGGTTTGTGTGCTGAGAACAGACATCACACAAACCCCCAGAAATACACGAGTTACATCTGAAAGGCGACACCAGCTCTAAATTCGGCAACAGAGTCACTCACTCTGTTGCCAATTCGACAACCACTAAAAGTATACGAAAATTCATACAATTTTTAGTGCTTGTCGAATTGGCAACAGATTGAGTGACTCTGTTGCTGAATTCGGAGCTGACATCGCCTTTCGGATGTATTTCTGGGGATTGTGTGCTCTCTTTCATTATGAGTGAAAAAAAGAAAATAAAGACACTACAAATGAATAATACATTAGCTTTCCCTTGCACAGGAACTTGAACATTTTCTGAAATAAAATTCCACTTTCCGACCCTATAAGTAATTCATCTGGAGAAGAATGGGAGACTCCATTGCCCAAGTGTTCACTCCCTTAAGCAATTGGTATAAGTGATATAAGTGAATGCCAAGGCAAATAGTGCAGGGTTGGCTAAATGTGCGGGGTCAATTTAAATATAAATCCTTAGATGGAAGAGACAGTAAAGGTCTACTTACATCAATTTCAGTCTGCAGATGTAATACAGAAACAATAGAATAGGCACCAGAAGCTCATTTAACCATAGAGCGATACTAAGTGCAACACCAATAAGGGTCTACTCAATAAAGAGAGAATTAAAGGGAATTGAGATGGGAATTTCAAACTTTAGGCCAATGTATCCAAGTTGGAAAAAGTCTCCAATGCAGCTGAATGGCTTAAGTTTGAAATTCACATTTCAATTCCCTGCAATTCTCTCTTTATTGAGTAGACCCTATAGGAAAGTTCATCTCCACAAGCTTAGTAGCCCAGCAGGTAAATAAATAATGGTTAGGTACAAGGAATCCTGTGCCTTATACAACTGGGAGGAACTAAGAGTACTGTCCTTGGTGTGGCTCCATGACTACTGATTGCATACTATCCCCAGGAATGGGTCCCATCCCACAACTACTGACTGCAGTGCTGGAACATCAGGGCCAAGCCTAGTATGGGGCAAAACACTGCTTCTCCAATTCTGTATATTGTTTCTGACAGTAGTCGGGGTGTCTAAGGGGCAAAATATATCATTAGAGGGACTGCCTGAAGGCCAAAATGCATCTTCATGTTAATGCATATGTGAAATTTGTGAAATTACAGCAGTTTGCAAGAAACCAAGACTGCCCACACTAGAGTAAAAGTCAATTTCCTCCTTTTTTTGCTGCAGGAACCAATTAGAATAATTCAAATGATTTAAATATCCGGTTTCTCTAGTGATGTCATCAGACAATGTGCTGTACTGTTAAGAGATCCCACATGTACAGGAGCAAAGTTACTTATATTCCACACAATGTATTCTATTCCACCAGCAGAGAAGCAGAGAAAGTGATCAAATGAAACAAAACTGATACATGATCAGTGCCTAGGCACAATCAGATGCAGGGGAGGGCTTGAGTCGAATATTAAACATTTGATTTATGCAGAATGCCTGTATCAAATCAAGCTGGAAAAAATGCCGGTGCACTATTCAGGTAGTAGTCTTCCACTTGCAACAATATGGGGACTAGACTGTCCCTTTAAGGGACCAAAAGGGTATACATGGCCTGGTCCGGGCTAAAGCAAGGTTGCACTGGCAGTTAAAATGCATCTTAGCCTGTGTAGACAAAAATCCTTGCATCAGTCCTGTACACTGCCAAGGGGAATCATCATAGTAGTTTCCTGAAATGGCATTAAATGGAATCTTACAATTTAGATGCTACATTCACTAAACTATTTGTTTCTGAAATATACAGCAGATAGTTTTTAAACTGCAATAAACCAATAGATGAATTCTATATTCAAACCTTTCTTGATATTTTGTTTTTACATTAACCTTGTGTCTTTTCAGCTGTCCTTCTTTTAAATGTGCTACTCCAGAAGTGAGAAAAGCCACAATGTATTACTCTCACTCAAATAGACTAATCCCCAGTGATTGAGAGAGACATAACACAATGTGTTCACAGCGCCCCATGGAGGTCAAATTGCAGTTTGTTACATTTATACCGTTTCCAGGTACCTATATACAGAATATTTGAATGTGTATTACCACAAAAAAAGGAAATGGAAACAAGAAGGGAATTGGAAACAAAAATACAGGAATTACACAATCATACTTCACCACAGCACCTATCTGGTAGACTTTACATAAATCTTAGGAGAATTCCAGGTAAGGTCTCTTCCTAGCATAACCAATTGCTATATTTCATGAGTCACTGAATGTACAATATGTATGTATATTACATTAAAAGAATTGCTGATGCTTTTTAAATGTTTTTTTTTTTGTGTGACATGTTTTGCGTTACCCAGACAATGTTTGTATTGCACTGTAAAAAAGGAACAACATAAATAGAGACGAATATCTAAGAATTGACTCAGTAATGATCATGTCAAAAATGGGGCTAGAGCGGTCAAAGTAGCCAGATTTCATACATTTCAGAAATTTGGCTACTCAATATAGCAGATTTCAGCCTAATGCTTTGGGCGCTAGAAGAGTGGGCAGTGAAAATCAATACCTTAACACCCAAAGGGGGCCTTGAAAAAATAATGACCAATTAAAATGGTCATTATTGCCCTCAAGATGCCCTCAACCCTCATCTTTGTTTACAGGTGACTCACCTGGGCAAGGTAGAAAGTATTTAATTTTTTAATTTTATATTAATTGTATTGGGTCTGGGGGCCTTTGACCAGCCCAGAGACCTGGGGGATCTTTAAAATTGTTCTCTCCCTCCTGTGCGCAAAAGTTTTGTTGAGCAAAAGTCCTTAGTATAAATGGGTCAATCCAAACACAATCATTAACAAATATATAGGTCCTCTTTTGTCCTTGGCGATGAAAATAAAAGTACTTTTTCTTATGATTATATTGCGGTGGTACATATTAAGATCCACCAAGACGCAATACGCGTGAAGTGCCACACCCCATGTTGCCATTTATATAATACTACATGCCTATTCATCGATAAAAAGATTTGAATTTTCACGGATATCTGGACCTGAGTGTATATTCGCCAAAATCCTAAATATATAAGAACGTGCTTACACTTGAAAAATCTGTTCAGGTGACTCCAAGTAGGTGATTTAAAATGAACTTACTAAAAGGGAGCCAAAAAAATAATAATCAGGTATTCATAGCCAAGTTAGGAAAACAGCAAAGATGGAGAATTTTTCCAACTCAGTTGCTAATGCTTGATTTTTGCAGTTCAGTATTCAGTTCAGTTTTAGTGGTCCCCTCCATCAACTAATTATGTATGCTTTGCTTTCTCCTGATCTCCCACATATGCAAAGAAACCACAATAATGGGAAGTAAAACATTTGCATAATTGATGTAATAAATAAGAGACAGCACCGAACAATTAAATATTTCTTCTCTTATTCTATATGTTTTGCAAATGTACCCTGTTAAGGCTGTTTAGGTGATGGACAAACTTTCTTTCAGAGAAATAACTGCATGATATTAGTGTTACTAGTATGTAATTTGCTAACTAACAAAAGATAGGGGTTGCCACATTTTCTACAAAAAAATACCTACCATGCTACTGCCTCCATGGACTTAACATTGGACTCAAGACAATTTTTTACCAGTCATGTGGCAACCCTAGTGAGGGAGTACATGATAAAGTCAGTGCAAGCTAGTGTAAAGGATTGCTGTGTCTCCTTGACTCTTACACTACATTGTACTTTTTTATGCAGGCTATTCTATGCTTAAGGTTAAAATCCCAAGATATTACAGTCAGACCAGGGCTGCTTTAACACCCTAGTGAGCCCTGGGCAAAGTCTTTAGCAGTAGGCCCCCTGGACCCAATTTGTCTAAATTTGCATCATAAAAATCTGTATGTAAATATACACTTTGTAATATTATATGCAGGTATTTTCATATCACATTCAACTATTTGTTTATCTAATGAAAATGTTATTGAAAAATTAAATTTCTTGTTTTTATTCCCTTTTTCTGCAACCACATTCCACCTAAAGGACTTAACACAATACCATACAGCACCAACAGCACTTGCCATGCATCTATATTGCCCCCACAGCACTTGGCTTGCACCCACACAATATGGCATACCACAGTGTCACTTTACCCCACAGAACATACCACAGTGTCATTCTGTCCCACACAACTGCCCCTGCAGAACAAGCCACAGTGTCACTTTCCCCTATAGTACATGTTATTTTACCCCACAGAACATGCCACAGCATCACTTTGCCAATTAAAATAAGCCACTGTCCGGTACAATTTACATGCCACACTCACTTTGTCATTAACGTATGCAACCGTCAGTTTGCCTATTAGAATTTGCCACTGTTTGTCCATTAAATATGCCATAGCTTGCCCATTAATATGCCAGTGTTATTTTGCCATTAATATGCCACAGCCCATTTGCCCAATAATATGCCAGTATTATTTTGCCATTAATAAGCTACAACCAATTTGCCCAATAATATGCCAGTATTATTTTGCCCGTTGAAAAGCCAGTCAATGTGTCCAATAATATGCCACCCTCCTCCCCCCTTCCCCAGTACTTACCTCTTGGCTGTCCCCGACCATCTCCTCCATGCAGTCTTCCCTCCTGCATGGAGGAGGGAAATACAGCCACCGGATATGACATACTGTCATATCCAGTGGCAATTATTTTTTTTTTCTTTCGGCTGCTGCACGCATCCAGTGGATGCGGACTACCGGCTGCTGCCCGCATGACTCTCTCCGAGTGTGACAGTCAGATGGGCCGCAGGGGGTGGAACACTGGGCCATCGGAGGCCGCCTTAACCAGTGGGCCCTGCGCTAGTGCCCATTTTGCCCATTGGTTAAAGCGGCTTTATTGTGATTATTTCCTCATTTATCTCTAATTCAATGGTTCTCACAACCGCATGTGCATTACTCCAGGGGCGTATCGTGCCCCTGATTGACTGGTAAGCAGCCAGTCCGGAGCACACCTGTCACTCAGGGGCACAATGTATCTCGTGTATTTCCAGGGGGTTGGGTGCTCTGAACAGACAGCACACAAACGAGGGGGCGATGGCAGCTGTGAATTTGGCAACAGAGTCACTCACTCTGTTGCCAAATCGACAAGCACTAAAAGTATACTAATTTTTGTATATTTTTCATGCTGGTTAAATTGCCAACAGAGTGAGTGACTCTGTTGCCGAATTCGCAGCTGCCGTCTGTCTCCCGGATGTATTTCCAGGGTTTGTGTGTGCTCTCTGTTCGGAGTACACAAACTCCGGAAATAGGCAGCGCGGCTGCTCCGTGCTAGGTGTGCGGCATATGGAGCATACACCACTGCCTTACTCTGCAGTCCTACTGATTAATATACATCCCTTTACAGTGGGTGTAAGTGAAAATTATAGATAGTTCTAGTCCTCTATATTGTAAGCTTGCGAGCAGGGTTCTCTAGCTCATGTACCAGTCTGTTCTAGTTTGTCTAACATAGTAGTTAGTTCCCTACTATGCTTTGTACCTAGCGCTATGCAAATTGTTAACGCTATAAACATAAATATTAATGTAATGTGATGTAAAAGTAGAGGTTGCTTACACCGTATCTGATCAAACCGTCAGCCAGAGTCTCCTCCACACAAGATGATTATCCAATATTGAGGATGTTGGCTGCTAGTGGGTGGTCCAAAAAAAAAAAAAGAACTAGTAATCTTTGTGTGTGAAGTAGATCAAAAAGTATTTCTTTAATCCACAGACAGGACACAATTAGGGTGAGAGGCAGAAAAAAAGCTGCAAACCTTTGTTGCTTTTTTAACCTGGCGTTGCCTATGATTAACAGCATAAAACATGTATGTCATTTTTTTTATTATCCTGTCTCTCCCCATAATTGCGTCCAGTCTATGGATAAAATAAATTATTTTTGATCTGCATCGTCGATAAAGACTTTCTTGGTTTTGCTTTAGATCACCCACTAGCAGCCAACATCCCCGAATATTAATAATAGTCCTGCTGATTGAACTGTACAGATTCAAGTATCACATGAGCTTAAAACCAAAGACAGATTAGAAAGTTATTTATGTTACTCTTGGGAGCTTCATGATGAATAGGCTTCAAAGAACCAAATGGGAGTTACCAAAATATTGAACTTATTTCATATTTTTATTAAAAATAAAGGATAGAAGCAGAATGTAATAAAACTAAGTCATTTTAACAGTTCTTACCAAAATATATTCCTGAGCACTCAAGAATACTTGATGATCTTGTAATTTTATATTAGTTCAAATAAATCTGGTTCATTAAAACAAACTAGGACTTTTTTAAATATTCTGCTGAGTCTAAGAAAATCACTACTTAAGTGAGCTATAATGTTAACGTGAAGATTTCCAATAGTTAAAGGGACTGTCTCACCTAAACATAGCTTATATTGTGAATGCAGAGAATAAAGCAATGATTGAAAATTATCTATACATTGTGTTAGAAAAATTTCAAGCAAATGCCTTAATGAGGAGAAAAATGTGTTTTAAGTGTGTCTGTATTGTTGCCACCCAGCCGGTATTTTACTGGCAGGCCGGTAAAACAATGGCTTGCTGCCAATGTTAAGTCTATGGAGGCATCAGCAAGGCCAGTATTTTTTTGTATAAAAGGTGGCAACCCTATGTGTCTGTGGCGCCTCCTGCTGATATCACATGTGGCCTGATATGCAAATGAATTGTTTTTCAATACCATAATATCAATATCAAGGCGATATCATAAGCAAGAGACTCCACAGACACATTTAAAATAAATGTTTCTCCTAGTGTAGGCATATGATTTTAGTTTTGCTAACATAATGTTTAAGTTATTACAATCATTTTTTATTCTCTATGTGCACAGGAAAAAAAATGTTTAGGCGATACCGGACTCCACCACCAAAGTTTACACTTTGAATCAGGGGAGTACTGGCTGGTCGGGCATTCGGGCAATGCCTATGGACCCGAACTAGTGCCTTCACTTAAAAAAAAGAAGCTTGCTGGTAGAGGTGCTGGATGGGGAGATGTAAAAAAAAACAGAAATCAGGCAGCATGGTGTCTGTGCGCTGCCCAGGCACACAAACAATCTACCATGCTTGCTCATTTGCTCCCCTCACATTGCGCTGAGATCAGAGTGCTAGGAGTCATGTGACTTGCGCATGTAGGGCGCACGATAGGCAGAATTGGGCATTGCACAGACACCATGCTGTCTGCCACTAGACACCAGGGAGCTGTGGGTAGTGGCTGGGGTAAGACTTGGGTGTACAATTTGGTTGATGGGGTATGTCCTGGGTGTGCAATGTGAGTGAAGGGGTAAATACTGGGTGTGCAATGGAGGTGATGGGGCATGTCCTGGGTGTGCTATCTGGGTGATGGGGTATGTGTTGGGGTGATGGGGCATGTCCTAGGTGTGCAATGTCGGTGTAGTTGTGTCTCATGATTACAGCAAAGAGATTTGACCTGACAAAAATATATCTTTGGCCTTAATGGGACAGTCTATTCCCCAAACTCACATTGGTGCAAAATGAAGATTACTGCTTGTATAGTGTACAGGCTTTTTTCCAGTGTGATTTGATTCAGGCATTCTACATAAATCCCATTTTTAATATTTAACTCAAGCCCTCCCCATTGATTACTGCATATTTACAGCAGGTGCGGCAGCACTGGTTATATAGACACTGAGAATAAAAAGTTTTGTTTCATTTAGTCACTTGAATAGAATACATTGTGCAGACTCTGAGTGACCTTGCTCTTGTACACATTTGAATGAAAGTATTCTCATTGGTTCCTGAAGCGGAAAAAAAAAAGGAAATTGACTTTTGCTCAGCTAGTGTGGGCAGTCCTGGCTTCTTGCAAACTGCTGTAATTTCACAATTTCATCTAGCAGTAAGTATTTTATATTTTAGCAATGCAAAATGGAAAACATGCATTTAAAGTACTTTGAAAGCACATGAATTTGCATTAATATTTGGAAGATGCATTTTGGGTACCAGACAGTCCCTTTAAGTATGAAATTCTTATCTCAATTCCCTGCAATTGTTTATTTATAGAGAAAACCAAAATATTCGCAAATTGACTCAGTTGGCATGAGAATAGCTATATGTCACCAAGTAGACCTTTTAGTAAGGAGACCTTTGTTAGTCTTAAAGTTCTTCTGCAAATAGTGGAAACAAGTTACATTGAAAAGGAAAACACAACAATATTAATTGATGAAAGTCCATCCTTAATAACTGGAAATATATTTCCTAGAATTTTCAAATAGCCATCATTAAAACTACAACAACTACAAGCTATTAGCTATGTAATACAGATAATACAGAATGGTGATGAAATCCTAGACAATAGAGGAGGAAGCAATAAACTATACCAGTCAGTCAGAACGCTTTTCTGTAGCTTGGCATCAGTGCAAAAAGTAGCCCAGCTGTGCAATGGCATTTACCCCTGGAACATACTGTGCTGGATGTCTAGTGATATAACTACATTGTGTGATGTGCTAGGCTCACAGCAAACAAAAAGCAAAGTTATACAGATCATCAAGTATATTAATAAAACACAGCTGCCTGCTTTATCTTGCAGATTTCAATATTAAAACCCCTAAAACACAGAGACAAGAGAGTATAGAAATAGACAGATGTGGTGTGTACACACTCACACACAGTAGTGCATACTGTACATATATATACTGAACATATATATTCTGCACATATATACTGTTTATGATTACAAAGATATGCCATGCTATGTTTCCTCTTTAACAATAGTTTGGACAAGAAGACATATAGTTACTGTTAGGGGTAATAAGGTATAACAATGTTTCATCCCATTTTGGGTTGCATTGAGCGCAGTGTTAGAAGGTAGACTCACCATAGGTGACTTCAGTGCGATGCAAGGTTCGCCTGTGTGGACAGCTCTGTCTCAGCTGGAGGTGCATGTAAAGAGAGCAGGAGGACTGCAGCCCTCCTACAGATCAATGCTCCTGGGCTAGAACTGTCACAAGCTACTCATTGGTGTCAGAGGCAAGAGCGACTAATGTACTCCTTTCCTTGTTACATAACCTCCAGATTCAGCAATCAAAGCTGTGTGCAGGAGAACACAGACACTGAACAAGGCAGCTCTGTCTTCTACTCCCTCAAGTCAGGAGTCCTGGGAAACTTAATTCCAAATCCTTAACCCTTTCACTGCCTGTATGTGCCTGTAGCATCGTGCCTTCCTGGAAGACAATGGGTTAAAAGCATATCCGTTTTATCAAACTGCTAGCTTTACAACATGACATAAAAGCATGTACATATACATTCGTATTTAATGGGAAGCATATGGTAATGGATGTGCAATTACAACACTGCTGGTGTACAGCGAAGAGATGCTAAATAGGATACTTACATAGATAGTAGAGTCTCCCACCTCCTCCCTGTTTATTGCTGCACTGCACCACACCTTTGCCCTCACCAGTCACCAGTGAAGCACTTCAAACCAACCAGCTGCAAAGCATGCAAACTGCAACTCTAGCTGAGGCAGGGATTAGATTGCATGGTTGGTGGTAGTGAGAAACTCATACCTTATATATAGTTGAATCAGTGGGGGCTATTCACTAAAGGATGAGTTGCAGGTGAGTTGAGGTGATATGAGTTCTGGTAGGATGAACATTTCATCTCACCATTTTAACTATACATTGTGCAGGGACAAACCTGGATAAGTTTGTTCAGCAGGGGAAACTAACCAGGTTTGTCCGTGCACAATGAATATGAAATGGTGCTATGCAATGTTCATCTCACCTCATCTGCCCTCATCCCACCTCAATTCACCTGCAGCTCACCTTTTAGTGAATAGCAACCAGGCTTTTAGAAGGATGCAGGCCCTTTCTAACTGATAAGTAACTATATAGCTTTAATAAACAAACTTGCGTAAGGCAGCTCATGTTGAGACAGACCCGTGTGTGTCTTCCACTTAATAGCGTAGCATGTAACTGATATGTATTACCAATTGCTTGGTACGCTAGTAAATGATAATAATGAGTAATACGCTTATACTTACCTGTCACTGCAGCTGATCCGGAGGAGGGCATGAGGTGGTGTGTGTCCCTCGCGCAGACGCACTTCTGCCAAAGTTACGGCTGATAGACAACCGTATCTGTGTGTGCATGCGCTGTGGTGCGCAATGAGCAAATTCTACTGCGCCTGTGCAGTAGGATTTGCTCAAGGAATTTGATTGAACAGATGGCTCACAGGACAGTACACACTTATTGATTGGATAAGTACACATTTCAACACTAACATTTAATAACATTTATTAACCTGGGGAAACACAATGAATAGAGCAAAGACTTGGATCTCAAGGTACACATCCGGAGTGAGCCTGTGTAGAAGTCCAGCTGCATTGAAGCAGGGTATCAGTGATGCCCCCAAACATAGCACATCCAAAGGCAGGGTCCATAGTCCACAGGGAGGTGTTTGGCCCTCAGGACCATCCAAGAACCCCAGTCACGCAGACTGTCATTATTTACTTCGTAACAGATACATCGTTTTCGCATATGTCAGGAGTCTGCGCCACCTCCACTACTCCCGGTCGTGCGAGCGCAAACCATGGATAAAGAATCAGGTGCAGAAAAAAACCTGATTAAATTCGGAGGTTTGGATTCCCCCAACCCCCCCCCCCCCCCCCCAAACTGAATTATATGAGACCTGCTGTGGAAAAAGGTTGCTAACTTGTTGGCTAACTGGCTACTTGATCCGTACTTCCATAATAAATCATTCATATTTTACTAAACAAACTGCAATAATGTTTATTTTTAGCTAGATATCTATATATACAGATAGATAGTATTTATAGTATTTAGATCTATCTAGATAGATTACTATTAAAAGAAACATCCATGCCTATTAAAAGAACGAATGTTCATAGAAACATTTGCATAATAGCTTTCAGGTTTGTAGGCCCAAAACCCAGCAGAGCAGACAGATAGTAGGAATGAGGTTGGAGAGAAAGTGGATTGCTCCATTCTGAGATGTTATAGGTAAGTGGTGCTAACATGCATGGCACAGAGTACACTATCAAAGGAGGTGCTATGGTTCATGTGATGGACTTCAAGAACATCTGGAATAGACATAAAGTGATGCTGAGAATAAAGCAAGACATTTTTACTACAGCTATTGGGTGATCTCATACATAAGCCTGCCTCATGTCATTTTATACATTTTTGGCAAATATTTGTTCACGACAATTACTATACTACTTCACTATAGATTATGAACAGCCTAGATACATTTGTTTACAGCCATCATAATCTGTATCGATCAAAATGTTTAAAAAATAATTTCAGTTCAAAGACTAAAATATGTTAACCTCTCAAATATAAGAGCAAATTTGTGTTACTTTCTTAGTTCATAAAAGTATTAACAATCCAGCTATTTCTGGACACATCTTCACATCTTCATTAATCGTTTCATGGCTGGTGCCCTGGAAGTGTGTCTTAGAGCTGTCACATGCATGCAGCTTCACTGAGCGGTTTATTTGTGCATGGTGGTGGCATGATATTAGGGCAAAGCAAAATCATCTCAGTACAAAGGAAAGCTGCATGGTCTGTGCACACGTTTATTAAACAAACTTGGCAGGATGTAGCAATGGTACATGAGTGTGCATCCATGGCCACATCGCTGAAGAAAAAGTGCTAACAGGAAATGGTAAATGATCATGAGGGGTCTCCATAGTATGAGATTCAATGATGATAATTACTTTAAGTAAGGCAAAAAGCTAATAGTTCTAGAAATGAATAAAGGTTTATACAAAATGTAAACATATATAAGGTCAGAAAGTATCAAATCAGGAATAGCTCCTACACTGAGGATGCTGGGCTCACCTTTTTAGTTGGGGGATTATGATGTATTTGTTTCCAAGGCAATACCATAGACGGGATCAATAATGAAAACATCATCTCTTGGATGCCTGTGTCCTCATACAATCCAGATATTATTTATGCAGGTACTGTAGCCAATGCAGAAAGCATATGAACAAATGATTACTGATCCTAGTGCATACGTCCCATAGTCTTCAATATATGGCCATGAAATGTTGCTCCTGTCAGAGCCATGTCAAACATATAGGATATATTAAATGCATATTTGGGCACTGAATGTTATCCGATCCTCAACCCAAACCTAATAGTTGATGAATGCTAATTCAACAAAAACATAATTCATTAATAGAGGAAAGATATGGAACGCCCAATGAGCCTGTGTGCAATGCTGTATATGCCACCAGAAATGGCTCTCATTGTTAACCAGTCTTTGCAGGTTGATGGGGGAATTTTGGCCCACTGCTCCATGCTGTGGGCTATGCCCACTGCCCCACGCCATTTTGGGGGTTTTCAGGAAGAACTACTCATTTTAGGTACTGCTTCATCTTAGTGTCTGGACATTTTCTTTAACCATTCAGCTGTAGACTTGCTTTAGTTTTTTTAACCATTGCCTTGCAGAATAGCATGTGTTTCAGCTCGTAGATAGATTGACTAATATACACTATACAGTTCCTTCAATAATGGAAATGTGCTTAGTTCCTAAGGATACAGAGCATCCCGAAACCATGACACACATGCCTTTGGTGTTTCTTGGCAAATGCCAGAAGAGCACTAGTGTTCTGAGTGAACTGTGATTTATACCTTATTACTACTTCTTCCAAGTGTGTCTGTGATGAGCCAAAATACGGTCCTTAGGTGAGAGGAGAGCGGCCTGCATATACCTGGATCCTAGGTTCCATTGTGAATGAAATCATTTAAAATCATTTTATACCAGGCTTTCGGACACATTATAACACAATAGCAACACCTATCACAAACCTTCTCCATTTGGTAAAGGTGGCACTGACTGTGGTTCAGGGGTGGCACAGAACCTTGGAAATATCTCTGTGACCGTCTGCAGACAGAGATGTAAACATAAAAAATTTTTTTACAGAGGTTTTCAAAAATGTATTTTGGTCATGGAATAATGTGTTTGCAGTGTATAGGTGCCAGAACTAACCTGGACAAAACAACAGCATCCCACAAAAGTGACCAGACCCCAAAGTCAAAAGTTACTTTTCCTCACTTGTGGAATAATTTGTTTTTGGAACCTGTGTGCTAACAACTTCAATCTGATGGCAAGCGCCAAATTCTTATTGGCCGTAGCTGGCCCAAATTCTGCTTACCAAGGCATTCAGTTAATTGACCCTAAATAACCGATTTAATTGGGTTAAATTAAAATGGACAGGCAACAACTTTTAACACACAAAGATTGCATGTTTGATTACACAAACCATTTTTCTTTCAGACTCCCTATTTTATACATTGTTAGCAGACACCATCCATATATCATTACAGCCCACAAAACCTATCTGACTAAAGTCAACAATA
Source organism: Pelodytes ibericus (assembly GCA_036172795.1). NCBI lineage: Eukaryota > Metazoa > Chordata > Amphibia > Anura > Pelodytidae > Pelodytes > Pelodytes ibericus. Next base: position 61,367,033 of record CM069862.1, read on the forward strand.
ACTTCGAAACTCAGAAAGGGAAACTGAGAAAGGCTGTAACATCACAGAATAGTCTGCATATAAGTGCTGACTTCAAATTGATGTCTGCTGTTTGCGTGTGCTCACATCATGTCACATGAAACCATTTATTGTGATGAATCTTAGCCATTTACCAATTCAGTTTTCATAAGTAAATCAATAGAGGATGTTTTCTACAAAATATGAGGGGGGGGGGGGGGGGGGGGGGATTAGCTCATGTTTTAAATAATTTCTATAAATATAAATTATATCTATTAATGATCACCACCTTATAACTCTTATACATAGAAAAAAGTAATGGAAACACCTCACAATATACTGATATATAGGACATTTCCATTTTATTGATTATGACCGAGCTGTATCTCAGGCTTGGATAATGATTTTTGAGACTTTTCCTCTTTACACATGAAATTATTTTACAGTTTTTGTGACTAATGCACCTGGAACATGAGCATCAACTGTTTGGCCTCTTTGGAATTCTGGGAGTTATTCATTAAAACGAAGATAGGTAAGATGAACATTTAATCTCACTGACTTAAAGGACAACTCAACTTTTTTTTGACTTAGTGTTTTATAACACTAGTCATTCATTAACTTGCTTTACACATGACTTCATCCAGAGAGTACCCAGCCCCTCCTACTTGTCTTCATGTCCCCTTGGCTCATTTGTGTCGCCATACAACTAAATTTCCCATGAGTCTGCGGTGGAGGAAGCACTGCTGTCTCTTTACAGATTTTAAAAACCTCAATCTCACAAGTGCGCACAGCCGAACGCACAGGTCACCCTCAGCCGTATTCCGAATAAGCATTGCCGATACAGGCTGTGTCAGCAATGCAATGCCACATTCGGCCTCTGTAGAGACAAGGGGTCAGGAAGACAAGTAGGAGGGGCTGGGGATTCTCTGGATGAAGTAAAGTAACCCCCCTCCCCCCCAGCAAAAAAAAGTTAAATTAATTGATGGTTCAGTCTTGTAAAACACTGAGTCAAAAAAAAAGTTTAGTTGTCCATGTTGATATGTGAGTTTTTAAAGCAACATGAGGCAAAGTGATAATTGTCAGACCTCTTATAGCTGACACATGTTTTATGCTAATTATTGCAATATGCTTATATGACTCTCCAGAGTCTGGTAATAATTACAATTTATGCAGTGTTTCTGTTATTTTGTCTACCTTTTGTTTGTACAAAGCAGTAATATCGCCATAAATTTCATGTGTTCCACACATGTTACAATATTGCTAAATATATTGGCAATCGTAAATAAATAAGAATACCATTTATTTAGTAATACAAATCTTTTCTTTATGCAAATGGAATAACATATGTTGTGACAGAAAGGCAGTAATACCATTTCTCTCTCTTACACTAGATACAAATATATCGATATAAAATTGTATAAAAATACGGTCTGTCGCTGCATGTCATTGTTAAAATACAAGTGATGAGAAGTAAGTAGGCTTGAACCTGGCTCTGTGACTGGCTGTATGCAGTGTTTGCTCACCTCTAAGTGCACAGTGTCCGCATAAGGTGCTCGCTTTCCACACACACACACAGCGCGTTTCGCTGAAGGCAAAATGCGTTGTGTGTGGAAGGAGAGCACCTTATGCGGACACTATGCCCTTTATCCATTATCTGAACTTCATGCACTTTGCTGGAAATTGCCTTTTTTAATGTAAGGTTTTTATTATTTGTTTATTGCAAAATAAATGTGTCATACTTAAGTTCTACTCCTTCTTCCCTTCCCTTCCCCCACGTCTACATCTGAGGTTCTTCCCTGGGATAATACTTTTGATCAAGACCCCACGAGGGGCTCACGGATGTCTATTGTACTGAGCAGTTAGCAGTTACTGCTCAGTAATATGTGAGTGTATCAACATCTGCTATTATATAAAGCCATACTGAATTTTAAAATACTACATTATATTATATTTGTTCTACTTCTGTGTATGGGAGAAGCACACTGATTCACGGTTTTTTATTTTTACACTGTTTTACAAGAAGTGAAGCACTAGTTGGTCTTGGTGCTTCTATCCCAATCACATATAGGCGCAGTGTATTTCTATCGGTTTGTCTTAAATTAAAAAAAAAAAAAAAAAAACTACAAATTACAACACAAAATATAACTTATCATGCTAGTTTGTGAGTGAAATAAAGCATTACCCTTTACCATACATAGTCATTCCCTTCTTGCCCCAGTGTAGTGCATTACTAATTTAGACTAAGGCTGCTGGCACTGTGAGCATATCACAAAGCAACGATTGCTTTAACGTTATATATATATATATATATATATAAAATAGTTTATAGCCAGGAATGATTTTCAGTTTTTGTCTGGTTTTGTAGTCAGTTCCATTTTATTTGGGTTATAATCTCTCCAGCATGTTCTTTAGTATTAACGAGAGCTAATATATTATATACAAAACACCAGATCCCTAACAGTCTGAGCATCATGTTCTCATAATAACTACATTTCCAACTTTAGTTTGAGTCCTGGTGCTGCTTTCTCATAAAATGTTCCTTTCCACTGCAGTCCTTGCATATCCACGTATTCACCTTCTCCCTCCATCCTGTGAAAGTAAAGAGAGGGGGTGAATCTTGATTCTCTTTGACACGTACTTCATGCGTGAAATGCTCTAATTTCCTGTCCTAGATGTCTCTTTCTGCTGCCGAGCTGATCGTTCTCTTAAACTGGATTGCATGTGACAGATTAACGTACATTTAAGAAAACATAAAATTTTACTCCAAAGCCTTATAATTGGCAGCACAATTAATGCCATGTTTCAGTATATGCAAGTTTGCCAGTGTTATGATCTGTGTTTATTTCCCAACATTTCTTCTCATTTCATGCCATGCCTTGATCTCTATCAATCTGTTCAGAAATCTACAGCATAACTACTGAGAAATTGATGCTAAGATGGCAAGTGTGACTGCTGTCACTTACAACACTAAACTATCCCTACACCCTCAGTCTATACCAGTGAAAATGGAATATAGTGTAAGCGAGAATATATAAGCCACTGAGGACACAGATATCCAGATCTTCTACTAGATATTGCAGGGGATGAAAATTCATATAAGCACTGACTGAATCTCATCCAACATGATAAGCATGTGATCAGTGGGATTGGTGAGGCGAACATGGCCAGTTCAAGGCTACCATACACTATATTTCTGTTAGAACTGGTTCAGGCTTTGGAGAATAGCAGATATTACCCAACCCAAATAATTTTAGCATGTATAGCTTGGAGTAAAGATGTAACAGGGGGAGATATGATATAAACATTTAAATACATAAAGGGAATCAACACAGTAAAGGAAGAGAGTATATAAGTATTACTTTACTGTATGGCAGTGGCGTCCCGCTGCTTAAATTTTTTTCTGGCAGCCGCATCCGCTGGACGCGGCGACCGGAAAAAAAAATCAAAAAATCACAGCAACCGGATGTGACGTAACGTCACATCCGGTGACTGTGTTTCCCTCCTCCGTGCTAGAGGGAAGACTGCACGGAGGTGGCGTCCGTCCGGGAGCAGAGAGCAGCCTTTAGGTAAGTGATGGGGAAGGGGGGGAGGAGGGTGGTTTAAAACAAGCAGGGCTCTGACTGGCACTATTTTACTTGGCTCTGGCTGGCACAATATTACAGGCATCTGGCTGGCACTATTTTACTGGGCTCTGGCTGGCACAATATTACAGGCATCTGGCTGGCACTATATTACTGGGCATCTGGCTGGCACTATATTACTGGGCTCTGACTGGCACTATATTACTGGGCATCTGGCTGGCACTATATTACTGGCCATCTGGCTGGCACTATATTACTGGGCTCTGACTGGCACTATATTACTGGGCTCTGGCTGGCACAATATTACAGGCATCTGACTGGCACAATATTACTGGGCATCTGGCTGGCACTATATTACTGGGCTCTGGCTGGCACTATATTACTGGGCATCTGGCTCGCACTTTATTACTGGGCTCTGACTTTCACTATATTACTGGGCATCTGGCTGGCACTATATTACTGGGCATCTGGCTGGCACTATATTACTGGGCTCTGACTGGCACTATATTACTGGGCATCTGGCTGGCACTATATTACTGGGCATCTGACTGGCACTATATTACTGGGCTCTGGCTGGCATAATATTCCTGGGCTCTGAGTGGCACAATATTACTGGAATCTGAGTGGCACAATATTACTGGAATCTGAGTGGCACAATATTACTGGAATCTGGCTGGCACTATATTACTGGGCATCTGGCTGGCACTATATTACTGGGCTCTGGCTGGCACAATATTACAGGCATCTGGCTCGCACAATATTACTGGGCATCTGACTGGCACAATATTACTGGGCATCTGGCTGGCACTATATTACTGGGCTGTGGCTGGCATAATATTCCTGGGCTCTGAGTGGCACTATATTACTGGGCTCTGGCTGGCACTATATTACTGGGCATCTGACTGGCACTATATTACTGGGCTCTGACTGGCATAATATTCCTGGGCTCTGAATGGCACACTATTCCTGGTATCTGACTGGCATAATATTCCTGGGCTCTGACTGGCATAATATTCCTGGGCTCTGACTGGCACTTTTCCTGGGCTCTGACTGGCACAATATTCCTGGGCTCTGACTGGCACAATATTCCTGGGCTCTGACTGGCATAATATTACTGGGCTCTGACTGGCATAATATTACTGGTATCTGACTGGCACTATATTACTGGTATCTGATTGGCACAATATTACTGGTGTCTGACTGTAACAATATCCCTGGGCTCTTACTGGCACAATATTACTGGGCTCTGACTGGCACAATATTACTGGGTTCTGACGGGCACACTATTACTGGGCTATGACTGGCACTATATTCCTGGTATCTGAATGGCACAAAATGACTGGGCTCTGAGTGGCACAATATTCCTGGGCTCTTACTGGCACTATATTACTGGGCTCTGGCTGGCATAATATTCCTGGGCTCTGAGTGGCACTATATTACTGGGCTCTGGCTGGCACTATATTACTGGGCATCTGGCTGGCACTATATTACTGGGCTCTGACTGGCATAATATTCCTGGGCTCTGAATGGCACACTATTCCTGGTATCTGACTGGCATAATATTCCTGGGCTCTGACTGGCATAATATTCCTGGGCTCTGACTGGCACTTTTCCTGGGCTCTGACTGGCACAATATTCCTGGGCTCTGACTGGCACAATATTCCTGGGCTCTGACTGGCATAATATTACTGGGCTCTGACTGGAATAATATTACTGGTATCTGACTGGCACTATATTACTGGTATCTGACTGGCACAATATTACTGGTGTCTGACTGGCACAATATTCCTGGGCTCTTACTGGCACAATATTACTGGGCTCTGACTGGCACAATATTACTGGGTTCTGACGGGCACACTATTACTGGGCTCTGACTGGCACTATATTCCTGGTATCTGACTGGCACAAAATTACTGGGCTCTGAGTGGCACAATATTTTTGGGCTCTGACTGGCACAATATTCCTGGTATCTGACTGGCACAATATTCCTGGGCTCTGAGTGGATCAATACTATTGGGCTCTGAATGGCACAATATTCCTGGTATCTGACTGGCACAATATTACTGGGCTCTGAGTGGCACAATATTACTGGGCTCTGAGTGGGACAATACTACTGGGATCTGAATGCCACAATATTACTGGTATCTATAATTGTAAGATTGTCACCTCGTGGGGCTCCTGTGTGTTGCATAATTAATGGCGGTTTCATGTGTGCATAATTATGGGGCACTTGTGTGTGGCATATTTATTGGGCCCCATGTGTGGCATAATTAAGGGACTCTTTTGTGTGGCGTAATTAAGGGACTCTTTTGTGTGGCATAATTTATGGGGCTCTGGTGTGGCATAATTTATGGGGCTCTGGTGCTGCATAAGTTATGGGGCCCTGGTGTAGCATAAGTTATGGGGCTCCTGTGTGTGGCATAGTTATGGGCTCCTGTGTGTGGCATAGTTAATAGGCCATCTAACTGGCATTACTAAGGAATCTGTTTGGCATTGTATGGAGGAAATCCAGGGGGGTGACACCATGAGTTTCCGCACCGGGTGACACCAACCCTAGTGACGCCCCTGGTATGGAATAGCCTTCCAGCAGAAGTGGTAGAGCTAAACACAGTCAAGGATTTTAAGCATGCGTGGCATAGGCACAAGGCTATCCTAGATATAAGACGGAACGGGGAACTAATAAAAGTATTTAGAAAATTGTGCAGACTAGATGGACAGAATGGTCCTTACCTGCCGACACATTCTGTGTTTCTAAGTTACCATGCCTTACACGTAACTTTATTTGTTCCAGTTATCAGAATGCTTTACATCTGTTGGTATTATTATATAGTTAACAATGAATGCCAGATTCATGTTTTACATAAAAATAAAATACAAATCTATTTCTTTAACAATTGCTCATAATGAGGTCATTTTGGGTAATGTTCTGTAGTGTGATTGTTACCCCTATTTCCAGAAACCTTGCCATGTTCTTTTTTAGTATGAGAGACTTTACACACTTTGATACATATGCTCAATAGAATAATATGAATGTCATAAGGACTGGCTTAACCCACGTCAGCGCATCTTCATAAGTATGTAGAAAGCCTTTACTGTAAAAGAAAAACAATAAATAGAACCCAATCCCACTTAAGTACGTCTAATTATTATTTTATATACCGTATTTGCTCGATTATAAGACATGGTTTTTTTCAGAAAAAAATCGAGGTCATCTTATAATCTGACCTCAAATTGAGGTCAGACTATAAGACTGGGATCCAGGTCCCCAGCAGAGCTGCAGGGGACCTGGATCCCCCTCTCTAACAGCAGGAGATGTCTGCACGATGAGCGCAGACTCCCCCTGCTGCCGCCCGGCACGACCGCTGGGACTTCTATGATGAAGCTGGGTCCTTCAGAGGCAGATAAACGAGGGGGAGGGAGGGGGGGTAGAAAGACAAGGGGGGGGGGACAGAGAAACGAGGGGGGGGAAACAAGGGGAGGGAGGGGGGAAGAGACAGAGACAAGGGGGGGCACAGAGAGTAACAAGGGGAGGCGGGGCAGAGAGAAACAAGGGGAGGGAAGAGACAGAGACAAGGGGAGCGAGGGGGGAGACAAAGGGAGGGGGAGGTAGAGACAACACTAAGGGGGGGGGGAGAGAAAACTGGGGGCAAGGGAAAGAGAGGGGCAGCATTGGCACATAAAAGGAAATAAAAACAAGAAATGCATTTTTGATATCATCATTTTTTATTAAAAAGGCAATTTACATGTGAATATATACAAGTTGAACTTTTTTTAGTCTTATATTCAGGCTTTTAGTTTTTTTCCTAATGGAATATCCAAAGTTTGGGGGGTCGTCTTATAATCAGGGTCGTCTTATAATCAAGCAAATACGGTATCCTTTATTTAATATATAAATTAATAACGATTATTTATATCATCTTTTCCTGGAGCCTAACCCAATGTACTACCTATATTAAGCTTTTCAATGTAAAAGTTAGAAAAGGTGGGGGGTTTTCTTAAATTTTTAATCATATTTAATAATTTTTTTATACTAAAATATGGGAGATGATGAAAATAATGGTATCTAAAGATATCCCTTTTTATGGATATAAAAACATTATATAATATGTGTGCGTATAGTAAATGAGAAAGAGGAAGATTACAGCTAAACACAACTACCACAGAAGTGTAAAAACAGCTATTATCTAGAATGATGAAAAGTGTAGAGGTCCACTCATTAAGAGGTTACAATGTATTTTTTTTGCTGACAGTTGTCCTTTATGTAACTTAAGCCTAGCCCACTCTGAAACAACACTGTAAGGTTTAACTTGTAACAACTACTATCACATGTCAGATTTGTTGTTGTGATTACATTAACACCCATCTAATCAATCTATTAGAGCTCTTTATAGCGATGCTATACAATTTGCATCTACAACGTCTACATAAGAATATGATCACTAGTGGCTAACCTGTAGGTCGGAGGGCATAAAATGTGTCTAACAGGTCACAAAAGTCATGTTTTTTCATTGTGTCCTCAAATGTCAATCTAGTAGTAGCTAGTAATCTGTATGGATAAAGTCCTAAAACCCTACACTCGTGGTGATGATCGACATTGCATGCCTAATGTTCTAGGTATAATCAGGAAGAAATTAATTTTAATTATTTGCTTGAGGCATTAACATAACTAAATGATTGATGTTTGGTGCTAGCACCACTTAGTATAAGTGACTTATATCTGATATTAATGCAGACCAGCATCAATCTTTGGGCACAGTTACACTGTGTATTTAAGAGAAGCAAATGTAGGAACTGTTTTACTTCTTTTGCAGTGAACTTTTTATGAAGGTCATTCCCTGGGCCACAATTACAAGTTAAGCTTTGCTGGGTTTTGGTCAACATGCCAATCAAACTTGGTGAGTCCACAGGATGCACTCAGTGACTGATGAACCAACACAATTTCCCAGGTGCCACAACCAATGCTGTCACTATAAACTAGGTCAACAAGGCTCCATTGCCTGCAGACCTACCTTTAATAGTTTATGAATTATCTTTGAATAAACAAAGTCTTCAGTGGAATGTGTGATGTGATATAACATAGAAACATAGAATGTGTCGGCAGATAAGAACCATTCGGCCCATCTAGTCTGCCCAATTTTCTAAATACTTTTATTAGTCCCCAGTTCCCTATCTTATAGCTAGGATAGCCTTGCGCCTATCCCACGCATGCTTAAAATCCTTGACTGTGTTTACCTCTACCACTTCCGCTGGAAGGCTATTCCATACATCCACTACCCTCTCAGTAAAGTAATACTTCCTGATATTACTTTTAAATTGATTCCCCTCTAATTTTAGACTATGTCCTTTAGTTGTGGTAGTTTTTTAATACTACTTTAACCAAACACAATGATAACACACTTACTTTTGCAGGAGATGTGTACTGAAGAATTTGGATTTTTAGAAATCTAAGATACATAGCCCTTCATTGGACTAGAAGTCTAGACTAGAAGTTTTGTGTAAGAAGAGAATACTAGTAATAATCATTATTATGATAATACCCTGTGCAATTCCCTTAAACATAATGTGAGCTCCTCGTGTGAAGGAGGGACCAAGCCAATCACAGGAGGCTTCTGAACTCTCAGCCAATCAGGAGAGTTGAGAGGACTCACCTGATTGGCTGAGACCTCCTTCTATCAAGCTCCCTGGACACAGACGAAAAAAAGAAAAGAAAAGAAAAAAAAAACGCTGCATGAAGCAGCAAAATGCCGCCTCTGCAGGGTGTCGCCTAGGGCATCTGCCCCAGTTAAAGGGCCGGCCCTGCCTAACTCCCTACATGGCTGATACACAAACCACTAGCAGGGACTGGTGGTCTCAGTGAAGCAGAAGTTTCACAACATTATTTCTCCTGAGTCTTTTTTTTTTTTTTTTAGCAGAGACTATTGGATTTCTTTTAAGAGTTGATTCACAGGAATAACATATAACAAAATTATTTAATACGGAACATTAATTATGTCTAACGTGTATTTCTTTATGAAAGAAGACAACCGCTTGGCTGTATACAGTTCTCGGTTTCAGAGAGTCATGTCCTGTCCTTTACAATTTGAGCATAGGATACTTCCGACATAACACAGCAGTATGATTATCTATTGATGGATTATTGGTTTCAAATATTAATCCACTGGTAATCGATCCATGAAGAGCTTGATTATCCACTTTTAGAGCCTGATTATCTGCTGCGTCTAATGGTTAATCAATTAATGCAGCACCTTGAAACACCAATTTCTGCCAGAATTAATGGAAATGTTAAACTGTTTTCCAGAGATTATCAATTATTTGCTGGCAATGGGAGCTATATCAAACTGCCTGCTTTTTTACTTTGGACCTGGATTTTCTCTACTTTCCTTATGCCCATGCTCCCAATGGGAGGGCTAGCAAGGGAGGCAGAGGGGCATTAACCCCTTGGGATGCTCACTAAACCAACTCAATTGGCTGGGGATGCACCACTTTTCATATCTAATTGCCCAAGTGCATAACACTTTTATTCTTTTCATTCAATTATCTCGTATGTCTATCAATACATCTCTGAAGATAATGGGTAATCTGGTAAAATTGCACTATGACCCGCTAAATTGTTTTGCACCTGGGCCACAAGTTGAACGCCCTCCCCTGCACACTCCTATCTGTCTCCTTATGTCCACGCTCCTCCACTGACTATCTTTTCACAGGGATGTTTAACGAGCCAAAAATTGAAAATTTGTAAATTGAGAATCCTTCCTTAAAGGAAACAAGGGTTAAAAAAGTGTCCCCCTTCCACAGGTAAACCATTTATCTTTATAGATGTGCACAGGTTTAATCTGAGCTCTGCCTCTCAGCTGAATGCTGGCACAAGCAGAGAGGATGTTGGCAACAGCTGCAGCCATGAATCTTCCTGGCGTCATGGCTGCCGGTCAGAGAATAAACTGGCATATACATTAAAATGTACTCATACTAGTGCCACTCATTATTTTACTTTTGCTTATATATCATAAGCACAAGTGAAAAGATTTTTTATAGCTCTTTAATAGTGATTTTACCAGTGATAATTACTGGTCAGTAATTAAAAAGACAATAGATTGTGCAATCAAAAAATGCATTTGCTTACGTGTTCTGGTTGAAGCTTCCTATGTACTTAGCTCCATCTGGGAATGTGTAAGTACCTCTCCCATGAAAAATATTGTCAGTGAATTCACCTTCATAAACTGCTCCTGAGGGATGCTCGAGTTTCCCGGTGCCATTCATCTGTGTTGAACAGAAAATTCATCGATCCTATTAAAAGCTGGTACTATAGCTGGTACTATAGCTGGTATAGTGTGTTGACAGTTGGCTTTGGCGATTCACTGCTTTTATGCAATTAAACATTTGATAGTGAGGCAATGGAGACAACTGGAAAATAAATTGTCCTATTTAAAAAAGCTGGTACTATAGAAAATAGGGACCACAATACATTTCTTGTATGTAACACTATATATTAATTTAATTGTAGTAGAGTATTTCCCAATAGTGATTAAAGGGACTGTATCACCCAAACATTGCTTTTACTATGAATGTAGAGCATAAAAAAATGATTGAAAATGATCTATACATTGTATTAGCAAAACTGCAATTAAATGTCTAAATGTGTATGTGAAGACATTTCCCACTGAAAAGCAGTTCATTTGCATTCTGTGCCACCGGTGATGTCATCAACAGGAGACACCACAGACACATTTATAAATGCACAATGTTCAGGTAATACAGTTCCTTTAAGAGCACACCCTTACTTGTAACTGATTTGGTAAGAAAAAAAATCTAAATTTTATTGCTATTATTATATAATGTTATCTATTTATGTTTTGTATAATTGCAGCTACATTTATGATATGTTAGTTAAACAAACAAAAAAGGAAGGTCTATATTCAGGCCTCACAATGCAGGAAATTCTTTATGCTAAGTCCACCTGTCCTTAGAAACTGGTCAGAATGGTCACAAGGAGTGAAAAAGAAGGTAGAGAGGCATGCTAAGAATACATGGGGGGGGGGGGGGGGGGGGGTGACAAAGCTGTGCATCTATGTATGGGATGGGCTGGTAACCATTATATACATCATTCAGTGCAGCATAATCTTGTTACCCTGTCATTCTTCCAGGATCCAGTGTAAATCACACCACTTGGACTTTTATGGATTCCTTTGCCATTTCTTTGTAGCGATCCTGAGGATGACCTTGTGCATTCCCCATCTTTAATGACAGCCATGACAACGCATTACAATATCATACTTAAAGGATTACTGTACCCAAACACACAAGTAAATTTAGCATAGTATATTCATCTAATCATTACTTATTTATATACACAGTGTGCCAATCAGAGTGGGTGCTCGCCTATGACAGAAGCAAAGTGAAAATAAAAAGGTTTAGTTGGCTTCTTAAAAAGAATCGTCACTTGGAAAGCATTATTATTATGATATTAATAATAATAATAATAATAATATTAAAGCTCCCTCCAAGGTTTCTCATTTCCCCAAATTTCAGTTAAGTTACAATAAAATAGTGTCAACTGTTACTTTAATATCTATAATAAATATATATATAGTAATATGGATTTAGGAAAGGATGAATATTAGTGTCAAGAGTTCAGTTTTGCAAACGTAACTGTTTAGTTAGTTCTAGTTTATTGCATAGGTTCTAGGCGTATACAGTTGCACTATTATAGGAAAGTGTTCAGACACTGGTTATCTTACCATAGCTGTCTCCATTCGGGAACATAAAAGAAATTTGGAAGACCTCAGGAGCTGCACAAAAAGAATTTAAAAATTCGTATTTAGCTTCAGATATTTGATCCATATGTATACAAGCCATCTCCCAATTTACTGAGCTAAAGTAAATCTGTGCTTAAAATCAGGCAGTAGAGAAAGCATATGCATGGAAGGGTATTGCAAAAACAAAATGAAAAATGTACTTAATAAAACACGTCAATGTTTTACATTAGACAGCATTGCAATGCACAGAATAGTTATTTCATAATAATGACACTTTAATCTATAAAGCTACAGATAAATGCAAAAAAAGTAAAGCTATTCACCTCCATGCACTTGTAAGGTTTCTTTTCCCAGCATTAACTCGTGGTGATAAATGTATAAATAAAGATGCTGTTACTCTGTATGACCTTGATTCCTTCACTCATACTCTCTTACTCCTGTATGGTCTAAATAGGTTTTTATATATAAAAAAGGGGGCACAAATAGTAATTTTCAAATGAACATCATCAGGGCCGCCACCAGGAATTTCAGGGCCCCTTACTGAACAAATTGTGCCCCTCAATATGCCACGATTTTGCCAATTAATATGCCAGGATTTTGCCCCTCAAAATGCCAGGATTTTGCAGATTAATATGCCAGGATTTTACCAATTAAAATGCCAGGATTTTGCCCCTAAATATGCCAGGATTTTGCCACTCAATATGCCAGGATTTTGCCCCTCAGTATGCTCGTTATGTGCCACCCTCCTCCCCCTTCCCCAGTACTGAGTAACTCCGGTCGCATTTTTTTCCAAACGTTATTGAAGCCGCACGGCTGGAGGGGAGCGCAGAACGCTTCCCTCACAGCCACGGACCAGTTTAACAGCCCCTCTGTGATTGGAAATGGGTTTTTTTGGCGGGCCCGGGACGCCAGTATCACCCGTCACCCCCTGATGGCGGGCCTGAACATCATAATAGAATAGCAGATATTGTTACAAGGAAAAGGGATCAACTAAACTGGAGAATTCTTCCAACTGGACTACTTTGGAATTAAGTTTGAAATTACCTTGTCAATTCTATGCAATTCCATTTTTCATGAATAAAGCCCATAGTGCAATAAAAGTGACCTAGAAATGGTTACGTGTTTTTTTTAATACACTGATCAGCCATAACATTATGACCACTGACAGGTGGCAAGCCGGTGGAGGCAGTGTGATGCTTTGGGAAATGTTCTGCTGGGAAACCTTGGGAACTGCCATTCATGTAACGCACAGGGTCCAGGTGGTAAGGGACCCTGAGTGCCTGAGACCAGTGTGGTGCTGGGTAACTGCAATCCCAAGTTTATGTAGCCACAACCAGGCCTTGTGAAGCAGCTGCTGTATCCACGTCCCAGGGCTGGAGAACTAAATAACAGCCAAGCAGAGCTAAAACAGAAAAGTAACTGAGGAATGGCAGAACTGAAATACAGAGTGCAGGGCTACAGGACAGAGGCAAGACATAAGATAAAGCAGAAACCAAACTAAGGATAAATAATACAAGACACAGGGTAAAGGGACACAAGAGAAACATACAAAGGAACAAATATAAATACAGGAACTAGCCTAATACTAAAGATGGTAAAGGTGGGGGTTTGGTTCAAACAAATTGGCCAATTAGTTGTTAGCTTGCCAACCACGTCAAGGTACCCCACAATAAGCAAGTCCCTAACTAATAAATAATTTCAGCAAAAGCATAAATAGAATCTAAAACACATAAATGGAATTGACACTTAAACACAGAAAAAATACCTGTAGACTGCTGCAAAGGACTGAACAGAAACAGGTGTGGTTTAAATAAAAGTAAACTAACAAGGCAGAGGGAATTAGAGAAAACCTAGAATGAAAAGATAGGCAGAAAGAAAAACATACCGTATTTGCTCGATTATAAGACGACCCTGATTATAAGACGACCCCCCAAACTTTGGATATTCCTTTAGGAAAAAAACCTAAAAGCCTGAATATAAGACTACCCTATAGGAAAAAAAGTTCAACTTGTATATATCCACATGTAAAGTGCTTTTTAATAAAAATTATGTTATCAAAAAATGCATTTCTTGTTTTTATTTCCTTTTATGTGCCAATGCTGCCTCTCTCTTTCCCCTCCCCTCAGCGTTGTCTCTCTCCCCCCAGCGTTATCTCTCTCCCCCACCCTCCCTTTCTCTCTCTCTCCCCTCCCTTTGTGTCTCTCTCTCCCCCTCCCTTTGTGTCTCTCTTTGTCTCCCTCCCCTTGTCTCTGTCTCTTCCCCCTCCCTCCCCTTGTCTCTGTCTCTTCCCCCCCTCCCCTTATCTCTGTCTCTTCCCACCTCGTCTCTGTCTCTTCCCCCCTCCCTCCCCTTGTCTCTGTCTCTTTCCCCCTTCCCTCCCCTTGTCTCTGTCTCTTTCCCCCTCCCTCCCCTTGTCTCTGTCTCCCCCCCCCCCTCTGTTTCTCTCTGCCCCCCTCTTACCTCGTCTCTCCCTGGTGGCTAGTGGGGGCAGCATGGGGATGACTGCATGATACATGCAGACATCCTCCATGCTGCCCGACACTTCCGCCGGGACTTTTATGATGAAGCCAGAAGGACCCAGCTTCGGACGGACGTGTCGGGCAGCAGCGGGGGATGTCAGCGTGTATCGCGCAGACATCCCCTGGCTGCTTGAGAGGAGGATACAGGTCCCCTGCAGCTCTGCGGGGGACCTGGATCCCAGTCTTATATTCTGACCTCGATTTGAGGTCAGATTATAAGACGACCTCAAATGTAAGACGAGGGGTCTTTTTCAGAGCATTTGCTCTGAAAAAAACCTTGTCTTATATTCGAGCAAATACGGTAATAGGAATACAGGGCAGGACAGGAATTCTGGTCAAGGTAGGAATACTGGGCAAGGCAGGACTAAGCATAAATAATAAACAAGAAATCACAGCAAGAAGGATACAGAAATGCCTGGATACAGCCTGGATGAGCCTGCACAAGAGTGCATGGTTACAATTCATGTGGATGTTACTTTGACACTAACACCTATCTCAGTATTGTTACAGACCATGTACACCCTTTCATGGAAACATGCTTTGGACTCTTTAATTCCTTAGTGACAAGACATTTTGACCTTGACTTTCCCTTGGTGACAAGGGCTGTTTTTACATTTCTGGGGTGTTTGTATTTATCTGTAATTTTCTTCTCTCTCACATACTGTACCCACAAAAATTATTTGTTTTTATCGTAATAAGAAGGGCTTTCATTAGATACAAATATGTTCATCATATCTTATAATTTACTACAAAAAAAATCATAAAATATGAAAACATTAAAAAAAAAACCACTTTTTCTAACTTTGACCTAAAATATATTTTTCACAAATACAATCATTAAAAAAGATCCCATCTAAATAGTTGCTAAATGTGGTCCCGAGTTCAGAAATATGCTTGTTTCCATGTTTTTCTGCAGTTTTTTGTGAGTTTTTCCTATACTGACCTTTTGACCCCAACCCTAACTTTAACCCCAACTCTAACTCTTATGCTAACCCTTAACATATTTTAATTTTAACCCTATCCCTTATGCTAACCCTAATTTAATTTAACCCTAAGAGCTAATCCTAGATTTCAGCTAATGAATTATTATTATTTTTATTGCAGTGTTGCTGACTGCTGACGGAAGTTAATTTTTTTTTCACTTCCGAAGCTCTGACTACAAGAGGGCACAGCCATATTGCCGGAGCATACTCCGTGGAGCAATCGTGGGTGCCCCAGAGCCCGAATTTCAGTGCTGGCTATTGTCTCGACATCAAGGCAATAGAGCAGCACCGTCAGAGTGATCGCGAAAACCACTCGTTTCACTGTAAGACGTGTCAGGCATGTCCATTGTCAGGAACAGAGTTCCCGGATGGAAGTGCCTGACACGTCCATTGTCGCGAAGGGGTTAAGCAGTATAATGCGCCCTGCCACAAAGAAAAAATGGTTCAGGAATGGTTTGAGGAACACAATGAGTTCAAGGTGTTGACTTGGCCTCCAAATTCCCAAGATCTCAATCCAATCGAGCATCTGTGGGATGTGCTGGACAAAGAAGTCTGATCAATTAGGTCCCACCTCGCAACTTACAGGACTTAAAGGATCTGCTGCTAGGGTCTTGATGCCAAATGCCACAGCACACCTTCAGTGGTCTAGTAGAGTCCATGCCTCGACGGGTCAGGGATGTTTTGGCCTTAAAATGGTAACTACACAATATTAGGCAGGTGGTCATAATGCTATGGTGTAAATAGACTATAGCAAACTTCTAAAGCAATAGTGAGATCATGTTTCTATTTTGGTACAACTGGTAAATTGAGGCTTTCTTCATAATCACTTTATACACATATAATTAATGCAGACATTAATTATTGAATAAATGCACTACGTTTTTCAAAGAAACATTTTTTTATGCATGCCTCTTTATTTTTTTTTATGAATGAACTTCTTCCAGATGTTTAACTGTATTACCTGTATTTACAAAAAAATAAGATTTTTGGTTTTAATGTTTCCTTTCAGAACTATTTTTGTAGGAGCCAATGCACCTGCTAGTGATGATCATTTTCGGGGACACATAACTGTAAGATGGCTGTCAAAGTATATTTGAATTATGTTTACATGAATATTACTAAAAAAATAAAATATTTTTTTAGCCCTACTACACACTTTTCACCTCTGAAACCATCAGTCACATGTAATGAGATCCCATGTTAAAGACGGTATATATTTGTATGTGCATGTATTTATTATTATTGCTTTATTTAGTTACATACATGATTGCACGCCTTTCTGACATGATATAGCTATATATGTAACTGGTATTGCCTCTCTGGGTCTTACCAGGCTCATCCGAACACAGCTCCATGCTTGTCAAGGTGATGACTGCAACTGGCAGTTCCGTTGCCATAGAGAGGGGACTCAGTCAACAAAAAAGAGAGAGGAGGGCTCAGACGGCATGATCTACAGCTAAACCATCCAATAGTAGTTAGTGGAGGGGGCGGGACACAGACTGCCACATGAACCACGTGCTCAGACCGGAAGAAGACGCCAGTCAGAGAAAACAGTAAGTAACCGGTGCTGTGTACTGTAATTCAAGATACATTTCGCCTGTTACAGGAAATAGTTAACCTTTGGCACACCAGCATATAAACACTACGTTTCCAGTACTGCTTTGGAACCCATACGTTAAACATGATATAAAATAGCTGAGCTGACAAAGAATAGCTGTCACGGTGTAGTTTAATGAATTATATATTCGTGCCATATGGGATAATAAAGTGGGAACTACATATACAATGAAATGTGCCCTTCTTGATGACACTCACTTGTAATGTTGGCAACTGGACAGTCTATAGTCTAGGATTTGGACTCGTTGTCCTGTAAAAAAGTGTGTGTGTGCGTGCAATACTTGACATTTGTAGTGCTTTCTGTAGCAGACGGATGCAATGTTGTTTTCATGGTGCCCAGTATTTTTAGTGGAATTTAGTGTTTTAGAGCTTGTCAGAATGGACTGGCATGATGTTTCAGTAATATAGTATGCATTCTCATTCAATCCTTTGGTATCTTTATAAGGTGTCATGTGTGAGGCCTGTCACTAACCTAGTTTGCTGTTTTGGGTGTAAACTAGTGGTAATGATAGGCATCTTCCTCCTAAATATTTTTTGTGCAGTTGCATTACTCATATATTAATCATCATAGAGCCAGCAAAATTACTGAAACTATGGGGGTCGTGTAAAAACACTGTGCACACGAAGATTGCACCTAAAACTAGTGCAATCGGCACGTGCGCCAATGTATAAAGTAGACTCCCGACAAATTTCAGGAGACTGCTCTATCTATGCTGATTGTGTCGATTTTGGTTGTGCCAGCACCCATTGTCTATGTATAAAAAAAATTAGGTGATGATTTGTGTTTGGGAACCTCCGTGTGCCTTTCCTGTGCTGCAAAGTGTATGGGTGGGTTATAAAATTTAAAAAAAAAAGCACAGTCACCATTATACATAACCGTAACGGGACCCCAAGAGCTATGAGGTATATTGGCAGTTTAGTGTTCCAGATGTTCCGCTGCGCTAACTTGTCCCAATGGAGCTATATTTGCTAAGGTTGTCACAGTCTTTTTCCCCAATATGCATGGACGACGTCAGGATCATTTATTGTACAACGTGTAGGGTATTTATACATATATAGATCAAGATAACAGTTGATGGAACAATGTAAAGTTAAACTAATTATCTCTATACAATAATAAAACATAATTAAATTTGGTTCCAGATTAGGTATCGACCAATAAAAACGGGGCCACTATAGTAGCGACCAATGGGAAGTTGAGGGAAGGACCTGGGGCTCAGACGAACTGGCGTCCCGTCCGAATTGAGTCCCTTTAACTCGGCGACCAATCAACACAGCGCCGATGCGGCCCTTTAACTGAGGAGCCAATCAGCTCTGTGTTTACCATAGGATCGAATTAAATGGCAGAAATGTGGTAGACTTGCCCATACGTTCCTGCACCAGGCTGCCCTTTAACTGAGCAGTCAATTAGAATAGGAGTAATGTTTGCTTGCCCCTAATATGTAGTGGGCTTTATGCAGCATTATCCAAGTTCCACAGCTGTTATCTGATCTAATTCAGTTGGAGGCATGTAAACATTGGCAATATTTTTCATTTTTTTATCGTCATAATGGCCAACAAAGCAGCATGTTAAACTAGCACCTCACATTAATACTTCCAATTCCCACTGTCTGAAACATTCTCCCTGTATTGATGAACTATTCGGTTATCTAGACGGCTGTCTTGAGTCTGTCTTATAGTTCAATAGTTATTATTGTGTTAACAGGAAGAGATGGAATATGCCACCCGGAGGAAAGGAAAACCAAACAAAGGCGGAGGCAAAAAACATGGTGGTGGAAGAGGTGGTTCTAGTGGTGGAAAGTCAAGAGCACAAGCTGGAGGAGGAGGTGGAGGAGGAGGTGGAGGAGGAGGAGGGAGCAGGAAGAGCTCCAGTAAAGCATGGGATGATGGAGATGATATCTGTTTCTCCAACAAACCAATGAAACCGAATCGGTAAGTTCTGGATCAATGGATTGTAAAGATTCAGCTAATAAAATAAAACTAAAATGGAGTGGATAAACATGCAAATGAAAGTGCGCTGGCCCCAAGCTGACAGGTCAAACCCCTTCATTGTTTTTACTACATTTAATGCATACTAACACTTGCAGGGGGGGACCAAAAGCAGGCAAACTAGAAGATACTGTTTAGATTGAAATGTAATTGTTTTGTTACATTTTTGTTTTGTATTTGGAAAATCTTTGAACCAATACATTTTTTAAACTTAACACAAACCTTTTTTTTTTTTTTACTTTGGTCCAGCCAGCCTCCCATGCGGATATCACGACCTCGCAATACTGCTGTAGCCAGTACGCCTCTTCAAACTCTACACATGACCAGAGAAAACCAGGAACGGGTGAAAGCCCTTCTGCGGGATCTCCAAGGACATGATCCGGATTCAGTCCCTGAGTTAGTTTGGATCTGGCATCACCTGCATGAATTGTTTTGGATTTTATTTTTTATATTTTCCCAACATTTCTTAAATATACCTACATAGGTTTAATATTTTTCTAGTGATAGAACATAATGATTGGAAAGGAATATTCAGGTTATTGTATGTGCATTTACCTTTTTTGGTATTTCTCGCTTATGTATTTTGGCAAATAAAAACCTTTTCTGTGCTGCTAATTCCTGCATCACGAATAGCTGTTTAACATTGTAAAGGGTATACCTAAGACTTACTCAATGTATCATCAAACCCTCTTCAGGTTGACCGTAATGGTTATTCTTACAGTTGATGTTATCCAAGAACAATTTTGATATAGTATAATATTTGCTTTTTTTGTTGATCAAATATGCAATGAGTTTTGTATGTTTTTGTTCTTGTTTTTGTTCTATAGTGATGTGGGCTCTGATTTGGGAGAGGAATATGATGACTCATGCTCTCAAGATGATGACTCTGAGACCGATAATAAAGATGTCCATGAAGAAGATGGTGGCTTTGACTTTTGGTCATATGAACAAACACAAGCTTCTGGAAAAACCTCTCCCGAACTTTCTAGCCAGCTCTTACCAGAGGCAACGATATCCTCTTTTGCTATAGGAAAGCTTTCAAGGTAAGTGAGTCTGCTTTCAATGTCAACACTTGTTGACTGGAGTACTTTTTTTTTATCTTCATCATCATAAAAAGGTGAATAAATAGAACTATTTATTGGGCACCAAAATACACCACTGGATGCAAGGCACCGGACTCCCGTCATGTTGTCTCATTATCGATGTATGCCAATAAAACATTTTTAACTTATGGAAAAAACAGTAAGGATCGACTTTCCACCTTAATTTCCATCATTGTTTCCTTCCTGAGGAAGCAAAATGAGTCAGGTGTTTCCAGACAAAGAAGCAGATTATTTAAGGAATAGTGCTCTTGTCTTCTCTTTTTCTGCATTTAACTTGCCTGTAAACAATGTGTGATTTGATCAAATCTCCCATCAGAACTGATGCGTAGGAAACCTCATGTAGTCTGTGGTAGACATTTCAGTGCCTTGCATGGCATTTATGTAGTTATATTTATATAGCTTTCTTTATTTCTGTTCTGCAGGTACGGTTTTGACAGAGAGCGGTGTGTAACGGCATTGAGGTCTCATGACGGTGATGTGGGCTCTTCTCTGGAGTATTTGTTGCAGCAGTGTTTTTCAGAAACTTTTGGCATCCAGACAAAAACCCCAAGAGCCGCATCTGAAATCAGTATGGAGGAGTGCTTAGGATGTCGGCAGGAGGAATTATTTGTCCTCCAATCCATATGCGAAGACAAATTTATTGAGCGAATTCCTAACAGGGTATGGACTGTAGGGCTGGAGATGGAATATCTGACAAAGCGACTAGAGAAACCTCGACATCGGGATAGTGGCAAAGATGCAGTGAAAATTTTCCCCCACAATGTCTGCAGGTATATTCTGAAAGGGGAAAACTGCCGATTCGGCTCAAAGTGCAGATTTAAGCATGAAGCCCCAAAACAGATTGTGAAAGATGAGTCTCACCTATGTGCCAATGGGGACAATAATTACTTGTATGAATTAGAAATTAGATTTCCAAAGGACAGTAAATACCCATATCAGGCACCACTGGTAGCATTTTACTCAGTCAATGAAAATCTTCCGATGGGATGCCGCCTACACATAGCAGAGTATCTTTACGAAAAGGCCTTAACTATAGCACAGAGCGGCGAGCCTGTTGTTTTCTCCCTTATTAGCTGCTTGGAAGAAGAGGATGAAATTGTAAAGTTACTTGTCAACACTCACCACAGATACAGTATCCCACCACCACTCATCATAACTAACTCTGAATCCAAAAAAAGTACTCCGATAACTATCAACAAATTTGTTATTCCAGAAAAGCCAATCATTCCAAAGCGCTCATCCGAAGGTATGTGCATTGTAATTGTGTATTATTTACTGTTTGTCTGGACGTCACCCTACATGTGGAAAACCTCTTTGCAAGCCTATTATAATCCTCTCAAAATAATGTGTTGATCTGCACACCAAAGTAATAAGTGACACGGTCAGTGCGGTATTTACTGCCAGGCATCCTAGGCGGATGCCTAGGGCGGCAAATTTTGGGGGGAGGCCCCCCAGCACTGAAAAAAAAAAAACGAACGGGCAGCCTGATCGCGACGATCGGGCTGCCCGAGCGGTTTTTTTCTTAAGGGGGGGCGGGGTGATGGGGTTAATGGAGGCATATCATGGGGTAATGGGGTTAATGGAGGCATATCATGGGGTGATGGGGTTAATGGAGGCATATCATGGGGTGATGGGGTTAATGGAGGCATATCATGGGGTGATGGGGTTAATGGAGGCATGTGATGGGGTTAATGGAGGCATGTAATGGGGGTGATGGGGTTAATGGAGGCATATAATGGGGTGATGGGGTTAATGGAGGCTTGTAATGGGGGTGATGGGGTTAATGGAGGCATGTAATGGGGGTGATGTGGGTTATGGGGCATGTCGTGTGTGGGTAGGGGGGTGCCCGAGTTTTGTCTGCCTAGGGCAGCACAAAACTAAGATACACCACTGGACACGGTCGAGGTCTCACCCAACTCCTCCAAAACTGTCAAAAAATAAAGTAGATGACCAGCACTTAAAGTGAAAATGGTGCTTTATTCCACAGAGACAAAGCTTCTCTTTTAGTGCTGTCATCTACTTTATTTGTTTATTATTATCCTCTTCCTTAAAGTTGTTTTTTTTTAAAGGTGGAAATTTTGAAAAACTGTAAAGTGGGACTAAACCACTAAACTCCATGTGATGTTTTAATCACACAAAAGACGATTTCTGTGTGTTTTAAAAATATTTCTGAACGAGGTGATCATCTCTGGTTGCATGGCGTGCACACACACCAATCACAGAGAGCGACGGGTGTCCAACCAGCTCTCTGCAGACTCAGACATGCTTTGGAATATGTTTTGTACACCTTTTTTTTCTAACAATTAACACACAGTGTATAGGCACCTTTTATAAAGTACTCTGCAAAGGTGCATCAACTTTAGATTTAGCAATTTCGCATGAGTTGTGTCCATATGTAGGGGATTGTATTATATCTTACATAACTTACATTTAATAAAGGTTTAGAAATATGTAATAACATAACACAACTTATAATATTGTTGTAAGTAATTATATTCTTCACAGGCCTGACCATAAACGGTTTATTGATTTGACAAATGTTTTTTTGTAAAACAAGGTAAAGTCAGGAGAAAAATCCTTTTTTACTTGATCCACCCCAACTTAAGGTTTGTGTTTTCAGTGAAGAAGGAACCGAAAACTATCGCAGAGGTAGATAAATCAACCTGCACCAAAGAGGAGGAATTTGACTTGGATACAGAAACTGTGGTGGTTGCAAATGAAAGTTATGCTCACCTGAAGAAAAGGGAGTCCAAGAAATCCAACTGGAACCCCAAAACCGTGCATGCTGAGAATGCCAAAATATGCAAACATTTCCGTAACAAACAGGTATTTTATCTGAGTGTTGCCATAAAATTAAAAAAACATCTTCCTTCGCTGGTTGTGTAGATATACATGTATGGGATGTGATTTAAATAAAATAAATTTTTTTCAGTAATGCCTTTTGTACATATGGATAACTCCCCATTCTTCCAAATATATGTGAATATATGGTACTGTAAGAAATATAAATGACAGGATTAGGTTGCCTTTACTGTTGAGAATGCTTCAGTCCAGGGATGTCCAAACCAATTGGCAGGACCAAAATTTGAGGGTCTGTATCTCACAGAATTAAATAAAACAAACCACTGTGTGGGTAAACATCTCTATACCCCGCTAATGCACTGCTGCAACCCAAAAGTACCCCCATCAAAATAACAGACAAAATGGCACAGCCATGAAATTGAGAATTGCTGGTATAGAGGCAAACTGTTATAATTATGGATATACCTACCACAACTAGAGGACATACTCTTAAATTAGAGGGGCAACGATTTAAAAGTAATATCAGGAAGCATTACTTTACTGAGAGGGTAGTGGATGTATGGAATAGCATTCCAGCAGAAGTGGTAGAGGTAAACACAGTCAAGGAGTTTAAGCATGCGTGGGATAGACACAAGGCTATCCTAGCTATAAGACCGGGAACTGAGGACTAATAAAAGTATTCAAAAAAATTGGGCAGACTAGATGGACCGAATGGTTCTTATCTGCCGACACATTCTATGTTTCTATGCACACTTCCACAGATCTCAGTGTGTGCTCTCCCATAGACCCATCACATTCC
The DNA here is from genome assembly GCA_036172795.1 of Pelodytes ibericus. Classification (NCBI taxonomy): domain Eukaryota; kingdom Metazoa; phylum Chordata; class Amphibia; order Anura; family Pelodytidae; genus Pelodytes; species Pelodytes ibericus. The sequence goes on from CM069862.1 coordinate 61,391,176, forward strand.
GGAGCTGGGTGTAGGCCAGGATTTGTTGCCTAATAGAAAGCATTGAAACATGGACAGGTCTTGCTAGCAGACCGTGGGAAAAGGGGAGAACTCTGTGAAACTGGCAGAAACGACTATGAATGATGGAGAGGGTCTAGCTGCAGAATTATCCAATCAGTGGGGAGTGTCTGATAAGAGCATTGCTCCCACATGCGCCCAACTCACATTAGATGAAAGGTGTTTTATCGCAGCCGTGGCACACACTTTGAGAATTGCTTGTGTATATGTACTATATAAATAAAGATATGAAATGCAGTTATGTGTAAATTTTTGCTACTTGATTGATCATTCTATCTCTTCTCCAGTCTTCAAGAAGTTACCAAGCAATGCTGCAAGAGCGACTAAAGCTTCCTGCATGGGAGAAACGAGAAACCATCCTGGAACTTCTGAGCAAGCACCAGGTTCTGGTTGTGAGTGGAATGACAGGGTAAGATAGTGACTTGCGAAATACTGGAAACTCGTTATGCTCCGTAAAAATAGAGAGCATTTCCACTTTTGATAAACAGGTGGCGCTAAATATTGTTTTTTCTTTTGGTTCTGTACTTGTTTTTTTCAATGCATTTTTCTGTGGCTGTGATTTAACTTTTATTTAAGGTTAAAAGACAATTTTTCAGCAAAACATTAAGTTAGGTTTATTTTGAAATATCTAGTGTAGAAAGTTTATTTCTATTTCATTTCTTTTTAAAGTACCTTATTATTCCTTTTTGGTTACATAGCACTATCAGAGGGCAGGCGTGTTTTTTAGAATCTTGAGTCAGATAATTCAGATCTGATCTGACTCAAGATGTCTGCCCTCTGATAGAACTATGGTCTCAATAGGGTATTTTATTAATATTCTTTCATTAAAGCTGTTCTATTTAAACTGCCTACACTTCATACAATTGGTAAATTTTACATAACTTCATATTTTGCAAAGGAAATATTTATCAAAGGAAAAGCGACTACATTTCAGTCAACACACTGAGCTTTACCAGGTTTGTTGGCAAATCTGGAGAGTGGTTCTGTGCGCATTAAATTACATTAACATGTATTCATGTAAAGCCAACAATTTACGTAGCGCTTGGTACAGAGCATAAATGGGGTTTACATACTATGTTCGACAAACGGGGACAGACTGATCCAAGAGGTAGAGAGCCCTGCTTGCAAGCTTATAAGCTGTTAATAGTAGGTAGTCATGCAGAGCTGAAGACATAACACATTGGTAAAGAATTGAGAAACATTTCAAACCTGCCAAGTGTACTTATTTTGGTGGAACAGTCCCAAATGTTGTACCAAATGCCTCTATCCTATTTTCCCCATTTCCAGGAGCTCAGAATTGTCATTGTGTATGAGTGTACCACAGAGGTCCAGAGCAATAAAACTCTCAATAATGTTTATTGATTATATTTTGTAAACAAAATACTTTTTATTTCTGTTGTAAATGACTTAACAAATTACATATATAGCTATCAACTGTCTCTTAAATGTCACAGTAATGCCTTGCTCAAAGCCACACCTTCAACCACTCCAACAAAAACAAGAGTGTCCATCTCTGAAATATTGGAGGTGAATAGATGCTGTGCTTGGCTAAATTATTTGTAGAGCCACAAATGAAACATGGTACATTCAGATTGAATGAGGACGAAGGCAAGTAGTGGTCTTAGAAGGGGGTTTTCATAATATTATAGGGTGACCCTTTTCATGGGCATGAATTCAGTACACTTTACCTAAGAATGGTAGTTTTACAGAAAGAATGCTTTTTAGTATCTTGGAGACAAATGTAAGTAAACACATCTCTCAAGTGTCCTTTGTTTGGACCTAAATCCCAGTGTCCCTCTTTTTTTCTTGCTGAGATTGTTTGGTGTGTATAAAACTTTAAATAAAGTGTGTTATCCCATTCACGACCTGAGGGGGCTGCCTTAAAAAAAGCGCAGTCTTGGCGTTTTTGCCGCAATTCTCGTCATTTTCGGCCAGGAAAGCAAAATAAATGTCTGCTGGATATAGATAGATATATATCATATAGATAGATATAATAAATTTAAACCGCTTTTAATCGACCCTGGAATATACCTGTTATTAGATTACAACCTTCTGTATATACACTGTACATAATTATGTTTGTTTTCTCTATTTATCTGTATGAATAATTGGATTCCTTGTATGTTCTCTCCCCAAATTTCTTGTGTAAATACGTCTGTATGTATTGCTATGAATGTATAACTCCATTCTGGACTTGGTCCCCAGGACATACTTGAAAACTAGAGAAATCTCAATGTATTTTTCCTGGTAAAAACACTTTTTATAAATAATTATTAATTATGAAGTTACCCATAGATTAGGAATTTCACTTTGCTTTTCCACTCTGGAACAAAAGTGTCCATCATTGGTCATGTGCAATGTAGTGAGGTATGTTTAAAGAGAGTCTTGTCTATGAACTGGATTGTGAACCATTTTGTCTGGAGTGTATGGATTGTAGTTTTCCTTTCAGCAAACTTTCTCCATTCATCCTCTTTAACCCTGAATACACCTTGTACTATAAACTTTAAAACAGGCAGATTCAAAATCTGCCATATCACTAGTTTGTTTTAGTTGTTAGGATTTTGGAATGCTTGGTTCGTGGTCTAATTCAGTTTTCTTCCAGATGTGGTAAAACCACACAAATACCACAGTTCATATTTGACGCTTCGTTAGAAGGCTCTCCAGCCCACGTGTCAAACCTCATATGTACCCAGCCTCGCAGGATCTCTGCAATTTCTGTGGCTGAACGTGTGGCCCAGGAGAGAGCAGAGAGAGTTGGACTCTCCGTAGGATATCAGATCAGATTGGAGACCGTCAAGGTTAGTGGGAAAAACAATTTGTCCAGTTTATTCATTGTCAGTGGTAGACATTAATGTCTATATTTTTATGCAAAACAACTGGTATCCTTGTACACTACTATTCAACTAGACCATACAATATATCCTTGAAAAAATTACCAAGATTTATTAGTTACGGGACAAAGACAATAAACCTACAAAATATACTAGTATAATTATGTACTATGCAATTGTTAGTTATCCACTGGGTTTGTAACTCGTCACAGATTGGTAGTTTACTGAACATGATTTTCCCGTTGCGTCCATTTTAAACCAAGCAAGGAAAATTCTTTAAGTTGATTACTTTCTCATCGTTGCTTTGACAAAAACTTTATTTAAACACAACACTGACGCACAAGTTTTCCCACATTGCTTCCACTTGTAGTCTGCAGCTACCAGACTGCTGTACTGCACTACTGGTGTGCTCCTGAGACGGCTGGAAGGTGACGCAGCACTGAATGGAGTCACGCATGTCATTGTTGATGAAGTCCACGAGAGGACAGAAGAAAGGTGAATGTATTACTTTTTATTGTTCTTCTGTGATACGATTATATGAAATTCAAATGATGTCTGCAGCTTAACGAACCCTTGTTTTGTTCCCAGTGATTTTTTGCTGCTGGTTTTAAAAGATGTCATGGTACAGAGACCGGATCTTAAAATTCTCTTGATGAGTGCCACCCTCAATGCTGAGCTCTTCTCAGAGTACTTCCATGGTTGCCCTGTTGTACATATACCAGGTAAGAGTTGTGAATGACTAGAGATTTGTGTTTTTTTGTTTTTTTTAGAAATGTTAAATATTTTTGCATAAAAACAATAACACCTATATTAGCAGTATTCTTATGTAATTCTTTTAATTAGTCTGTTGGATAATACAATTGGATTGTTTGCCATGTCACCAAAAAAATTATTTACAAAATGCCAATATAATTGGTGACATAACAAATTTGTGAGGACAGACATGCTTAATAATTTGAGCTTCCCAAATGCATGGGTAGTGCATGGAAAAAATAGAGAGCATCACGGCACAAAGACAGAGGAAATGGAGTACGTACATAAATAAATCCTGGCATTTTAGACAAAACCACTTTTTTTTCCCTAGATTAACTGTGCCATTTTTATGGGTAAGGATATCTAGGTTCGCTACCTTTCTGAAGAACCATTCTTTTATCTCGTACGAGGGAGGGCAATTAGATTTGAGTTTTAAAATCTTTCTGAGATGAGTAACCTACTAGGCGTTCTGGTGTATTATATATACAGCAGCCACCAATTTGTTTGCAGTGCAGTAGCAAGTGGCGCTACATGGAGATTAACTTAACACTATGCAGACAACTTATTGGGAAAGCAATATCACTATTCTAACACTCACATATTGTATGCAACCAGACAATCTAGAGGATTAAAAAAAAAAAAAAAATACACAAGCTTACTTAAGAATATTAAAAGACAAACATGTTGATTCAGAATTCCAGTTTTGCTGCCTGTTTATTACTTGAGTGTAGATTTTTACCATGGCAATGTTCTGTTTCCAAGGTCGCACATTTCCAGTTGATCAGTATTTTCTTGAAGATGCCATTGCCAAAACTAGGTAAGACCATTCCATTTGACACATTTTTAGTAAAATACGATTGGCTGTTCCTTTGGATTTTCTAATTGGATCATTGTTTTCATCTTTACTCCAACCACAAATAAGTAAAAATTAATGCATTTCTTATACAACATAGAAAACTAGAAAAGTTACAATTTCTGGGGAAATTGTGTGAAGTGTTCTTGCCTCCACCTGTAGTCTACAACTGGAGTGGGCGGAGTAACTGTTATCATTTACATAGCACATTTAATTGCAACGTTGTTGCACAGTTACATTAAACCATACATTTATAAAAACATTAGCAGGTGTTCAAAAGGCCCTGTCTATGACATCACTTGCTGCTGCAGCTTGACACAGGTCAGAGTATTTTGGCGGTTGCCATATTCAAACGGTCGTATTTTAAAAACTATCAATCCTACAGCGAAGAGCTTTATATTGTGAGAATCACAAGACCCAGACCTACATTTTGATGCATAGTATGTCTCTGAAGTATTAAAAATGAAGGCACAGCCGCAGTTTAGAAATTTCACTTCAAATTTGAGCTTTGCAGAGTGAAGTTTCAATGAATGTCAATGGACGGCGTTGGTTGCAAACAAATGGTCATATTGTGAAAACTATCAGGACTACGGCTTAGCCGTTTACATGTTTAGTGGCACCAGGGATAGCTGAACGTTTTGATATAAGATTTGTGTAGGTGGGCTTGAAAATGAGGGAGTGGTGGCAGTTTAGAAATCATGTCCTGATTTTTCAGCTTTTGGCAGCTCCCACTCTAGCTTTGCCATTCATTCCTATGGGACAAATTGCGCCACAAAAACGACGATATTCCGTGAACCATTCGGCGAAACGTTCCACAAAGTAATAGCAATCCGATCGGGAACAATCTGCACGTTTTGGTAAATTTTTGTCTATGTAGTGTAAAAACTGTGGGAGGAGTTAGGGTGGCAAATTTTGCTATAATAATAATAATAATAATATATATGTGAGATAACATTAAGTGGTCTTGCTATGCAAGAACACTTAACAAGTTAGGTGGAAAAACTTGTCTGTGGAGTGTGCTGTTTATGACATCACTTGAGGTTTGATATGCAAGTTAACAACTTTTCAATGGAAAATGTGTAAGTTGCATATCCAGCCACAGGTGATGTCATGTGCAATAGACGCCACGTGCATGTTTGAAAGACATTTGCTTGACATTCTGGTAACACAGTGTGTATATATATAATTTTTTTATTATTTTACTGGGAATTTAGAGAATAAAAAATATGTTTTGGTTACAGTCACTAAGGTAAAATATATAAATAGCAATAAACATGGTGGCAATTCAGAAAGCGTGGGAGAAAAAATAAAATAAGTTGGTGTAGGGGCCGTTCCACATATCTTATCTTATTTTCTGTATATTTCTTAATATATTACCTTTTAATATGCAAGGTAGGAAATTTTAAGTATAGCGTAGTTTTTTAAACCCTTTTTTACCATCTTGCACCTGGCCTCTTCTCCATGACTGGTGTAGGATGAGACTGAGTTGCAAACGAGTTTAACTGGATGTTTCCCAAACCTTCCTTTTATATACACATTGCCTGCTGTTTGCCCCTAAGGTACGTCGTGGAAGATGGTAGTCCTTATCGTCGGTCCTCAAAACTTTCCACTGGCAAGGACACTCGTCAAGGACAGAGAGGAAAAAGCTATGGAGAAGTGCTGGAAGACCTGGAGCACAGTATTCATTCGTCATTGAATGTTCAGGATTCTAGAGTTGTGAAGGACTCTGTACCAGACCAACAACTGAACTTTAGAGAACTGTCTACTCGTTATGATGGTAATTTTTCAACCAGGGCAGTGCAGTGTTTTGATTTTAACATAATGATAATATATATATATATATATATATATATATATATATATATATATATATAACCCAGATGGTACAAAACGTAGCAAGATGCTTTTTTCCATTTAGAAAGATCCCCCAGGAAGTTGTTGGTTTCAGTAATCGTAGGAAACTAAAATGTAAATGGTTGAATTGTTGCTGTGCATGTGTTACAAGCAATGTACTTTTATGTGTGTCAATCCAGAAGACCCTGCTATCCGCTTTATAAGTTTAGGAAGCCTTGGATCAAATGTCTGAGATACAGGGAGTCTTAATTTTCCCCATTTCTTTCCTACCATGAAGAACTTTAATACATACTGTTATTACTTCCCTATTATGGTATTGGATGTATGGAATATCCTTCCACAGTGAAGGTATAATGCTATTCAGGGATAACTGATTAATTCTGTGCCAGAGGAGAAAAGCTCTTTCAATTACCTAGTGATGTTATAAGGCAGTAACTAGTTGTGGGTGTAAGCACTAAGGTGGAAGGGATATGGGTGTGGGTAACTCATTACATTTTAATCAAATGTTGACTAAAAGCAGTTCATATGAATGAATAGAAGACAGATGCCGGATTGGGAGTCCTGCACTTTATCTGTTGGAGCGGTTTAATAAACACATAGCTTGGCTGAATCTAGGCCTATGTCTTGAGTAAAATATGTTTTGATGACAGATTAACCTGTAGGCCCTACTTTAGTGGTCAAACATGTTACCTTTTTGTTTGTTTTTTACTTTATTTTTCAGGTATCAGCAAATCTGTTGTTAAGACTCTCTCTGGTATGGATTTGGAGAAAATCAATCTGGAGTTAATTGAAGCCTTGTTAGAATGGATAGTGCATGGCAATCACTCATATCCACCAGGTTAGTATGGAAAGAAGAGAAAGGAAGAAAGGCTACAGAACAAGATGAACTGACAAAGTAGCCATGTAATACTGATTTTGTAAGAATGCCATATATTTCATGTGATCTGCTCTCTGAGAAGTGTGTGTAGGAATGTGTAGGAATGATATTAGAAAACAGGTGAATGGGCAGGAAACAAAACGTTTTCCATCCATCTTGTACTGTTATTTGTACGTCTTGATTTCCTCATCCTCCTTTTCATTTGGGTGAGCTGTTTTCTTCAGGATTGTATAAGAACATGAACACATGTTATAATGAAACACTTTTGTGTAAATCTACCTAAAACTGGTAGCATGTGCCTCTGATAGAAAGATGTTCTGTCTTTTCAGGTGCCATTTTAGTATTTCTGCCTGGATTAGCAGAAATTAAAATGCTTTATGAGCAGCTCCAATCAAATTCCTTGTTTAGTAACAGACGTAGTAAAAGGTAAGTGTGAATGCACTGCATTGTTTTCTTCAGTCTATGTATAACCATAATATGCAAGCATGCATGTGGATTGGTGGGACCTGGGCTGGACAAGGACCGTGGTGCAGGGTCACTTAATTCTGTATCTTTTTGTCAGAGAAATACATGTTTTAAATGTGTATGTGGCGGCATCTCCTGCTTATGACGGTACCTTGTGGTTTTAAATTTCAAATCACACATTTTCCATTGGGAAATCTTTTGCATATCCACAAGGTGATGTCATAATCAGGAGACTCCACAGACCCATTTAAAACATACCGGATGTTATTCTTTTCATTTACTTACAATTTTGTACAGGGAGTGCAGAATTATTAGCCAAGTTGTATTTTTGAGGATTAATTTTATTATTGAACAACAACCATGTTCTCAATGAACCCAAAAAACTCATTAATATCAAAGCTGAATATTTTTGGAAGTAGTTTTTAGTTTGTTTTTAGTTTTAGCTATTTTAGGGGGATATCTGTGTGTACAGGTGACTATTACTGTGCATAATTATTAGGCAACTTAACAAAAAACAAATATATACCCATTTCAATTATTTATTTTTACCAGTGAAACCAATATAACATCTCAACATTCACAAATATACATTTCTGACATTCAAAAACAAAAACAAATCAGTGACCAATATAGCCACCTTTCTTTGCAAGGACACTCAAAAGCCTGCCATCCATGGATTCTGTCAGTGTTTTGATCTGTTCACCATCAACATTGCGTGCAGCAGCAACCACAGCCTCCCAGACACTGTTCAGAGAGGTGTACTGTTTTCCCTCCTTGTAAATCTCACATTTGATGATGGACCACAGGTTCTCAATGGGGTTCAGATCAGGTGAACAAGGAGGCCATGTCATTAGATTTTCTTCTTTTATACCATTTCTTGCCAGCCACGCTGTGGAGTACTTGGACGCGTGTGATGGAGCATTGTCCTGCATGAAAATCATGTTTTTCTTGAAGGATGCAGACTTCTTCCTGTACCACTGCTTGAAGAAGGTGTCTTCCAGGAACTGGCAGTAGGACTGGGAGTTGAGCTTGACTCCATCCTCAACCCGAAAAGGCCCCACAAGCTCATCTTTGATGATACCAGCCCAAACCAGTACTCCACCTCCACCTTGCTGGCGTCTGAGTCGGACTGGAGCTCTCTGCCCTTTACCAATCCAGCCACGGGCCCATCCATCTGGCCCATCAAGACTCACTCTCATTTCATCAGTCCATAAAACCTTAGAAAAATCAGTCTTGAGATATTTCTTGGCCCAGTCTTGACGTTTCAGCTTGTGTGTCTTGTTCAGTGGTGATAGTCTTTCAGCCTTTCTTACCTTGGCCATGTCTCTGAGTATTGCACACCTTGTGCTTTTGGGCACTCCAGTGATGTTGCAGCTCTGAAATATGGCCAAACTGGTGGCAAGTGGCATCGTGGCAGCTGCACGCTTGACTTTTCTCAGTTCATGGGCAGTTATTTTGCGCCTTGGTTTTTCCACACGCTTCTTGCGACCCTTTTGACTATTTTGAATGAAACGCTTGATTGTTCGATGATCACGCTTCAGAAGCTTTGCAATTTTAAGAGTGCTGCATCACTCTGCAAGATATCTCACTATTTTTGACTTTTCTGAGCCTGTCAAGTCCTTCTTTTGACCCATTTTGCCAAAGAAAAGGAAGTTGCCTAATAATTATGCACACCTGATATAGGGTGTTGATGTCATTAGACCACACCCCTTCTCATTACAGAGATGCACATCACCTAATATGCTTAATTGGTAGTAGGCTTTCGAGCCTATACAGCTTGGAGTAAGACAACATGCATAAAGAGGATGATGTGGTCAAAATACTCATTTGCCTAATAATTCTGCACTCCCTGTATGATGGAGAGCGTTAATAAGTTCTGCTGAGATTTTGAAACCTTTCGACATTTATCCTAGAAGTTGGCAAAACACATAATTGGGTAAACTATGCAACAGATTTTTCCTAGTTCCTTCTTACTTTTGTCTGGTTCCTTACGTAAAAAAAGAATGTATTTCTTCTAGCAGACAATTACTGTGAGTTTGTATTTAGTAGTGTTGTCTTCTTCCTAACAGATGTGTCATCTACCCGCTTCACTCATCCTTATCCAGTGAAGAGCAGCAAGCTGTATTCTTAAGGCCACCTCAAGGTGTTACCAAGATTATTATCTCTACCAATATTGCAGAAACATCTATCACCATTGATGATGTGGTGTACGTGATAGACTCTGGGAAAATGAGAGAGAAAAGGTATGCAATGCAATATGTGTACTGTATGTTTCTTATAGGCGAGGGTTAAAACCCATGTGAACATTAAATATCAGAGTGCCAATAACTTGCTTAATATTGAGGACAAACAAAAATGTGCAGTTTTATTACGGCCATCTGGATGAATAATCAATGAACTATTATATCTTAGGTATGATCCATGTAAAAGCATGGAGAGCCTTGAAGACACATGGGTGTCACGTGCCAATGCCTTGCAAAGGAAAGGAAGAGCTGGGCGCGTGGCCTCCGGTGTCTGTTTTCACCTCTTCACCAGTCATCACTATGAACATCAACTCTTATCTGAACAATTGCCAGAGATCAAAAGAATTCCTCTAGAACAACTGTGTCTAAGGTATGACCACGCATACAACAATAGCACATGGTTGCATCTATAAAGGGAGAAGAAATGTGCAAAAATAAATTATGTAGAGTGCACAATTTTACACCCTCGCTATATGTGTATTTGTTCTTTTGTCACCTCTTGTATATGCCCCTGCTTGATGCAACCTGCTAATGTATGACGACTCTTTGTAGGTCTTTTTCCTAGAACATGTCTTCACTTTGCCATGATTTGGTGTCATTTAAATAAATGTACACTTGGCAGTGACATACATAATAAATTAAATGTACATTTTTGGAAACTTTAATTTATAACCAATTAGGGTTAAGAAAGTTAATGCCATAAAATACAAGTGCCTTCAATCCTTTAGGGTATATAGTGAGCTTGCTCTTTTGTGTTTTGGCTACCAAACGTTAAGTATTCTGTTTATTGTTTTCACATTGCCAAAGCATTAGTTGCAGGTTACATTTTTGTGAGACATATTTTTTTGCCAGGGAGCTAAATGAGCTTTAGTGTAATCTCGAGTGAAAGAATAAAACAAAATTAAAATTGTCAAATATTATTGTTTTTTGTTGTTGTTTTTTTTATTTTTACAAGTTATCTTAGTCTGCAAAAGAGACTGGCGACAGGGAGTGAGTAGTTTCTACTGCTATGGCATTGCCCTCTGCTACTGATAATGGTTATAAGGGCAATGTTAACCTTCAGTCTGGCATGAACACAAGGTTTTTTCATTCATGAAGAGGTTTTGATACTGCAGCACCATGGACAGAATAGGATGTCTGCATTAAAGCTGGAAACAAACCCTCTGCTCCAGTAAATGACCTCATTAAGCCACAAATATTTAGTATAATTCTAAATTTCTCACTAATTTTAGTTTGGAGATGAGCAGTCTCTGTACACACACACACACATATATATATAATTAATATATTAATTTAATTTTATATTTTTCCCCTAAAGGATAAAAATTTTAGAAATGTTCTCGGAGTGCCGGCTTCAATCTGTATTGGCTCGATTAATTGAGCCCCCACAAATGGAATCTCTTCAGGCTTCCCAACTCCGTCTTCAAGACCTTGGCGCTCTTACACGAGAGGAGAAACTCACACCGCTGGGGTATCATCTGGCTTCCCTCCCAGTTGATGTGCGAATCGGAAAGCTGATGCTGTTTGGTGCTATTTTCCGGTGCCTTGATCCTGCTCTTACCATTGCCGGTAGCCTGGCTTTTAAATCTCCCTTTGTAAGTACCATTGGCTTTGTGACGCATTTAGTTAGCTTCACTGTAATACTTGTACTGTTCAATGTAACTAGGTATTTAACATGTGCAGTAGTAATGAAAACGGCGTTATAACGGAGCCCTGTTCTCAGGGCAGGAGTTACATCCTAGGCTGCCGAGCGAATATAGATGTCCTCTCATTTCTATTCATTTATTTTGTAAAGTAAAGTAGGTGTGGGCCTATGTAGTACGCCTGCAGTACACAGATACACTGTTTAGTGCTCAGTACTTTCCTTATTGGAAATTCTGGCACTTTGTGTAATAAAGATTCTTTTTGAGGCAGGAAGAATATTTGTTAACAAGATGTGATGTTTACCAGCTTATAGTAAAATAATACCATCAAACCATCTTCCAAAAATTAGAGCATTATAAATATCCCAAAATGACATAAATTGCTCTCACCCCACTCTGCTAGCTAATGACGGCTCTCATCTTCTGTCACATGACCATAGCACTTGCCAACGCAAAGCTTTGTTGTTGAACAAAATGTTTTGGTACATCTTCACTCCAAGTACAGGAGAAAGCTATGCAGCCACTTGTCTGCATAAACAGTGATAAAACAAATACCAACTGTGTAGTTGCCTTGACCAGCGAATATAAACAAATTACATAGTATGGAAACTAATATACAGCAAGCATAACGTGTAAAATAGTATGCACCCTATATAATCCACAAGTTCGAAAAACTGACACTTCTGTACCTGCTGCTTTCCTACAAAAGAACATCTGAAATGCCATATTTTTCCCTTAGGTAATTTACTTGTAGTAAAGGTTGCTGGGAACACCTATCCTAAGCAACAAAATCTTATCCCATTGCATGCATCCATTTATACACACCCGTTCCACAAAACCCTTACACACCTCTTGACACTATAATATTTAACAATGGCATATTTATCCCACATATGAACTCCTGTAATCCGCAATAATACTCCATTGTAACTCCATAGTCACTGTGAAAGAGAAGGCATATATATCCATGACTGACTCCAGAGAGGAGATTCAGATGACTTAGACAATGAAAAACACAATATGTGAACAAGACAGACGGAGACAAATAAGTATTAAACTTTAAAAAAAAAAAATAATAATAATTTTAAATCGGAATGCAAAGAGGCCAGTGTACTGCCATGTCTATTGTGTAATCTCTGATGTATTCATTTATATTTTTAGGTGTGTCCCTGGGATAAAAAGGAAGAGGCCAATAAGAAAAAACAAGAATTTGCTATAGCAAGCAGTGATCACTTGGCTCTTCTTCAGGCTTACAAGGTAAATCTGACACTGCTCTGTTAGTGTGTGTGCAAATTGGGTTTAATGTACAACTCGATTGAGTAGAATATAGATAAGATGGTAGACATTTTCATGTTTTTAAAAAAATAAAAAATAAATTAATTCTGTGCTAATTTGGCAGTTGCCATAAAATTATCAAAAAAGGGAAAATGGTGCATAAACTGCATGCTAAATCTGTCATTAAAATACAATATTGAAATAAAAGGAAATAGATTTTTTCTTTTTATTACAAATTATCAATACAAAATAAAGTACAGTAAGGATTGAAAAATAATTTTAAAAATATCAAATTACAAACTTAAAACAAATGCTCTGGAAGTGGCGATAGAGGACAAAATAAAAGAGTTATGGGTTTAAATGGTGTAAAGATGAGATGAAGCATTTTGCAGAATGGGGGCACGTAGAATTATCTTGGTGGGGTTGAATAAATATGATTAAATCATACGTATTTGCTATATTGCTTTATTTTTGTAGGCTGGCCCCCTTGCCCCATAGCCATCAGAATGGCTAAAAGAAATACAAAACATTTTTGATAGGTGTATATATGGTAAAAAAAAAAAGATAGAGATTGGCCAATAAGATAACAAGGGACAAAAATAAGGGTAGATTGGGAGCAACAGACCCAGAGAAGTACCATAATACATATGTGAGCTATCATTTAAACAAATGGCAGTTTGAGGAAAATAAGGACGAACCTTAGTACCAAATGTAAATATAAGATGTGGAAGTGATAGATTTAGATAGAAAACTGTGCTTGAATCGAGACGGATATAAGATGATTCGGGATGAGTGCTATATAATCCTGTAATTAAAGATTTGATTGGTTTCTGGAGAAAACTGAAACGTAGAAGGGGTATAGAGGGTTCTATCCCCAGTAAATGCCCAATTAATATATTGGAAAATCTGGGTTTGAAAGATTGGGAACAGAAAGGTATCCTGTAGTTTTGGGAATTCCTCCTTGAGACCTATTGAAATATATTAGGGCTAGTAGTATGATTAATACATGTATAATGAAAGAACAGAGTGATATGGATTTATACATGGATTTCTTATATATGAAGAAAATCAAGATTAATAAAATACTGGAAGGTGGGATGTAATCCAGATACTGTGGCTATCTTTTGGCTTAATGATGGAAATCACAAGAAATACCTACATGGTCTATATTCCGTGGACAAATTGCTTTACCAAATCCGCCCTCGGCTCATCCAAACAGGTGTCACACGTGTTATTAAACAGAAACCATGATGGGCCTCTCTCTCTCTTTGCTAATGTGAGGAAGCATTGAAATGTGTAGAACCACAGTTTAATCTTTATACACCATAGAGTAGTTTACTGATAGCCAGTGTTTTAACCCTAGGGATGGAGCTTGGTTATGAAGGAGAATTCCCGAGCTGCCTACCAGTATTGTCGGGACAACTTCTTGTCCAGCAGAGCACTGCAAGTAAGTGTTTTCATATTGCATGATATTAAATTACTTTCTTGGTCTAAAGACTCTATAAATACTAAAACGCTTTGTATTTGGACTCCCATAATGTTCAAACTATAAAAAAAGTAGTTATTGAAAGCAGCTGGAGTACTTGCGTATTAGATGTTCTCAGCCTTGTGTTACTTGGCTGTTTTTTCCCATTGGCATATTGGTCTTAAATCAGACTTTGAAATTGCTTTAATTGTCCCTTAAAATATTAATATATGTCTTCTCTTGCTCTGGATTTGAAGTTTTAATAATTTTCATCACCCATGATCTATAATCTACATCTCTGCCAAATAAAGATACAGTACTGTAATGATTACAGCTTTCCATTAAATGTTTGCCATACTCTTCTATTCTGGACACGTTTGCAGCTGTACTGTTATTAAAAGCTAGCCAAACCGTAGAGTAAACGTGTATGTATGTGATCTCGTTATGTTTCAGGAAATCTCCAGTCTAAAGAGACAATTCACAGAGCTGCTATCGGACATTGGATTTGTCAAGGAAGGTTTAAGAGCCAGAGATATTGAAAAGAGATGGGCTTATAAAGGGGATGGCGTTCTGGAAGCAACTGGAGAAGAGGTAGAGCAAGGTTCTCCTAGTTTCCACGGTATTCTGCAATTTATCATAATGTTTAAGGGACAAGTGCCAATAATAAAATGATAATAATTATATTGATTGAATGGAAATGGCCACTAGTATGTAGCTATCCACATGTTTTCTGATGACAGGAGATGACTTGCTCTAAATGGGAGATATTTTGACAGGCGACAAACGCTATAGTGTGTGTAGTATTAGTAAAGAAAGTACGAAAACAATGCACAGCTATCAGTCGTCTACAGATGGTACACATCTTTGCAGTATCATTTTTGGATGGGAAATTATTCTCTATTGATGCAAGTGTTAGCAGTCTGAACATCACATAATTGCTTGTAGGAAAAATATCCATTTATCAGCAGCAAATACTTTCTCTTGTATACAGGCAAATACCAATGCGGAGAACATTAAGTTAATATCGGCAATGCTGTGTGCGGCTTTATATCCTAATGTAGTCCAGGTAAGTTAATGATACAATGTGGGGGATTTATAAATGTGGAGCAGTCACCAAGGAAACTTGTGTGTGTGTGTGTGTGTGTGTCACCGCGCATGTGTGCAGTTTACAGTACCTCTTTCTCCAACCTATTCTTTCTGGGACTGGATCTTTCCTTTTCCTGTATTGGGTTGTACATACATACTTTTGGCCTGGTGAAAAGACATTTTAGTGTCCGTCTGAGCAACTTCTCCAGCCTATGCAATTTCAGAAATAGCAATATGCAGATAGCATGGTAGGTGGCCTCGCTTACACACTGCTGCTTTAAGACAGAGAGCACTTGTAATGTGTTGAGGCCCCACGCAGTATTCAACTGCTCGCTCAGAATTGTACAAGGCTTCCTTAAATGAAAACCTCACGTGCAAATTTGACTGTATGTGTATCTTTGCGCAGAATGTCCCGATGTCTCTCTGTACTTTTGTGGGAGTGATCTTTTATGGTGTAGAGCTATAGGAAATTATCTTTTTCTAACCATGTTTATTAAAGTCCCACTAAACTTTTTATATTTTCCCACTTGTGTTTCCAATATTAGGTGGCATTAGGTTTTTATCGTTTGCTGATGAAAAGAAACAAATTGAGTGCCACTTTAAATTAAGAATACATCATTTGTAATTAAGTAATGGAATTGCTAATCTAAGATGAGTATCTATTCACCATAGGTGAAGTCTCCAGAAGGAAAATTCCAGGTAACCAGAGCAGGGGCTGTAAAAATGCAGCCGAAAGCAGAGGAGTTAAAGTTTGTTACCAAGAATGACGGCTACGTTCACATTCATCCATCTTCAATAAACTACCAGGTCAGAAGAACTGAACAGAATACTTTCTATTATTTTACAGCAATGTATCATTTCTATGTTATACAAACCATGACTCTATCCTTGATATGTATCCCAGATCAGGTATTTTGACAGCCCATACTTGGTCTATCATGAGAAGATAAAGACTAGCCGTGTGTTTGTTCGGGACTGCAGCATGGTATCAGTCTACCCTCTAGTCCTCTTTGGTGGGGGGCAGGTTAATGTTGAACTTCGCAGAGGTGAATTTCTGGTTTCCTTGGATGATGGTTGGATACGCTTTGCAGCAGCTTCATATCAGGTAAATCTTACAATATTAATATCTCAAATAATGTGCGTTCAAACCATGAGAACATGTCATTATTTGAATGACGTCTGCCACAAATATACCTCTACACCCTGCCTCCATCCTGTGGGATGATGCCCAGGGACAGGTGCCACATTTCTGTTTCTTTTACCTTATAGTGAATATTCCTGGTATCAACTTCATTAAGTCCTTTTTTCTGTTTAGATTGCAGCCACATTCATTGCCACAGTGAGGTACTATGATATGAGGTCTCCCTGCTCTGTCTCACAAGATTATCAGCAAGAGGAGGAGTATAATATACAGAGACTCTGCACCCCTAAAATATAAGGGGTTAAATCATGACTCCACTGTCAAAGATAACAAATTTATAGTGAGCTTCACATGGGACTTGCGTTTTCCTGTATGCCGGTGGTGTACATATATACTTTAAGGGTGACTTCTCCAGCCCACCCAGTTTCAGACCCCAAATAATAGCATGGTAAATGGACAGCTACTACACACTGCTCCTTTAAGAGAGAGAATTCTGGGTTGTAATGTGCTGAGACATCACACAGCATGCAACTGATCACTTAGAATTGTGCCCAGCACTTCCCTAATTCAAAACCACACGGGTGGCACTAGACATATAAATGGATGTTTATTCACCCACACACATTGGTAGATCATATGGCTGCGAGCCTTGTTGTTCATTTTCATAGCTAACAATATACGTGTTAATGTACACAAAACAGTAACTTATTAGATAAGTTTCTATGTAGTTGTTATACGTCTAAAAATCCTTTTTTTTTTTTTTTTTTTTTTAAAGACAATAACCTGTAAGAAGACATCTTAAAAAGGCCATCTACAGCTCTATTTTACTAATGAAAGAAAACTACACATTAATAAAATGATTATATAATATTTTAAAATGTCATTAGAATAAACTGGCAATGAGTTTTTTTTTTTTTTTTCTTATTCACTGTATGTCTTGTAGGTAGCTGAACTGGTGAAAGAACTACGGAGTGAGCTTGACCAACTATTACAGGATAAGATTAAGAACCCAACAATGGATCTGTGTACCTGCCCTCGTGGGTCTCGGATAATTGCAATGATCGTTAAGCTTGTAACTACTCAGTAACCCTACAATAGAATTTGGAGATATGTCGGTGTCTTTAATCCTGAAACAAAATATATGAAGAGCTAACAGTGCATCTTTGGCATGTTCTGTGGTGTATACTTGTTTGAACAGTTCATTGGGGCACTTATGCTAGATCTACTTGGCATTCAGACTAGGACATAACCTGAAATAGTCCTTTAACAAAAACCAGTTCTGCGCAGACTTTAGAGAATAAAGGGGATTAGTATGAAAATTCGTCAAAATAAAGCAAAGTAAACAATCCATTCAAATGGGAAATTGAAGTATATATGAAAAGCTCAGTTACACTAAGCATATTCTGCAACACAAACTAAATCAAAAACTGGACATAAGCATTTGAGAGTTTGTCTGGGTCGGGAGATGTGTCAATGCACATGAATTTGGTTTCCATCCCACAAGCGACTGAGGGCTGGTAGTAAAGCTCTACAGGCGCAACAAATACAATGCACCATTTTTATACTGATATTTTAAAGAAGTTTTCAAGTATTAATTTCTGATTTTACTAATCATATGAAATATTTCACTCTTGGCTCTTTTTTATGTCTTAGAAAATAATTTCTGGTTACCTGTTTTTTTGGAAAGTACCAAATTCAAGTGCCTTTCTCATGTATGGCATGACTACTCCTACACCCATTGTACTGTGCATAGTTTTAATGAGATTTATTTTACTTTTTTCTTCCCCTTCATCTGCTTGCTTGTTTGTTTTTTAAACGTGGTGATATTTATTTCTTGTGATATTTTTCCTTGTCATTCTAACACATTCACTGATCTAGGAAACCAGTACCACTGCCTGCAATCAATGTTTGAAAAAACAAAACAAAACAAATATATATAATGTGTGTGTACAGGGTATATCCTTGGAGTCTGGGTACAGTTACTGTTTGCAGATCTCTCCCAGGCCCCATATTACATTAATGCACTTAGAAGGCAAAAGGATAATATCTAAGGTCACATTAACCTGTTTCAACACTAGCCATTTATTTAATTAATATATATATATATATATATATATATATATATATATATGTACACCCATCCTAGCCAATGCTTTGGGAGTATGTTCATGTAGTTATTGACTGAACCCATAACAGATCAAGAAGCAGGCTGTACAGATTTTTGAAAAACTGGGCACTGAAGTAAATCATTATTTGCGTTACTGCACCTTTTAAAAAACAACAACAAACTATTACCTGATTGTAAAAAAGACAATGGGTACAGAGTGTCATTAACCAGCATAATATCAATTTAAATGAACATACCATCTGGTTAAACCTTGGACATGTTTTTGCAGTCTGTATTCAGCTTGGTAACGAAGTGTCTGCCTAGATTTTTGCACTTCTACTACAATGATCAGTTGGCCATGTGAACCTAGCATCATGAGAGACATAATCCTCCATATGTGTAGTGCCAAAGCTTAGTGAGCGCTGGAAGAAGGTTATTTCACCATGTTTATTTTCCTGTCTCTGGAACAAACTGTCTTGAATATAAATATACCAGTGACTTTTTCTGCTACAAGATACGGACAAAAAAAAAAAAAGAAGCCTATTTTATGATTCTACACATTGTTTATACAGGAAGTTTTTTTTTTTTTTTCTCTAACTAAATTTAATTTACAAACAAATCTAAGATTAAAAAACGTGTTGGTTAAATGGTCTTTTTTCCCCGTTTATCATGCCAAAATGTCACTGAATAAAAATCCACTTCATTGGATATCTGAATTAGACCTATTTTGTTCTACATGGAAATTGACTTTTCTTGCTCAAGAAGTGGAATGGGTTTTTTTTTTTTTCTTCAAATCATTAGAAAACTGCACATTTTTCACTAATGTGAAATATTAGGGAAATGTGTTAAAACCTAAACAGGACCTCAAATAAAGGCAATATTAAATAATAATCATAGCTGTTATTTCTTAAACATGTAATGTAGATTGTGGTTGTAAATACTGATTTCCAGTTACTATTGTAACAAAAATGGAAAGGTTATTTGTCTCTACTCCACAACCCACATTTTAGTTTTCTTATTGCCAATGGTACTTCATGTGTACTGTTCAGACAGCTGGGACATTTTCCATTGCACACTCCAGAAAATGTATTGTGCAGCAACAGTTTCTTCGGAAACTAAGTTAAAACAAATTTGCCTCTCCCAAGTGGTTTCAATTATTGTCTTGAAAGCGAAAAGGGTGTAGATAGCAATATTTCTTTTACATAGACCATAAAGTTCAGTCGTGATATAGTTGTACAGAAATCATTTTACCACAAACTTGTTCTGATGGCACCCATGGCTTAATCATTGTTTTATGGTAAATGTAGAGACAATATAGTGATTTGAAAACCATCTATACATATATCAAAACGTCAAGCAAATACCTAAATTAGGAAAAACAGGTTTTAAATGTGTCAGTTATTTATGACATCACCTGAGGCTTGATATGCAAATTACATTTCCCACTGAAAACCAGTTCATTTGCATATCTAGCCACTGGTGATGTCATAAACATGAGGTACCATTTTTCTAATTTAGGCATTTGCTTGTGATAATTCTTCTAACACAATATACAAGCACAGTAAAAACAATGTTTAGATTGACAGAGTTCCTTTAAACACTGGTCACATACGTTGCATTCTGGGGTTGTGCAACACATCCCTATTTGCCAGCATGACGTAGTTAATTTCTTAATACGCGTAGTACAGTGATACAAGAAGAAATCTTCAGCAGCAAAAAAATGTGCTTTGGCTATAGGTTCGCTGACAACACACAGCACTATGCTCTTTTAGAAACTGTGTGTATTACTGTATTTATAACACTATTCGTGAAATATTACTGCTATCAAACAGATCATTTCACTCTAGATATCTGTTTACTTTTCTTTGTAAGCGCATGTACCAGATCCACACTGTATAGCTTTGGCTACCACAAAATATAAATGAAATTCAATACTCCGTAAAAAATACCACCATATCATTTTTATATGACGCATATAAAAAATTTATATTCAACTAAAGTAGAAACTTTCCATACATGTTTGTATTAAAGACAAATGTTTAGAGTAGAGTGTCCTTTTCATTATATACTCCTAACATTCTATCACTGGCTGTTCATATAGCCTTGTATGAGTCCTTGCACGCGAGACAGAATTATTTCATTAACACTGCTACAGTTGTCTGGCCCATATGGAGGATCAATGGTAAGTACACCGGCCACACACAATGTTCTCTGGGATTCCCCCTGTTCAGTAACGGGGATATTATTTTGCTCCAACCAAGTCTTTAAACTGAGCTTCTTGGTTTCCAAATCTTCTTTGCTATATGGACTACTGGTTTCTTGAGGACTGAAGAGATGTGCAAGTCTGTCGATGATTGCTTCATCTGCATCATTTAATACTTCTACTCGCAACACTGCACGTCCCATCACCAACCGTACCAATGTTTTCTTGTCATCTTGGAAATTAACCAACACGATGCTAAAATAATAATAATAAAAAAATGAGATTAGCGGGAACCTTATATTACAATTGAAAGAGCATTCGACCACCTTAGTGGGCATTAGTCTGAAGGAGGCCGTTCCACCGCGCTTATTTCCTGCATGTTGTACTTTTTTTTTTTTTATTGTATGTGAAATGCACTTCTATTTACATTAAAATAATTTACAGATCACCTGCAGTTTTACATTGGAAATAATTTTACAGGGGTCTCTAAATTCATTGACATCAGTGAGAGGGAGTACTCGTGAGGCAGGCCAGCTTCCTCTGCAGCAGTTTGTTTATTTTTATAGGTAAACATTTTTATTTTGCATAACTGAGAAAAGGGGATACAGACAAAAAAGGGAGGGGTACAATCAGTAATAAAAATTCAACATGAAATATTGTATAAAATTCATGTAAAATATGAAAGCAGTTTGCATGTGCAGCGCTATTTCAAAAAATGGCGGCAGCCATAAACAGTGATGTGCATTTTCGGTCCGATCCGACAGATATTTTTTGCATTGTGGATGCACCCAGCATCCTGTATAGAGAAAGTGGGAGCTGTAAAAAAGGTATTTCCTATATCCTTTCATTAAACTTTTTTTCTACACTGTGGTTGTTAACCGTACTAGAGCTAATTAAATAAACTTTTTTTTTTCCGGACTACCGTTGTCCTTTAAGCTGCTATATGGCCTTTCCATTCATACTCATTCCATTCAAGCCCCCACACCCACAAAGGTTAATACAATGGTACATGCGCAGGCCTTACACATCAATGGCAGGTTCCCAACGATGCCTCATATCACAGCAAAAGTGATTAATTTACTCTATACAGTATTGATACTGCTGAGAAGCTTCTGGTCCCAAGCATTTTGGATAAGGGATACTCAACGTGTAGCTGTATCAGGGGACTGAAATGTTGTTTAGTATCTTGGGCCAAAGCTTCCTTCATACTGACCCATGACTCTAAACAACATCCATCTCCCATTATTCCTGGACAATGTCAAAATTATATATTTACTCCAGGAACAGCAGTTGCACTACTGTATTTACCCGTCTTACCTCAGAAATACCCTAAATGAAAGATCACACATTAATTGGTTTGTGTTTAAACAATTGCTCTCTGTTCATGTGTAATATACCATCACTGCATATTAAAAGGGCTAGCAGTTGGCATTTATTTAGTTCTTCATTTTGGCCTGTCCAAAAAGTTATGTTACACTGCATGTCTGCCCGGAGTAAAAGCTGTGCCTTCCTCAGTCATCATGGGGACTCACTGGGTGTGTAACCTGTGAACAGCTCCACCAACCTGCATGTCCCAATTACAGTTTTAATATACAGGGAAGGAGGTGAGCAGATACGGGTTGCAAAATCTAGCGAGTTGATACAGCAAAGATTTAAAATCTCTTATTTTTTTGCATGCTCCAAAATACAGAAACTATGTATGTTTAAACACAAACATAAAATAGGAAAAATGTATAAAACAAGGTGCAAGATGAACCAATGTTATTCTATTTCCAAGATGATGTATGACTCTAGAATGGCACTGGTTTCTCTGATATCACAATATTAAAAGTGATCGGTATTATCTGAAGCTATATACAATTTCTGCACCTCCCCTCATTTACCTTGCAGAAACAGGGTCAATTGTTAAGACCCATCCTTGGTATTCATTTTTCTCATCGGCTGAAACTTTCACCTCTTTGTTGACATACACTTGCCACTCCAAGGGGTTTTTGTTAAACCAATCAGCCATGCTCTTGGATCATCCAGTGCTAAAAAAATAAAATAAAAAATGTTCTGATTAAAGAAGTACACTTATTATTTCTATTATAAGCATCAATGGATAGTTAACCGTTACTAAATACAAGCAAACACTTAGAGGTACGTTCAAAACACTGATACGTGATCAACTCACAATTAAACTACAAAACTTCAGCTCCAAATATTCTGATGAGTAAATAAGCCCCAAACGAATTCAAAAAGTGTAATAACCGCACAAGTGCTAATGACAAAAAAACAGATTAAGCATTGCTGTATCCCCCTGAGAATTCTCTCCTACACTTTTTGTGGAATATTGTAAGGTTATATTTATACATATTGTTAATGAAAGTCTGTTTCCATTTTACACTTTTTGATTCTCTCCTTTTTGCATCCTTGGATTGGATATACTATGGGACAACCTCAACACCTTTGGAGGGGATATCTGGGAATAAAAACATTGTTTGTTCCTATATTTTTTCTTCACATCACATTATGAGAACTTTGACAAATTGCAACTCAACCAAAATATGTGAATTTAGTTTTTATTTGTGCTATATTGCCATATATAAACATTATATAAAGTGGACACTAATGCCACAATACTGAAAAACAGTTTGGAAAAATGGTTCACTTTATAATTAACATTACTAAAAGTTTAAACTGCATCACTGCTGAATTACTTTTACACTAAAAAAGTATCAATAGCAGTATTCAAGACTTGTCTCTGATAACTTTGGCATCAATGAGTGCATATCTTTTTGTGTCTAATTGTTGGTTTATTATAATGGTTTTATAGAGGTATTCTTTCCTTCTATACTACAGATGGAGGGCCTTGATATATAGCCCAACCCTCAAGGCTAGTATTCAAACAAAGCAGATCAAGCAGTTGGTTTGTGACACTAGTAAGGTGATTTTTGCCTTGGAGTATTCACATTGGGAAACATGATTTGCATTGAAGCTAAAAAAAAATTAGAACCCGTATGCATAAATTGAAAGATAATGTAGTTTTCAAATTGAGTACACTGCGTATGACTTAGCAAAATAAACAAGTTCATTAGTGTGTAGCGCCTCCGGGCAACTGGCCACGATACTTTATTCAATGCATTACGATTCTATGTAAATAGGGCTAACCTTAGTATGCAATACTGAATAGAGCAGGATCATCGCATAAAAGAAAAACAACATAGCTGTATACAAATTGAAACCCAGATATCCACACATCAATATACAAACCGGTAGACTTTCACACATACATCAATACTCGTTGCTAACTGGGCTGTTGGGCGGCCTATTTGTAGCGGGGTTTTAGGCTATTTTTCCACCCCAGAGTTGTGTACGCGGTTGTCCAAATGCGAGTCCTCCAAGCAGGAGGACTTAATACTGTGTCATCTCATGGCGCCGCATGCCGGGTGACGTAAAGAGCAAGAGATTAGAGCGCGAGCCCGTCCAGCGCCCGCCCCTGTAACCTGATAGACTAGTGCAAAATAATTCTCGCACTGGGTTTGGATGGCGATTGGTGTGGCAGCCGTGTTATCAGATTATCACAGCAGTTCTATCAGAGTGAGTTGAATCAGACTATCACAACAGTGCTATCAGAGTGAGTTGAATCAGACTATCACAGCAGCTCTATCAGTGAGTTGAATCAGACTATCACAGCAGTTCTATCAGAGTGAGTTGAATCAGACTATCACAGCAGCTCTATCAGAGTAATGAGTCAGACTATCACAGCAGTTCTATCAGAGTGAGTTGAATCAGACTATCACAGCAGCTCTATCAGAGTAATGAGTCAGACTATCACAGCAGTTCTATCAGTGAGTTGAATCAGACTATCACAACAGTGCTATCAGAGTGAGTTGAATCAGACTATCACAGCAGTTCTATCAGAGTGAGTTGAATCAAACTATCACAGCAGTTCTATTAGAGTGATTTGTTAGACTGTAACAGCAGTTCAATCAGTGAGTTGAATCCGACTATAACAGCAGTTCTATCCAGGGCCTCCCCCGTGGCCCTCCCCCCATGCCTGTCCCTCCATGTATGTGTCTCTCCCTTCCTGTATTTGTCCCTTACCTCTTCCTTGCCATGTCTGTCTCTCTCCAACTCCCCCATACCTGTTCTCTCTCCCCCATATCTGTTCTCTCTCTCCCCCCCTCCCCATATCTGTTCTCTCTCTCCCCCCTCCTCCCCATATCTGCTGTCTCCCCCCCTCCTCCCCCATATCTGTTCTCTCTCTCTCCCCCCTCCTCCCCATATCTGTTCTCCCTGTCCCCCCTCCTCCCCATATCTGTTGTTTCATCCCCCCCTCCGTTTTCTTAACTACCCCCTCCTCTGTTCGCTTCCCCTCCCCCCTTGTTCTGTCTCTCTCCCCTTGTTCTGTTCTGTCTGTGAGGGGGCGGAGCTCACCGGGTGAGAAGTGTAGCTCTGCCCCCCACCCTGCTTTACAGGGAGCCACGGGCAGCATCAGTAAGTGCTGCTTGCATTCCTCACACATAGAGATAATGCAGGGTATTGAAATACTATACCCTGCATTATCACTAAGCATGGGGAGCGCGAGCAGCACTTACTCATGCTGCCCGCGGCTCCCTGTGAATCAGGGTGGGGGGCAGAGCTACACCTCTCACCCAGTGAGCTCCACCGGCAAACTTTTTTTTTTATACATTTTCTTTCTTTGCCAACTGTGCGGGTGCCCCCTGGGGTGTTGCGCCCTGTGTTATCGCACAGGTCGTACACCCCTAAGGCCAGCCCTGTTTCTATCAGAGTGAGTTGAATCAGATTATCACAGCAGTTTTATCAGAGTGAGTTGAATCAGACTATCACAGCAGTTCCATCAGTGAGTTGAATCAGACTCACAGCAGTTCCGTCAGTGAGTTGAATCAGACTCACTGCAGTTTTATCAGTGAGTTGAATCAGACTCACTGCAGTTTTATCAGTGAGTTGAATCAGACTATCACAGCAGTTATATCAGTGAGTTGAATCAGACTATCACAGCAGTTCTATCAGTGAGTTGAATCAGACTCACAGCAGTTCTATCAGTGAGTTGAATCAGACTGTCACAGCAGTTCTATCAGTGAGTTGAATCAGACTATCACAGTAGTTCTATCATAGCTTATTGAAGCAGACTATCACAGTAGTTCTATCACAGCTCCCTACCAGAATACAAGAGAATGCTTACAAGATCTTCAAGCAATGGTACAAAACCACATCCTTGTTACACAAATTATAGCCCAACGCTTCCAATCAGTGCTGGAGATGCAAGAGAGATGGAGGCACAATGTAGGGAGGGGCAGAGGAGTGGATGTTTTTTTTAAAGATAGTATTTTAAATGTTATCCTAGAGAAGCCAGTCGAGGAACATCAACCCTGTTGCAAATGTTTTTATCATTACCAAAAATACATACCTTACCATCAAGACATTCTGCAATATCATTAATAAAAAATTTAAATAGAGATCCCTGAGGTACCCTACTGGTAACAAGACTTTTCTCCAAATATACTCCATTGACTACAACCCTCAAAAGGTTATGCACATGAGAGAATATGCAAAAAATAGGGATACGTTAATGGAACATTTTTTACCATGTGCATTAAAGTGTACTAGTTATGTACAAAGTACAACATACAATAATGTATTCAGTAACCACTCTTGCCACTTTCAGGTGGAAGTCCTAGGCTACCCAAACTGCAGAAAGGCTGTTTGCATTGTTACCATGGAAGTGCTGTTGAAGCTGTGAATCTATTTGTAGTTATTTTGGCATAAGCCTTTCAGTGTTACTTCACTGTTTATGGGTGTGTTGTGCAGAGTTTTATTAAATGGCGAGAGAGGGGAAGAAATGCAGTGCTCCGGGAGGGCAGCAATCGTTTTAAAGTAAACAATCTCCAAGGTGTGCTGCAAATACACGTTAACAGGACAGGAAATACATGTAAACAGGACATACTTCTGTGTATTTCAGTTGGATACTTGGATAGAGCCAAACTGTGCACGTGCAATTTAAACCATACCGGCCTCACTCAAAGGAAAAAATAAACACCTCGACCGACGCTCCCTGACTACTACAAACAGTAAATGTATGAATTTGGGTCGCCATGGAAATCCGCGAACGTTTTCAGACCACGCCCACCTGTGTGGATTACAGAGACGTCACTTGCTTGTAGCCAATCTGTGTCCGCGACGCATCTTGTCGTCCGTTGGCTCTCGTATAAAAGCTTGCACTCGGCGCAAGCGTGTTCTAGTTTTGCGGTGGATTTGTGGGAGACTACGCGACTAACACGATGTCTCGTTATGGCCGATATGGCGGAGGTTAGTGTGCTTCAGTGGTTTAACGGTTACTATTGTTTTGCTGTATGCAGTTGGCTGGGTTCGCGCGGTGTTGTGGGGTTAAGGAAGTCGCGTGTTTCCGCGATTATTGGCGGGGCTGGTTTGTAGCCGCCATTTTGTTGAGCACTCGAATCACGTGCCTGGTGCTTTGTGTGGTAACGATGTGTTTCGCATTAATGGCGCCCTCGGTATCTAATCGTAGGCATGCTGTTACATTTCTGTATGGTTATGGCCATAATTTGGATATAACTCTACTGTAAACTGTTTAATTTATTTTCTGCCATGTTAGGAGGCCCACCCATCTAAACCAATGCACTCTCCTATCATTTGCCTGCGGTTGCTCTTATTTCCCAGTGGAAGAAGCCGCCTAGATATGTTGGACTTCTAATGGGTTTTAGATGAAAGCGGTGACCGAGTTTAAACCTACAGATATAATATTATAGTAACCTGTTACATGGCGGCTGCTTATTGTAGTGTCATGGGTTCAGCGCACAAACCAAAATGGCTCTTCTCATTTGTGTGTAAATCCCACGAGTGTGAGAAGGCGCGAAGGCAAGAAATGTGGTTTGTCTGGTTGCAATGTTTTATTGGTGACATTATGGTGGGTATAGTGCACAACAATCTTTGTTGAATATCATATTATGGCGTTATCTATATTGTAGTGTTTGGCCGGGGAACGCTGACTATGTATTTTAAATATTTGTTTCAAAAGTGAAATCTTTTCTAAACTAGCTGTGCCTGCCTTTCAACACTCAGTTTGAAGGTCTAGCACAACTTGTTTAGGATGGTTTGGTGAAGTATAGATGTCCATGGCCACTCTAATTGCACCTAGTGCAAGTCAGATTGTTAAAAGATTATTTTGATTTAATTCATATAAACTGCTTCTGAATGGCACTAAGGGTGTTATGCACGTAAAGAGGTAGTTTCAATCTAGCATATAAGCAAGCTTGGCACTTGAGGGCTAAATCTAAAACCTTAGGCCTAATATATTGATCCCTCGGTTGCCAAGCTTGCTTCAATGCTAGTCTACTAATTTCCACTATAATTCCATTGTATCTAAGGTGTGCTCTAATCAAAATTAGTTTGGTTGGATTTCTCATTGTGCCCAAGGTGTACTTCTGTGGCTTTTTTTTTTTTTTTTTGTATTGTGTAACCCTTTCTGTGGTCTGTAATTCCTAAAACCAATCTGGTTTTACCTGCCTGATAATAATTGCTTATTTCTATATTGATTTTTAATACACACGCAACCTCCCCTAAAATTGGCTCACATCTGAGGGGGGCAATCTCATTGCTAACTTCCTACAGCCCAATCTGTTTTTACCTGCCTAATACTATTGTGTGTGTGTGTGTCCAGTCTTTACTTTCTTTTACTTCAGATGTACTGCATCCTTAAGCAGTCACTGAATAATTGACACCTGCACAATATTTGTGTATAGTGCATGCAAGACCAAAAAAGTTTCTCCACAACCTTTTTATTTAACTTCCTTTTTCTCTCTGTAGAAGCAAAGGTCTATGTCGGTAATCTAGGAACAGGGGCTGGTAAAGGAGAGCTGGAGCGTGCCTTCAGCTATTATGGGCCCTTGCGAACTGTGTGGATTGCGAGAAACCCCCCAGGATTTGCATTTGTTGAATTTGAGGACACTAGAGATGCAGAAGACGCAGTCCGTGGACTAGATGGAAAGTATGTATCATGTTCTGATTTGTAATGCTTGTACAAATTCATGCAGTGATTGGCATAGCACATAAAGGGTGTTGGATACAGAATGTGTTGGAAAAGATCCATTTGGCCTCTCTAGTTTACCCAATTTTAACACTTTCATTAGTCCCTGGTCTTGTCTTCTATCTAGGATTGCCTTATGCCCATGCATGCTTAAACTCCTTCATGGTGTTAACCATTACCACTTTTGCTGGGAGTGTGCACCACACTTATATTAACTGTATCTTGTTAAACCAAGCATGAGCTTATTCACAAGATGGCTTTTTCATGAAGTAAATGTGATTTTATGCATTCCTAAGCATATTGGGGTAAAGACCATAGATGGGATCTTTAGCATGATGACATATCATTATTTCAGGAGTTTAATACAGTTTGGTTTTTTTCCTCTAGGGTAATCTGTGGATCCAGAGTTCGTGTTGAATTATCAACTGGTATGCCTAGACGCTCTCGCTATGATAGACCCCCTGCACGAAGACCCTTTGACCCCAGTGATAGATGCTATGAGTGTGGGGAAAAGGGCCACTATGCATATGATTGCCAGAGGTACAGTAGGCGGAGAAGGGGTAGCAGGTACTTAATTTTCTTGTTTGGCATGACCATTTGTTTAATATGGTTTACAAACATACGCTGTGGTTGGTTTAAAGCAGCAGTCCTTAAAGTCTATTTTGGACAGTGTTTAAAGTCTAGACTAGTGCTTCTGATAACTGTCCTCAAGTGTCCCCAGTGGTCCAGGATTCAGGGATACCCAGATGTTTAAGAGTATGCATAAAACCTACTTACACATTCTTATTTAAACACACCTGGGTAATCCCTAAATTCTAGATGGCTGGGGCCGGAGGGGTACTTGAGGGCAGGTTTCAGAAGCACTGGTCTAGAAGACTTTAAAAACAAAGTGTAATCAAGATCCATGTGAGACTTGTATGTACAAAATGTAAAACCATTTAAAATGAGTCTTGCCTAAAATGGTCTAAGGTGAATGTCAAGCATAGAATTGATCTATAAAAGTGGTTGGTAGAACAGGAAGAATGCATAGATTTAAGGTAAACCGGTTTAAAACTGTATTGTTTGACGCAATCTTGTTGCCCCATATGCAGAATGTTTGAAGTACTTAATTGCATGTGGTGATGGCCGACATGGAGATGGCAGAGGCACTTTTTTTTTTTTTTTTAAATGAATCTTCTGCCAAATCTATGCATTTCCTGGAGTTATGGTAATGTATAGGTTTTATTTTGTATTCTAAATTCCCACTGATAAGAATATTTAGACAACTTAAGTTCGTATCAGTTTGGAAGCTGTTTATTGCATGTGAAAACAAAAGTTCTAGGAGAGGTCGAGCACCAGAACAATGACGCTGATACAGTGTTTGCAATAATAGCTGGCTTGTTAGCGTAGCAGCAAGAGTTAAGCAATGGTGGACTGCTGCTTTTTGTTTTGTTCTGGTGCTTTATGGTTTGTGTAATTTCAAATGTTTAAATATATTAATACTCAACCTGGTCAAAACCTTACAGGTTTCTTCGTTTGAGTCAGTCGCCTTGATTCAGAATGTCACGAGCCTTAAGATTTCATGCTGAGGCGCCTTGCAAATCCGACCTTAAGATTCTGCTAGACCTTGAGGTGATCAGCATAAGAGGCCAGATCCCCTCAAGCCTTCTACATCTAGATCCACCTTTAAGATTCTGTAGAGGCCAGAAAATCTATGATCTACTGTGATCGCCGTATCTGTAAAATTGGCATTCAATTGGGGCTCCCCTCCGGTTTAGAAAAGAACTTCAGATTGACCACATTCCCACCTAGAAAAACCTTGATGCGTCAATCAAGCCTCATCTGGCTCATATGGCTGTCAGTTTGATCGTCGTTATATTGAAGAACCACTACAGTAGATGCAGCGATCGGCTGGTAGATCCTTCTAGACCGTCTAGATCTTCTAGACCTTGAGCCAAAGAGGGTCGACCTGCAGACTTGCAAGGTTTATTTTATACAAATTATAGTGTCTGTTTTGTTTTTATTTTTACATTGATTATTTAATCGTAATATAAAATGGAACTTCTTTTTAATCCGGTTTCTCCTAGGTAGCTCTGTTCCAAGACCTAGGTTTCCTGATATTCAGACAGTGCTAACAGTCTGATTGGTAATACAGGTTACAGTGTCTTTTGTGACTTCAAAATGACTTTGCTTTTCAACTGTTTAGGTCAAGGTCTCGGTCTCACTCAAGATCCCGTGGAAGAAGATATTCACGTTCAAGAAGCAGGAGTCGTGGCCGGAGGTAAGGTTATATTGGCAGGCTGCCTGCATTTAATGTGTCCCAGCCCCTACTTTATTACCTTTTACAAAACTTAAATGTATATTTCTACATGTAGATTAAAAAAAACCTAGGTTGCACGGTTTCTTTTCTAGATTGTCATTTCTGCACTTTGAGTATCAATTTAACTGATGGCATGGAAGAGTAACTACATTTTATATATTTTTTTTCTCCTCCCCCATAGGTCTAGGTCTGCCTCTCCTCGCAGATCAAGATCTGCATCACCACGTAGGTCTAGGTCTGGTAGCCCACGCAGGTCCAGGTCTGTTTCTGTTAAAAGATCCAGGTAACTTCAGGCTTAACATTTTAAATTAATTGTTAAATAACTCATGAATTCAGAACACTGACAGTACATATTTCTCTTAAGGTCTCGATCCAGGTCAAGGTCTCGATCCAGGTCAATTTCACATCCTCGTAGCAGGTAAAGTAGTTTCACCTTTGCTCTAATACAGTAGTTCTCAACAGTCCACAATTTGAGTTTCTGCCAGGGTTAAAAACTAACCCTGCACCATTTACAAAGCAGTCACATCTTTCTGAACCCAGCACACAACTATGATCATTCTGCAACTAGCACCACCATCTGGAGAGCACATCCCAAAAAGTATAAATCTAAAATCCTGTCTCACTAGTGGCCACTTCACCAATCAACACTTTTTTTTTTTTTTTTTCCCCCAACTATACGCATAGAGGTGCCAATTTGTATCAAAACTGTTATCGGTTCCTGCAGTGCATGAAGCACCAAATGGTATTTTCAGTTGCTGCCGAAGTATAATTAATACACTGGTTTATGCCTAGAATTGCAGTGATTCCAGTTTATGGACTTTAGCGTTCCTTTTAATGACTGCGCAATCTATGTTTCAGATCTTATGTGACCACTATATACGGGTGACTTTCATACTGTCTAGACACAGAACTAAATGCCCCATACTCATTTACCAGACTTCACTGAAAGAGCCTTATGTAGTTCATCAACTGCTGGAGGTTGCAGGTTCCCCCACCCCTGGTCTACAGTAATTGTGTCCCAGTAGATGGGATGAAATTCACCCATATATAATGGTCACATAATAACATCTGAAGCATAGACCCCTGCACTTTTTTATTTTACATACATGCTCTGGCCCATTGGGGATTATTAACTAAAAGGTGAGCTGACCATTTCATGGTGAGTTAGCTATAGCAGGAGAGTCTCCCCCGGTTTGACTGTGCACAATGTATAGTTAAAATAGTTGAAATACTTAACATGATGGCAGCTGGGAATTGGTCTGCTTGTCTGCATTTCTCCCCTCCAGTTATGGCTGTTCAAGCTGTAAGGTCCTTATTGCTTCAATAAAGGTGGTGTGCACATGACACCGCTTAGTAGAAGTCTAATGGGGTGTTTTTTTTTTTTTTTTTTCAGATCAAAATCAAGATCCGCAACTCCACCGCCTCCTCCAAAAAGAAGGTGAGTGCCTTTATTTTATTTATTTACCACTTAAAGAATTCTGGCACCAAAAAATTATTCTAAGACATAAAGTCAAAAATGCTACGATCTAGAACCTTTCGAATTGAAGAATACAATATTTTGAGACTTAAGAAATCCATGCAGTGAGGTCTTGGAGCAGGAACAACCTTTACTGATGAGCATATGGACTAGTTAATGCTTTAAACCATTCATAGGCTTTTCATGGCCATAACAAGATTGTTGTAGTGAAGTTTTTCATGGGAATAAATCTTTAAATTACGCCATTTGAGTCACAAACAAAGTCCCTCTTCCAGCAGCCCTGCTAAATGCAATTGCCCCATAATGTCTCATTTCTGTATTCATGGAACATCTGCAAGGGTTTTTTGCCCATAAATGTTAGTTGACTGACAAGACCTTCAATGTAAAGATTTAAAAGTTTCTCCTTTTATTACAGCGATGTGATTGTCTCTTGCAGCCGATCACCATCCAGAAGCCCACAAAGGAGTATCAGCCCCGAAAGGAATGGATAGACATCGGTTGCCAAAAAGGGATTTGTTTTGGCAGTTAATCTTCTAATTCTGCCTTGGACTATGTTTATTTTAAACCTTGACTTCTTTTGAGTAGGCTAGCGTACAATGTATGTTATATCCTCTTAACTGAAAGTGATTTATTTTGTATCTTGAAATTAGTGTAATGAATGTGAATGGATTGTCACAACTGAGTCTAATCACCAGATTTTGCAGGCAAGGGTGCATGGGTGAAAAGATTTTTATTTTAATATATCTGCTTGTAAATACTTACATGCCTGATGCACAAGTCCTTGGTGAATTGTGCCCAAACTCTTGTTGCCAGGTTTTTTTTTGTGTGCTGGTTAATTGACTTTTTTTTTTTTTTTTTTTTTTTTTCCTTAATGTAATGTGCAAAAACACCCCATTCCTTGTCAGTTGCTTGGCCTCACACTATACTGGCAATTCTTGCATATACAGATGGTTTAAGAACTTGAATATTCAGCATATGTGTTTCAATAAATTGTATGTTTCCATTCAAGTGTGTCAATCTGAATTTTTTATCTGAACACCGACCAGGGCTATCCTAGATTTATAAACCAGTCATAACAGTAGTTGCAATGCACCTTGGTGAGTTCTGTTGCATGGCGAGGCAGTGAGAGACTAATTACAGTATGGGTATTTTGCACATGCCCCACAATTTTTTTTATTTTAAATGTGGATTTAGCTAGGAAAGTGTTTTGGCAAAAAGCAATGTGCTACTTTTTTACTTATTGCACGTTAACTTACAGTTACAGATTGCCAAACCAAAAGATAAATTTAGATCTAAGGTTGTTTGTAAAGATGTAAGTGGGGTGATTTTACTTAAAACAAACATTTGAGAAAAATAATCTAAAGAGCCCTAATGCCAAAAACGCTTTTCTGTGAGTACAGTAAATGAGCGAAATTACAGCTATAGTGGTCTAGAAACTACAAAGTTCTGTCAAAGGGGTTAGTGTGCAGTGTTCAAAAGATTTTTGTTCTGAACCCTTGCAGGTTACTGTAAAAATGTATTGATATGAAGCCCTATAAATTATACTTACTATAAATTTCAGCAGTTTGGACAAATTGCCATTAAAGTGGGGCTTAAACAATCCAGTCCTGAAGGGGAAAAAAAAAAAGCTAGTCTTATTTGACTTGCATTTAAGATTCGTTTTTTTTTTTTTTTTTTTTCTCTAATGGGTGCAGTTTTTGAAGCTTAAAACATTCAAGGTATTTGTGCAACTATTTAATCTCACCGGAACATTTACATTAAAAACCTAGATATGTATAAATTGTCTGCAAATGTGGGACTGTTCACAAACACCTGACAAGTTAGGTGGGTAGTTGTTCCCATTTAGAGGGTTGCTAATAGACCTTAAGACAAAGATTTGTGTGTGTGTGTGTGTGTGGCATAAATGTGACCCAAGGCAAATTCCACTGGTTTCCTTTTTGCATTGCATTCCACGATCATCTAAAGGACAGTTTGGACTCTTGCAATCACAGACCTAATATCCATTTCAGTGAAAGGAGTGTGCATAATGATGGGTAAGCCACTCAAATGAAGTATGACGAATCCTTAAGTTTCTAAAAGTGATACAGAACCAAACACTGTATAAATTATATGTTGCAGCCAATCTATATCACGTTTTGAATTTGACACTGAGCATATAAAGTTTTGCTTTAGTAACTTCCGGTTCCACTGCAGTTGAATACATTGTGTGGACTCTAAGTGACCTTCTACTTGTAGAGATGGTTTATTCCATTCCATGGACAACATTTTACATTTCTCATGATGCTCAGCCAGGATAAAAAGCATGATTATTTGCCCATGTTGCATGCATTGATTCCACAGTAGTGAGCTCTAGGCTACCCAGTGCTGCACATGCTGTTAGTAATTTAAAAAAATTCTGTAAGTGCAAATATTTTTTTATTTATAGAGTTGCTTACAAGGGTTTTAAAGAAGTGGTACCAGAGGCATCACCCGGTGCGGTAACTCATGCTGTCACCTCCCTGGATTTCCTCCAATCCTATGCCAAACAGATTCCTTAGAAATACCAGTCAGATGGCCCATTAAATATGACAATCGGTAGCCACACACTGGTACCCC
Organism: Pelodytes ibericus; assembly: GCA_036172795.1. NCBI lineage: Eukaryota > Metazoa > Chordata > Amphibia > Anura > Pelodytidae > Pelodytes > Pelodytes ibericus. The sequence goes on from CM069862.1 coordinate 61,426,450, forward strand.
ATAACTATGTCTCACACAAGAGCCCCATAAATTATGCCACACCTCGGAGCCCAATTAATTGACACACGAGCCCCTTAATTATGCCACACACGGTTCTAAAACCATACATATCTATCCACACAGACATCTCTATAACTAGTTGCATTTATACTTATTTGAACATTTTAATATTATATTGTAATAAAAATGTTTATTCCCTTCTTCTGCACCCACATTGCACCTAAAGGACTTAACACAGAACCATACAGTACCCACAGCACTTGCTATGAAACTATATTGCACCTACACAATTTGGCATGCGACATTGTCATTTAGTACATATTATTTTGCCCCACAGACCATGCCACAGCATCACTTTGCCAATTAAAATAAACCAGTTTTCCCCATTAATATGCCACTTACAATTTGCCAAATATTCCAGTATTGTTTTGCCAATAATATGCCAATTTGCCAAATAATATTCCAGTATTACTTTGCCATCAATAAGCCACAGACAATTTGCCTAATAAAGTATTATTTTGCCATTTAATATGGCCCAGCCAATTTGCTCAATAATATGCCATTATTATGCCATTATTTTCACCCAACCCTGGCACAGGCAACACTTTGCTGCTCAGTGCAGTAGTCTTTTTCTTTTTTTCTGATGGAGCTTGATGAAGGACGTCTCAGCTAATCAGGCGAGACCTCTCAACACTTCTGATAGGCTAAGAGTTCAGAAGTCTGCCGTGATGAAGTCCCTCCTTCACACGAGGCGCTCAAAGCACAGAGATGCATGCAAGCACTGAGCAGGTAAGATAAACAGACAGTGTGTGTATGTCAGTGTAAGTACTGGAGGATAAAAAGCAAAATCCTGGCATATTGAGGGGTTAAATGCTGGAATATTGAATGGCAAAATTGTGGCATATTGAGGGTTTAAATACTGGCATATTGAATGGCACAATTCTGGTATATTAAGGGGTTAAATGCTGGAATATTGAATGGCAAAATTCTGGCATATTGAGGGGTTAAATACTGGCATATTGAGTTGCAAAATACTGGAATATATTAAATGGCAAAATACTGGCATATTATTGGGCAAATTGGCTGTGCCATATTTATTGGCAAACACTGGCATATTAATGGGAAAACTGATGTGATGCTGTGGCATGGCCTGTGGGTCAAAATAACATGTACTATGAGGAAAGTGACACTGGCTAGTTCTGTGGGGTTAAGTGACACTTTGGCATGCCAAATCGTGTAGGTGCAATATGAGTGCAAGCCAAGTGCTGTGGGTGCAATATAGGTGCATGGCAAGTTCTGTGGATACTGTATGATGCTGTGTTAAGTCCTTTAGGTGCAATGTGGGTGCAGAGGAAGGGAATAAAAAATAGGAATGCAATTTTGCAATATTAATTGCACTCCTGTGTGTCGCATAATTAATGGCGGTCCCATGTGTGGCATATTTATTGGGCACTTGTGTGTGGCATAATTAAGGGGCACCTGTTTGTGGCATAATTTATGGGGCTCTTGTGTGTGTCATAGTTATGGGGCTCCTGTGTGTGATATAATTTGTGGGGCTACTGTATGTGGCATATTTAATGGGCCATCTGACTGGCATTACTAAGGAATCTGTTTGGCATGGTATTGGAGGAAATCCAGGGGGGTGACACCAACCAAGGGGTTAACTCCTCTGACACTGCCTAGATCTGTCTAGCCATTAACTCATCTGACACTGCCTATATACATCAAGCAATCCAGGGGTTAACTCCTCTGACACTGACTATATCTGTCTGGATTTTGTTATAGTTCACTGGTCGCATTAGGTTTTTAGGAATTGAACAGGGTAACATCATAATAATGTTTTACCATTACTCTCTTTTCACCTTATGGGTGAGCTCTTTGAAAAAAATATTTTATTATGTATATAAGAAGTGCTTTAGTGAGCATATAAATATAACATAAGAGCTCACCCACAAGGTGAAAAGAAAGAAATGGTAAAGCAAACATTCTGAAAATAGCCTGTGCAATTTCCCAAAACATATGTGACCACTGACCTACAACATGACACAAATATTGTACATTAGGTTTAAATGCTCAAACATTTAGGGTACACATTTTAATCATGGCCTGGCAATACTCGCACCATATAATTTTGCATATTGAAAGGTGCTCTTGCATTAAATTATTACTTCCTGATCAGTTTCATTTTATTTAAAATTATCATGACTGTGGGTTTTTTTTTTGGGGGGGGGGGGGGGGGGGGGGGGGCAGCATTTAGTTTTTCGCCCCAGGCAGCACAATGTCCTGGGCCAGCCCTGATTTTGCCATTCAATATATGCCAGTATTTTGCCATTCAATATTCCAGTATTTAGCCATTTAATATGCCAGTATTTTGCCATTCAATATGCCAGTATTTTGCTCATTATATTAAAACTCTCCTCCCCCTTCCCCAGTACTCACCTACTTGCTGCTCAGTGTCCCCGGTCATCTCCTCCGTGCAGAAGCCCAGTCGCAATGATTTTTTTATTTTTTATCTTGCAGCCGAACCTAGCGGATGCAGCTGCCAGAAAGAAAATGTGTTTTGGAGTGGGTTTTCCGTTCGACTGGAATCAGAATCCAGTTGAGAGAAGAAATGTCAGTATTACATCTAGGTTTAAGGAAAATGGGGAAAGATATAAGAACAGCTGTGATCCAATGACAGCTAAAATCATTAATTGTTAGAAATTGGAAATCCAGTTTACCATTTCAATATGTTCACTTTTTAAAGAACTGAGTTATCAATTGATAATGGAACACGATCTGAGCTGGAACTTTGATCTGTCCGGGAAAGAATTAAGCAGTACCAGTCATTGTTATATTCCCTACATTCCATGGGAAGTCTCTTGGACGTTTAGTAAGAATGGGTTCAAAAATGTTAGCTAGGAATGGGAAATGGAGGTCCCCCTCCTCTTGGATTACCTTGAGTTCTTTCTCGGTCTGAAAGTATGTAATTGTATGCGTATATGGTTCCGACTCTGTGTTTAAAAAAAATTTTTTTTAGATAATATTATCAAGTCACAATTTATATAAAGCTGCTAGGTTTTTTCAAATAGGTTCTGTGAATAGAGAATTCTGAAGATGTAAGTTTTAAAGATATGTTTTTTTTGGATAATGATACTTGGTATAATGCAGTAAATTGTGCATCTGGTCCCAAAAGATTTCCCCATCCAGTAGGTCTCTTGTACATAGCAAACATCGATATTATGGTGAAGTCCATAATCATACAAAACTTAGCTTATCCAAGGGGAATTTCACCTTGTGAGTTTATACAAGCGGTTGTAAGAGGCATTGAAGATAAACTCACACCTTGCGCTCACTCCCTGAACCATTAGCACCTATTTGAGATTTGAAGAACCCAGCATTAAAAAATACATACATACACATAAAAACATACATCTTATCAAAAATTCAAACTAATCGCTCACTTTGTACCCTATATCCATAAACAGGGTACAGGGCCGATCCTGGGCGGGTGCACGGGGTGCACCGCGCCCAGGCGCACGGGAGGAGAGGCGCTGAAGCAGGGAGCTCTCTCCCTGCCATCCTCCTCCTTGTTAAAGCAAGCCACGCGACGGGTGCAAGCTCCGCCCCCGTCGCGTTCTGTGATTGGCTGCTGCCGGGAGGAGGACGTTCTCTGCCAAGACACCATAGAGAACATCCTCCTCCCTGCAGCCAATCACAGAACGCGAAGAGGGCGGAGCTTTCCCCCGTTGCTCTGTGCTTGGACTACCAAGAAGAAGAAGGAGGAGGAGGTGATGGGGGGGGGGGGGGGTATTGTTAAAATATATAAAAAATAAAAAAAGTGTGGAAGTGTCTGTGAATGTGTATGTGTGTGTGTCAATGTGTTTAACTATGTGTGTGTTACTGTCTGTGTAAGTGTATGTGAATGTGTATAAGTGTGTATGTGTGTGTCAATGTGTTTAACTATGTGTGTGTTACTGTCTGTGTATGTGAATGTGTATAAGTGTGTATGTGTGTGTCAATGTGTATAACTGTGTGTTACTGTCTGTGTAAGTGTGTGTGAATGTATGTGTATAAGTGTGTATGTGTGTGTCAATGTGTATAACTATGTGTGTGTTACTGTCTGTGTATGTGTATAAGTGTGTATGTGTGTGTCAATGTGTATAACTATGTGTGTTACTGTCTGTGTAAGTGTATAAGTTTGTGTGTGTGTGTCAATGTGTATAACTATGTGTGTTTTACTGTCTGTGTATGTGTATAAGTGTGTATGTGTGTGTCAATGTGTATAACTATGTGTGTGTTACTGTCTGTGTATGTGTATAAGTGTGTATGTGTGTGTCAATGTGTATAACTATGTGTGTTACTGTCTGTGTAAGTGTGTATGTGTGTGTCAATGTGTATAACTATGTGTGTGTTACTGGCTGTGTAAGTGTGTGTACATGAGTGTCTGTGCAAGTGTATCCTGTGTCTGTGTAAAGGTGGCTGTGTGTGTATTTATGTATGTGTGACAGTGTGTATAAGGGTGTCTGTGTAAATGTATGTCTGTGAGGGTGACTAAGTGTTTAACTGTGTTTGTGTGACTGTATGTATTTATGTATGACTGTGTATTTATGTGTGACTGTATTTATGTGTCACTGTGTGTATTTATGTGTCACTGTGTGTATTTACATGTGACTGTGTGTATTTATGTATGACTGTGTGTATTTATGTGTGACTGTGTATTTACGTGTGACTGTGTGTATTTACGTGTGAATGTGTGTATTTATGTGTGACTGTGTGTATTTATGTATGACTGTGTGTATTTATGTGTGGCTGTGTGTAAGTGTGTTCTTGCCCGGGGCCCTCACTGCGCTCATCAATTTATCACATGGAGGGCACCAGCCCCCAACCAGCTGGCGTCTATTTCCCGCTTCCTGCACTTAGCGTGCGTAGAGGGAAGACTGTGCGGAGGAGACGGCCGGGGACGCGAGAGCAGCAGCAAGGTGAGTACTGGGGAAGGCAGGAGAGGAGATTATGCTTTTATTGGGTAAACTAACTGTGGCATATTGGCTGTAGCCTATTTATTGGCAAACTAGCATAGGTATATAAATGGAAAAACTGTCTGTGACATATCAGTGGGCAAATTGGCTGTTGTATATTAATGGACAAACTGGCTGTGGCATATTAATGGGCAAAATAACTGGCATATTACTTGGGAAACTGGTGTATTTTGAGGACGAACTGACATTTTTATTGGGCAAACTGTAGCATTTTTAATAGGCAAACTGGCTGTTGCTTATGTTAATGGCAAAGTGTACCCTTAGTACACCTCTGTAAATGGGCTGCCCATGTGCTGCTTTGCTGCCTCTCAGAGCCAGCTCTGCAGATCGGCGCCATGTTTCCCCTTAGACCTCAGTCAGCGCTTTCTGCTCTTTCCGTGCACAGTGATGACAGAGCGTCGGAACATAACGGTCAGAGTCATCACTATGTGCAGGGAGATCAAGGCAGCGCTAATTGAGTTCTGAGATGAGGTCAGTAGGGGGCATGAAAAAGGGACATGGGAAGAGACAAATACATGGTAGGTAGGAGGTATAGGAGAAAGGTATGGGGTGTGACAGACAGACATGGGGTATGAGTGGAGAGAGACAAACATGGGGCATGAGTGGAGAGAGAGACAGACATGTGGAATGAGTGCAGAGTGAGAGACAGACATGGGGAATGAGTGCAGAGTGAGAGACAGACATGGGGAATGAGTGCAGAGTGAGAGACAGACATGGGGAATGAGTGCAGAGTGAGAGACAGACATGGGGAATGAGTGCAGAGTGAGAGACAGACATGGGGAATGAGTGCAGAGTGAGAGACAGACATGGGGAATGAGTGCAGAGTGAGAGACAGACAGACATGGAGTATGAGTGGAGAGAGAGAGAGAGAGACAAACATGGAGCATGAGTGGAGAGAGAGAGAGAGACAGACATGAGGGAATGGGGAGAGAGAGACAGACATGAGGGTACGGGGAGAGAGAGACAGACATGAGGGTACGGGGAGAGACAGACAAACATGAGGGTACGGGGAGAGACAGACAGACATGAGGGTATGGGGAGAGAGAGAGACACGTGAGTGACTGACTTGGTGGAATATTATTTATCACTCATTGTGTACTTCTTTTCTAATGATGCTCAGCCAGACTAATGAGAGACTTTGGCTGGTTGGGAATCATGGGTAGTATGGTAGTAAAAACTCATTCTGCCAGCCAGCAAAAAGTCTCCCATGTTGCTGGCTGAGCATCATAGAAATAAATAAAACTAATACACAGTATTATGGCAACATATATATCTTTATTTAAAATAAACGTTGGTCCTTTACATTAAAATACAGTTTTCTCCCTCCCCCTCTCCCCAATATTGAAATGGGCATGTCTGGAACAGAAATGTCTAAAGGGGAGGAGTTCATAATATAGCCACGCCCACCCTTGGGCGCCAAAGGAAAACCTGCACCCAGGCGCCCTTGACCCTAGGATCGGCCCTGACAGGGTACAAACAAGCGCTAAAGTACCAGAGAGGTGTAAACAAAGAGAAAGGGCATAGAGCTTGAGTCACCAAGATTATATGGTGCAATATATTTTGTGTGACTGTATCAAGTGTTTATATTTATATATAATTATTTCCCTATACAATATTCTATAGTCCAAGGCGAAGGAACCTGACGATAATTGCTGCTCACTGAAAGCCCGTGAATTACCTGGGCAGTAGGGTTTTCAACCAGCAGAATGGTAAAGCATTGGCGTGAAGTCTTTGGAGCCAATAGCATGGCTGTTTTGTTTTTTGTTTCTTAAACAATTGTGCAGCTAGTTAGCCTCCTACCCCTACTTCTGTGTCAATTCATTCTGTACAAGAAGTAAAGGAAAAACGACTTTTTTAAATGAAATAACATTTTTGATATCATTAATAATTAGTGATATTGAAAACATTGATGATCACTAATTATCCAAACTGTCCAAACACCAAGCCTATCAGATATAAGCTGTTAGTGTGAACCACAGAGAGCAGCACTGACATGTTAGTATACTACATTTCACAGTATTATCACATAGTGTAAATTCGGGTTTGTTAACTGTAATAATCAATACAGCGTTGTTGTTTTTTTGTTTATATTGCCATAGAAGTTCTGGAAATTCCAGTTCTGAGAATTCATGTGCTGTGCATTGGTTCTTCTTTCCTCGATTGAAGGGTTGCCATGTTGAATTGTTCAGTTATGCGAAGTCAAAGCAGGTAGTGTGGTTATACTCCTCTCCAGGGTGTAGAATAGTGTTTGGGAACTGGGGCTGGAGACACCAGATAAATAGAATGCATTTAGTGGCAGTTTAGCATTTCTCTTTAAGGACATGCTAAAGGTCATGTCATAAGTAACTTTGTCTGAAATAAATGAATACGCCCAAGGTAGAAGCTGTGCCATACTAAATATTATATACATTTTCAGCTTTTTTTTTTTTAACCATTTAGCAGCAACTTCTGCACATGTAAGGGCTACCATCTCGCAAGGTGGTTGGTTCAGATCTCTGATGCTCTGACCTACGCAGCCTGCAGTCCCACTTCTCAGCTCTGTGTAGCTGGGCTCCCAAAAAACATGTGGCCTCACTTCCTCCCATGTAGCCCAAACACCTTGCGACATCATGCTGCTAATACAAGACTGTGCACACCGCACAGCTGGTATACTGGTAACAGGGCTGCAAGGGAGAGATCTCTTAAATTGTGTATGGGTTTGTTTTTTTAAGAAGGGCACAGTTTATATATTGGGTTTATCCATCTATTTCAGACAAGGGGGTATCTTATTTCAGCTTACAAGCTATATGTTTACATCATTAAAATGCACCACGAAGACTTCTTTTTTGGATTTAACACCATTTATGGCAGATTCAATTTAACCTATGTTTCTTTTTTTTTTTTTTAATTCAAGCTTACAAAAAAAAAAAATAAGACAAAATTAAAAACACGAATAGATACAAATACATACATTTAGCATAAAGCTCAATGTAAAGATCTTTCTCTTTCATTATATCTTCAATTTAACCTATATTTCGCCTGGTTCTTTAATTTATTGATAAATATTTACCTTGTTTACAGCATCTGGCCAAGCTTGTGTTTCAAGACAAAATGCCGAATGTTTTGGATAAACGGCACCTGCTTTACCCTTTAGAGATCCATCCAAAAAATTAGCTGTATAGAATTGGACCCCAGGCTGAGTGGTGCTTACAGAAAGCACCCTGCCACTAGCTGGATGCTTAACCCTTAAAAAAAAAAAAAAAATAATACACATTATAGCAACATCAATATCAACAGAAGTCTACTTTGGCAATGATATTTTGGTTCTATTGTGCCACGGGTGTTAACATTACATGCAATAATCTCATGATAGAAGAGCTTGAGCATCCGTTGTATGAAAGAAAAAAAAGTTCTGATAAATGACACAAAGTGGCAGACAACCTCCACTAGATGGGCTAACTCAACTACGTTCTGATGCCAGGGAACTTTTATACCGTATTTGCTAGAATATAAGACATGGTTTCTTTCCAGAGCAAACGCTCTTGTCTTATATTTCAAATGGATGTCTGACTAGAAGACTAGGATCCAGGTGCCCTGCAGAGCATCTGGATCCTCCTCGGATGGAGCCCGGGGCTTGTATGACGGAAGGTTGGGGTCACATGACCTCCGTCATAGAAGCCCTGCCCCAGCTAGACAACAGGGAGTCTGGAGGAGTGATGGCTAAATCTGAGAGGAGGGATGGGCAGATTGGCAAGTGTGTGGATGCATTAGCAAGTCTGGGGGGGCAGATTGTCAAATAAAAGGAAATAAAAACAAGAACTGCATTTTTTTCAATCATAACTTTTATTGAAAATATGAAAAAAAATGTTTCCATGTGAATTCAGATTTACAAGTAAAACTTTTATTCCTATAGGTTAGTCTTATATTCAGGCTTTTTCTTTTTTCCCTAAATTAATAGTCAACGTTTGAGGGGGGGGGGGGGGGGTCGTTTTATATTTGAGCAAATACGGTAATTAACCCCCAGATACAACTAGACAATCATCAAACAGCACTAACAGTAGATAAAGCAGAGTCTTAATCATACAGAAAATATTGGGTTATTGTGTTAAAAAAAAAAACATTTTTTGAGATTAATGCTCCTAATCCTGCTGTTGTATTTCGTTTTATTGTCAGAAGGAAATCTGGGTTATACTAATGACAGAAAAACAAACAGGACTACTAATATATTACCTTGCACAGTGCTGGGGTTCGTCAGAAGCCTCCAAACAAAAGTTGTGGTCAAAACCATGTATATTAAATTTCTTCATGTGACTTTCAAGTTCAGTTGGCTTCCTTAAATCATAGCTTGTTCCTTGCACCAGTGCCACCTCTCCTGTAAGAGAAATGAGAATACAAGAAACGGTGCTCACACTATACAGGGAGTGCAGAATTATTAGGCAAATGAGTATTTTGACCACATCATCCTCTTTATGCATGTTGTCTTACTCCAAGCTGTATAGGCTCGAAAGCCTAATACCAATTAGGGATCGACCGATATTGATTTTTTAGAGCCGATACCGATACCGATAACCTGTGAACTTTCAGGCCGATAGCCGATAACTTATACCGATATTTCGTGCATTTTAATTTTTTGGGAAAAAAAACAATTTCTACACAAATCTGCTGTTAAATGAACATGTTTATTGTTAACGTTTAGCTTTTTTTTGTAAATCTTTTTCATTGCTAAATAAAAATAAATAATGCAGCAAAACAATGGTGATATGGTCAAATACAACAAATTGGACCACTTTTTTTTTTTTTTTTTTAAATAAACATCAGTCAAAAGGTAACAAGAACAACAATGTTCAATTGCACATAGTCCATACTTAGATTAAATCTTAGTAAAATGAGCAGCAATGACATAGGCAATTATATCAAAGGGACACTACAGTAAATATAAGCAAGGCATCAAAACAGCTTAATTAACCCCTTAGTGCCAAGACATTTTCACCTTGACTTTCCCTTGGTGACAATGGCTGTTTTGACATTTCTAGGGTGTTTGTGTTTAGCTGTAATTTTTTGCTTTCTCACATACAGTACCCACACAAATTATATGTTGTTTTTATCGTCATAAGAAGGGCTTTCATTAGATACCATTATGTTCATCATATCTTATAATTTACTACAAAAAAAAATCATAAAATATGATGAAAAATTTAAAAAACCCACTTTTTCTAACTTTGACCTAAAATATAATTTACACAAATAAAATCATTAAAAAAGACCCCGGCTAAATAGTTTCTAAATGTTGTCCTGAGTTCAAAAATATGCATGTTTCCATATTTTTCGGTATTTTTTTGCGAGTTATGGGGCAAAAACCAAAAATAGTGTTTTTTGGTTTTTTCCTATATTGATCTTTTGACCCCAACCCGAACCCAAAATTTAACCCTAACACTAAATTTAACCCCAACTCTAATCCTTATTATATCCCTTAATATTTTTTAACTTTAATTTAATTTTAACCCTATCCCTTATGCTAAAAAATATTTAATTTTAACCCTATAGGCTAATATAGCTAAATAACCTATTTTTATTTAATTAAATATGTATTTTAATTATTTTCCATTGCAATGCTACTAAACTACAACTAGGGGTAGTCAAGTAGCATATTCAGAGCGACGGAAGTGAAGTTACTTTCACTTCCGAAGCTCAGACCGGCAGAGGATTTAGCCATATTGACGGAGCAGCATGCTCCGTCAATATGGCTCCCCACGATCGCTCCGTGGGGCGATCGTGGGGGTCCCAAAATAGAAATATCGGTGCTGGCTATTGCCTCGATGTCGAGGCAATAGACCAGCACTGTTAAAGCGGTTTTCGCGATCGTTGATCGCGAAAACTGCTTCATTCAAATATTATCGGTAAAGTTAGATGCCGATACCGATAGTTTAGGAAACTGTGAATATCGGCCGATAATATCGGTTAATCCGATAATCGGTCGATCCCTACTACCAATTAAGCATATTAGGTGATGTGCATCTCTGTAATGAGAAGGGGTGTGGTCTAATGACATCAACACCCTATATCAGGTGTGCATAATTATTAGGCAACTTCCTTTCCTTTGGCAAAATGGGTCAAAAGAAGGACTTGACAGGCTCAGAAAAGTCAAAAATAGTGAGATATCTTTCAGAGGGATGAAGCACTCTTAAAATTGCAAAGCTTCTGAAGCGTGATCATCGAACAATCAAGCGTTTCATTCAAAATAGTCAACAGGGTCGCAAGAAGCGTGTGGAAAAACCAAGGCGCAAAATAACTGCCCATGAACTGAGAAAAGTCAAGCGTGCAGCTGCCACGATGCCACTTACCACCAGTTTGGCCATATTTCAGAGCTGCAACATCACTGGAGTGCCCAAAAGCACAAGGTGTGCAATACTCAGAGACATGGCCAAGGTAAGAAAGGCTGAAAGACGACCACCACTGAACACAAGCTGAAACGTCAAGACTGGGCCAAGAAATATCTCAAGACTGATTTTTATAAGGTTTTATGGACTGATTAAATGAGAGTGAGTCTTGATGGGCCAGATGGATGGGCCCGTGGCTGGATTGGTAAAGGGCAGAGAGCTCCAGTCCGACTCAGACGCCAGCAAGGTGGAGGTGGAGTACTGGTTTGGGCTGGTATCATCAAAGATGAGCTTGTGGGGCCTTTTCGGGTTGAGGATGGAGTCAAGCTCAACTCCCAGTCCTACTGCCAGTTTCTGGAAGACACCTTCTTCAAGCAGTGGTACAGGAAGAAGTCTGCATCCTTCAAGAAAAACATGATTTTCATGCAGGACAATGCTCCATCACACGAGTCCAAGTACTCCACAGCGTGGCTGGCAAGAAAGGGTATAAAAGAAGAAAATCTAATGACATGGCCTCCTTGTTCACCTGATCTGAACCCCATTGAGAACCTGTGGTCCATCATCAAATGTGAGATTTACAAGGAGGGAAAACAGTACACCTCTCTGAACAGTGTCTGGGAGGCTGTGGTTGCTGCTGCACGCAATGTTGATGGTGAACAGATCAAAACACTGACAGAATCCATGGATGGCAGGCTTTTGAGTGTCCTTGCAAAGAAAGGTGGCTATATTGGTCACTGATTTGTTTTTGTTTTGTTTTTGAATGTCAGTATATTTGTGAATGTTGAGATGTTATATTGGTTTCACTGGTAAAAATAAATAATTGAAAATGGGTATATATTTGTTTTTTGTTAAGTTGCCTAATAATTATGCACAGTAATAGTCACCTGCACACACAGATATCCCCCTAAAATAGCTAAAACTAAAAACAAACTAAAAACTACTTCCAAAAATATTCAGCTTTGATATTAATGAGTTTTTTGGGGTCATTGAGAACATGGTTGTTGTTCAATAATAAAATTAATCCTCAAAAATACAACTTGCCTAATAATTCTGCACTCCCTGTATAGACCGTGAGTATACTGTGCTTCAAACTAATAAGTGAAAATACACTCGCAATACGAGCTCAATAAGATATTATAGATTTCATACTTTTAGTTTTATCTTGTATAACCTGCAGAAAATATGACCTCGAAAATACCTTTGAGGCATGGAGTAAAAATGACAGTAATGCTTCACAAAATCTTCAAATGAATGTTAATAAGTATCCTGTTACATCTGTGACCAGAGTGCCTTTTTTTTTTTTTACTGATTATATCTGCAAAAGTGAGCTAGCTCCCGCCTTTTGTGCTGTCAATCACTTTCAGCGAATGCTGTAAATGGTTGTCTACTAGACTGTGTGCCGTGGAGCGGTTAGTGCACCTCAATACTATCACATCTGAAAACTGACTTCAAATTAGGAGGCATTTTAATATCTTTGGTAAAGTTAAATAGTGAATGAAGGAAATATGCTCATCTGGACACAGGTCATTTACTTAATATGGTTCTAGCCAGTCTCCCAACATTGGTTCTCCTTTACAAAGGTTTTAGTACTTGGACAAGAAAATAAATGCACGTTGCTTTCAGACTACAGAAGGCCACATCAATTAAAGCGACTTCTGCACAATGTTCCAATGGAGCACTGTTCACAATCCATCTAAATTCTTCAGGAAGTCTCCTTGGGATGTCCAGGCTGCCATGTTGTGGAGGCGTTTCTCCTCGAAATGCAGCACATGAAAGATCATTTCCTCTGCGACTGATGTGCACACAGCCCATTGTTGGGGTGAAATTAGAAGAGAAATGAATTTATAGTCCTCCAACCGATTCCAAAGTTACGGCCAAGTTAACTGGCCCTTTTATAGGTTTTTTTTCCAGTTGTCAGGGTTTACATATAGTGCAGTTCTTCATTAAAACACTATTTTGAAAATTCCCAAATAAAGCATCAAAATCGAAATTCTCTTCAATATTAAAACTGCCCACCGAACAAAAATTTAAGTTTAAAAGACTACTGTCACTAATTGCGGTGTTTTAAAAAAACTCCTAAATTATTTTATAATTTTGTCACCTCACGAGTAACCGACATTTCACCTGTTACCATATCCTTTACGGTATATACTAGTATTTGGCCAGCGGGGGAGGGGGGGGGGGTATATATTCTGATGTTAAATGACAGTGCACTGTTATAACGTCTCAAAAAACATACACCTGCAGTTGTATCACAGTAATAAGGTCACACACTGAGAGAAGGGAAGTTGATTAACGGACGTGGTCTAGAGGCTCTAGATCTGCAATCTCTACAGAAGAGGTCGGGATGTTGCAACCAAAGCTGAATGACACCTTTTAAACAATATAAAAATGACATTTACAGACACCTGAATGAATCAGTTACTAGAGCGGAAAGAAAACAAGGTTGGTGTAACTTCCGGCAAGCTGTATGACAGTGGTTGTGCATTCTTGTATGGTTACAGTAACTTTTAAAATAACCGTCGTTAGATCAGCAATTTTTTTAAATTATTCATGTGTAATATAGTAGAGAAATGACAGGTGGCCCAGCGTATCACCACAAGCAGCCTTCTTCATGTTTAATTTCTATGTTATATTGCATTCTGTACATAACGGAGCTAAAAACAAAACCATTAATAAAGTAGAAGTTAATTATCATAATAATTTAGATTTGACGTAATCACCACAATAGAATGTTCCTTCTCACTGCAGCCATTTTAACCACATGCCCCAGAATCTTAAGCATAACATCCATCTTGTCATGACATGTGGAGCTGGATTGTTTGACGCATGTAAAAGTTAATTTCTCTAGTAATCACTTCACGATATTCAGTGCATGGAACCATGCAGCCGTATGCTCAGTTTCCAAATGATGAAACATCAAAGCCACTAACATCCAATAGAAACACAGATTCCACAGGGCTGGTTGGGCAGATATCCCCTACCCTGGGCAGAATTCTTAACGATTGCAAGGAACAGTCTCCCTGCTCTACTCCCTTGCACTGCCTAAGTATCAGAGGGTGCTGTGTACCATCCTGGTGCTCTGAATCATTGAGGAGTGCCAACATGTAGAATGAAAATAAATGCAAAAAGTAGGTCATGTAGAAGGGAACCAATGTTGCAATTTGACCGGGGATAGCTAATATTTTGCCCCCAGGAAGTGCCTGCAAACGCACACAAGTGGTTAATGTAATCTTACAGAATCCCCTATTTCCCTTTTCTGCTCTTACAGTCACATTACATGCTCATTCATTTTCTAAACCAGTAATAGGCAGCATGTGGTCATTATTCCAATATTTTTTTGGAGGTTTAGCCCACAATAATTTAACACCCCAATCCTAGTACAAACATAATGTATATAACGTTTAAAACAAATTCTGGCAAAAAATGAACTGTTAAAAAATTATATATATAATCATTATTTTTGAAATATTGCCACTTTAAACATATTAGAGCAAAGGCAAATTTATTTGCTAGTTTAAATACCTTTAACTGTACAGAAATGCACTTACCCGTGGGGATCATAGTGTCATCCACTGGCAGATAGTGATCTGCTTCAATTTCAAATTCATGGTCATATATGAGACCCGCACCCTGTGTAATATATAACAAATGACAAGTGAAATGGTTGCTCAGTGCCAAAGGTCTGTGTTGTGCTTCTTAGTAGTTACAATCTATTCCTATACAAAATTAAAGAAGCAGCCAGGAGCACCCCTTAGAACAGAGCAGCAAACAAAAGAACTGGACTTTGTCCTCTCAAACAGACCCAGGTAGACAAATGCGGCCATATTTATAAAAAGACAAAAAAGGTGGTATTTCAGGAGAAAGTGCTAAAATAGTAGTAGTAACCATAGAAACCAATGGAAAGTTATGGTAGTTTGCTCCAAATTTAGCACTTTTTTTTTTAAATAGCACCTGTTTTGCCTTGAAAAATTTGGCCTATGGAGAGAAGAAAATTAGAACAGATTATTACACGCTTTTATTAATAAAACTTACAGTAAAATATTGAACTGAGATATTTGCAAATGATAATGAATGTAGGATAAGGAAATACATTTCATGTTTTGTGTTTTACAACCGTCATTATAACAAGGTTCAAGGTTATAAAGACGATAGTACTAGAAACACATTTATAACAGATAAACAAGAAAAGTATCCACTAGGATCATAACTACATCTGATATCTAAAGAATACACAATCAGACAAAATATTATTTCTATTTATAGACAATTGACATGGAATTTACCAACTGAGGCACATGAATCCTATTACATAAATGGTGGTACAGAGTTTGTAGAGCAGGTATATAAACCTGTGGCCCTCCAGCTGCTGATGGCCTGCGATTCCCATAATACTCTGTCAGCTAAGTGGCTGGCAGGGGAGTATGTAAGATGTAGCCCTCCAATGGCTGGAGGCCTGTAATTTGACACCCCTTTGTTCTAGATAGAAGAGTGTACTTTGTGCTCATTGGAACTGGATCATTTTATTATTTTTTATATATATTTGGTTTCCTGTCTATTCCCACAGGTTGATTTTTCTTAAAAAAGTGCTAGCAAATAATGGCTATTACTAGTGAAGAATATGTTGGCTACCAATTAAACACTAAACCAATGTTGGTCAGGCAGAAAAAAAAATAAAAAAATGACTTTAAAAATGTATTAAGGGTTTCTTCCCCTTTAATAGATACAGTACTGTGCAAAAGTTTTAGACAGGTTTTTAAAAAAAAAATGCTGTAAAGTAAGAATGCTTTCAAAAATGGAAATGTTAATAATTTATATTTATCAATTAACAAAATTCAAAGTGAGGAAACAGAAGAAATATCATATCAATATTTGGTGTGACCACCGATTGCCTTCAAAATAGCATCAATTCTTTGAGGTACACGGGTCAGGTGTATGATTAACCAACTATATCAAACAGGTGCTACTGATCATGAATTTAATATATAGAGTGAAATTACCTGAAACAGAAACAGCTGTGGAATAAAACTGGGTGAGGAAGAGCCAAATTTAGCGAATGAGGTGAGGTTGCTGAAGTTTAATGTCCAAAGTCATAAGCATGGCAAGACTGAGTGTGGCAACAAGACCCACGGTAGTTTACTGCATCAGCAAGCTCTCTTCTAGGCAGACATTTAAGAAAATACGCCTAGTGGCTCAACTATGCATAAAAAAATGGCAATAGGTGCTCAGTTGAAATCTAAAATATTTTGGCTGTAACTGTTTGTCTGCCAAAGGGCTGGAGAGTGGTACAAGAATGAATGTCTGTAGGCAACACTTAAGCATGCTGGTTTGGTTGCATTTCTGCAAATGGAATTTGGGATTTAGTCTCCTCAGTGCTCTAAAGTACAGGCAGATACTTATCCATCACGCAGTACCAGCAAGGAGTCATCTAATTCTCCCCAAATGTATTCTGCAGCATGACAATGACCCCAATCATACAGCAGAATTCATTTGAGTAAAGAAGAACAAGGAGTTCTGGAAGTGTTGGTGTGGCCCCCACAGAGCACTAATCTCAAATCATTAAGTGTGTCTGGGATTACATGAAGAGAGAGAACTAACGGAGGATGCCTAAATCCACAGAAGAACCGTGGTTAGTTCTCCAAGATGTTTGGAACCTACCTACCTGTGTGCATGTCTACAGGTTGTCACATCAAATTTTCATGGATTTGTGTTCTATGGTCCATTTTTTTTTTGAATAGTTCAAGCTTAACAATCAATCTTTGAATTAGCTGGTAGGGTTTTATTTTTTCAAAGGTCCCAGCCTTAAAAAAAAAACAAATTTCACAAATGTCTTCAATCTTCTCTCCATACATGGAATTATGTTTTCAAAAACATGTGTACTGTTTTGGGAACACTAAATCACATACTATAAAAGAATTATTACATGGTCTGTGTCAGTCGCGCACCACACAGTCAGTCAGTGTGGATGAGATGTTTATTTGAGAGGCTTTGGTGCCTCAAGTCTTCCTATTTGCTAAAAACTAAATATAAAGTTTAACTGTATTACTGCTGTGTCAAAAGTCCTTCCTTTGTTCCCAAGTCCCTACATTTCAACACACAACGCTTACTGAAGCCACACCTCCTTCATTGAAAAAGCTGAGTTCTACAGAGAGGCTGATTCCACATCAATAACTAGTGACTGTAATTTGTTAGAGGAATCCAGTACACCTCCTGAGTACTTCCTCTCACTGTGAAAGTATTTTCAATGTAAAAAAAAAAACCTTGTAAGGTGAAAATATATTTAACATGCATCTAAATCATATAACTTATAATATGTTTTATACATTTATTTTACCAATATATATTACCTATGGTTTGGAGTACTGTGCAATGACCATATAATTATACATATCTATTCTTACCTGTCCTGCCAAGTTAAAGTAGGAGTGGTTTGTCAGATTGATAGGCGTGGCCTTGCTGCTATGGGCTCTATAATTCACAGATAGTTTACTCCCAATAATCGTGTATGTAACCCAGACTTTTAATTCTCCTGGGTAACCTTCCTCACCACCTGCACTTGTGTAAAAGAAACGGACACCATTTTGTATCTCCTCAGGAGTCCAAAGTACCTGCGAAATAACATTTAGTAAATCTTATTTCAGTTTTCTGTCACAGACAATAATTTAGAGATTAGAAATGATGAAACCATTGCTTTTTTTTTTAGATTGCTTGATGCTAATATTTATGTCAAACACATATCAATATAGTATTTTAAAACACACTGCTGAAGATTTACTCTTCATCATATAATCAATCTTTATTCAAGCTTTAGTGGAATATGAATTCATTAATTATCAATTTGAAGCATTTAATAGTCCACAGAATTGTCATTAAGATAATCAATAGGAATTATAACAAAGCTATGTGAATTAAGCACTGGGGTATCCTCATCTGCAGGTTCGAATGGGCCTGGGCCTGTTTCTATCATTATATGAATTTATGTCAATGGATTAACATTTCAACTTCATAAGAATTAACTTCATAGAAAATGGTGGGAAGATATATCCAGTGCAGAAGTTTTTTCCCCACTGTGTTTACAATATTTTGCATCACATTTGTCACAGTGTGGTTAAAATGGCATTTGAATCAAAAGTTAGTGAGTGTTTGGTTCTCCAGTCTGCATCGGTTACAATGTGCTTTTTGCCAGATGTTTTAACCCCTTAGTGACAAGACATTTTCACCTTGACTTTCCCTTGGTGACAATGGCTGTTTTGACATTTCTAGGGTGTTTGTGTTTAGCTGTAAATTTTTTCTTTCTCACATACAGTACCCACACAAATTATATGTTGTTTTTATCGTCATAAGAAGGGCTTTCATTAGATACCATTATGTTCATCATATCTTATAATTTACTACAAAAAAAAATCATAAAATATGATGAAAATTTTAAAAAAAACCACTTTTTCTATTTTTGACCTAAAATATAATTTATACAAATAAAATCATTAAAAAAGACCCCGTCTAAATAGTTTCTAAATGTTGTCCAGAGTTCAAAAATATGCATGTTTCCATATTTTTCGGTATTTTTTACCGAGTTATGGGGCAAAAACCAAAAATAGTGTTTTTTGTTTTTTTCCTATATTGACCTTTTGACCCCAACCCGAACCCAAAATTTAACCCTAACACTAAATTTAACCTCAACTCTAATCCTTATTATATCCCTTAATATTTTTTAATTTTAACCCTATCCCTTATGCTAAAAAATATTTAATTTTAACCCTATAGGCATATATAGCTATTTAACCTGTTTTTAATTAATTAAATATGTATTTTAAATATTTTCCATTGCAATGCTACTTAACTACCACTAGGGGCAGTCAAGTAGCATATTCAGAGCGACAGAAGTGAAGTTACCAGGCAGAGGGCTTAGCCATATTGACGGAGCAGCATGCTCCGTCAATATGGCTCCCCACGATCGCTCCGTGGGGCGATCGTGGGTGCCCCAAAATAGAAATTTCGGTGCTGGCTATTGCCTCGATGTCGAGCAGCACCGTTAAAGCGGTTTTCGCGATCGTTGATCGCGAAAACCGCTTGATTCACCGCATGACGTGCCAGGCACGTCCTTTGTCGTTAAGGGAGTTTCTCCCAGGATGTGCCCGACACGTCCTTTGTCGCGAAGGTGTTAAGGGCATTCTTTTACAAAACACTCTCAATGCAGTGGAAAATTTTAGACATAATTTGATGCATCTTTGTAGACTGTGAATCATCTAGTGGTCTTTGTTACAGCCTGTGTATTGAGTACCCTGAAGAGTAAATAACTTGGTGGTTTGGATATGGATTGACTGCCTGTCTGCGGTCACAATCGATGTTCCTGTGCAATTACTTGAAACTATACATGAAGTAAAATACATTGCCCTGTTGGTGTAATATAACATGCAAGTGGCCCACTGAGGAAAGAAATGGCGATTACCTTATCAAATCCTTTAAGCCCCCCATGAATGTGGTTTGGCCCATTGTTGATGGCCAACTGATAATCTGTTCCATCCACTGAAAATTTACCATTTGCAATACGGTTTGCCACGCGTCCAACCAATGCTCCAAAATAGGGGTGCTTGCTCAAATAACCTGTTAGTAAAGAAAGTAGTTTCTAGAGTAAACTGAATTACTTTTTTTTTCCCTTCCAGTTACTAGAAATATATTCACTTTAAGATTTTTATAATAACTTGACATGACATGCATAACATCATAAGTAGATATTTATTTTTTACACATACCGTATTTGCTCGATTATAAGACGACCCTGATTATAAGACGACCCCCCAAACTTTGGATATTCCTTTAGGAAAAAAACTAAAAGCCTGAATATAAGACTACCCTATAGGAAAAAAGTTCAACTTGTATATATTCACATGTAAATTGCTTTTTTAATAAAAAATTATATCAAAAAATGTATTTCTTGTTTTTATTTCCTTTTATGTGCCAATGCTGCCTCTCTCTTTCCCTTGCCCCCATCTTTGTCTCTCTCCCCCTTAGTGTTGTCTCACTCTCCATGCGTTTTTCCGGATTTCTTTTTGTTATTCTGTCTCTCACTGTTAAAATACACCTACCATTAAAATTATAGACTGATCATTTCTTTGTCAGTGGGCAATTGTTCAAAATCAGCAGGGGATCAAATATTTTTTTTTCCCCTCACTGTATGTAAACCTGCAAGTTTTTTTCATATGATACACAAAAAAGAGAATTTCAATACACATTTCATTGTGCAACAACTCTTTAAGTTCATGTAGAAAATGTGGATCCTAGAAACAGCTGACTGACATGAAATTAACTTTGTTTTTATTAACCACTAGGAAGAGGCCTAGAATAAAGTAAATCTGTCATCTGAGCATTGTTTGCACTGTCAATGTAGAGAACAGGCCTATATCAAACAGTGGGGAAAGGGAGCACCTGCCCAGGGCCAAATAGTAAAGAGGGGCCAGCCCACTCACCTGGAAGTGCAATGCAAGTGGCACTGACAAGTTGTTTGGGGGCAAAATATGTAACCGACAAGCTGTTTGGTGACAGGTATGGCACTGACAAAGTATTTGGGGACAAAGATTTCACTGGCAAGGTCTTTGGGGACAAAGATGGAAATTGAAAGCTGTATGGAGGCAAAGTTGGCAGTGGCAAGCTGTTTGGGGGCAAATATGTCCCTGACAAGCTATTATGGAAAGTTGTTAGGTCGTTTTTTTTGCTCCACTTTAATGTTTTTTTCTAATATTTAAAAAATTGAGTGCGAGAGAAGACCCACTGCTAAAGACTTTGCCCAAGAGCCCACTAGGGCCTTAAAGCGGCCTTGATATAGAATTAAAAAAATCAAAATCAAAAATGGTCTATACATTGTGTTACATTTAGGTCTGTTCCATATTTTACCTTGTAGGAACTCTGACAGCGGAAAAAAAAAACAGCTGACAAACAAAATTATCTGTGATGGGTGTGTATGCCTGTAAATTGCACAGAACACAGCCAATAAGTGGGGAGCAGAGGATTATGTCTTTGACGACAGAAGGCATGTTTGGTGACTATCTCTGTGACATGTAAGCCTGGAAGTCAGAGTTCAACTAAAAATTGCTTCTGAACAATGTGTTAGAATCATTCATAAACCCTCTTAAAAGGGACACTACCACTTACATAAGATATAACTAGATAACCTGGTTTAAAACAAACACATATATAAATCATATGCCACTGTTTGTTTATTTTATATGACTGAATTAACCCCTTAGTGACATGACTTTTTTGGCTTGTCCGACGCTTGGTGACATGGGCTGTTTTAACATTTCTGAGCAGTTTGTGTTTTGCTGTAATTTATTTCTGTCTCATTTAGTGTACCCGCACAAACTATATATTGTTTTTATCGTTATAAGAAGGGCTTTCTTTTGATACCATTATTTTGATAATAGCATATAATTTGATGTAAAAAAAATAATAAAATATGGCAAAAAAATTGAAAAAAATACTTTTTTTATGACTTTTATTTGAAAAATCGTATACTCATGTACAAGAGACAACAAAAAAACACTGCTAAAAAGTTTCTAATATATGTCCTGAGTTCAGAAATAGCCCATGTTTTTATGTTTTTGTGCTTTTTTATTCATGTTACAGGGCCAGAACTATAAGTGGTGCAAAGCTATTTTAAAATCCTTTCTTTCAAAATTAGCGATAGTGACATTGTAACACTGATTTCTGTACTAAATCCATGAATGACCCCCAACATGTACATATTTTTGAAAACTAGACAACTCAGGGCATTTAACTTGGGGTATTTTGACACATTTCATGTAGCCATTTTACCACCAATCTATGCCAAAGTTTGCAGCAAAAAATCTTTTTTTTTAATTTTTCACATATATTGCAATTTAGGTAAACATTACCTTAAAATGTGAAGGGATATTTCCAAATAACACATCAATATGTGTTCAGCAACATCTCCTGAGTACAGGGATACCACCCATGCATAGGTTTGTTGGTTTGTTTCGGGGCTAAAAGGCCACATTTAGGGGGTGCTCATTTTGGTTTTCCAACTTGGAATTCTGACATGCAGAAAACTTGTGCCCATGTCCCATTTGGGACATTTTTGAAGCCAGAAAGTGTATTCTACCCCACAAAACCATATATATTTTTAAACTAGACACCCTAGGGTATTTCAAATGGTAGTATTTTAACACTTTCCATGCACTAATTATACTACCAGCCTATGTCAATGTTATGGATGGTAATTTTTTTTCACATACATAGTACTTTGGGCATGAATTCACAGATCCTGTTATATGTCAGTGCCAAACAACACCTCAATATGTGTTTAGCAACATCTCCTGAGTACAGGGATACCACCCATGTATAGGTTGGTTAGGTTATTTGGGGGTTAAAAGGCCACATTTGAGAGGTGCGCTTTTTGGTTTTCCAACTTGGAATTCTGACGTGCAGAAAACCTGCGCCGATGTCCCATTTGGGACATTTTTGAAGCCAAAAAGTGTATTCTATCCCACAAAACCATATATTTTTGAAAACTAGACACCCTAGGGTATTTCAAATGGTAGTATTTTAACACTTTCCATGCACTAATTCTACCACCAGCCTATGTCAATGTTATGGATAGTAATTTGTTTTTCACATTCATTGTACATCAGGCATGAATTCATAGATCCTATTATGTGTCAGTGCCACAAAACACATTAATATGTGTTCAGCAACATCTCCTGAGTACAGGGATACCACCCATGTGTAGGTTAGTTGGTTTATTTGGGGGCTAAAAGGCCATGTTTAGGGGGGGTGCATTTCCAACTTGGAATTTTGACATGTAGTCAGCCTGCGCCCATGTTCCATTTGGGACACTTTTGAAGCCTGTCAAAGTATTTTACCCCATAAAACCATATATTTTGGAAAACTAGACATCCTAGGGTTTTTAAAATTGTGGTATTTTAACACTTTCCAAGTGCTAATTCTACCACCAACCTATGTCAAAGGGTTGGGATGTCATTTTTTCCCCACACACATTGTAGTTCAGGCAGGAATTTTCAGATTCTGGTATTTGCCACTGCCAACCAACACCTCAATATGTGTTCAGCAACATCTCCTGAGTACAGGGATACCCCCCATGCATAGGTTTGTTGGTTTGTATTGGGTCTAAAATTCCACATTTAGGGGGTGCGCAATTCCAACCTGGAATTTTGACATGTAGTCAGCCTGCGCCCATGTTCCATTTGGAACATTTTTGAAGCCGTCCAATGAATTTTACCCCATCAAACCATATATTTTTGGAAAATAGACATCCTAAGGTATTTCAAATGGTGGTATTTTAATACTGTATAGGTACTAATTCTACCACCAGCCTTTGTAAAAGTTTGTGGTAGTACTTTTTTGGGAGGTTTTTTTCCACATGCATTGTACTTCAGGCATGAATTCACAGATTCTGGTATATGTCACTGCCAAACAACAACCCAATATGTGTTCAGCAACATCTCCCGAGTACAGGGATAGCACCCATGCATAGGTTTGTTGGTTTGTTTTTGGCTAGAAGGCAACATTTGTGAGATGCGCATCTCAAAATTCCAACTTGGAATTTTGACATGTAGTCAACCTGCGTACGTGTCCTTTATGGGATATATCTTTGAAGCCAGCCAGTGTAATTTACCCCCACCAAACCATATATTTTTTATCGGTAGACCCCCATCACTACTTGTGGCAAGGGCTCAGCAGCCACCGATACATCGCTAGATGATGTATCAGAAAGCTGAATAGGGTCAAAATCGAACCCTGAGTCCGCGGCCTCAGAATCAGTGCGTAAGCAGTGATCTCGAGCAAAGAAGGGGTTAATAGCTCTTAGAAGAGCCTATCTAGTACTGTAATACATTACAGTACAAAGAAATTAATCCATAAAACAGTGCAGACAGAAAAACATACTGTTGCTGTGCAAGATTACTGCTTACACAGTGATGAATGGCAGGGAAGGGGTTAATACACAGTGAAAGACTTTCATAAAACCTGACAATTTTATAAAATGTTATTTTATATCACTAATACTGATCTGTCTCTTTCCGTCACAAAAATGTAAGTGAGGAGAGGGAGGCAGATCAATATTTGTGAATATTGATCCGACCAATTTTGATCTGACCAGGGCGAATGGTGAGCTTAATTGAGAAATCACCAAACCGCCTTTGCCACTAATTCGCTGTTACTGATCGCTATGCGCTCAGGCAGCTTAAAAAAAAAAAACTCAAATATTTTTACTTTACATGTAATCCCCTAGCGGGTATGTGTAAAAAAAATAAAATAAAAATATGCAGACAGATAAAAATTGCTTTGGCGTCAATATCATTGCGTAAGCAGTGATCGACGGCAAAGAAGGGGTTAATAACTCTTAGAAGAGCCTTTTTAGTACTGTAATAAATTACAGTACAAAAAAAATTAACCCCTAAAAAATGCACAAACGGCAAAAATAAATGCGCTGATGTGCACGATCACTGCTTGTGCAAGATCAGTGGCAGGGAAGGGGTTAAACGCAGGGAATTGCTTTAATAAGTTTTTGTTTATTGTTTTAATATTTGTGTGTTGTGTGTTTATTGTTTTTTTTTACTTTTAGAACTTTGATCTGTCTCTCTCCCTCACTAAAAAAATGTGAGGAGAGGGAGGCAGATCATAACTGGTCAGATCAATATAGGGTTAATATTGATCTGACCAGTCAGTGGGGATGTTCAGCAGAACATCCCCACTGCCTGTCAGTGTGCCTGGCAGTCACTGATTGCCTCTGTGAAGAGGCAATCGTGTGACAGCCAGAGAGCACAGGAAGCAGGTACTTCCTGCCTCCTGTGCTCTTGCCCTTAGAAGGGCAGCGCCATCTTGGTCACCTAGTGACCAAGATCGTGCATTTTTTTTTTGTGTTCCTGATTGCCTCGACTTGCGAGGCAATCAGGAACACTTTCTGAGCATAGGAAGCGAAAAATTAGCTTCCTATGCTCATTTTTTAATGCACGTGTTTTAAAGGCACTGTGCCTTTAAAACCGGCATTTCGATCGCTCTCCGGAGCGATCGAAATGCCGACGGGCATTTTTTTTAGTATTGTACGATGCTTCCACACGGAAGCATCGTTACAATACCATCAGAGCACTGAAAGCGGAAAAACTCCGCTTTCAGTGCTCGTTTTGACACAGGACGTACTAGGTCCGTCCTGTGTCACTAACGCTTCGCCACACAGGACGGACCTAGTCCGTCCTGTGTCGCGAAGGGGTTAATTGCATATAAAAGGAAAATTAAAATTAGGTGTTTACCTCAAGCATCCATTTTGTGAATAATTCCTATGCTGCAACATCATCCAAAATCTTCCAGCCAGTCTCAGTTTACAACTGTTGCCAAAGCCTGCATGATGATGTCATAAAATACTCCCCTGCTTTCTTACTGGCTCCTGTGTATCATAGTGGGCAGGACTAAGTGGCTTTGTACAACTTTTTTTTACCTGCCTTCCAACACAAAGAGAGAGGAGATTAATGATCAAAAAGGATCATAACTCTGCCTCCTTGCGATGTAATAGTTACATTACCCTCCCATTCAATGCAAGTCTATGGTCAGAATTCTGACTTATAGACTGCATTCTGTGTCCCAAACCCCAAAGTGCGAATTTTGTGCTGTAAAGTCACACTATATTGTCACAAAATGGCAGCGCCCAGTCACACTTGTTTAGTTACATATTTTATTAAATACAGTCACATAAGAAAAACAAAAGACATATCCTTGTCAACAATACAAAATAAAAAAAGTAAAACCTTTTCATTTTTTCATGGGACTGTCCCTTTAATCAAGGAAGTTATCTCCTGTGAGCCTAAAGCCGAAAAGAAGTTGCCTTCTGTGTAATTAAAAGATTGTAGAGAGGATTTAGTCCTTCCTTTAAATGTGTCTGTGGTGTTTTGCCATCACCTTGTGGCTTGGTATGCAAATTACAGGTTACAAAGTTAATTTGCAGACAGCGGGAGTGAGTGGACATATCTAAATGAAGCTCCCCATGCAGGCAAGTAATACCACAGATTATAAATGTCCTTTCCCACTAAACTGAACAAATTCAACCCCTGAGACAATCAGACACCATAGGTAAAAAAAAGTCTGAAAAAAAGAAAAAACTGAAAGAGATAAACAATGAATCTTTCCTTACTAAACCAGATAGCCATCAGGCGAGTACACATATGGAACTCCCTGCCACTCTTGAGTTGGATACCTCAGAGGAGGACTATTACACGGCTCTACGAAATACAGGCAAGCTGGGAAGATCAGGCAAAAGATCCCAATAACCAGTGGTGTATCTTGATTTTGTGCTGCCCTAGGCAGACAAAATCCGGGCACCCCCCTACCCAAGCTGCACACCCACGACATGGCCCATCATTCAGACTCACATCAAGCTCACACTCCCATCACACTCAGTCACACACACTGTCTCCCCTCACACACACTCTGACTCCCATCACACTCAGTCACACACACACTGTCTCCCCTCACACACACTCTGACTCCCATCACACCCAGTCACACACACTGTCTCCCATCACACACACACTGTCTCCCATCACACACACTCTGACTCCCATCACACTCAGTCACACACACACACACACACACACACACAGTCTCCCATCAGCACTTACCTTTCCCTAGTGGCAGGCAGCATGGTCCCTCCATGCTGCCTGTTCGGCTTCCCGGTGATTGTGCCGACAGGTCACGTGATTGGGCGCGCGTATGACGTCAGCGCGCCCGTCACGTGACTGTCGGCACTTCCGTGTCGGCACGCTGCACGGGGAGCTGAACAGGCAGCACGGAGGTTTCTCTGTGCTGCCTGTTCGGCTCCCCGTGCAGCCTGGCAGGCAGAGCGTTGGTGAGGGGGGATCTTCCGATCCCCTCTCACCTCCGTCTATGCCTGCAAGCGTGGTCTTTTTTTTTTTTTTAAAGGGCCGCTTTTTATTTTTTTTTCAGTGCTGGGGGGCGCTGCCGCCCCCCAAAATTTGCCGCCCTAGGCATCCGCCTATGATGCCTCGCGGTAAATACAGCACTGCCAATAACAATGGCCTACATAAGACAGAGTTTACTTTTGCTTATATCAAATATAAATACCATCAGTCATGGTGGAGTAAGATTAGCAGAAAAGCCCTTCTCTATAAATTGAGGTGCAGTTAGTAGAGCATTGCAAAATATCCCAAACAAGTCAAAAGACCTTGGGTTTTTTCCCCACACAACTGTGGGCACCCTAAGAGCACAGGTATACTGGATATTTCTGTATCCTTACCAAGAATCCTTTGCAGCTCTTTTACACTGGATATTTTTTGGTGGGGAAATCAGCTCTGCTAATTTGTCTGGGATATGTAGATATGTTTAGTGATGCTCTACTGATTGTTCATATTAAAATGACATTTTAATTGTGAACATCTTTGTATGCTAAGAATAAATAACTCACCTTTAAAATCATCAAACCCAAGAACAATGTCTGTGAAATGTCCATCTTTATCTTTGGTTTCTAAGCGAGTTATTATACATCCAAAAGAAATGACATCTGCTTTTAGAAGGTCTGACTCTATGTGGAACCTTTCCACTGTGCCTCCATCACCAGGCAGGGTACCAAATACATCTCTTATAACTGATGTCATTGTGCTGGTATAGGGACACTGCAAGAGACAAAAAAGTTAATATTAGAGGTCACCATGTCCAGTACCTAATAACACAACTCCAAAGGGATTTGAATATAAAAACAGCAAAGCAAGGGATTTAATCTACTTTCCACATACCACCACATCCTTTTATTTTTACATTTCATCATCTACATACTACCAAAATGCACATCTCAATTTTTCCAGCAGACCTGTCACCCACCCTTTTAGTAGGACACACAATATGATCTGTATATGCTGATAAAAAATAACTTACTGTATAAACTCTCGGCATGCCTTCCCAGAATGCCAAGTGGTATTTTGATACCAAACACAGAGCACTGTGAAGATGTGAATGTATGCACAGAACCCATTGCAAGTCACATTGGTAGATTTTATCCGTAAGCCATTGACTGGAGGACCATTGTTGATCACAGCTACTCTAAGCGATTGCCTATGAAATGCATATTTGCTCTGCCCCTTTGATCTGACATTAGCAATGTAGCCTTTGGCTTTCATACAAGAATACTGCAAATAGGGTGTCTTATTGCTTCAATACAGACTGGTAGATGTCACAGCCGCCTTAGGGAATGCATTATGAGCCCAAGTATTCAGATTTTCTGTCACAGATGTCAGGAGTTCCCCATGAGGCTGACTGATCATCACAAGAAGAGTAAACCTAAGGTTGCCGGGTCGGTAAGTTTATTGCTGCACAGACAACTTGTACATGCTCCCCTGAAAAATGTGGAATGCACGTATATCCAGAGGGAATCAATTTATATAGGAACCAATTGTATTAATTCATTTTCCTATGAAATATTGTGTCCATCCAAAAACTGTCTGATGTCGCAATCCTTGGTAGTCCACAGCAGCCATAGACAATGATGGTGTCACCATCAATCATTGGCTAACTATATATTGTTAACATCAATGTTGTACCATGTCTGTGTCTGGCTAACTATATAGCGGATAGCAGCTATGGCAATGTATGGCTAATATATAAGCTATATAGTACCAGACTCACAGCGCAATCGCTTTATAAACACTGCATTGTAAGTGGAATCGCTTTTTAGCGGTTAGCTCTATAACAGGGTTTAACTGTATATCTAAATAGGTGCTATACAGTACCACCCTCTTTGAATATCTATCTGTAACCAAAATAATGCATTTTGCAGTAGCTTTTGATTGCTAATCTTAAGTAGCTCTAATTTAAAGAAAAGGTTGGAAATACCTGATTTATTATCATTCTTGAATAAAATGATGATGTGGTCACCTTAGTCAGGACAGGGACATGATGAAAGTCTCCTAAAAAATGGGTTAAGCTATGGAACATTTACTGCAATATTTGCACTAGGGCTGAAAAAGCCAAATGCTTCTTTTTTTTTTTTTAAATAGTTTCTGACTCTGGAGATGATTGAGTCAAATATTAAAAATGTGATGTATGTAGAATGCCTGTATCAAATTACACTGGATTTAAAGCCTGTGCATTATACAAGCAGTAATCTTCATCTTGCACCAAAGTGAGTTTGGGGACTAGACTGTCCCTTTAAGCTGTAAACAGCAGAATGTGTTATAAATATATTTTCGGCTCTCTGAATGATTATTAGGGCTACGTCATACATAATGATACATATTATATGACTTGTAACACAATTTTTCATGTGGCTACATCTGTTACACTTTATTGCACTGCTATGTTTAAGACTCTCTGCTGGCTTACA
The DNA here is from genome assembly GCA_036172795.1 of Pelodytes ibericus. Lineage (NCBI taxonomy): Eukaryota > Metazoa > Chordata > Amphibia > Anura > Pelodytidae > Pelodytes > Pelodytes ibericus. Next base: position 61,456,185 of record CM069862.1, read on the forward strand.
ACTCTCTCTCATTAGATAAATAGCATCTTGTATACACTTTTTTAGTGGCTTTGCTCTGTGCTATTTACCACATTTCCCATGATATTCAGGCAGTTAAATCTGCTCAGAGATGTAGTCCACAAGACCAGGAGTGCAAAAGGTTAGCCGTAAGGTAATGCAATCTCTATACAGATATTCAAGCTGCCACTTTGCAATCCAAATCTGCTAGAACAAACGTCTCTGTTTACAATGCTGTCTGATTCAATCTCTCAGCAAGGAAGCCATCAGAAATAAAGCAAATCTTACCCTCAGATCAAGAAGTCTCCAGGGATAATGATAAAGTCATAGAAAAATCAAATCTCTTCCTGTGTGAATAACTAGGTTCCAGCTCCAAGTAGACACACCCCCTTCAGTTTGAACAACAAAACTTTATTGAACATTTCTTTCCAAACTGTGTAAAATGTATTGACCAGATTTTATTAGTTATAGAAGTCTTTCCTTATTCAATGAATCTATATAGAGGACCATATGCTAATAAGATACTACAGTGTAGAAATTTGGTGCCACATGATCGTGTGGACACAGCTGAAGCACTTTAAAAAAAAAAAAAAAAAAACATCAATCACATTTACTTGCAATTTTGCTAATGGTTAAGTGGTTAAATAATTTGTATGCTCTACATTTCCATTAATAATCACTGGGCTGCACAGCTACACCAGATAATGCGTACAGTGCATACACAGATTTATGGGCATGAACAGTTTAGGCAGCATTACTACTACACATGTGCAGTACCTCTGACATTTGACCTCCCAAACTCTGCCCCTGGCTTCCCCAATATGCCTGGCCAGAAGTTGGGAGATATGCAGATATGGGTCATTGGTTTATGTGTTCTCTGGCAATATACATGCAAAACACATTGGGAATGGGAGAACATTTTGTCATGCGTCTCAACATTTCAAATGGCCAAAGAGGGACCGTTATTTTGTGGGAGTGGTTGAAAGTGCTTATGGGCGGGGCATTATTAGAACAGTTTCAATTAGTTTATGGTCATATGGGCAACTGATAAATATTTTTGTAATTTGGCAAGTCATTTAGAACAAATTCATCTAAAACACATTTGCTGCAGTTTAATTGTCTTTATTGTCTGCAGCTTGGTCATACAATTATAGAAAACAAACATTCTGATCTCCCAGAAATTAGGGATGCATAGGAGGTATGCACTGACATTTTATTCAGGGCCGCTCATGAAATATGTATATAAATACTTATATTAATCCACCTGATATAATCAGAGATAGACATACATAAACATGCAAGACAGATATACTGACAGATACTGTACAGCGATTGAAAGACAGACAGGTATACTGACAGAGATCGGTAGACAGACATATACTCACAGATAAGGTACAGAGATTGCTAGACAGAAATATATACTGAAGGCAGTGGTGTATCTTGGTTTTGTGCTGCCCTAGGCAGACAAATTTTGGGCACCCCCCCTACCCACGATGCACACCCACGACATGACCCATAACCCACGTTGCACACCAAGGACATGCCCCATCACCCCATTACATACACATTGCCAATATTATTTGCCCATAATATTCCCCAGCTAATTTGCCCAATAATATGCCAGTATCATTTGCCATTAATATGCCCCTGCCAATTTGCCCAATATTATGCCAGTATCATGTGCCATTAATATTCCCCAGCCAATTTGTTCAATAATATGCCAGTGTTATTCTGCCATTTACCGGTAATATGCCCCAGCCAATTTGCCCAATATTAAGCCAGTATTATTTGCCATTTAATGTCCCTGCTAATTTGCCCAATAATATGCCAGTGTTATTTGCCATTTAATATGCCCCTGCTAATTTGCCCAACAATATGCCAGTGTTATTTGCCATTTAATATGCCCCAGCCAATTTGCCCAATAATATGCCAGTTATTTGCCATTTAATATGCCCCAGCCAATTTGCCCAATAATATGCCAGTGTAATTTGCCATTTAATATGCCCCTGCTAATTTGCCCAGTAATATACCAGTGTTATTTACCATTTAATATGCCCCTGCTAATTTGCCCAATATGCCAGTGTTATTTGCCATTTAATATGCCCCTGCTAATTTGCCCAGTAGTATGCCAGTGTTATTTGCCCAATAATATGCCAGTGTTATTTGCCATTGAATATGCCCCTGCCAATTTGCCCAATAATATGCCAGTGTTATTTGCCATTGAATATGCCCCTGCCAATTTGCCCAATAATATGCTAGTGTTATTTGCCATTTAGTATGCCCCAGTAAATTTGCCCAATAATATTCCAGTGTTATTTGCCATTAATATGCATCAGCCAATTTGCCCAATAATATTCCAGTGTTATTTGCCATTTATTATGCCCCAGTAAATGTGCCCAATAATATGCCAGTGTTAATTGCCATTTAGTATGCCCCAGTAAATTTGCCAATAATATGCCAGTGTTATGTCCCATTAATATGCCCCAGACAATTTCCCTCCATCTCCCCAGCACTTACCTTTTTCCCTGGTGGCTAGTGGCAGGCAGCATGGTCTCCTCCATGCTGCCAGTTCAGCTCCCCGCCGGTTGTGCAGAGAGGGCACGTGACCGGTGCGCGTCTGACGTCAGAGCGCCGGTCACGTGACCTATCGGCACTCCCTGTCACACTGCACAGGGAGCCGAACAGGTTTCTCTGTGCTGCCTGTTCGGCTCCCCGTGCAGCCTGGCAGGCAGAGCGATGGTGAGGGGGGATCTTCTGAGTGTTTTTCCCCCCTTTTCTCGGAGGGGGGGATTTGCCATGTTGCCCACCAATTACTGTTAATACCTGTACGTTCGCCACTGATCGCATAGTACAGGTGCTTCCAGCATGTGGCCCGCCGGACATAGAGGTTACTGTAACATAACTGTATTTTAATGTTAATTTCTACGTACTGTATGTAAATGATCTCTAATATCCTTGTATACTTTTGTAAGGTAGGCACTAAGTACTTTTATTGCAGTGTTGCATTGGTAGACGGTATACATTTTGCAGCTGTATATCCATTTTGTTCCCCATATCCATAATATACACTGTAATTATACACTTAATATACACATTTTTTGTAGGGTTTTTTTGGAGTGGGAATTGAGGTGGTGGGTGTGATTGCATGCCAGAAACGGGGGCACAAGCAAATGCTTGCCCAAAGTCCTATCGATATTATAGATGGCCCTGGCTATAGGCAGAACATTGCAGCTCTATGACATGGCAGCAGTGATTGGTGTTCTAAGATGATAAATATCTTCTAAATGGTGTAAAAAAAAAGATCACAGTTCACAAGGCAAGTTTAATCAGACAGAAGGGGGCTTCTGCCTGATTAAAACTGATTATAGGGGTTAGTCGATCGTTAAACACACTGGGGGGAAATTAACAGGTTATTGTAGCTCAGTCTTTTTCAGCATTAAACCCATCAATAGGGCAGATATTTTCAAACCTTTAAAATAGGCAGGAAAACACACCACAGTATTTTTTAAATGCTCTATGCAAAAATAAAACTCATATACTTTCCAATGGTGACAAATATGTGATCTGCTGATTAAAAGTAAAATTGTTTTTCTGCTTTCTGCTAAGATTTTCCCTTTGATAACATAGGTGTTTTTTTTTTAGAATCAAACAATGCATCCTGTTATATATCTTCACACCCTGCAATTCTTTGAGTACCATGAAGACATAAGGTAGCTTAATCATTGTTACATCAGACTCCTAGTAAACCTTGTGAGATAGTTTTGAAATGTAGTGTAAAAACATAGTTACCATTACAGGAAACTAAACTTAGTAAACATAGCTAGCAAACTTCCAGAGAAATTCTAGTGGTATGGTTTTATTCACTAAAATTCGACTTTGGAAGTCAACTTTCATGTTGAGACTAAGACAAATTTGGCGCCCAAGTTTGACCAAAAATGATTGAAGCTATTATTGATACTAAGTCAAATTCGGCACCCGAGTCTCAAAAAGGAGACTGCAGACAACAAATTAGAAACTCTGGGGTTTATGAATAAAAACTCTTGCACCGCAAAAAAAAAAAAAGCACAGCACCCACTTTTGCACTCAGGATCTGACACCAGCACTTTTATACTTAGGACTTGTCCACAGAACCCACTTTTGTACTCAGGACCTGCCTAGCACAGCACTTACCCCAAACAGTGACTCCACAAGCTCAGCACATTGGCCATCATGACGAGCCCGATTATAACAAAGTGTGCCCACAGTGGATGGAAAACAAATTAAAAGCTGCATGCTGCCATTGTGTGCATTGAGGAAAGTACCCTCTGCGCCGACCCATGACAGGAAAGCTGCATGCAGAGTGTAAATCTGTACCTGATAACAATGCTATTTGGCGGCAGAGCACACAGGGGTCCCTAGAATTAGGCAAATGCCACTTTGACCATTGGGAAAGAAGGCACTGATTCTATACAATGTATAGATCATTCTTAATCATTTTTATTCTCTCCATTAGGAAAAAGTTGAACTTGACGGACACAAGTCTTTTTTCACCCTAAACCACTATATTAACAGTGTAACAATGTTAAGGTTGTCAAAATGACTACACAGCATAACGTTTGAGCGACGGTGCATTTTGGTGCACCCCTCCTCTAACCCGCGACGCCTCCCACACCACCAACCCTCCATACATTTTATTTATATATATATATATATATATAAAGTATAATGTATAGTGTGGACAATAAATACATCTAAATATTCAACTCGCATGCTTTAAATTTATCACACATTAACACCCTAACACACACTGAAACCCTTAAACACAAAGACACTCTTGCAGTCACACAGAGACACACTTACCACTTACACACACACACACACACCCTTACACAGACACAGTGACACACATACACACAACCACTTACACAGACACAGTGACACACTTATACACACACCCTTACACAGACACAGTGACACACTTAGATACACACACACCCTTACACAGACAGTGACACACTTACACACACCCTTACACAGGCAGTGACACGCTTACACACACCCTTACACCTGTGACACACTTACACACACCCTTACACAGACAGTGACACACTTACACACACCCTTACACAGACACAGGGACACACATAGACAGTGACACACTTACAGACACCTTTACACAGACAGTGACACACATACTACTTACATACACAGTGACACACACTCTTACACACATACCAATACAAAACACAAAGTGTAGACTGCTGCGCCTGTATGTAAACGGGTATGCAGCACTCGGGCACCGCTAGTGTCTCACTTCTAGCAAAATAAATACAATACAAAGAAAAACGTGACCAGTGCGCTTCAACCAACACTACACACACTTATATTTACCCTTAGAACAAGTATGTATCTTGCAGTGTTGTACAAAGGGAATATGAAAAATAAAAGAATAAAACACACAATAGTGTAATATATCAAAGAAAAAGTGAAATAAAGTGAATGAATTGTGCCAAGTGGCCACTCACATTCGTCTGAGAAGGAGGTGTGACAGCAGGACCAATCAGAAATGAAGGGAGGAGACGAAAAAACGTGTCTCCATGGCAACGGAGACACGCAACACGTGGGAGACACGATGAGGATCAATTATGCGACACACTATTTAAGGACCCAGCTGAGAACACATGAGGACACTTGAAAAAGCCTCACCAAAGAGGAGAAACGCGTTGTGTGCTATAGGAAACAAGGGATGTGCAACACTGGACTCTTTTTCAAGGATTTTTACCATTTTTACTGCTTTTAATGAAATTGAGGACTCTTCAGATTTTAACTGTAAGAATTCTATGTTTTATTTGTATTACATATTAAACAGTGTTCATTAATATCCTTGCCTTCCTTCTTCCTCATGTGTTTTGTGGAGTCTTCAAGGATGAAGTAACGGAACATCATTAACCCTTTCCCTGGGCTCCCTTATGCTGATATCCCTGAGCAAGTAGTTGCTCAGACGAATGTGAGTGGCCACTTGGCACAATTCATTCACTTTTTCTTTGATATATTACACTATTGTGTGTTTTATTCTTTTATTTTTCATATTCCCTTTGTACAACACTGCAAGATACATACTTGTTCTAAGGGTAAATATAAGTGTGTGTAGTGTTGGTTGAAGCGCACTGGTCACGTTTTTCTTTGTACACATACCAATACACACTTACCACTTACACTTGTTTATTTTCTTTTTTTTTTAACCCAAAAAAACTTTGATGTTTGTTCTACTCCCTGCTCTTCTATCTTTTGCAGGGAGGAGGATTGTTCAGACCTTAACTTTGAAGAGGCAGAACACTTCTTACCGACACTTCTTACCGACAGTGTCACAGGGTGAGGAGGCGGAGCATGCACTTTGTTTTCTGCCCGTGGCTCCCAGTGAAGCAGACACCACTCTGCTACACAGGGTGTGGGCGGACCTTCACCTCTCACCCAGTGAGGTCGGCCCCCTCCCCGAATCCTCCGAGCGGCCGTGTAGAGGGCTGGTAAGTCAGTGCATCTATCGGCAAACTTTTTTTTTTTTTTTAAGTGTTGTGGTCGCACACCCATAAGGCCGGCCCAGTTTGGAGCTCCCTTTTCCATGTCTAATAAAGTTTTCAATCAGGATGCTCTTTATCAGATTTATTAAAAGCTGCAGATTGGTCTTCAGAATCTACATTTAAAAAGTATTACTTTAGACCTAACATACATGTTTCAAAAGTAATTCTGTAATTTCCTTAGATATATCTTTTTGTTATTTTTCAGCATAATATGAGCCTCCTGTCTTGTTATAAAATTCAAGATTTCCTTGTCTTAACGTCAGAAAATGTAGATTTGATTAACCCCTTCGCGACAATGGACGTGTCCTGCGGTGAATCAAGTGGTTTTCGCAATCAATGATCGTGAAAACCGCTTTAATGGTGCTGGTCTATTGCCTCGATGTCAAGGCAATAGCCAGAACCGAAATTTCCAATCTGGGGCACCCACGATCGCCCCACGGAGCGATCGTGGGAGCCATATTGACAGAGCTATGCCCTCTGGTGGTCTGAGCTTCGGAAGTGAAAGTAAATTCACTTCCGTCACTCTGAATATGCTACTTGACTGCATTGTAGCATTGCAATGTAAAAAAATAAAAATAAATATTTAATTAGCTAAAAACTAGTTATATAGTTAGATTAGCTTATAGGGTTAAAATTAAATAATGTTTAGCATAAGGGATAGTGTTAAAATTAAAATATATTAAGGGATAGCATAAGGGTTAGAATTAGGGTTAAAGTTTGGGGTCGGGTTGGGGTCAAAAGGTCAATATAGGGAAAAAAACACTATTTTTGGGTTTTGCCCCATAACTCGCAAAAAAATACCAAAAAATATGGAAACATGCATATTTCTGAACTCGGGACAACATTTAGAAACTATTTTGATGGGGTCTTTTTTAATTATTGTATTTGTGTAAATTATATTTTAGGTCAAAGTTAGAAAAAGATGATTTTTTTTTTTTTTTAGTAAATTATAAGATATGATGAACATAATGGTATCTAATGAAAGCCCTTCTTATGACGATAAAAACAACATATAATTTGTGTGGGTACAGTATGTGAGAAAGAAGAAAATTGCAGCTAAACACAAACACCCCAGAAATGTCAAAACAGCCATTGTCACCAAGGGAAAGTCAAGGTGAAAATGTCTTGTCACTAAGGGGTTAAAGACAAGAGGTCAGTATTATCCCTCTCATTAACCCACCCTTTTATTTGTGTTTCAACTTGACCCAGTTTGTTTTTTTATTTATAATTTTGTATTATAAACATATAAAAGTACAAACATACAGGAGATAAACCAGTAACCAACTTGACCAAGTTTGGAGTTTCCTCCAGTGTTTACCTGTTCTAAGAATTTATTAGTTTGGATTTACTTCTCTAAAAGTCACAGCTCGGAAGAGGAAGAGGACTGAGGGTCATTCCATATATACAGACTACACTGGATGCTGATTGGCTATTGGATAGTCCAATGCAACTATTTGACTGTTTTTTTCTTTTATTGTTTCACTAAACTCTATTGAAATATTCTTTGCTGCTGGAGTTTACTAAAGAAAGTATATGCATAATACTCGCCTCCTGTCTTTAATAAAATCTACATTTTCTGACGTTAAGACTAGGAAAATCTTGTATTATATAATTCCGTTTATACACTTGAAACACATCCATTGGTCCAGATAGGGAAGTCCGTGGCTCACTCAGTGTTAAGAGGACATCATCTGCATACATACACATTTGATCTTATCTTAATAGCCAAAATCTCCACTGTCAAAATATATATATGGGGATAGAGGTGAGCCCTGCTATGTCCTGTTACCCTGCTGGGTCTCTGTCCCCATTCTTTTTTTCTCCCCCATGCTCAACATATTTTTCTCTGCCCCCCATGTCTAAAAAGAGGAGCACCTCTCCTCCTTTAGTAACCACAGACTGCGGGGGGTGTTCTGAGAAAGCACCCCATGTGTATCTGTGCCCTAGACTGGTGCCAACCTTGCCTATAGGTAGAGCCAGCCCTGTCACAGGTCTCCCACATAGATGTCTGTATACTGAAAGCAACAATGAGCCTGTCTAGTGCTTTCTCCTTTACTTTAAATGGAGGATGGTTTGCAATGATCAATGTTTAAAATATAATAGATTAGAAGATTTCAGAGTTCAATTTTCTTGAATGCTTGATTGTGCATCTAACAATATCCCGAAATAAAATAAAAAAAATTAAGTATATGCATTTAACTGCGACAGGTCCTTAACCATAAACTCCAAAATCTAGTCACTCTATATATCCTGAAAAGTGTATTTGCTGTGGTTAATCAATTATAACAATAACAACTGACCTCTTCATCCCCCAACCTTTGTACAGTGGATTGGAAGGTAATAGTGGTGTGGGCCACAATCAACCCCCTCTTCCATCCATCCCAGGACAATCTCCACCAATTCACAAGTTAGCATGATGAGAATTCTTGTTATTATTATATTCCATATTATACAAATCAGAATGCTTCCAGATTAAATAATTGTACACAAAATCATTATAAATAAATGATATATATTTAATGTATTTTGTGCAACTAATTATATTATTGATCACAATAATTAATTATTGATCACAAGGTGATCGGGAGTCAGGGACACAGTTGCAGAGACCCGATCAGGACCCTGCCAAAAAATTGCGAGACCTCCTGACATCACATGTGACCCGACATCACATGTGACGTCACACACAGGCATGTCTGTACCCGGAAGTTCGGGCACGGCATGATTTAGTTAAATGTAGCCAGTGCTCGCTTTGAATGTCAGCTACATTTTTCCTGTCAGTCTGAGGACACTCAAAGTGGTCTCCTCTGACAAGTGAGATCCCGTTGCAAGTCCCTGGATCCCACTGCAGGCACTTGCAGTGGGATCTCACCTGTCAGACGCGCTGTCACTGTCCAGCTGAAGCATCTGAATACTAAGGCGCTACTGTGCACAGTGCTGAGCACGCGCAGTAAGCATTCTCCCTTTTGTCCCAGACACCGGAGTTGCGGTCCTGAGTCCCACTGTCCCATCAGAAAAATAAATAATATAATTAGAATATCCCCAGTATGTATCCTCCTGATTCCATGCATACGTATGTTTGGCCATTTTTGGGGAGTACATATAAATTCTACATGCTGCACTACAAAATGTATAATTCATATGTGTTCAGAGACAATCCATTAATTTGATCCACTCCTTAACTGGCTCCTTCTGGACACATTCCACATTCTGGAGTCCAGAAAAAACTGTCCGACCTGACAACCCCACCTGAACATCCAGTGGAAAAAGATTCAGACGGGTGCACTAAACGGTCTCCTATGCAATATATTTATGCACAAGCTGTAAACATAGTTAGCCTTTTTGATGCATTGTTTTTTTTTGCTTTTAGAAACACTTTAAAATTTTACTTCACCTCCTCAATCTCCAGCCAAAGGTGCTAAGCAGGAGGTTCAGTAGAAGCTTCTAACCTAGTATTTTTGAATACATTAAACATAGATTACATACATTCAAATTTTAATGAACTTTTTTTTACAATTTATTTAACTTTAATATGCAAAAAGAGTAGGTCATTTTCAAGTACACCACATACAAACTTGTGAAAATAATTCACAACCCATAAATATCTGCAATATAATTCTAAAAAAATGTTTAATTGAACTCCCTAATTTGTATTTGTATTACTACTTTTTAAAACGTAAAGCTGGAATTATTACATTTTTCTGAGGTTGCGTGCGTACAATAATAGTATCAAATCATAGTTTCTTTTTTCACTTCATGTTTCTTGTCCCTACGTGTGTACACATATAATTTACCACAGTAACATTTTTGGCTTGCCAGTGCGGTTTTGGTTTTGCAAATGTTTTCTCTTGCTCTATAATCTGTGTTTGTAAAACCTGTGAGCCAGCTGGGTGTGATCCTCCCACAGAGGACTTCTCCTGCTCCTGTAGATATAAAGGTGAGCTCCTGGGCCGCATCAGAGGACCTGAACTGCACCCAAAACAAAGAGCAGAGAAAAACTAGAAACAAAATGAGTATCATGTGCAGAATGGCGATTGTGAAAATTGCTATCATTGTATATATAATAAAAATGATTATCTATATAAGGTGCTGACTTACTCCATATTTATTTGATCCAAATGTAGATGATCAATAAAAAAAACCCCATAAAAAATAAAGGTGCATTGAAAAAATAAAGTGCATATAAAATAAAGTGCATCCAAAAGAATATAGTACATCGGCATAAGTGCAAGAAAAACTTAAAACAAGAGTTCATCTACAGTATATATACTGTGCATCAAAAATGTATGCATCAAATACTAAAAAACCTTCAAGTACAGGGAGCAAAATACAAAGTGCATTAAATAAAGTGCATATGATGATTATGCACAGTAGCATAACTCAGTTAGTCAACTACATTTATATCAAATTATTATTGAGTAAGACAGCACCTTATACAAATTATTTTTCCGTGTATATATATATTATATATATTTTTCCTTCACCCCTTCAAAGGTGCTAGATAATAAACTGTTTTTGAAAAAAATGCATTCCTTGTTTTTATTTCTTACCCCAGCCCCCCGATTTGCACTCAGCATCTGCCCCAGCTTCCAGATTAGCACTCAGCATCTGCCCCAGCCCCCAGATTTGCACTTAGCATCTGCCCCAGCCCCCCGATTTGCACTCAGCATCTGCCCCAGCTTCCAGATTTGCACTCACATGACTTACCCCACCCACATTGGACTCATTGAGTGCTCCCCACACCTCAGTGGAGTCTAAGCATCGGGAGGTCACGAGTTTATCCAGCCACTTCCCAGGCCCTGTGAAGCAGCTGCTGTATCATGGCTAGGATGAAATGAAGTAAGAGACAGCCAAGCAAAGTTAAAACAGAAAAGCAACTGAGGGATAACATAACTGAAATACAGAGAGCAGGGCTAAGGACAGATGCAAAACTTAGGCAAGATAAAGCAGAAACCAAACTAAGGATAAACAATACATGGCACAGGGTTGCAGATAATAACAAAGGAATAATACTAAGAGCACATACAGAACTCAAAGGTCAAACATATATATAACTAAGGCAACATACAGAGGATAGGGCCAAGGAACACAAGAGAAACATACAAATGAACAAACATACAGGAACTAGCCTAACACTAAAGATGGTAAAAACATGGGGGTTTGGTTCACCTATTGGACAGTTGGATATTAGCTTGCCAACCACATCAGGGTCCCCCTGATAGAATAACATTGCACACAAACAGAATACCTGTAGTAGCTGCAAAGGACTAAACAGAAACAGGTATAGTTTAAATAGAAGTAAACTAACAAGGCAGAGGGAATCAGAGACAACTTGGAGTGGAACATAATGACAGGCATAAAGGAAAACCTAACAGGATTCCATGGCAGGGCTTGAATACAAGGCAGGAATACATAAATAATAAACAAGGAAGCAAAGCAAGAAGGATACAGAAATGCCTGGATACAGCCTGGATGAGCCTGCACAAGAGTGCATGGTTACACAGGGATCACGACAGACATCCTTAGATGATGTCTGTGCATCTGGGCAGCGCACTGTCATCGGTTGCCTTCTCTCCTCTGCCCCCTGCATAAAGAGGGGAGATCTCCCCAGCTAACCACAGGGTGTGGCGCCCTGTGCCCTCAGACATGTCGCACAACCCTAAGGCCGGCCCTAGTAGCGGTCGCCATCTTGATTGCCGCAATCTGTGGCAGAACCCCAATTTTGGTCTCACGGGATCCATTGGGAAACGCTGAATTACACACTTCATTTATGTGTCACTGACCAAGTGAATCTATGTATGACTCATCTCCCAATTGGACAAGTTAGGAGTTTTTCTTCGAACAATGATAAGCAGAGTTATTGTTTTTTTCATGTTTGTTGAAGTAAATCTATGATTCAGTTTTCCAACACTTTGTGCACCTTGTAATCTCACATTTCTGTGGAATTACTTTGTTTAGGAACCAAATCCTGAACTAGCAGGAAAACATCAGGGAACGTCAAAGGGAAAACACCTTACTCCCTACTATAAATGTATCCAGCTGAAAGATAAATTGGAGAATCGAGATGTAATCCAGATTACAGCATGGGTTTTACATAAACCTTTGCACATCATGTGTATGTGTTAATGGCATCGTCCCAATTATGAAATTTATAAGGTTTTTGAGTGAAAGGTTAGGGATTCATGTGAGGCGAGAGTGGGAGACTCAACACAGGATACAGAGAAGACATTCAGTTCACATGCAAGAATCAGAACAACAGAGCACTTGTTAGAATTTGCTGGGGAATTCTATAGCATTGCCTGAAAATATGCACATTGTAACATATTTTGTGTTAATGACTTGAAACTATGTCACACACAGGTTAGAGTCAGTGCTGCAGTGAGAAAGTCAATAAAGAAGCACAGAGAGAATATATTGGCAGGGATAGGATCTATGAAGGTCCATAGAGCATCATCAAATTATCCATCACAATGTCCAGTATGTATCTAGCATTAATAATGTTGGAACCTAACATTATTGACCTGTTGTAGCACACCTAAAGTTTGAGTCGGGGTGTCACGTTGTTGGTACTGGATGATAGCCTGTATAAAAGAAATGGGCGAAACCAGTGACATTATCAGAACTGGAACTAAACAAAAGATTGTATAGTGTTACATTTTGTAATGTGGTATTGGAGTGTGGGCAAATAATTATTTATGTGAGGCACTTGTGCTTTATTTCAATAGATCGGTGTATGCCAATCCACCTAAAAGATTTCTAACACGGTCTGCTTATTATTTGGGTAAACAGGTGATAAAAGATAATCTGATTTGGAAGGAAGATGGTACTAAGTGATGGGTCAGGATTGTGTTCAACACTGATGCAAAAAAGGAGGTAGGGGAGTGACAAGAAAATGGGAAATGGACATGCAACAGGTGTTGTTTTGTGTATTGCTAGAAGAAGTGATCCTAAACAGTAAGGAAGTGAAATAATGTAATTGCAGAAGAATGACATATGGAAAGACATGTAATTGACACAGTTTATCTGTGCATTAAAAGGAGAGTTACAAGTAACATAGTAACTTAGGTTGAAAAAAGACCATCAAGTGGGTTCTACCTATTATTCCAGCATTTGATCCAAAAGAATCCCTAAAAAAGCTATTTTGAATTTTGCCTCCTGAGGGAGGGGGAGCTGGGGGGCAAAGGGAAATCAGATTTTTCCTTGGATCAATAAGCTCTATTATCAATGCTTATTCTATTATTAATAGCCCTGTATGTTCTGTTTTCAAAAAAAAAAAAAAAAAAATCCAGACCATTTTTAAATGTATCTATTGTAGTTGTTAGCACCACCTCTCTTGGCAGTGAGTGCCATAACTTTATTGTCCTTACTGTAAAGAAACGCTTCCTTTGTTGTCTATGAAATCGTTGCTCTTCCAGGGGGTGACCTCTTGTTCTTTGTAAGTTTATGTTAATGAACAGGTCACTGGAGAGCTCTTTATATTGGCCCTACATATATTTATATAATGTTATCATATCCCCTCTGAGAGGTCTTTTTTTCTAACGCATATAAATGCAATTTTTTAAGTCTCTCTTCATAACCAAGATCCTCCAATCCCCTTATTAATTTGTAGCTCTCCTTTGCACTTTTTCTAGTTCCATAGTATCCTATTTAAGGACTGGTGCCCAGAATTGTACTGCATATTCAAGGTGAGGTCTTACCATTGACCTGTAAAGAGGCAAGATGATATCCTTCTCCCGTAAATCTATACCTCATTTTATACATGCCAATATCTTATTGGCCCTTGCAGCTGCTGACTGGCATTGAGAACTGTTATCTACAATTACTCCTAAATCTTTTTCATTAGTAGTTTTTCCCAGGGAAATATCATTTAAAGTATATGTTTTTTGTTAATATTTTCCCATAATGCATAACTTTACATTTGTCTATATTGACACTCATTTAATACTTAATTGCCTAGCCCCCCACTCTGTCCAATTCTTCCTGTAAAGAACAAACATCAATATTAGTTTGTATTACCTTACCTAATTTAGTGTCATCAGCAAACACTGAGACATGGCTCTCAGCACAACTTGGGAGATAATTAATAAACAAATTAAAAAGAAGAGGGCCTAAAACAGACCCCTGAGGTACTCCGCTCAATACCCTGGTCCAATTGAAAGGGTTTTTCCCCTCTGCATTCTATCTTTTAGCCAGTTTTCAATCCAAATACATACATTTGTCCCCAAACCTATTTCTCTCAATTTGTAGAGTAACCTTTTGAGTGGAACCGTATCAAATGCTTTAGCAAAGTCTAAATAGATCACATCAACTGCCACACCTAGATCTATATTTTTACTGACTTCTTCATAGAATGTTATTAGGTTTGTTTGACAAGACCTATCGTTCACAAACAATGTTGACTTTTACTAATTATATTCTTATGCAAGATGTATTCATGAGTGTATACCTTTAGCAATCCTTCAAATAATTTCCCCACTACAGATGTCAAGCTCACTGGCCTATAATTTGTCTTTTTGCAGGCTTTCTTGGCATCATTGTATTCTATAAATGATAATGCTGATCCCTTACTTTTATAATGTTTGAATGCCATTTTCGTGTTTTGTATTTTCTGTTTCACGTTACCGGTAAGCCACATTGGGTTAGATTTGTGTCTTTTGTATTTGTTTCCCAAAGGTATATATAGGGATGTGTACTTTTGTAATGTGTGCGTAAAGGAATTTCACTTGTCTTCTGTGTTTAGTACAGAAATCAATCCTTCCCAGTCTACATGTTCAATCGATGCCCTTAGTCCATCAAAGTTGTCCCTTCTAAACTTAAGTGTTTGGGTGGCGTAATTACGAATTTGCTTTTTTTCATTAATCTCAAACAAAACCATGTTATGGTCACTATTCCCCAACTGTTCTCTTACTTGGATGTTTAAGATAAGCTCCTCATTGTTTGTTTTTACCATTTCCATACAGGTTCAGAAACTTGCTGCCCTTAACGGAACTAGTTGTGCCACAATTCCAATCTATATCTGGGTAATTAAAATCTCCCATGATTAAAACTTCATTCAGATTTGCAGCCTTTTCAATTTGTAATAAAAGCTGATCCTTTCCATCAATGCTAATATTTGGTGGCATGTAGCATACACCTACAAGTAATGTGCGACTCTTTTTAGTGTCTAATCTCCACCCACAGTGTCTCCACATCAGTTCCAGTCACATCATGCACACCTTCTTTAATACTGGGCTTTGATTTAGGATTTACATATAGGATTTACATATAGACAAAAAAGTGAGTAGCCTTGTAAGTTAACTGACCAGACATGGGTCTCATCCCGCCAAGTTTCTGTGATTCCGATTAAATCATACTCTTCAGCCTCACCAGTATCTCCAGCTCACCCATTTTGTTTGTCAAGCTTCTTGCATTTGCTAAAATACATTTAAGATTACTACTCATGTTCTGTTTAGCTGACAAACACTTAATGCCGGCAGGTTCTTTGTGCCCAAGAAGGTTCTCCCTCGGATGTACCGGTTGCATCAAAATTAACTTTTTAAAATAACTCCTAAGTATAATTTGCACCAGTATATAAGATTTTATTTATTTACAACAGGGCTTGGGAACCTGTGGCCCTCCAGATGTTGCAGGTTGGGTTGTCACCTCAGCCACATATAACTTTTGTAGGCTGCTTTGCAAGTAGTGGATCCCACAGAACCACATTGATTAGGTAACCGATTTCCTTCTGGTCACATATGACTTCTACATACTGCAAGGCAGCATGCACAAGTTATATGCTGCTGGTAAAAAAAAACATTGGCTCAGGTGCTAACCCTAGTTGCAGGACTACATTTCCAATACTCATCTGACAGCCTCCCAGCTGGGAGATGTAGCTGGAGGGAGGCAGGTTCCATATCACTGATTTACAACCTTGATTTTTTTTTGCTCAGTAAATTCCCCATTGAAAATACTACAGCATGAAAGTCTCACACTCTGAGCATGCTTGTTTCATGATATATTCCATGTGATTGCCATATTATCTTCAAAACTACACATTAGTGTACACATTACAGGGCTTCAGGCCTGGGACAGTATTGGTTTTTGGAGTGTGCGACCTCATCCTACATACTGCCTGCCTTCCCTTTGCATTCTCTTTCTGCAGCATGTGGAACTCATATCTCATATCATACTAACATCATCTGTGAAGAATTGTCACTGCCTCACTGGGCTGAACCGTGCGTGCACACACACGAAATACGCAAACTGGATCCCAAAACCACCTTGTCGTCATGGTAACAAGTCTTCCAATGCCGTTGGGGGTCGGAGGCGTGCCTCTCGCGCTATTCACTGGCTCCCTTTTCTCTCGCAGCACGTCCAAGGCTGCTGGATACAAGGAGAGTGCGCATGCGCGGTGGCTGACAAGGCCGAGTTTACCCGTCTCCTGCGCCCTGTACATACTTAGACTCCGCCTCTCTGTGGGGCTCTGTGTATCGGGGCCACGCTTTATTGTCACTAGTGTTACACGAGAATGGACAAAGAGGCCGGAGACATGTCGTCTTCTTCATCGGAGCAGTTTGAGGAAGGGGAGTATGAGAGCCAGCCCAAGAGACTGAAGAGCGGCCAGGAAGACGGGGAGATTGATTATACATCAGAGGATCAAGAAGGAGAGACCACCACCGCAGAAGATCCCGTGCGGACCACCTGGGGACAAGCCAAGTATGGGGTAAAATAATAATTATAATATATGCAACGTCTATACCTGTGTGTACATATGGACGATGTGTTCTTTGTTAGACGTTTACCATTATGTATAGAAATGGGTCTGCGCAGAATCGTCCATTTTCAACACTGTAGGACAAGGCTAGAGATTCTAGTTGATATTGTTTTGCATGTGTACAATTATGTAAAACATCCCAAATATTCTCAGAAATCTAAAATGATTAAAGAATCCAAAGTGTATCTATGTACTGAGAACACATTTTATTTTACGTGCAGTGGAGTATTGCATGTGCAAATATGCACCTCTGTTGTGTATCCCCAACATGGAATTAAGTCATTTGAACACACAAGCAGATCATCCTGGTGATTTTTGACTAGGTGTTTGCCAGAACTGGGCACTGGTACCTCTCTCTGACCTGTAATGGCAATTTTTTTGTGTGTGTGTGCATATCTATTTATATATGTTGAAAAAGTCAGTACTGTTACAAGTAAAAAGGGTAGACAAGTCAAAAAAAATATATATTTGTTGGTTAAACGAGTAACATCTGGATAATTTTGTTGCAGAATTACTTTTTATCTGCATGCAGGATATATTTTATCTTGCAGGTAAACACCTCCTGATCTACAGAAACAGCCAAACAATTGCCCATGTTGCTGTGTATGTGATATATTTTGCCTTAGTGACCTGGCCTCAAAATTCTTCTATTGAAGTTGGTTTTGAGCCAGCCACAGAAGACATGCTGTGGAGTGAGTTAGCTTCCTTTTCAAAGTTTCTTCTTTTACTGCAAGAAATTAGAACTATAGATGTATAGATCAGAGCAAGAGCAACGTGACCCCCATCATCTTATTGCTGTTTTTGAAATTCTATTTGTGACCTATTTCCGGTCTAAATACCACATTGAAATCATTAGTCACTCTTTCACCTACATTCACCTGTGATGTCCGTATTCAACTTGTAATAAATGTTCTTTATGTTTTTCTACTTCCCATAACAATCTTTCATATTGTTCCTTAAAAACTGAGAAGAATTAATTCTGTAACCTCCCTCTTAGACGGCAGTTGCTCAACGTTCAATTTCTTCACCAGATGAAGTTGTTGATTCTACCTTTTCAGAGTTTTTTTTTATTTTTTTTAAGTGAAAACACCTCCTGACTATGTTATTCTGTGTAATTAAAGTTTAAAATTTGGCTTAAAAATATACTACTGCACCTACTTGGTATGCAAAAAGCTGCGTGAATGTGTTTTACTTACCAAAAAAGTTACAATATTTTTTATGTCACTTTGGACTTTTTTTCTGTAGTTCAGATAACTCCAGAATAGGATTAGCATATCATAAAGTGTATTTTTTTTTTTTTAAGTCGACCTTCTGTAAATGTTATATTTTTAGGTTTCTTTTTAAATATCCGCTGTGGGGCAAAGTTGAAAGAGTGGCGTAATCGCCATGGAAATGAACTGAATATTCCTGCTGATTACTACATTTTTAGAACTTTGCTTCATAGTTACAACATAATTCTTAAACAATAAAATAAATCACCTTTTCAATTTTGGTGCAACTATTGCACTGTTTTTTTGTTGTTACAATTATCATTTCATGTATATATACAGGCATGAATTATAGTGCACTACTTTTCTGACATAGATTTTACACATAATTAATTAGCACCTGTCAAGCACATTTTATTGAAAATCTTCAAACTGCACTATTAAAGGGTTTTTTTTTCATAAAGCAATTGTTGTGGATTGTCATCTGAGCTGCAAAATGTAGGCCAAAATATCTGAGCGGAAAACAATTCTTCATGTAATTTCTTATTACTTCCACTATTTTCCGAACTTGGCTTTTTTTAGTGTCGGTTTTTTCATTGCAGTTGTCAGTCTACCACATGTTACTGTTCTGCTTTATGTTCTCTATGTATGTGATATCATGCTAAAAAGGTGAGAGACTATGAAGATGGTGATGTAAATAATAATCTATCTTCAGTGATTGTTTTCCATAGGCAGAATCTGGCAATTCAAACATTCCTATGGCCTGATGAAACTCCATTGTGTGGCCCTGGATTGTTCTATTCATTTTAAACCCACTCATGGATGTGCTCATGTGGGGCATATTTCTTGTTCTTTCTTGTACCTGTTGGTGGCCCCTCTCTTGGGGCACCCTGTTCGCTACCTGAGCTTCTATTCTTTCTGCTCCCCTTATCCTTTATCTATTTTCTCAATCTTTATCCTTTTGGTTTCCTATTTGTTTTTTTAATTTTTTTATTATTATACTCGCTGATTTATGTATTGTGTAAAGGTTTATCTCGATTGTGCCACCACCTTCCCATTTGCTTATTGTTCCTTATTAGATTGTTCCCCTCAGTATACGTACTTGCTTAATGCAATTGTACGGTTCATTTAGGAATTTGACGTAAGACTCTTATATGTTCTAATTTCTTGTTTATCCTGCTAATATAATTCCTATCTACAGAGGAACCACCGAGTAGATACTCCACTTTATTTTTTGGACTGGTGGGGAGGTCACCCGTTATGCTCCTATCTTATTTCTATTTTTAAAATGTAGGATTTTTGTACATGATTTCTTGTTTTTTTTCTTACATCAACTCAATCATTTTTATGTAAAACCTAAGATAACGTTTGCACCACTCTAGCCGTTCTCAACTTTGATGTGTTTGTTCGGTAATCTACGCTCCTTTACGAAATACTTCGGTTCAGTTATTAATAATTCTGTATCTTTTTTTAAAATGAGCCATGCAAAAATTTTCTTTGATATCTATGCGTATCTTTTTATCTTTGTATTCTTATACACGTAATATCTCTTATTATTTGCTATGAATACATGACTCAAAAAAAACTTTCATTTAAAAAAAAAAAAAATACACACCACCTAAGCCGATTTTTTTTTTATTTTTTCTTTTTTTCTCTGAAATGTTTTTAGATGCAGTGAGGCCGTCTTTTTTTTAACGATTCTATACTCTGTGATTGAATTAATGGTATCTGGAAGGCTAATCCAGATATGAGGAGATGTGTAAGAACACCTCTACATGCCTACTTGTATTTATATGGAATAGCTAGTAAGCTCTTTGAGCTGGACCTGGGTTTGCAGGACAAGTGAGAAACTGAAGTGAGCATGTTTACCAGGTAGAGTGGCAAAGCAGTTATGAACTAAAAAAAAGTGCGCACATGTCACAGTGATGTGTAGTAAAAGGGCATTGACAGACAAATCGCCAAGGTAAATTACACAGGAGTTTTTGTGGTATTTTAACCATGTTGATTATTTGTTTTTAAATCAATTTTTTTTCTCAAATCTCCTCTATATTCCTATACGTTCTTAGCTGCTAATGTAATATTTTGAACTATGTACCTTTAATCCATTATCTCTTAAAAGTCAACTAAACGTTTTTATATTTTAAAATGTCCCGTTATAAGTAAACCCGTGTGTATCTTTGTAGATATACGCCGGTTTCTCGCTGTTGAGTCAGTCAGGAGACTTTCATTGCTCAGCCAATCAGGGCAGAGGTAATCCAATTAGCAGAGGGGTCCTAGTTAAGGTAAAAACGATACGCATATAAAAACGATCGCATCTCTTTGTTCGAGCAAAGAGAGACTGTCGTTGACAATACAGGGAAGCATGGCAGCTACGCGTCAGAGCATAAAATGGAAAGTATCATCCAGTCTATCCTCATATTAAGGGCACTACATTTTACTTGAATATAGAAGCACAAGTGACAAAAGTTTTTTTTGTTGTTCTAACAAGATCGACCTCTACCAAACCTTTCAATTTTCCAAACTTAAATACTAAACGTTTCTAAATGCCAGTCTCCCTGAGAAAGCATTGTATGTTCCACACTCTCTTTTAATAGGTGTTCTGTCACAAACTCTAAGGTAGTAAATTTGGTGCTTAGTAACTCGATCTCTAGATCTGACAAAAATGTAAATATAGCTATCTCCCCCCCCCCCAGCCCTTCTGATAAGCAATGCCATTTTCAGCCTGCAGTATTTCAGTCCCCTGCTGACCTTTTTACTTGATAAAAACTGTTTGGTATAGTAAAACACTGTGAACACTCTGTCCTTAAAAAATCAGATGTCATTTGAAAGGGTTTAGATCCTTGTACACGTGTTCCAATAATGTTTGGATTAGATAAGTAACAAATTAAGGTGTCCATTAAAAAGTTTCTTTGTGTGTATGTGTTTTACATTTTTTTTTTCATTTCTTTGTGTTGCGCTGCCATTAATATGATTATGCTGGATCTGTCAACATAACTGCAACACTTTCACACACAACAACCCAATAGTGCATCCTGCTTAACTGAAAATATGCCAGGATTTGGAAAAGACGGGATTATGGAAGTCATGGCACCTATTTCATTCTGAATATTACCTTACTTGTAGTTCTGCAGCAGCTGTAGGGCCGCAGTTATACACCTAGGCACTAGGGCAATTAGAAGAGAATATTAGTGCAGCCCCAGCCCCCTCAGGTATGGTAGAAGTCAGCCCAGTGGGCATTTGCCCCTCTACCTTATCCTGTGACAGATTTTTATGCCTCACGTTTTGTTTTCCAGCTGTATCTTTTGTACAATTAGTATGTTTGCTGAGCACTATAGAATATAATCGTGCTTATTTCACTTACAAATTATAATTCTGTAAAAATGACTGCCCCTTTCGAGACATTGCTCTATGCTGTGTGGTGTTGAAGTTGCACGTTACATAGGATATATGGTTGACAAGATTCATTCTGCATAAACAAACATCAAGTTAAACATGATTAAGCAATAAAACTCTCTACAAAATGTTATGACTTTTTTTTGTTTTTCGTCTGCATGGAAATTCTTTAATAATGTGGTAAAATTCACCAATGATTAAAACACCTCAAAAAACCACCTACATCTCTCATGTCACTATATCCTTTTAATTCTTTTTCTTAGGAGGGAGGTGGAAATCATCACAAGGTATCTGTGTCACCTGTGGTTCATGTTAGAGGACTTTGCGAGTCAGTGGTGGAAGCTGACCTTGTGGAGGCACTATCTAAATTTGGAACAATTTGGTGCGTATCATATATTCCATAAATGTTTTTTTTTTTTTAAATCTGTCACCTAACTGAACATGTTGACAGAATTTCCTTCACCCAGACAGATAATCCAATGTGAGAGCGAGTTAGTATGTCCCGGAATTTTCCAATGTGGGTCAATTTGAAATGACAAGATGATTAAGTTGACATTCTATTCAACCATATTAGATCAATTTGTAATGTTGCTGTCCAGTTCATGTGTGAAAAGATAGGCTCTTGTAACATTCCTAGTTATGATTGTGTTTGCATCCCATTGGACAGTTATGTCATGATGATGCCCTTCAAGCGGCAGGCCCTAGTTGAATTTGAAGACGTTGAGTTTTCCAAGAAGTGTGTGACTTTTGCCATCAGTGAACCGGTGTACATAGCTGGCCAGCAAGCCTTCTTCAACTACTCCACAAGCAAACGCATCACAAGACCTGCAAATACTGAAGACCCATCCGGCGGGAATAAAGTTCTTCTTTTGTCAATCCAGAATCCTCTCTATCCAATCACAGTGGTAAGCCAGCTTTTCAATTGTGCTCATCCTTTCAATGACTGTATAATTGTAATAATAGGTGTGTGGAAAGGGAAGTGACTGTTATTATCAGTGTGGCTTTTGTTTAAAACATGACTTTTAAAAGTAAAGACTTTTAAAACTAAATATTCCATATATAAAATAACTGGTCAGCTCAGTAAAACATTTAGATCAGAACTATTTTTCGTTTTAATAGGTTAATCACCCATATTTGGAGAACTATTTTTTAAATTGTTTTATTTAACTAAAACAATAGCATTACATAGCATATATTCTTGTATTTGCTTAAACAACTGTGTTTATGAACTGAAGTGGTAGTGTGAAGGTAATGTGATTTGGAAAACAATAGGATTTGTATAAAAGGGCACCGTGGGCATAATTGCGAGGCACCACAAGGAAAGACGTTACCATGTCCAAGGCACTATCCTCTTTCCGAGAGGCGCTGTTGCTTTAACTTCTATGGTATCCCCACTCTCACCACTGGCATCCTTTATCAGACTGTATGTGATCTTACTGCTTTCCCAAGTCTAAAGAACAAAGTAATTGCAACAGCGGCTCTGAGATGTAGGATTGTGTCTTGGATATAAAAGTTCATCAGTAGTCTTAGATTCTCATTAAAATTTCATGAACCAAAAAAGGTTTTTTGTGTGGAAAAAGTGACATTTGTAACCAACACTCGCTTTTTAAATTTTTCTTTCCCCTATGCGCTCACATCTATTATTACAATCTTTGGGCCTTTTTTGTGGTTTGTGCGGCATTTCCCCCTCCCCCCCTTTTTTATTTTAGGCGCAGGGGATTTTTTGATACTCAATACTGTATAATGTGAATAACAAAATATTGAAGAAAAACCAATTCCACATACATAACCACTGGAGTAAACCTTTCCTATTTAGTAGATTTTTCATGCAGTCATGATATTGTGAGTGTCAAAAAAACAAACCTTTGATTTATTTATTGATTTTAATCAATCCAACAACAGTTTCTTCTCCATGCAAACTTTAGGACCAAAGCACCATCAGGTGTCAAGTGGTTAATTATAATTTTACTTGTAAATTATGCCGTTTTTTTTTTTTTTTTTTTTTTTTTTTTTTAGTATACTTTATGGAATATGCTCTAATTTTTCTTCTGTTTATTTTATTTCATACTTGTTCACTTGCGTATTTTCTACCCTTCCAGGATGTTTTGTATTCGGTGTGCAACCCAGTTGGGAAAGTAGAACGCATTGTTATATTTAAGCGAAATGGAATCCAAGCTATGGTTGAATATCCTTTTTTAAATCTATGGTGGTTCGAAAACAATTCTTTAAATGATGTTGACAATTCTGTTATTAATTATTGCCTCTGCTTGCATTACAACATCAATATTCTAAAAACAAAATCATGTATTGCTGCATAAATGAATATGCTAATAGAATATGAGTAAAGCCTAACATTTTAATAAAGCCTCAAAAACATCACCAAGTCTCACCAGCCAGAACAAAAAATCTTATTAGCTTGGAAGGAAACAGTTACTCCACAGTGGAAAAACATATTTACTTGGGTGACTAAACTAGCCACCTTTTCCACCAGTCTTCCTCTGTCCAGTGTCTGTGTTGTTTTGCCAAGATATTAATCTTTTTTTTTTAAATTTTTATTGGCCAGTCTGAGCTATGTCTTTTTCTTTGCAACTCGGCCTAGAAAGCCAGCATTCTGGAGTAGCCTCTTCACTTTTGACAGTAAGACCAGTGTTTTGTGGGTAGTATTTAATGAAGCTTCCGGCTCATGACCTATGAGGCATCTGTGTCTCAAACTAGACACTCTAATGTACTAGTCCTCTTGCTCAGTTGTGCACGGGTGCCTCCCACTCTTCCTCTATTCTTGTTTGAACCAGTTTGCACAGTTATGTGAGGGAAATAGTACACAGCGTTGTACAAAATCTTCAGTTTCTTGGCAGTTTGTCACATGGAGTAAAAGTAATGGATCACAGGAACTAGCACTCAAGTGTAAAGTTGTGGATTTATTCCTTCTCAAGCAACGTTTCAACCCTGTGAGGGGTCTTTTTCGAGCTTCAAGTTGCGGATAATCGACCTCTGTGTGCCTATTCAATTAAAAATCAGCCAGCAGCAATAGTCATTTATAACATTAACAACAATCCTTTTTATTTTGAATTTAATCAATCGTTTTTTTTAAAGTGACCCCACTTTTATAAACTGTATATGTAACATACATTTATAAACTGTATATGTAAAAGGAGCGGAAAAAAAAATTGATATTCTTAATCTTTTTCCCTGCATATTTTCTACACCTGTACTGATGTTTTCTGGTACCAACATATTAAGGTCCAAACAAACCTATGTGGGAACTTACCTGCAAAATGTACATTTTCTGCACCATCATATGACACTTGCAGGATGATGACTGGATTAAATTACTTCGTTAAATTGAGCAACATACTTAAGTAGGCACATGCTCCTTAACACAGTGTACATTTGAGACTGTCCATAGTGCCCAGAAAGCCAAAGCTGCACTAAACGGAGCGGACATATACGCTGGGTGCTGCACACTGAAGATAGAATATGCCAGGGTAAGTAAAGATTATAATAATTGTGCAGTGTTCCCTCACAATTTGCCTCACACTAACTGCAACTTTAACTTTGCACAGCCCACGCGACTCAATGTCATTCGCAATGACAATGACAGCTGGGATTACAGCAAGCCATATCTAAGCAGGAGAGGTAAGATTTACATGTTATTGTTTCTTTTTAGCCTGTATGTAATACTGGTTAATGCAAACATTCTGCAACTAGGAAAAGTATGTTTGCTGTGGTAAGAACTCAGGAGAACTGATATGTAGTCCTGGCTTTAATGGCCATAGCTGTGTGGTGAACTGATTCCTGAAGGTGCCCACACTTGCAGACATGCTTGCAGCACCAACGGCTTTCTACAAGCAGCTCTGTCCTCCTCTTTCACATTTTTCTCTTTCTATTGAGGGTTTGGGGGGATCTATTTACAAACCTATAAACTTGCACACTTCATCTCAACGGAAAAGACTATGTTCCCACGCATTAAACTGGACCAGGCACTCAGAAGTCTAGAGGAGGATCTCCGGCAGGCTGACTCTACACCTCCTTCATGCACCACATCGTCACCAGCAAAACAACTCTCCGAAATAAAGCCCTCCTAAAACCACAGACTTGCAATTCACCTTGACTGCATTCTGCATGCATCATCATCACCACAGGCTCCCAAAGGAGGACACTTGCAAGCCCTCTGCATATTTGCATGGATTGAATGTTCTAGATCATTGAGAACTGTCACCTGGACTTACAGTCTGTGATTTCAGTACCCAGAGCATAAACAGGTCTTTGTACCTTTGTGGCAGGCATTAGAAATCATTTCTGTATACTTGAACTGGGTCAAGGAAGCTCTGTTTTGTTATTATTAGCGTGTAGATTTTTATTTGAGTTAACATACACTTCTAGGGATCAAATAGTTATAGGTAACATTAAACGCTTCCATGCATAATATATTTGTTTCCAGATATATATTGGCATTGGCAATTATTAAATGAAAGGCTCTTCAAGCTTTTTATGTTCTGACATTCTATGTTCCTATTTGTACAGTCTCAAATAAAGTATATTGCAAAATAATCCTATAATTACAGTTAACAAGGGTGTAATATTTTCATCTTATTTTATGTATGCCTTGATGATGTTGTAACTACTAGAGGCATAGATGTGCGTTCTGCACCCTTACAGTAGTTATTGGTGGCACTACAGACTCAAGTTCTGCATGTGGTAAGGAAAGCATGAAAAGTTTTTTTTTTTTTAATTAGAAAACCTATACCCCTTTTGAACAGTATAAGGTTTAAAAATAATTTGGCAATATTTCATTTAAAACTTTGTCCTATTTGGTTTATTTTGTCCTATAGGGCCACCTCTAAGAATAAGTAGACTTGTTTGAATTTTTTCCCAATTGCTTTTAGCTAGTACCACGGTCATAATAAAAGACCGTAATCTATTTTGTGCAAGAGGGTTAAATGTGGTGAGACACATACGTTAATAGTGCATTCAGGACTCTGTTACCATAAAAGCTAGCAATATGTTCTAATTAAGTCCATATAACCTCCTCAATTTAAATTGTATAATGCACCAGTGCATTAAAGTCAATTAAATCCTGCACATCTATAAATCTGAACCTTTTACATGTGCTCACAGTTTACCTTATTTTATCAATAATTATTCCGCAGCCTTATTAAATATACCTAGGGAATGAAAGGCAATTTGTCTTTACCCAGAGTTTTTCTGTATAGGCTAGGGGGCACTTTTCTCTGGCATATTCTTTAAAAGGCCACTTTAAAATGTGATACCATACTGGAATTCAGTTGTGCAAAAATGGTAATTTTAATCTATAGTCTGGATAGAGCTTTATATTCTGAAGATGGGGACACCCAGTAGTAAATGTCCAAAGATTTGGACAAAAATTATAGTTAAAAAAAGAAAAAAAAAATGTTTGATATTGTTGACGTTAACTAATGTTTTGTCCACAAATTTTATAGTTATCCATTAAAGCATTATTTTTATACATATAATATATATATATATATATATATATATATATATATATATATATATATATATATATATATTATAATATATATAATCACACCCTCACACTACCGTTCAAATTTTGTTTGTTTGAAGTAGACATTGTTAATGTTGTAAATGAGTATTGAACCATTAAAAACTTTTGAATGGTAGTGTACATAGCAGGGGTGTATCGTGGGCCTGAGTGGGGCAAAAAATACATCCGAGGCAGCAGCGAATAGTATAGCATAAAAGGCAATTAGAGCATGACGGTCATTTCACAAGCTTGCCTTTAGCCTCTACCTGCTTCTCGGTGCTGCACTTTTATCTATGGCACATAGAGCCACAGATCATGTTTACACCACTTTGATTCCAAAGATGTAAATGTAAAATTCAGCATCTCTGTAATACAAAACATCACCTTGTATGTAACCGTACACTTATTTGTAGGCTTTAAATACGCTGCATTATTTTGTTTAAAAGCAATTTTGTGTATTACCAAGATATGACATTGTATTAGTGCTTTAAAAACTAGGCTGTAATCTGTTTAAAGGTGAATTGTCCTCAAAATGAAAAAATATTTTTAAATTAAGTATATAATTATCCCTGCACATCAGTTCAACTTCATTTTCTATAAGTGGAGTTATTGGAAATGTATGACATTTACAAGAAGAAAATGACCCTAAATGTTCCTGTCCAGAGTAAAGTTTACAAGGAGAATCTAATGACTTCTATGAACGAAAATATAGAAAGAGGAATAATAAATATTGTAGTAATTCCACATTTTATATATTTATTTAAAAAAAAATATTGCTCCCAGCGCCTGACGTTAAATATGGTCAGCAGAAATGTTTTTCTTTTTGAGGATTCTACCTTTATTATAAAAAAACAAAAATGTTTTCTTACTTCCTTTCTTTTTAGAAAACAGTTTATCCTTTTTTGCTTGTTTCTTTGATTTATATTCACAATGTGTACTGTACATTTTTCTGTAGTTGGCTTTAACTTGCAAACAAATGTCTGTTAAGTAGCATGTGAAAATGATGTGAAATACTCCCTGCTTTGTGCATGTAAGCTTTTCAGCAGTTCACTGTTCACTTATTTCCAACATTGTCCACTGTGTTAACCGATTGTGAAACCATGTAATACAGGTTTTTGTTGGATTATGCTGAAACCTCTTGAAGGGAGACCCCCTTGAAAATGTGTTGCTGGTGAAGCTAATAGTAGGATTCAGGTACTGTTTTATAAACCTGCTAAGTTTTTTTTCTCAACATGTTTAATTACCGATGTATGCTGTTAATCTTAGTACTGTGTGATGTTTGGAAAAGTCAGTATATTGTGGTATCCTATGACTTCCTCAACTTCCTTTTTCTGTGCGGTAGTTTGAAGTTCTGTGAATATCTTCCCTCTTAATATGACTCATTGGGTTATAACCTGGGACTTTTGGAATTTACTGTTCTTTTCAGACTCATTTGTTTTGATTATTGTATATTTGGGTGCTGGGGTGGTACTGCTGATGTTATTCCTTTCCGTTTAAGCCCATCCTGTATCTAGAACGTTAAAGGCCTTTTGATACATCCATTTCAGTAAGAGGCCGTCACAGATCAGACTCCTCACCATAGCTGGGAACAATCTAGGTTTCCCTTGTGGATTATGCGTTTTCTCACTTAGTGGTCACAGATTGTGGCTACACAATTAAGTTGTCCGGTCTGTGACTTGAGCATGTCGCTTGCTATCTGACTGGTGTTAGATTCCACCTCTGGTAATGCATTATTAGATGCAATGCTAGCCTTAAAAAAGAAATGCACTGAATTTTGTAATGATTAGTACATTACATGCTCTTATAGCCTTACAATGACTTACTAGCCTTTGGTAGCATGTTGCTGTGCATGTTTCTCCTTAAAGTGGATCTTTCCCCTTCTGATATTTTCATTCATTCATTTATCTCCAGAAACAGAGCAGTTGTTATGGGAATCTTACCACTGGGAAACCCTGACATGTGCATTCTTCTGCCTTATGTTAAAAAAAAAATATATATATATATATAAAGTTGAAATCTATTTTTAGTTGAGCTTGTGTGAAGGTAATAGGTCCACTTTAGTCATATTCTTAGATAATCTTACCTGTGAATTCAAGTAATGTTTGTGCATACATAGGATATTGGGAATTCATGGATCAGTTTAAAAGTTTATCAATTTTAGTTTTTTATTTTAAACCTCTTGTTGCAGATCGTGGCAAAGGCCGCCAGAGACAAGCTATTCTGGGAGACCATCCTTCTTCCTACAGATACGATGGCTATGGTAAGTTCACGAGACAAGTATCATTGGGCGGCCTGTTACTCACAATTTGGATCAAACTGCTGTAAAACCTTAATGAAACAGCAGCCACAGCAACCTGTCTTGACCATAAAGTCTCCGGAAAACACAACTTTTTCAGGAACATAAATAAAAAAAATAAAGCAGAGATGTTTTAAAGTCCACCCTGTTTTGTGGAATTACACAAATAAGTGATCTAAAAGATGCTGCTGTTTTGGAAATTGTTTGTTACATTTGTTAACATTTTGTTAAGTTACATTGATTTCCACTGCCCAACCTCTTTCCATTTTTGTCTTTTTGTTGCTTTTTTTTTTTTAAATGCAGGTATGAGCTTGCCACTCCCCTACCAAGGCAACTTAGGTCATTTTATTTTTGCTAGTGGCGAATTGGGGCAGCCCTTTGCCCCATAGTTCACAGGGGAAGGCCGGGGAGCCCCCAGTCATAGATAGGGGGCCGAGGGCCATCAGCATCCCATTGCCCTGCAAATTGTATGGTTTTTATGCATGCATGTGTGTGTGTGTGTATATATATATATATATATATATATATATATATATATATATATATATATATATATACACACACACATACACACACACACACACACATATACAGTCCAAAAGCCAGCACACTCACAACAAACCAGTAATCAAATTAACACAGAATGTACACCTTTCTAAGATAACATAATTGGCGTTTTGGTTACATTATATGGTCATATCTTGTTTGTATATGAAGCTCCAACCATTCTTCTGGTTTAGCACCCCTCCCCATCACAGGTGCTCCATAAGTGGTGTCCAGACCCATAAATTGCTGGAGTGTCTCTGTTGTACTATAGGAAGTCCCTTTGGTCCCTTGCAAGCAACACATTTAAAGAGATTTAACCCCATATAAGCATAAGTATTTAGTGTTAGGACCCACCTATATTGGAGTACTTTGGCGTAGTGGTGGGCTTAGCAATATATGGCCATATAATATAACCAAAACTCCAATGATATTATCTAAGAAAGGTGTTTTTAACATTCTGTGTGAATTTCATTACTGGTTTGATGTGAGTGCGCTGGCTTTTGGACTGTGTATTACTTGGTGATCAGCAGCACCACTTATTATAAATGCTAGTTTAGGTGAGTGCTTTCCATTTTGGACTTGTGTGTGTGTGTGTATATATGTATATATATATTTCTATATATATTTATAAATATATATGTGTGTGTGTGTGTGTGTGTGTGTGTGTGTGTGTGTGTGTGTGTGTGTGTGAGAGATTTGAATTCTTTTTGGAATAATGTGCAATTAAAAAAAAAAACATTTTATTGCTCATAAGGCCCCATTATGAATAGACCCCATTATCCTTCCAATAAATGTGTATGTTTGCAAGTTGTGTGCAATAAAAAAAAAATACACTTGAAACCAATGCATAGGTTCCAAAGTCTATTTCATCACAAGGTATTTAGTAATATGCCCATATAAGCACTCTGTATCCCTGAGACTAAAACGGATTTCACTGTATGAGTCAGACCCCTTCAGTTCATGGGTTACATTTCACCAGTGTTAGGCTTTTACTGTAGTAACTTGTTTTAAAAAAAAAAAAAAACCCCGACATGTATGATATTTGGAAACCTGACTGAAATATTGGATGCATTCTTTTATCTGTATTGTACACATTCAATTTTTGTTTTGATGGCCAAGATGAACAAATTCTATAAACTAACCTGTCTGGTATCATCCATTCATTTACTCTGTGAGTGTTCTCATACATTCTTTTTGTAGGAGTATCGCTATGCTTGAAGAATTTCATGACCGCCACATGCTCCCAGGTTGTACAGTCGCATACAAGCAGTATTTTCTCATCAGCTGCTTCTTGCTATAATTGTTAGATGGGTATTCCCTATGGAATTGCTAATTAGTAAACATTTCTGCTGTGCACAGAAAAACGTCTAGAAAACAAATAAATAAATTTTAAACTTCAACATTATTTCTATTTGTTTATTCAAATGCCTCCCACAAAGGTAAATAGGGAGTTACAGTGAGTCTATGTGTGATGTCATGGGAGAATGCATGTGCAATGTATATATCCGTTCATCTCTATCGAGGGTTTTTTGGATGTACTATTGATGCGTGTGGCATAAACAGTGCATAATGATATATTAAATTAGGAAGTAGCTGAGCATGAACTCTAAGGAGTGTAAAGATAAACAATGCTCCTACTTTAACACATTGTACTAGAATACACAAATATGTATATCTAATACTAATCGTTCCATCACAATAGACACCGATCAGCCATAACGTTATCACATCTGCCTAGTATTGTGTAGGTCCCCTTTTGATGCCGGTACTGCCCTGACCTGTCGAGGCCTGAACTCCACTAGACCTCTGAAGGTGTGCTGTGGTATCTGGCTCCATGACAATTAGCAGCAAATTCTTTAAGTCCTGTAAGCTGCAAGGTGGGGCCTCCATGGATTGAAGTTGTTTGTCCAGCACATCCCACAGCTGCTCGATTTGAAGATTGAGATTTGGGGAATTAGGAGGCCAAGTCTCCTCAAACCATTTCTGATCCATTTTTGCTTTGTGGCAGGGTGCATTACCCTGCTTAAAGAGGCCAATGACATCAGGGAATACTGTTTCCATGAAAGGGTGCACATGGTCTGCAACAATGCTTAGGTAGGTGGTACATGTCAAAGTAACATCCACATGAATGGCATGACCAAGTTTTCCCAGCATTGCCCAGAGCATCACAGTGCTTCCGCTGCCACCTGTCAGTGGTCATAATGTTATGGCTGATCGGTGTACATCTACATTCTTGGGCTCAAAAAATAATAATAGTCAACTACAAACTAAGCACAAGTAATTTAAAATTTTGTATTGGCTGTGGATGTAACTGTATTCCTTTTGTTTTTGCCTAGGGAATCATGGCCCTCTATTGCCTTTACCAAATCGCTATAGGATGGGATCAAGAGATACACCAGAGCTGGTTTCGTACCCCCTGCCTCAGTCGTCATCTTCATACATCCATGGGGCACCACCTGTAGGCTCAGTAGCTATGGTTAGCAGCTTGCATCAGGAGAAGATGAACTGCGCTCGTGTCTTCAATCTATTTTGCTTGTATGGCAACATTGAAAAGGTATGGGCGGAAAACAGATTTGCTTTTATTCTATAGGGTTAGTGAAACACAACATTTATATTGTGGTATCATACAAGCAGACGATGATCACACACCATTATTATCTGCCTATTCTCCAAATGTCAACTTCTCTGTGGAGTGGTTCATGGAAATGCATCATTAAATAATAACAAACTGCGGCAATACTAAAATATTAAGGGGACACTTTGTAATAGGATAATTACTGTGATATGACAGAGCCAAATAAAAATGAATTCAGGGCATACGAAGGGCTAAAACTACTTTTACTTCAATTTGTAAAAAAGAAGGACTCTACATTTTAAGCATTGTGGCAAGAAAATAACTAACTACATTGAGAAATGTGTGAAAATGCCTTCTTAACTGCAGTGTATTACATTGTATATTGCTTCGGCAGCTGCATGTCTAACTTTTAATTTTGGGGGGATTTTGTTCCCCAAGGTGAAGTTTATGAAGACTATTCCTGGCACAGCCCTTGTGGAAATGGGTGATGAATATGCTGTTGAAAGAGCAGTCACACACCTAAATAATGTGAAGATTTTTGGAAAGAGACTAAATGTTTGGTAAGAAAATTTTAGAGGCTATTTTTTCCAAATCTTCATGTGGGTAAGCCATCAGGGGATGCGAGTTTATGGTAACCCGACAATTCGTTTGAAACTTCTTTTTTTTTTTCTTCTTCAATCAGTGTGTCCAAGCAGTATTCTGTCGTCCCCAGTCAGATATTTGAATTGGAAGACGGCACAAGCAGTTACAAGGATTTTGCAATGAGCAAAAACAATAGGTTCACCAGTGCTGGTCAAGCCTCTAAGAACATAATCCAACCACCATCTTGTGTACTACACTTTTACAATGTTCCTTTGTGCATGGAGGAAGAAATGTTCCAAAAGGTAAAAATAAAGCCCTTTTCTCATTATTATAAAAAAGAGGAAAATGATGTCATAACGGTTTGTTATATCTGAACATTTTAAAGCCAATACCAGAAACTGTGACACTGTCCTTTTTCATGCTGTAGTTAGAATTATTTGTATCTCTTATTTGTATTACATGGTATTTCCATATATAGAATATATTTTAGAACACAAATAAGTGTGTGCATGCATGTTATATATTTGTGTTCTTCCATGTATATTACACTGTCAATTTTCTAAAAAGTATAGTAATGAAGGAAGAAAAACCCCTAATGAAGATGTTTATTATTTATTTATTTATTTATATATATATATATATATATATATATATATATATATACACGTTTTATTTTAATTGTCTATAAGAAGGTGTAAAATATGTACATTGCCTTCATTAATTAATACAACTGTGAAAAGAAACTTACATTTTGTATATTCAAGGCACGCTTTCTGCTCAAGATTCCAGTATGCTCTGAAAATAGTTAACATTATATAGTATACTATCCTTGCAAAGTGGGCAGTGTTTGTAACTTTAAAGGGTCTTGTGACTGACAGCCCCGGGTTTCACAAATAGAAAACCCACACTATGTGATTCTTTGAAATTTTTTTTTTTTTGGCAGCTCTGTGAAGACCACGAAGTTACCACATTTATCAAATTCAAAGTGTTTGATGCTAAACGTGAGTACAGTTTTTTTTTTTTAGTTATTTGTATAATATTTTATCTATTATAGATGTGCTGATGGGGGAGATACAGGGTACATCAAATAGACTAGAGGGAAGAGAAAATATATCAAATGCACATAAGTATAGCACATGTCAACAAACTTAAAAAGTTGTTGAGTGGTAACTGGAGAAAGGGGTAATGGGGGGGGGGGGGGTTACATAAGAAGGGGTTTTGAGAAGAGGAACAGAGGGAAATAAGTATAGGGAGGAGGAAACATGGGGGGGGGGGGGGGCAGGGTAGGTTTTCGGGTTCTGTATTCACACCTATTATAAATTAATCTGAACCAATCTGTTATCGTATTTGTGGTTCTTCCAAAAACTAGAGCCAGTGAAACCAGGTTTTCCTGACAATTGTGGTGTTTTTTTCCCCCAGCATCATCTAAAACACTCTCTGGACTGCTTGAATGGGAAACAAAGACAGAAGCTGTAGAAGCCCTTACCGTATTAAATCACTACCAAATAAGAGTGCCTAGTAAGTTGTTTTTTTCTGTTTCATGTATGGAATGTCTAATCTTGTGGGGGTGAAATGACCACATTGAATAACCAAATTATGTTTTCTTCCGCAATTTGGTTATTAGCCCTGATTTGGCACAATTAATGCAGGAAGCAATTTCTGAGCTTTTATGGTGACAGAATTGTAAGACCGTGTACAGATCATGTGAAAATGTTATTTTCTGTATCCCAGTGTGTAGATTTTAAAGCCCCTTTAAATGGTTGAAATCTGACAGAACAACAACATTGTTATTAATATAAATGTACAAAGCTGTGTTGACTGAAACATTTGCACAAATGTGATGCTGAGGTTATGGAAATTAAGTAACACTGGCGAATATATTTGCATTGGTATATTATAGCTAGAATGCTGTGTAACAGAAATTACAGCTTACAAGTAAAGCCAACCTAACTGCATTCAGTGGGATTATTCACTATTGGAACAAATGTGATGGTGAGGTTATGGAAATTAAGTAACACTTGCTTTTGTACTAGCTACAAAGGAGAATATATTTTAAGTAAATCCACTGCACAAAGTTTGTCATGACACTTATCAGGTTTGGATGGGTTTGAAATATAAAAGCTATCTGTATTGTCACTCCCACTGAAGGTCAGTCGCAACTCAGCAGTGTTATCAAAAACACATACTGAACAAAATAAAACTGTAGGAACTGCTAATCTCTTAGGTGGTATTTCTTTAAAAGGACTCTGTGAACCTAAACATTGTTCACACTGTAACTGTAGAGGGTACAAAGAGGGTGACACATTATCTATATGTTGTGATAGCTGAATTACATAAATGCATTAAATAGGAGAAATATATGTTTTTAAATCACTACATTCACAATTTAAGTAATGTTTAGTTTGACATTAAGAAACCAAAGCACAGACAAACCACATTTCACGAGCAAAGACATAAAATGTGCTCATCCTAATGAATATACCTGTTCATATACTCTACAACTGAGTTTTCTATTTGTTTATTTTTACAGATGGCTCCAATCCGTACACACTCAAGCTCTGCTTCTCCACATCATCCCACCTGTGAATGCTTACATGTAGAAAACCAAACATCTCTCATGTTGTACATTGTAATTTTATTGTGTGCATGTTTAATGATAACTTGTTTCTACTAGTCCAGTAAGTGGTTTTATCTTTGGCAGGTTTAAAGCAGCACTACAATTATTATTATTTTTTAATTCAATGCCTGTGTAACTCACATCACTAGCATGGTCATGGTTCATATCCGTGGAATCTGCTAGTTGCTAGAACACATGCATTTTACTTATTTTTTAAAAACAAAATCAGACTGTACTTTTATTTTTGGGGGATTTCATTATAATCTAATGACATATGCACATGGGGTGTTTGACATCATACCTTTAGGTGTTTATTTACTGTACCATGAATTCTGGTGAATTACCAACCAAGTTACAAAATGCAGACCTGTTGTCAATTCATCTAATGTAAACTTTTAGTGTATATTCCATGTGTAGAGCTCAACCTGAGCTGTGGGTGAATACACTAAATGTGAACTGTAAAGTTACTTGGAAAATCAGGCATTAATAGCTGAGAATTCTCCAATTTACCAATCTTTCTAGCTCCTTTATTCATACCTGATTTTTGCAGTTCACTGGTCAATTCAGATTTAATGATTTCCCCATTGTCTTCTGTCTAGTGGAATACAACACATGCAGTAAATGTCAAATAGAATTCATGGTTTAATCAGTTTCTAAATAATTTATTGAAAACTGTTTAAAATGCACACTTTTTGCAGATTGTTTGATTAGTACTGGCAAATACTGTCTCACATGTCCCAGACATTTCCCACCAATGAGAAAATCTCTAGTAACCATTGTATCTTTTATAAAACAGAATATATATTAAGGTCTTCAATAAAATCCACAATGAGGAATATTTGAAATAGAAATTATAGGCTTAGCGCAGCAGTTTATACCATTCGGATGTAGTCTAAAAGGTGCAGAGTTTCAGTATGCTCAATCACAGATTGAACATTTAACACACAAGGAAAGAGATACACCTTTAACCATATCATGTTAGATGAGACATTTAAAAGATTTAAATGGATTTAGCATTTTATACGATCTCATATGTTTTAAAAAAGTCATTATACTAAGATGTAACTTTCTTACAGTTAACAGATTTTAGATTAAAAAAAATATCTGGTAAAACTGCATGCAACAACCAGGCTTTGTAGAGCACAAGATGCATAACAATAATGCTGTCTGCCCCAAACTGCCATAGATGAGAGCAACTGTCTGTGCTCCTATATTTTATTTGTTCATATGTGAAGACAGATGGGCCACATAATAAAAATGAAACCTGATGCTTCCCCCAATAAACCAGCAGTCAGTATATAGACCAGTATTCAAGTCGGGGAACACACAAAATTTCAAAGTAGTCCAAATAAAAATTTAAAAAAGCTGCTAATCTTAGAACTAAGACGTAAAATCTCTGTGGAGAAACCATAAAAAAGGTCCTAAAATAAAAGTAAAGAACAAGTAGACATCACTCAAAATCCAAACAGCGAACTGAAAAAAAACCTGTGATTCCCCCCCTGAGTAGGTTACATCGTATAGGGTTGGCTATTTTAGCTCTGTATGTTCTTGGTGAGCTGTGTCTCCAATTTCTTGGTTTTGTCTCAATAAATTAATAAACATAGCCATTAAAAGATAAACAAAATTCAGTATAGAATGACATAGCATCAGATGATAATTTGGTAAACAAATGGAAATCTTCTAAGTTAATATGATGGCTAAGAAAATCAAAATAAATCACCAAAAGAAAATAAATTGTAAAACAAAACATACTAAACAAGCAAATTAAATTCTGTTGGGGGGGATGTAAAATTTAAGCTGAGGCAACTTACCATCTGGGCCAGGACACACTATGCCTTGTGTTCGCACTTCACTGACCGCTTTAGTGTTTCTGGGAGTATGTTCTCTTCTTTCATGCTGATCCTTGAGATAAATAAAATGACTTGCAGGCACATCATACTATGTACAAGGGTAATATGTCTCGGACATTTCTAAAATCAGTATTTATTAGAATTAGATATTTTTTTTGCTTGGCAGAAAATTTATATTGTCTAAAGACAGACCCTACCTCAAAACAGTTTTTTTTTTAAATAAAACACACAATTAGCCTTGAGTGTGTTATACCATGTAGGAAATATAGCTTCATTGTGCAACAATATGCAGGGTACTTGGCTACTTCATATGACACTAGGAATACTTATCATGTGCTTAATGTGAAAAAGGTTCTGTCTCATTGCTTATTACAGGTTCATGAATGGACATCTGAAAATTTAGGGTTTGTTGCCCACCGTTCTGTACTATATGTTGCCATTTTATTTATACATTACAACAACAGTATGGGCTTTGTTATGAAATACATGCAGATTTTTGCATAGGATTTGTTAAAAATAAAGAAAATCTGGGTTAATACTTTGGAATTAACAGCCCAGGTTTACAACTTTAAGCTGGATTTAATGAAGTTTACATTTATACAGGTTAAACTTTCGAGTGCCATTTACGATTCTTTTTATTCAGATACAGGAAATAACGTGATCAATTTGACTTAATAACATTTTGGTGTCCATGACTTGCTAGAATAGACACAGATAGATTGATGAATCTATCACTCGGAGAAAAACACATGCTTCGGATAGCAGATTACGAAAGACTGCACTTTTGAAATTTTTGTAGGAATTCTTAGGGCAGTCACCTAATAAACTATTCAAACTGCATTCAGGAGACCAGGATTCTGTTCTTCTGCCTTAGCTTACGTTCCCAAGAATGGATTTTAATACTTAGATATTGAACTGGTTATGCATGATTTGCACTAAACCACTTAAAATGGAACTTGTTTTTAAGGGACACAATGGTTTTGTGTGTAGTATAAAACTTTTTAAATATACCCGTCATTTGTTGTCATTCTTTTGTGTCATGTATTCCTTTGTGTCATACAGATCCTTTAATTTTGAGAGTGCGCGATGCATGGCTTTGCAAGCACTCCAATAAGTTGAAGGGTGTACGTGAAGTGTCCTTTGTTTTGTACTTCTGTGATTGTCAT
The DNA here is from genome assembly GCA_036172795.1 of Pelodytes ibericus. Taxonomy (NCBI): domain Eukaryota; kingdom Metazoa; phylum Chordata; class Amphibia; order Anura; family Pelodytidae; genus Pelodytes; species Pelodytes ibericus. Next base: position 61,495,249 of record CM069862.1, read on the forward strand.
GCCATGTTTATATTTACCATTATATTTTATTTTGTAAAAACACATAGATTACCATGTGCAATGTACTATTCACTCCTAATTCATGTAACGGTTTTAGTTCATAGGAATGCTTAACATATTACAAAATCAATAAATGTATGCTCTTTTTAACATATTTAGTTGCTTAGACTATTTCTTTTAACATATTCTCTGTTGAAAAAGCCACTATTATGACTCTTAACCCCTTCGCGACAATGGACGTGTCAGGCACGTCCAGCCTGGAACTTTGACGGTGCTGGTCTATTGCCTCGATGTCGAGGCAATAGCCAGCACCGAAATTCGGGCTCCGCGGAGCAATCGTGGGCACCATATTGCAGGAGCAGCATGCTCCTGCAATATGCCTGTGCCCTCTTGTGGTCAGAGCTTCGGAAGTGAAAAAAAAAATTCACTTCCGTCGCTCTGAATATGTTGCTTGACTGCCCCTAGAGGCAGTCAGCAACATTGCAATGAAAAAAAAAGACTTAATTAGCTTGTCACCAAGGGAAAGTCAAGGTCAAAATGCCTTGTCACTAAGGGGTTTATACGTATGAATTCAGACTCCCCAAAGCCTCCTAACTGAGTGGATATATTCAATAGACCAGTAAAGTCAGGAAATAAGTATAAACGCAGCAATTCTATTATGGAAATGTAGTTTTATAACTTACCCTTCTTTATCAAACCTAAACTGGTATTGACTGTCACTAGAAAAGAAGCTCATCTGCCAAATAGTGTGTTAACTACTTAGTTTTAGCTTCTATTCTATAAGTCTGCTAAGTGAAATTTTAGATTATTCAAAGCTGGGACTTGGATTCAGTTGGTACATGCTATTTCACATACTGATTTTTCACTTTATCATAGTTGACAAGTGTGCATTCTCTTACAAGATATATATGTGTCTAGAAAGTTCTTTTATATTATAAACATGTAATAATGGAAGCTGTGACACCAAACATTGACTGGTTGGCTTTCTCTTAAATATCAACTAAGACATACCTTCTTCAGTTTGTCTCCCAGTCATAGATTTCCATTGCATTGTTTTCATTAAAGGGAAAGTCTAGTCCCCAAACTCACTTTGGTGCAAGTTGAGGACTACTGCTACTACTAGGTATTCTGCATTAATCACATTTTTAATATTTGACTCAAGTCCTCAGGTGCAACAGCACTGATTGTGTAGATACAGAGGATAAACCTCTTTTGGTTAATTTAGTCACTTCCTGTGCTGATGGAATACAATGCATTGGTTGGAATCTAAGTGACCTTGCTCTTGTACACAGTAGGATCTCTTAACAGTGCAACACATTGATGACATCACTAGAGACAGGAAATTCCATTAATTTGAATGGCATTATTCGCATTGGTTATTGCAGAAAAAAAGGAAATGACTGTTATTCAGCTAATGTGCGCAGTCCTGGTTTCTTGCAAACTGCTGGAATTTCACAGTTAAATCTAGCTGTAAGTATTTAAAATTGTAAGCAATGCAAAATGTAAAACATGCATTTTAAAGTTCTTTGAAGGCATATTAATATGCATTAACATTTGGAAGATTCATTCCCTTTAAAAAGGGGTCTCTAGTTATCAAGCTAACTGATGCATCTGGTAGGGTTTAATCTGTACATTGTGCCAATGAATTGCCAACAAAGAGGGGCGGGGAATCCCTGAAGTGTTAATTTGCGGCTGACGTTGTGAAATTGGGACTTCAGCCATGCAAGCCTCCTTCCCTAGGGATGTCATTGCATACAAATGCATGCACAAAATCCTTTTACATCTACTTTTGTTTACATTACAAGAGGACCAGTGTAGATGAACTGAGCTGTATTAGCTCTATTTTAAAAACTGGTTACAACTACCTGTGTGTTTTCTTGTTAGTTTTTTCCCGTATAGCAGTGATTGGAGGAGCAGGACCGTTGTCTGATGTCACTAGTGACTATACAGAGATCCTGTGCACTGAGCATCTTTGTGCACATGGGAGACCTCTTATTGGCTTCCAGGAGAATCTGTTTTTTTTTCTTCAGCTACTAATGTCATTGTGGGAAGGTTCAAAACCTAGAAGAAAACCTGCAAAAATAAATTTTCAAGTAAATTATTGCAGAAACTGGAAAAAAGAAATACGCATTTATTTTAAAGTCTCTGCTAGCGTATGCACTTATTTGTCCATTTATTTCTGAATGGAGAGATGTTTTGATTTTCTAAAAGTCCCCCTTTTTAAGGCCATTAGGGCATAATCCACACTGGACATCTGCAAGCTGCAATACTGGTGCTTTTCCTACTACAGAAATTTTTGCTCTGCCCAAACTCTTTCATCAAGGCAAACCTACTTTGATTGTTGTTCAGCACCTAGTCTCGTCTTGCAACTTCGTAAGGAGGAGTTTATTGTTCCTGAGTGAGCTCAGGACAAGTGAGTAAATAATTAGCAGTAGGCAGGCATGATGTGGTGTGCTGTCAAATGAATCTATAAGTCCTGTACTAGCAATTGTGCACTATAGTGTATCACCATCCGTGGCGTATAGTGCCCCTGAGTGACAGGCGTGCTGTCAGCCCGGAGCACGCCTGTCGCTCGGAGGCACAACGTCTCTCGTGTAATACCCGAAAATTTGTATACTTTTAGTGCTTGTTGAATTGAATTCGTAGCAGTGTCGTCTTTCGGATGTATTTCTGGGGTTTGTGTGCTCTCTGCTCGGAGCACACAAACCCCAGAAATACACTGCGTGGGTGCTCCATGTTAGATGTGCTGCGCACACCTAGCACATATGGAGCATCCGCCACTGATCACCATAGGGGTCGGCAGGATTTTTTCCCTCTCTCCTACTACAATGCCTACCTTTTTTGACTCAGGAGATGGCTTTCCTGGTGGAAGGTAAATGTTAGTTATCCATTAATTTGAATTAATTTTTTTATGTAGCAGTACCTAACAAACCAGCTGCACAACATGAGAACTATACATTTATATACTTTAAAATAGCTGCGGTGGTAAAGATTAGCTACAACTACCCCAGATTACAATTTCTGTGGTGTTCAGCCAGTAATGGCTGGATGTATATCATGAGAGATGCAATCAACAACAACAAAGTTAGTGTGTAGAGTAGTATAAGCCACCACAAGTCCAGCCTTGAACTGCAGTCCCTATGAAGTTCAGCTAGCAAAATGGCTGACTGAATATTATTGTAGATGCTGTCAACAAACATTTCTAAAACAGAGAATTGCAGGAATTTGAGATGGTAATTTCAAACTTAAAGCCAAAGTAGCCGAGTTAGAAAAATTCTCCCATTAAGCTGCCTAGGAGAATTTTTGTAACCCTGCTACTTTGGTAATACCCTGTTTACGTTTGAAATTCCCATCTTGATTCTCTGCAGTTGTCTCTTTCATGTCTGTAATTGTTAGTTGCACCCTAAGCATGCATCTCTCTTAACCACACTGTCATGCCAAAGCATGAGTTGACATCTGATAGCATTTGTTTTGTATATGGTAGGATAGTCTTTATTGTAGGCTTTCCTCCACCACCAGGCCCAAGCCGCACGTAGTAGATAACCATCACCAGAGCTGGACTTAGTGGGTCATAAAATGTATCGGGGCAAATGCTCTACCTTTTGGGTGAATTACATAATATGAAATGTGTAGAACGTGTATATATTGTAAAACGGTCCAATACAAATATATATATATATATATATATATATATATATATATATATATATATATATATATTCATATTGCCCAGGTTGTATCCTTTTGTTTGGTACTAAACATGCCAGTGTAATGTGTTCCTGTCATGAGAAACCAGAATGGCTACTTACCTAGGAGTTAAAGTCAAAAGCATTTTTGATATCTAAAAACTCACAAAAATAGGAGAAATATGATAACAAAATTATAAAGGAATACCATAAATTGCAAATTTTTGGAAAGCTTATTGTATGGTCAGGTAAAAATCTACATTAGTGCCCTGGTATGATGGAGTCAGGCCAAACCCCTCGGATCCGACCCCAAGATGGGGGGGCTAGCCTTTTAGAGACCTTTTAGAAGCATTTTCCCTCCTCCGTGCAGGAGGGAAGAAGACTGCACGGAGGAGATGGACGGAGACAGGGAGCACCAAGGAGATGGTGAGTACTTACCTCCTTGTTGCTCTCTGTCTCCGGTCGTCTCCTCCGTGCATCTTCCCCCCTGTACGGAGGAAGGAAGCGCCGGTCGTCACATTTTTTTTAATTTATTTTTTTTAAACTTTATTGAAGTCGCGCGACCGCAATAAAGTAAAAAAACAAAAAAAAAACGTGACGACCGGAGCTTCCTTCCTCCGTGCAGGGGGGAAGATGCACGGAGGAGACGACCGGAGGTAAGTACTGTCTGGGGAAGGGGGAGGAGGGTGGATTAAACGAGCAAATCCTGGAATATTGAGGGGCAAAATCCTGGCATATAGAGGGGGCAGAATCCTGGCATATAGAGGCAAAATCCTGGCATAGAGGGGCAAAATCCTGGCAAATAGAGGGGCAGGGGCAGAGTCCTGTCACATAGAGGGGAAAAATCCTGGCATAGAGGGGGAAAATCCTGGCATAGAGAGGCAAAATCCTGGCATATAGAGGGGCAAAATCCTGGAATAGAGGGGCAAAATCCTGGAATAGAGGGGCAAAATCCTGGCATATAGAGGGGCAGAATCCTGGAATAGAGGGGCAAAATCCTGGCACATAGAGGGGCAGGGGCAGAGTCCTGTCATATAGAGGGGCCAAATCATGACATAGAGGGGCAAAATCCTGGCATAGAGAGGCAAAATCCTGACATAGAGGGGCAAAATCCTGGCATATAGAGGGGCAAAATCCTGGCATAGAGGGGCAAAATCCTGGAATAGAGGGGCAAAATCCTAGCATATAGAGGGGCAAAATCCTGGCATATAGAGGGGCAAAATCCTGGCATATAGAGGGGCAAAATCCTGGCAAATAGAGGGGCAGAATCCTGGAATAGAGGGGCAAAATCCTGACATAGACGGGCAAAATCCTGGCATATAGAGGGGCAGAATCCTGGCATAGAGTGGCAAAATTCACTGAATTTTTTATGAAATATATATTGGGGGGGGGGGGGGGGGACGGTCGCAGTGGATTTTAGTTCATACCCCTGTAATGGACCTGTGTTAGCTGGAGGTATACAGGTCCTTCTACTGGATAGGAACTAGCTTTCTCACTATGAACCATCTATTTCACGTTTTTTTTTTTTTTATTTATTTTTTGTAAACTTTATTGAAGTCGCGCGACCGCAATAAAGTAAAAAAACAAAAAAAAAACGTGACGACCGGAGCTTCCTTCCTCCGTGCAGGGGGGAAGATGCACGGAGGAGACGACCGGAGGTAAGTACTGTCTGGGGAAGGGGGAGGAGGGTGGATTAAACGAGCAAATCCTGGAATATTGAGGGGCAAAATCCTGGCATATAGAGGGGGCAGAATCCTGGCATATAGAGGCAAAATCCTGGCATAGAGGGGCAAAATCCTGGCAAATAGAGGGGCAGAATCCTGGAATAGAGGGGCAAAATCCTGGAATAGAGGGGCAAAATCCTGGCATATAGAGGGGCAGAATCCTGGAATAGAGGGGCAAAATCCTGGCACATAGAGGGGCAGGGGCAGAGTCCTGTCATATAGAGGGGCCAAATCATGACATAGAGGGGCAAAATCCTGGCATAGAGAGGCAAAATCCTGACATAGAGGGGCAAAATCCTGGCATATAGAGGGGCAAAATCCTGGCATAGAGGGGCAAAATCCTGGAATAGAGGGGCAAAATCCTAGCATATAGAGGGGCAAAATCCTGGCATATAGAGGGACAAAATCCTGGCATATAGAGGGGCAAAATCCTGGCATATAGAGGGGCAGAATCCTGGAATAGAGGGGCAAAATCCTGACATAGACGGGCAAAATCCTGGCATATAGAGGGGCAGAATCCTGGCATAGAGTGGCAAAATTCACTGAATTTTTTATGAAATATATATTGGGGGGGGGGGGGGGGGGGCGGTCGCAGTGGATTTTAGTTTTTTTTAGCTTTCTCACTATGAACCATCTATTTCCTATCCCTGTAAAGGACCTGTGTTAGCTGGAGGTACAAAGGTCCTTCTACTAGATAGGAACTAGCTTTCTCACTATGAACCATCTATTTCCTATCCCTGTAAAGGACCTGTGTTAGCTGGAGGTACAAAGGTCCTTCTACTGGATAGGAACTAGCTTTCTCACTGCAAACCATCTATTTCCTATCCCTGTAAAGGACCTGTGTTAGCTGAAGGTACATAGGTCTCTTGGCAGTATAAGTACTACCTGTAAAAGGACCTGTGTTAGCTGGAGGTATAAAGGTCCTTCTACTGGATAGGAACTAGCTTTCTCACCATGAACCGTCTAGTTCCTATCCCTGTAAAGGACCTGTGTTAGCTGGAGGTACAAAAGTCCTTCTACTGCATAGGAACCATCTATTTCCTATCCCTGTAAAGGACCTGTGTTAGCTGAAGGTACATAGGTCTCTTGGCAGTATAAGTACTACCTGTAAAAGGACCTGTGTGTGTTAGCTGGAGGTATAAAGGTCCTTCTACTGGAAATGAACTAGCTTTCTCACTATGAACTGTCTAGTTCCTATCCCTGTAAAGGACCTGTGTTAGCTGGAGTTACAAAGGTCCTGTTACTGGATAGGAACTAGTTCTCTTAGTGTGAGTTTGCTAGTTCAAATCCCTATACAGGACCTGACCACTAGGGGGCAAAAAGGTCCTTCTACTGGATAGGAACTAGCTTTCTCATTGTGAACCGTCTATTTCCTATCCCTGTAAAGGACCTGTGTTACCTGGAGGTTCAAAGGTCATTCTACTGGATAGGAACTAGCTTTCTAACTGTGAACCGTCTATTTCCTATCCCTGTAAAGGACCTGTGTTAGCTGGAGGTATAAAGGTCCTTCTACTGGATAGGAACTAGCTTTCTCACTATGAACCGTCTAGTTCCTATCCTTTAACAGGACCTGATAACTAGAGGAAAAAGTTCCGTTGGCAGGATAGGAACTAGTAGACATGTGCATTCGTTTTCGGACGAATGCATTTTCATCCGAAAATAGAATTTTCGTCCATTCGTCCGAAAAACGAATAATGAAAATGCTAAACTAACGAAAGCCGAATGTACGAATGGTTAATAAATGAAAATCATTCGTCCATTCGTGCTATTGGCATTCTATAAACCGAAATAGAGTCGGTTTATAGAATACCAATAGAATTACATACATTCCATAAACCGACATAATGAACGACTTTCGGTTTATGGAATGCATGTAATGCTATTGCTATTCTATAAACCGAAATAGAGTCCCCATTCATACGAATAGGTCAATTGACCTATTCGTATGAATGGGGACTCTATTTCGGTTTATAGAAAGCCAATAGTATTACATGTATTCCATAAGCCCAAAATCTATAAACCGAACGACATTCGGTTCATAGACTTTCGGTTTATAGAATACATGTAATGCTATTGCTATTCTATAAATCAAAAGTCTATAAACCGAACGTCATTCGGTTTATAGACTTTCGGCTTATGGAATACATGTAATACTATTGGCTTTCTATAAACCGAACTAGAGTCCCCATTCATAAGAAATTCTTATGAATGGGGACTCTAGTTCGGTTTATAGAAAGCCAATAGTATTACATGTATTCTATAAGGCGAAAGTCTATAAACCGAAGGTCGTTCGGTTTATAGACTTTCGGTTTATAGAATAGCATAGAATTACTAGAGTCCCCATTCATAAGAAATTCTTATGAATGGGGTCCCCATTCATAAGAATTTCTTATGAATGAGGACCCTAGTTCGGTTTATAGAAAGCCAATAGCATTACATGTATTCCATAAGCCGAAAGTCTATAAACCGAACAACGTTCGGTTTATAGACTTTCGGTTTATGGAATGTGTAGGTCAATTGATTCGTACGAACAAATAAAACAAAATGAAAATAATGAACGAATTTCGTCTGAAACTAATGCAGTAATGAATGAAATTCGTTTTAGACTAAATAAATAACATTTTCGTCCGAATGGACGAAAACAAAACGAAAAATTTAGTTTTGCGCACGTCTGGGAACTAGCTTAGAATAGAAACATAGAATGTGTCGGCAGATAAGAACCATTCGGTCCATCTAGTCTGCCCATTTTTTTTGGAGTACTTTTATTAGTCCCCCGTTCCCGGTCTTATAGCTAGGATAGCCTTGTGTCTATCCCACGCATGCTTAAAATCCTTGACTGTGTTTACCTCTACCACTTCTGCTGGCAGGCTATTCCATACATCCACTACCCTCTCAGTAAAGTAATACTTCCTGATATTACTTTTAAATCGTTGCCCCTCTAATTTAAGACTATGTCCTCTAGTTGTGGTAGTTTTTCTTCTTTTAAATATACTCTCTTCCTTTACTGTGTTGATTCCCTTTATGTATTTAAATGTTTCTATCATATCCCCCCTGTTACGTCTTTCCTCCAAGCTATAGATGTTAAGATGCTTTAACCTTTCCTGGTAAGTTTTATCCTTCAACCCATGAACCAGTTTAGTAGCCCTTCTCTGAACTTTCTGCAAAGTATCAATATCCTTCTGGAGATACGGTCTCCAGTACTGCGTACAATACTCCAAGTGAGGTCTCACCAGTGCTCTGTACAATGTGAGTCGGCTAGTTCCAATCCCTATACAGGACCTGACCACTAGGGGATAAAAAGGTCCTTCTACTGGGTAGGAACTAGCTCTCTCATTGTGAGTCAGCTAGTTCCAATCCCTATACAGGACCTGACAACTAGGGGGCAAAAAGGTACCTTTGCAGGATAGGAAATAGCTCACTCACACTGAGCAAGCTATTGCCTATCCTCAGAAAGGACAGGGTCCTTCTACTGGATAGGAACTAGCCTCAACCCATATTTATTATATGTATAGTAACATCCCGTGAATGTTGGGCAAATGTAACATCCCCAGGATGTACACGGAATTTGTTTTAAACTCTTTTGACATGCTGTCTATCTCTATTGGTGTAGCTAGGTTAAATATGTGAGTATTAATATTTACTACATATCTGTATACAAAATAACATTCCACCATAAACACTCTTTTCTACCTTTACAATCCAGTTTGCTCTAGTAAGGCATTCCCATCCAGTGATGCCACATGTGCAAGTTTCCTCTTGCAGGCTGCAATCTGATCTTAGCACTGTAATGTACACATACACGTGTTAACTGCACATTGTTCCCACGTCAACACCTCAAATGGAAAGACCTGCCTCAAACATGCTGGGGGAATGGGAGTGGAGACAGTGATGATTGTGCAGAGAATAGATTGGAGATGCTGGGAATAAACAATGGTTTGTTAAGGCACAACTTAATGGAGTTTGAAACTAACCCAGACACATAAAGGTAACAATGGGGATAACCCATAAACAATAGTTCAATACAATTAACCAGAAAAGGCCCTCAAAATGCCCATTAACCTTTTTTTTTTTAAATATATAGTTATCCATATAAATATACCATAAATCAGATTGAAGACAAAAGCATCCATACAGAACCACCAAACATTGCCAAAGAGCAGTGAAAAGCCAGAGAAATAAATTATTTTCTCAAATCATATGTAAATATCTTGAGCGGAAGATTAATGTGCACCTACATATAAAAAAGAATAATGGACGGTGTAATGAACTTGACAGATAAAGAATGATAGTAACGCGCTACTATATATTTGTCACTTAGCACTAGAAATACAGATAATTAAAATCCTGCAGCTCACAGAATTATGAACGGGACAGCCCTGTGTTCCAAACACAAGAGCGTCAGTGGTGAAGGGAAGGGGGGCTATACGACAGAGAAGAGGAGAACGGTGCTGAACTGTACAGTGCAGGGGGGGCGGAGAAAAACAGTGAGATGCGGGCAGATGCATAGTAATATAAGGCCCTATAGTTACAGCTTACATACATTTCAACCTGGTATATCCCTGCCTTGAAAATCCTGACTACGCTGCTAAACCGTGGTGAGAAAAAACTGCATTGACCATACATAAGGATGCCAAATATGCTTTGCTTAACAAAAACCTCAGGGTGGAGCAATCCCTCATCTTGGATTAGTTTGTTTACTTTTGCATTATTAAAACTGCTCTGTCATTTTCTTCCGTTTGAACATTGGACTATAATAGAATGATCTCAAAGCTCTGACAAATTAATCTCTGCTAACTCACTATCTCATAGAAACAAACATGTCCACTGTTCATATCTGTCTGTCACTAGCAACTGCTATGATGCCTCTGAGGAAGCAGATTATCCTATGTAAAGTTTTGTTCAGATGCATCACACAAACCGTAGTTAAATGTTGGCTAAGCTTTATCTATGTCTGTGTGAGCATCATGGGAACTGTAGTCCAAAACAGCTGGTGATCAAATGCAGTATGTTTATAAAACATTACCATACTCCACGCCACACATTTTTTATAATACTCGGTATAATAAGAGATGGAGTCCATCTTTTATGAAATTTGCACTCATTTTCATTCTCTACATGCACAGTAAAAACAATGTTTAGGTTAATTAGTCCCTTTAAATATGTATGATTCAATGAAAGACTGAAGTAGTCGTGTGGATGGTTGGCACTAGGTTGGCCAAAGATTAATTGTGTGTGTTCTAGCTGTATTAGTTGTAAACTACCTGATAATAACAGTGATGGAGGGCAGTGAGAGCTAGGTGGGATTAGCTAGAGGTAAAGTGACAGGTATTCTAGTGGGACAGGTAGTAAGCTTCTTTAACAAGATTAGTTTCCAGAGAATTTTTAAAGTTTGAAAAGGAAGGCAAAACTGGATGCTCTGCAGAAGGGGGAAGGGGCAGCTCTGGCAAATCATGTGTAATTGGTTGTGATGGCCAAATTGTGCATCTATTTGGGGTCACATCGAGGTATTTTGGCATATATTGAGTAGACCCCTTTATTCTTTCACTAAAGCATATTTAAAGTGACTGCTCTTTGAAGCAATCCTTCAGTTAAACATAAACTAACACTTTGCTGACAGTTATTCTACATATAAGAGTAAATTAGATGGTAAAGGTAATAGTAGCGCAATCTCTGTGTGAGCCAATGTATAATAAAAAGTAGAAAGTTTGCACAACCTGCTCCAGTCTTGAACTTTTGGCTAGCTGACAATTGGCACAGACTTTTTTTTTTTTACAGGCCCCCCAATATTGGCATAGACTATGATTGTCCATAGTAAATAAATGAGAATGACTGTAGACCATAACAGCTGCAGTGACAAATGTTTCTGATTGTGATAATTACTGTGACATATAGAGTGATCAGATGAGAGCAGCTTATGTATACCCCAGGGCTGTAATTAGTAAAATATAGCAGACTGCAGTCATTATTTTTGCCTATGCAGCCTGGCCCCTGAAGCATGCATATGTATGTAAAGCGGCCCTTAATATAACAGCGATGTGATCAGTCCATTCCCTGGCCAATGTTTTGATGAAAGGTGGTTAAAACACACACAAGCATTTGTTAGAAATCGATCACATTGATCAATGATAACGCACATTAAGGCAGCAGTGGGCGTGGGCACATTTGGGAGGACTGCCAGAGTGATGCTCTCTTTCTATAGGATGAACAGCTTCTTCCGTGTGTGTGTCCCTAACTCCTCCCCAATCAGAGGACGAGCTGCAGCTGAGAGCCTGCTTCCCTCTGTGTCAGGAAGGTGGCTGCCAGCGTCTGGATTCTTCTATTGCATCCCAGGGGTTTCACAGGAGCTGGAACTGTAATGTGTGTGGAGATGATGTGACAGCAGGAACCGAATCCCCTGCTTTCTTGATTCATTTGATTTGTACATTGCCTGCATTACATGGCTGCTTTGTAGCTAAATTACTGATACTCCGTTATTTGTCCTGAGAACTGATACAGTAGCTTTCATCTGGATAATAGAGAAACTGGAGGAATGGATGATCTGTAAAGTGCCAGTGTAGTGGGGACCGCAGATCTGGGTACCAACCTACTGCTGTTTTGTTCGCTGAGTGGCACAGGGTATATTTGTACTGAGCAGAGACACTAGTAATTGACATTCCTCATGGCGACTCCAAAACTCCTCTGTGTCCCGGTGTTGTCGCTGCTAGTCCTGTTGGTTGCCTATTGGTACCGTCCGGTGGATGAGAATAACCTCCAGAACCGACTGGACACTGTGCTTTCGTCGCTACTCCGGGCTGAGCAAAAAGTTGGTCTTGATTCTGACCGACCGCCTCGCATTGCAATCGGTAACTATTTTGACATTTACATTTATTTGTAGTGGGGCCTGTGACATGCTTTCTGTTTATTTCCCTCTCTCCATGGTACAAGATGGTTATCATACTGCTAACATATTGTAATTGAACAAATTAACATTTTTTTCCTGGACAAATTAACAAATAAACAAATGATGAGAAAAATGTTTCCAAATAATGTACTTTTCTTTTTCCTTTCGTGTAGTTTTTCTAATAGGACCATAAAACAGCTAGTTATGCATAGAAGCAATTCTGAGACAAAGTTCTAACTATGGTGCAGTTACCATGGAAACCGATGGAATGTTCTTGACTTTGCCCTAGAGTTGGTCATTACAGGTAACCCCCAGTATGACCTTCAGTGGTAATACTGGTCAATGCAGTTCTACAACTAATTCTCCCTAGGGAAACAAAGCATGTACAAACCTGTTATTTGTACCAGGCAGTCATTAAATGTGTGAATAGTTATGAGAAATTTAAATGTGATATGCAACAGTATAAACAGATCAAATTGTATATTTTTTTTTTCTTTCAACATTTAGAAACCATGGGGGTTCTTTATGAAGGTCAGTTTTGTGACCCCACATTCCATCGGTTACCTTTGGAACTATTACAGTTTTGGAAATGTTCACCAGAATTGACCTATTAAAAAACACTAATTTATTGTGCTAGAGGGATGAGCAATAATACAATCACTTAGCTTGAAAATGTAGCCAACTCAAAAGATTAATACTACTTCAAACTTTTATTGAGTCAAATGTTTAAGGGTACCATATTATGTTGTTTTTATTGTGCATAGCCCCTCCCTACATTACTTCCCTCCTTAACCCATAGTACTGTGCATGACCTCTACACTCCTCAAATGGACTTAGGCTCTCCTCCAACCTTTATCAGCTCTTCCCACTTGCACAGGCAAGATTTTGCCTGAGCTGCCCTCTCTTTCTAGAACTCCCTTCTGCAGAGCATCCAGCTCTCTCCCTCTTTCTCAAACTTCGTAAAGTCTTGTAAAAGTCACCCCTTTTAAGGAAGGTTACTACTCGCCCCTCTACAATACCCAGTGATTAACCTCTAGCCAAGTGCACCTAGCTCTCACTGTAGTTAAACACTATATTGACAAGGCACAGGCCTGGGGTGGCACCTCTTTCAACGCATGCTGAAAGTGAGGTCTGTCTGACACAATGGTGTCGCTCCTGAGAATATTTGTGCATGCAGGCTCGAGTATATGACCATGGTCTTGAGCCCGCCCACACAAATATTATCAGGGGCTGCGCCAGACCTCACTTTCAGCATGTGGCACACATATTGCAAAGGAGGCGCAAGTCTGGGGATGCATTAGGGGCTCTAAGAGACAAAGGTGATCTAAAGAGGTAGGGTTAAGAACTTGGTGTGTCTTAAACAGGAAGAGGTGCTGCCTTGACATTAAGGGTGAAGCAAATTTAGATTGGGGATGGGGGGTTAGTCAGGCCTAGGGCAGCACAAAACCAAAATATACCACTGATACTGTTAACTACCATCCCTTTGACTTCTTCACTCCCTTATGTGTCTCATGTCCGCTCCGGACTGTAAGATTGCCAGCAAGGCTCTCATGTTTCAGTCTGTTCATGTTAAATTAGCATGTAGACACCTTCTATGCTCTGTACCAAGTGCTGTGTAAATTTTTGGCAATTTATTAATAAAGGTTAATGTGTTGTAGAGAATACAAAAAGATGTGCTAGCAGAATTGCAAGCAAGTGCCCAAGTTCGGTGAAAAGTGGAGCGTACTGCTTATGATCTCACCTGTAGCTTGAAATGCAAGTTACACATTTCCCATTGAAAACCAGTTCATTTGCATTTCAAGCCACAGGCGATGTCATAACCAGGAGACTCCACAGACACATTGAAAACCCAGATTTAGGCACTTGCTTGCAGTACTGCTAACACAGTCATTTTTTAATATCTACATGCACAGGTTGATTATCCCAAAATGCTTGGGACCAGACACATTTTGGGTTATTTTCATCAATGATATATAAATTTAAAGCCTTTAAGCACTCATTAAATACAGTAGTATCAATGCAAAAACTGTATAGAACAAATATATATATCGGTTTCTGTGATGAGGCATCGTTGGGAACCTGCCGTTGGTTCATCTGGTGTGCACACCTGCCAATGTATTAACCTTTTAGGGTCTGGAGTATCAGAGCATGCATGGAAAGGCTATATTGCAGCTTAAGGGGGCTGAACAATGAATAAACAGTTTTGCACTTGCATTCTGACTGGTATGTGTGGACTTTTCAATTTGTAAATTCTTTTGGCAAAATCTGAATTGTATTTGGGATTAGGGGTACTCAGCCTGTATAATAAGCAATGTTTAGGTGATCTAGTCCTTTTTAACTATCACTTTTATTTGATGTGTATTTAGGTGTAGTGTGATCAGATGTCACCTGTAGAGGGTGGCTGTACAAAATGTATGTTACATAATTATATGAAAATCACTGTCAATCTGTGAGCTGCAATTTGATATGCATTGTATTTTTAGATTTCTGTTTTAATTAAGTCTCAGGATTGTTGGTAAAGATGCCAACCATAGTGAACTATGATGAATGTGATATGAAATTAATGTAGCCCATCCCCATGTTGCTGAATTAGCTATACACCGGTAATTCCCATAATGCTGAGGTAGTTGTAGTTCAGAAACCGATGTAGGGTGAAGCCTTGCCCAGTACTGTAATCAGCTATACTATCCATTCAGAGCAGAAATGGACATTGCATTTCTATGGTATAATGTGTCTTGCACACCTGTTATTGAAAGGGTTAATATGTAAAATGAAAGAGGGGGAGTGCTAACTCCAATAGCTGCCAGGATCCATTCAAATGAGGGCACAGGTTGATCATTCAATGGCAGACTCATTGTGACAAATCCAACTCATAAGCATATCCTGTTGCTATTCTGTCTTGACTTTTCCTGTGGCATAGCTTTGCAATTACTGGTAGCCTTTGACCTGCTATCTGTTGTGGTCAATGGTTCACACAATTTATAACTGGGTGTTTAACATTGTAACTGTAGTCCAAACTGTAGGTCAATGATTGCACTGATGCGAGACTGCCTCTAGAGTAACCCTAGATCTAGGGTTAGAGTTGGGGTTGTATTTAGATTTAGGGTTAGGGTAAGGATTTGGGTTGGGGTCAAAAGGTGACAGGAGAAAATGATAGGAGGAAGTTGTCAGGAAAAAACCCAACCTTCGTTTATTGCCCTATAACTTGAGCCAACAACAGAAAAACATGTAAACCATGGCTATTTATAAACTCAGGACAAATATTAGAAACTATTTAGAAGGGGTCCTTTTTACCATTTTTTGTATTTGTGTTAAAGATTTTTCATGTAAAAGTTTGAAAGTACTTTTTTTTCTTAGTAAATTTTACATGATGCAAATAATGGTATCTAAGGAAAGCCCTTTTTATGGCAATAAAAACTGTATATAATTTGTGAGTACATTAAATGAGAGAGGAAAATTAAAGCTTAACACACACACAAAGGGTACAACATTTTTCAAAAGTCTGGTCACTAATGGGTTAAAGCATTGTTGTCAAACTGTTACCACAGGCCAAATAGAGCCGTCTGTTTGTAATGCCCCTGGCACATCTGGCCTCGAACCCCTCACCCCAGCATCTGTTAGATTTGTAGTTTAGATGTACCTGCCAGGTAAAACTAACACACTGGCACTTTATCTGTTAAGGTGGCCATGCAACTATCTATTCTTTTGTCATTATTGCAAATATATAAAATGTTGCTATGATGTGCATTACAGTGAACAATACCACAATACATGTTGGGCACTTTGGTAATGTGTACATATGGTATGTTTTTAGCAAAGTACATTATTCTAAACATTTGATGGTAGTTTTGCCATAATTTACCTAAGGGGCAGTTTGTCACACACACATTTTATAAGTGATAGCAACTTACATTATGTTATAGGGTGCTAAAAGTCTACATGCTCCTCCCATTGTGTCCTAAACCGAATGTCTGTTGGCTACAAAACCCAAAAAACCTGTTTTGACAGTCACATTGTTATCTATTGCAGCCAATACCCTGTTGCGCAACAGTTCAGTAAACAATTTGCCTGGTGAACAGATGGTTTTCTCGATTTTGTTCTCCCAGCAAAGTGTGAACTATTTTAAGGTGATACAAATCCAGTGTTGCAAAAAATATTAAGAGAAAATATCATGTCTGGCAAAAAAAATATATATTTCACACTGTGGTTTTAAAGAGCTGACACTTTTTGAACAGCACTGCTTGATGCAAGCAGACCAGCTGAGTTAAATAACATTACTCAATAGAAGTGATTGACTGAACAGATTTATTTATCAAAGTATGTAGATAAGTGCAATAAACATGCAGACTTTGATTCCTGGACATCCCATGGAAACGTACCTTTTGGAAGCTTTCCCCTGGCGATAAAGCCTCCTCCCATGATGCCACATCCTCCTCAGTCTAAAGAATGGGTGTCACCAGCATCTCTTGGGTGCTAATTAGAGTACTCTCTTATAGAGGTACATGTCGATGTCCATTACACATGTGCAGGATGTCGGCGCCAATCTTCCCATCCCCAATGGTTAATGCCAGAAAAATCTGAGGCGGTGACCAGTTTCTGAATGAAACTGATCACTGCACATGCTTCACGCAAATGAAGGACTCCTCTTGCAATGTAAAGAAATGCATGGTGAAGCCTAGTGCAAGAAATAATTGTCTGCATTCAAACCATTAACCTGTACATCTTAGACACTACCACACATGATGCCTGGAGTGTCCTTAAAATAACCAACTGACTCGAATATCTCTGAAAATGCTGAATAAGTATGTTGGGCGGAAAGCTATAGTAACATTAATTTGCTGTGTACTACAGTTCGAAAGATTTTCAGCCAGACACAATGTTGCCATCATGCTACCATGGCATTGTGGGAAATGTAGTCTATAGCTGCATACCATACTCCTGGATGATGATTTATCACAGATATGTACCACTTCTGATATAACTTTGTTAGAATTATTCATACAACTGATAATTTGTGCCATGGCAGGACATGAGTGCATATGGCACCAAGCAAAAGTAGACAGTCCTAGTACAGCAGCCAACTTAAGTGCAGTCTTGGCACAACATAGGATTTATGCAATAAACAATTGTACTCAGGCAGTATGTACTGGGTTTCTCATCCCAAACAAAATGATGACATTATAGTGCAAACAAAACCAATTTAAAGCCACACATGCATAATGAATTGGACCATAGTGCAAAACATAGATAAAATCGATTTTACTGGTAATCATCTGTGACTTTTTATTTTTGACAAAAATGCTTTTAAAACCTTCCCCTCCAGCTTCTCTTCTGGGTGCTAGCATTGTTCTTTAATTACACGTGTTCAAGCAACATTGTGCATTGTAACCTATGTGAATCCATCTTTTTATTATTATTTAAACCAGAAGCAATAAAAGCGGGTAATTCGCATTCCACAGACAGCCTAGACCAAGCTAAAAACTTTAACTTAAAAGAAATGGAAATACAAATAAAATGACCCTGAAAGACAATACGTTAACTGCCTTGCAGAATTGCTGTGCCTTTCTATAAAGATTACCTGGTAGAAAAAGGTGATCACCTGTTAGCTGTACAACCCTTCACAGTGACGCTCTACTGTTTATTATTCCAGCTGTCTGCCACCATTTTGTTCCCATGAATATCATCATTTTATGAGAATACAGGGTGCAAAATAAGGATTCTGGGTATAGTTAGTCTAGTTATTTAGTTGTGTGTGTGTGTGTGTGCGTGTGCGTGTGTCTGTGTGTGTGTGTGTGGTTTTCTGAACACTGTAAACCCATTCCTATAAACTGGAAAAACGTGTTATCCATTATTTTATTTTATATTTGTTCCAGATTTGCTCCTTTAAAGGAGTCTTAAAACCTGACATTTTGGGGGCTTTTTAAAATTGTTATTATTTTACTTTGGCAATGTATGAACTCAGGATCGTTTGTATGAACTCAGGATCGTTTGTATGAACTCAGGATCGTTTGTATCACCTTAAATGCAAGGGTGCAAAAATAATTCTTCAGTGTTTCTAATAAAATACTAGGTTTAGCTCTCTGTAACCTGTGGTAATATTTGCAAATATTAATAATAGAAGCCACTGCTTCTATTATTAATTTGCTTTTCCACAGGCATTAAACGTAAATCTCTATAGTTTCATTGCAAATCAATTACCTGTTTCTAGCCATTCACATCCACTGTTGAAAACAAACCACACATTTGTGTATTTATTAATTCTTGTATCCTATATGAGAATAACTGTAGTTTTGTTTATGAATGATTGCATCAATGATAGACTATTTTAGATAGAAATAGAACTCTGACTGATACATTTTAGAAGGATTGTAGAGTCGACAGTCGAGTTAGAAGCAGGCCAATACATCCAATAAAAAATAGATGACAAGCAATCAATCAGTGACCATAGAAAGGAATGTGGACTTGCAATATGCACTCCCTCTAGATTGCAAGCAGGGTTCTTTACCTTGTGTATCAGTCTGTTCCTCTCTGTGCTCTGTACCAAGCACTACATAAATTGTTGGCACTATATAGATAAGGGTTAATATAATGTAATTATTGCTGGTTCTTTGTAATCGGTAGGAAGAGACGTAGGATGTGTTGCACATGGTAGGCACAATGCTTCTCTCCTTATTTTGATAAGGGTGACACATCTAGCTGCACGCTCAGATTTAGCAAGAACAAGCTACAAAATGGCGTAAAGGGAGGAAGAAAACAAACTCCACTGTCCCTTCCTCGTGTCTGACTGATTCTGATCACTTTCTGGCCATAGAGGTTCCATTACAGTAAGGTTTTGATCTGGTATATTCTGCCAGGGAGACTAAGTTATGTCCATACAACTTTAACAACCACACTCGTGTTTGTCTCCTGCACCAGTAGTAGTTGATGGACGGTCTGATAACACGGCAGACAACCATGCTGTGTTCGTGACCTTCTTTTTTTTTGTTTTTTTTTTAGTGATGTCATGTCATTATTATTCATTAATCTTTCATTTCTTTCTCTGGTCAGGGTTCGGGGGATGCCTGGATATTGTAGTAGACGGTGTGGCACTGCTACAGGAGGCGGCCATTGAGCCCAGCTACAACCCTGTTCACCACAACTTCATTGAGTCAGAGACACAGCTAGCGGAGAGCTTTGCCTACTTCTTCCCACCAGGCGCAGCCTCTGAGTAAGTAAGAAGAGATGTTTTCTGGCAAAAAAAGAGGAAATTTAGCTGGTTTTACAGAAAATTGATTTGTTAGGTATTCGAAAATGTCAATTTATTATACTATCCTGTGTTTTTACAAAATAATCTAATCTATTCATGTTTCCATTGATAACAATTCATTTTTTAGACTGCTTGTCAGTTCATATTTATTTCTTTGAAGATTAAGTTTGTGTTTCGCGTTTGACACTGCATGCTAATTAGGCTGTTATCACACATAAGACATGATAGGATACAGAATTATTCATTTTGCTAAAGATTTCACGTCCTCTGATTGCAAAATATTCTGAAGTAAAAAGCACCATCTGTGTTTTTAAAGGGACAGTCTAGTCCCCACACTCACTTTGGTGCATGTTGAAGACTACTGCTTGTATACTGCACAGGCTTTTATCCCTGTGTGATTTGATGCAGGCATTCTGCATAAATCACATTTTTTTATATTTTACTGAAGCCCTCCCCAGGGATTACTGCAGGTGTAGCAGCACTGATTATAGTACTGAGAATATAACGTTTTGTATAATTTTAATCACTTCCTGTGCTGCTGGAATAGAATACATTGTGTGGAATGAGCTTGCTGTTGTACACAGCAGGATCTCTTAACAGTGCAACACATTGTCTGATGACATCACTAGATAGACAGGGTATTACATTCATTTGAATGGCATTATTCTCATTTGAAAGGAGAAGGTGGAGCAGACGTTGCACCTCTCCAAATGCAGGTAAGAAGACGAAAGCAGGCAGGATTCTCTTTAAAAATTTCAAAGTTTATTCCGAATTGTTAAAAGGCAATACAGGATCAAAGCATAGTCTCACAGGCGAAAGAGAAGTGACTAAGAAGTGACACGACCCTGACTTGGAAATAATGTACGATGTGTTGGTTTTTATATTTTTGTATTCCCAA
This sequence comes from Pelodytes ibericus, assembly GCA_036172795.1. Classification (NCBI taxonomy): domain Eukaryota; kingdom Metazoa; phylum Chordata; class Amphibia; order Anura; family Pelodytidae; genus Pelodytes; species Pelodytes ibericus. The sequence continues at coordinate 61,515,683 of CM069862.1, forward strand.
ATCTTAAAAAAAAAAAAAAAAAAAAGAAGTGACTAAATGAAACAAAACTAGATCCTAAGTGTCTATATAATAAATTCTGCCACACCTGTAGTGTTAATTGAAGGAGAGTCAAATAATAAAAATGTGATTTATGCAGAATGCCTGAATCAAATCACACTGGGAAAAAGCCTGTGCACTATACAAGCAGTAATCTTCATCTTGCACCAAAGTGAATTTGAGGACTAGACTGTCCCTTTTAAATTGTCTCCGCCTAGCTTGATTTATATTATGCGAGGTTAATTGCCTATTTTGGCCTAAGTTTTGGAACTCATTGTGTGTCTGTCTCTAAGTTTACCTGGTGTTTTTTTATTGTTTTGTTTTTAATAAACCTTGCAATATATGTGGTTGTTTTATTCATTGTTTTTCTGTTGCTAGGAGATACGTCTCTAATGAAACCTTATTCAAGAAGTTGGTAGATTCATCCAAACGGCTCTCAGAAATGCGCTGGACTCTTGGAGGGAATGCACCAGTTATGGCTAATCGCTTAGCTGTTGAGGGTTGTGATGTTTTACTCGGAGGACGGCTTAGTCAAGATGAATTAAGTGTGCTTTCTGAACGCATAACAGGTGAGCTTTAGCAAGTGGTGTAAACATTATATTCCATCAGTCTAATTTACAACAGGATGAAGAAGTCAAATAGGACATTTAAGTAGTATGGTCTGGTGACATTAAAGGTGCTGCTCCACAATGGCAGTTTATGTGCCCATTTTAAACTACAGGTTGAGTATCCCTTATCCAAAGATCCAAAATCCTTTGCTTCATTCTGCCCCCGAGGCATGTGTTACAGTTGTAAGAAATTTCCTCCTACAGAGTTAGAATGTGTGATGAATGAAGCACAAAGACAAGTGTATATAAAAATGTATACTGAATTAGTTAATAGTTACAGGTTATAAAAGAAAACTTGCAGTACATATTATACAAACATCCATTCCATAATCAATATTTAACAGAAAAGGGAAATACTTAGACAATTTTATTGAAGATCTTTACCTTGTAGCATTATCTTGGGACTGCCTCTTCTGTATGCTGTGCTCATCTGATTTTTTTTTTTTTTTTTTTCCAGTTCCAGAATTCCATGTACCTCCCAGAAAGGGGCTATCATTGTGAAAGTATTGTATATGAAGCTTTGCTGCACTAGCATAGTGGGAGGAGTTATTGGAGTTCTCCTTGCAGTGGTGTTACATATAGGGGAATGTTTTGTGTGATTGGCTGGACTCTGTTGGACTCTGTTAGACCTATATTTGAGGTTTTATTATAAGACGAACCGTGAATATAAGACAAGAGGACTTTTTCAGAGCATTTGCTCTGAAAGCAACTTTTTCCTATATTTGAGCAAATACGGTACTTTTGATTGTACATGCCGGTTGATTCCAGGGAATCAAGAAGCCAGGTCAGGTTGGCGACTGTCTCTTCCAGATAGTACATAGAAAATCCCTTGTTTTCAAAGGGGATAGAGAAAAGCCACCTTAACTAGAGAGAGATCCCCGCTATATTCAGACGAGTGGGGCGAGCTCACATTCTGATCGCCTGTGTAGGTGCTAACACTGTCACTGTGCATCAGCCAGTCTTCCCACCTCTCTAAGGATACACGTTGGGTTTACTTAGGGGAAAGAAATACTTATTTTTTTTTTTTGTTTTTTTTGAGGAAGCGACAGTTAAAGAAAAGGTTAGATTATGCTCTAATTAGCTTACAATATACACATCACATAAATTGTTTAAAACCTTGGCACATATTTCACCTTCATGGGTAGCTTGATGCAATATCCCATTTCACAGCAGATTTTAACTCTGTACTGTCTTTACTGTATTTTCAGTTGCTGGGGACCCTGTAGATGATGCTGACATACACCTAGTTATGGAATACCCAACCGGAGCCAAATGGGGAGATCATGTCTCACGTCGAGCGAACAGGTGCTCCATATCTGTGTGTTCTGTTTTGTGTCTGGATCTGAGATGGAAATTCCAAGACCTATATTTCTAGTTCATCATTTTAGACTGGTTACAGAAATAGACCCTTTTTATCACTTGCATATTGGAAACACATTACTACTGCCAGTAGATTAAAAAGTGAATGAATACATAAATAAACCCTTTTTATTGATGTATTGATGCATATATAGACCCTTATTATTGCATAAGTGAAACCGTGAATAATGTACTTCTATTATACTGGAAATAGAGTGCCTTGACGGAAAATGATGTAATGAATAACGAATATGGCACGTTTCCCTGATTAATTATTACTCAACCTGACAAGGGATAAATACTTCTTGTAAGTAACATTAATCTTCCTTTTAGCTTTTATAGTGTTTGCAAAATCCTGTGTAAGAAATCACCCGCAAATGTAATTCTCTTACAAATAGATCTTTTATTTAGCCATAGCATTTAATATTACTGCATATTCCTGCTTCCTAGATACATAGTGCACAGTGATTCCCATAATCCCGTCATAGACTCTCTAGAAGCCTTTAAAAACCAGTTGGAGAACTTCAAGCCAGACCTTCTTGTAATTGGTGGGTTGCAGATGATGGACAGCTTTCCCTTCAAACCAGGTAATGTTAATGATTTGTTTTAAAAATTGCATTATACCGTATAAATTATTCCCATGGGCTTATGTTTTCAGATTGCACCTGCCATGAAAATATGGCAATACAGGCATCAAACTAACTTTGCATGTTTCACCTGTACATTGTTAATAGTTTTAGTGCATACAAATTCATGCCGTGAATTTCTTTCAATGCTTCATGTAGTCCTCTTTAGTTTACATTTGCTATTGTTTATATTGCCAGAGGATCAGTTCAGACTAGCTAAATTGAGCAAGTGATTGTCTTCCCTATTTTTTTTTTTACAGCAGTTGTTTGAGGGATTGGGGTTGTAGGATGTATGGATTAAATTAGCATTAAACCCTAAAAATCAAAATTTGCCACCTGAAAGCGTTGCTCAAATACCGTATATACTCGAGTATAAGCCGACCCGAATATAAGCCGAGGCACCTAATTTTACCAAAAAGTACTGGGAAAAAATATTGACTCGAGTATAAGCCTAGGGTGGGAAATGAGGCAGCTACTGGTAAATATTGCCCCAAATCTGCCATTTAATATTCCAGGATATTGCCCCCAATGCCATTTAATATGCCAGGATATTGCCCCCAATATGCCATTTAATATGCCAGGATATTGCCCCCAATATGCCATTTAATATGCCAGGATTTTGCCCCCAATATGCCATTTTAATATGCCAGGATTTTGCCCCCAATATGCCATTTTAATATGCCAGGATATTGCCCCTTAGTATGCTCGTTATGCCACCCTCCTCCCCCCCCTTCCCCAGACCCCAGTACTTACCTCGTTCCTGCTCCGTCTCCCGGTGCTCTGAAGGTGCGTGGCTGTGAGGGAAGGGTTGTGAGCTCCCCTCCAGCCGCGCGGAACAATAAAGTTTGTTTTAAAAAAAACACACTTTGTTGACCGCGCGGCTGGAGGGGAGTGCACAACGCTTCCCTCACAGCCACGGACCTTCAGAGCACCGGGGGACAGAGCAGGAACGAGGTAAGTTTTAGATTTATTTTTTTCCCCAGACACCGACTCGAGCACAAAAAATGTGCTGAAAAACTCTGCTTATACTCGAGTATATACGGTACTTCTCGTTTTATCCCGATCTACTGATAACAACTTTCAGAATGTTTCATGCTCCTTCTACTACAGTCCCACCATCTTGTGTCTATATCACTGTCAGCCTGCTTCATTCATCTACAATGTCCTATTTCCTAGTTGTGTATACGAGCGTTTGTATTCACTCCTGCACCACTGTTCTCCTTCCTAACTGTTCACATTAGTGTTTACATTTTCATTCACAAATGACTTTTCCTGCACCCATCTTACATGGTTGATACAGACACACCACTATGAGCAGCCTATGGTTGATGGACCCAAAAATATTGGAAACGGCACTCAATTCTTCTAAAGATGGTCGATGGACCATCTATGTGAAGCAGCAGCTTCATGAAATGATTTTCCCAAGTCTATTGGTGGTTTTGACAAAGACCTTTTCAGTGATTCTTTGCTGAAGTACCATTAAACATTCTTTAAAAAAGATAGAAATGGCCTTTCCTACAGCTAAATTTTTTTTTACAGCTAAATATATCTTTAAGCTATAAGCTACCTGCAAATAGAACAGAACTACAACTACATTTGATGCATTCATTTGCAAGGTTGCGCTCTGACTTGTGGGAGCTCACCCGTGCACACTCACACTAATGCAGAAGACCACAAGTCAAGAATGTGTATATTGTTCAATCTATGCATATGTTTGCGAATATTTAAGCACTATGTATAGATTAAATATTATTACTTACCCAAATGCAAATACATTTTTTCAGAAGAACAGACATTAATGTAAATTCTAATTATAAAAGAGCATTAAACATAAACACATGTAGAAAGTCCATAAAGACACAGAATTCCTCAAACATCAAAAGGAATTGTAGGTATGCTAAATTGTTTTCTATTCCATAGTACTGAAATATGAATGTGCATGTTGTTTTAAAGTGTAAATAGTCTATATGTCATGATAGTATATAACCTTTGTTTATAGAACTTAGTAGATGTGCGCCAAAAAGTAAAGAGCTAAATTTCTATCACCCAATAGATTTGCTAGCCGTTTGGTTAGCACAATGTATAGATATATTTAAAATGCAGCGTTTAGAAGTATACAGGTGCACATCTAAGCTTAGATACTAACCGTTTTAAAATGTTTGCATGTAATGTTTATTGGTAAGCTTAAGTAATATTAATATATATATATATAATTAATCGTTTTCCGTTTTGGTTTAATGGTTATTTTATTTAGATTGTGACTTTTCCATTATTTTTGTATGAGCAGATCAGCGTGAGTCCAGACTTAGGGCACTTCGAGACCTCCTACTGTCCAATGACCAAAACATAGGCTCGCACTTTGAGATGGCCTCATTTGTGGAGCAAAGTCTGCTGAAGGACCTGCTTGAGTATGTCATACCTTATTCTGATTCCCTGGGCATGAACGAGCAAGAACTCCCAAACCTGCTGAGCCTGATCAAAGGTGGAAACATAACTGTTCTTTCAGATCCTTACCCTCGAGTAGCCTCCATTCTTGACCAAATGCGTGAACTTTACCATCTTCTGAGATCACAGGACCTAAAAGACAGGCAGCGTCGCTTAACCCGCTTACACATCCACACCTTAGCGTTTCAAGCCATGATGGTTACGAAGGGATCCATGTGGAAGAACACAATGTCTGCTACTGCAAAAGCTTCACTAACTGCTAACCGCCATGTGTGTGGGTCCTCCCGTATTGACACACGGAAGGCCAAACTCATCCTGGATGACTCTTTCTCAGTCAGTCGTGAAGTAGGAAGCCAGAGAATATCCTTCAAGGAAAGCCGCCCAGTATCATGCTGGGAAGAAGACGATTATGAAATATGCCTAGCGCCTGTGTTAGTATGTACTGAGGTTTTCCAGACAGCTGGTGGAGGAGACAATATCTCTGCTGCTGGCCTTGTTTTGCAGATATGACCTATATGTGAAAGTACTGCTGATAAGAGATGACCAACGTTCCATAAGAGACAAAAAAAACAACAAATGTAGCAGCTCGGGTTAAAGATTTTACTGACCTGATCCGAGCTACGCTTACATTTATTTAATTTTTTTTGTTTAACAAACTGCATCAATGTGAAAAATACCTGCATGGGTAGACCTTTTTATTTTATCTTGTGTTTTTAAATGTTCTCAACATGACATTCCATTTCTCTGCAACAACTGCGATATTACTGTTTTATGACCACTGCACAGTTCTGACTCTTCATTCCTTTAAATGTATTTTGTTAACATGATTATTCATTAGTGTAGTGTTTTAACTGACCTGATAGGAACAGGTACCTCCTTTCTTTTTAATTTTGATGGATTTCTTATTGTACAATTTTGAAGTACTTAATGAGGATTCAAATGGCCAAAACAAATGTGGAGGTGTATGATCTTAGGAGAAATAAATGTACAATATTCAGTGCAGAATGTCTGTGTTTTTTTAATATGCAGCTAGAGAACAGAAACTACAAAACGAAAAAATAAGAGGAAATATCCCCCCCAAGGGCTGTTAAGATCGGGATTCCTTGTGTACAGTTGAATTAGTCTGTGGGATATCAATTTGTAAATAGTATAATTGTAATTTGTTTTTTTATACTGGTATTCAGTCATTTCCCAACCCATTTAGATGTCCAGTCAAAAGCCTCTGTTGCCTAATCGTAAATCCGGCTGATCCACTGATTGGATGTTCTGGAGTTTGTTTATGAGATTAGCTAAAGTGGGGTTATGTAGGGTATAATAATAAATATAACTATATTCTCGCTCTTGCACAAGTCACAAACTGTGTAGGGACCATGTAGGGACCAGCACATTTCATGAATTGCACATATGTATTTCTGCATGAATTAATTTTACATCATATTCCCGAAATGTGCAGAAAACATTGGGCATTTTCCACAATTCATGAAATGTGCACATTATGGTTAAATAAAATACACATTTTTAGAAGCCCGTCTGGCCAGCGACTCTCTCTCTTTGCTTGTGCAGAGACACCCTCGTTTTCAGAGGGGACCACTAACTCCAGTAAGTGGCACTCTAGGATTGTACAAAGAACTGTATATATTTTATACTAAATTAATATATTTGTATTCATTTATTCATATTTAGTATAAAAACAATACCTCCTTAACTTTTTTCATATGATGTATGCTTTTTTTTTTTGTATGATGTATTCAGGCTCCAGGGCCCCCATTGAAATATGGATTGTGGTAAAGCAGCCATTCAAACTCATTTCTAGGCTTTATTTGGTAAATCTGTTATAATAATTTACAAGTTTTAATCTGTAAAATCACTAGGTATCAGGTGACTTGCTAACATAAAATGAATCTGTAGTTAAGAACCATTCAGGCGATCTAGTCTGTCCAATTTTCTAAATAACTTCATTAGTCCCTGGCCCGATCTTATATCTAGGATTGCCTTATGGCTATCCCACTCATGTTTAAACTCCTTCACTGTGTTAACTTCTACCATTTCCGCTGAATGACTATTCCATGCATCCACTACCCTTTCCGTAAAGTGCTACTTCCTGATATTCGTTTTAAACCTTTGCCGGTCTAATTTAAGACTAGGCCCTCTTGTTGTGGTAGTTTTTTGTCTTTTAAATATACTCTCCTCCCTTTACTGTGTTGATTCCCTTTTATGTATTTAAATGTTTCTATCATATGCCCTCCATCTGGTCTTTGATCCAAGCTTTACGTGTTAAGATCCTTTTAACCTTTCCTAGTAAGTTTTATCATTCAAGCCATGAACCAGTTTAGTAGCCCTTCTTTGAACTCTCTCCAAAGGTATCAATATCCTTCTGGAGATTCGGTCTCCAGTACTGCGTACAATACTCCGTGAGGTCTCACCAGTGCTCTGTACAATGGCATGAGCACTTCCCTCTTTCTACTGCATACTAACAATGCAAGTTACAGTTGCAAACTAATGGGAGGGGGGGGGGGGTCGGAGTCCACCCTGGGTGCAGCTCATTAGAGGAATGCTCAGGGCCGATCCTGGGAGGGTGCACCTGAGCTTGAGTTAGAGGGTGGGAAAAATTCTATCATCTCAGGTGACACTTTTTACATTTTAAGGTGGGGTTGTTTTCAAATACAGGACCCCCCGAGTGCCAAATGCTCTAGCTCTGCCCCTGGCACGTTGTCATCTTCATTGCAACAGGGCTAGATTATAAGACTTGACAGTTGGGAGAGCATTGGCACAAAATAATATAAATCAATTGAACACTCAATACAGGAATCTGGTAGAGTTATTGGAAATATGTTCACCATAAATTGTATCTGACAATGATCATTCATTATGGTAAGTAGTGAGTGTGATCAGGAGTGGAGCTGCCGGTGCTCCAATTCACCATGGTCTGCTGGTAGTGAGGGAACCGCAGAACAAAAGGAAGGATACGAGGAACATCCCTGATAGGCTGAACATCATGGGCAATACAGTCCATACAGCTGGAGTACCTCACGCAGTGCTGGCACTTCTGCTGTGCAGTGACTAAATTAAATGGCTTACTGCGCATTATAGATAATTTATGCACAACAACTGAAGTGCAAAAATGTTGGAGGTGAGCCCGAAAAGCCCTGTAGTGTGGTTCACATCTAACCACAGGTGTCGCTGTAAGTGGACACGTAGGTTATTCCTTGGCCCGAATTTGGAAGCCCTGAAGGGACACTGGGGCTAAAGTATGTTATGTTTTTTCTTTAACAGTCTCCTTAAGTCATTGCAACAGACCACATGCAATCTAACATTAAAATGAGGACATGTGGTATTGCCACTTCGCCCCCTCGCAAGCTGCAATCAGAGTGAGTGTGTTAGATTTCACGTGACATCCTGGCGCTTCTAAGAGCCATTGGACTGCAGCAGCTCAACGCAGTCTGTGCCAATGTAGTAAGCACAGACCTCACTGGACATGTGTTTTATTTCTCATGCTCTTCTATTAGCTAGTGTGTGAGAGACGGTGAGTGTGGGGCGAGACAATGTGTGTGTAATTATAAATATACTGTTGCCCCAGATTGCCTTCATATACAAAATGGTATGGTTTAGTGGTAGAAATGATTGGTGCCCCTCCAGTTTTGACTATGGTATCTTATGTGCTCCCCCTATATATTGTTCCTAGAGTCACCACTGCATCTAACAGCCAGACCTCTATAGCACTTACAGCACCAACACACAAATAACATCAACCAGACACACAGTACTTGCTAACCCCCCCCCCCCCCCATAACACACACAGTACTAGCCAGGCACCCCAATAATACTTACAGAGCACCCCATCACATGCAAAAACCCCATTCCTGTGATGGCAAGCATGTACACCCCAGCTGCTATGAACTATATTTCCAATGATGTCAATCCTCTGATTTGGCTGACTGAGTATCATGAACATTCCACTACAATTGGATATTAGTTAGCTGTAGGGCTTTGATGACTAACCTTGAAAACCCAGCTGATTTGCACTGCAGTTCCCATAAGTCTAGCTGTGCCTCATAGGAATTGTAGACTTGAACAACTTGCTTGTTTAAAAAAAAAAAAAAAAAATAAGTTTCCCTAGTCGTTTGCTTTAATATGAGATTAACACTGTCCTTGCTCTCCTCATGTTCACTAAATGACTGCCTACAGGGTTTTTTTTAGACTGCTAAATTATTTTTATTATAAATATTACTGTACCACTAAAAAGGCAAACACAGTTGTTATGGCTAACAGGCTGTTTGTCACCATTACTAGAAACAATTTTTTTTAATGTAACCCATACACACGTGTATTTATGATCATGTGGCCCACTTTAAGAAAATACCTGGATGAAGCTTGTCTAGGGTAATGGTAATGCAATCTCATGTTTTGGACAACATTTCCTATGATTTGATTTTGTTTATCTTCTACATATTTTTCAGAAACTAGCCTATTCCAGAAAAAGGCTATCTTGTAAGATACAAGACTGTTACATTGCAGGTTTGCCATGACCTACCAAATACATACTGCCCAAGTTCACCCCCCAGTGAATTGGGACACTGGGGGTGGAGTCTGGGGAGGAGGTGTTAGTGCTACCGCTCATGTGCGTTAACACTGTCACCCACTTTAGAGCCTGGCATCTGAAGCCAGGATCGCTACTGCCCATGTGCACAATGCTGCGCATGCCCAGTATGCATTCTGTGGTGTCTGGGACAACGGAAAATGCGAAAGGGGTAGCGGGACATAGCTCCCAAATCGGGACTGTCCCACTTTGGGAGGTATGCAAATGGATGGGTAATGGTTCTGGTCCAGAATCCAACTGCGCCCCCTTATAGCTCCCAGGTGCATGGCATTTTATGTCTGTTCTGATTTCAAGCACTCTTGTTGTCATTCACCCGCTGTGACAGGGTATACAGTATGCATCAAGTGATATTGGAATTTTATTTTTTTTATGGCTTTCATAACATCTGCTATTTTTCTTTGTATTCAAAGGACAACTGTTGGCAAAATTATGTTTAATTGAAATATTACATTAAGGGTAGGCATTTTAAATGGAAATGCTTCAATGATGGAATACAAATATAGTGCCTTATTGAGCCTAGGATGCTCTGTATAGCATAGTCTTGCCACCTATGCCATTTTTTGTCGTCCACATACAACTTTTGCATATTGCTTTGATTTCCTTCTGGTCACATATATCTGCTACACACTGCAAGGCAGCATGCAAAAGTTATATGTTACCGGTAAAATATGGCTGAGGTGGCAACCCTAGGTGGACATGCTGTTCAGAATCTTTGGTCAAATAAAAAAGGAAAATCTGACAAACCAGACCCCAGAAGTCTTCTCTCTGAGAAGCAGAGAGGGCTCAGTGGGGTACTTTACTTCCATTTATATATAAACTGCCTACACCTGGTGCAATCTTATATTCAAACATAATTTTTCTTAGTATATTGGCAGTACTCACCTGTGGGTTTACTCCCTCTTGGACAAGGTACCTATAGGACTTAAGAAAGATATTTAGCTCCTCCCCATGTCTCCTATAAGAGCCCCTGTTACCTGGTATTCCACAGTTCCTTCTTGTCCCTTCACAGGGACGGACGTGTTACTGGACGTTTTTTTTTTTTCCTGCTTTTTTTCTTTTCCTGCAGGTGCGGCACACGGGCTGTTGCCGGGGAGAGCTCCATCAGGATCCGATCACTGCCCGGGAGGTAAGCGGAGAGATCCAGCTCTTACCCTCTTCAGGGTTACAGCTGGTTTTACAGGTATCAGGGGGATGTCGGAAGTATTCAGCAGGCTGGAGCCTGCGTACAGCGGAGGAACGCATGCCTGGGTGGTGTTGCGTTCCACTTGAGATCCGCTCGCGCTACTGCGCATGCGCAGAGCGAATCTCACCAATGGCGCCAGAATTTAAACGTTTTAAAACTGTGCAACTCCTTCTGACAGCATTGGATGCTTGTCAGGGTGGAGTAAATCGTGTCACCGAGCCCCCACACGACTGAGAGGTTTGGTTAATTTAAGAATAATGTATTTTTATCCTTAGCTTTCCTCTATTTTTTATGCAGGTTGATTTTTATTTTTTATTTTATTTTTCTTTTATTTATTTTTTTAAAAACGAAAATACATTTTTTTCTTGTTTTTTGGGATTATGCAGATGTCTGGTCCTGCTTCTCCAGAAAAAGAAAAATCAGCTGCTCCCATGTCAAAAAAGGCTAAGTGTAAAACCAAACACGTATCTTGTACTGCCTGTATGGTCCCGTTACCGGATGGATGCAGACTGAAGTTTTGCGCCACATGCTCTGCTGACCAATTAGAGCGTGAAAAACAGACATAAAATAAATCCTTCCTTGGTTGGTTCCAGGAGAACATGGCACAAACTTTTGTTGCTTTTAAAAAATCTGTGGCAGAAACACCCTCTAAGCTTATCATTAAAACTGTCTCCAAGTCCACTGGCCGGCATAAGAGACAAAGATCGCCATCCTCATCTGAGCAGTATTCAGCTGAGGTAGAATCCTATGAGGCTGAAGAGGAAGACTCAGATATGGAAGAAGGTTTTCCACAAACCGATGTTAAACAATTTGTTAAAGAAGTTACTTCAACAGTTCAGCAAATGCAAGAATTTCCTGTGAAAGTTTAAGGGTTTCCAGTGATACCCAGAAGTGTTAAGCTGATTATTAGAGAGTGGAAAAAACCCACCAAGAGGGCATTTATTTCCAGGAAAGCCAAACAGATCTTTAAAACCCAAGTTGATGAACAATGAGAAGAAATCCCAAATGTAGATGTGCAGATCGCGCAACTGGCTAATAAAACAACTCTCCCCCATAGTGAAGTGGCTGGGCTGAAAGATCCGATGGATAGATGGGCAGAAACTTCCTGCAGGAGGATTTACCAAGCGATGGGTTACCAATGCAGAGCAAGTTTAACTGGAACAGCTGTGGCAAGAGCTCAGAACATATGGCTTCATTCCCTGGAAGGCATCATGGGAGAAACTGATGACGAAGTGAGTCAGCTAATCAGAAATCTCAGACTCTATAATGAGTTTCTACTTGACATGACAGATGAAGTCCTAAAACTGGCTGCCAGTACAATGGGATTATCATCTGTTGCCAGATGGGCCTTATGGTTAAGAACCTGGTCAGCTGACACAGCCTCTAAATCATCGCTGTGCGAGTTATTATTTGAAAAGGCAAGGTTATTTGGTTCCTCATTAGAAGAAATGATTAAACAAATGTCGGATACGAAAAAGGCACTTCCCCAAGGGAGAAGAATTCAGTGGGGAAGGAAATATCCTTTCAAACCCTAAAGTGCACCTCAAACCTCTGAAAGATTTTGGAATTTTCAAGTTTAATGACAACAAATTCAACAAGTGTGACAAAAGAAGAAAATTCTGACAAAGTAGGAGGCAGACTTCTGGCATTCGGGGAAGCTTGGGAGAGTATCGCCACCAACCTATGGGTTCTAAACATGGTCAAGACTTGATAAGTAATAGAATTTCTCGGTCATCCTCCTCCTCACTTCCTCCTTTCTTTTTATCCAACAGAAGTCAGGAATGCTTCACTTCTGGCAGAGACCTTTCAACTGCTTCAAAAAGACGTCATAGAATCAGTACCGCCATCTCAACACTACAGGGGCACTTATTCCCAGTTGTTCCTAGTCCCGAAACCGGATGGATCTTCCCGCCCAATTCTGGACCTGAAGAAGGTAAACCGATTCATACCATACGTGAGATTCCGAATGGACACTATCTTATCAGTCACCCACATCCTTCACCAGGGAGACGTCCTAGCAACCCTCAATCTGAAGGATGCATATCTCCATGTCCCCATGGCGGTCTCCAGTCGGAAATTCCTCAAGTTTGCGGTCAGATCAGGTTCCAGAATCCTTCATTTTCTGTGTCGGGCTTTGCCTTTCGGTCTAGCCACGGCCCCCCCGTATATTCACAAAGCTACTGGCTCCGGTCACGGCCTTTTTTAGAGAAGCTGGCCTGTACGTGATCCCCTACTTGGACGACTGGCTCCTGAAAGCAACCTCTCCAGCTCTACTCCTCTCCAACATTCAGACGGCCATTTCAGCATCACAAGGCATGGGCTGGATTGTCAATCAGATAAAATCCAGTCTGTCTCCAGCAACGAGCATCCGTTTTCTGGGTTTCTTAGGAAAATAGAACAAGAATTGGAATCCACTATCAGCCAGCCAGAAGAAAAATATCAGGAAGGGGATCTCAGCCCTCCAGGTGAATCCATCATGTTCCGTCAGAAGGGCCATGTGCATCCTGGGCCTATTGACAGCAGCTATACCTGCAACCCAGTGGCTCAGATGAGACCCCTCCAGCAAGAAATCTTGAGAAACTAGTCTCGAAAAGAAGACGATTCAGCCTATCGCAGGAAGTTTGAACCCAGCTGTCATGGTGGAAACAACCTCACATCCTAGCACAAGGATTGTTGTTTCAACCAATTCTATGGATGATTCTCACCACAGACGCCTCTGGGGCAGGATGGGGAGCTCACCAACACTCCCTATTTCGACAGGGTCACTGGTCCCCCCACAAAGCCGCCCAGTCATCCAATTTCAGGGAGATATTGACAGTTTTCTGGGCACTGATTGCTCTGGCCCTATGGCTACAAGGAAAGGCAATCCACGTACAATCCGACTATCGTACTACAGTCACCTTTCTAAAGGGGGTACAAGAAACCTTAGAATACAGGTCCTATGTTACAGAATTATGGACTGGGCTCAACAACATCTTCTGGTTATCTCAGCAGTGCATATCAGAGGCGAAGACAATTTGATCGCGGATGATCTTAGCAGAGGGAAATGGACACAGACCGAATGGTCTTTACAAGTTTTGCACAACCTTACCAAGAAATTCGGCCAGCCCAACATAGATCTTATGGCCACAAAGACAAATGCGAAGGTCAGTTGTTTTGCCTCCCTTCATTCTTCGGACCATCCGTTCATCCTCGATGGCTTATCGATCCCATGGAAATTTCAGCTGGCATACATTTTTCCTCCAGTGACATAAATTCCTTGAATCCTATGGAAGATTTGTACGGATCATGCAAGGGTATTGGCGATCCTCCCCTACTGGCCAAATCGAAGTTGGTTTTCAGACCTGAAGGCATTATCCCTGACATATGCACTTCTACCACACAAAGGCTAATTCTGGCAGATAACGGGTTGACATCAGATTTGGTCAACATCATCCTAAATTCGGTCAGACCATCTGCTTTGAGAATTTATCTCAGATATTGGAGAAAGTTTTTGAAGTGGTCAAAGGTCGGGGTATTTCTGCTCTGAAACCAGATGTCTCCTCGGTATACGTCGTCATACATGAAGGTTTCTAGTCCATAGCGCTCAGTCATTTTATGTTGCAGGATCTGGCCTCCCACATCTTCATTAAACGTTTCTTTAAAGCTATACTTCTGAAGCGATCACCAAGCAAGAACCATTTTCCTACTTGGGACCTGACGTTGGTTCTAGATGTACTTTGCTCTTATCCATTTGAACCACTGGAAGAGATATCCTTTCATCTCCTCTCTTTAAAAACTGTTTTTCTTGTAGCCATTACCTCTGCTAAGCGGATTGGGGAACTTCAGGCTCTCTCTTCAGCTGAAGAATATTTCTGTTTTCACCAAGATAAAGCTGTCTTATACACCAAACCTTCATTTCTTCCAAAAATTTTGGCTAAAGGTTTTTTTTTAACAAACCACTTGTTCTTCCTTCTTTCTGTCCAAATCCATCCTCCAGGCTGGAACAGAAGTGGCACTGCCTGGATGTAAGGAGAACCCTTCAAATCTATCTTCAGAGATCCAAGGAATACCGGAAATCTGACCGGCTCTTTGTGAATTTCCAAGGGCAGTGTACAGGATCAGCAGCCTCCAAATCTACAATAGCCAGGTGGCTCACTGAAACAATCAAGACGGCTTATAACATCAAAGAAAGACCACTGACTTTCCCTGTAAAAGCTCACTCCACTTGGGCTTTGACAGTTTCCTGGGCAGAAGGGGATTCAGCTTCCCCAGAGGAGATTTGCAGAGCAGCTACCTTGCAACACATTCATCCGCCACTACAGGCTAGACATCTTTTCCTCCTCTGAAGCAGCATTCGGGCACAAGGTGCTACAAGCTGTTGTCTCCTGATTCCCACCCTGGGTCTATCTTGTTATGTCCCACAGGTGAGTACTGCCAATATACGTTAGAAAAAACATGAATTTTACTTACTGTAAATTCCTTTTTTCTTAGTATATTGGCAGTACTGCCCCCCCCCCCCCCCCTATTTTTGTTATGAATAAATTAGAGTTTTTTGCAGTACACTGGTGTCTTGTTATGGAACTGTGGAATATCAGGTTAACAGGGGCTCTTATAGGGGACATGGGGCGGATCTAACTATCTTTCTTAAGTCCTATAGGTACCTTGTCCAAGAGGGAGTAAACCGACAGGTAAGTACTGCCAATATACTAAGAAAAAAGGAATTTACGGTAAGTACAGTTCATGTTTTTTTGAAGACTCTTGTCCTTTACAGGTTTTATTTTCCATACCAATGTGACTGGTTTCTTTCCACTTTAAAGGATCACTTTATTCTGAATATAAAACGGACACTTTAAAAATAAATGAGATTTTCTAAATCATACAGGAGCAGCTATATAATCAATATCTTAGTAACTAATTCTCAAATATTGTATGATTTCAGTTTTCCAACTACAGATCCAGACTTCAGCAATTGTGCATTTTATAGCAATCTGTAAAGAAGACATGGAATAATGGTGTAAATGGGAAATATTGTGGCTAAGCAGAATTGCAATAATGAAGAAAAAGCATATACCCAAACTCTAATTACCTATGCTGCATAGTACAAATATTAAAAATGCACTAATCCTATTCCAACCCAGACCATCTGCAAAAAGAAGCCTTAACCAAGATCATATTAAAATTATGCATCTAATTCTGAGCAAAACACATTTGCCATTGTGATGTCCTTCCGGTGCTGTGGATTGTGGCTTCCATATTTTGGTTGGCTGCAGGTTATGCTGTGACATCATCAGTCACTGTAAAATATCAGAATTCTTACAGCTTTTGGCAGAGAGAGACTGGAGAAGATGGGTGGCTACATACATCTTGCATATAGGTCTATACATTGCTGCTAATAAGGCTGAAAACTTGGATTAGTAAGTGTCTAGTTAAACCCAAGCGTGGCTGCAATACTATCCGAGGCTCCATACATAAGAATTGCGCCAAAGGTGAAGGTAAAACTGTAAAGCCCTCAACTGAACTGATATTATATGGACATTATTGACAATGCTGTTTATCAAATACAATTAAGATATTAGTCATAGTACATCCATGATCAAATAGGAGGAGTCAGCTATCTAAATGAAGCTGATGCTCTATAATGAGAAAATGTTTTTTTTTTTAAGAAATTAGAGTTACAATCCGAGTTACTGCCATAGAATGTTCTCATCACTGCAGCCATTACAGGTTACTGCCAATTATAGAACCTTGTGACTTCTAACCATTACAGCAGAAATTTTTGTAAATAAACCAACATTCACTGAATAATTCATACTGCCCTCATAGGAATCCGTCTGGATTTTGATATTCATAAAAATCTGTGTAAGCTGAAGAATATCAATATATCCAATCAACCACTCCGTTAATATTCTACCTGCACTAGACGTACCGCATAACAAAACGTGGTAATTGAAGGATATCAAGACAAAAAGGTGCATATATAAATTAATTTAACTATGGCCTAACTAGCCGGGTCAATAATTTCAAAAGGTAGAAACAATATGGCCACAATGAAAAAGGGCCAGCAAAAAAAAAAAGATAAAAAGGAGGATAAGTTAATTAAAAGAACCTTCGGATTTTTTAACCCAGCAATGAGCAAAGATAAAGGGGATAACCTCACGGATAAAGCAAGCGCTTCCCCCGCCCATAATCTAGAAGGCGGAGAAGAATTAGAAGAACTAAACACTGTCACTCAAGTCTTTTTCACTAACCAATTAGAGCAGGGGTCCTCAAACTACGGCCACATGCGGCCCGCCGAGGACATTTATCTGGCCCACGGGGGGTTCTGCCGGCACCCCCCCTCCGCACTGTTTACCTTTTTGTTTTGTCTTTTCTGGCAGCCGCAGCAGATGCGGCTGCACGAAAACGAAAAAAAAATAAAAAATCACCGCGACCGGATGTGACGTTACGTCACATCCGGATCCTGTAACTGTTTCCCTCCTCCGTGCAGGAGGACACTGCGCGAGATGTCCGGCCGGGGACACAGCAGCTGGAGGTAAGTGATGGGGAAGGGGGGGAGGAGGGAGGTATAACGAGCACTGGAATGGCACACTATTCCTGGGCATCTGACTGGCATAATATTCCTGGGCATCTAACTGGCATACTATTCCTGGGCATCTGACTGTTATAATATTCCTGGGCATCTGACTGACATAATATTCCTGGGCTCTGACTGGTATAATATTCCTGGGCATCTGACTGACATAATATTCCTGGGCTCTGACTGGCATAATATTCCTGGGCATCTGACTGGCACAATATTCCTGGGCATCTGACTGGCATAATATTCCTGGGCATCTGACTGACATAATATTCCTAGGCTCTGACTGGCATAATATTCCTGGGCATCTGACTGGCATAATATTCCTGGGCATCTGACTGACATAATATTCCTGGGCTCTGACTGGCACAATATTCCTGGGCATCTGACTGGCATAATATTCCTGGGCTCTGACTGGCATAATATTCCTAGGCTCTGACTGGCATAATATTCCAGGGCATCTGACTGGCATAATATTCCTGGGCATCTGACTGGCATAATATTCCTGGGCATCTGACTGTCAAAATATTCCTGGGCTCTGACTGGCATAATATTCCTGGGCATCTGACTGGCATAATATTCCTGGGCATCTGACTGGCATAATATTACTGGGCTCTGACTGGCACACTATTCCTATTGAAATACTGGTAAGTTTGTTTAACTTTTGATTTCACTTTACTTCATTTTAAATATTGTATTTGATCCCGTTTTGTTTCTTCACTTCAAAATAAGATATATGCAGTGTGCATGGGAATTTGTTCATAGTTTTTGTTTTTACTATAGTCCGGCCCTCCAACGGTCTGAGGGACAGTGAACTGGCCCCCTGTTTAAAAAGTTTGAGGACCCTACAATTATCCACGCCTCGGACAAATCCAAAAAGAAAAAAGGGGTAGCCATGATCTTCTCAGCCCAAATCCAGATGGAAATTAGATATCAATTTTTAAATCCAGAAGGCCGATATATGATAGTAATCTGTGATACTGATCAAAATACATATACTCTCACAAACATCTACCTGCCCAACGTGTCACCGATTGGCCTACTGAACAAAATTCTGGATAAAGTAGATCAAGTTAAGACCGGCTGCAGTCTAGTAGCAGGTGACTTCAACTGCGTACTAGATCCGAAAATAGACAAGAAATTGCCATAAGGCAGACAAATAGACAGAAGGATCACAAAACAGGCGAAAGCACTGAATAACAGCCTGAACAAATTTGATATATATGACATCTGTAGAATAACAAATCCCGAAGAGAGGGATTTCACGCATCTTTCGCGAGCCCACCACTCTTATTCCCGCATAGACATGATATGGGGAGACTACCACCTGACAGAGAAGATTATAGACTCCGGAATAACGAACAATATATGATCTGACCACATTATAATCGCAATTAAATTTAAAACAGCTTTTAAATCTAAAAGGGAATGGAAAATGAATGATTATATAAACATAGAAACATAGAATGTGTCGGCAGATAAGAACCATTCGGTCCATCTAGTCTGCCCAATTTATTTTTTGAGTACTTTTATTAGTCCCCCATTCCCGGTCTTATAGCTAGGATAGCCTTGTGCCTATCCCACGCATGCTTAAAATCCTTGACTGTGTTTACCTCTACCACTTCTGCTGGAAGGCTATTCCATACATCCACCACCCTCTCAGTAAAGTAATACTTCCTGATATTACTTTTAAATCGTTGCCCCTCTAATTTAAGACTATGTCCTCTAGTTGTGGTAGTTTTTCTTCTTTTAAATATACTCTCTTCCTTTACTGTGTTGATTCCCTTTATGTATTTAAATGTTTCTATCATATCCCCCCTGTATATTAATTTGAAAAATGAAAAGTACAGAGAAGAAATTAAGAAACTAACAACAAACTTCTTCAAAGAAAATAACCCGGCAGATACCTCTTATGAAAACAACTGGTGCACCTTTAAGGCGGTGATGAGAGGCTATTTGATACAAATGAACAGTAGGATCAGGAAACAAAAAGGCCCAGAACTGGCGACTTTATATATTAACAGAAAATTCTCTAAATGGAGAAAAATGAGTAGCAGTATTTTCTAATCAGGAACCAGGGTTTATAACACATTGAGACACTTCATGTAACCAGATAAAAACATTGTCATTACTGACAAAAATAAAGATTATTAAAGCTCAAATCTCTGGAAATACAGGATTGTATGAAGATATTAAAGCATTACACCATTTGAGCAGATTGTGCAGTTTTTATGGAGTGTCTGCAGGGTTTTCAACCAATACAAATCAAATGACATACACAGTTTTTAGATATGTTGAAACCTATTGGCTGTGTTATTACAGAGGTAATGTACCACGGATCAAAGAAGAGATAACCTTTATGAAGAGGAAAAGATGACCACCATTTCTTGGCAGTTAGTGGATTGATGCTTTTAATATATCAGCAATTCCAATTAAGAAGTGCCATCCATTACAACATTGTACAATAGATTCAGATCCATTGTAGTAATTAAACAGAAATGTGCTCTTCTGTTCAGTGATGGAAATGGAAAATTCAAACTGCATCAATACATCTCCTGGCAATACATTTCCATGAAAGGTTATTTCAATATAAATCTTTGGCATTTGCTAAAGTACCTTTCCCCTCTGTATGGCAAAGGACAGTTCAGTAAATATTAGCTGGTATTGCATTGGCAGATCTTTTAGACAATACCGGTAATGGCTGAAACAGATGAAGAACATAAAAGGAAGGGTAAAATGGTATCACAAAAGCTCATAGATTATGGAACAACATAATGCCTTATGTTGGGTCTTATTAAGAGGACCACAGAGCATCACTCCATCACTCAATTTAAATTGTATTTATGATTGGTAATTTTCTTCTATTGATTTCTAAAAATGGGAATGAACACATACCAAAAGAAGACTTTTGAAAAGTCAAAGATTTTTGAATCCATTATGATCTGCTGATCCTGTCAGAAGACATTGCTTACTATTTTTAATCCACAAAATGAAATGGTAGTAACTGTATCTTATTCCTCGGACACACAGTTTAAATGCAATTGCTGACATAATGCCAAGGCTTGTTTTGAAGTATATAAACACCCCAACGTTGAATTTTAGCCCCCTCTTCCATAAGTACATTAACATCAAAAGGAGATAGCATGTGAAACTAGTGCCAAAGCAGTTGTGCAATAGGTTACTATAGCTACAGACAATCACAGAGATTTCCTTATAAGATAAAAGATTTGGAAATGATAATACAAGATAACTGTTATGGGGTGGGAGAATTATGGTAACAGACTCATTTATAGATGAAGTACTTAATACGCGGCATAAGGGACTTATTGGAATGCTAAGGCTGAAGCAACAAGCAAGGTGTAATGTTTGGTGGCCAGAACTTGTAGGGTATGTAATAAGTTGACCAAGGTGAGCCGAAGTGGCATGAGGAATTCAATATGTCATATAAATCATCTTCAGCAACTATAGCAGTATTAATATGAAACTTTCACTGCCATCTTTTGCACTCCATGAGCAGTGGTAAAAGATTCCATAAGATTCCAAAAGATGGACCATAATTCACCTCATATGGGGATTGTATCTGCACCCTTTTACACTGCCAACCATGAATTGAAGACAGACACAAATGAATCTTCATCAATGGTGGATGACCGTGGACTTTGTTAGGAGTTTTAATAACAGTAAAACACTTGAAATAAATCATACCATAAACCAGTAACCTTTAAAGTGTAACTTATATATATGGGGCAATTTAAATTTATTTAAGACTGCTGCTAGGTATTTCCAATGCAATCGGTCGAATCCTTTTCAGCATCTATTGCTAACAATAACTCTAGAGTTTGTGCTTTACGCGCTAGGGAGATGACATTATAGAGTGAGATATCTGTGTCTAATTGTGCGCTTTGGGAATCATCTATTATCTGGAGATTCAGGGAATCTAGAAAAGATTGAATTTTAATTGAGTTTGGTTGTGTCATAAGGTCATCCTTTTCTAAATTATAAAGTTGGAGTAGTATTGGGCAAAGGTGTCTGGGATTTTGGCCGGATTAAGTATCTTTTCCTCTCGTTGCGAAGTAAAGAAATGGTATGGCTTGTCTCGTTTCTCTTTTTTTTTGTGTGTTTTAGCCAGAAGTATACCTGCACGGTTGCTATTGTTATAATAGTTTTGCTTAAGTTTCATAAGCATATAATATGTGGATTGTAAGTGCATTGTATTAAGTTCTTGTTTAACTTTCTGTATTTGTGCTGTCCTATGACTCGTGCAATGTTGTTTGTTAAGAATTTCTAAATCGTGTAATTCCATAGTACGTCTCATTGTTTGTCTCTCTGTTTTTTAGTATAGGAGGCTTGTGAGATGAGCCCCGAAGGACTGCTTTGTGCGCCTTCCCTATGGTTACTGGTGAAGTGTCAGGTAATTCATTTAACTCAAAGTAAACTATCAACAAGTTGCTTGCTGTTTTCTGTATGGAAGGTTGTTTCAAAAGGTATTCATTTAGTCTCTAAGTGCCATTACCTAAACATGGAAACTGTTCCTCGATGGTAAGAACTATTGGGGCATGGTCTGACCACGTAATATTGCCTATGGTACATTTCCTAACTTGTTGCAGGAAATAGTCAAGTCTGGTGTATATAGACTGAATGTGAGAGGAAAAAAGTGTAGTCTCTTTCTGTACTGTGTAGTGTTCTCCATGCTTCATAAAGTTGGGATTCTTTTAACATCTGTTGCATGATGCGGCTTTGGGGTGTAAAAATTTAATTGCGCTTGTGTACGCTTGACAGATGAGTCTATGATAGGATCGTATTGAGGTCACTGCATAATAATAGCGAGCCATAATGAGATATCGTGGCATTGTCTATGATTTTTTTAGTATATTGAGCAGAGTAGGTATTAGGTGCATATATGTTAACCAAGGTATACGGTAAATTAATTAATTGTGAGTAAGAATAAGATAGTGGCCTTTCATATCTTTCTTGATACAGTTTATGGTTATAGTTAAGGAGTTGTGGAACCAGATTGAGACACCACAAATTTGTTCTTGGTCCAATTCAGGGATGCGATTTGGTCCTTCGTCTCTCGAGAGAGCGGGAATTGTGACAAGGGAAAAGATAGTATAGGGAGGCATATGACTCTGCATGCAGTGAAATGTCCGTGTTCGGGTCCGGGGTCCAAAAACCGTAAAGTTCGGTACGAACCCGAACACTGCTGTTCAGGTTCGCTCAACACTACTAGTCAACACTTGCATTGGTTAAAACTATCTGCCACAATTGATCATAATCTTGTTTAACATGGTCATAAGCAGGCCTTTCAATACATCACAAAACTTTGTAATATCATCTCCAGAAAGGGTAAACTGTTGTTTTCCGGGTGCCCCTGGTTGATGAATAGTAAGGGGAACACCAGCATTGTCCTATTTCTCTCATTGGGTACATCTTTTCTGTACTCAAAGCAATCTGTTTTCCTTTAACAGATTTATCTGCATTTCTTAAATCATAGCGGTGTTTAACATCAACAGAAGGAAGAGGGGAAATTGGATGCAGAGGAGGAGAGGAAGCAGTAGATTGGGATGAGGGGGATAGAGATACTCAATGATCCCTGAGAGGTCCAACAATAACGGTTATCCTCGTCTGATCCTGTGGCTATTTTTGACTTATGCATATACTTCCCCATCTCTCTACCATGCTTCTTAATCATGGTCTCTAGAGGGCACCCCGTGGTAACTCTGGAAAAAAAGATTTACCATCTTATTCTCCTCTACACTAACCTATCAGGGTTAGGTACAAAACACAATAGTGGGTCAGGTTATGTACTCAATAAAAACCTACAAAAGCGGGTAAAACGAGAATGGCTACTCTATTCATCATGCAAAGGTTATTTCTACTGCTTTGCATGTCACCTGTTGTTCAATAAAGAATCTAAATTTGCTACATCAAGATTTAATGATTGGAAACACTGCAGTCTTATTGCAGAACATGAAAATGGAGAAGAACATTGTATTCATGATGTTGATCATCAAGTCCATGATGACATATTCAGTTCAGCATAAACAAATTGGATGTGTAGATTCCTTATTAAACAATAACAAACAACATCACTCAGAGCAGGAGTACTGGCATAAAGTGTTGACACAGGTTGTCTCTGTTATTCGGTTACTTGCCTCGAGAGGTTTGGTATTTTGTGGAGAGAATCAAACTAGTGGATCAACAAAAAACTTTGGACACTCGTCATCCATCGAGTTTTCTAACAGGAATTGCCTTCTTCACCTGGTCTGTAATGTTTTAGCTTTTAATACCTAGAACTTTTTGTGCCAGTAGACTGAGCAATTAATTGTTATGTAATTTTCTTGTGTAATATGTTACTAAATCTCATGTTATCCAAATGATCATTATCCGTTTTAAAATCCCATTAAAATATTAGATACACTCTCATTCATTTGAAATTGAGTGTTTGTATAATGTTCCTATTTATTTCTAGATTTCATTTCTCCATTAGATTGGTAATATGACCAATATTGCTTTGATTCTTTCACACCATTTCCTCTACATTAAGCTTTAACATGTCTAATTGTTTTTGTAAAGGTCTTCTAGAGCTTAGATATGCTTGAGATTGTTAATACATTAGCATAACATTTTCAATGTCAAATGTTGTATGTGAAGTTTTTAATTTAGAAAGACACGGAGGCTCCTATTATGCATTGAACCAATGAGAACTAAGTAAAAATAGGCCTCCCCCTCCCTATATATAGCAGTGTCCTGATTTTTTTGTTGCTTCACCAGGAAAGTTAAGTAGTAGTGTTGAGCGAACCCGAACCGCACTGTTCGGGTTCGTACCGAACTTTACGGTTTTTGGACCCTGGCTTTTGGACTGTATGTCCGTGTTGGAGTTCGGCGATTAAATTGTATGTAATGCTATTGGCTTTCTATAAACCGAACTAGAGTCCCCATTCATAAGAAATTCTTATGAATGGGGACTCTAGTTCGGTTTATAGAAAGCCAATAGCATTACATGTATTCCATAAGCCGAAAGTCTATAAACCGAAAGACATTCTGTTTATAGACTTTCGTTTTATAGAATAGCAATAGCATTACATGTATTCAATAAAACGAAAGTCTATAAACCAAATGTTTTTCGGTTTATGGAATACATGTACAAAAGCATTACATGGCTAGTGGCTTTCTATAAACTGAAATAGAGTCCCCATTCATACGAATAGGTCAATTGACCTATTCGTATGAATGGGGACACTCATCCACATTTTACTTCATTTTGCAGCCCTTTAGCCGTTTCCAGGACTTTTTTAGAGGCATTTTAGTGGCCAAAAGTTCGGGTCCCCATTGACTTCATTGGGGTTGGGGGTCAAGTTCGTCCCCGAACCTGGACTTTTTTCCGAAGTTCGGCTGAAACCGCCGAACCCGAACATCCAGGTGTCCGCTCAACTCTATTGACTAGCTTTAAAGCAGCATTTCCTAAAGTAGTACATGACTTGAGTTGGGATACAGATTTTGAATTTGTAGAGCGCAATACTGCTGCACATCAGACATTGAATGATAATATTATTAAAGCTTTTGTTTATGGGACAACACCCACTTGTCCCATAAATTCGCCAGGAAAAATGATTGCTGTGTGATATGGGATGTATCATATCTTGTACTCCCAATGGTCATATTATATTATTATTCATTTTTTTTTTAAACATTCATTTTATAAATATTAATATAATGATACAATAAAGGTTATAAAAACATATTTCATAATATACTGCATTTCAGTAATACATACATAAACAAATACAAAATTGTGCCACCAGCAGGGCCGGACAGGCCTACTGGGATACCGGGGAAAATCCTGGTAGGCCGTCTTCCCTGGGGCCACCACATGCCTATGACTAAGCACCAGTTTTTAGTGAAATGCGTTAGGCGTCTCATCTGTCCTGGTTGGAGAGTTCTCCTCCCGATTTTTGCAGCCTCACTTAATTTGGATTAAATCCTTAAATCAACGCAGTGTGTCTGGAGCATTATTTCAAGGTGACTAATGTATGAATTGCCAAGCCGCCTGCCTTTGTTTGTTCCTCTACTTGTTATACGGTGGAAGCACCAAGCGATCCCGTCTATCCCAGTACGTCAACCCTATGCGCTGATGGGCGTCTGCATTCCCTTTTGTATAGGTTAGCGCACCAGTTTGTGTCTACACACACACACTCCACCTTCACTATGGAGATATCTTATGTAAAAATCAGCCCATCTATATCAAACAGTTAAATGTGATCCCTACACCTACGGGTATTTTCATTATAATACCAATAGGGACATTTTAAGTTATGAAGATGGAACAGACCATATTCATTTTACCTAAGGATATTACCAGGATTTTACAAATAAATAACTGATGGATAACTTACAGACATAAAGGCAGTAGGGAAAACACAAAATCCCTCTATTGTAAGTAATAAAATCAGCTCTATCCACCACTACTGAAATTACTATCTGTACCCTGTCCCAATACTTATAAGTGTTTTTCACTTAAAGTTTTTTTTTCACTGATTATCACTGTCACTTTTACAAGTGTTTTTTCTTTAATAATATAGTTGCGCTCCTGTTTTTTTGTTACATTATTGTACATACTAGCATTTACACATACTCTCATGCAGGCAGTGCTGTATTGTAACAGGGAGGTGGCTAAAAACATTGGGTGTGGGTGCCTAGATATGTAAAAAATAAGTAACACAAACATATAATTTTAATGGTATAAAATATAAAGAACAATAAATATGGGGAGAGGGAGAGGAATTACAGCTGGACGAACTGGATCATATAAAAACAGGTGTCTGCATATAAACATACAGGCATTCTTCTCCAAATAACCAACAATAAATATATGCGATTGTTATAATCTATAAGCTATGCAGCTGCAATCATTATTACACATTCAGCTCTCCTATTTGCTTCCTCTAGTGGACTTTCTTTTGGGAGCCATTTGCAATACAAAGTTTTTTTTTTTTTTTTAGACGTACGAAGGGGTGAGGGAGTGTGTGTGGGGTGAGGGAGTGTTTGGATTGAAAGGAGTGTGTGTGTGTGTGTGTGTGTGTGTGGTGGGGGTGAATGAGTGGGCGAGTAGACTGGACACCATAATACATCCTGTCTTCACATTTCCTCCCTCTCCAAATTTCCTTTATTGTTGTATGTCCTTTACCTGCATGCTGAAAATACTGAACTTGAATGCTTGATTTCCACCCCCTCTCTCTCTGCTACACCAATTTTTTCTCCTTTCAAGCTAATACAGCCCCCCTTCCCCCATGATCCCATTGTCTCAAGTGTTGGACTCTCTTTAGCTCCCATCTCTTATCTCAGTAGCCTGGACACCATAATACATCCTGCTTTCACATTTCCTCCCTCTCCAAATGTACTTTGCATGTTGAAAATACTGGAATTGAATACTTGGAACTGAACTGGTTATAAAACCTAGCCTACAAAACATACATTAATACATTGTAATCACTGTATGGGTGTTGCATGAGGGAGATTACCACAATACAAGTTTTTTTATTATTATTATCAAACTCACTGGTGTAATGACGGGTGTTTGAGGTTTGTCGTGTGTGAAAGTAAACTACTATCTGAAACAATGCCCGAGTATGTAGAAAAGTAACTAATGGGTTTTAGTGACACAGCGTTGGGATGGGGGAGAGCCAGCATTGGGCAAGTCGGGGGGGGGGGGGGGGGGGTGAGGAAGCATTAGGCAAGTCTGGGGGGTAGGGGCAGCATTGGCACATAAAAAGGAAATAAAAACAATAAACACATTTTTTATATCATAATTTTTATTAAATCTGAAAAAAGCAATGTACATGTGAATATATGAATAAGAAAACAGTGGCATATGATATATATATATATATATATGTTTGTTTTAAATGACCAGATTATCTAGTTAAATCTTATGTAAGTGATAGTGTCCCTTTAAGTTGTAAAATCCCCTATTGGTCTTCATTTTTTGCATTGTAGTAATGGGGATCTCACATTCTTCACATTTATGGGGGTAGAAAAGGTTTATTCCTTACCTAGGGGAGGGAGTAAGGTACTCCTCTTTAAATCAGCAGTAGATCTATTGGATATTTCATGTTGATACATGTAAAACCATCTGACCTTAACGTGGTATGATGTCTCCCGTTTATTAAATTATTGTATTATGCAAAATGTGATCACTATGGAACATGTACATTCAGTGTTATTTTGTTATGTGATACTGTTCTATTTATACTGACTGTAGAGAGTGTGACTTTGTATTATAGTATTTACACACTAACAATTGCACTGACTGAAGAAAATGTTTTTGCTACTTTTTTTTACTCATTTGGCATTTGACTACCACCTACTGGTAGCTGGATGTTTGTTATGAACCAATTCTGAGTGCATTATATTACCTCCCTAGTTACAACTGTGGGTTTCTCTCTATTGCAAATTGGTTTCATTTGTTTTAAATGGACTCGTATTTAAATGTGGTCTTTAGTGATATAATTTTTGAGGCAGCTTTTGATTAACCTTAACCCTAAATTTAACCCCAACTCTAGCCATTAATATATTTTAATTGTAACCCTATCTCTTATGCTAACCCTAATTTAATTGTAATCCTAACAACTATTCTAACCCTATATTTTAGCTAATTAAGTCTTTTTTCTTCTTCATTGCACTGTTGCTGACAGCCTCTAGGGGCAGTCAAGCAACAGATTCAGAGTATCAGAAGTTAATTTTTTTTCACTCCCGAAAGCTCTAACCACAAGAGGACACAGCCATATTGCAGGAGCATGCAACATATGCAGGGTGATAAGCAAGTCAGTTCACGAAAAAGTTAACTACAAGTGAACTGTGGTCAACTTATGTGAACCAGAAACATCATTCATCAATAGCAGCATTGGAAGAAATCTCCAACTTGCCCATCTTTCCAATTGAGCTAGTAATACCTTTTAAGCCTAATGCTATGCTTCTTCCCCACCCAGCATTAAAACTGTTAAAAAAATGTAATTAAGTGGTTAACCAGTATTGAATATGGAAATCTTGCCGATAAAGAATTGATTCAAATACTTTATTATACAGAAAAATAAAAAATACTTTGCAATTGAACACATTGTTTATAGAGTGGAAGATGCCAGTGAAGTGCAGAATCACTTATCTTGGCAGGACAATGGAGAATCCTTCATCTTCATCAGCAGACATGTTAAATGTGGGTCTTCTGCCCAGTTCACCTGTGCACTCAGAATGAACCTCTAACAAAATAAATCAGAAACATAATGACATTAAGAAGTCATGACAATATTGAAGGGAGTCTTGTGGACGTAAATCTACCTATTGTGACACTATTCCCACTCTCAAAGAAGGTCTACCTTTTGTGACACTATTCCCACTCTCAAAGAAGGTCTACCTATTGTGACACTATTCCCACTCTCAAAGGAGGTCTACCTATTGTGACACTATTCCCACTCTCAAAGAAGGTCTACCTATTGTGACACTATTCCCACTCTCAAAGAAGGTCTACCTATTGTGACACTATTCCCACTCTCAAAGGAGGTCTACCTATTGTGACACTATTCCCCCTCTCAAAGAAGGTCTACCTATTGTGACATTATTCCCGTTCTCAAATGACATACCAAAGCTCTCTCCCTGTGAAATACTTCATTTACCCACCCTTCTAACCCACTTCTCGTGACAGATTACCCCAGGATGTAAATGCCTGTAAGAGTTTGCTCTGCTAAGGGAGCAAGGAAGAGCGAACTGAACAGAAAGAGAAGATAAAAGAAGGAATAAAATAGGTATAGTGGCGAGTTAGAAGTTTGAAGACAATATTTAGCTATTTATTTAAATTACTCCTTTTGTTGGGATAGAGATTAGAGATAGAGATACATAGACACTGATTGCAGTCATACCAGAAAAAGTTCCTGGATTATGACCACTTTGTTTGAAATGCTCTCTATTTTTTCTCTTGCTAAAACCGGAGTCTTCATTTCTAGATCATGACGTTTCTGGTTCTTTTCTTCAGATGTCTTCACTTGTCTGAAAAGTTCCTGTTGCTTTAATCGCATTTCTGTGGAGGTGAAAAAATGTTCACAGTACTGGCAAAAAGAATAAAATCAAATTCAACAGTGGCTTGAAAAGGTCTATTCACAACCTCTGGCCTCCGGTTCTATTTCCAGATGTGCATGCAACATATTTATTTTTGAGATATGAAGAGAGAAGCTCAATGCTATGTTATGCTGCAGTGAGGGTATCTTATCTCCACCCAATATGTGGAAGGCTTTTTAGAAAGCAAATCCTCTAGTAGCAACATTTTCCCATCCGATAGCGTACTTTGAAATATTAGGAAAAAACTTGTCTATTCAAATCATTAGCAACAGCAAGGCAATTCAATCAGGCCGATTCTACAGCAATTTAATACAAATGATCAGGTTTGAGTAGAGTGTAGTTGCAGGAAAGGCTCTTGTGGACACCACTGAACCGAGAGGCTGAATAGTATGCAGAATGCTAATGCAGGAAGAGGGGCATAAGGGTCAAACATGTAAGAAAGGCAAACAGAGATCAACAGGCAATCCACGAGAATAGCAGAGGGTCAGACCAGGTAGACAAACTAGCATACAAGTCCACATAGCTAATACATTAAAATGATCCACATAGGGAACTGTGAACTACATACAACACTCCATACCTTATGCAACCCCTGTCCTGCTAGCTGTGTTTTTAATCGGATTTTACCGTATGCTTGTTTTTAATTTACACTAGTTCCTTCCTTCAAAATAGGACTTTCTCCTAAAGACCTCCAACACACACCAGAATATTTTCAACAAGCAAAACATGTTATGTCTCTATTGGGACAAAAAACATTTCGAATCTGTTACTTGCATCTTGAAAGTTTTAAATTGAATTATCCTGCTATTTTAACTGCATTTCACCAACACAAAAAAACATTTTTTAAACTGCCCAATTCAACATTCCCTATAATACCACACGTATCCAGTACCTTCTATACCTTCACCAAGTTGCTAACTGCTTTTTTCTTTGGACACTCCAAAACAACCCATCAATATTTAATGTTTACACTATTTAAAAAAAAAAAAATAGTGAAAAAAACCCCGTTGGGCTCTTTCTGTTCTTGTAGTCCTACAATCTTTCCAAGTATCAACTGTTTCCATATCCAAAATTACCTGAGATTTGTTCGATATGAATAGATGCTGTTTATATTGATGTATTAAATATATGTTTTATACACATCGGTTGTTTTTCTTCTATTCACCAGTGCTCACTTCAATACACTTCCAGTCCCACTCATCCTGCTCAAAAAATACTTTTTTTTATTCCAAGTGCCTAATCTTCTGTAGGAAACAAAGTGTTTGCTCTGCTTATTTGACTCTTTTCCCAATTTTAATTCCCGGGTAAGTTCCCTTTTTCATATCAGTCCACTGACCATATCTATATATCTGCCCCCACTCTCTAGGTCAGTACACTTAATTTCAGACAGAGCTTTGTCCCATCGTTATCAATCTGTTCTGATGCCAGCAAGCCAGAGTAAAAACAGAGACCCTGTAATAATGCCATAGCATATAATTCACCTTCTCTGGCAGCATTTATCTGGGCCTTCTCAATTGCCATGGACTTTGTATATCACTCAGACGTTCCTACATATTGGTGGCTATGTTTGCCAATAGTTCACCATCAACATACCTATGCTTTTGAATGGAATATGGTCTCTCTGCCAATTCTGGCACACAAAGATCAGACTTACCCATTCTGCGTTGGCGTATATTAACCAGCTTCTCTTCCAACTGCCTGTTACTCTGAATTAGGAGATGCAAAGAGAAATTTACTAAAAGTAATCTGACCTTCTAATGATTCCACAGATCTAGATCTCTTACAGAATACAACTTACCAGTTGAATAGCTTGAATTTTCGTACAGGTGTCCATGGAGTGGGTCATCACTGCCCTTAGGGAACTTTAATTGTAAAGATAAAACAATAACGGTTAGATATACAGTATGTCAGGTCTAAAACATTTGAGTAATACAATTATAAAAGTACTGGCTCTAATTTCCAACAATTTTCAGTGCAACTTTAAAAGACAAAAAAAAAAAACTATTATATTTTGTGCCAAGATCAAATTTTTATTTGATTTATGAAGAGAGGGACATTTATGGCAGATATCTCTTGGTTGTGTGTAAACTAAATGATGTGATACATACTTTGGTATGAGACAAATATAATGTAGCAGAGTCGCACTCAAGTAATTAGTGGGTGCTCCCCCTCGATCCCCACAGCACAATAATTGAAGACGACAACCAGCACTCTCAAATAATAAATACACGTGTGACTTGAGAGTGCTGGGCGTAGTCTTCAATTAACATACTTTTGTAAAAACACCTACATTTTTTTTTAAATTTTATAAGAAAGTATTTAAAAAATAAATATTATTTAAAAAGGCATACTATTAATAGGTGGAGATATAATTAGCTTGATGACAAAAAAAAAAAAAAATTGGATAGAAGTTCTGTGGGCTAAAAAAGAATGGCCGATGTATATAAAATGTAGGTTGCAAGAAATCTTGTATGAGTATGATCTATTTGATATATGGAGGATGCACTATCCTAAGGAGAAGAAAGTCCAAAACAGTTTTTACAGAATTGATTTCTTTCTGACTGACTTGGTAAACTTAAAAGACTTTGAAAGATCAGATATTGTCCTGATTACATGATTAGATCATGCCCCTATTGACATGGTGATAATAAATCCAGATTCCACAGGAGATTTAAAAGGATTGGATGCATTTAGGTTTAAGTTTAACATGAGATCCGATTTGATCGAACATATTTTTCCTTCATATTTTACAGATGATTCGGCTAAAATGGTATGGATTATTGTCAGGCGCCTACCTCGTCTACCTGGGACCTCCGCCGTGAGGCCTGGATGGGGGGGAGGGGGCGGGCACACAGCGGGGTCCTTCCCCATCTCCTGCGAGCTTCCTCCATCTCTCTGTTCCCTGCATGCTCGTGTGGGGGTAGAGCTGGCGACCCTGGTGTGCTGACGGGGCTTTCGGAGGGGGCAGGGCTTACGACAGAGTGTGCGCCCCCTTGATTGAGCAACCAACTGGAGACACGGGGGACTGGGTCTGTGAAGATGCTGAGAAGGTGGCGTCCAGTAGCCCTATAAAACCTCCAGACTCCTTGAACATGGTGCTCAGATATTGTTTTGCTGTTGCCCAGTGCAGCTCTGCTATTCCCAGTATCCTGTTTGTTGCTGACCTTGCTTTGTGACCCAGATTAATCCCTTGTTTTCTGCTGGCGACCTGCGACCCTGCTTGTGACCCTATTTACTTTTTGCCTGCCCTCTTGACCTCAGACTGTTTACGGATTACTCTTGTCTGCGGCCTGTCCCTGACCTTTACTTGAACACTGGACTATTCGTTATAATGATATAAATGCCTGCATCCTGGGCTCCTCCACTCCCAACTCTGCTAGACGGATCCCTACAATTATAGAACATTCCTTTATTTTCTGGGCACAGAGAAGAGCACCTCTACAGTGTAGGGGGAAAATCTCAGACTGAACCTGGAAGATATTATAATATTTTGATGTGGTATTCAGGGGTGGTGGTTGGGATTTTGAGGGATTGTATGCTTAAGTTTCCTTTCCCAGATGGTATTATTTTACATTTCGGTGGCAATGATATCTACAAGTTGAAATCTTTAAAATCGGTTTCATCATTTAAAAATAAGCTTTTGGCAATTCATGTTTCAAGGGGTGATTTTGGTTGGTCAGTGACTATTGCACGCAAGGTATGGTTGGAAGTTAAGGGCTCAAAGTGCTAGACAGGGTGCGCACAAAGTTAAATAGATCAATGGAGAAGTTTTTGGGTTTAATTGGAGGTTCTAGTTCTAGACATTCAGAGTTGAAAGGAGGATTGGATGGTTTATTTAGATTTGATGGGATTCATTTTCAGATATCGTTAGTGACATTTTTCATATATGCATCTACAAGAGATAACCAGAAAAGGCCATGGCTTTTTAAGGTGAAGCGGCTCAGCAATTTATGCTGCTTCAGCTGCAGGTGGTATGGGTCACCTTCCCATTAGATGGTGCTGGACAGATTTTCCATTTTGTTTAGAGTTTGGCTAGTGGGGCTGGCTTTAATGTTGAAGTTATTATATATAAAGTGTTGGGGATGCAATTTACTCTTAAACGGTTAACTTATTGGTCAGTTATTAGTAAATCATCAATAAAATACCACAGCCTTTTATATCCAAAGTCTGGTTGTCTGTGTCTTCATTTAAGGTTTATAGCAGATACACCACTCATGTATTAGCTGGATATTGACACAGCTGTGGCTGGCAGACTTTGTGTTATTAGCTGGATAGTAATAAATGGACTGTTCTGGCAGAGTGCTCCACTTTTACCACCTTGCACCAGAATTTTCTGTTTATAGACAAAACCCTATGTGGGTTCATAACTAACCTTATCTAAAATAATATGTTCTTGAAATGGGCTATAACATCCATGATTTTCCCTTTGATGAACAAGAAAATAGTGACATGATGTTATGGGGCTGATATAGTGACAATGCTATGGGGCTGGTTATTATCCCCAGTATGGCCCTGTATACTCGCCTGTGTTGAGCACCTTTCAATACCTGCGCACTCTCTGGAATTACCCACAGTTGCTGGTTCAAGTTGGGAGAGAGCTTACCATATTTTTGCCGCTACTGATATGCAACAAACAATTTTTTTGTACACCATTTACAGATGCTGGCCAGCTCTTTGTTTTTCCTATGAAACTGTATGTATATTGGATGAAAATACTTATTCCATTTGCCTTTGTCTAGTAAAATATTGTATTTGCTTATGCAATATTGTATTTGCATATTGCTTATGGATATTTAGCAGCGTTGATACAGAAACCTTTTGGCACTTTGTATATATGTTTCTGTATAGACTTACTCGTTTTTTGTGGTGACTTATCTTATGGTGGTCATGACTGACTATACATATTATTTTTTTGAGTGCAGTTCCTCATATATATTGTTGGTTTCAGGGAGGACACTGGCCTGAATGATCATTGCACCAAATAAGAATCTGGGAGACATCCTATATCCACGTTTTCCAGAGTAATGGTGTCAAACTAGGATCCTGGATAACATGTATGCATGGTAATAAAGATGAATGTCTGGTAGTGCAAGGCTCTTTGGACTTTGGCCTGGTGAGAATATTATAGTCCCAAAATTATTTTTTGTTAGAAGTGTGTTAAGGGACGAGAAGAATCAGGATCTTGATTGGTAAAGTCTGGGTTAAGTAAAGGATTCTGGATAGTATATTATATATTTTTAAGATGGTAATCTGCCCATGCCATGGAATGTGTGGCCAAGCCCACACATGAATGTCATGTTGTAATTGGGATAAGCGTGAAGGATTTTTTTCTGGAATCAATTTAGCTTGGTCGGAAGAAAGTAAGATTCCCAAGTAGGTGATTGTCTGGAAGCTTTCTGTTTTCTAACAAGATTTTTTTTAATATATTTTTTTTGTCTTTTAATCACACCATACAAAATATGTACATTATGATTACAAAACAAAATTTTATTTTCAAGAATATAAAAGAAAATATTATACTGGAATGCATAATTCAAAAACCTTGTTTCAGGGTTATCCAGAAAGGAAACAAAAAACACGTAACTTGCAATATAGAAATGGTTTATTAAAAAAAAAAAATGTATATATATATATATATATATATATATCATTTTTTTTTTTTTTTAAAGTATGAGAAAAATGGCATCCATACTTGCACAAAATGGAGGGCACCAGCAGAAACGCACATAACAATTAGGCAGTGAAAAACATTCATTTTTTGTGTCAATACTTTGTATTTTGTGTATTGAAGAGCTTAGCCAGTTGAGAATATATTTTAGCACCACAATCATCATTTAAACATAGAAATAAAACAAGTGGATAGCGTGCTTCTTTACAGTATGTGGAATATATACATCCATTAAAAAGCTATAGTATCAACATTTCAAGTCATAGTGGTAAAGTACACTGAATATTAAGGGAAGGGTGGAATGGAGGGTATGGTTACACATCACTTACTTGACATCAGGAGCTACTCATAGTAAACTTAATTCAACACTTTATTCCACATAAATCGTGTGTGTGTGTGTGTGTGTGTGTGTGTGTGTGTGTGTGCATATATATATGCAATTGGTGTGAAAGAGGTTACGTTCACAAATGATACACTTACCAATTCTGTGTGGAGTCATTCTTCAGGACATTCAGCAAAGCGTTGGAACACTGCATTCTAGATATAAAAACACACATGAAGGAGGTGGCTATCACAGTTTATCATCCTTTTAAGTTGTAGATTCCAAGACGGTAGATCACATGCACACATTGAGCAGCATATAAACTACAAGGCATTTATCCCTCTTTTGCCATTTAAGAATCAGCAGTGACTGACCTGATGATTGCCATTTCTTTATTTCTCACAGAAGTCACTTCCCTTTGTAACGGAAGATGAGCCATTTTCAGACTAAACAGAGAACAGATTCAGAATGGTCATACACATATACATTCTAAATAAACATACTGATAATCAAAGACAGAGATGTCTATAAAATGATGACTTGTAGGTGTCATCTCACCAACTGAAACATACATTGTGCAGGGACAACCTTCTCCTTGTTAAAGAGCTCAGCCGGCCATTGATAATGCAGGGTTACATCGTAAAATCTTTAACAATATAATATACAGTGACAACTTTGTTCTTCTTGCAGGAGGAACTCACAATGTTTCTCCCTGCACAATGCATGATTAAGTTGGTGAAATGTTCATCTCACCTTCTAATAAATAAACCCTAGAGACATGTTTAACATTTGGGAACCAAATTACACACCTCGTCCAGTGCCAGACCGACCCAAATTTCCAGGTAGGCCGCCCACAGTTGGTGGTGGCTGGTGGCATCAGGTTGGAGAATTTATGCCACTATAAGCACAGACCAGTGCTCTAAGCATTCTCCATGCTCTGAAAGCTAGCAGCCTCTCCAACTCCAAGTGCTGGATGGAGGTCAGTGTGTACTGTATTTTCCGGCGTATAAGACGACCCCCAGCTTTTGTAGTCATGTGATCTACTCGCATCTATCTACTATTCATATACAAACTCCTTAAAATATAAAGAACATTAAATAAAAATAGGATGGAGGCAGGGGCTTAACAATCATGGTTCCAGAGGTTGATACTCCAACTGGGCCCACCACCCAGTATAAGAGAACCAGGTCTTTGTAACCTACAAATTATAATCAGGAAAAAAAAAAAAAAAAAAAACATTTGTGAGACCACCTGAACGAATTATTGACAGAGCTATAATGGCCTATCTGGTAGACTGGTACCACAAGCTAAATCAATTTACTAAGGTTGTTCAAGCAAAGGAGACTTGCTCACACAGCAGGCCAGTATAACACGCTCAGTCGTCAGTTGCATTGACCACCCTTTATAGCTGTATATCAAATTACCCATAAATGTCCTGTTCATTTCTATTCATTTGTTCTGTGCCACAATAGCTAGAAATATTGTGACCCTACAACACAAGCCCAAGGCCAGTGTTAGATTACCAAAATTCAATTGAGATGTTGTGTCAACTGAAGTATATATGCCAGTATAGGGCATTCCCATGGCACGGTAAAATTTATTTTTCCTTCCCTGGAGGCAACCGATACACACCCTTACCGTCAAAGATGAAGGTAATAGTAAAATTCCTGGACTCGCAAAGCATCTCTGATCGAGGTATGTCGGTCAGTCAGGCTCTCTTTGCTACAGCAGAAAAAGCCCCTCTTCTTTTGAATGCCACCAAGAGAGGGGACCTATTTAGATGACATTCACAACTAGGGTTTCTCAACAGATGTCATAAACAGGAGACCCCCACAAACGTATTGATAACAAACCTTAAAAAGTACATGCCACTTTATCCTCCTACTTAGGCCATTGGATATTTCACTTGTGATTCTATATTTTGAATGGAAATGTGTAATTTGCATATTAAGCCATAAGGTGATGTCATAAACGAGATACCAAGGGCACATTTAACTCATTGGTGACAAAGAACGTGGGAGAACACTCCCTTGCCTGGCGTGGACTGCTTAGAGACTAATTGCACAATTAGCAAACTGCCCCCATCTCCCAAGCATACAAAAAATAAATAAAAAAAAAAAAACTTGTTCTTTGGAGCTAGAGAGTTACAATTTCTCTATAGATAATTTTGAAGAAATAAAAGGTTTGGAAATAGTAATGCATTATAAGTCGTCCCCCCCCCCCAAAAAAAACATTAGGTACTCATAACAAATATTTGACTTTTATTTAACAGTTTTTTTCAGTAGCTTTTGGAGATGAGTGCAGAGACAGACACTTGTTGTCAAAGGGGATGTACAGAGTGGACATTAACTGGGTTCCTTCTGCTGATCCCTTTGATAACTAGCGACTAACCCCTCCTCCGATTGACTGTGCTTGTACAGATTCTTGGGCTGCATTAAATACTTTACTCCCCATTTAATTAATGCCGCCCAAAAATCATCGACGGACAATATTAACATCCTTTCGACATACACTCCAAGCTACAAGTACTGACTTTTACAGGAAGCCTGTCAGCTTCGATCGCAACCCTACTAAATTTTCCCAGGAGTCTGTTGCTGCCCTTCCCTCTAAAATTAAAATAGAAAAGGATTTTCTGAACTATACCCTTATTAACAACAAAGTAGATCAAAACCCTTGTCTTCAAGCGGGTACAGACTGAAAGGATTATTTTGGATCCGTGAGGGTTAAAAGCCGACAGTGTGTCTAAGAAGCTGATGTCTGCGGCAGCTTCTGGAAGGCCAGATCACGCCAGTAGCATAATTGTTATTAGAATGGTCTTATCTTACTATTCCAAGGCTAGAACAGAGGTTTCTGGAACATCAACAAGTTGTCTCTGAAAGTTCTGTAATTTTCCTATAAGAACGACTTTTGTAACACTATTTTACATATTACGTTTTAAGTGTATTTTCTTATAAAACACGCCTTTCTGCATATTAGAATATTAGAATAACCAATTATATCGTAGTAACTAATGTTTTTATCTTCGTATATATATGCTTGTTTAAACAATTAAAATCAGAGTTGTTTCACAGTTGCATTGGTGTCGGTCTCAGTTATTCACTGTGAGATAGCTCTCCTGGATCCAGTATTTACAAGTCAAACCAAGACGGTCGCATTAAGGGACAGAGGAAATTTCCTTACAATTTGGGGGCTCATCCGGGATCGGGAAGGTCATCCTTTGTCCGGTAAGATATACTTTTTTTTGGTTTATCTACCGGACTGAGGGCACTGGCCAAATCCCGATCCTTATATTTGTGTGTCAGGGACATACATCCTTATAATATTTTTTGTTTTTGTGTCCGGGACACATAACCAGATCTCAGGGAGATCCTTATATTACACAGATCTCAGGGAGATCCTTATATTCACGTGTCAGGGACACATACACAGATCTCAGGGAGATCCTTATATTCACGTGTCAGGGACACATACACAGATCTCAGGGAGATCCTTATATTCACGTGTCAGGGACACATACACAGATCTCAGGGAGATCCTTATATTCACGTGTCAGGGACACATACACAGATCTCAGGGAGATCCTTATATTCACGTGTCAGGGACACATACACAGATCTCAGGGAGATCCTTATATTCACGTGTCAGGGACACATACACAGATCTCAGGGAGATCCTTATATTCACGTGTCAGGGACACATACACAGATCTCAGGGAGATCCTTATATTCACGTGTCAGGGACACATACACAGATCTCAGGGAGATCCTTATATTCACGTGTCAGGGACACATACACAGATCTCAGGGAGATCCTTATATTCACGTGTCAGGGACACATACACAGATCTCAGGGAGATCCTTATATTCACGTGTCAGGGACACATACACAGATCTCAGGGAGATCCTTATATTCACGTGTCAGGGACACATACACAGATCTCAGGGAGATCCTTACATTCACGTGTCAGGGACACATACACAGATCTCAGGGAGATCCTTACATTCACGTGTCAGGGACACATACACAGATCTCAGGGAGATCCTTATATTCACGTGTCAGGGACACATACACAGATCTCAGGGAGATCCTTATATT
Organism: Pelodytes ibericus; assembly: GCA_036172795.1. Classification (NCBI taxonomy): domain Eukaryota; kingdom Metazoa; phylum Chordata; class Amphibia; order Anura; family Pelodytidae; genus Pelodytes; species Pelodytes ibericus. The sequence goes on from CM069862.1 coordinate 61,555,289, forward strand.
CACATGTCTGGGACACACACACAGATCTCAGGGAGATCCTCACAGTCTCAGGGAGGCTAACACACAGATCTCAGGGAGATCCTTACAGTCTCAGGGAGGCTAACACACAGATCTCAGGGAGATCCTTACAGTCTCAGGGAGGCTAACACACAGATCTCAGGGAGATCCTTACAGTCTCAGGGAGGCTAACACACAGATCTCAGGGAGATCCTCACAGTCTCAGGGAGGCACACACACATCTCTCAGGGAGATCCTTACAGTCTCAGGGAGGCTAACACACAGATCTCAGGGAGATCCTCACAGTCTCAGGGAGGCTAACAGACAGATCTCAGGGAGATCGTTCACTTTAATACCAGGGGTATTATTATTATTATTATTTTGGTTTTGTGTCAGGGACACATAGCCAGATCTCAGGGAGATCTTTCACTTTATTACCAGGGGTATTATACACTTAAATTTACAGTCTCAGGGAGACTAGACTATTCTTGGTTTGGCCTGTTTAATTGTAATTTTGCATATTAATTGTATATTTGTGTTCATATATAAGGTTAATTATAAAGTCATAAGAAACCATAGACGGGTGGTAAGTGTACGTCTAAGGAAATTTACTGTATTTACTGTATTCTCTTATATGTGGTAAGTGTTTTATATTTAGTGGAGTAGAGAGGACATATCTCCTGAATCAATCAAAATCGAACGCTCAATGAAAAAAAAAATAGGCACGTTCTGCCGCAGTATAATAATTTTTGAATGATTTTTGAGTAACGGTCTTCTAAGCTATATTCATCAGTGTGATGAGAAGTTTCATAGTAAGTAATTTTAATAGTGTATGCAAGATAAGTTTTGAATTAATTTGTTGCTGTAAGTAAGTAAAATAGAAATATTTGTGTGTAAAACAGCAAGAGTCATATAGTGTCCGAGGTATCTCTTGGACCAGGGGCGTAGCGTGGGGGGTGCAGGGGGGGCCGGCCGCACCGGGCGCAATATCTGGGGGGGCGCAGCCACAACCGCGCGATACTTCCTATCAGCCGCCGGATGTGAGCGGCAAATGACGGCGTGACGTCACATCCGGCGGCTGCGCGGCGGAGGCTCTTCTGAAACTGCATCGCGGCCTTTCTTCCCTGAGCTGTTGGAAGTGGAATTTGTAAAGGTAAGAATAAAGGGGCTTGGGGGACCTATTGTATTATGTATTGAGGAGGGGGTCATTAATGTATTGGAGAGGGGGAGGGGGGGTCATTAATGTATGGGGGAGGGGGTCATTAATGTATTGGGGAGGGAGGTCATTAATGTATGGGGGAGGGGAGGGAGGTCATTAATGTATGGGGGAGGGGAGGGGGTCATTAATGTATGGGGGAGGGGAGGGGGGTTCATTAATGTATGGGGAGGGGGGTCATTAATGTATGGGGAGGGGAGGGGGGTTCATTAATGTATGGGGGAGGGGGGTTTATTAAATGTATGGGGGAGGGGGGTTCATTTAATGTATGGGGGAGGGGAGGGGGGGGGTCAGTAATGTATGGGGAGGGGGGGAAGTAATGTATGGGGAGGGGGGGGAAGTAATGTATGGGGGAGGGAGGTAAGTAATGTATGGGGGAGGGGGGCAGTAATGTATTGGGGACGGGGGGCAGTGATGTATTGGGGAAGGGAAGAAGGGGGGCAGTAATGTATTGGGGAAGGGAAGAAGGGGGCAGTAATGTATTGGGGAAGGGAAGAAGGGAGGCAGTAATGTATTGGGGAAGGGAAGAAGGGGGGCAGTAATGTATTGGGGAAGGGAAGAAGGGGGGCAGTAATGTATTGGGGAAGGGAAGAAGGGGGGCAGTAATGTATTGGGGAAGGGAAGAAGAGGGGCAGTAATGTATTGGGGAAGGGAAGAAGGGGGGCAGTAATGTATTGGGGAAGGGAAGAAGGGGGTCATTAATGTATTGGGGAGGGAGGTCATTAATGTATGGGGGAGGGGAGGGAGGTCATTAATGTATGGGGGAGGGGAGGGAGGTCATTAATGTATGGGGGAGGGGAGGGGGGTCATTAATGTATGGGGGAGGGGAGGGGGGTTCATTAATGTATGGGGAGGGGGGTCATTAATGTATGGGGAGGGGAGGGGGGTTCATTAATGTATGGGGGAGGGGGGTTTATTAAATGTATGGGGGAGGGGGGTTTATTAAATGTATGGGGGAGGGGAGGGGGGGGTCAGTAATGTATGGGGAGGGGGGGAAGTAATGTATGGGGGAGGGAGGTAAGTAATGTATGGGGGAGGGGGGCAGTAATGTATTGGGGACGGGGGGCAGTAATGTATTGGGGAAGGGAAGAAGGGGGGCAGTAATGTATTGGGGAAGGGAAGAAGGGGGGCAGTAATGTATTGGGGAAGGGAAGAAGGGAGGCAGTAATGTATTGGGGAAGGGAAGAAGGGAGGCAGTAATGTATTGGGGAAGGGAAGAAGGGGGGCAGTAATGTATTGGGGAAGGGAAGAAGGGGGGCAGTAATGTATTGGGGAAGGGAAGAAGGGGGGCAGTAATGTATTGGGGAAGGGAAGAAGGGGGGCAGTAATGTATTGGGGAAGGGAAGAAGGGGGGCAGTAATGTATTGGGGAAGGGAAGAAGGGGGGCAGTAATGTATTGGGGAAGGGAAGAAGGGGGGCAGTAATGTATTGGGGAAGGGAAGAAGGGGGGCAGTAATGTATTGGGGAAGGGAAGAAGGGGGGCAGTAATGTATTAGGGGATGGGGGTCAACTGTGTATTAGGGGAGGGAGGGGTCAGCCGTGTATTAGGGGGAGGGGGGTCAGCAGTGTATTAGGGGAAGAGGGGGGGGATGGGAAAGATCTGACTTGGGAATTTGAGATGAGGCAATGATTATATTTTTTACATTTGTGGCCTAATGAATAATCTATATATATGTGTGTATGTAGAAGGAAATGTAAATAGGTGGGGCTACAGGGGTGAGGGAATTATATTTGTAATATATTTATTAGGAACTGTGGAGGGAAGGGGGTTGGATGAGAGCATTAAATATCATAGCATTAAATATTATATTTATGGGGTAGGAACTGTATTATATATTTTTGGTTTAGTGCAGGGGTAGGTAACCTTTGACACTCCCTTTGTTTTTTGACTACATCTCCATTAAGGCTTGCAAAGCATCATGGGAGGTGTAGTCCACAACATCTGGAGTGGCAAAGGATGTCTACTCCTGGTTTAAAGCATAGGTGTATAACCATTTGGCTTCCCCAGGTCAAAATAACCCCTTAAACTCTTAAAGGATCACTATAGTGTCAGGAAAACAAAGTGGTTTTCCTGACACTTTAGTACCCTGAGGGTGCCCACACCCTCAGGGTCCCACTCCCGTGGCGCTGAAGGGGTTAAATTCCCTTCAGTTACTTACCTTAATCCAGCGCCAGGCTCCCTCGGTGCTGGTGACCTCTCCTCCCTGTCTGACGTCAGCTCCCCGTCCGACGTCACTGGAGCTGAATGCGCATGGCTGCGCGCGCATTCAAAGTGTCCATAGGAAAGCATTTCTCAATGCTTTCCTATGGACACTCTGCGCGATGGAGGCGAAATGTGCCTCCAGGCTCCAGCGTCGCAGATGCGCCTCTAGTGTCTGTCCGGAAGACAGCCACTAGAGGCTGCCTTAACCGCAAATGTAAACGTAGCAGTTTCTCTGAAACTGCTATGTTTACATGTGAAGGGTTAAAACCTGCTGAAAATGTGGAGAATGTGTGTAATGCATGTTCGCACTCAATAAAGTGTTGGAAAATAAACTTGTATTTAGATGCATTTTACTTTAATTACATAAGTATTTTCATAACAAACAATACATGTGCTTGGGGGGTAAGGGTTTCTTTAACTAATCTAGTAGAAGAGACTCGAGTGCTAAAATCCACGGGTTAGGGGGCGCAAATTACTTGCCTTGCCCCGGGTGCTGACAACCCACGCTACGCCACTGTCTTGGACATCATGTTAAATATACGTGATCAATCCATTGGATAGTATAACAGCTATAAAATATTTTAAAATCTATCCAGCCAGTTTTACGTTCTGGCAAAAACAATCTAAAACTTGCATGATGCTAATTTAAAGACACAGACTATGTTTTTAACAGGTTTTACATGTTACATATTAGAAATGTTTATTTGTTTATGGTACATTCTTCCTTTTTGTATTTAGGTATCTTGACAAGTATTACATTTTTTTGTACTTTAGAAGGATTTTTGTGTTTTAAGCTTTTAATTTAGATTTTTCCCAAGATAAGATATCACATTTTCCAATACTCTAGATAAAGTAATTAGATAAGTGAAGATGCCTTCATTGTAAGGTTGTATTTGTATCCAGTGGTGTATCTTGATTTTGTGCTGCCCTAGGCAGACAAAATCCGGGCACCCCCCTACCCAAGCTGCACACCCACGTTACACACCTAAGACATGCCCCATCACCTCCATTACATGACCCCACATCACACATAACATTCAGACTCACATCAAGCTCATACTCCCATCACACACAGACTCCCATCACACTCAGTCATACACAGCCTCACATCACACACACTCTTCCATCACACTCAGTCAAACACACTGTCTCCCATCACACACACTCTGACTCCCATCACACTCAGTCACACACACTGACTCCCATCACACACACTCTGACACCCATCACACTCAGTCAAACACTAACTCCCACCACACTGTCACACACTGACTCCCATCACACTCAGTCACACACAGCCTCACGTCACACACAGACTCCCATCACACTCAGTCACACACAGCCTCACATCACACACAGACTCCCATCACACACAGACTCCCATCACACACAGACTCCCATCACACACAGACTCCCATCACACACAGACTCCCATCACACACAGACTCCCATCACACACACAGACTCACAACCACCGTTTTCCATTTGAACCAGCTTACCTTCTGCTGTACTGTGACAGGCAGGGGGCGGAGACTTTACACTGGCACGTGTGACGGGGAACGAAGGGAGGGGAAGTGAGGGAGCCCCGAGCATGACAAGCAGCACCGGGTGAGGGGAAGAACGAAAGGAGCGGTGGGGGTGGGAAGGGGAGGGGGTAGGAAGGTAAGAGAGAGGGAGGGAACAATTTTTAACAAAACGGAGAAGAATCTAAAAATCTTCGCCACACCAGAAGTGTTTAAAGCACCAGTGTGCTTTACCAACCTCTGGGAAAGTGCCGCCCTAAACAAGGCGCCGCCCTAGGCGAGTGCCTTGTTTGCCTCGCGGTAGATACACTACTGTTTGTATGCACAGATGCACATATACAGATGTGTTTTAGATTTAAACAGAATTTCAGAGTTGGTACTAGAGAAAGACTTGAGTAACGTTTATTCGTAATAAAGGTTAAGGTGTGAATTTTGTGTTGTAAAGATAAACTGTTGAAGGCTTTGTGGGCCATGGAAATGGCAATTGCTGGACATAAAAGGTTTTTGTATGTTGTAGAAGGTGAGAGGTCATGTTGCAAATATGTACAAAGAGAAGATGTTATGGTCTAAGAATATGACCGTTAGGATTTTAAAGTGAATATTAATTTAAAGGAAGATATAAGTAATAATGTGAAATATGGTGATACATGGTGAGAGAATATTGAGATGTTGTTTAAAGTTTTAGATGCAAGACAAGTGTTTAATATGATATATGAGAATGTACGTATGTCAGTGATAAGTGGAAAGAATTAGCGAGTGTCGTGTTATGTGACAAGTTGTGTTGTGTTGTTAGAGTTGTAGGAGTTAATAGTGAAGTTGAGAGAAAGCTTCACCAGAAGCCCCCCTTCTCTCTGACAGTCTATTTGCAGATAAGAGAATTGTAGCTGCAGCTGCAAAATTATTATTTTTTCTTTTTGTGATGGGAGGGGGAGAACGGGCCAGAATTACTGTTACTGTTAGTTATTGAGAAGTTCTGTGTGTTATGTGCTATGGTTAAATAGTCTGATCATGATATTATTTGTCCTAATGGTAAAGCGATACATAATTATTATGTATGAGAACATATTCTCACATTATCAATTGATTCAACTATGATTATAAGATGGTAATAATATTTCAAGAACAAAGAATGGTTCAGTTTGACAAGTTTTAACAACACAGGTTAGCAGTAATAATATGTTTTAATTATATTTTAATGTGAAGATTAATAAGATGTTTAGAGAAATATTGCATGTTACTAACTGGAATTTTTTCGAGTTTTATTTTCATATAGATTAAAGCTGTACAGCCAACAAAAGAAAAGTTCAAAGTGCACCAACGCATTTAATGCTGATCATAACTATTTCTAAAGAAAAGTTTATTTTTAAAAGAAGAAAAAGTTTTCCAATTCATGTAACTGGATTCTCACCAAATTTATCGGAATATATTGTTCAAATCAACTCCTGGATCCACGTTATTTACGTAAAGCACATTCCTGTACTGACAAACAGGCCAACAAAAGAGCAGCAATTTAGTGTCTTGATGGGCATAATAATCCCTGACCACTAGCCAACATAAGCCAAGATTTTACCTTAATGGGTAACCCGTAAACAAATCACCCAGGAGTCTGCAACAGATACAACAGTCTACGACAGATCATCATTGTTGGGAAGTATATTTTCATTGAGTATATATGTATAAAAAATAGTTATTGATGATTTGTAATCTTTGTCGTAAAGATTTGTTTAATTGTGATATTATGGGTATGTTTAGAGTATAGTGAAATTTTGAAATTTAACAATTAGACCGGCTCTAACAAACAGGATTGAGCCGACCTATAAAGAAATTATATTGTTATAGTATTTTTGCAGAATTTTATATAGAGAATGTTAGGAAGTTTTTTTCAGATATTTAAAAAAAATAAAAAAAAGTTTGGATTATGGATTTAAGTAGTAAGTTAAAAAGTGTTCACAGGTTATCCGTGAGATCCCCTGGGACTGGGAAATTGGCTAGGATCACTTGGAGCGAAACTTGTAAGTGGTTTGGCATGTGTGAGATCAGTGTTGCTAATTGTCTGTGTTTATGTTTGTTTCAAGGGTCTCATCCTCAAGTGCATCCTGACCACTGACATCATGCCCCTACGTGAAGAATGGAAGACACTGCTCAGATATTCCCCATTATGGAAGCTTACAATGCAACTAAGCTGGATGACCTATCAATGTGTGAAATCGAGGAAGTGTGCCTTATAACCTTGGATACAATGATTATGTTGACCAGGCAACTCCTGATGGTTATCCTTAAAAACAGACAGACAATGTCAATTTCTAAGAATAAAAGGGGAGAAGAGTATGAATATTATATGGACTGTAGGGGCCTCTGGAGTCACGTCGTGGATGGGAGACCATATTGTTTTGTCCGCTGCCATTTTGTCTGACTGACGCTTTATGTTCTGAATGTATGCCATTTTGTGTGTTCTGAATGCATGTTCAGCTTTGCTCCAAGTCACTTTAAAGTATTTAGTCAACAACAGTCCTGGGGAATGGCAAACTCCGGAAAAATATATGTTTTATTTTTTACATATATTTATTGGTTTTAGACAACTGCCAACTAATACCATTAGGGGTTTTATTAGGCAGGGTAAGAGAAGCAATGAACAACAGATATTTAATTTAGTTTTGTGGCCACATGTGTTTTTGGGTCATCAGGCCATGCCATTATGTTATATTATGTAACATATTTAGATAGTTACGGCAGGCCTTCCATATTTAAGAGAGAGATACTTTTTTAATTTTTTAGATTATAAGTCCAATATCTCTGCTGAGTGAAGCCAAGGTCTGCACAGTCACCAAAGGTCTAAACCTAATCAGTATTGTCCAGAGGCAGTCCGGTAAAACAGGACAGCCATAGTCGGTTATTATATGCTTTATTATGGATGTGGTATTTTTGATTGAAACAAACCTACCCATTGATCCCCAACAACATACCCCTGAAGGATACCGACAGTATTTACAGATCTATAGACAGAAGCAAAAGGGGAAGAACCATATTATATGAATCATATGGTTCTAAGAGGGGATTGAAAGGATTAATTTGGATCTGTGAGGGTTAAAAGCCGACAGTGTGTCAAAGAAGCTGATGTCTGCAGCACCTTCTGGAAGGCCAGATCACGCCAGTAGCATAATTGTTATTAGAATGGTCTTATCTTACTATTCCAAGGCTAGAACAGAGGTTTCTGGAACATCAACAAGTTGTCTCTGAAAGTTCTGTAATTTTCCTATAAGAACGACTTTTGTAACACTATTTTACATATTACGTTTTAAGTGTATTTTCTTATAAAACAAGCCTTTCTGCATATTAGAATATTAGAATAACCAATTATATCGTAGTAACTAATGTTTTTATCTTCGTATATATATGCTTGTTTAAACAATTAAAATCAGAGTTGTTTCACAGTTGCATTGGTGTCGGTCTCAGTTATTCACTGTGAGATAGCTCTCCTGGATCCAGTATTTACAAGTCAAACCAAGACGGTCGCATTAAGGGACAGAGGATATTTCCTTACACAGACAATCTGTGGAAACCTGATGGCGAAACCCGTCATGGCTCCTATCCCACATTCTTAACACCATTATCTTTGGTGTATTTTTATATACTTGATATTATGTCCTGCATGTTACTGGATTTACCTTATTAAATATTTATTTTTTTATGCAACCTATCTATTCTGTACCACTATCGCTCTTTCTCTAGCAAACCCCACACCCCCACACACCCACCCACACACGTTTACTAGGGATAAGGGACCATCATTTCAACTCTTGCTTCCTGGGTTTCCTTTAATACTTTCCGTATGCATTGCACAAATAATCTGTATCACTGGTCTCAAAAGTTATTCTATTATCAGGACTCCATGAAAGCATCATGCCATGTGGAATGGATTGGCTTAGGTCAGCCTATGCAAAAGATTTCAAGTCTCCACTAGTACTAATCTGGACTAAAGTGAACAACTAGCCAATCTCTTCTCTTCTAAACAGACCTCACTCATATCCACATACACATTATATAATAATCTCTCACAAGATGGCCATCTCTGATGACTGCACCCATGTCATTGAAGGTGTAGATCAGTCTACCCAACTGTACACCATTTCAGATTTAAATTTAAAAAAAAAAAAAAAAGCCCTCGGGAGTGATTATAAAAACATTCCCGCAGGGTGTTGGAAGTTAAATAAAACAAAACAAAAAGGGCACCATTTGTTAAAAAGATTAGTGTGGGAGAATGAACACAGTGTTTGGCAGAGGATCTTTGACACATTTGAGAAGTTCAGCACACACCAGCTCCCATAATGCACTGGCTTTCTTACCTCACATTTAGCGAGCTGTCAATGTTTTCTTTAGAAAGTGACCCTAAAAACGAAAAAAGGTAAAAAGATACAGCATGCAAACATGCAGGTGCATAGGACAGCTTTCAGCAACATAATATACAATTTAAACTTTCACAAAAAAGGTGGAAGTTTACATAACTAATACAGAAGCAATAAAAAAAATTGCCAATGAGGGCAGATTCAGCAATTAGTAGCCATAGAGGCTCTAACTCTACAAAAAAAAAAAAAAAAAAAAAAAGGAGACAGACATTCTTAAACAGGTTAGATATTAAGCCAGATACTCTCAAGACTTTGCCGGCTCAGCCAAATGCTGGTAATAATTGCATCCCAAAATGTACCCAGGAGAGAGATATAACTAGCACTGGAATGGCAAAATATTCCTGGGCCTCTGACTGGCAAAATATTACAAGCATACGAATGGCACAATAATAGTGGCATCTTAATGGCACAATGGTATTTGCATCTGGCACAATAAATCTGGCATATTAGTGGGCAAATTGGCTGTGGCTTATTTTTTTTTGTAAATTAGGAATTTTATTGTTTTTGTCATGTACAGAAAGGAAAAGAAAATCATATACATTAACGGAACATTTTCCTCCTGACACAGCAGGGGAATGTATACCGTAATAAAAATACAATTTCTAACATTTATATAGGGGGCTGTGGCTTATTAATGACAAAATTATACTGGCTTATAATCAGAAAATTGGCTGTTATATATAGAGAGAGATTGTTTTAGAATTTGTTCATAGTTTTTGTTTTTACTATAGTCCGGCCCGCCAACGGTCTGAGGGACAGTGAACTCGCCCCCTGTTTAAAAAGTTTGAGGACCCCTGCTCTAGAGCTTCTTGCTGATGCTCAGTGTGCAGGATATTCCATTTTGATATAGGAATAATAAGGACTAGGTCGTCACGACAAGCACTGTAACGTCTTTTAGGTTCTGAACATGGTGGTTTCAAGTGATTGACATAGTTGTAATTTGTATTCACATTAATTATCATAAAATCAGTCCTGTTGATTTTAATGGTGAAGGATGCTTGAACCTTAACCTATATTAGGATGTCTGATCCTGATAAAATAATTTACATCATCCCAGACTGACATACATGGGATCGTGTGTATTAGTCCTACATGCAATTCCTTTGCACCTGTCACGAAACACCGTGCTTATTGGAAGCCAGCTGGGAAAGGTGTGTTAAACTTTGATTGTATGCTTGTGTATCCTCATTGGTCCACCTCCCAGACTGGTGCCAGGTTTAATTTTATTACCCATTGTGTGAAAGTTAATCCCTTTAAGTGTATTGTTCAATCTCCCCCGTTATCAAGATGTTACTGTATAAATGTGCTGTCCTGTCTACAATAAAAAAAAACTGTTCTTGCTTGTGACAAACCTTGTTAGCTTTTGGGGATCGCTATATTTTGATTTACATCCAGGGGGTTGGTGAGGAAGCTGATACTCTATTCCTAAGGACTTGGGCTGAGAAGATATTGCATCCCTTACAAAACAAGAATTAACATCAGGCTGCCTAGCCTTCTCGTTACAATACCCATAAGTGGTTTTGGACAACAGAAAGCATATTGGCAGTTACAAAATGTCATTTATCTAATTTCATAGGCATTGAGGGTCCATAATATGAGAAATACACATGTACTTACTTATCTGCAGATCAGTTTTCATATCTGTTAGTTGTTGTTTGATTTGTTGTCCAAGCCTATGCAGTACAGAATTGTAAAAATTAAAACCAAAACAGCAGAGGCCATCAATTTGCCCAATAATCCTGGACCATGTTTGTGTATAGATATCATTTTATATCCCCCCCCCCCCCCCCCGCTGGTCATTACATGAGCCCGCTGCCCACGTCTCACACCGAGACAGTCACTAGGGCAGCAGCTTTGATATATATAATTTTTTGGTGGGAGTGTGCCTTTAATGAGAACATCGCCTTATCACTTCTTTGCCACTGCTTGGAATCTTCGACTGTTCGATCATGCTCTGGCTTCCCTTTTAGGAAATTACACTATGGTTTCTGACTCTCAAAACACTGTTGTTATTGGTTCTGACTTCAGCCAAAAGATTTTCAGAATTGCATGCCTTCTCCATGGAGACTTCTTATACAACATTCTTTCAAGACCGGGTTGTCCTCCGTCCTGTAGAGGAATTTCTTCAGAAAGTTGTACCCCAATTTTTCCAAACCCGTCATCTCCTGATGAGGTCTGCTGGACCATCTAGATGTTCTTCGTTGTTTACGAACATACACTGATCGAACTTCAGTGGAGGAACTTGGAGGAAGTCCTCATGTTTGTCCTTGCTCTCTGCGTTCATCATGGGGAGGCTTCTGTGTCCACCCTCCAGCGATGGATCATCGTGGCTATTTGCAGATGCTCTCTCACCTGTGGTTCCTATGGGTCTGAAAGACCACTCTTTAGAGGCTATTTCTACTTCCTGGGCAGCTATGATTGCTGTTCCTCTGGAGGCAGTGCGCATGGCTGGGAACTGGTAGTCTATAAAGCATTACCATTTGAAGATATATCCTGCAGAAGATTTGGCCTTTGCCGCTTCAGTTCTATCCTCTGTAGCCCCTCATTAAATATTGAATTATTTGCATAATTTTTGCTGTGTTTTTATTTTTCATTCTTTGCTTGCCTCATGAGTACCGGCTTGGTATGTCCCATACCTCACTGCTGCCATGGTTAACCAGGGAAATCAAAAATTGTTTCCATACCATCATTTTCAAATTTTCCTGGTTATTATCCATGGCAGCAATGTGATCACTCCCTTAGTGGATTCTTTGAGGAGATAAGAATACATTTTATTCTATCCTGCCGACTCTGAGGTTGGAGCTAACCCATACGCCACTGCTGCCATGGATAATAACCAGGAAAAGAAAATTACGGCAAGTAAATGCTAAAAGCCATAGCATCTGACTTTTCTTTATCACTAAATCTAATTAGGGTCATGTCAATGCTCGCAGTTTAGGGAATAAGATCCATGAACTTGTGGCAATATTGGCAACTGAGAATGTAGATTTAGTGGCTGTTACTGAGATATGGTATAATGAAAAACATGACTGGGACATATCAATACCAGGGTACTCTTTATATAGAAAAGACAGAGAAGGTAAAAAAGGGGGCGGGGTGGCCCTGTATGTGAGGGATAGCTTAAAATGTAACATAATACAAGTTAGTGAGGCGAACATAGAGTCAGTTTGGGTTACATTAGAATTTGGTAATCATATGGTAACTCGGGTAGGTGTGATTTATAGGCCCCCTGGACAAATAGAGGAGTTAGATAATCTACTAGTTGAGGAAATAGCTAAAATGACAATGAAGGGAGAAGTGATCATCATGGGTGACTTTAATTTTCCTGATTTGAACTGGAAATACAAAATAGCTACTTGCGCCAGGAGTACGCATATCCTAAACTCCCTACTGGGATTATCTCTAAAACAAGTAGTGGAGGAGCCAACTCAAAAGCAGGCCATACTAGATTTAGTGTTCACAAATAGAGATTTGTTATCAGATATTACTGTAGGTGAAAGTTTAGGATCTAGTGATTACCAGACAGTGTGGTTTAATATAAGAACAGTGACGCAGTCACACCACACAAAAACAAAAAGTTTTAGATTTTAGAAAAACAGACTTTTCTAAAATTAGATTAGGTGTAAAGGAGTCATTATCAGACTGGAGCAATTTAAATGGAGTCCAGGAGAAATGGGATTATCTAAAAGTTGCACTACTGAAGGCAACAGAAAATTGCATAAGGCTTGTCAGTAAGAGCAAAAAATTGAAGAAACCACTGTGGTACTCTGCAGAGGTGGCTAAAATAGTAAAAAATAAAAAGCTAGCATTTAGTAATTATAAAAATACTCAGAGTGAGGAAGATAGAAAGATCTATAAGAGTAGGCAGAAAGAGGCAAAGCAAGCTATAAGAGCTTCCAAAGCACACACAGAAGAGACTATAGCCCAGTCAGTGAAAAAGGGGGGATAAAACATTTTTTAGATACATAAATGAGAAAAGGAAAGTAGAACAAGGATTAGTTAGATTAAAAACAAAAGAAGGATGCTATGTAGAAGAGGATAAAGGCTTAGCAGACTGCCTTAATGAATATTTTTGTTCAGTTTTTACAAATGAAAATGAGGGTAAGGGACCTCATTTAGGGAAAAAGACTAATGAGTCTTTTGATGCATGTAAGTTTACAGAGGAAGAGGTTTTACTTCAGCTGTCTAAAGTAAAGACAAATAAGTCGATGGGATACATCCAAAGTTATTAAAAGAACTTAGTGGTGTACTAGCAAAACCGTTAACAGATTTATTTAACCAATCATTGTTAACGGGAGTAGTTCCAGAAGATTGGAAATTAGCTAATGTTGTGCCCATTCACAAGAAAGGTAGTAGGGAGGAGGCGGGCAACTATAGACCAGTAAGTCTTACTTCAGTAGTGGGGAAAATAATGGAAACCTTGTTAAAGAATAGGATTGTAGAACATCTGAAGTCGCTTGGATTTCAAGATCAGAGACAGCATGGGTTTACTTCAGGGAGATCATGCCAAACTAATCTTATTGGTTTTTTTGATTGGGTAACTAAAATAATAGATCAGGGTGGTGCAGTAGATATTGCTTACCTAGATTTCAGTAAGGCTTTTGACACTGTCGCACATAGAAGGCTTATCAATAAACTGAAATCTTTGAGTTTGGATTTCAATATTGTTGAATGGATTAGACAATGGCTGAGTGACAGGCAACAGAGGGTTGTAGTCAATGGGGTATATTCGATGCAAGGTCTTGTTACTAGTGGGGTACCTCAGGGATCTGTTCTTGGACCCATTCTCTTTAATATTTTTATTAGCGATATTACTTGTTGGCAAAGTATGTATTTTTGCTGATGATACAAAGATTTGCAGCAGGGTTGATATTCATGGAGGGATAAGCCAAATGGCAAATGATTTAGCGCAACGAGAAAAATGGTCAGAGCAGTGGCAACTGACATTTAATGTGGACAAGTGCAAGATTATGCACCTTGGGCGTAAAACCCCAAAAGCATAATATAGACTATTTGGTACAGTCCTAACCTCAACATCTGAGGAAAGGGATTTAGGAGTAATAATTTCAGAGGACTTAAAGTTAGGTAGGCAATGCAATAGAGCAGCAGGAAATGCTAGCAGAATGCTTGGTTGCATAGGGAGAGGTATTAGCAGTAGGAAGAGGGAAGTGCTCATGCCATTGTACAGAGCACTGGTGAGACCTCACTTGGAGTATTGTACGCAGTACTGGAGACCGTATCTCCAGAAGGATATTGATACTTTGGAGAGAGTTCAGAGAAGGGCTACTAAACTGGTTTATGGGTTGAAGGATAAAACTTACCAGGAAAGGTTAAAGCATCTTAACATGTATAGCTTGGAGGAAAGACGTAACAGGGGGGATATGATAGAAACATTTAAATACATAAAGGGAATTAACACAGTAAAGGAAGAGTATATTTAAAAGAAGAAAAACTACCACAACTAGAGGACATAGTCTTAAATTAGAGGGGCAACGATTTAAAAGTAATATCAGGAAGTATTACTTTACTGAGAGGGTAGTGGATGTATTGAATAGCCTGCCAGCAGAAGTGGTAGAGGTAAACACAGTCAAGGATTTTAAGCATGCGTGGGATAGACACAAGGCTATCCTAGCTATAAGACCGACAACGGGGGACTAATAAAAGTACTCAAAAAATTGGGCAGACTGGATGGACCGAATGGTTCTTATCTGCCGACACATTCTATGTTTCTAATTAGAAGCTGCAGCAGAAAGATCACATGGTTTCATTAAATGAAAGAAAAAGAAAGCAGCTTCAAAAGCAAACTATGCCTACAAAGAAATCAATGGCGAAAGTATGTTTTCTCACCGAACTATCTGCATGCATGATCCAGTAAGTTTGAAGGGGTCAGCCGTTTCTTGAGAGCTTTTAGGTGCACTACTAAGACTGCTTTGCAGACATTGTGTGCTTGCACTACGAAGCCTTTGGAATACTTGGGGCACAGGCTCCCTGCTCATAAACAAAAACAAAACAAAAAGAAGGATAATACAACTCACTTTCACAACCATGTCTACAATCAAGCATGGGCTGGCACCACATAAAATTAATTGGGGCCAACGTTTTATCCTAGTAGCCCCACATAACATCATTAGGCTCACTGGCCAGTAAAACGATTAACATATTTTTCCCTCCATTTGAAACACTTTTTTCCTCTTCAAAAATAAGGGGAAATGCCTGTGCGTCTTATGGAGTGAAGATCGTGCTCGTTTTAGGCCACCCCCTTCCCCAGTACTTACCTCCTTGTTGCTCTCCACGAGGATTCAATAAAGTAAAAAAAAAAAAAAAAAAAGTGACCTAAGTTTCCCTCCACCGTGCAGGAGGGAAGGCTGCATGGAGGAGACGACAGGAGAGCAACAAGAAGGAAACTACTGGGGAAGGGGGGAGGAGGGTGGCTTAAAAAAAAGCAAAATCCTGGCTTATTGAGTGGTTTTCTTGTTTTCCTCCTCCACCTAAAAACAGGTGCGTCTTATGAAGCAAAAAATAAAGTATAGTAAAATAAATGGCACCCCATAGGACCAAAGTGTCTGTGGTCCCATAAATAAATAGCATTAAAAAAAAAAAAAAAACTGGCCTTTAAACTTGATATTTGTGAGTAAATTAAAAATGTCTACAATAGAAGGCACCCCAGTACCCCATGTGATCTTGGGGCAGGGAGAGACTAAATATAGTGCTGGAAGTCTATAGACTACATTCCCTGTGATGCTAAGGTTGCTTTTGAGCATGATAGGAAATGTAATCGCAAGCGTTAACATAATAAATACACGTTTTAAAGCTGCAATGATCGTATCCTAAATTTGGCCCTGTACCTGCCACATAACCCTAGCAAACCTATACATGTGGGGTACTGCTATACTCAGGGGAAGTTGCGTCAAATATATTGTGGTGGTGTTTGGCAAAAAAAAAACCAGAACAATCCCTTTAAATTCACACCCAAAAACAAAGTGTGTGTGTGTGTGTGTGTGTGTGTGTGTGTGTGTGTGTGTGGTGGGAGGGGGCGGGAACAAACAAACAAAAAATTACTATGCCAAAGATTAGTGGTAAAATTACTGCATGAAAAAGTGTCAAAATACCCCAAGTTAAATACCCTGGGATGTCTACTTTATAAAAATGTGTACTGATGGGGGGGTGTTTCAGTGATTCCTCACAGATATTGGTGTTACGTCACTAAAGCTAATTCTTGAAAAACAATGGTTTTGAAACAGCTACTTGTATTTATTACACTATAATATTAAAAAAAAAAAAAAAGAATTTCTAAACTTAGGACCAATATTAGAATCTATTTAGCAGGTTTGTTCATTTACTTTTGTAGCTTAGTAAAAGATTTTGGTTTTATAAAATTTTCACCATATTTTTAATAAAATAAATATGAACAAAATAATTGCATCAAAAGAAAGCCCTTCTTGTCCTAAAAAAACCCAATATATAATATGTGTTGGTACAGCAAATGACAAAGAAGAAGATTACAGCTAAACACAAACACCTCAGAAGTGTAAAAACAGCCACGGTTATTAACGCACAACATTCAGAAAACAGTCCAGTCATGCAGGGGTTAACCTTTAAGTTTTTTTTTCCCCGTCATTAAA
This sequence comes from Pelodytes ibericus, assembly GCA_036172795.1. Classification (NCBI taxonomy): domain Eukaryota; kingdom Metazoa; phylum Chordata; class Amphibia; order Anura; family Pelodytidae; genus Pelodytes; species Pelodytes ibericus. The sequence continues at coordinate 61,572,253 of CM069862.1, forward strand.
TTAACCTTTTGGAACTGCCTATACTTTTACTTTTCAAATAGCACTAAACTTGAAATACAGGTAAATTAGCGTTATAACACAATCCCTGATATAGTGCAGTACCCAGATAGCTCCCATGGAGCTTTAAAGTGGAATTTTAGCAAGATCTTATGAATGAAATTTTGGGTACTATTTATAAAAGTAAATACAACAATATAATGGGTGTTACTAGTCAAATGTTCCTTAAAGAGAGAACTGTATACCATAAGGGGCATCCTTGTTTAAATTGCCAATGAAACATTTATTTTAACTTTTGCCTCTTTAGTTCTGCTGTGGTGAGATCAAAACCCAGACGTGCCGAATAAACTTTTGTTATCAAAAAGTTTTTATGATACCTAGGGTGTCGTCAGAGAAGTCCAAATTCCAAAGCCATTTACACATGTAAAGCAAGTTTTACCTGCCATCATAAATAAACAAAGTTACAAACCTCTCATCTCCTCTAGCTCTTTTCTTTTTTGAGACCATCATTAAACTGCAAGTTTACCAATCCAGGTGCCAATACTGTGGGATGTTTTCACTCTAATCCAACAAAATTCAGTCTGACCCAGTGTGTAATACACACAAATGCACATTAGCTCCTAATTAGTTTTAACCCTTCAGACATTGTGTAATAACCCTTCAGACATTGTGTAATAACCCTTCAGACATTACATAGGACCCTGCATTTATACCACTTAGGGTAACCCTATTACTGTTTTATTCAGGAGACCCTTATAATAAATGCATGCTTCAGGGCTGTAATCAGGGAAATGTGTTTGTAGCCTTCAGTTTAGCTTATGCAGCCCCAAAGCATGTATCTTTCATAAGCATCCTTTAACTATAATGATGATGTGGACTTACGACAGGACATTAATCACATATTAAAGGCACTCAGTCAGCTAAATATTGTTTATATGATGAATGAGAATACAATTATCAAAAATGACCAATAAATTGAGGAAGATTTGTGATATATGGTTGTCATCATATTTACAACAGTCACTGCAACTGTTTTGTACATCCAAACACTTTGTGCACCTGAAATCGTGACTCCGACACCCACGCGTCTGCAGAGCTCTTTAGAGCAACCTTGGCACCTTTTTTTTTTTTTATAAATGGGAGTTGCTGTACTGCCAGTGCAACACTAAAGTTCAGAACTGATGAAGGTAGTGCAAACTCACAACTTTTGAGGAGTTAGCATCATACATTAGATTAATGCTGACATTCCACCCCATTTATAACCCCAACACCCCCCCCCCCGAATTGCAATCAAACGCATAAAGAAAAAATGTCTAAAGTGTCTGTAGTGTATCCGGTTTATAATATTACCTCGGGTTTAATATGCAAATTAACTACTTTTAATGAGAAATGTGTAATTTGCAAATTAAGCAACAAGGCAGCATAAATAGGAGAAACATTTAAAACACATTTTTCTGTATGCCTTTGCCTCTAATTCTGTTAAAGGACAACTGTTGGCAACAAAATAAGCTATGTATAATTGATATAATACATCAAATCTAGGTATTTTAAATAGAAATTAAAGAATACAAATAAACGAACAGAGTCCTCTTTGTTTGTATAGCTCTGTCAGGGGTCGACATGTTGTTTAGACAGATAAAGGAAGATCTAATCCCAACATGTCTACTCCCTGATGGAACTATCAAAGCAAAGATGGCTATTAAGGTTTATTTATTTGTATTCATTCTTCAATGCACTTCTATTGAACTATTCAAAATGCATAAAATTGATGTACACTTTGAGTTAAACATTTTAATTTTTTTGCTGACAGTAGTTCTTTAAAAATATGTATATAATAGTATTTTCTTCAATCACAGAAGTGAGGGTCCCTTTAAGGAAATGTTGTTGTATACCCAAATGTATTAGACTGCTAGAAATCAACAGATCCTCACAAGTGTCCCTATTTAGGTGACTCAGACCCTATTTTGCACCCTGTTCTGGCAAAGTTGGGAGAGATGTATAGTTATCAAACCCCTAAGGTGGGCGTATCGTTTTATAACAGATATGGCGTATACATAACATTTCACATGCAATAAAAGCAGATTACAGCGGTGTTTTTCTTTTTCTTAGAAGCTTATTTATTTATGTACAGCCTTCCCTCTAATAATAAAACATATATGCGTGGGTATTTTTGCTGATAAAGTGGGACTATAGAAACACAGCTCCATGAAAAAAAAAACACACACACACACACCATGAAGCACACACACACCCCACACACACACACACCATGAAGCACACACACACCTCGTAACCAGTGTGCGGCATAGTGTCACGTGCACTAGTTTCGTTTCTCCATGCAGGAGTGCGATCACGTGACCGATCGCAAGGTTTCGCTGTGTGAGGGGCGTGGCTTGACCCTTCCCCATCCAAACACGGAAGTGTTTTGAGTGAATGTGTGAGAAGCCATCGTTGTAAATACAGGTGCGTTACATAGCAGGGATCGTGCTGTCCATGTCACCATCAGGGAGATTGTTATTTTTGTAATCATGGTTTTAGGGTAATACAGGGTTAGGATGCTTCCCACATTTACTAATACGCTCTCGATATACAGATCTGATGCCACTTCACATGCTCATGATGTCATGTGATTATTGTGATACGAAATACATGTGTTATTCGTTTGGTATCAGTGATCCAGAAAGTTTGCTTTTTTATCAATTTGGATTTGTAAAGTTAAGACAAATAAGACACACAAGTTGATAACCAGCTGTAAATGCCCTCATGGGGTTTTGCACACATCCAGGTAGGGGCCAGTGTGCTGGTGGCATATAGATGGTGGCAACTATTCGATTCACTAAGCAAAATAAGCATTCCTTGCTATAAGACACAGCTTGGCACAGATTTTTACTAAGCTATAACTATACACACTCATATATAAAGCAAAGGGATTTATGCGAGGGTATTAAAGGATTTTTATTATATAGCAGCAATTCCCCAGTATGGGTCCTTTATCAATAAATATATTTAAATATTTATGTTAAAAAATGTTACCCAAAATTTTACAAGGGTAAATCGCAGTTGAGAATCATGCCATACTGCTGAAACAATGGGATCTGTTTTCTGTTGCTGTAACTTCCTTCCTAATACATGTTTTAATAAACATATGGGAAGGATTATTTTGTTTAAAATGAAAAATAATTTGAATGTTCCCATGCTCATCACAACTTCTACAAGATCTCTCTGCACCGTACAGTGAAAGACTCCAATAAGGGGCTCTCCTCAGAGACCTCAATCATCATTTATCATTGGTTTTTATCTCTAAAACGTTTGATGCAGTCCATGATATCTGGATGAATAGAGCAATATATAATATACACATATTTTAAAGGCTTCCTATAGCTGTATAAATAAAATAAAAAACATCTGTTCATTCTTAAAACTATGTAACAGTAATGCCATTTAGGAGCCATGCATAGGATTGCCATCTTTTCTTTAACCCCTTGGTGACAGGACTGAGGCTGTTTTAATACTTATACGTGTGTACTTAATACGTGTGTTTGTGTTTCGTTGTAATTCTCCTCTTTCTCATTTAATCTACCCACACATACTGTATTTGCTTAAATATAAGCCAGGGTTTTTTCAGGGTCAATGCTCTGAAAAAGTCCCCTCGTTTTATGTTCGAGGATGTCTTATAATCAGACCTCAAACAGAGGTCTGATTATAAGACTAAGATCCAGCTCCCCTGCAAAACTGCAGGGGACCTGGATCCTCCTCACAGACAACCAATGGATTTCTGCACGCTGCATGACACTTCCACCAAGGCTTCTATGATGAAACACCAGGGTCAAGTGTCCTCCCTGCATCACTGAAGTGTCGGGCAATATCAGAGAATGTCTGTGTGAACCCAGAAACACACAGACATCCTACAGCTGCCCCAACTAGGCACCAAGGAAGTATGTGGGAGGCGCAATTGAGAATAAAAGAGGGAAAAAAACAAAACAAGAAATGCATTTTTTAAATAGTTTTTTTTTTTAATTAAGTATGAAAAAAACAGTTTACATGTGAATTAATATTTGCTAGTAAAACTTCTTTCCTACAGGGTCATTTTGTATTTAAACACAGTACATACATGTATGCATACATACAAGTGTATGTAGACCCAGGATGTATGTGAACGTCCTGTGTTGTCAAGGTGTTTAAAAAAAAAAAGGCAGTCAGCTTTTGTGTCCACAGACTTAAAGGGACTCTTTCAATATAAACAAGGCTTATAATTTGAATGTAGAGAATGTAAAAAAATGTGAAATATGTTATGGTAGAATTGTAAATAGATACATAAATTAAGAGAAAAATGTCTTTTAAATGTGTCTATGGTGTCTGCGAGATTTTTATTTTTTTTCTATTTAGAACTTAATGAAGGAGGAAAATGACTGAATCAGTACTTCAAAGAACTGTTCTGGATCCGGTAATTAACTTTTTTCATTTATATGTTGTGATGTAAATATATTTCCCCCCCAAAATTATTTCTCTTAGTTTGTTAAACTTGGCCTTTAACATATTGTTGAGTTCATTGAAGGTCCTTACTGTCTACATTTTTAGCTACTGGGCTTTAGACTCTGATAAATTGACAACTGAGTTATAAGAAAAGGTAGCCTAGAATAACAGAGTGTGAGAATGTTTCAGTTGTGGCTATTATGTCCTATGTTTACAAAAATTCACTGTTTAGTGAATATAGCATTATGTCTGAGACAGTATTTTGTTTGTTTTGCATTGTCTCAATCAGGGTTTCTATATAATTTTTTTTCTGCTTTGAACTTTATTTGGCAAAGCATAGCTGCATAAACTGTTCGATAAAAAGAACATTGCTTACACAGCACAGTGTTGAAGTCTTATAACACAGCAGTGACCTATAAACTGCATTTACAGTTAGGAGCTTTGACATAGTAGTGTGTGTATTTATTACTTTTAAGGAGGAAAATAAAAATGCTCCTTTTTTAGCATTCCATCTGAACAGCATCTAGGAGATTGCACTCAACACTACAGGGCAACTGTAGGCCCTGGCACGTACCTATTACCTGGTAGTATGATAAGCTGAATTCTATGTTTAGCAACATTTAGCAGAAACTCCTGTGTGTGTATTGTAGGGATGTGCATCTTTTATAAAGAGCCACTAACTTTTTTTTTTTTACGTGTTCTTCAGATCTAAAGCAAGTGAAAAAATGATTGGCTATAGTATGAGTATATACTCTGACCGGCAGCCATGATCCTTCCTGGGTTAACCTCATAGCTGAGCTTGTCACTCACAGCCATTCTGCTTGTGTAGAGAGAGACAGGCCCTCATTTCTGAATGCCACCAACAGAGGAGACTTAGTTAATGGCATTCAAAAACGAGGGTCTCTTGCACTAGCGGAGAGAGACCACTAAACCGGGAGACACAGATAAGATGCGCGGTGCGCCAGTATCCATCAAGCTCTTCCTCAGCTGAGAGGCAGATCTTGAGAGTTAACCCATGTGTATCTGCAAAGATACACGTTGGGTTTTATGGAGGGAGGTGGCACCAGGTTTTTAACTTTTTTGCTTCTATTAATAAAAAAAAAACATACTTTAGTGCCACTGTAACAACAAAATGTAAAATGAGTGACCATTTAGAAAGTGGAGGCCAGTTACAATGGATTTATCTGGTGTACTTATTCAGCATTTTATTACAGACAATTCCTTATGTGGGGACAATTTTTGGAGGTCTGGAGACGGGGCAGATGGTTGTAATACATGGAACTGTGGATTCTGATGCAGACAGGTAATAGAAGAATTTAACACACTCATTTATATCCTTTTTCTAACACAAGATTCTAAACAACATGCCCGCCCCCTGATTGAGCTAAACAAGCAAAGTGGGCTCAATAAGCTACCTTATTTGTATTCTTCCATTAAACATTTATATTTAAATGTCCTACACTTGATACAATGTTTCAATGAAACACAAGTAAAACATGTTTTGCCTACAGTTGTTCTTTAACCCCTTCATGACAAAGTCCATTCACGTATTGGCTCCCAATGCAATGCATTGGTAACAATGCCCATACATGTACAGACTTCCTTTAAAACGGCACCATTATGGCTCTCCAGGAAAGCAAATAAATGACAAGCCAGTGACAATGTTCACTGGCCTGTCAATCATGCCCAATGCAAATCAAGTGAGGGTATTCCAGGATGCCTCTGGATGGAGATAAGCCTGGAATGCCCATAAAAGGGGCAGTTTGCAATTGTGTAAAAGATTTTTCAGGTCAAAGTAAAAAAAAAAGTGTGTGGTTTTTTTTTGTTGTTTTTTTTTTACATCATATTTTATGATTTTATTTTTATAATTTTTTTTATCATATGATGAAAATAATGGTATGTAAATAAAGCCCTTTTATGGCAATATAAACCATATATAACACAGGGCTTGACAAACTTAATTTACGTTTAGGAGCCAGCAAAATAATTTATGAACCAGACAATGGCACATCAATCACGCAAATATACACACATATTCACGCACAGAGACCGTCATATACACACAGTCACATACCCAGACACAGTCACATGCATAGAAAGACAGTCACATGCACACACCTCACACACACTGCCAATCACACACGCCTCACACAAGTCAGCATTTTTTTTAAAGAAAAAATACATTTCTAAATGTGTTCCCCCTCCCTGCTGCTTTACATCATTGCAGGGGTTATTTCTGCTGAAGCCGGATCGTCGTGTGTCTTCCTGCTGAGTGCCGGGTTGTCATGTGACACCCGGCATTCAGACATTAGAGCGTTTGGAAAAAAAACTGAATGCATCAGCAAGGGGCTCCCTGTGAATAAGAGCTCCCAGAATTGTCGAGCCCTGATATAATATGTGTTTTATGAGAGAGAGGAAAGCTACAGCTAAATACAAACACCACAGAAATGTTAAAACAGTAATTTTTACAAAAGGTACACAATTTTCAAAACAGTCCTGTCATTAAGGCGTTAAAGAGTTTAAAAAAAAAACAAAAAGAAAAGTATTCCACATATATTGATACCTGAAGGTTGTTATTCTATTCACGCGTTGTAATGGTTTTATTTTGTGGGATCTCAGCAGGTTAGTACAACAGTGTTTTAGGACCTGCATACTTTCTTAACTATTTCTCTTTATTGACTTTTACTACAGGTTTCAGATAGACTTTCAGTGTGGAAGCAGTGTCCATCCCCGGGCTGATGTGGCCTTTCATTTCAACCCTCGATTCAAAGGTTCCGGATTCATAGTCTGTAACACCATGGAGGATGACAAGTGGGGGTGGGAAGAGAGAACATACCAAATGCCTTTTACAAAAGGGAAACCATTTGAAGTTATATTTCTAGTTCTTCCTCATAAATTCCAAGTGAGTTACATTTCATATAATAAAACAGGAGCATCCAGTGTTCAGCCCATTTAACTTAACTGCCCTTATTCTCATTATCCCCATAAATGTATATTTTTGTTTCAATAAACTTAATTTAAGTTGTGTATTACTCCTAAATAACCCAAAAAAAATTTCTATGGCTAACAAGCTATTCTTCACTGTTACTGTATATTTTAACAAAACCAAATGCAGTCCAACACACAAACACTGCAGGAGTGTTAAAACCACGAAGGGTACAACATTTTATGAATACTCCCGTTACTAAGGGGTTAACACACATTGTTCCAGAGGTAGCCTAAATTAAAGAAACAGTTTGCTAGTTATGGGCGATAGGTAGCTAGGAATGGGGTCTCCCTTTTTATTTTAATATTGATATTATTAATTATATTTAATTTAATATTCATTCTTATATTTCATATGCTCTGTATCCTGACAGTGCGTATGATTGTATTTATTTTTTAAACAATGGTAATAACATTGGTGTTTTTTGTTAAGGTTTCTTCAAATGGAAAACACTTGCTTTTCTATAAGCATAAACTCAACTTTGGAAAAATCGATACCCTTGGTATATATGGCAAGGTGAAGATCAACACAATTGGTTTTACATCTCAAGCTGTAAGTCTGAATAAAGGTTTCATAAACAAATTCCTTTTTTGAAAAGTGTTTGAATAATTAAGCTTTATGTGATTTTTCCTTCAGCACATTGTAAGTCTGTTTGTTTGTAAAATGAGGACATAATTATGAGAGTGAGGTCCTTATCCACTAGGAACACACAACAAATACACGGCTGTAATTAGGGGGGCATGCTATTGTTGTTTGAAGGTAATATTCCTAAATTTTCCTTTAGTTAATATTGAAAGATATGATAAGGGGGAGGTGGAGCTATTTGGACCAATTCCCATATATTTAGACAAGGTCTATCAATAGCTTCTCTTTTTTGCATCTTTTCATATAATTAAACGAAGATCACCTTTAGCATTAGGAATCTTCTGGTTATTTATATTATACGAGTCAGTGTGTTCCTATGTAAATCGTGTCCACTAAGTTTTGTCATTTATGCAATATCATCTTTTGTGAACTGTGACTCAAATAAAGAAACTTTGATTTAAAAAAAAAAAAGAAAGATATGATAAGAGTTAAACTGATACCATTCATTGTTTAACTGAATTTGAGTGCAGAAATTTAAAACCTTTCCCCATTAAAAACACAGTGCCTGAGTTATTTGTAATAATGTTGTTTGTTTCTATTTTAGTCTGTACAGGGATCTCAACCAGTCTCACTTGCCGTATCCCCTCTGAATGGTAGCCAGGTAAATGCTAAATAATGTTAATTTTATATCTCCTGGTTCTCTTCCTCGTCTTTTATACTTCCTCATAGAGGCCATTTACCTTTCTCCCATTAAGTATATTTTTCCTTACATGCTTGGCTACTATTTTTATTGTTAATTAATGGTGCTTTGTCCTTCTGGATAAAAGCACAAAACAAAAGCAATTCTGTACATCAGTCGATATTATGAGCACATCCCACAACACATCCGGGTATATTAATTATAGCCTAAGTCTAGAGTTCGGTCCTAAATATGATTAAATGTGTCGGGTTCGGTCCGGGTTGGTGAGACAGGGAGCACAGCGCAGGGTGAAGGGCCACCAAACGATAAAGTCCAGAAAAAATGGTATCCGAGGAGTAGGCAAGAGAATGGTCAGGTACGTTCCAGAGGTCAGGGCAGGCAGAGAAGGGTCACAATCGATAGTCCAAGCCGGGGTCACAATCAGAGGAGAAGTCGACAATAAACAGGTGAGGTCCAGAAACAGGTCAATAGCCGGGAATTCAATAAGGAGGAGGAATCAGGAACTGTAGCAGGGATAGGAAAACTTCAGAGGGAACAATACGAAGTACTGCAGCTTGAAAACGAGCAAGCACTGAATGAACAGTGCCTGCCTGTTGCCTAGCTCCTCCCACCCCTCTCCAGGTGAACACTACTTGCATCTGAGAAGCCTAGGGAGAGGGGCAGGACCTAGCTCTTGCCTCCTATACACTCCTCCTTGTTCTGCCCAATGAAGGTGCGCTATCTGAGCGCAGGACACGCCCCCTTGATGGTAGTCCAGTACTCGTGCTTGCGAATCGCGGGGCGCGAGTTACTACAGACCGGGGATGCGGCCTACCTTGCGCTCGCGCCGCCCTCCCGCTGGGCGCCTGGAGCTTGGAAGCGGCAGAGTCAGGTAAGGGATCCTGCGGAAGGGGCCGCGGCGGGCCCTGGACCCGACAAAATGTCTATTTAAATGTGAAAAGGGAAAAAAAACCTATTCTGTGTTCCTGGCACAAAGTGATAGAAAGCCAGGGAGACAGAGAAAAGATTGGGGTCTTTTCAGACCCTGCGGATCCCTGCTAAAGCATTGCAAGACCTCACAACGTGACACATGATGTCGAGGAGGCGTTCCTGAACCTGGAATTTTTTTTGCAGTTTGGTTAAATGTAACCGGTGGTCACTTTGAGCATCTGTTACATTTTCATTATCAGACAGAGGTCACTCTCTAACGGAGGGAATTCTGCTGCAGTCTCTCTTACTGGGATCTGAATCACCACTCATAGTGGGGGCAGGGTGGGGGGTACTGCAATGAGCTGTTAAATACAAGACATTCTCTGCCATTCTAAGGGCGTTTGAGGTCTGTATATTAGAACGGCATAGAACATCCTTCAATGCAAAGGGGTTAAGGGTGACTTAAAAACTGCCCTGTGACCATGATCAGCAAGCAGCCTCTGGTTTGCAGGAATCACATTGTTACTGTAGACCCCACTGAATAGGGGGTCTAACCTTTGGCTGAAATAGACTACATTTCCTTTCATGGTTGGCCATCACCTCCCCCATTTATGACTCTCATTTAGATTTGAATTTCATTTACCAAATGTGGCCAATTGTACAGTAACCCCACCTGTGTGACCCTTGCTTTCATTCTGCATGCCAAGCATAATAGAAATTTTGCTGTAAACAACACAGTTTTTAATATTGTTATTTACAAAACTAATTTATCTTTTATTTCTCTTGTTTTTGAGGTTGAATCCCCGGAGTGTGCAACCTTTGTAAGTATTTTGTAATACAAATATCTTGTCTCATGGCCATTTTCCTTGTCATATTTCAAAATACTTCCCTTTTGAGGCACCAACATTATGTTTGGACAAAGTTCTAGTCAGCATTAATAATCCTATGCCTGGCTGGCTGGAGGGGCAGTAACGTTTCCCTCTCTTAAATATATGCACAGTGAATTACTTAAACTTGTTGTAAGCTTCCCCGTACTATTTCTGTTTGTTCATCATATGTATAAAAATATTTATAATAAAATTAAGCTTGGCAAAGACTTGATTTTATATGAGTTTATTCACATTTTGATCTCATGTTTAGTGTTTATATTTTAATAAAAATTAGATTTTAAGATTTTTTTTGGAGAGAGAGAGAGAGCTTTATCTCTTCTTCTAATATTGTTCTTTCCTTTGGGCGATTTCCCTTCAAAGTCTCTATAGGCTCTATCATTTTATTGAACAAGTATAAGTATAATGCTATAAATAAATGGCCTCATGTACTCCTTTTTAGGCCATGCCGTACACAGCCAAACTTCCTAATGGACTTGCGTCTGGAAGGACACTGGTTGTCAAGGGAGAAATTAACAAGAATGCTAAAAGGTGATTTATTTTCTTTTCCTTGAATTCATGTGGGAAATCTGAGATATGAAGATAAAAGCCTTTTTGGCAGTGAAGCTTCACTTATGGGTTCTGGACAAAAAAAAGACAAGCTTCCATTCACATCTGTTTGTTTTTTTACTATTGAGCACCAGTGATAATTAACATTTTGATGGCTCTGTCTTCACTACTTATCGGATCTATGGGGCAAGTTATATTGGATCAGGAGATGCAGGTGACTTTTAAACAAAAATTATAATTTCTAATTGTATTGTTTTTTTAATATAGAAGATAGAACAGCTGCCATTACATTTGAGATATCTAGATATCTACATTAGTGTTTGGCACACCCAAACCTCATTAGAAAACACAGAAAACAAAACGGATCACTGAGCTTTTTGAACGTAGCTTATGCAGGCTCTAATGTGCAATGCATGTAATAAAAAAAAAAAAAAAGCAAATGTCAATACCCTATGTGACACAGTCAGCAAAATATTAAAGCCAACCTTAAGTGAACAACCAATAAACAATTAATTTGAAAGAAGCCAATACCATTTTCTGCCACGTAAGCTAGGCCCTATTTTTAGCTGGGGCTGTTATTAAGTGGACCAGTTATTGTATTTAAAGACTTTAAATCGACACATAGTTTTTGGTGGGAGTGGTCTAGTTATTTCTGATCTAATTGTTCAAATTGGATGCTAAATGTGAAAAATGAATAAACAATATATGTTTAACATTAAAGGACATATTTGAAGGCTAAGGGTTTGCACTTTTAAGTGACATCACTATTTAGCTCTTTTCATCATACCTTTAATTCTTTAAGTACCTCAAGGAAGATTTAATGCATTGCAAATGTTCACCCTAGTGACAGCCAGAAACTTTCCTTGTTTTCAATGTATTAATGTATTGTAGATTGGTTACCTTGTGTGATAATAGAAATCTCCAGTGGATTCTGTCAAATCTGCTGCTGCAAAATATATTTTTTGCCTTCTTTTTAGTGGGGTCACAGGTTATATGGGGAGAGTTCGGAGATGTTCATCAAGCATTACTGTACCTCAGCTCTGTTAATTTTCCAAAATATACACTGTAAAACTGTTTATATGACTCCATTCATGATCTGTGTTATTTTCCATGTAGGTTTAGCATTGACCTTAAGCCAAGTGGCAGCAAAGATATTGCTTTGCATCTCAATCCACGTATGAAGGAAAAGCGGTTTGTCAGGAATACTTACCTGTATGATAGCTGGGGAGAAGAAGAAAGGGACCTCTGTGAATTCCCCTTCTTTCCAGAAATGTACTTTGAGGTAAATAACAATATTAGAAATGTTTGGGAAAGTTATAATTTTCAAAGATGAGTAGCTAAATGTGTGATTCTTCCTCCTGGTTGGCAATCCATAAACAGTAATGCACAGTGATGAATCACAATGTGGATGCAGGAATATGTTTATTCTCGATAGCTCTCCTTGTATATATGCACAAATGTCTCTTTTTGTGAATTCAGAGGAGAAAAATGTGGCAATCTTAATCAAGCTGCTGTTGCCAACACATCTGATTAAGGCCCATCACAAATGCTGAGCCTTGCAGTGCTTTAAATGGTCCAGGAGCTAGTAGATGCAACTTTGTGCTTTACTCAATACTGTAAGCACTATTTTATGGACAGTGGTCACTCTTACAGACACACTGACAAAGTTGTGTGAAGTACTTGTTAGACTAGGGGTAGGCGATCTTCAGCACTCTCGATGGGGTAGATTCCATTTTCCTTGATTCTTTGCCAGCCTTACAGCATGGGAGATGTAGCCCACAACAGATTTCTAGTACCATTTCCTTCTGCAGTTTAGATCTCTGAATCCTCAGGTATGCCAAGCTGACAGCCCTGTTGTTAGACACCCAGCATCATCCATACAAGGAATACAATTCTGAGAGAAGATTTTCTATGCTGCAGTAAATTCAGGCATTAACCTTGCCATTGTATCTGTTTCTAGATTATCATCCACTGTGAGGCTTATGAGTACAAGGTTGCTGTAAACGGAGTACACCAGCTGGAATATAAACACAGATTCAAAGACTTGAATAAGATCGACACTGTCTCCGTTGATGGAGACATCCATCTCTATGATGTGCGTGTTTGGTAGAGCCTAAAACTGAGGCCAAGTTGGGCACAATTAATATAAGAATTTGGTTGGGAAACAAATGGCTCTTTCAGTTCATCAGTCAATATGATTTCCTGTGGTTTTTATCACACTAATAGTTTTACTTTATATATTTGAATATTGTAATCAATGTCATCAATAAACAGAATCCTAAAATGAAAATAACCCTATTCCCATATAGATGCACCTTTTAATAATGATATCAAGATCATTTTATAATCTGAAATAATTACAATTTAATCAGTGTCTCTCCACGTGCTGTAGAGAGAAAGCTCTTCTCCTCTGTCTCGGAAGAACATTACATTTCTATGGATCTCTTCTATTGGCACAAATGTCCTGGAAGCTTTCATAACACTTTGTAAAGAGGAGAAGAGAATGATAATATCTCTTTGCCTGTCATCATGGACATCATTGTATACAGACTCCATGAGCTACTGGAAAGCAGATTCATGTGCATACAGTGTCATAAACTGGAGACATCACACACATATAATGAACCCTTTTCTCTTTACAAAGCTGCTAATGCAATGTGTCATTTATTTCTAATACTCTACATTCCCACAGTAAAAAATATTATAATGACCGTTATCTTAAAGTGTTCTTATCATATACTTAATCTGTGTACTGTTTGATTTTTCCCATTGTTGATGGGACAATATTTTTTATTGCGTTATAATCTGTGCTCTGCTTAAGAAAATATATAAATTCATATTGATATGAATGTGTCTGAAAATGTATTGGGTCATACCAGACGTACTAATGGAACCTCAATAGATTGCTAAATTGTAAATTTTGTATAATAAAAACTTTTTATATGACTGTTTGTAGCAGAAAAGACCAATATATATGTAAATTAAATCAATAAAATCAATATATGTGAAGGTTATCCTGACATTGTTATTCATACTTATTGTATTGTACTGTACCATAGGAGTTGCATGATTGATAAACTACTTACAGTTCATCGGTCACATAAAAAACGTTTTACATTAATCCGTACAGCATAACATCTATGGTACTTCTATTATTTTAAATAAAGGATTGGTTCTTAAAGGTTACGTAGCATAATAACTGTCACGGGAGGGCTACTAGATGGGTAGCTCCTACCGGAATCAGTTCCACAAAATCACTCCTCAGGTCCCGGAAAGTACAAATATCCAAACAGGGCTATAGTCACTGCTAGCAATTCCCCAACATAGCAGACCAGACCGGTCGTGTTGGGCAAAACAAGAAGAACTGTTATTGATTGAAAACACAGGACACAGATACAGTAACATAACTTGAACAAAAGGACAGGATTAAAGTTTAGCATGGCATTCCATAGTGAATAGAAACATGACATAGGGGATTACAAATTCACACATACACAAATGGTAATTGAATTTGGTGCCAGAATACCTGGCAACCAATCAGATATACTGTAGAAATTTCTGGGGAAACTGTTACAAGTAATAAAGCTCTTTTAACAGTGCACTATACATTTTAAATACAACCTTAACACAGGGGAAAACACACATAAGCCGGAACATGGGCACTGACGAATGGTAAAACATGGTTGGTTGCGGGGGCTCCCGTGACAATAGCCAACCTGTATTTTTTTGTCTAAGTGCTATTTACTAAAAGTGGGGTGCAGGAAAGTTGAAATGATATTAACATTTCTTCAGTATTTAAATGTTTAATTATTTATTGTTCAAGACCAAGTCAACTCTTCTAGCAAATGTAAATGTTCATTGCAACTTAACTACACCTCATATATAGTAACAATTGCCTATATCATCTCTCGTGAGACTTGTTTTATATCGTGAGGTGTATTAAATATAGTGCCACTTTCATTTTCAGCTGTAATTCGGTAAAAGAAAAGTGAGAAAAAAGGTTTAGATGCTGTTACGGTACCTACCGTGACTCTTACACCCTGGCGGGCGTATGTGTGGACCAGTGTAGAGCGACCTTATTGCAATTTGATTCAGGATGTGTACTGAAAATATAAATACTCTGCGCTGTAATTGAGAACATGTAGATCAATGTGCAGTCTTTATTTTATCCAAATGCATTTTTCGCATTCACCCCTTCAATAAAATGGTGATATCACCCTGTACTGATGGTGTGCTGAGTTCCACCTGGTCAAATATCATGTGAGCTGGAAAAATTGGAATACAAAATGGTACCACGTCTGGTAAATCAGTACAGGTTTATTCATGAACACCCAAGATTCAAATGGCCAATGAGGGACACTTTATTTTGGGGGAGCCGCTGAAGATGTGGCAATAGGTATGGCAATGAAAGGAAGTTGTACTTAAATTCACAGATAGGGTTCCCACTCAGCTGGTATGTCACTGGAAGCTGCTAAAAAAAAAGTCTTGAAACTAAGGTTAAGACTATGGAGAAAATTACATATTATTTAAAAGAAAGTTGCTAAACCTATTTACAGCCAATGTATAGCCTTCTATGTAATTTGGTAAGTCATTTAGGATAAGGATACATTACAGAAAACCAAATATAAACGCATTAATTGTAATTTAAACTTTTTTTTATTGCAAGCTTCATCGCTGTGGAGCCCTATTATAGTCATACACACCAAAAATCTTGATCTAGAAATGAGGAACAACGATTTGGGTCTAAAAGATGGATTGTCCTTCCTAAATATGGACACATGGGAGGTATGCCGCACAGAGCTTTGCATTTTCGAAGTGTCCTTGAATAAAAAAGGTGACTTGGTAACCCTAAAGATGAGTTGTGTCACCCTAATAGCTGGTGATTAACCTGTAGTAATATACCTACCAACACTTGAAATGGCCAGAGGAACACTTTTATTTTTGTGGAGTGGCTGATGGTATGGGTGGAGCATTATTGCAACATTTTCAGGGTGTTTATGGCCATAGGCAACGATTTATAAAATTTGATTATTCAGTTTTTAAAATTTTTATGATTTTCTTTTAAATAGTGATTTATATATGATGAAAATAATGGTATGCTAAGAAAGCCCTTATGTCAATAAACACAATTATATAATATGTGTGGGTACAATAAATGAGAAAGATGAAAGTTACAGCTAAAGACAAACACTTTAGAGTTAACCCCTTCGTGATGCAAAAAATCATGTTTTGTTCCTGGCTAACCGTTAGCCAGAAACACTATGGCAGAGACCCGATCAGGGTGTTAATAGACCCTGTAGGTCCCTGCCAAAAGATTGCGATTCCTCACAGAGGCATGCCAGAACCCGGAAGTTCGGGCACAGTGCAAATTCTTAAAATGTAGCCAGTGCTCGCTTTGATTACTGGCTACATTTTCCCTGTCAGACTGAGGCCACTCAAAGTGACCATATCTAACAGGATCCTGCAAGTCCCTGCAGCGGGATCCAAGCACAGCTCATTGCGGGGAGTACTATGCCATTCTAGCGTCTTTTAGGTACTCTAAAATCAGGACGGCATAGTACGTCCTAGCGTCGAGAAGGGGTTAGAACAACCTCTGTCATGAAGGGTAAGAAACTGAAAATAGGCCAGTCACCAAGGGGTTAATCACTTTATTGTGAGTTTTATTGTTTTGTAATACAGTTACATAGCAGTTTATAATTTTGTTGCAAAAAATGCCTGCTTCCATCCAGGGGGTGACCCTTTTCCTATTCCTTGTTTTTTTCGCTGATTCAAAAGAAATTTTTATACAAATCACAAATTCTCCTAGGAAACGAGGGACAATTGAGAAGGAAAGAGGGACAGAGACATTTGGATGCAAAATAGTGACGGTCCCCTCTTAAATATGAACAATTGGTATGTAAGTGACTGTCCCCTCCTAAATATGAACAATTTGTATGTGACTGTCCCCTCCTAAATATGAACAATTGGTATGTAAGTGACTATCCCCTCTTAAATATGAACAATTGGTATGTAAGTGACTGTCCCCTCCTAAATATGAACAATTTGTATGTGACTGTCCCCTCCTAAATATGAACAATTGGTATGTAAGTGACTGTCCCCTCCTAAATATGAACAATTGGTATGTGACTGTCCCCTCCTAAATATGAACAATTGCTATGTAAGTGACACTGTCCCCTCCTAAATATGAACAATTGCTATGTAAGTGACACTGTCCCCTCCTAAATATGAACAATTGCTATGTAAGTGACTGTCACTGTCCCCTCCTAAATATGAACAATTCGTTTGTAAAATGGAATTGCGTTGAGTTTGTTGGTTTGCATTGTGTTGTCGTCTAAACACTTCCGCAGTGTTCTGATAATTGTTATTATACGTGTGGACTGGACAATGAGACTTTTTAGCTGCCATATACCAAGTGTCACTGTTTCAGTCAAATGTGCGCTTGTCAAGTATGCCGTTGGGTAAGCGGTATTATAGCTCTAGTGATTAGAACTCCATATGACGACTTTATCGAGAGACAAAACACATGACCTGACATTGGCCAGACCTGTGGCATCGGGTACAGACACGGCACTACACGGTTAGTGGTTAGATAGTGGGTGAATTAGAGGATTGCGAGCGTGTATACACTCAGAAACATGTATTTTTTCTCTATCAAAGAACAGCAACGCTTGGAAGCATAAGTGAATTTGATCCAGACAACAGCTGTCAGCCATGTCCTTGTCAATAGAGTGAGAGTTGCATGACATGGATCCATAGTTTATACAGTAAGACTGGAGATACCAATAGAAAGCACAAATTATTTAATACGAAATGTAAATTCCAAACAATGCATTAGTCAAGCTTACTGATGGTTTGTAGAATGGACTTGGACATGTTTTTATTTCCCATTTGGAACAATAGAGAGCCATATGGAGGAAATGAATGATATTGGAGAGAATATTTCATCCAAATACATGGGGATAGTGATTCATTAGCCCAGGACTACTGTATTTATCTCAGAGGTTGCTAAATCACCCTGGGCTAGCCATACTCTGCTGTAATCAGGAAGGGTGTTTGCTGGTGCATTAAATGTTTTTTTCTTAAATTTGATTCATAATATATTATTTTGTGAATTTACTAAAGGACTAGTCAGTTCTCTTGTGATAATATGCCAGCTACTTCTAATGTATTACTACATGTATGTTTCTTCTGTTAACATGTCTGATTGTTATTTATAATTAAGTTTTTTATTGTGTCATTTTTGCTAAGCATAAAATGTATTTCAGATTGAAACAGTATCACTAGCATGGAGCCCCTTGCCAGAAAGATCTTCAAGGGAGTCATATTACTGGAAGTAGTTGGTGTGATTGGGGCATATGCTCTATTTCAGAAAATGAATAGGAGTCAAGGTAATACTGGAGACAATTTTGCTGTTCATAGGTCTATATTTTTCCTGCCTTCTGCATGGCATACATTAAAAAAGTGTGCATTTAACATATATTAGAAACATTTACGAAATAAAAAAAATTAACTTGGTGGAAATGCCCCTATAAAAGGGAACAAAAAAAAAAAACGATTCTGTGTGTATAATTTCTCATGTGGTATTTGGCAAATGATGCATTATAAAATAATAATTGCGCCAATGAATTAAACAGTGCCAAAAACACTTTGTAAATATTTTTATAAGACGTAATGAGGGTTCTGCATAAAGGTCCTGAAGGTAGCTGCTAAAGTTTTGTTTATTAAGGTGATTGCTCCTTATTTATCCATCAATTTCGCACCCTGCTGCATTGCACCTTTAAAGTGGTGCCTTATATATTGTTGGAAAAACACTTTATCTCCCAGCACCTCTCAGGACCAGAGCAGTAACCAGAGTGTGGCTCATGGGGCACTTGCCTCAAGTGCACACAATTGAGAGGCATAATTATGATAGCATCTGCTTGAAAATACAGGATACGTATGCTACATACAGGTTGAACACAACATTTTCATAGGAGCTAATCTGTGACACCACGTATGTCTGAACACTTATACACTATTAATATTTTTAATAGTCAATGACTGGCTACCTACATATATAATTATGGAAACTTTGATATTCCACTGTCCGTTAAATATATACTGATGAGTGAAATGGAGCTACTGTGCGGAATATCTGTGGCAAGCTAACTGTATACTGGTGGTACCTATATGATGTCTATCTAGCTAAATATTGCTTGGATCTATGCTTTACAACCATCTATATTTGGCTAACTATATAGTGATGGGAGCTATGCTATACCACTGTCATTGTGCAGCTAATTATATAATGATAGGAGCTATGCTGTACCACTGTCTGTGTCTCGCTAACTGTATGCCTATAAGATCTATACAGTATCACCAATATTGTCGGGTCAGCTATTTATTGACGGGCGTTGTCACTTATCAATTAATCTTTAATTGTCTTTTTATTTATGTACCGGTTTAATTTGTCTTTAAATATTTTAACATTGGTTAATGTGGTGCTTGACAACCCAATGCCAATTGTGTCTCCAAAATTTGAGTGCGCATTAGAATCGATGGTGCGTTAGATTCGCATGTTTTATGTTGCAACTTAAACCCCCCAAAATTATTTTTGCTATTAACAAAAAGGAAAGCACAACGCAATATAAACAAACTGCGAATGCGTTCTAGCCTCTCTTACTTACAGAAATTCCATCATATTGTATAGCAGTGTCATTCATAATAAAACTATGGTAAACTGGTAGCATAAAATAATGGTTATAAAAAAAATACTTCTTGTACAAATGCGCTTTACATTCGCCGATGAAAACCTTTTTTGGATTCAAGGTGTCAAAATTTAAAGTGCGCATTAGATTTGATGGTGTACATAGAGTAATAAGCCCTCCAGGAAGTAGTTCATGCATGGCTTATCACAATTAAAACAAGATTATCTATATTTCATTGGAGGACATAACACTGGTAAATAATTCTTCTCCTTTTTATAAGATTTCAGGTACACCATGAACAAAAGATTGCCCTCTGTTTTAGAAGGTAGGTATTTTCCTTATATTTGTACTGTATTCTGCTTGCTCCTATAGATTAACCCTTTAAGGACCAAGGGTTTTCCTGGGCCAGTGACCAGAACAATTTTTACATTTTGATGTGGTTGTTTAAATGTAATTTTCCCCTCTATCATTTAACACACCCATACAAGTTATATGTTTAAAAGGACTTTTAGAGCTTTCTTTGGATACCACATACATAAATATAATCTGTAATTTAGTATTAAAATTACAAATAATAAATTTTTTCATCATTTACACATTAATCTTGACAGTCTGCTGTGTGATGCTGCAAGAAAGCACCCCATTTTGTGTTCAGCAACATCTCCCGAGTACAGGGATACCACCAATGTATAGGTTTGTTAGGTTATTTGGGGGCTAAAAGGCCACATTTGGAAGGTGCACATTTTGAATTTCACACTTGGAATTTTGACATGCTCTCAACCTGGGCCTATGTCCCATTTGGGACATATTTGAAGCCAGCCAGTGTATTTCACCCCACAAAACCATATATTTTTGAAAACTAGACACCCTAGGGTATTTCAAATGGTGGTATTTTAACACTTTCCATGCACTTATTCTACCACCAGCCTTTGTCGAACTTTTGGGTAGTAATGTTTTTTCATATACATAGTACTTCAGGCATTAATTCACCAATCCTGTTAGGTGCAGAGGTGGCTCTAGACTTTGTGAGGCCTTAGGCGAAAGTCGAACATGAGGCCCTCACGGACACACATTATTAAATAAAATATATGCAAGTGATAATAAAAATGAACTGTAGAAATAGCATATTTCAAGATCAGACTCAAATCCCAGCTTCTAGAAATGAACAGCTCCTTGAATTTTATTTGTCTCATAATTATTCTACAAACATCTATAAACATTTGGTATAGATAAAATTGTGTGCGGCTGACTAACTCACATTGTTATTGCTGTGTCCTAAATGTGAACACTAACACATATCACACAGTCACACACTGACTCACAGACACACTCAGTCAGCACACAATCACACTCAGCCAGCACACACTCACAGATACACTCAGCCAGCACACACTGACTCACAGACACACTCAGAAAGCACACAATCACACACTAACAGAAACACTCAGCCAGAAGGAAAAGTGCTCAATGTTGAAAGTGGTCTCACAGACCACGTTGTGCTAGAAGATTGGCACTTTGTTCTTCCTCACAGCACCGGATGCACTGTGATTTAGCCATTCAATATGCCAGAATTTTGCCACTCAATATGCCAGGATTTAGCCATTTAATATGCCAGGATTTAGCCCCTTAATATGTCAGGATTTACCCCCTCAATATGCCAGGATTTAGCCCCTCAATATGCCAGGATTAAGCCATTCAATATGCCAGGATTTTGCCCCTCAATATGCCAGGATTTTGCCACTCTATGCCAGGATTGTGCCACTCAATCTGCCAGGATTTTGCCCCTTAATATGCCAGGATTTTTCCACTCTATGCCAGGATTGTGCCCCACAATATGCCAGGATTTTGCCACTCTATGCCAGGATCTTACCCCTCAATTTGCCAGGATTTTGCCACTCTATGCCAGGATTTTGCCCCTCAATATGCAAGAATTTTGCCCCTCAATATGCCAGGAGTTTGCAACTCTATGCCAGGATTTTGCCCCTTAATATGCCAGGATTTTGCCACTCTGTGACAGGATTTTGCCCCTCATTATGCCACAATTTTGCCCCTCACAATGCCAGAATTGTGCCTCTCAATATGCCAGGATTTTGCCACTGTATGCCAGGATATTGCCCCTCATAATGCCACTATTTTGCCCCTCACAATGCCAGGATTTAGCCTCTCAATATGCCAGGATTTTGCCCCACACTGTGCCAATATTTAGCCACTCATTATGCCAGGCTTTGCTCGTTTGTGCCACCCTCCTCCCCCTTCCCTAGTACTTACCTCCATGCTGCTCTCCGTTGTTTCCTCCGTGCATCTTCCCTCCTGCACGGAGGAAGGAAGTTCCGGTCGCGTTTTTTTTTTTAAACTTTATTGAAGCTGCGCGGGTTCAATAAAGTTTAAAAAAAACCGCGATCGGAGCTTCCTTCCTCCGTGCAGGAGAGAAGATGCACGGAGGAAACGTCCCAGGTTAGTGTAACGGCAGCGTTAAGCTCCCTGTTACATCAAAGGCAATAAGGTGAGTTAGGCAGCCGCGAGGCCCCCGTGAGTGCGAGGCCTTAGGCGGCTGCCTAACTCACCTAATTAGAGAGCCGCCTCTGGTTAGGTGTCACTGTCAAACAGCACCTCAATATGTGTTCAGCAACATCTCCCGAGTACAGGGATACCACCCATGTATAGGTTGGTTAGGTTATTTGGGGGCTAAAAGGCCACATTTGGGAGGTGCACATTTTGAATTTCACACTTGGAATTTTGACATGCTCTCAACCTGCGCCCGTGTTCCATTTGGGACATTTTTGAAACTGGCCAATGTATTTTACCCCCATAAAACCATATAGTTTTGAAAACTAGACACCCTAGGGCAGGGCTTGACAAATCTAATTAGATTTTAGGAGCCAGCCAAAAAATTTAGGAGCCAGACAATCACGCAAGCATACACGCAATTCATAAACACACACGGCTTCTTCACATATATACACACACACACCTACTTTACATATACACATATATCCAAACACCTCACACACCTACTTTACATATACACAAACACATCACACACCTACTTTACATATACACATATATCCAAACACCTCACACACACCTACTTTACATATACCCATTTATACAAACACCTCACACACCTACTTTACATATACCCATTTATACAAACACCTCACACACCTACTTTACATATACACATATACACAAACACATCACACACCTACTTTACATATACACATATATCCAAACACCTCACACACACCTACTTTACATATACACATATATACAAACACCTCACACACAGCTACTTTACATATTCACATATATACAAACACCTCACACACACCTACTTTACATATACACATATATCCAAACACCTCACACAAACCTACTTTACATATACCCATATATACAAACACCTCACACACAGCTACTTTACATATTCACATATATACAAACACCTCACACACAGCTACTTTACATATTCACATATATACAAACACCTCACACACACCTACTTTACATATACACATATATACAAACACCTCACACACACCTACTTTACATATACACATATATACAAACACCTCACACACACCTACTTTACATATACACATATATCCAAACACCTCACACACACCTACTTTACATATACACATATATCCAAACACCTCACACAAACCTACTTTACATATACCCATATATACAAACACCTCACACACAGCTACTTTACATATTCACATATATACAAACACCTCACACACAGCTACTTTACATATTCACATATATACAAACACCTCACACACACCTACTTTACATATACACATATATCCAAACACCTCACACAAACCTACTTTACATATACCCATATATACAAACACCTCACACACAGCTACTTTACATATTCACATATATACAAACACCTCACACACAGCTACTTTACATATTCACATATATACAAACACCTCACACACACCTACTTTACATATACACATATATACAAACACCTCACACACACCTACTTTACATATACACATATATACAAACACCTCACACACACCTACTTTACATATACACATATATACAAACACACACCCACCTCACACAGTCTTTTCTTGATGTGTCCCCCCTCCCTGCTGCTTTACCTCATTGCAGGGGAGGGGGACATCCGTGCTGCAGCATGTCCTCACTCATCGGCCTGCTGAGTGCCCGGATGTCACGTGACGACACCCGGCACTCACGCACAGACTTTACCCCCTCGCGCTACGAAAAAAGAAAAAAAACATCGGATGGCAGCGGCAAGGGGACAGGGAGGGTAACTTCACCCAGGCGCCAGGTCTCATTTCCTGGTCGCCATGGCGACCTGGCGCCTGGGGTTTGTCGAGCCCTGCCCTAGGGTATTTCAAATGGTAGTATTTTAACACTTCTCATGCATTAATTCTACCACCAGCCTTTGTCGAACTTTTGGGTAGTCATTTTTTTCCCCATACACATGTCACTGCTAAACACCACAAAAAGTGATCAGCAGCATTTCCCGAGTACAGGGACACCACCCATGCATACGTTTGTTGGGTTGTTTGGGGGCTAAAAGGCCACATTTGGGAGGAGCGCATTTTTGATTTCCAACTTGGAATGTTGACATGTGGTCAGCCTGCATCCATGTTCCATTTGCGGCATTTTTGTAGCCAGTCTATTCAATTTACCTTCATCAAACCATATATTTTTGAAAACTAGAAACCTAGGGTATTTTATTTGGTGTCCTTTCAGGCATTTGACGCAGCCATTTTGACACAAATTATTGCCAAACTTGGGAATATATTTTTTGTGTGTGAATGCTGCTATGTTGCTTAGGATTTGAGCAGCTTATGTGCAGCTAAGGACAAACCCCCCTAAAAGTGTTCTGTTACATAACAACATGTCTCTACCAAAATATATATTTTTATGGTTTACCAGTATTCCAGTTATGTGTGGTATTGGCCAAAATATACTACACACAAGCCTGGCAGAGAAGGACAGGAAGGCCAGTGGTAGATGGACTCTTTCCTTATGCATCTTTTGTAGCACACTCTGCAGCGTTTTAGAGGTACTTGTATACTGGCAGTTGGGGGATTTTTTTTAGGGAAAGGCCTCTCACTCATCTGGACAACATTTTGTGCTTGCAGGTTTGCAGGCGTAGGGGGCTGCTCCAATAGAAAATGACTAAATGCGTTTATTTGGTACTCTAAGAAGCTGTATCTCCTCCCTGTACCTGCCTTGTTATACAAAATGTACGAATTGTACGTGGCAATTTGAGTCAAGTAAATTGCCACCTTTTTATAGCAGGTGTGGGTTTTTCGTTGGATAAGGTATGGTATAATGCGCTGGTCTGCAAGGTCCACTCCCCCCCATGTGCCTGTTGTACTCCAGGATACATCGTGGTTTTTAAATTTTTTTGTTTGAAGGCGTTATTCTCACTGATACTGTGCTTTCATTGTGAATTGTTGAAAGCATGTACACATCCTTTTTATTTCGGCTTATAGAATGCCAATAGTACTACGAATGGACGAATGAACAAATGATTTTCGTTTATTAACCATTCGTTCATTCGGCTTTCGTTAGCTTAGCATTTTCGTTATTCGTTTTTCGGACGCAAACGAATGCACATGTCTAGTATGTATTTTTGTGGTAGAACTAGTATACACTTGCAGTGTTTCATTAAACAGCAGCCCTCTTTTCTATATATCCCTATTTTATTCTTTTGTAAATTTTTGTTTCACACAACCAGAATAATTGTTGACTTTTAAGATCCTTAGCTCAATGGCCTAATTACAATGGAGTGGGTCCTCACAATCAAATTACGTGGTTCATGCATCACTCATATAGTGTTGGTCATTCCAAGTGAAGAATGCTGACCAGAACATGCAATTTGTAGCTAAACCCACTAGATGTCGCCTTCACAAATATCTAAAGCACCTGTCTGGAATATGAGCTATACATCCAAAGGTGCTAACCATTTCTTAAAAAAAGCTGAAAAAACAACAACATATGAAGTCACTTTGTCAAAGCTGTTTGTTGCCTGACTTTCCTTTATACAGTATACTATAAATCCAATGAATGGTCTGGCAATTATGGAATTCGTGAAAATGATGCAGAAACCTGGTCAGTGAAAAGAAACTGGTGAGTTTATTAGTAAATAATCTTTTTGAATCAGTCAAGAAAGAAAGCCTTTGAGAAATTAATATTTATATATGTAGAAAATATAGTGTGTGTGTGTATATATACTCTGGCCCAAAAAAAAAGTCAGCACCTGGATTTAACTAAACAAATAGGGTTGCTGCAACCAAGTCTAGGTTCAGTAACATTATGTGCCCATAGAATGAGGTCAGCTGACTACCTGAACAGACTGAATGACCAGGTTATTCCATCAATGGATTTTTTCCTCCGTGATGGCGCAGGCATATTCCAAGATGACAATGCCAGGATTCATCGGCTCAGATTGTAAAAGAGTTGTTCAGGGAGCATGAGACATCATTTTCACACATAGATTGGCCACCACAGAGTCCAGAGATTAACCCTACTGAGAATCTTTGGGACGTGCTGGAGATGGCTTTGCTTTACAAGATCTTGGTTATAATGAATGCAACACTGGACGTAAATAAACCCTGTGACATTGCAGAAGCTTATCAAAGCTAAAGGCGGTTCAACAAAATATTAGTGTGTGTGGCAACTTTTTTTTTTTTTGGTGCGGTGTGTGTATAATTTATTTTTATTTTGTTTCAGATTTTAAATAACTCCCTGGCTTTTCTTTCCAAAGATTTTAGTGTGAAGACACATATTTGTGTTGCATCTAAAAAGTCTCTACCATGGATGAGTTCTTGAATTCTGCACTTTGGACAAAGCAACCTTTAGGAACCATTTAGCTGGTATCCAGCACTTGTCTATATTTCATGACAATAAAGTGTTACTTTTTCAGAGTATTTATTATTTCAGAAGATACAAAGTGGTTAGTAAATCACATCATCTAGTTTGATGATAAAAACAATGGGACATGGCCACATGGTTAGGTAAGTGTAGATGGTTTAGAAAAACAATTGCATGTATTAGGGCATTACAAATCGAAGGAGCCATGGGACCTAACTTGTTAGATTGCTTTACTCGATGAAAGGCTCCTAAACAGGCTCTACAACAGGGGCGTCTGATAGCAAGATGCAGTAGACTTAAAGGGACACTACTACTTACGTAAGATGTAACTAGATTGCCTGTGCATTTAAAACAAACACATAAATAAGACATATGCCACTGTTTTTTCTTATTCTATGTTTGCATTAATTGCATATAAAAGTAAAAATAAAATTAGGTGTTTATCTCTAGCATTTTGAGAATTTTACCCATGATGCAACATTCTCAAATATATTCCAGCAAGTCAACATTTTTTAATCTGCCTTCCAAAACAAAGAGAGGAGATTGACCTGATCAAACAGGCTTATAACTCCACGCCCTTGTGATGTAATAGTTACATTACCCTCCCATTTAATGCAAGTTTATGGTCAGAATTCAGACTTATAGACTGCATTCTGTATCCCCAGCCCCAAAGTGAGATACTAGTGCTGTAAAGTCACTGGGGGTAGGCACCCAAATACACTATTTCACCAAATGGTAGCACCATGTCACACTTGTTTAGTAAAATATTTTTATAAAATAAACTCATATAACAAAAGCAAGATCTATCTTATATCAACAATGAAAAATAAAAACCCTTTTCATTTTTGGGTGGGAGTGTTCCTTTAACCCTTTAAGGACCAGGGATTTTCCAAGGCCAAGGACCAGAGCATTTTTCAATTTTTAATATGCAGTTTTTGAAACATAATTTTCCTCTCTCTCATTTAACGCACCCATACAAGTTATATGTTGTTTTTTAAAGGACAGTTAGAGCTTTCTTTTGAAAAAAAAATTATTTACATTTTAGTATTAAAAAATACATATAAAAGAAGAAATTTTGGGGAAAAAAGTGTTTCCCCATTATTTTCCCAATAATAAGCTACACAACTAGTGCAACACTAACCCACTTATCCCCCCTAATTAACTTAATGAAAAATAAAAATATTGGTTCCCAAACCCCCTAAACAAAAAAGACAGAAAAAAAGAGTGCGATGTCCGATCCATAAAAATCACGCAACAGACATGTAGGGGTTAAATTTTTATTAAATAAATATATAAAAATTACCTTTATTTATAAAAAAAACTTTATAAATTGCAAAAATAAAAAAAAATTGTAAAATAAAAACAACTAAATGAGGGCCATAAAGTGGAAGGAAACTGATCACATTTACAAACTGATCAGCAATGAAAGGGTTAATTTTCTTTTTCTTTTCCCCCCTCTGGCTATGTTCTTTATTTATTTTTATTTACAGGTCACTCTCTGTGCTTCACTATAAGAACGTGAAGCACAGAGAGTGAATTAGAGGCAAAGTCAGTGTGTGAACACATTTACTTTGCATCTAATTAGCATGTTATCGCGGTGATCACGCGATCACATGCCCGGAAATCCACCGATCGGGTCCATGAGCTTTGCCTCGGGTGCGAGGCTTAGTCCTGGACCCGTTGCAGACTGGCTGGCGGTGCACTAGACTGCATGACAAGTTATTTCAGTCATCAGTGGTCTGAATGAGTTTAAAATTCCACACACGATGACAGCACACAGCAAGGTAGATAAGGAGGATGGGAGAGTGTGGCGGAACCACCTGGCACCCCGGCTGGGTAACTCCGTCAAACGTCCACTTCCTTGCTGCGACACTGGCGTCAAGCCGCCAGACAGAACCAGTGTTGTAGGTAACTACTCCAATTTACCAGACAGGACCCTCATCCATTTACTCCAAGTACCAGACAACACCAGTATAGGAGTAGAACAGGAATCAACATTTATTTGAACAGCAACAAAGTCTTAAATACAGACATAATCAAGTTAACATAACTCAACTCACATATTAACATGCAACCAAACAGAACTAAATAGCAATTAACCAGACCTACTAGAGATATACAATTACACATCATAATTAGTTACACAGTAAATTCAATTAGCACAGAACAATGGATGGATCACATAGTAGAAGTGTGGATATCAACATCAGTTTAAGATGGTAAATCACACCTAAGGGGTAAACCATCAACCATT
The DNA here is from genome assembly GCA_036172795.1 of Pelodytes ibericus. NCBI lineage: Eukaryota > Metazoa > Chordata > Amphibia > Anura > Pelodytidae > Pelodytes > Pelodytes ibericus. Next base: position 61,601,165 of record CM069862.1, read on the forward strand.
GTCCTTTACGCCCCAGTGACACAGTTTAATGAACCAGGGTGGTCTCCTCTTAGAATTATGTATTGGACATAAACCAATATACAAAACTGAATCTGACTAAATAACCACATTAAACATACAGTTGTAGCACATAAGCCAGGGTGCGTATGGATTACAGAGGGCACAATCTGGGAGCATGAGTAAAGGGGTAACAACAGCATATACATTGTAAATACATTGCAAAGTGCAAACTTACCCACTTTACCCACCTCCCCAAAATCAGAACTCCTTTTCAATACCAGGGCACATAATCTATAGGGAGGAGGCGGGCCATTATTTCTCTCCAAGAACCCCAGTGACGGAGGGTTCAGTCACAGAGAGTTTAAATATTCTCATATACTTAAATAAAAGTGTCAAAGTGATTAAAACCATGTCAAATTTGGAAAAACGCCAAAGGATTTTGGACACCATAGTTGCCCTTTAATAAAGTAAGACATTTGAATGATATTCTGCAGGGCTGGATGAACTTTGCCGCCACTTCCATGTAGTGTTACCATTTCATTGGTGGTATAGTCAAGCTCAGTCTTTAGTTAGCAAGGCACAGGCGTGGTACATTATAGCTCCCATTAGTATGAAGTTAACTCACATTAGGTTTTATAGAAGATCTCTAATAAATGCATAGTTATCCTGACAGATAATTATCTCATAAGTGGTACAGCATAATTCCCATGAGATTATAGCTAGGTAGACACTGAAAAAGTATATAATAGCTCCTATCAGAATATAGACGGGCAAACATAGCTTCTGTCTGTTGCCGCAATTATTAGCCACACCAACAATTTAATGCTATTTTAAAGGAAATGTTAATCTCTATAAACAGTGTCATAATGATCCATAGTAATTGCCACACTGTCATATTATCCTACTGTGTCACATTGTGCCACAGCAGTTGCCAGTCTTATTGCCTCCATGTAACACGCAACACTGTTACATTGTTCTTGCAGCATTTGTCATAGTATCATAATGCCCCCACAGCACTTGCCACACCGCCACATTGCTGTTGCCAGAGTCATAATGCCCACAGCACTTGTCACAATGTTCCTGGTTGTCCCCAATTAGAGTTGCATTCACCCCAGACATATTTTACTGTCCGCCTACAACTTTTGCATGCTGCTTTGCAGAGAATTAGCCTATGGAGATAGTGGAAAGTATCCCGGCGGCTAGTAGCAGATCCCCAAAGCTACGATTATTTTGAAACTGGGGCTGATTGTTTTGGACGTTGATGTGATTTCTTGTCCCTATGTAGAATTGGGAGAGTCTGATATTTCAAGAAGCAATGTAACACGGCACAAGGTTCCCTCTTTGTTTACCTCAAAAAAGTATTTTTTATGTGTAAAACTCCATTTCCTCCCTCAGTACTAGTGTCTGCATAGGGAGGGATCATTGTAAAAAGTTTTGAATGAAGGGAGATGCTGTACCACTCTGAGCATATGTCCACACTTATCCTCTTATTTGGTCATTTCCAGGCCTCTTTCCCTTGTTCCTCAGGAGGGGTCTATGACGATTCTTTGCAGCATTTCAGCTTGGCCAATTCAGCGGGGATCGCTCAGCATGGCAATCTAACCCCTTATCCTGAACTGTCAGCTCATCATAATGAAACATGTTGAACTGTCGATGCTGAAACAAATGGTCCCATTCCACACAACATATGGGGTCTATTCAAAGTAATAAAGTTCCTTTTTAATTTGTAGTTTCTTATCACACTATAAACACACACCTAAAGGCAAATGCTTAGCTTGTCTTTGAATAAAAAAGTGATTTTGCCTCAAAATAGTTCTTCAGGTAATCGGCTTTAGGTCTTTTCTTAGGATCCCTGGACAGCATCAGCTTGATGATAGATTCCTGAAAAATAAATAGAAATGTGATGTAATCAGACCACTGACCACAAAATGTCTTTTCTTAACTATACCACTCCACGTTTTCAGTTTCTCGGTGTCATTGATCCTAGCAAAACAGTGTTAGAAACTCACTGGCTACCGTTGAAACAGGGAGTGTCTTATTGATCAAAGATTGGATGGATTCCAATCCATCCAATAGTAGTATGAGGCTATGGGGGTGAATAAAAGAACACTTTGTATGGACATTGCCGATTGTGTAGTGGTATATACTTTGACCACATTTCACCAATTTTCATTTCATAACCTGTTGTGTGAAACTTGATTTGTCCAATGCACCTACAAAACCTGTTAAGTCATTTAAAAAAAAACAGTGTGTGGAGGCAGCATAGACCTAGGCCCCACCAGACTCAGGTATCTATTTGTGACAGCACATATGACATTACACCTATGCATGTGTGGTCATTATGCAGCTTGAAAGGGTGCTGCGGGGGATTAATACTATGGAGACCAATACAAAGGTGTTTAGGAAGGATGGGTGTGGGAAATGTGTGTTCACCAATATTCCTAACCTTAGACTTTGCCACAAACTCCTATCTACAGCGTTGACCCCAGAAAGATGTAAATTCTAATAGCTCTCTGGGGACATGAGCTTGTTTATGAGTGAGGAGCCAGAGGTAAGCTGCACATTCTCTATTAACCTTACACTGTATTTGATATTACAGAATGATGGTGTTATAACAGCAGTATAGGGTGCCACTAAACACCAAAAGGTGCCCAATTGCAGCCACTCTCCAGCTGCTGAAAATTCCAAATTTTCTGTCTGCCTGTCAGAATGTCCGACAATGATGGGATTTGTAATCTAAGAACATCTAGTGCACTGCAGTTGAATGCGACACATTTGATACTGTTCAGTTGTAAGTAGCTACAAGAGTTATATATACCAGAATTAAAAAAAACACAAGGAAACAACTAACTGAAATGTATTTTCTATATACCTCTGCGGGGTACTGCTGTATGAATGTTGGTGGTAATTCAGCGTTCCGTAACTTACTCCATTCCTGTGGTTAGACATAAGCCAGACATAGTAAAGGATTCATAGTAAATTCGTGTCAAGATGATAAGTATTTAAAATGGAAAACTTTATTAACACCTTCATGGTGCCATTTGAAAGCAAAAGTTTGCAACTGAATCTAATTTTGAACAGAGAGCTCAAATAGTAGGCTGGCCTGGCTACGTGCAGAAATACAGACTATCCAGTATGCAATATTTTCTTTCACAGTTATGGACCTCAACTTTCTAACACCATTACATATTACAGGGTGTATGTGCACATCAGCTGGTGTAGTGTCACAATGGTCCCACAGAACAGAGCCCAGTGAGTCACTGCTCCTTCAGAGTTTCCCCAGTGTCTCACTGCTCCTTCAGAGTTTCCCCAGTGTCTCACTGCTCCTTCAAAGTTCCCCCAGTGTCTCACTGTTCCCACAGAGCTGGCCCCAGTGTCAAAGTGGGTGTGCAATGTTGATGCGGCATGTCCTGGGGGTACAATGTGGGTGCTGGGGCCAGGGCAGCCATCAGAAATTGCAGGGCCCCTTACTGAAAAAATGCTGCCCCCTCCCCCGATAGTTTATCCATTATTAGCCCACTGATAATTTGTCCATTATTAGCACTGATAATTTGTCCATTAATAGCACTCATAATTTGTCCATTAATAGCCCACAATCCACCCTCCCCAGTACTTCCCTGGATGCTGCTCGTCGGCTATCTCCTCCGCAGGGTTTCTTCCTGCATATAGCCATTGGATATGACAAGACGTCATTTCCGGTGGCTGTGACTAAAAGCCGGGTCCATCTGCCGGCTGCTGCCCGATCTTGGCTGTCTCTGTGTGAGACAGTCACACGGGCAGCGTAGGCCCACGAGGTGTATCACCTGTCCACCCTGATGGTGGCCCTAGCTGGGGCATGTTCTGGGGTAACTCCCGGGTGTGTAGTGTTTGTGATGGGGCATGTCCTGTGTTTGTAAGGTTGTGCTATGGCAAAGGATGTGGAGGCAATAATGAAAGAATATATGGAGGCGGACCACCAGACCATTTATTCTGTAATGGGCTGCACAATTATTAATGTCAGCCCTGCAGCCACCAGTTGATGCTCTCAGCATTCACTAAAGAATAATCATTAATATACCTACATTATACTTCTCAGAACGAGTATTGAATATCATGAAAAGCTCAATCAGTATTAATCCCAAAGGGAAGATGTCAACTTCATTTTCATAATGTTTTTCATACTAAGAGGGAAAAAGAAAACAAAAACAGACGCCATAAATGAGAGGTCAGACACAAAGCAAAGTGTTATTTTATGGTTATGGGAGACCAACAATTATTTTTTTTAGGCGGTAAGTATCAAGACTGGATTTCCCATGAGCACTTGCAATGAATAGCACTTTTTTTTAAGGACACCACATGGTGGAAGAAGCATGAATCCATCTACTCTACTCCATCTACTTTAAATAAACGCAGCCTGTTTGATCACTTCCTATTTGTTTTATGGATTGTCTACACACTTCTGATTTATGTACCACACACAAAGCATATTTATTAATTAAAAAAAAAAAAAATTAGTTTACTTTCCTGATCCCTTTTTTTTTTGTTTGTTTGCGGGACTTTTTATAAATAACCACCAAAATTACCGTACTAGGAGAGGAAAGGTCATTATTCACCTGTTCTGGAGCCATGTAGGATTTGGTTCCCGTGCCCTGTGTGCGCTGCAGAGCCTGTCTCTCATGCTCTCCAGTCATCTGCGTCACCAGACCAAAATCACCTATTTTAATTTTATGCTCTGAAGTAAAAAATATATTTTCAGGCTGCAAACAATAAAAACAGGAAATAAGTCATTCTGTCTTTGAAATTAGACTCACACTGTCATTATTGCCGCTTTGGTTTTCTGTTGCTCCTGGCAAGGACCATAGCAGTTACATATGACATACACATTAATATATTTTAACCATTATTATGCTAACAATTTCATCTGTAGTCTTGTATATTGGTAACTAACTGAAATGTAGTTAACATGCTGGAATTTAATCAAGCAACAATTTTGTATTCATCCCCTACTCATCCCCTACTGAAGGAACTAAGCAGATTTTATGTGACATAAATCATGCTTAAAGTGGTTGTAGGCTAATATCCATTTTTGTATACACTCAGTATATTCTGGAAGACAAAATGTATAAGCCTATTTTCTAAAGTAACAATGGATATTTAGTAGATACATCCTTAATGTTGAAACTTACAGAGAAAATCAAACAATGTTTTTTTTGGATTTCTGGAAGCACTGCATGTAAGAGATAGGACTGGAAAATAGTAAGAGTTAGTCTTATAGAAAGGCCTTTAAAGTTGGAGGACCCAGGTCAGCAATATGCAAAGTGTCTGTACAAGGTCATGAGGTAAATGTCCACCACAAACTATTGGTCCCTACAACTGGCTCAGGTGCCATCAAAGAGGAATGGTGGTAATTTCATTGTTTGCATCTGACAGAACCTTTGCTGCTCTCAAAGATGGAGACGTGTCTCAAATACCAATGTCAGAATCCATGGAACAATACATTCTTCTCATAATACAAGTATTCATTTAAAGGTGTGTTTATAAAAGGTATCATTTTATTAAAAAAAGAGGCACGTTATTTTAAAATAACATTGAAAAAGTGTCACTATAGTATTTATATTTAGTATTTTACAATTATTTATTTTACTCTCATTTGAGAAATGAGTGACTGTATATTTGAACTCACTTTTATGTCTCTGTGGATCAGCTTCTGAGAATGGATGTATACGATGCCTTCAATAATTTGTTGGAAGATATTAAGACTACTGTTCTTATCAATTTTCTTCATGTTTTCAATCCATTCTTTTAAAGTTCCTCGTTCACACCACTCCATTTGTATGAAAAGACACTCTTGTTTCACTTCTCTTTCATTACTAAGGGAACAGTGTGTAGTGTGCATTACATTGTATATGTATGGAGAAATTACCATTAGGAATAACAGGCTAAAGTAAAAAGATAAACTTCAAGGTGCCTTGAAGAAGATCACGTCTTGAGCGAAACGCGTAGCATACACCATCAGCAGAAGTGGGAGGAGCCTATGCAGACGCAACCGGAAGTACACAGAGATCCAGTTTCCCCACACTTGAAAGACTAGAAGCGCATATCACACCTCTGCATTGGTAGCACAGTGTGCCACCAATTACAAGCGGATATTGTATTTTTTTTAAATTAAATTTGTACTATTTATCTAACAGTGGATATACTCCTTTCTTTCACACTGCTATCGTCCTGCATTCTCAGTGACCTCCATGGGAATTTGATTTAGCTTTTATACCAAGAGCCTGGTTGTGTGGCTCTAAACCAAGTGAGTGCCAAACAAACTGGGAGTGGATATATACATCAAGCCTGAATCCCTTTGCCATCTGCACTATGTTATATTGTTCTGTTTTTTATTTCATGTACTGAGGATTGAAAATCTGCACAAGCTAAGTGCTATTTTAATTTTATGCGCACCTTCACTATTATCATTTCACAAGTTCTCATTTAGGTGGTATATTTGGGGGGTACAACACTCGAGTGGTAGCTGCATTGTCACAAAGAGTTGGCGTGCCTTGCATACACTTTACTGTTTTTGTATATCTAAACATACCCGGTAAAGGTAAATAAAGATTAGGATCTGCTGCTCAGAGATCAGCAAACAAAAAAGTGCTTAATTATCACCCAGCGGAGAAGACCTCCTTAGGTGAGGTTTTCCCACTTTTTATTTACAAATATGGAATAATGTTATCCTTTCAGCGCACACTGTTGTCCAGCATTTTACTATCCGTGAGCAGCAGATACTAATCCTTATTTACCAATTATATTTTGCTCATTATCAGCACCAAGTGGGGAACCAAGCACCGGACTGCCCCGAGGGTATCTAAACAGGCTAAAGTTATGAAACCACGCAGCGTTTCCCTGCTTTGTGTTTATCTAAAACACACAAAATAGAGAAGGCCAAACCCACATGACTGGCTCACCAGAAGCAAAACATTCTATCCACAGTGACTTTTATTTAATTCTACAGCAACTGTTTCTCTATTAGTTAACTATAATAATTATATGACAACTTTAAAGTTATGTTATCTGAAATATTGCAACAAGTGTAAGCATTTTAATTGAAATGCTGTAATGAAAGCTTATTGAGTCCTCTTTGCTTGTATAGCTCTATCAGAGGCCGAGGTTATTTAGAATCTTGGGGACAAATGGGTCAGTCCTTCGTTCATCTGACACAAAATGAAGGAAGTCCAGACCAGAGAATCTAAACAACATGTCAGCCCCCGTGCTGGAGCTATATGGAGCAAGTAGGGCTCAATAAGGTATTTTTGGATTCTTTCTATGTAAAACTTAAACATAACTTAATTTGTTGCGATTGTTGTCCTTTAACATATATACAGTTATTTATTTAAAAAAAATGGAGTAACATTTCGGTAGGATTTTAAACATATTTGATAGCAATTATATTTGAACAGTTTTTGGAAGGGTTTAATTTTGACTAATAAAAGTTTTGGGTTTTGTCTATTTGTTATTTTTTTAGTAAAACAATGCAATATGCATATTAATAAGTTAAGAGGGGGACAAAAGCCCTATTTTTCTTCTTTTATATATGAATGACCATTTCTCCAGGTTTCATATTAATTTTGAATGATATATAATAGTATAATAGTTTTTGACTTAAAAAACAAAGATTTGGGAGAAATAAATTAGGAAATATGCTGATTCAACGAGATGGTCCGGCGACTGTTGGTCAATAGGGGAACCCCTTCATATTCATATTTTAAAATGTTATTTTTACATTAACTTAATACTTTTCCAAGTATCTAGCCTTATATTATATCTATGAGGTATCCCTCATGGGTATCCCACGCATGCTTAAAATTCTTAAACTCTACCACTTCCGCTGGAAGGCTATTCCACGAATCCACTACTCTCTGTAAAGTAATATTTCCTTATATTAGTTTTAAACATTTGCCCCTCTAATTTAAGACTGTGTTACTTCTTTTATATATACTCTCGTCCTTTACTGTAGTGATTCCCTGTATGTATTTAAATATTTCTATGATATCCCCCGTCTCGTCTTTCCTCCAAGCTATACATGTTGAGGGTTTAATCCCTCCTCAATTCCCTTTCTTTGGTCACCTGGAATCTATTCCAGGCATGTTGACTATTGGAATAAACCCAGCAGAGTTACGAGAATGAAGACAATATTTTACCTGCTGTAACTGGTATCTGAAAAAAAGTCCTTTCCAGTCCAAGAATGGTTATATCGAACAATGTTTTGGTGCTCCAAGCGAGCTAAAACTTGGATCTCCTGGATCGACTTTCTAAATTGAAGGAAAGAATAATAATACACGTGTAAATACTCCAGAGCAAAGAGAGATTTGTAGGGTATTGTAAAGGGAATTTAAAACCAAAAGGTAAAAGAGTTGGTAAAAATGATCCCATTCTGTTTAACTATCCAACTCAGCTACTTTGGTCTTATAGGGCCACTCCCATCAAAAAATGAAAAGGTTTTTATTTTGTATTGTTGATTTCAGATTTTGTTTTTGTTATGTGACCGTATTTAATAAAATACGCAACTAAACACGTGTGACTGGTCGCCACCATTAAGGGAAATATAGTGTTTTTGGGTGCCACCCCCTAGTGACTTTACAGCACTTTGGGGCTGGGGACACAGAATGCAGTCTATTAGTCAGAATTCTGATCATAGACTTACATTGAATGGGATGGTGATGTAACTATTGCATCACAATGGGGCGGGTTATGATCCTGCTTGATCAGGTCAATCTCCTTTCTGTGTTGGAAGGCAGGTAAAAAAAAAAAGTTGTACAAAGCCACCAAGTCCTGCCCACTATGATACACAGGAGCCAGTCAGAGAGTAAGGGGATTATTTTATGACATCACCATGCAGGCTTTGACCACAGCTGTAAAGTGAGATTGGCTGGAAGATTTTGGACGATGTTGCATCATGGGAAATGTTCACAAATATAATATAAACAGTATATTAAAAAAAAACAGTGGCATGTGATTTATATATGTGTGTGTTTTAAATGACAAGGTTATCTAGTTTTATCTTATGTAAGTGGTAGTGTCCCTTTAAGTTTGAAATTCCCTTCTCAATTCCCTGCAGTTCCCACTTTCATGAATGAAGCCCGAAGTGTTTGGATCAAAGGAGAAAGGATATTTTGAAACCAAACACCCCATCCTGTTAGTGGTTGAAAATTCAGACATTTAAAAAGGGTTTGTAGTGTGAAGGTGTAAGCAGAAATGTAAGTAAATACATACGTAGATAGAAAAACATGTTGAAATATGTTGGCTGCATCTGGTTTATAACATCACCTCGCAGCTTAACATGCAAACAAACTTGTTCATTCAATGAAGTCAGGGACAGCACAAACATATTTAAAATAAACTTATGGATTTGCTCAACCGAATTATCCCCAAGTTAAATAATGTTACTTCTAAAAATTAAACATGGGTAAGATTATCCTTGGAAGTGCATTGCACACGCACAGACCGTAGATTTTTGTGGACGACAGACCATATAAATGTTTTAGTTCTGGCATCGTATTCCATGAGCACAGTCCTTAACTTGTCCAAATACTATATCTAATATGTATTATTGTGTCAAAAAAAGAGCAACTGTACAACAGAAAACGACTGTACATCGGCAACATACGCCACACAAAAGACTTACGTGCTGCGATACTTTACTTTTTTCACAACATAATATTTTTTATCCAGTTTTTGTCTCGCTTTAAACACTGTTCCAAATCCGCCTTCACCAAGTAACGTTATGTTGTCATATTGCTGACTAAGGCTACAAAAAGTAATGAAAATCACAGATTAACCAAAACATTTTAAAGGACTGCAGCATGACAATCATTCACTGAACTACTGCTTAAAGGCCCACAGTTTTCCCCTAGGCACAAGTGTTATCCTAGCTTAAATGTATGATGTAGCTATATAAGTGGTGGAAATATCCTGTGGATACATGCTCTGTACATACTCCTGTTCAATATACATATATAGTTAATAGTAGTTTAGAGGAATAATTTAGAGAATACAGGGAAAATAATAAAATCAATCAGGTTAGCTATAACGGAGACTGAACCAATTATTGCAAGAGAGAGCACAACAAATCCCTTTACATATATAATAATAGCAAAAGATGACAAGGTGGCTGCTGGGTAAATCCTGCATAACTGGATCTCTGAACCTACTGGTTGCAGAGTTAAGGCAGGAACCAATGGGGAAGTCCTAGCTTTACATAAACACTGTATATATATATATATATATATATATATATATATATATATATAGTGGCTGCCTGATTTTAGTACATTTTTCTTGGTGGGTGGTTACATTGTATGTATACACAACTTACGTTTCATCATCAGTAAGTGTATTTTTTGCAAAATCTTTGTTTGGAAAAACAGGTGCTAATTCCACTTTTCTAAAAAAAAAAAGAAAAAAATTATTCATTTAAAAAAAAAAACTGACAATAAATAGCACAATGTTAGAGGAACAAATATGAATATTGTCTACACCTGTGACTTTAACAGCACATAAAACTATAATATGGTTTTAAGTAGTATTTTCCATAGATCCATTGCTTTGTTTCACGTGGATGGATTAAGGTAATTGTCTGGGATTAGCCCGTACGGATGGTGTATGGTGTACAAGATAAAAAAAAAAAAAAAACTACAACACACATATAAATAAGGAGAAAGGCCATGAGCTTTATTGATGGGGACGAGTTAAAACATTTATTAAAAAAAATACCAAACATATAATCAAATACCAACTTTCACTGAATATATTAACATATAACAAAATTCCTTAATGTTCAATTCTGCCCATAAAACCTGAATGGTCTATTGAACTACCACCAATATCTACCCCTCTGTCTAATTGGCAGGAAAGTGACTTATACCACCCAAAACATGATGTAACCATTAAAAAACAAGGTATAAATATATGTATGTATATAATAATAGTGTGAGAGTGGGTGGTGGCTTCCTCCTACTGCTCCTCCATCTTATTAAAACTAAACGTCATGTTATTATGTTATATAAACCAGTCTAAACTCTGCGCTAATTTTAGCGACCCCTGCATACAATACAAATCCAACTTATTCTGAACACACTACTTAACCTAGCCTAAAATGCTCCCAAACATTAACCCCTACCTAACTGGAGCAAATCATTTCTATTGGGCTCCAACAATCCCCATGGGGCAGACAAATTGTATTCATTGTTTTCCCTATCATATGGATTGTATGGTACACAAGATAACAAGAAACTACAACACACATATACCATATTTGCTCGAATATGACGACCCAGATTATAAGACGACCCCCACCCCAAACCCTGGAAACGGTCCCCCAAGTTAGCATGTCTAAAAGTAAACCCAAACTAGGCATAAACATTTCAAACGACCTATTGAGCTTTTTCTTTATCAGCTCCAGAGGCTTAACTGACTTAAGACTCAATAAAGGGAAAATTGGGAATTTTGTGTGACCAAATAAATAAAACATCAAAAAATAATTATGATAAAACAAGAAAATCATCTTTAATATAGTAAAGAAAATTGACTGATTTTAACTTTACAATGTCATTACTCCAATATCAAACAATAAAAAGAACTCATGGGTAAGGCAAAACATTGAAACATGTCTGAATGTGAAGTCCTACCCTTTACTGCACACCAAAAAAAACGTTTATTCCCCAAGCATCCTAGCCAAGGTTTGGTCCATATTTCCTTTCATCCGCTCACTGCCATGTCCAAAAAAAACCCGTGAATTTCATTATATCCGAACTAAAGTCATATATAAACAAAATGTAAAAAGAAAAAAAATACTTTTAACAATCCCAATAAGTCACCAAAACCGACTTGCCAATTAAATAAGCTGAGGCCTAAGATACATTTTTAATTACCGGTAGGTCACCACCCAAACCCAAATCTGGCAGCCTCCGTTGCAGCTTCAATGCGAACTGAATGGGAAGAATATTTAAACTTCCCCCAAATAAGCCTACTCAGAATTAATTTGAACACTATTGCTAAACCATGCTAAATGGGAACCATTTTTGTGCATCAAAAATGCCCCATCAACAAGCAGCCTTATTAACAAGAATTCAGGCTCTATCGAGAGAGGGCAAATAGGAGACCCCACAACTACCCAAAGTAATCCACTTGCATTTTCCTGCTTGATCGGTTTTAGATCTAGCCAGAAAAACAAAAATGTTATCATCCGTTATGACCATATCATCCCTTAATAAAGTTGAAAGAAAATTCTTACCATCTAATTTTCACTCACTCTTAATGGAGCACTAAATGCAATTCAAAACTATCCTCAAAATCAGAAAAATTGCAGTCTGAAACAATTTAGTCAACAGCTCAAAAGACTCAGGTTTCCTTCCATATTTTTTTTTTTTTTTTACAAATCTCTGGTAGCATTTCTACATTTTTTGAATGACAAAGAAATTCCTAACTGTCCTTTCTTCCAACAATTTACAGAAACTATCTATTCTAGCCAATTACTTAAAAATCCAATTCTTAGAGTGGGATTCCTGAAACAATCTCAAAACATAAGTAATATGTTTAGACATATAGACATATCCCTGCCATATTGAAGCGGATCTCCCCATCTCCAAATCTCACACCACCAGGAGCGTATACTCACTGTGTGTGCCGCACACCTATCACAGAGCTGGGCTGTATATTTCCGGTGTTTGTGTGTTCCGAACAGACGGCACACAAACCCCGGAAATACACAAAACACATCGGCATCAAAGTCACTCACTCTGTTGCCAATTCGATCAGCATGAAAAGTAGACAAATATTCCAGGGTGTGTGTGCTGTCTGTTCGGCAATACACAAAATACATTGTGCCTCTGAGTTACAGGCAGGGCCACTATCAGAGGGCCCTTTAAAAAAAAAAAAAAAGTTGGCAAATGAGGCAGCTGCCCAGGGCCGCTGGGGCCAAAAGCAGATGCCCCGTGTGCCCCCGCTGTCTGCGTGACTGTCTCACCTGAGTAAATTCTGTGATGGAACATGGAACAATACTCACCAGCACAACAAAACTAATATAGATTTACCTAAGTGGCCTGTGTTTGTGTTATATTTTTGTAATGGAATTAGACAATGAGATTATACTTCTAACAGAAATAATACATAGCACACTCAGGTGAATATCCACAAAGATTATCACACACAAAATATCTTTTTTACAACATAATGTAAAATTGTGTAAATAGGACACAAAACAAAAGCATTATAATACATGGACCAAAAAATAAAGATATAACGCAGTAAAAAAAATATGTAAATTCTGTAACCACTGGGCTCTTTTCAGCTTAGAAAATTATCAGGACAAGACAAAGTGCAAGGGATAAAGGGAGGACATATATAGAGGAGCTACACTGATATGGGAGAGGAAACCAACATATAGTAGAGCTGATATGGGAGGGGGAAAGGTTAACTGATAGAGAAAGGCTGATAGAGAAAGGCTAAAAGCATAAGACAGACAGTGGCTATGAATCAAGAATATGGGAAGAAGAAAATAAAATAAAAAAACATGAAAAAAGTCTAAAAATATATTGCTAATAGTGTTTATTTCAACATTACACCTGTGCAGCAAGCTAATTAAATGAGGAATTGTAACCTTTTTGTATTGTTTAAAAAAATACATGAGATGTTTTAGGCAGAGTTGGACATATATAATAATAATAATAATAATAAATATATCATGTAAAAAAAACTCCCCCCCACCAAAACATGGAAAACCCTATCTCCATTTTCTAAATACAGTGTTGTGGGTTATACTGACTATAACTAAACTGACAAGTGAACTGCTAAAATTAATAACTGAACTGGAAAAATTCTCCAACTTACCTTTTTTTCTAGCTCAGCTACTAATTCCTGACTTATGCAGTTCGCTATTAGTAAACAGACCCATATTTAAATATCAAAACAAAACAAAAACTGTGCTTCTCATCCCCAGCAAATGGTTACCTTGGTTTGCTTGGACCTGTGGGTGTCAAACTGCTTGGACCTGTGGGTGTCAAACTTGCAGTCTGGACAAAAGATTTCTGAATAAAATTAGATAAAAGGGAATTAGAATGAGAAAATGAAAAACTAAACCTACTATTCATCAATGTAATGTCATATCGGTTTCTCAGGACAACAAGAAATGTACTGATCATAAAGACACATCAACAAGAATCATGGCTCGTGTAGATATCAGGTTCAGTTGTGTCTTCAATGGGTAAAGTGAAGCGAAGGGTGAAGCCATCAAGGTTTATCAGTTGTGGCCATTCCCATATTGACGATGGTTACATTCAGGGCTGGTGCAAGACTTTTTGCTGCCCAAGGCCTTGCTGATCCTACCCTCAAGCATTTACACACACAGTAACATATACCGTATTTGCTCGATTATAAGACAAGGTTTTTTTCAGAAAAACATTTCTGAAAAAGACCCCTCGTCTTATAATCGAGGTCGTTTTATAGTCTGACCTCAAATCGAGGTCAGACTATAAGACAGGGATCCAGGTCCCCCACAGAGCTGCAGGGGACCTGGATCCCCCTCGCTAACAGCCAATATGCGCAGACATCCTCCCCTGTCCTTCCGGCTTCAACATAAAAGTCTTGGCGGAAGTGCAGGGCAGCAGCGGGGGATGTCTGCGCGTATCGTGCAGACATTCTCTGTCTGCCCCGCTAGCCACCAGGAGATTCGGGCACGATACGTGCAGACATCCTCCATGCTGCCCGACACTTCCGTCTATTATGGGGAGAGGGAAACAAGGGGAGGGGGGAGGGAGAGAGAGACAAGGGGAGGGGGAGGGAGACAAGGGGAGAGAGAGACAAAGGGAGGGGGGAGGGAGAGAGAGAAATGTTTGGAGGCGGGGGGAGAGAAATGTTTGGAGGGAAGGGGGGAAAGAGAAATGTTTGGAGGGAGAGGGGGAGATAGAAAAAAGTTTGGAGGAGAGAGAGTAAAGGTTGGGGGAGAGGGAGAGAGACAGCGCTTGGGGGAAGGGGGAGAGAGAGAGACAAAGCTGGGGGGAGAGAGAGACAGCGTTTGGTGGGGGAGAGAGAGACAACGTTTAGGGGGAGAGAGGCTGCATTGGAAATAAAAACAAGAAATGCATTTTTGATATCATCATTTTTATTAAATATTAAAAAGCAATTTACATGTGAATATATACAAGTTAAACTTTTTTTTCCCTATAGGGTAGTCTTATATTCAGGCTTTTAGTTTTTTTCCTGAAGGAATATTAAAAGTTTGGGGGGTCGTCTTATAATCAGGGTCGTCTTATATTCGAGCAAATACGGTACATATGTAGGCACATGTGCACACACATGCAATGTCAGATGCAGCTACATGTACACACACAGTAACACATGCGATGGTACATGCAGCCACACATGCAATGTCTTGTTCTCCCTCTACGCCATCCCTGTCTGTCTCGCTCTCCCTCTACGCCATCCCTGTCTGTCTCGCTCTCCCTCTACGCCATCCTTGTCTGTCTTACTCTCCCTCTATGCCATCCCTGTCTGTCTCACTCTCCCTCTACACCAACCCTGTCTGTCTTACTCTCCCTCTACCCATCCCTGTCTGTCTTACTCTCCCTCTATGCCATCCCTGTCTGTCTCGCTCTCCCTCTACGCCATCCCTGTCTGTCTTACTCTCCCTCTACGCCATCCCTGTCTGTCTCGCTCTCCCTCTACACCAACCCTGTCTGTCTTACTCTCCCTCTACGCCATCCCTGTCTGTATCGCTCTCACTCTATGCCATCCCTGTCTGTCTCGCTCTCCCTCTATGCCATCCCTGTCTGTCTCGCTCTCCCTCTATGCCATCCCTGTCTGTCTCGCTCTTCCCATGCCATCAGTGTCTGTCTCACTCTTCCCATGCCATCAGTGTCTGTCTCACTCTTCCCATGCCATGTCTCGCTCTTACCATGCCATCAGTGTCTGTCTCACTCTTCCCATGCCATCAGTGTCTGTCTCACTCTTCCCATGCCATCAGTGTCTGTCTCGCTCTCACCCATGCCATTCATCTGTCTGTTCCCACCTTTTGCCTTTTTCCTCTCCCCCATTATCTTCTCCTCTTTTGTACCTCTCCCCCATGTTTTTCTTTTCCACTCCTCTCTGTCTGTGTCTCTCTCAGTCCCCCAATCCCATGCCTGGTGTCTCTCTCCCTCACTCCCCACCACCCCATGTCTGGCGTTTCTCCCCTTCCATACCTGGTGTCTCATTTTTTCCCTCTCCCATGCCTGGTGTCCCTTTTCCCCACTCCCTCCCAATGCCTGGTGTCACCCCCCCCCCCCCCCCAATGCCTTGTGCCACTTATTTCCCCCTCCCTAAATGCCTGGTGTCATTTATTTTCCACCTTCCAATACCTGGTGTCATTTTCTTTCCCCTCCCAATGCCTGGAGTCACTCCCCCCCCCCCCCAATGCTCCCTCCCAATGCCTGGTGTCACTCCCGCCCCCGCCTCCCAACGAATGGTGTCGGTCTCCCCCCCCCCCCCACCTCTCAATTCCTGGTGTCAGTCCAGACCCACTGGCCAGCGCTACACAAGCAAAAAAATAATAATCTCATGTCTGGATGCTTGCCGCCAGGATACATGTATCCTGGCAGCAGGTGCCCCCACAATACTGGCGCCCTAGTCGAACGCCTCGTTTGCCTATAGGTGGCGCCGGCCCTTGTCACATTAATGCAACAAAGGGATGTTAATTAAAGGGACTCTTTAACAGCACTTTAAAAACAAATGCATAGATCACAGAAAAATGTGCCGTCTCCAGTTTATAACATCATCCTGAAATGCAGATTGATGAGAACACATTTTCCATTTAAAAGTATAATGTAAAAAAAACAGTAACAGCACAGATAGAACACAATTTTGTTTTAATTTGCTTGCAATTCTGCGAACACAATGCATAAATAATTTGGAATGTTCTACATTCACACTGCCAAGCAATGTTTAGATAGCAGTCTTCCTTTCAGTTCGCGATTGGGTTTTCCCCATTGGATGTCCATGTGGCACATTAATGTTAAAGCTGCTGTGCATCAGCTGAAAAAAACCCATGTATATGGATAAAAGTATTGGGACACACCTCATCATTATTGAATTCAGGTGTTTCAATCAGACCCATTGCCCCCTGTGTATTAATCAATCACCTAGCCATGCAGTCTGCGTTTACAAACATTTGTGGGAAAAAAATAGGTCGTTCTGAAGAGCTCTATGAATTCAAGTGTGATACTGTGACAGGATGCCACCTTTGTAATAAAAGCTGGTTTGTGTCATTTTATCCTTGCTAGATATTCCATGCTCTGCTTAAGAGTTCCAAAGTACCAATGGCATTAATATCAACACATACATTGTGAATGGGTTTTCATGGCCAAGCAGCTGTATGCATGCTGCACATTACTGCAAGGCTCACATTATCAAATACAATATCAAGCGTCGAATCGAATGGTGTAAAGCACGCTGTCACTGGTCACTGGAGCAGTGGAACGTTATTCAATGGAGTGATGACTCACACCTCACTGTTTTGCAGTCTGATGTGCGATTCTGTGATTGGCAGATAGCATAAGAACGTTACCTGACTGACTACATTTTGCCAACTGTAAAATTTGGTGAAGGAGGAATAATGTTATTAAGCTGTTTTTCAGAGGCTGGGTAAGCCCCTTACTTCCAGTGATGGGAAATCTTAATGCTTCAGCATACCAAAACATTTGGAACAATACTATGTTTCCAACTTTGTGGAAGACCCTTTTCTATTCCAGTATTACTGTCCCCAGTGCACAAAGCAAGGACATAAAGACATGGTTGGATGAGTCTGGTGTGGAAAAACATGACTGGTCCACACAGAGCCCTGACCTCAAACCCATCGAACACCTTTGGGATGAACTGGAACAGATACTGTGAGCCAGGTCATCTAGTCAGTGCCTGACCTCACAAATGCATCTTTGGAGTGCTACAACTTTGTTTCAATGCATTTCAGGGGATTTCAGTATAAAGAGATATCAGTGTGGAGTCGGCTATCATGTTCGAATTTCGGACGTATTCGGAGGCACATTGGAGATAACCGAGTAGCTCAAAATCCATGTGCCACTGGTGTGATCCAAATTAGACTGCAATTCAGAGGCACCATTTTGGTGCAGAAAACCAGAGGTACGCGAGCCAACTCTTATATTCATTTGGGTTTATATTTTCAGATACCATGTCATTTAATGAATATAATAGACATAAATCCTTAAAATATTAAATATGGGCAAAAGTAACGATTTGTAATTTGCTTAATAGTTCCATATTTTATGAAAATTAAGTACGTTACATCAAGTAACAACTTCTGCTAAGTTACTTTTACAAGAATCTCAAACAAACTTAATACAAATGTGACTTATAATGCCAGCCTGGGATCATGTGACAGAAACAGATATTGGCCTTTCTATGGTTCTAAACAAACTAAAAGGTAGCCTTCCTGTATACTAAGAGCATTATACCCTGGGATTCTAGTAATTAGCTGTCATATCTGGAGTGTTTTGGGTATGGTAATACATTGAGTGGGGGAAAAACATCTGAATACCTTGGAATCAGTTGATGGTAATGGAGTAGATCCATTTTCAGAACTTCCATTACTAATTCTACAAGAAATTGAAGCAATAGTCATATTAACAATATTCATATAAAGCATCACCAGATTTTCATTCAATATTTAATTTAATATAGAGACTTCAACCTCAATTAAAAATCTATTTATTAATACATATTATATATAATATTTAAAAAATGCATTTGTTTGATTTTAATCTATTTGTGCAATACATATCTTCAGAACATATATATCTGCTTTTCTGGCTCAAATGCCCATAGGTTAAGTGTGGTCTACAATGTATAAAATACAGTTATTTTACTGAAAATCAAAAATGTTCAATGAAATTACCTGTTCAATAGGGGAGAATTTCCAGAAGCGGATTCTTGCGTGTAGGTTGCATTCAGTGGAAACTGTTGGAGCAGGACATATAAAAGGTTATTGGTCCATGTGTCAAAACAGGGCTAAACAAATGCCTGGCACCAGGTTGCCGTTGTGACCAGAAAATGCACCTCAGTGGACTTCATGGTGTAAAGATTGGTAGCAATGTTTCCACATATCCTATGTACAGTTTCCTCAGTGTTTTACTGCTAAGAGCCAGAATAAGAAATCACATCAAGTGTTCAGCATCACAAGATCCATGCTCACCTACAGCCATGTTGAACAAGAGGGTAACTCCAGTGTGCGGAGTAGAGGAAGCCAAATAAAAAACATCTTTCTACACTCATTTCTAGCCTACTCATTCGTCTAATCTTTTAATTTTAAACACGCTGGTTGTTGAGGACTGCAGTTCCATGGACAATAAATGTAGGTGGGTCTCAAAGGTCAGCCACCACTTCCCCATCGTTGACAACCAAGCAATTATAGAATAAAATGTACGTCACGTTCAGCCAGTCAAATTGTGTATATCACAACAACTGTGTGCAGTGCGTGATGGGTAGGGCCTGATGGGTGGTCAGTCTATGATGCAGTTCTGTGTTTAACCCCTTAACGCACATGGAAGTATATGTACGTCCTGAAAAGCATGGTCCTTGAGGACCATGAGGACATATGCCCCTAGAGGCAGTCAGCAACATTACCGTTAGAAAGGGAAAAAAAAAAAGGAGAAAGCTACCCCTAGATCTAAGATTAGGGTTAGAATTAGGGTTAGGGTTACAGGTGGGTTAGGGTTAGAATTAGGGTTAGTACAAGGGTTAGATTAAGGGGTCGGGGTAGATTTAGGGTTAGGGTCAAAAGGTCCCTGTAGAAGAAAATGGTTAGGAAACAAAAAAAACACTAATATTGATTACTGCCCTATTACTCGAAAAAAAACATAGAAAAACATGGAAACATTGGTATTTCTAAATGCAGGACAAATATTACAAATATATAGTTTATAATATAATGGTTTTTTACCATTTGTAATTGTTTAAAAAAAAAATCAGGTTAGAAAAAGTGTTTTTATGGCATATTTTCATCATATTTTCTATGTTTTTTAATAGTAAATTATATCATATGATGAAAATAATAGTATCAAATGAAAGCCCTATCTGTCCTTTAAAAAATGATATATAATTTGTGTGGGTGGACTGAACACAAAGAAAGAAATTCACAGTTCAGCAAACATATGACAAAAATAATGGAATTCTGGTCTTCAAGGCACATGAAATTCAGAATAGAACTCTGTCACTAAGGGGTTAATGAGGAGTATGTCCGAGGTAACTGCTGGGGGTTTAGGTGATGTTGGTCCCTGGGAATGACTGATGAATGCTGTGGACTGCTCAAACAGGCTGCATTTTATAGATGTGACGAAAACATGAGATGGCTAGTTGGCTCTTGGAACAAAATTACCTTTATCAAACATGGGTTAAAAGATTTTAAGAATCACTATTGCTTGTCACAAATATTTTAAGGCAGTCCATCAGCTAAACGTTGTTTATACTGTGGATAAGAGATTTAAAAAACTAATTAAATGTGTCGGTGGTACCTCCTGTGGTGAGGTCATAACCAAGAGACACCAGAGACAAGTGTAAGTTTCTCTTCTAATTGACTTGCACTTCGCCAACACAATAAATAGATCATTTTTTTAATTCTGTACAATCACAGTGTAAACATCATGTCTAAGTCCATTTAAGCCATCTTCCTGATTATGTTTCTAATAGTTTACAATCATGAAAATCATCACTCTATAAGAAGGAATCGTTCTAAAATGTAATGTGCACCCAAAGAAATGGAATGATGGATTGTAAAGTAGAACCAACCATGTGCACATGAAGATTATACAGCTTCTAGAGATCCAGCTGTGGCCCACCAACTTCCAAATGATCTGCCTAATGTCACAAAGTGGCAATAACAAATGATTGGAGTTTTGGTCCAGGAGTGGTGGAGGGCCATAATTGGACACCTTGTCCCTACATGAAAACATGGATGATAATTGTTACAGATAATATTCTAAGAAATAATTTTTATCTCAATATAAAAAGAGATGCACCTCAATATCAGCTGGGTGTTCTTCTTTCAGCTCTTTTAATGCAAGATATGCTGCGTTCCTTTTGGCATTTTTTTTATTCATTCCTTTAGCTTCGGGAAACCTTCTTTCACCAATTACCGCGCTGCAGAAAAACCTATGAAAGAGAGCAAAAGTGTGTGAGGCCCCCCCAAAAAAGCTATGTAATATGATTGTATGATATGTGGGCTCACCTCGCTGCAGTCACTTATGCCTTTCTTTTTATAGGATGGGGTCTATAAGCCCCCATATTGTGCTGCAAAATCTTAAAAAATGGACAGAATCCAAAGTGTTGCTAAATATGACATTCTGCAGGGGGAGTGAGAGCACCGCACCTGACAACCATACCTTTCAAAGAGGCAAGAGAGGCTCATAGATGCTGAGAAAGAACTGATTTAACTCATGATAAAGGGGAATGCTGATTTTGAGAGTAGCAAGGAGTACAGAGATTCAGGGAAAGAACAGAGATAATGGGAGGTAGGAGAAAGGAGAGGGCACAGGTTTTACAAGAAGGGATGCTAAATGAAAACAGGGGGCAGAGACAACACTGAAGGAAGGCAATTGTTAGATGAGAGGTCTGGAATTTTCACTTACTCAGAAATATGTGGAGGTCCTCGACGATCTTCCAAAAAGCTATAATTCATCCATCCTTTCTTTTGGCACAATTCATTGAATTTTCCAACATAGTTTATTTCAAACTGATGAAAAAAAAAGAATATGATTACCCTGGTACACCACTTTTTAATTGTGTCATGTGCACACTAAAAAAGTACTCCGTTACCTAAAAATTGTCTGGAGTTTGCATTATATGCACAGGTCTTCTTGGAGACAACCCATGTATAAAAAAAGCCATTAAAAAGCGCCTGAAAAATGTTAGAAAAACTCCATAAGAGCCATTTTGGCAAAGGTGTTGTTTCCGCATACAAGACAGTGTCTGGATGTACAAAAAAGCAGCTATCACCATTATACATAAGAAATAGCGAGGGCCCCTGTTTTCTACCTGCATGTAGATCTGCTAATGCAATGTCATTCCTTTGACTTCATTAACTAACCATTAGGCATGCGATTGCTGTGATTCATTAACACAGGGATCATTTGCCCTGAAAGATCTCCAAGCAAGCTATCGGAAGCCTGCCTTATTTTGAGGCTGTGTCTTCTTCCTGGAGCCGGTGGGTGTGAGAGCCCCCGCAGCTTGCTTGGTGAGCGAGGACATCCGCATGGCACACGACTATTCTATTGCAGACGTGTGTATATGTCCTCTTGGCACAATAAGATAAAGCCAAACCCTCAGTATTATGGTATAAAATAAGTATCTTTATTTTCTATAAATGGATCAAAATGATTCAAAACACTGAAGCTATATCTGTGTGAGATGTACAGGCAAGGTTAATCATTTCTGTCCAATCTGTGTCTTCCTAAAGACATTTGTTACATTTCTATCAAATGCAGAAAGCTCTGAGAGCACATGATCAAGGTTTTTTTTTTTTTTAAATAAATCTTTTTATTACAGTTATGACAGATATCATTCAGGTATGAAGGCCCCTATTATCCATCAGATAAACCCAACTCCTTCCCTGACGATTTATTGAAAAAGACATGTTAAATGTATTGTGTTGTCTAGGGTCTGTATGTGCGGTTCCCATGTGTGAAATAATTATTTTGCCCCCTTTTCTCTAGTCATATAGGTGTCTAGCCAGTCCATTCTTAAAAGGAATTTCAGTTTTGTTTGGCATAATGTTATAGTATGGTGTTCCTTATGTACCCATTGTTGTAGGATACATTTTTTGGGCTACTGCTAGGATAATGTGTATTCATGATACTGAGTGTGTTCAGGTCTTCTAACTCAACTAGTCCCAAGATTTCTGCTTCTGGACCAATGGATACCCATTAAAGTGTGGAAATTGTCAATCTGGGACCAAAACGGTCTAATGACAGAATATAACCAGAAATTATGGAAAGGGTCAGTGTTGGTCTGGGCGCATTTTGGGCAGGAATCTTGGGGCAGTATTCCTGTTTTATACTGTCAATGTGGGGATAGATAGGCTTGGTTTATAACTTCATCATTTCTGTATAGGAGCTTGCCGGTAAAAGTTTACAAATGAGAAGTGTATGTTTTAGTAAATCTTCCTGTGTTACCTCAGGGAAGTGTTGTACCCATTTAGTAATTCCCATTGGGACATTTTTTTTAAAGTGTGCCGAGTGTAGGGCTAGTTTTATCATTTTAGTTTAGATATTTTGGAGGGAGACAAGTGGATAATGCGGTCTAGGGAGTTATCCCAGTCTTTCTGCGTGAGTTCGTGCAATTGAGAGTCTGCAAAGATTTGTAATTGTAAATATGCAAACCATGGAATGTTGATGTTTTTAAATTTGTCCCTGCATTGTGTGAGAGTCAATAAATTTGAGGTGTGGGGGTCAAAGAAGGGGGATACATTTCTTACATTTCTTGATTCCCATCTATTGAAGGGGCCCGAGGTCGAGCTCTCTTGAAATCTCGGGTTTTACATTTACATGGGTTGAAAGATGGAAAATTTCCATTCCATGCCTAGGTAAATGCTAGGCATGCAATACCTGCTTCCAAGCCCGTATTGGTGAGGATAATAATGGATTTAAGAGTATGGATTCAGAGAGTTGGTCCGCAGGGGTGTGCAGCAGGTTTTTTTTTTATATAAAAAAAAGTAAACAGGCTGCACAGTGATGCTGGGTATTAACTGAATCTTCCCATTTATGATTATATAACTATAACTATTTTAGATTATCAAAGAAAAATGCAGTCAGTTATAATGGGTTGAGAGAAAAACAAGTAAAAAGCTTACTGTAGTTTCTTTTGAGTTCTCAGTCATGGATGGTGCATGGTCTACAATGCTGTGGGGGAGGGGGGACGACACATTTAAACACAGTAGAAACAGAGTTATATTTGTGCATGACATGCAGCAATAGTTTGTATCATCACAAATTCATTTGTTACTAGGCAAACATATCAATGTGGTTAAGGTATGAGGTAGAACGTACTATGCTACTAACTAGTCCAATATAAGACTGAGCAACTAAACCACCATCAACCTTATGTTGATACTGGTTCATTAATACGTTTCTGTAAATGGTGAACTGATAAAGACAACCCTTTGGTGTAGAAATGTCAGATTTTGTGGATAGTATGCATCCATAACACCCTACTATAATAGTGAATTAAAACATATCTATCATAGTTTCCTTGACCCAACCCAACTGAAGGATCTGACTGCAACCTTCGCAGTCACCTAATTGACAAGTATTTTAAAGGTTTCCATGTGCATTTATTTATAGCAGCCTATAAAAATCTAAGATTTCCAACCTAATTTCAATTACTTAAACTTTATTTAGATATGTGCTCACCTGCACAGATCTCCTTCCCAGCTCCCTTAAATTGCTGACTCTTTTAGGGTTTCAGCTTTGTCAGTGATTTTAATTACATTTAGTTAACTAATGTAAGGTTGTTAATAACCTATATACCAATGTTGATTCATTCAGTGGTGAGGGTCACACATATTTTTTGGTACTTTGTTAGAGTCAAACTTTATTAAAATTACAGTATGTTTTACTAATGCAATCCGTGCAATTCTTCCATGCGTTAGTTATGAAGCATCATGATATTCTATGGCACTGTATAACAGGGAAGAAATACATTCCAATAGCAGGTAACATTACAAGTTTAGACATACTGGAAAAAAGGTTGAAGAGGGCCCTAATCAAACTTTTATATGAGGTTAATGCTTTTCTAAATGTCTAAATTTCATATATGTATTGTTCACAATGTCTAAGTTCTTTAAATAGGTGAAATGAGGTACCTTGTATTTAATGCAGGTGAAGTGCAGACTACCTGTGAGGTGTCTGGTGAAATCTGTAGCTGGAACATGAAACAACACATACAATTAAAAAAGGAAAACAAAACAAATTTCAGGCAGGTGAAATGTATCACATTTAGGCACTGATAAGCTGACACAAGGCACTGAAAATCTCTTTGGGCACAGAGGTGTCACTGGCATGCTGTTTGGGGAAAGAAGTGGCACTAGCAAGCTGCTTGGGGAGACAGATTGCCATGGGTAAGCTGTTTAGGGAGAGAGGAGCCGTTGGCAAACCGTTTGGGGAATGAAGTTCCACCTTCAAGCTGTTTGGGGACAGAGATGGTACTGGCAAGCTGTTTTGGGACAATGATGGTAATCTGTTTGGTGACAGAGATGGCACTGGCAAACTGTTTGGGGACAGAGATGGTATTGTAAGCTGTTTGGCAACAGATCACACTGGCAAACAGTTTGGGGACACATTTTTACCAATCAAATGGTAAATAAATCAACACGGTAGATCTAGTTAACATCTCGGTAAAAAACCTTGGGGGTTCCCAGTTCCCCTGTCATTTACTCAGTTTGCTTATACATTTATGGAGCCCTCCACATTAAATACATTGATACTAAACATCTTGCTTTGCTCTTATTCAGGGATCTAATAATAGAAATAGCCAAATATGTTTAATTATTGTATGCCAAAATGTCACCACAATAAATATAAAAATCTCCCCAGTCAGCACCTTTTTTTTTTTTTTTAAAGGAGTGGCATTTTAGCCTCCCCCTGGCACATGCCCCCCAAGGCACATGCCTAGATTGCCTTGTGCTAAATCTAGTGCTGCCTATCAGCTCAGAGTAAACATCACATTAAACATTCCAAGGGAGAGCTCATAGTACAGTGAGGATTGATCAAATTCCGTTCTGTGACTCCTAAATTTTTATCTGACAGATATGACCAATGGGGGAGAATGCAGGTCAACTAAGGAATTGCTTTTTAAATAAAACCTTTGACAAGAAGTTGTGCCAATTTACCACAGGTGACTGTGACCGTTCTTGAGCGTGTAGAGTCTCAAGAGCCATTTTAGCCGCAATGTTCACTGCTCCCTTCTTTGTTTTGTGCTCTCCTTCTCCAAGTTTTTCATTATTTACAAAAGCGTGAAATGTAAACCTACAATAAAGAAACAGTCTTATGCACTTTGTTCATTTACTGCTTACTAAATAAACACCCATGAAATCTACTGAATGTCCTAACAGCGTTTTCCCAATTGGAACTTATCATGGAGCTATACCTTCATTACATTTAAACTGATAATGCCAATCTCACATTTAATGCAACTTGCTACCATAATCCAATACTGGAACTGCATCTCTATTACTGTCCACTTTTATTGTTACAATCGAGGGAGGGACCGTGATGGATGAGACAGACAGAGAAAGAGTAAGAGAGACAGATTAAGAGACAGCGTCCGAGACATAGACAGAGTAAAAGACAGAGTCAGAGACAGTAAGAGAGAGAATGTAAGAGAGAGAAGCAACTACAAATGACATTAACATTTAATTTATAAAGTAACAAAGTACGGAGTACAGAGTGACACATAGAGAGGTTACAATCTAGGAGGGAGTGGGGGACATGAGACACATAAGGGCAGGAAGAGATCAAAAGGAAGGTGGTGGTAATGCTAGTGTTGGGGATGGTTGGAGCTAGGTGAGTTTTGGCTACAGATGAGTTGGATGAGTTGTAAGCTTCCAATTCCAGTGTTTGAGGACAGTGAGAGCTAGGTGGGATTAGCTTGGGGTTAATTAACAGGTATTCTTGAGTAGTAAGCTTCATCAAATATATTTGAGTTTTGAGGGACTTTTTGACGTTTGAGAAAGAGGTAGAGAGCTTGATGCTCTGCAGAAGGGAGTTCCACAGACAGGGCTCAGTTTGGGCAAAAAAAATTGTCCGCGGTCAGCGGGTGCAATTGTATCATTTTCAAAGTAATGGCATAGTCGGGTCCAGGGATGGAACATGATCAGCTCTGTTTTAGAAAGATAACGTTTCAGGTAGCGATCAGACATCCAAGTGGAGATGGCCAATATACAATCCACAACACGTGACACGACAGAGAGAGGTCTGGGAAGGAGAGTGTCATATGCATACAGGTGGTATTGGAAGCCAAAGGAGCTGAGGAGTTTCCATAAAAAAAACGAGGTATGCAGGGAAAGCAGCAGAGGGCCAAGTACCGACCCTTGCGGAATACCAACAGAGAGTGGAATGAGTGACGTGACCCGGAAAAGGAGCGCTCAGTCCAATAGAGCACCACACCACATATACCAATCAAGGATAATCTGTTAAGAAGGAGGCCATGGTCAACAGGATCAGTACTGAGAAGTGCCCTTTACACTAGGCAGAGAGCAGGTAATTTGACACTCCAGTGAAGGCTGTTTAAGTAGAATGTAAGGGTCAAAACTCAGACAATTATGCTTAATTTATGTGTTGCATTTTTTCTAAGACCATTTATATATATATATTATATATAAAGACAAAACCAGAATGAGAAAACTGCAAAAATAATGGT
Organism: Pelodytes ibericus; assembly: GCA_036172795.1. NCBI lineage: Eukaryota > Metazoa > Chordata > Amphibia > Anura > Pelodytidae > Pelodytes > Pelodytes ibericus. The sequence goes on from CM069862.1 coordinate 61,628,585, forward strand.
CCTTCTGTGAAAAGAATTCAATAGTCATCATGGGCCTTTGTGCCCAATAGAGACTGAGCTCTATCTATGTACAGTGTGAAGTTAGAATCTACCAATATGGGGTATGCAAGATATGGCCATTGGTGTGGCTTTTCATTTAAGATAAGTTCATTTAAATAGTATTCAGGAAATCTATAGTTTTAAGAAGACTTGCTGATATTTTTATGATATGTAGATGTTGGTCATTTCAGCAGCACACCTCTTACATTGTTATGAAATATGATGGACTAGAGTGTGCTGCCCATTGCTTTGTTTATTTGTACACAGCTGACGAACATACAAAATGCAAATACAAAATTTAATAATTTTGCCATCTCCAAACACAAATCATTTTATACTAATATGTCAAGCAATAAAATGTTTAAGGTAAGTGTTATTAGATGAGCGGAAATTAAATAGCAAAGTACATAAAAATAGTACTACCTTGAAAATCTTACCTAGGATCATGAGATGGACCAGTTGCTAAGGCTTCACGAAATTCGAATTTCATTCCCATCTTCAAACATAGGGTTATAAGTTGACCTTTGAAATTCTGATCTTCCATAATTAATTCTGTATTGAATGATTTAGTACACCTTGAAATAAAAAAAGGTGGGTTATATACCACTACCTTCCTTTCTACTGATCTTTCTTAACTAATACAACCTTCAAATTGGTTAATGACACATGACGTATAGATACGTAATTAATGTAAATATGGGATGTGGCGAATTAAAACAAATCATATTAAATTCTGCTTTATACGGATAAATAGGACATCAAAAGAAAGCCAAGTTTCCTTAGAAAAAAAAAGGTTGATGGTTTGTACAAGTACAATAAATTAGAAAGAGGGAAATTATAGTTAAAGGGACACTACCACTTACATAAGTTTAGGTTTATAAGTTTACAAACTCCTTCGTGTATGTATCTATTTTTAATCTACTGTTAAATGTGTAACTGTGTAATTCCATTCTGGACTGCGTCCCCAGGACATACTTAAAAACGAGAGAAATCTCAATGTATTCTTCCTGGTAAAACACTTTCTAAATAAATAAATAAGCTCTAACTAGATTATATGTGCATTTAAAGTAAACTTATGTGTAGAATAGATGGCAAGATTTTTTGTGTGTTTGTTTCATTATATTTCAGTAAAAGGGAAAAATAAATTTGTGTGTTTATTGCCTGGAGCCATTTTGTGAAATGTTCCCATGATGCAACAGCCTCAAAAATCTTAGATCAGGGCAAATGCTAAACCTGATGTCATAAGATACACACCCTGCAGCCCTACTGGCTCCTGCTTAAAAGTGGGGGAGGACTAGGTGTGTCTAGAGTATCTTTTCATTTTTTTTTTTTTGCTTGCCTTCCAGCACAGAGATAACAACATTCTGAACAGGTGACCAGGACTCACAAAGTTATTCCACAATTTATAAGTACATTGTGTCTTTTTTTGCTTTGGAGCTGATACACTCTCACACTGCACATTACTGTGAGCAGTGGCGTCCCGAGGGTGGGGGGGCGGCCCGCCCCGGGTGCCACCGGTGCTGCTGGCACCCCCCGCGCTGCTTACCTTTTTTTTTTTTTCCAGGCGGCCGCATCTTCTGGCTGGCACTGTATTACTTGGCATCTGGCTGGCACTATATTAATTGGCATCTGGCTGGCACTATATTACAGGCATCTGGCTGGCACTATATTACTTGGCATCTGGCTGGCACTATATTATAGGCATCTGGCTGGCACTATATTACTTGGCATCTGGCTGGCACTATATTAATTGGCATCTGGCTGGCACTATATTACAGGCATCTGGCTGGAACTATATTACTTGGCATCTGGCTGGCACTATATTAATTGGCATCTGGCTGGCACTATATTACAGGCATCTGGCTGGCACTATATTACTGGGCATCTGGCTGGCACAATATTACAGGCATCTGACTGGCACTATATTACTGGGCATCTGGCTGGCACTATATTACAGGCATCTGGCTGGCACTATATTACTGGGCTCTGGCTGGCACTATATTACTTGGCATCTGGCTGGCACAATATTACTGGGCATCTGGCAGGCACTATATTACTTGGCATCTGGCTGGCACTATATTACTTGGCATCTGGCTGGCACAATATTACTGGGCATCTGGCTGGCACTATATTACTTGGCATCTGGCTGGCACAATATTCCTGGGCATATGACTGTTACAATATTCCTGGGCACTGAGTGGCACACTATTACTGGGCACTGACTGGCACACTATTACTGGGCTCTGACTGGCACAATATTCCTGGGCATCTGACTGGCACAATATTCCTGGGCATATGACTGGCATAATATTCCTGGGCTTCTGGCTGGCATAATATTCGTGGGCACTGACTGGCACAAAATTACTTGGCATCTGACTGGCATAATATTCCTGGGCACTGACTGGCACAATATTACTGGGCATCTGACTGGCACAATATTCCTGGGCTCTGAGTGGCACACTATTACTGGGCTCTGAGTGGCACAATATTCCTGGGCACTGACTTGCACACTATTACTGGGCACTGACTGGCACACTATTATTGGGCTCTGACTGGCACTATATTACTGGGCTCTGACTAGCACAATATTCCTGGTATCTGACTGGCACAATATTCCTGGTATCTGACTGGCACAATATTACTGGGTTCTGAGTGGCACACTATTACTGGGCTCTGAGTGGCACACTATTACTGGGCTCTGAGTGGCACACTATTACTGGGCTTTGACTGGCACTATATTACTGGGTTCTGAGTGGCACTATATTACTGGGCTTTGACTGGCACACTATTACTGGGCTCTGAGTGGCACACTATTACTGGGCTCTGACTGGCACTTACTGGGCTCTGAGTGGCACAATATTACTGGTATCTGACTGGCACAATATTACTGGTATCTGACTGGCACACTATTCCTGGTATCTATAATTGTACAATTTTCAAACATTGAAAAAATTGTGGGTGTTTTCTTGCATTTTTATTATGGGGGTGGGGGGGGGGTGGGGGGGGGGGGTGCCACACTCAGGGTCCGCCCCGGGTGACAAATGCTCTAGGTACGCCCCTGTGAGCTTTATTGCTGTGGAGCTCTGTGATACACTCTCACACTGCACATTACTATGAGTTTTCTTAAAACATTTCATGTCACCAATTCAGCTACACATTGTGACAAACCTGAGGATTTTGCTCAGTGGGGGAAATAACAAGGTTTGCCCATACACAATGTGTAGCTAAATTGGTTAGATGAAATGTAAACCCTTTTTAGGGAATACATAGTGTGTCTATGTGGGGCTGTGTCTGCATGTGACAATGCATGTGTGACTAGGGGTTTGCCACCTTTTCCTCCAAAAAAAATAAATAAAAATACTGGCCATAGTTGTATGCAGTGGCGTATCCTGCTCATGAAAGATAGGTGTGCGCTGTACAGACAGCACCCAAACATGAAATAGAGCTGACAGGCCGATGGCAGAATGGATTTGGCACCAGGGTCACTCACTCTGTTGTCGTCTTGACCAGCACAAAAAGTATATGAAAATAACTTTGAATTAAAAACAATCACCAGATAGTGTGAAAAGCGCCAAGCGCCTAGCCCCCTTTACTGTTGCCATCCTGTTTTTGCTCTAATGTTTTTATAGTCCACGGACATTCTAATAAAGGATTGTTTTTGCATTCTTTTACACTGGGCATACCTCGTTTATGTATCCAGAGTCAGCTGGAATTTGGTGGTTTTTGTTGTGGGACTTTGCACTCGTCCCTATTCAAGTACCTATTCAGCGCAAGGACACTCTATAGGATTTGAGCTCCAACACTTTTTGTTTGTTTCTCATGATAGAAACTGTATTCAGCATTTTCTTAGGCTGGCGTGTGGCATTCCAGCTTTTGGAGAATACAGATCCAATAATGCTCAGCAAATCCCCATGGCGATTGTATTCAAACCTGGAGTCTGAAGGCTGGCAGTCCCCTCACTGCAGGCTGGAGCTGGAGTTCAGTCAGATTCAGGATGGACCTAAACTGTCTGCAAGATTTTGGATTCCACTGGAGGGAGGCTTGATCTGCTTGGCAGGCTGTCAGTAGCACACTTGCAGCACGGACAGAGCCTATGCTTCCCTACTTAGACGTTGGAGTCGCCAGCAAGCCTAGCGCCATAGCGCACAGTGCACTATGGTTGGTACGCACATATACTGGCTGCTCCCCACAGTTTTTACTTATGCTAGCACCGGGTCCAAAGGGTTGATTACTGGCTGTTTCAGTATAATACTGGCTGGTTGATAACCCTAGGTGTGACTCTGTGCTTGCATCTTTATGTGACACAGCATGCCTGACAGCAGGATTAGCAAGGGTTGGTAAAATATATATTTGCCAGGGCTATCATAACGTATAATCCTAATATCAGTATATTAACACACATTTGAGATGCATTATGAATATATACTGTACAAGTGGCATTTCTGGGATTGGCATGCTGGGATTAGGTGGCACCCAGGACTATTTCTGCACCTGGCCACAGGGACCCCAGCCTGTGCCATTTGTATAATACTGATTTACCCAGCCTGTGACAATATTTTCTTACTATGTGTATCATGGTCATGGGTAGTGGTTGTGCAAAGTTTTAACAGGCGACCATTACTGTGTGTAACAGTTAATCCTTTTTGCTCTCACAGGAAGTAGCTTGCTCTATGTGAGAGAGCTAGCTCTCATACTGCATAGAGGAGCTTTACTCTCAGCTGTGCCGGGAGTTCCATCATCAGGCAGGCGTTGTGCACTAGTGCAGTTCACAAGCAGCAACACTGCACTGAACATGTTCATTTCAGTTAGTGAGTAGTGGTGCTCCTGTATGGAGTAGAGCTATATATATTGTGCTTCAGGATTGAATTATGTAAGAATAATATAATTATATCCCATATTATTAAAACTCTCTTCTATGGTGCCAGAGAAAACCTTTATCAAACAGCCCACTCACCAGTAATCTCCTCCAATAGTCAGATGTAGGCAGGGAGCACAGCAAGCCTATTCCACAAACCCTCTTGCCTCTTTCTTCCACCTACTGCAGACGTGGAGGGAGGTTCACCTCTTCACTGATAGTCTGGGTCACTGTATTCACTGCATGAATCAGCCACTCATTAGTTAATAGGGCTGGCTTTACACACACTGCTGCTCCTATATGTCCTGGAGGTTTCCCTTGTCACATTCAGTTTCGTTTCTCTCTGGCCGTGTTGTCATCGCATTTACTAAATGTGAGCAGTTCCCTTTTTTAGCCCTCGGCTACCCAGCAATGCTAATTTTGTGCTATCCACTGGATATTAACCCCTTAGTGACATTACTTTTTTTGGCTTGTCCGATGTTTGGTGACATCATGAGCTGTTTTAAAAAATGTCGGTGTTTGTGTTTTGCTGTAATTTATTTCTTTTTCATTTAGTGTACCCACACAAACGATATAAAGTTTTTATTGTCATAAGAAGAGCTTTCTTTTGATACCATTAATAGCATATAATTTGATATACAAAAAATAATAAAATATGGCAAAAAAATTAAAAAGATTTTTTTTAACTTTTATTTGAAAAATCGTATACTCATCTACAAGAGACAACAAAAAAAAACACCACAAAATAGTTTCTAATATTTGTCCTGAGTTCAGAAATAGCCCATGTTTTATGTTTTTGTGCTTTTTTATTCATGTTACAGGGCAAGAACTATAAGTAGTGCGAAGCTTTTTCAAAAACTTTTTTTTTTCAAAATTAGCGATAGTGACATTGTAACACTGATATCTGTACTAAATCCATGAATGAGCCCCCACATGTACATATTTTTGAAAACTAGACAACTCAGGCCATGTAACTTGGGGTATTTTGACACTTTTCATGTAGCCATTTTACCACCAACCTTTGCAGCAAAAAAACATAATTGTGATTTTTCACATAGATTGCAATTTAGGTAAACATTACCTGAAAATGTGAAGGGGTATTGCCAAATAACACCGCAATATGCGTTCAGCAACATCTCCTGGGTACAGGGATACCACACATGCATATGGTAGTATTTTAACACTTTCCATGCACTAATTCTACCACCGGTCTATGTTTTGGGTAGTAATTTTTTTTCACATACATTGTACTTCAGGCATGGATTCACAGATCCTGTTATGTGTCACTGCCAAACAACACATCAACATTTGTTAAGCAACATCTCCTGAGTACAGGGATACCACCCATGCATAGGTTTGTCAGCTTGTTTGGGGGTTAAAAGGCCACATTTGAAAGGTGCGCTTTTTGATTGGAATTTTGACATGCAGAAAACCTGTGCCCATGTCCCATTTGGGATATTTTTGAAGCCAGAAAGTGCCAGAAAGTGTATTTTACCCCACAAAACCATATATGTTTGAAAACTAGACACCCTAAGGTATGGTGGTAGTTTAACACTTTACATGTACCAATTCTACCACCAGCCCCCCGAAAAAATCTCCCACTCGCCCCACCTACCCTCACAAGCATGTTATCCCAGTCTAATGTAATATGAATGGTGGTTGGGAGCAGTTGGTCAATATGCCAGTAATATTTTGTCAATCAATATGCCAATAATATTTTGCCATTCAATAAGTCAGTATTTTTCCCTCAATATGCCATTCTTTTACCATTTAATATGCCACTATTTTGCCATGCAATATGCCAGTATTTTGCTCCTCAATATGCCAGTATTTTGCCATTTAATATGCCAGGATTTTGCCCCTCAATATGCCATTTAATATACCAGTATTTTGCCCCTCAAAATGCCATACTTTTGCCAATTAATATGCCAGGATTTAGCCATTAAATATGTCAGGATTTTGCCATTTAATATGCCAGGATTATGACATTTAATATGCCAGGATTATGCCAATTAATATGCCAGGATTATGCCAATTAATATGCCAGGATTTTGACCCTCAATATTCCAGGATTATACCATTTAATATGCCAGGATTATGCCAATTAATATGCCAGGATTATACCATTTAATATGCCAGGATTTAGCCAATTAATATGCCAGGATGTTGCCATTTAACATGCCAGGATTATGCCATTTAATTTGCCAGGATACTGCCAATTAATATGCCAGGATTATGCAATTTAATATGCCAGGATAATGCCAATTAATATGCCATGATAATACCAATTAATATGCCAGGATAATGCCAATATGCCAGGATTATGCCTCTCAATATGCCCGGATTATGCCAATTAATATGCCAGGATTATGCCATATAATATGCGAGGATAGTGCCAATTAATATGCCAGGATTATGCCATTTAATATGCCAGGATAATGCCAATTAATATGCCAGGATTTAGCCATTTAAGAGACTCTATATATATTCAGGTTTTACTTTTAATATTAACATGTAAACTGTTTTTTCATATTTAAAAAAATTATGATAGAAAAAAAATTAATTTCCTTTTTTTATTTCCTTTTATTTGCCACCTGCCCCCAAGACTTGGCCAAAGCATCCCCCACACAGCCATCTGCCCCCCAGACTTGGCCAATACTGAAGTGTGATCATGATTGTTACACCAATGAGCAAAAAGGACTGTTCCTATCTGTGTAAAGGCAGTAAATATGGCCACTTATCACCACAAACGGACAATCTTGTTTGATGCTCCAGCAACCTGTCCACGTCATATTTAATAGGGACAACAGAGTGCAAAGTGCACAAAGAGGGCTAAAATAATTTGGGTCCAAAATAGGGACTGAAGTAATAATACCTTTCTAGGAAAGGCTATCAGCATAAGCTGCCTCTAGAGGCTAAACTGAAGCCCACAAAACCAATAAAAAGAAACCTATGAACCAGGAATGGATTGCACAAAATGGAGAGGAAGAATGGAATCCAGCTTGGCAATGCAGAGCTGCACAGACATGAATTAAAACAGTACGATACATAACAACAATGGTAGGTTCATGCAAGGCCAGAATAAAGCCGCTCCAACAGTACACCCTTCCATTGCCTTACTGACAAGACATTAATATTTAATAAGTGCTGAATGTGAAATAAGAGATCCAAATTTCACTCTACAGAACTCAATACCTACAGCAAGACACAGACCATCCTCTACTGGCAGTGGCTGCTCACACCTGTTACTGATACACGGCTCAGCAAGCCAGCAAGTCACTGAAGTTGCTTCGTGTGGCTGTTGCCATATTCTAATTCTGTGCATTCTAAAGTTTGAAATATAATTACTATAATATTAGTAATGGTATAATATTTTATTAATACTAATATTCTTTGTGTATATGTATACATATATATATATACGGTATATGGTTTTTATTTTCTGTGGGGGTGTCTTTTTGTGGACCTTGGTGCAGCTGCACCATTTGCATCCGGCAGTTGGCAAATGGAAAATACTCTCTGGTGCCCCTTTTCCTTGATGCCCTAAGCAAGTGCTTATTTTGCTTACTTGTTAATTCATCAAGGGATGTATACATACTAGTGACTGCCATAAGGAGGGAGGATATGGCATGGGTAATATAATAGATAAAGAGAGTGAGAGAAAGTGTTCTAGAGGGAGAATGTAAGGGAACAAGGAGTGTATAAGGGGTTTCTGTTAGATATGGGACATATGTGGTCACCTATTTTAAACATATGTGAAGTTCTGGAGTTAGTTAATGATATTGCATGGTCTTCATCTGAGTGTACGATAGACACAGCTGTTCCAATCACGCAGAAAAAAAGTTCTAAACAGAGGGAATAATTTCCTTACAGTGCACATCTCTCCACAGCAGTGATGGTTAACCTTGGGACTACAGATATTTGGGAACTACATCTCCCTTCATATTCAGTCAGTTTTCACTGATCTACACTACTAATGTGAACTCTTAAAGGGACACTAAATGTTATTTTTCATTTGTGCTTCTAATAGAGAAGCACAAGTGATATTTTAGTTGTCCCTACTATGAGGATAAACTGGCGTGTACAAAATAATGTTCCGATGATCATCTAATGAAACAGAACAAATAAACCTGAGTGTTATTTAAATATGTACCACAATGATACCCACTTAGGATGCAACACCAATCCGAGGCAATACATAATAAGATCAAATACTGTATGTATATGATCTTATGAAGATAATTCTCCATAAGTGAATTTGCTCCATGCAATAGTTAAATCCTAGGGTCATGGGCGCCTGGGTGCAGTTTTTGGGAGGGCGCCCCCAGGTGGGCGTGGCAATATAACTGATTAATCCCCTTTGTAAATGTCTGTGCCATTTCAATTGGGGGGGAGGGGCGACACAAACTTTTCTTTTAAATAAAGATAAATATTTGGCCATAATACTGTGTATTGCTTTTAATTATGTCTGCAGTATACTACCATTTCTATGATGCTCAGCCAGCAACATGGGAGACTTATGACTGGCTAGCTAGTGTGTTTTAACTACCGCTCCCATGATGCCCAACCAGCCAAAGTCTCCCACTTGCCTGGCTGAGCATCATTGGAAAAGAAGTACACAAGGAGTAATATATAAAATCCCCCCATGCTCACCATGTCAGTCACTCACGTGTCTCTCTCTCACCCCATACCTCCATGTCTGTCTCTCTCCCCCCCGTACCCTCATGTCTGTCTCTCTCTCTCCCGTATCCTCATGTCTGTGTCTCTCTCTCCCCATACCCTCATGTCTATCTCTCTCCCCATACCCTCATGTCTGTGTTTCTCACCCACACCCTCATGTATGTCTCCCCCCCTCACCCGTCTCTCCCATACCCCCCTTCTTTGTCTCTTCCCATACCCCCATGTATATATATTTATCTCCTCATACCTCATGTCTCTCTCCCCATATCCCTATGTATATATCTCGCTCTCTTCCTTCATACCCCATGTCTATCTTTCTTCCCTTATTCCCCATGTCTTTCTCTGTATCTGTCTTTCTGTTCCCCATGGTGGTCTCTTTTTCTGCATGTCTGTCTCTCCTCCTATACCCCACTCCTCATAAGCCCCATGTATCTGTCTCCCCCATCTGTCTCTTGCTGTGTGCCCTCCTGACCTCATCTCAGAACTCAATCAGCGCTGCCCCGACCTCCCTGCGCATAGTGATGACTCAGAGCATCATGTTCCAATGCTCTGAGTCATGACTGAGCACGGAAAGAGCAGGAATCGCTGAATGAGGTCTGAGGGGCTGCATAGCCGGCTGCACCTGGGCAGCTGTTTGCAGAGGTGTACCTAGGGTCTCTAGCGCTCTTGGTGAGGAGCTATATCGACATAGACAACCACACAGCCACATTTACATAGCTACACAGGGTCACACATAAATACACTAAAAGTCACACTTACACTGACCCCCTTACACACACACAGTCACACTTACATCCACACACAGAAATACACACCCACACACTGTTATACACACACTTACACACAGTCACACTTACACAGAAATACACACAGTCACCCTTAAACACACTGTCACACTTACACACATACATACACGCCCACACTTACAGACACACAGATACAATTACACACACACTCACAGCTCTTAGACAGCCTTACACACAGTCACACGCTTACATTTTATTTATTTTTACTAGGAAAAAAATATATGCTTGTGTGACATTAACAGTCACACTTACACTTATACATACACAGACACCCTTACACACAGTCACACTTACAGACACACAGATTCACTTACACACACACACTCACACTCTTAGACAGCCTTACACACAGTCACACGCTTAAACTTTTTTTTTTTTAACCAAAAAAAAAATAGGCTGCTTGTCCCCCTCCCTGCACATTTACCTTTACTTGCAGGGAGGAGGACGTTTCAGTGTTCCGCCTCTCATCCCTGCAGAGGCAGAACACTGTCCGACAGCTATTTCAGAGTGCCGGATGTCAGCTGACATCCGGCTCTCTGATTATCTGGAAGTTACACAGCGTGATGAGGCGGAGCTTGCCCCACTCCTTGGTGTGGTTACAGCAGGTGCTCACCTGTGGGCCGCACCTCGAGGTGAGGTTGTATAGGGAGAGGTATTAGCAGTAGAAAGAGGGAAGTGCTCATGCCATTGTACAGAGCACTGGTGAGACCTCACTTGGAGTATTGTACGCAGTACTGGAGACCATATCTCCAGAAGGATATTGATACTTTGGAGAGAGTTCAAAGAAGGGCTACTAAACTGGTTCATGGGTTAAAGGATAAAACTTCCCAGGAAAGGTTAAATCATCTTAACATGTATAGCTTGGAGGAAAGACATAACAGGGGGGATATGATAGAAACATTTAAATACATAAAGGGAATCAACACAGTAAAGGAAGAGAGTACCGTATTTATCTGCGTATAACACGCGCCGGCGTATAACACGCACCTAATTTTAAGAAGGAAATTTCAGGGAAAAAAACTTAAGAACTTAAATTAAGAACTTTGAAGCCCAATATGCCATTTTAATATGCCAGGATATTGCCCCCAATATGCCATTTAATATGCAGGATATTGCCCCCAATATTCCATTTAATATGCAGGATATTGCCCCTAATATGCCATTTTAATATGCCAGATATTGCCCCCAATATGCAGGATATTGCCCCCAATATGCCATTTAATATGCAGGATATTGCCCCTAATATGCCATTTTAATATGCCAGATATTGCCCCCAATATGCCATTTAATATGCAGGATAATGCCCCCAATATGCCTTTTAATATGCCAGATATTGCCCCCAATATGCCATTTAATATGCAGGATATTGCCCCCAATCTGCCATTTAATATGCAGGATATTGCCCCTAATATGCCATTTTAAAATGCCAGATATTGCCCCCAATATGCCATTTAATATGCAGGATATTGCCCCCAATATGCCATTTTAATATGCCAGATATTGCCCCATTATGCCATTTACTATGCAGGATATTGCCCCCAATATGCCAGGATATTGCCCCTAAGTATGCTCGTTATGCCACCCTCCTCCCCCCCTTCCCCAGACCCCAGTACTTACCTTGTTCCTGCTCTGTCCCCCGGTGCTCTGAAGCTGCGTGGCTGTGAGGGAAGCGTTGTGAGCTTCCCTTCAGCCGCGCGGTCAATAAAGTTTGTTTTAAAAAAAACAGAATTTATTGACCGCGCGGCTGGAGGGAAGCTCACAACGCTTCCCTCACAGCCACGCAGCTTCAGAGCACCGGGGGACAGAGCAGGAACGAGGTAAGTTGTAGATTTTTTTTTTTTTCGGCGTATAACACGCACACACCATTTTCTCCCTATTTTCAGGGAGAAAAAGTGCGTGTTATACGCCGATAAATACGGTATTTAAAAGAAGAAAAACTACCACAACAAGAGGACATAGTCTAAAATTAGAGGGGCAACAATTTAAAAGTAATATCAGGAAGTATTACTTTACTGAGAGGGTAGTGGATGTATGGAATAGCCTTCCAGCAGAAGTGGTAGAGGTAAACACAGTCAAGGATTTTAAGCATGCGTGGGATTGTCAGGTTCTTCCCCGCAGCCGCTCCCCTGAGTACAACCTCTCTCCCAGCCGAGATCCGTCACACGCGCTTGCCAGCGCGTCCACATCATCACGTGATGTGTCTCCATGGAGGCGCGCGCCCGATGACGTCACGCACGTCGCATACCCGCGAGGCGCGGGAAGATTTAAAAGTCAGAATCACCAAGCAAACAGTGCTTGGTGATTCTCGTGTATTTCTTTAGCCTAGCGTTTCTTTATATTTGATTGTTGCTGAACCTGGATTTCCTGACTACCCTTCTGCCTGCCTGTGCCCCTTGATACCTGGACTGTTTCTCGTGATTCTGATTCTCTGGACTACCTGACCCTGGCTTGTCTCTCGTTTTGCTACCTCTCTATTGCCCCTGATCTTGGACTGTTATCGTTTTGCTTATTGTCAGTGTGGATTACAACTGCTGCAAGTTCCTGCATTTAACTCCTGTCAGTGTGGATTACAACTGCTGCAAGTTCCTGCATTTAACCCCTGTCAGTGTGGATTACAACTGCTGCAAGTTCCTGCATTTAACCCCTGTCAGTGTGGATTACAGCTGCTGCAAGTTCCTGCATTTAACCCCTGTTAATAAATATATCTATATTATACCATCCTGCATTTTGGTCTTCATCCAGTATAGCTCTCCTCACAGGGATAGACACAAGGCTATCCTAGCTATAAGACCGGGAACTGGGGACTAATAAAAGTATTTAGAAAAATTGGGCAGACTAGATGGACCGAATGGTTCTTATCTGCCGACACATTCTATGTTTCTATGTCAGAGAGCACAGACCTGCTCCACCTGCCATAATATTAAGCTCACGTGACACAGAGCACAGACCTGCTCCACCTGCCAAGATAATAAGCTCACGTGTCACAGAGCACAGACCTCACGTGTCACAGAGCACAGACCTGCTCCAGCTGTCAAGATATTAAGCTCACATTTGACAGAGCAAAGACCTGCTCCACCCACCAAGATTTTAAGCTCCCGTTTCACAGAGCAGACCTGCTCCACCTGCCAAAATATTAAGCTCACATATGGCAGAGCACAGACCTACTCCACCTACCAAGATGTTAAGCTCACACGTCACAGAGCACAGAGCTGCTGCACCGGCAAAGAAGGTAAGCTCACATGGCACAGAACACAGACCTGCTCCACCTGCCAAGATGTTAAGCTTGCATGTGACAGAGCACAGACCTGCTCCACCTGCCAAGATAATAAGCTCACAAGTGCCAGTGTACAGACTTGCTCAACTTGCCAAGATATTTAGTTCACATGTGAAAGAGCACAGACCTGCTCCACGTGCTAAGATGTTAAGCTCACACGTGACAGAGCACAGACCTGCTCCACCTGCAAAGATATTATGCTCACACGTGACAGAGCACAGAACTGTGCCACCTACCAAGATATTAAGATCAAATGTCATACAGCACAGACCTGCTCCACCTGCCAGGTTATTAAGCTCACATGTAACAGAGCACAGACCTGCTCCACCTTCCAGGATATTAAGGTCACATAACACAGAGCACAGACCTGCTCCACCTGCCAGTATATTAAGCTCACAAGTGACAGAGCACAGACCTGCTCCACCTGCAAAGATATTATGCTCACATTATACCGAGCACAGACCTGCTCCACTTGCCAAGATATTAAGCTCACATGTGCCAGTGTACAGACTTGCTCAACTTGCCAAGATATTTAGTTCACATGTGATAGAGCACAGACCTGCTCCACCTGCCAGTATATTAAGCTCACACGTGACAGAGCACAGACCTGCTCCACCTGCAAAGTTATTATGCTCACACGTGACAGTGTACACAGGGCCGATCCTATTTTAAATAAAGATATATATTTTGCAATAATATTGTGTAGTGGTTTTATTTATTTCTATGATGCTCAGCCAGCAACATGGGAGACTTTTTGCTGGCTAGCAGAATGAGTTTTAACTACCGTTCCCATGATTCCCAACCAGCCAAAGTCTCTCATTAGTCTGGCTGAGCATCATTGGAAAAGAAGTTCACAAGAAGTGATAAATAATATTCCACCAAGTCAGTCACTCACGTGTCTCTCTCTCTTCACATACCCTCATGTCTGTCTGTCTCTCTCCCCATACCCTCATGTCTGTCTGTCTCTCCCCGTACCCTCATGTCTGTCTGTCTGTCTCTCCACTCATGCTCCATGTCTCTCTCTCTCCACTCATGCTCCATGTCTCTCTCTCTCCATTCATGCTCCATGTCTGTCTCTCTCTCTCCACTCATACCCCATGTCTGTCTCTCTCTCTCTCTCGACTCATACCCCATGTCTGTCTCTCTCTCTCTCTCGACTCATACCCCATGTCTGTCTCTCTCTCTCGACTCATACCCCATGTCTGTCTCTCTCTCTCCACTCAAGCCCCATGTCTGTCTCTCTCTCGCCACTCATACCCCATGTCTGTCTCTCTCTCGCCACTCATATCACATGTCTGTCTCTCTCCCGCCACTCATACCCCATGTCTGTCTCTCCCCTCATCCCTTATATCTTTTTCCATGTCTATCTTTCTGTTCCCCATGCTGGTCTCTTGTACACACAGTCATACATAAACACACAGTCACACAAACACAGTTACACACTTAGTCACCCTCACAGACATACATTTACACAGACACCCTTATACACACTGCCACACATACATAAATACACCCAGTCATCCATAAATACAGAGTCACACAAACACAGTTACACACTTAGTCACCCTCACATACATACATTTATTCAGACACCCTTATACACACTGTCACACATACATAAATACACACACAGCCACCTTTACACACTTAGACACAGGATACACTTGCACAGACACTCATGTACACACACTTCCACAGACAGTAACACACACATAGTTATACACATTGACACACACATACACACTTATACACATTCACACACACTTCCACAGACACTTCCACACTTCCTTTCTTTTTTTATTTTAACCCCCACCCCCCAAACTGTTATTACCTCCTCCTCCTTGTTAATCCAAGCACAGCGCAACGGGGGAAAGTTCCGCCCCCGTCGCGTTCTGTGATTGGCTGCAGGGAGGAGGACGTTCCCTATGGTGTCTTGGCAGATACTCTAGAGAACGTCCTCCTCCCTGCAGCAGCCAATCACAGAATGTGACGGGGGAGGAGCTTGCTTTAACAAGGAGGAGGACGGCAGGGAGAGAGCTCCCTGCTACAGCGCCTCTCCTCCCGTGCGCCTGGGCGCGGCGCACCCCGTGCACCCGCCCAGGATCGTCCCTGAGGCTGCAGATGATGTTGCAGTTCATATGTGACCCACTTATCACTGAGTGAGAGAATAAATTCAGTTACCAACTTCTCAAGGTCACAGTTTCCTTCACGAGAAAGACAGTAATATGAGCAATTTGTGAAAAGTGGAAAGGAACACACACATGCTATGCTATCCACATTGCACACATTAAATATGAAAGATGAATGTATTTATGATTTCATTCCTTTACACCTTTTTTCTGTTATCGTTTATTATCGTTATGATAATAAAAAAAAAGTTACAGGATGACCACCTTAATTGGACAAGGAGTATGCTGTATGACATTACTGCTTACTGGTATAAGTAACCTCATAATCAGAGCATTAGTTTCCAAGTTCTTTCTGGGCTGCATGTTAAATAATGCCTATGCGTATTGGGCAGCATTTTTAATGTGTTGTAATGATGAAGAACAGCTTGTTAGTCTTCGAAAAAAATTTAGGTATCATTAATACATAAACAGTTGAAACTTAGTGTATTCAGACAAAACTACATATTTATTAGGCTTTTGAGAATATGGGTAGTCAGGTCCTGGCTGTAACAAGGGCCATATTTGGCCATGGGCCTCACATTGGATTCCTATGATCTAGAGCAGTGTTTCTCAACTGGTGGGTCCTGACTCAAAAGTAGGTCGTAAGCTGATGTGGAGGGTGTCTTGGACATGTGCTTTGGATTCATCAAAAAAGCCAACTTTTGATTTAAATGCAGAGGCGTCACTAGGGTTGGTGTCACCCGGTGCGGTAACTCATGGTGTCACCCCCCTGGATTTCCTCCAATACCATGCCAAACAGATTCCTTAGTAATGCCAGTCAGATGGCCCATTAAATATGCTACATACAGGAGCCCCACAAATTATGTCACACACAGGAGCCCCATAAATATGACACACACAAGAGCCCCATAAATTATGCCACACCAGAGCCCCAAAAACTATGCCACACCAGAGCCTTATTATTTATACCACACACACAGGCACCCCTTAATTATGACACACACAGACGCCCCTTAATTATGCCACACAAAAGAGTCCCTTAATTATGCCACACAAAAGAGTCCCTTAATTATGCCACACATGGGGCCCAATAAATATGCCACACATGGGACCGCCATTAATTAAGCAACACACAGGAGCCCCACGAGGTGACAATTGTACAATTCTAAAAAAATACATATCTATACACACAGACATCTCTTTATCTCTCTCTCTCTCTCTCTCTAACTAGTGCATTTATACTTATTTAAATTTTTGAATATTATATTCAACTATTTTCATAGGTAATAAAAATGTTATTGAAAAATTGCATTCCTTGTTTTTATTCCCTTCCTCTGCACCCACATTGCACCTAAAGGACTTAACACAGTACCATATAGTACCCACAGAACTTGCCATGCACCTATATTGCACCTACACGATTTGGAACGCCAGTGTCACTTTGCCCCACAGAACTAGCCAGTGTCACTTTCCTCATAGTACATGTTATTTTGCCACACAGTCCATGCCACAGCACCACTTTGCCAATTAAAATAAACCAGTTTTCCCATTAACATGCTAGTGTTTGCCCATAAATATGGCACAGCCAATTTGCCCAATAATATGCCAGTATTATTTTGTCATTCATAAACCACAATTTGCCTAATAATATGCCGGTATTATTTTGCCGTTAATAAGCCAGCCAATTTGCCTAATAATATGCCAGTATTATTTTGCCATTTAATATGCCCCAGTCAATTTGCCCAATTATATGCCAGTATTATTTTTGTCATTAATAAGCCACAGCCAATTTGCCCAATAGTATGCCAGTATTATTTTGCCATTAAAAAGTCACAGCCAATTTTCCAAATAATATGCCAGTATTTTGTCACTCAATATGCCAGAAATTTGCCATTCAATATGCCAGCATTTAACCCCTCAATATGCCAGAATTTTGCCATTCAATATTAAAGCATTTAACCCCTCAATATGCCAGAATTTTGATATTCAATATTCCAGCATTTAACCTCTTAACATGCCAGCATTTAACCCCTCAATATGTCAGTATATTGTCACTCAATATGCCAGTATTGTGTCACTCAATATGCCAGGATTTAACCCCTCAATATGCCAGGATTTGTCACTCAGTATGCCAGGATTTAACCCAATATGCCAGGATTTGTCACTCAATATGCCAGGATTTAACCCCTCAACAAGCCAGTATTGTGTCACTCAATATGCCAGGATTTAACCCCTCAATATGCCAGGATTTGTCACTCAATATGCCAGGATTTAACCACTCAATATGCCAGGATTTAACCCAGTATGCCAGGATTTAACCCCTCAATATGCCAGGATTGTGCTACTCAATATGCCAGGATTTAAACCCTCAATATGCCAGGATTTAGCCACTCCAATATCCCCCACTTTCCCCAGTACTTACCTTATTTGCTGCTCTGTCTCTGCTCCGGCCGTCTCCTCCGTGCAGTCTTCCCTCCTGCACGGAGGAGGAAAACACAGACACGTAAGGTCACATCCGGTCGCAATTATTCATTACCCCCCCCCATCGGATGCAGCTGCTAGAAGAAAAAAAAAAAAGTTCAGGGGCGCGATACGCTGCGGGGGGATGCTGGCAGCATGGGTGTTACCCCCGCTGGTGCGGTGCGAACCCCCCTCGGGACACCACTGTTTAAATGACCATTTATAGCCATTGTGCTGCTATTTTCAAGATTTTCAGCATATTACATATTTGACAATTAATGTGGATTTGACCTATGTATGTTATTTCATTTGAGAAAAACTCAAAAATGAATTAAAAAAAAACTAACCTTTTGGGCAAACTGCATATTCTGAAATGGTTTGTATCTGCCAAAACACTCATATGTTCAGTGCTCATTATTATCATGCAAGCCCAGTGTATGCTGGTCTTGAGGGTTGGATTTTGACACCATGGTTTAACTATACCAATTGACATGACAGTAAATATAAAGTTGCAATAACTCTTTTGGAAGCAAGGGGTCACTCCAGTACTGGCTGAGATCAAACAATTGCACTGTAAATCCCTTTAGAAAATAGGTCCTGCTGTAACCAATCAAAAATATAATATGAAATGATGGTTTTATAGGACAAATTCTGACATTTAACTCTGAATATGTCCTAAAAACTGTACAGGGTTTGCATTTTGTACAGGACCCAGTTTTGACTATAGGACATTGTTTGCTCTATGAATGGAAAAAAACAGTAAATAAGATAAACATTGTGTTAGACTTGGAAACAAATACTTTAATATGTCTATGTTTAAGACATTTATCATTTATGACCTATAAACAAATTACATATTGTCCATTTAAAATTGATCATGTGCAAATTAAGCCACAGTATGATGTAAAAAACAGGCAGTCCCACAGACAGGGCCAGCCTTAAGTTTACCAGCGGCCGTGCTGCAGCCGATATTCCTTGCTCTTTCGGCTGAGTGCTGGGTTGTCAAGTGACGACACCCAGCACTCACACACGCGTTGCACGAGGGGGTGGAGCTTGCTGTCTGTTCAATCCGCACAGACTCCCTCCCTCGTGCTGCAGAAAAACAAACAAAAGAAACGAATGGCAGCGGCAAGGGGACCATGAGGGTAACAGCACTCGGGCGCCATGGCGACCTGAGTTTGTCGAGCCCTGGGTTAATATAAGTTCTGTGCCAATGGGAATAGACGGAGAGGGAAAAAATGGGAAAGATGGGACCGAGAAAAAAATGGGGGGAGTAAAGGGAGATCGGACAAGATAAAATTAGGGAGGATGGCAATGGATTGTGACATGCCCCATGACATATCACAAAATCCCTTCAATGGGGAGAGACCCTTTTCTGGGTGTTTCAGACTTGGAGTCTGAAACACCCCTCATTCGATTTGCATAGGGTGCGGGGGCATGATTGACAGGTCAGTGACGATTGGCACTGGCCTGTCACTTTAAATCCCCCCAGGGGCGGTCCCAGCGGCATTTGTGAAGCTTACAGGAAAGCCGAAAGTAGTGCTAATCCTGGCAAAAAGGCTTCGATTGCGCTATTTTAAAGGCAGCCTATCCATGTACGGCATTGTTACCAATGCATTGCACTGGGTCCCCGTAAATGTACGGGAATTGTCGTTAATGCTGAGATTAGTGTTCAGTGGTGAAATAGATTGGGTGAACGGCTACAAATACCCAGAAAACAGGATCTTAAGTATTTAGAAGGGTCCTCCAGGGGACGTGAAGCAGGGGAAATGTTTTTACTTCTGATAAGAACAAAAAAAACACTGTTAGTTCACGTGGTTGTATAGTTTGTGAGCAGCCATTCTGGCTGAGTTTGACGTGGGAAACACTTGGTTAAAAATAGAATGAAAAAATCCTCGTCCTGCGAGGGGGGAACTGGCTGCTTTTGACTTTTAGTGAATAACTCCTAGTGTAAATGTAGAGAATATAAAAGTGTTGATAGAATTGTAAGCAAAAAAATAATGACAAAAAGTGAACTTTACTGTGCTGTCTACGACATTGCATGCAAATTACAGGATCTCCATTGTAACAGTGGATCTGTGTATGGTGACACAAGGTGAAGTCATAAACAAGAGACAGCATGCGTGCAAGCCTAGTAAAATGTTCACAGTGCAAAAAAATAGGCGAAAAACAGGTTTTGCCCATACCTTCAGCTCTCTCCAGTACTGCTATACCTTGTTATGCTGTTACTCTAGCTGCACCTATCAGATCAACAATGCAGACAGCCTGAAGCCGAGAGACTCATGTGACTGGAAGTAAACATTGACGTTCTATTCAAATACATTTTTCATGTTGTTTTATTAAACAAAAAATAATTGAATTTTAAGACAATTTCCACCTGTTTAAAACTCCTTTTGAAAAGTGCACCATAATTAATATATTGCTGTTTAAACTGCAGAGGGAAGCATCTATGTGAGTCGATAGATTGGTTATGGGAAGACCCCTATACATACAGTGAGGGAAAAAAAGTATTTGATCCCCTGCTGATTTTGAACGTTTGCCCACTGACAAAGAAATGATCAGTGTATCATTTTAATGGTAGGTGTATGTAACAGTGAGAGAAAATCCAGAAAAACGCATGTCAAAAATGTTATAAATTGATTTGCATGTCAATGAGTAAAATAAGTATTCGATCTCCTATCAATCAGCAAGATTTCTGGATCCCAGGTGCCTTTTATACAGGTAACGAGCTGAGATTAGGACCACTCTGTTAAAGGGAGGGGATCAATCAATCAGCTTCCAAACTCCACCATGGCCAAAACCAAAGAGCTGTCCAATGCTGTCAGGGACAAGGTTGTAGACCTACACAAGGCTAAAATGGGCTACAAGACCATCGCCAAGCAGCTTGGTGAGAAGGTGACAACAGTTGAAGCGATTATTCGCAAATGGAAGAAACACAAAATAACTGTCAGCCTCCCTCGGTCTGGTGCTTCATGCAAGATCTCACTTCATGGAGTTTCAATGATCATGAGAATTGTGAGGAATCAGCCCAGAACTAAACGGGAGGATCTTGTTAATGATTTCAAGGCAGCTGGAACCATAGTCACCAAGAAAAAAATAGGTAACACACTATGCCATGAAGGACTGAAATCCTGCAGTGCCCGCAATGTCCCCCTGCTCAAGAAAGCACATGTTCAGGCCCGTCTGAAGTTTGCCAATGACCATCTGAATGATTCAGATGTGAACTGGGTGAAAGTGCTGTGGTCAGATGGGACCAAAATTGAGCTCTTTGGCATCAACTCAACTCGCTGTGTTTGGAGGAGGAGGAATGCTGCCTATGACCCCAAGAACACCATCCCCACTGTCAAACATGGAGGTGGAAACATTATGGTTTGAGGGTGTTTTTCTGCTAAGGGGACAGGACAACTGCACCGCATCAAAGGGATGATGGATGGAGCCATGTACTGTCAGATCTTGGGTGAGGACATCCTTCTCTCAGCCAGGGCATTGAAAATGGGTTGTGGATGGGTATTCCAGCATGACAATGGCCCAAAACACTGTGCTAAGGCAACAAAGGAGTGGCTCAAGATGAAGCACATTAAGGTCCTGGAGTGGCCTAGCCAAGTCTTCTTAATCCCATAGAAAAGCTGAGCAGGGAGCTGAAGGTTCGAGTTGCCAAACATCAGCCTTGAAACCTTAATGACTTAGTGTCATGCCCCTCATACCCTTACCTGCAATTCCAGTGCTTCCATGTCTCCATCCAGTGTTACAGTTCCTCCTCGATCACGGAAGCCTGTAGTTATACCTTTTATGCGAAACTAGGGCCTAAAGTTTCTACAAACCCAAGATATATCATCCAGAGTTTACCCCAATCAAGGGGGATCTATATGCACCTGAAGGGGGGAGGTAAACTATCACCAAAGCTCCTATAGTCTCCTGGCAAAAGAGACAGAGAGATATGTGCTATAGAAGCACACCCCTCTGACATCCAATCCAGTAAGGGGCTTGTGCAACAGAGGAGAGGAGTGGAGACCCACAGCACTATGAAAACTCCTCAAACTGTTACCACAGTGCTCCGGTGTTCCCAAGCTTTGGTTCCTGTTTGTCCTTGGACTTCAGTTTCCAGTGATTCCCTATTTGCTGTGTTGCAGTATATCTATTGTATTTCCCGTTACCTGACCTTAGTTACTCTATTTGCCTGAACTCTGTCCTCTGCTTGGATTATCCGCTCTTGACTCTTCAAATGAAAACTGGTCAAGCCCTTTTAGAATTGGTAGAGGGCAGACCGGAGTGCAATTTCTCCGCTGCCACCCATGCCAGCCTGCCCCTGCTAAAAAGTCATAGCTTGAGATGATAAATCCAGAGAAGTCCATGGACAGGTGTCATAATATCAAAATATGTATGTGATGAACAAATATGCCTTAATATTTGTGGGTAACATATTTACTAATATTAAATGTTATTATGTATTTCTTATGTTTATTAAAACCTTTGTATTAAATTGTTTAAAATATATATAAACAAATCTAAATATGCAATATAAGGATAGAATCTAAATAATTAGTAAACATTTACATAAATGGTTATACACTGCAGCAATACTGATGCAGCAATTTTTCCTTTATCATTAAACATGAATACTAATTCTGTGGTACTTTCGCATTTAACCACTGATGATTATCTCAGCTCCTAGTGACATCTATTGTTATAGTATGCAATGCTAAAAGTAACCATTACAGGGAGTGCAGATTTATTAGGCAAGTTGTATTTTTGAGGATTAATTTTATTATTGAACAACAACCATGTTCTCAATGAACCCAAAAAACTAATTAATATCAAAGCTGAATATTTTTGGAAGTAGTTTTTAGTTTGTTTTTAGTTTGAGCTATTTTAGGGGGATATCTGTGTGTGCAGGAGACTATTACTGTGCATAATTATTAGGCAACTTAACAAAAAACAAATATATACCCATTTCAATTATTTATTTTTACCAGTGAAACCAATATCACATCTCAACATTCACAAATATACATTTCTGACATTCAAAAACAAAACAAAAACAAAACAAAAACAAATCAGTGACCAATATAGCCACCTTTCTTTGCAAGGACACTCAAACGCCTGCCATCCATGGATTCTGTCAGTGTTTTGATCTGTTCACCATCAACATTGCGTGCAGCAGCAACCACAGCCTCCCAGACACTGTTCAGAGAGGTGTACTGTTTTCCCTCCTTGTAAATCTCACATTTGATGATGGACCACAGGTTCTCAATGGGGTTCAGATCAGGTGAACAAGGAGGCCATGTCATTAGATTTTCTTATTTTATACCGTTTCTTGCCAGCCACGCTGTGGAGTACTTGGACGCGTGTGATGGAGCATTGTCCTGCATGAAAATCATGTTTTTCTTGAAGGATGCAGACTTCTTCCTGTACCACTGCTTGAAGAAGGTGTCTTCCAGGAACTGGCAGTAGGACTGGGAGTTGAGCTTGACTCCATCCTCAACCCGAAAAGGCCCCACAAGCTCATCTTTGATGATACCAGCCCAAACCAGTACTCCATCTCCACCTTGCTGGCGTCTGAGTCGGACTGGAGCTCTCTGCCCTTTACCAATCCAGCCACGGGCCCATCCATCTGGCCCATCAAGACTCACTCTCATTTCATCAGTCCATAAAACCTTAGAAAAATCAGTCTTGAGATATTTCTTGGCCCAGTCTTGACGTTTCAGCTTGTGTGTCTTGTTCAGTGGTGGTCGTCTTTCAGCCTTTCTTACCTTGGCCATGTCTCTGAGTATTGCACACCTTGTGCTTTTGGGCACTCCAGTGATGTTGCAGCTCTGAAATATGGCCAAACTGGTGGCAAGTGGCATTGTGGCAGCTGCACGCTTGACTTTTCTCAGTTCATGGGCAGTTATTTGCGCCTTGGTTTTTCCACACGCTTCTTGCAACCCTGTTGACTATTTTGAATGAAACGCTTGATTGTTCGATGATCACGCTTCAGAAGCTTTGCAATTTTAAGAGTGCTGCATCCCTCTGCAAGATATCTCACTATTTTTGACTTTTCTGAGCCTGTCAAGTCCTTCTTTTGACCCATTTTGCCAAAGGAAAGGAAGTTGCCTAATAATTATGCACACCTGATATAGGGTGTTGATGTCATTAGACCACACCCCTTCTCATTACAGAGATGCACATCACCTAATATGCTTAATTGGTAGTAGGCTTTCGAGCCTATACAGCTTGGAGTAAGACAACATGCATAAAGAGGATGATGTGGTCAAAATACTAATTTGCCTAATAATTCTGCACTCCCTGTATATCACATTAAGAAGATTTCTGTATCACAGCAGAATTGTAAGTATATTGGAGTGCCCTTTAAACTCTCATGTTACGCTTCTAGACCCTTGTCATGACAGCTACACATCTAATTCAGTGTATGACTATCAGCATGAACACACCATTGGTTTATGTATGGATTGCTCCACAGCTGCTCTTCATACATAGCACCCAATATATCAGTAATAGTTAGATACACACTGGGTCTGTCAACTAAACAGTATTGTAAAATGACAAGGAAAATGAAAAACAAATTAAGCATTAATAGCTGGCTTGGAAAAATCCACCAACTTGTCCATCTTTTATGGCATGTCTGCAGAGGCCTCCTAAGTCACATTTGATCGTTAGGACAGTCAGTCGTGGGGCAGGAAGAGACTAATTACAGTATGGGCAGCTTACCAATGTCCTCAAATAAAATAAAATAAACTTTTTTCCAGTTACCCTTAGGTCTAGAGTCAGGGCTAAAATTTCACTATTGTTAAAGCTGAATTAAAAAATATATAAATATATAATATGATCCAAATATTTTTATCTAAAAAAATCCCTTCTCATCCTGAAAAAAAACCCTATATATTAAATGGAATTTTATATTTGAATTGCTAATTATTTTCATTCCTACATTCCAGATACAGGACTAGGATGTAGACAAATTGTTGACAGTGATGAAACCCAAACCTGGTATTTAAAATTAGCTAATTAACTATTATATTGAGTTAGCCCATTAGCGCTTTGCTATTTGCAATACTGTAAAACTGTTAATTCACACCTACAGTGGCATCATTAAACTTACCCAATGCAAAAATGTAACTTAAAGATTCCAGTGTGCTATAAGAGCATTTAGCAAATAGTTCTTAAACTGTTCACACGTTAGAACTACGCACTCATGTCAGAAAACTGGGTGTCCTGAAAAGCTAGGATTTCAGATTTTTAAAGAATTATCCAAATATCTGTTCTTTACAGGCCCGCCATCAGGGGGTGACGGACAATACTGGCGTCCCAAAATACTCACATATTGGGTAGCAAAATACTGACTTATTGAGTGGCTTAATATTACTTGCATATTGAGTGACAAAATACTGGCACATTAAATGGCTAAATCCTGGCATACTGAGTGGCAAAATACTGACTTATTGAGTGGCTAAATATGACTGGCATATTGAATGGCAAAATATGACTGGCATATTGAATGGCAAAATATTACTGGCATATTGAGTGACAAAATACTGGCATTTTAAATGGCTAAATATTGGCATATTGAGTGGCTAAATACTGGCATTTTGAGTGGCTAAATACTGGCATATTAAATGGCTAAATACTGGCCTACTGAGTGGCAAAATACTGACTTATTGAGTGGCTAAATACTGGCAAATTGAGTGGCTAAATACTGGCATATTGACCAACTGCTCCCAACCACCCTCCATATTACACTAGACCAGATAACATGCTTGTGAGGGTAGGAAGGGCGAGTGGGAGATATTGTCAGGGGGTGGGGGGGTATGGTGCCCAGAAAATTTGTTCAGTAAACTTTTTCAAGAATGCCAGGTTTATCAGTGCTTCTGGGGCAACTTTTTGGGATCCTTTGAAACTAAGGCAGTACCTGCATTTCAGCTTGGCTTGCAACATCCACCATCCACAGTTAAAACTAGCTTCTCTTGAAGCAGACTGGTACCACTTTCCACTTAAGGGCAAAATCACTGCAATTTGTAGTGCGATCACTAATTGTTATAGGATTTTTATTGTACTTGTACATTTGTCTGCTCCTAGTACTGGTTAATTTTTTTCTTTCTTTTATCTCCTCCCCTTTTTTCTGTTTCTTTCTTTTTTCATTATCATTTTTCTCTTTATTCATTTTCATTTGTTATTTCATTATTTTTCATGTATTTCATTTATGTTATATTTTTCATTATTTTAAGGCCTTATCCTGTTTTGTCCCTTGCTTACCAGGAGAATACATAATTCTGGAACTTTTAAAACTGAATTGCTAAAATCAGGCATTAATATAGGAGTTGCAAAGACAAAAAGTACAATAATTTGTCTAACTCATCTATTAATGGGTGCCGCTAACATATAACCAAATTAAACCAGATCCAAAACCCTATAATTTGAATATTGGAGGGGAGCAAGACGGCAATTGCCCCAGGTTGCTCTCTAATCTCTCTCAATGGTCTAGGGCTGCACCACCTTATACTTCTAAATGTCACAGTTCCTTTGATCTTTTTATCCTAGTGTCTTGTCTGCCTGTCAATCTCTGTACCTTATTTGTCAGCAAATGTCTCTTGCATGTCTGTGTGTCTAGCTCGGAATATATCAGACGTGCTGATGAAGTGGCACCAAACTGACTAATAAGAAAAGGCATAGTGAAATGAATTCCTCTCCTTCAGAAAGTACCTAGCACAGCACCGGAGGAATGTGCACACCTATACTAGTAGTACAGTAAACAGCACAACCCTACTAGTAATGTTCATTACTTTCCGATCCCTTCAGTTACACCGGTAACATGGCAGCAGCCTCTTCCTGACCGCTTGCTGGAGGAGGGGGAAGTGAGTATTAGGGCTCAGGTCACGTGGGGTGTGCAGCAGGCGGGGCTGTCATGTGATGGTCACATGACGCTGTGTTGGTCAGGACGTGCAGCTGCTCGGGGGATCTGCTCTGTCTTCGGCCGCAGTATGAGACCCCAGGGATGTGCGATGCTAGCACTCGGTTTGCTTTTTATCACCAGCATTACCGGTATCAACGGGCAGACTGCCAATGGAGCACCTAGTGAGCTCTGCGGGTAAGTGGCATATGCCGACATGTTTCCTCTATTAGTAGCATTGTCATCTGTGTGTATGTGAGAACCAGGACAATACACTGCTAGTACATACCCGCTAATATGCTTTATCTTTGTAGTCAGTATGCCTGTGCTGTGCCCTGTATCATGTGGAACAAAAATTATCTTATTTTACAAACAAAATATAAAGTGATGCACTATTTTTTTTATTTGGAACTACCCATTTATTGTAAAAAACTATTTTCTGAAACAATATGATTTAAATACATTGGTTGTATAATGCTTGGATATAATTGCACCATTTTCTGTGTTGGTGATTGCCATGATTCATATCCACCCTAAAGAAATATAAACTATTGCTGCACTTATCAGAACTATGCCTATTTAAATGTTCATAAATGGTTTTTTTTTTGTAAACCACCAATTCCAAATATTGAGAGTATTACAATATTTATAGAACCCCTTATTTTAGAATACTCTTGTCTGTTTGTTTTTATTGGGCACACCCTAATATTATGACCATTTTGTTTATAAGCATACATAAATTAAAGTACAAAATACTGTGTATATCTTTATATGGGTGGCATATATGTGCATGTTGTTAGTGACACCCTTTGCATGTTTTAACAATATAATTCCTATTTGAACTTATTGTTATACTTGCTAGATTAAGTGGTACACTGATATACTTGCTCTCGCACAGATATTATCAGTATATAGTGCTATGTGACATGTCATCACAATAAAACAAGTTTTTTTCATGTATAAAAAGTAAACCAAGTGCACACATTTTCATTTTTCTGCTGTTTGCATTTTGTATAAATGTACATTATATTTACTTTTAGACACAGTCACTAAGCTGTGAGCTGACAGCCTAACTTATAATCAAAAGTATACAGATCATCACACCTAGATTCCCGTGAGCTTAAAACTGGATAATAAAAACCTAGAATGTGTCGGCAGATAAGAACCAATGTGCCCATGTAGCCCAATTTTCTGAATACTTTAATTTGTCACTGGCCTTATCTTATATCTAGGATATATTATGTTACAGGCCTTATGCCTGTAACAGTTACCGTGCTTACCTCTTCCTCTGGAAGACTATTGCATGCATCCTCTACCCTCTCAGTAAAGTAATACTTCCTGTTATTACTTTTAAAACTTTTTCCCTCAAATGTAACAATATGTCCTTGTTGTGGTTTATCTTCTTTTAAATATACTCTCCTCCTTTAATGAATGAATTCCCTTTTATGTATTTTAATATTTCATCTCTGTGATGTCTTTCTTCCAAGCTATACATGTTTAAACTTTACTGGTAAGTTTTAGCCCATGAACCAGTTTAGTAACCCTTATCTGAATTCTCCCAAGTATCAATATCCTTCTGGAGATATGGTCTTTAGTACTGCGTACAATACTCCAAGTGAGGTCCATGAGCACTTCTCACTTTTTTTTTTTTTTTTACTGCTTATACCTCTTGTAATACAACCAGGCATCCGGCTAGCATTTCCTTCCGCTGTATTAACTTGTCTACCTACCTCTAAATCCTATGAAATAATTACCCCTAAATCTCTTTCCTCAGATGTTGAGGCTAGGACTTTATGAAATATTTTATACTGTACCCTTGGGCTTTGTTGCCCAAGGTGCATTATCTTGCACTTATCCACATTAAATGTCACAGCTCTGACCATTTTTCTAGTTTACCTAAATTATTTGCCATTTGGCTTATCCCTCCAGGAACATCAAAATATCATACAAATCTTTTGTATCATCAGCAAAAATACATACCTTATCATCAATACATTCTGTGATACCACTAATATACTTGGACCCATTCTCTTTAATATATCTCTTAGGTACTCTACGGGTAACAAGACCTTGTGTCAAAAGCCTTACTGAAATCAAGATAAACAATGTCTACTCCATTACCTTGATCTATTATTTTAGTCACCCAATCAAAAAAATCAATAAGATTATTTTGGTGAGATCTCCCTGAAGTAACAAAATATACGGGAAGTGGAATAGTGTTAAAAATCTCCTATGA
Source organism: Pelodytes ibericus (assembly GCA_036172795.1). Taxonomy (NCBI): domain Eukaryota; kingdom Metazoa; phylum Chordata; class Amphibia; order Anura; family Pelodytidae; genus Pelodytes; species Pelodytes ibericus. Next base: position 61,657,948 of record CM069862.1, read on the forward strand.
GGATGATAAAATATGATATTATAAATACTAACAATAACTTAAAATTCCAATACAAATGTCCTTTATGTGGTGCTGCTTGTGTATGGGCTGCAAACACAAACTGTAGTAAACCCATGTTGTTTCTGCCTATCGTTTAACATAGTTTCCATGACCTTCTTCACTACTGATATAAGACTTTCTGGCCTATAATTGCCAGACTCCTCCATACTATCTTTCTTGCGAATGGGCTCAACATTCACTAATTTTGATTATGTAATCTGTAGATTTTTACAGTCTTCATTTCAAGAATCCTGGGGTATTCAGTGTATATTTTATATTTATACCTTACAAATGTATTGGATTTTAAGGAGTTTGGCACCCCAGTCAGTGTATTACAAGAGCATTTACCTTTCTCATGCATGGTAGTCGTTGCTTCTTAGGCAGATTCAAGCTAGTATATTTACTGACAATGTACAGCAGTTGTTTCCTAACTAATTTTCATCCCACCCCCTCCAACAATCAGGATGTAGAGATTACATAATTGTGTTTAAAAAAAAAAAATGTGGGAGGGGGGGCAAGAGAGGACTGCTTTGGTAACCACTGATGTACAGTATCAAAGAGATAATTGTGGGCTTTGCTGATGTGAGTTGTTCAACATCTGTTCTATAGTCCATTGGTTATAGAAACATAGAATGTGTCGGCAGATAAGAACCATTCGGTCCATCTAGTCTGCCCAATTTTCAAAATACTTTTATTGGTTCCCTATCTTAAATCTAGGATAACCTTGTGCCTATCCCACGCATGCTTAAAATCCTTGACTGTGTTCACCTCTACCACTTCCGCTGGAAGGCTATTTCATACATCCACTACCCTCTCAGTAAAGTAATACTTCCTGATATTACCTTTTAAATAGTTGCACCTCTAATTTAAGACTACGTCCTCTAGTTGTGGTAGTTTTTCTTCTTTTAAATATACTCTCTTCCTTTACTGTGTTGATTCCCCCCCTATATGTCTTTCCTCCAGTCTCCTATCTGGCTATATGAACAGTTCAGTAAAGTAATTGGAAGCTTCAGGTGAGCTGTTGTATGTTTTGTTCAAATAGAAATGCACACCGTGTGTGTTTTGTGTTAGTTTGCTGACCAGGATATGGACATATGATTTGTTGGAAGTATAGCAAAATCATTTCCTAAGCATTATAAATATTTTAACAAGAATACACACAGGAGCAGGTGGCTTGCATAACAACAGAAACACCACATTAAAAAGAACTACTACTTAACTACTAGTAACTAAAACACAATATAAAAGCAGAAGCAAAGGCATTTTAGTATGAGCAATGTGCAAGCTTGTTATAAGAGGTCTGAGACAGAGCACTTTAATATAAGTGTTTCAAAGAGGTTTAAGGCTGGACTGAGCACCATTTTACCAATGCCACAGCATCACACCATTATATTGTTGTTCAGAATAGGGAAAACTATTCATTTTAAAGCATATTTGAAAAAATACACTGTTTATATAAATAAGGGCATATGTGGAAAGAGCAAATTATGGTGCAAACCAGCAGCCAGCCACAGGGCAGGAAGCCTAGTGTATATCCCGAAAAGCTTGTCTGGCAATGAAGAGAGCAGTGTTTTGAAAGGTGAATCCCACTGACAGGGACAGACTGCTGCTTAGCAGGATAGTTGATAATTGACCCAATAATAAAACCACAAGCTAACTCAGAATTGGATCTGTACATTTGAGACAAAGCTGAAATTTATACCAGACACTTGCTATCCAAGGCCAACACAAATACACAAAACCTAGTCCAAGGTGATGTACCACTGAGCAATGGAAAAAGTTAAATGGTCTGATGAGTGGTATTTCTAAATGGACTTATGTTTGCAGAAAACCTATGGGTGCTTTCAAATCACAATGACTGCGGCCAAATGTTAAAAAGTTTTTTTTATTGTTTTCGTATTGGTTTAGGCAACCGTCTTTGTGGGAATAAGTGCGGGCTGATGGTTGTATAATGGCCTAGTTATATGAAGCCATTCTACTGAACCAGCTGCTCAATATGGTGCAGATAAGGTTCCCTCTACCTAGTTTTTATACATTTTTATGTTAAATGATTTGTATGCTTTTTGATCTGAGTGTTTCATTTTCTTTCTGCTAGAACAGGGGTGTCCAAGTTTATTCGGCAAAGGGCCACTTCGCTAGAAATGTATGCGTGCGTGGGCCGCATTCATTTTTTCATTCAGAGAATAATATATATAATTATATACATGTGTGTGTATGTAAATATATATATATATATATATATATATATATATTTTACACTGATGTGTAGTGGTCACATTAACTACAAACACACACATGCATACACAGTCACACTTACCCCTCCTTCACACACACACACACACACACACCCCACACACACATACACATTTATACACACACACTCACATACACTTACCCCACACCCACTTAACATGCACTCACATAGATACACATTTATACACTTACTCGCATACATACACTTACCCCACTCACACACATACACATTTATACACACACACTCACATATATACATACACTTACCCCACACACACACACTCACATACACTTACCCCACACACTAATACACATTTAAAAACACACACACACACACTCACAGACATACACTTAACCCCCACACACATCCACATTTATACACACACTCACATACATACACTTAACCCCCACACACATCCACATTTATACACACACTCACATATTAACACTTAACCCCCACACACATCCACATTTATACACACTCGCATACATACACTTAACCCCCACACACATCCACATTTATACACACACTCACATACATACACTTACCCCACACCCACTTACATACACTTACCCCACACCCACTTAACATGCACTCACATAGATACACATTTATACACATACATACACTTACCCCACTCACACACATACACATTTATACACACACACACTCATACATACAGTTACCCCACACACACACTCACATACATACACTTACCCCACACACACACACACACACTCACATACACTTACCCCACACACTAATACACATTTATACACACTCACATACATACATACATACATACATACATACACTTAACCCACACACACATTGATACACACACTCACATACATACATACACTTACCCCACACACGTGGCTGTGGAGGTTGTGGGCTCCCGGTGCGCTTCTTCCCTCCCTCTGTCCCTTGCGCATGACCTCATGCGCAGGGTAGAGGAGGGGATTTGTGCACTGCACACCGCACGGAAAGCTGTATCGGGGAAAGAAGTTCCCTACACAGAGCGTGTAGGAAACTTCGTTCCCCGACACAGCTTCTCGTGTGATGTGTAGTTCGAGGTGCGGCTACCGGAGCAGAGCTCAGGCGGGCCGCACCTCGATGCCCGGCGGGCCGCACGTTGGACGCCTCTGTGCTAGAAGAATACATTATTTTCTTGTTCCTTTAGCTGTAGTGTCACAAGTGAAATTTAGAAGGTGACTGTTTATTTTTCATCATATCTAAACAACTACTATGACCTGTAATTAATCATCTCTGTTTCTTATTTCTGGCAACAAGACCTGTGGTTCTTAGTTATGCAGTGTAGAAGAAAGGCATAATGATTTTTGACACCTCTTCCCAACTATTTATTATATAGTAACTGTATGTGTTCAAAAAGTTAGAAAATAAACCATTACTAAAATGTCACTCAAATATATGTATGATATAACGTGTAATAAAACTAGGGTTGTCATGTGTCCATTGTTGACATGGAAAGTCCCATATTTGAGCTCTCTGTCCAGGAAAAGCATGGCAATACTAGACATTTGCATTGCTATCTATAGAAGGGTGCCTTGATGATTTTTGTAGAATCTATTATTTTAGTCAGAGACATATAGCATCCCTAAATAAAGCACACTTCAAGAAAGCTTCTTTTATATTTCCAGCAAGACCTTGAACTAGTTTCAGGGTCTCTTACCCCAGGCAATGTACCTATTGCTTAGAAAAATATACAATATTTGTGAAAAAATGGGTTGTTCTAAATATCAGGGAATTCAAGCATGGTACTGTGATAGGCTGTTACCTTTTGCAATAAGTCAGTTTATGACATTTTCATCCTTGCTAGATATTCTATGTTCAACTGTAATTGGTTAAATTGGAAAGTGGAAGTGTTCTGCTGATTCCATAGCTTAAAAGTTCCAAATTCCCATGGGCATTAACCCCTTAGTGACAAGACATTTTCACCTTAACTCTCCCTTGGTGACTGGCTGGTTTTGACATTTCTGGCATGTTTATGTTTAGCTGCAATTTTCTTCTTTCTCACATACTGTACCCACACAAATTATATGTTGTTTTTATCGTCATAAGAAGGACTTTCATTAGATACCATTATGTTCATCATATCTTATAGTTTACTACAAAAAAATCATAAAATATGATGAACATTTTTAAAAAACTCCACTTTTTCTAACTTTGACCTAAAATATAATTTACACAAATAAAATCATTAAAAAAGAACCCGTCTAAATAGTTTCTAAATGTTGTCCCGAGTTCAGAAATATGCATGTTTCCACATTTTTCGGTATTTTTTGCGAGTTAGGGGGCAAAAACCCCAAAAAGTTTATTTTTTTTTTTTTCCTTTATTGACCTTTTGACCCGAACCCAAAATTTAACCATAACACTAAATTTAACCCCAACTCTAACCCTTATGCAATCCCTTAATATATTTTAATTTTGAATTAATTTTAACCCTATCCCTTATGCTAAAAAATATTTAATTTTAACCCTATAGGCTAATCTAACTATATAACCAGTTTTAAGCTAAATATTTCTTTACATTTTTTTACATTGCTATGCTGCTTGGCTACCTCTAGGGGCAGTCAAGCAGCATATTCAGAGCAACGGAAGTGAATTTACTTTCACTTCCGGAGCTTAGACCACCAGGGGACATAGCCATATTGACGGAACATGCTGCTCCATCAATATGGCTCCCACGATCGCTCCGTGGGGCGATCGTTGGTGCCCCAGAAAATAAATTTTGGGGCTGGCTATTGCCTTGACATCGAGGCAATAGACCAGCATCGTTAAAGCGGTTTTCACGATTGTTGATCGCAAACACTGCTTGATTCACGTTCCCGGCAGGACGTGTCTGACACGTCCATTGTTGTGAAGAGGTTAATATGCGGGTGTAACTTTTGTGGAGTGGGTTTCCATGGCCGAGCAGCTGCAGGCAAGCATCTGTGTGGTGTAAAGTATCCTGCCACCGGATGCTGAAGCAGTGGAGCCTTCACTCACTTGGGTGTTGGGCGAGTCTGGGTTTTGCAGATGCGAGAACATAACCTGCCCGACTGTGTTGGGCCAACTGTAAAGTTTGGTGGAGGAGGGATAATTATATGGGGTTGGCCTAGGCCCCTTTCTTCCAGTGATGGGAAAATGTAATACTTCAGCATATCAAGACATTTTGGGCAGTGCTATACTTCCAACTTTGTGGCAACAGTTTGAGGATGGCCCTCTTCTATTCCAGAATGACTGTGCCCCAGTGCACACAGAAAGGCCCATAAAAATATGGTTGCATGAGTTTGCTGTGTAAGAACTTGATTGGCCGGCACAGAGCCCGACCTCAACCCTATCGAACACCATTAAGATGAACTGGGACTGAGTTTGCGAGCCAGGCCTTCTGGTCCAACATTAATACCCGATCTCACAAATACTCTACTGGATGAATGGCCAACAGTTCCGAGTGAAACACTCCAAAATCCTCTGCTCTTGCCTAGTTACATGTAAATTGATACACTAAAAGGTGAGTTGAGATGAACTTTTCATCTCGCCAATTTAACTATACATTGTGTGGGGACAAACCTTCTGAGTGTCCCCTGCTTAACAAACTCACCAGGATTGTCTCCACACAACTCACTTGATACTCTGCTTTTAGTGTTTAAAATGATTTCCAGGTCATGCATTGTTTAACAGTCACCAAAATGATCTTACTTGAAATTGGAAATCCAGCTTACCTTTTCAGAAATTGCATCCAATTGTTGCATCAAATAAATATGGCAAAAGAAGTAAGCTGGTCTGTTTCTCACTCGTGTAACACATTTAGGATGTATGACTCTTGGCTAAATCATTTGGAGTCCCACGGGTAAAATACATTGTAATGAGATTTATTGACCCCCTAAGCTACTCCTCCTCCTCTCCCTCCAGATCTAAAAAAAGGCTTTTCTGTTATGATGTTTGTTTTTCGGTTGATGTACTTAAGATTATTAGCTGGATTAATTGTTATAATGTACGGCTAGTCTTGTCCTGGCCTTTTCTAAAAAAAAAAATAATTTGATGTTTCATATTCTTTCTTTCTTTTTTATGAATAAAAAGTTCTCTTTGAAATAAAGAAATATCTTTGTATTTTTGCATAGCTTAGTTTTATTTTTTATTTTTTAAATAATTTCACCTCTCACCTCAAATAGTGCATATAATTGTAAGAAAAAATAAAATTAAAATGAAAGTATGTTTTAATCGATTCACTTTGCAATTAATTGGTAGTACATTGAGTAGATCAATGTTTCCTATTGAAGTGTTCTTCTACAAGATTTGCATGGCCAGAACATTATGAAATGTTTAATTGATAACCTTTTTTTTTTTTTTACTTGGCATTAATTTGCATCTCCATTTTGCTCCCCTCTGAGATATTGTAGTCTGGAGCCCTGAGTACGCCACAAATAATCCTTGGGCTTAGTAGCAGTTAGTGCTCAGCATTAGAGTTGAGCGGACACCTGGATGTTCGGGTTTGGCCGAACTTTGAAAAAAAAGTCCGGGTTCGGGCTCGAACTTGACCCCGAATCCCATTGAAGTCAATGGGGACCCGAACTTTTGGCCACTAAAATTCCTCTAAAAATGGGGGTAAGAGTAGGACAAGTGCCTTGCGAACAAATATGGATAGGGAAATGACTTCAAATAACATAAAATACATACAAATTAAAAATACAGCTGAGCCATAAAATAGCACTAGATGGAATCTTTGATTTTAGTTTTGGAAGAACATAAATCTAAATCTAAAGTTTGGCTGCCAGGAGGATCAACAGAATTATCCATTTGAGAGAGGATTGGAGTGCAGGGTTTTCTCTTTCAGTTTATACTAAGTGACCCATAGGTTGAAGAGGCGGTGACCATGGCGGTGTAGGTGGAAGCGGCGCTGGAGGAGGTAGCCAGAATTTTTCAAAGTGCGCTGTAAGCACAGTATTGGACTGTTCTGTTTGACTCTCAGATATGAAGTGCACCACAAGACGCAAATGTACTATTTACTAGACATGTGCAAAACTAAAATTTTCGTTTCGTTTTCGTCCATTCGAATGAAAATTTTATTTATTTAGTCTAAAACGAATTTCGTTCATTACTACATTCGTTTCAGACTAAATTTGTTCATTATTTTCGTTTCGTTTTATTTGTTCGTACGAATCAATTGACCTACACATTCCATAAACCGAAATTCTATAAACTGAATGTCGTTCGGTTTATAGACTTTTGGCTTATGGAATACATGTAATGCTATTGGCTTTCTATAAACCGAACTAGAGTTTGGTACGAACCTGAACAGTGCGGTTCGGGTTCGCTCAACACTACTCAGCGTCCATGCAATATACTAAATTGTAGTTCAATGAGTTAAAGATCTAAGCTGTTGAACTTGAGCAACACCACAAATTGACAACCACTCCTGCTTTTGTATGAATTTTAACAGTGGTTAAATTATATTAAGTGGATTAATTTTAATACACATGTGCTTTGAAAGTCTCTCTGCCAGTGCATGCAGCTGAGTTGCTCTTGGTACTATTTTGAAAAACATCCTATAATCTTATGTAATTTGTTTAGACTTATTTTCCACTAATGGTTTTGCTTTTCTCCCTGATTTAGTTTTAAAAAAATAATCTTTTTTTGTGTGAGGTGGACTATACTTTAAATAGGTCCGGGGCATATTCACTTTAACCCCTTAACCGATATAGATGTATATGTCCATGATATGTCGAGGAATCGTGCAGCGCCAAAAGTTACCAGTGCGCTGTATTGGAGAGGAGCATTATACTCCATTATGACGCTTGCCGGTATCTGGCAAGAGTGACGGAACAAAAAAAAACGCTAACCCTAGATCTAGGTTTAGAGAAACAGTTAGTGTTAATGCAAGGGTTAAAGGTCACTGTAGGAGAAAATGGTTAGAAAAAAAAATACAACTTTCGTTTATTGCCCTATAACCTTCAAAATTAAAAAAAAAACAGATTTTTAAAATCAGGACAAATATTACTAACTACATAGACAGGGTCTTTTTTACTTTTTAATTGTATAAAAGATTTTTCTGGGTCAGTATTTTTATGATTTTCTTTTTTTACTGTAATTCATATCCTATGAAAATAATGGTATAGATAAATAATGTGTGTGCGTGCACCGAACATGGAAAAACAAGAAATTTACAGTTAAACAAATATCTGACAAAAATAAAGAATTCGGGTCTCCAAGGCATTTCAAATGCAGCATAGAACTGTCACTAAGGTCTCAAAGGTCAACTGAAGCAATAACGTAAGTATATTTAATTCAGGGCTCGACAAACCCCAGGCGCCAGGTCGCCATGGCGACCAGGAATTTAGACCTGGCGCCTGGGTGCATTCAGCCTCATGGTCCCCTTGCCGCTGCCATCAGATTTTTTTTTGATGTTTTCGGAGCGCAAGGGGGTAAAGTCTGTGCGGATGGCACAGACTGCAAGCTCCGCCCCTTTGCGCAACGGGTGTCTGAGTGCCGGGTGTCGTCACGTGACATCCTGGCACTCAGCAGGCCGACCAACGAAGATCAGCTGCCCCACGAATGTGCCCCTCCCCTTCAGTGAGGTAAAGCAGCAGGGAGGGGGGACACATCAAGAAGAGACCAAGAAAAGACTGTGTGAGGTGGGTGTGTGTTTGTATATTTGTGTGTATGTAAAGTAGGTGTGTGTGAGGTGTTTGGATATTTGTGTATATGTAAAGTAGGTGTGTGTGAGGTGTTTGAATATATGGGTATATGTAAAGTAGGTGTGTGTGAAGTGTTTGGATATATGTGTATATGTAAAGTAGGTGTGTGTGAAGTGTTTGGATATATGTGTATATGTAAAGTAGGTGTGTGTGAAGTGTTTGGATATATGTGTATATGTAAAGTAGGTGTGTGTGAAGTGTTTGGATATATGTGTATATGTAAAGTAGGTGTGTGAGGTGTTTGGATATATGTGTATATGTAAAGTAGGTGTGTGTGAGGTGTTTGGATATATGGGTATATGTAAAGTAGGTGTGTGTGAGGTGTTTGGATATATGGGTATATGTAAAGTAGGTGTGTGTGAGGTGTTTGGATATATGGGTATATGTAAAGTAGGTGTGTGTGAGGTGTTTGGATATATGGGTATATGTAAAGTAGGTGTGTGTGAGGTGTTTGGATATATGGGTATATGTAAAGTAGGTGTGTTTGTGTATATATATATATATATATATATATATATATATATATATATATATATATATATATATAAAGTAGTGTGTGTTTATGAATTGCGTGATTGGCTCCTAAAAAAAATTTCTGGCTCCTAAAATCAAATTAAATTTGTCAAGCCCTGATTTAATTGAAAGATTGCATAGAAATGTAATGAAAGAATATAATAATGTACTTTGAGACCTCTTTGCTCTGTATAACTCTAATAGGGAGCAGAAATGTTGTTTAGAATCTTAGGACAGTTCGTCACTCACCTTGGCTCAGATAAAGGAAGATCTGACCCAAGATTCTAAACATGTCTGCGCCCTCTTAGAGCTATCTACACGTGATGCAATCTTTCAAATAAACATTAGTCAGTTTTTTGCTACATTTGTCCGTTAAGGCAGGGCTATCTAATTCTTATCCGTGAGACACCTTGTTTAATAAACTACAATGTCAAATATCGGAGAAGATATTAATTAGAAACAAAATAATAAAATCTGTGGCAGGGTGACATTGATAATTTATCTTGACAACCCTACTTTAAAGTGAGAAATTTAGCTTGGAAATGATGGGAAGATTCCTTAGAAAAAAAATTAAAATCATTATTTGTACAAACAAGGCTGGGAACACCTGCCATTACTAAAATGGGGGACAGGTTCCCATCTATCTACCCATGCTTTTTCCTTAACGGAGAGGAGCTGCCACCTGATGTAGAGAATGCAAATCAGTGACAAATGAATCACTTGTCTGTACAAAGCCACTCTGCCTGTTTCAGACCACTATGTGCAGGACACTTCAGAGAAAACAACATTACCCATTTGAAAGCAGCATTTCTAGATCATAATGCAAGTTAATGTGCTGCAGATGACTCATTTCCACTGTGAGTAAAGGAGGATGATCAGCCTGCCTAAGCCAGCATTGACTGGGGTTTATTTCAGAAACTAAGAATAAAACAAATTACAGAATCCTCGTAATTCACTGCTTTATGCCACTAGAATATTATTGTTCTGAGAAAACATTTGTTAGTCTTATTTCAGGTATATAGACACCTTTTCGAATCCTGGGAGTCCTCTCATATATTTAGTGTAGTGTCCAGGTTATCTGAAGTAGGCCACGTGTTCAAAAATTCATATGTTTATTAGGCCACATGCATTTATTTAAATTTACACCAATGGTGATAATTAGACAATTAGCTAGCCAAAATTATTGAATATTTAGCAGTAATACAAACACCAAATTCAAATGATTTAAATCGGCTTTATTCACACAAAACGACACATTCTTAGAACTAATGAGCATATAAGTCAGTTGGGCCCCACATAGGATTGTAAGTCATTATCAATGCTGAAAAATAGGCCGGGAGACATGAAATATATGTTTGATTTATTTTACGCAGATCTCTACATACTACTGCAAGAAAATAAATATTTATTATAATCTGCAATACAAAAAAAACCAAACATGGTTTAAAGGATAACATTAATCTTAACATGCATAGTTTGGACAATATTATAGAAATTTAAATGGATTGAAATTTTCAGTAAAGTTGAAAGCATAAGTATGCTAGCGCTTGTATACTGTGAGGAAGTGGTACTCTGGATACATAGCATATCGCTTCAATAGAACTGGTAGTGGTTAAAAGTAAGGCCTCTTGGCCATGTCTTACCCTTAGTAAACAGTTCTGCAGTGTTTTGTGTTTATTAGTAATTTAAATCTGTCATGTACTGTACCCACACTAATATATATATATTAGTGTGGGTACAGGCCTTCCCTTTTCACTTTATCATCCGTGGATTGTACCTTACCCTGTTTGTTTGGATTTTTTGAAAGCATTAAAGCACTTTATTTATTCACTACTTGGCGAGTGGAGTGCACACTTTGTTCTACTTAATGCTTAATTGTTGTGCCTAATCAGCACTGTGGAGCACCCACCCACCTCCTGCACTTTTGTTCCTGTGACTAGAGCCGGTGTTGCTTTTGTTTCTCAGGAGGAACGATGATGTAGCGAAACATGGTGTGTTTACAGTCTGGATCTGAGAAACCCGCCCAAGCAATGCATGGTGTTTTATTTCCGATAGTGCCACTGATATATCTTCCAGTAATTCCCCCTAGGATTAGGAAACCGCCAAGGCTTCATCTTTTCCTTTTAGAAAATCAATTTCAAAATTTACCTAAGATGGGTCAAGTGAAGTTTGGGTTTGATGCGACAGGTACATGACAGGGGGTGTTTAATATACCTATCTTTGTGAGAGTAGCTTCCCAGCTCTGGTTCGGCTAAAGACAAATTATGGGAATAGAATGGACATGTCCTCAGAGTTCTTTGTCTATCATAACCACAGACTTTGAGACACATATTAGGAGGAAAGAGCAACACCCGCTGAATGAAGTGCAGATATGATTGCACTGGAGACGCAGAGCTTTGTTTTAAATGTAAGAATATTATTGTTTGTCCTATAATAAATGTTGGTATACCACATTTTTCTCCTTTTATTTGTGTGGAGCTTTCAATAAACAAGCTGACATCTTTTAAAGGCCAGCTGTGCTGAGGCCAGAAATAGAGCAGTATTCTGCACTTTAAAATGTATTTTTATGATTTTCTTTTTTTACTGTAATTCATATCCTATGAAATAATGGTATAGATAAATAATGTGTGTGCGTGCACCGAACATGGAAAAACAAGAAATTTACAGTTAAACAAATATCTGACAAAAATAAAGAATTCGGGTCTCCAAGGCACTTCAAATGCAGCATAGAACTGTCACTAAGGGCTCAAAGGTCAACTGAAGCAAAAACGTAAGTATATTTAATTCAGGGCTCGACAAACCCCAGGCGCCAGGTCGCCATGGCGACCAGGAATTTAGACCTGGCGCCTGGGTGCATTCAGCCTCATGGTCCCCTTGCTGCTGCCATCAGATTTTTATTTTTATTTTTTCGGAGCGCAAGGGGGTAAAGTCTGTGCGGATGGCACAGACTGCAAGCTCCGCCCCTTTGCGCAACGCGTGTCTGAGTGCCGGGTGTCGTCAAGTGACATCCTGGCACTCAGCAGGCCGACCAACGAAGATCAGCTGCCCCACGAATGTGCCCCTCCCCTTCAGTGAGGTAAAGCAGCAGGGAGGGGGGACACATCAAGAAGAGACCAAGAAAGACTGTGTGAGGTGGGTGTGTGTTTGTATATTTGTGTGTATGTAAAGTAGGTGTGTGTAAGGTGTTTGGATATATGTGTATATGTAAATTAGGTGTGTGTGAAGTGTTTGGATATATGTGTATATGTAAAGTAGGTGTGTGTGAAGTGTTTGGATATATGTGTATATGTAAAGTAGGTGTGTGTGAAGTGTTTGGATATATGTGTATATGTAAAGTAGGTGTGTGTGAGGTTTTTGGATATATGGGTATATGTAAAGTAGGTGTGTTTGTATATATATGAAGTAGTGAGGTATATTAAACACCCCCTGCCATGTACCTGTCGCATCAATCCCAAACTTCACTTGACCCATCTTAGGTAAATCACTTTAAAATGTGAGTGTGTGTGTGTGTGTGTGTGTGCACACAAATATTTCACCACATACATTTATTATAGTGTCTGTACTGTCCCACGTGTGCTTTTTATACTTTCTCTACAGGCAGTCAAGCAACAATAACAGAGTAACAAAAGTGAGTACTAATCACTTCTGTCGCTCTTGCTGAATAGATGGCAGCCCCATATTGGAGGAGCATTGCTGCCTGGGTGGAGCAAATTTTGCCAGGCACTTCAATCGTTACAAACGGCATGTTTTTGCGTGAATTTCCTGACACGCCAATTGTCGTGAGGGGGGTTCATGTACATTTGCTGGTACTTTAGTCAGCACAATATAATAGCATATTATAAAATATTTATCTGCAGTTTACTTATGCCTCAACACGTGTGTCATGTAAAGTGTCCACATTCGAAGCTGTTAAATAGTTTTACTGCCAAAAAAAGGAGTGAAATTAAAAATCGAAATTTGAAACACTTTTTTGAAACATGTGCTAGAAAAAAAAGATAATAAAATTCTGTTATCACTTTTACTTGACGTGTCCTTTAATGATTTACACGAAGTAGAAATATGGGCAATCTAAGTGGACTGGAAGGCTATCTGACATCTGAATCCTAAGTTTTTTTTGGCAATGTTTTAGAAGCTTTTCATTTAATTCTGTTTCTGCAGATGTAGCTAACACAGCCTGACACAATAAACACACTTATTTTAGTAAATTTCCTATATTCCTTCTACAGCTTTATATTTTAATGTGTACTACACCTAAACTTTTACATTTTATTGTCGGCAGTCTACAGAGCATTTTACAAATCGCACAGCAAAACCACATATATTCATAAGTAAACAAAGTTTCTAAGAGTACTTCCTGGATGTTTAATTCACCCATGCGTAGAGCTGTTCAGTATGATAAAAGTGCAACTATAATGCACGAATGACATGTGTCCCATCAAATACAATAAAAATTCATATATACATATCAGAGCCAAATTACCAACAAATATGCATAGGTTGAATGGTAAACTCTATACTTTTTTAAAACAAATTGTTTTTTGCTGTTTTTAAAAATAAAAAGATAATGAGAAGTTAATAATACTTTTGTCCTTCCCCAGTTGGGGCTGCCATCTTGATGTACCTATTTTAGGTAGTTTGTCTTTAATGGACTATCGACATGTATGTTAGTCACAGCAGTTCTAATATTTCTTGCAATTGCTTGACAGTGATCTCAGGCTTCTTTTCCCCCTCAAGTTATGCCCATTTCACACTGAGGAGCAAGACATGCATGTGTTTTATTTTCTATTGAAGTTTGACGGTATGTTGTTTCTGTGTCTAAGACTCTATCTCTTGCCAATGTTTTCTTTTTCTTTCTGACACTGTGTTTGTACCCTTGGTTTTATTACATGTTATATTTCCTTTTATCTGTCCTTACAACCTTTTTTTTTCTCTAACATGTTGTTTGCTAGAGACAGATATTTATTTTGTCACCAGGTAGAGCAAACAAGATGAACAATCCTACTCATTTCTTGAAAGAAAATCTAGATTTTTTTTTTTTTTTTTGGTATATTATCCTCTTAAAGTTTTTTTTTTATATACATTATAGTAAAACGCCACCTGTGTTATAGAAACATAGAATGTGAAGGCAGATAAGAACCATTTTGTCCCATATAGGTTGCATAAATTTCAACCTTAATATATTCATACTTTATTTGGGCCTGCCCTTATCTTAATTTCAGGTCAGCCTTATGCAACGAGAAGAAACTGTCATGATTGTATAGGTCTTGCTATCAATCCTGCAGTATATATTTTTCATAGCCATCCCCCATTAAAGGGGAAGTCTGGTCACCCTACTGTGTAGAAAGTGGAAAGATTGAGTAATCAGACATGTTGACTAATGCTGAAAGAGTTACTGTATCTGTAGGATGCAAAGGGAAATAAGCAAATGAATCAGGTGACTGCTGATATATTATGCAGCCTAGACTCCTGTCCTTGTGGACCAGCCAGAAAATCTGTTTCTTTGGATCAAATAATCAGTGTGTGAAGTGTTATCACATATTATAGACCATGGCTAAAGCTCTGGAGAACTTGCATTATTCAGACGAAATGAATTAATATCCCAAGAGGAAACCTAATCTAGCAGATAGAGACCCCTGCACTCTGCAGACCCCAATCATTCAGTGCACGCCATTCGCCATGGCAAATTTAAACCTTTTATTATAAAGTTGCAGCAATCTAGAATTGTGAGGAATTGCTTATTCTGTTCATTTTAAATGTCCCCAAAGTTCTTAGCTGAAATTGTGGGCCCCCTGATATACAGCTGTAATACTTTTGAGTGTGTTGCTGAATTATAAGGCGCTTGGTATTGACCAAGCTTCACTTTGCTAATATGTCCGTCTTAGTAATGTGAAAAGCCTCCTGTGGTTCTGAATTATAGTCAAATAATTCTGGAGGTTTTAAGAGGTAAAAATGTAGAATGGAATCATAACAAACAAGTGTTTTGTGTCCTCCCACCCCCTTTACCATCTCTAGAACTATATTCTTTAAATGTGCACTTTCACAAAGCTTATTGTCTGTGTGAAATGCATTATGCTTATTTTTACAACAATGTACAGTTCTATAGTTTTACATAAAACATAATTTCACAAGGTTTTCTAAATTCAGAGTCTGCTAATCAGGAGGGCGTGGAGAGAAAGGTGTGACTGTTGCTATGGCAACAGCAATTACTCAAGTATACTTTATTTGCAGTTTTTAGGAGATGTTTTTTTCTTTACATGAGGTACATTTTAATGAAACGTAACATTATGTGATTAGTTTCTGTGTTTCCGTGCAGATATAATATATATATATATATATATATATATATATATATATATATATATATATATATAATTTATATTATAACTAATGAAATTGTGATGATAGATTTAATTGTCCTGCTTTGCTACTTGGGAGAGGTGTCTTTTGGGTGATACCAATAATTCTGTCAGCCTTTACCCAAATTATAAAATACATAGTATACACAGATCAGACATAACATTATGATCACCTGCCGAATACTGTGTATGTCAGGGTGGTGCACATTGCTTACCTAGATTTCAGTAAGGCTTTTGACACTGTCGCACATAGGCTTATCAATAAACTGAAATCTTTTGAGTTTGGATTTAAATATTGAGACTGGATTAGACAATGGCTAAGTGACAGACAACAGAGAGTTGTATTCTGTGGAGTATATTCGATGCAAGGTCTTGTTACTAGTGGGGTACCTCAGGGATCTGTACTTAGACCCATTCTCTTTAATATTTTTATTACTGATATTGCAAAAGGTCTTGTTGGTAAAGTATGTCTTTTTGCTGATGATACAAAGATTTGCAGCAGGGTTGATGTTCATGGAAGGATAAGCCAAATGATTTAGCTAAACTAGAAAAATGGTCAGAACTGTGGCAACTGACGTTTAATGTGGATAAGTGCAATGTAAAAGATCAGCCTATCTCTGATACTGTAAATCTGAAAATGTTTATTATTATGTGCATCATGTTGTATGTTACTTACCATTTAACTTCCATTCTGTGCTTTTTGCTCGCAGGCAGAACAAATAATATACGATCATTTTACTGATGAGAAGTTTGTTCTCCCAAACCCAAAAGCAGAACATAGAATATTTGATTTAGTAGTAACCTCAACATCTGAGGAACAGGATTTAGGAGTAATAATTTCAGAGGACTTGAAGGTAGGCAGGCAATGTAATAGAGCAGCAGGAAATGCTAGCAGAATGCTTGGTTGCATAGGGAGAGGTATTAGCAGTAGAAAGAGGGAAGTGCTCATGCCATTGTACAGAGCACTGGTGAGACCTCACTTGGAGTATTATATGCAGTACTGGAGACCATATCTCCAGAAGGATATTGATACTTTGGAGAGAGTTCAGAGAAGGGCTACTGAACTGGTTCATGGGTTGAAGGATAAAACTTACCAGGAAAGGTTAAAGCATCTTAACATGTACAGCTTGGAGGAAAGACGTAACAGGGGGGATATGATAGAAACATTTAAACACATAAAGGGAATCAACACCGTAAAGGAAGAGAGTATATTTAAAAGAGGAAAAACTACCAGAACTAGAGGACATACCTTTTAATTTAAGACTAATATCAGGAAGTATTACTTTACTGAGAGGGTAGTGGATGTATGGAATAGCCTTCCAGCGGAAGTGGTAGAGGTAAACACAGTCAAGGATTTTAAGCATGCATGGGATAGGCACAAGGCTATCCTAGATATAAGATAGGGAACTGGGGACTAATAAAATTATTTCGAAGATTGGGCAGACTGGATGGGCGGAATGGTTCTAATCTGCCGACACATTTTATGTTTCTAGGTCTCCTTTTTTCCGCCAAAACAGCCCTAACTTGTCGATGTATAGACTCCACTAGACCTCTGAAGGTGTTCTGTGGTATTTGGCACCAAGACATTACCAACAGATCATTTAAGTCCTGTAAGTTGTGAGGTGGTGCCACCATGGATCGGACTTGTTTGTCCAGCACATTGCACAGGTGATTGATTGCACTGAGATCTGAGCAGACACTTGCTTTGACAGCTATTAAAATCCGTTTGCTGTGATTGGTCGTCACAGTACCACAATGCTTCCGGGGAGGGCCTCAACAGCCATGGCTAAAGTGGATCGGTACTGAGCCACTTGGCCATATCATTTTTAACGAGATCATAACAAGCGTAGATATTGTGATCAGGTCTCCATGACGACCTGGACCGTCATCTGTCACGGATGGAGTATAATCCCATGACGGTCCAGGACTGTCATTGGTCATGAAGGGGTTAAGAATAATTGTTCCATTTTTGTTGTGTGTTTACCTAACTCACCCATTGACATTTAGATAGTTTCCCCCTCCAAGTTATGGATTGCATAGCTGGGCTTTTAAGATATATTTATTTATGTAAACCATATCATTTCTTTGAAAGAATAATATCTGTCTGCTAGCCATTCTATTTGTGAAATGTTACGTTTTTTATAGTATACATTTATATTACAAGCACTGTTTAGCAAATCATCCCTTTACACTTTACCTGTGACGGTGCTAAGCTCATTTGGTGGAGCATATAATCATTTTTTTTATAAAGTTAAAAACACATGCATTTTGCACACATGAGCATTTTGCAAGTCATTAAGCTTGTTTAAGAGACACTTCATAAATTTTCAAAGCCTAGAATAAAACTAATCCGGTATGCTGTGCCTGTAAAACATTAGGAAACTTTTAACTTTCCCACGCCAAGACTTGTCC